>CM077149.1:59843186-61195509 GCA_039583875.1 Platanthera guangdongensis | reverse complement strand
GGCCTTGTTGTGATCCTAGTCAACTGCTCTCGTCTCGTGTAGAAATTGGAGTAGATTTATTTTTCTGTATGCTTTTAGTTTTATATTTTTCTAATTGCGTAAATACTTTTTTATTCTACTTCAAAGTTGGTGAATCCGGTGTGTGAATCCGACGGTTAGTTAGGGATGTGTGTAGACGGTCGTTAGGTTAGTATTGCTCGAGTCGGGAGGAGGGATAGTCTTTCTCGTTGGCTAAGAACTTGCCCAAGATATTCTTGAAGCATGGGTATAGGTTAGGTCATGCATGAGCGTGATGTAGGCCATCATTTTGGCCCGGTGAGCTTTGTACCGTTCCTAACGTCTTGTCTCGCTAGTCCCGTTGTGCCTACCCTTCTTTGGGATTCAGCTCCACCTTCAATCACCAAATCCCAATAGCCTATCCTAGTCGCACACCAAGTCGAGTTTAGTGTTTTATATTTTCATGTTGGGATGTGATGTGGTGTTATTATTTATGAAAATGTGGAAGTGCTCCAAGTTTATATCTGCTGAATTGTGTAAATAAAATGAACGAGAAAGAAAACGAAAAAAATTTGTAACGAAAAAGAAAAGAAAAAAAAGTGAAAAGGAAAAAGTATAATTGAAAATCATATTGAGATGTGCTTATTTTTGGAGTAGGCGGTGCACACCCATATGTTAAAAGTTTAGTTGGGGGTGTGGTGTACCTGCATATATTTTGGTTAGCTGATGGATTCACTTCATACTAGTCCTTTGGGTTAGGTGCATAGCCTTCTTGTTTATCCTTGTTTACCTCACTGAAACCCAAGCCACATCTCTTCACCTACAGTCCTACTGATTGTGTGTGAACCAAACCAGTGCCGTGGAGAGAATGCGAAAAGGCAAGCATATGGTCACCGACATTGGTGGATTCCTTTGGAGGTTATCCGGAGCCCCAATCTTCGGCAATGCTCGCCTAGCGATTAGTCTGCTTTCTCCCTACGCGTGACCGAATGATTCACCGTGATTCTATTTTTGAGTAATAATAAAATGTTGATACGCATTGTGAAAGTATTAAACTATTTTGTATACTTAGAAATTTCTTCTATTATATTTTTACGTGCGCGAGCATGCGACTTCGCATGTACTTCGTATCGCAATTTCTTTGTTAACTAGTATTTTTCCCTTTCTGCTTGGATTTTGTTTGCTCGGGACGCGCAAACAGTTAAGTCTGGGGGTGTGATGAATCCATGTTTTATACCTATTTTCGGACTCATCTGGGCTAGTTTTTCACAGTTGCACTTCACTTTTAGTTCTTTATCATTATCTCTCATCTTGCCTATATTCCATAGGAAGTGCACATTTTAGCCCATGGTTGTGTATTTTGTTATTTTTTATAGTTTGTACTCCCTTTTGTGATTGTCTGGAATGTCTGCAAAGATTAGTGATTGGTTTTTTCCTTTCGGTACAGGGGTCGTGTGCATGTTCAGGATGGTTGTGAAACAGGAATACTGCGCACGATCATGGGATCTATTGCGCACGACCACTGGTCGTGCGCCTGATCGTGCGCACTACTCTACGTTTTCCAGAATTAGCCTGGGGTAAGCGCACCACCACTGGACATATTGCGCACGACCACGGTCGTGCGCCACTGATCGTGTGCATTGATTGCTCTTTTCTGGAGTCCTGTCTGGGTAATCACACGATCATTGGACTTAGTGCGCATGACCACTAGTCGTGCGCCACTACTCGTGCGCATTATCCCAGTTCTTCTTCCTGATATTCCATGCTAGTGCGCACGTATAGGACATAGGCGCACGCGCACCACTGGTCGTGCGCCTGTGATCGTGCGCATTTGTTCATTTTTTTCCTGCTTTTGTATAAATAGTGCAGGTCTCGCCACTAATTCAAAGGATCCGCAGATCCGCCCATTCCTCCGCTGTTCCCCTTCATCTTCCACCCTAGGGAGGTGCTCCGGGCAAGCTTTCACACCGCCAAATCCAAGCCGGAGCTTCCTCTTGGCCTTCTCCTTAATCCGTGAGCTTCAAGTAGAGTTTTGACGCCATAGCCATCAAGCAAAGGAAAGCTAGCAAACTTCGTCCGCTATAAGTCTTGGAGGAGACTAAGAGATCCAGAGCGACCTGAGTTGTAAGCTCTTTGAGCTAAGTTTTGGAGAAGTGCCTTTTCTAACTGATAGTTAGAAAGGTGGGAAGAGAGTGATGTATCCATAATCTTGAGAACCAATATATTTTTGTTTATGCTTTTTTGTATTGTTTTCCTTTTGTAGTTCTTGAAAGCTAATAACTGCCAACACACTAACTAACTAAAGAAGAAACTAAAAGAAAGTCACACGACATCAATAAACCTATCTCACCCACACCCTCTTAGTTGCAAGCTACCTTGAAAACAATGATTTTCAAGTGGTATTAGAGGGAGGTTGCTCATAAAGAATTTAACAATCTGAGTGATCTCCAAAGGTAGCTAAAGATCTGAACTTACAGGTTCTGGAGAGAACCATAAGGAGCTTGGTTCCATGAAACTCCCCATCTACAGGAAGGAGTATTTTGGAATCTGGCAAGAGAGGGTAAAGGCTGTTCATGAAAACCTTTGAACCTACAATCTTTATGACCGTCAGAGAGGGACCCTTATCCCTATGAAGATCTCAATTTTGGATGACAATGTCCAGACTCCAAAGATTTTTTTAGAAATCACTAAGTATAAGGTCATGTTGGGTGCATTAGACTAAAGAGACCAAACATCATAGTCAGTGCTATTGATGATTCTATCTTTCAGAACTTGGTCCACTGCCAGACCTCCAAAGAGATGTGGGATAGCCTAGTAGTCCACATGTAGGGCACTGAAGAGGTAAAATATGATAGAAAGTTCATGCTCAACCAGGAGTATGAGGATTTCAGGCAATCCCTGAAAGATAATATAGCTACTTGATATGAAAGATTTTTCAGGATCATTAATGAACTGAGGACCTATGGGAGGGTCTTCAATCATTATGAAATAAATGACAAGTTACTCAAATCTCTCACTAGAGACTGGAATACTAAATTTTTGTCATAAGAGAGGCGTCCAAGCTTGTTGAGACTCCTCCACAAACATTGTTTGGAAAGCTGCTCTCCTATAAGATGTAGCTAGCTGCCAAGAAATAGGAGGAGTCCACCAGAAGATCCCATACCAAGGAGAATTACTTAGCATTCACGGAAGACAACATCAGGAAGAGCAAGGAGAGGATTCCTTCTCCTCTAAGAAGACCAGCTGATTCAGACAGCTCAGAGTCAGATGCATCAGAAAGCAGTATGTCAGATGAGGACTTTGTTGCTTTATCCAGGAAATTTCAGAAGCTGATGAAGAAGAAACATTGGAAGATCAGACCATCCACATCTTCTCAACACAGGAGGAATCATTCCAGGTCGACATGTATGATTCTAAATCCAGTAATCATTCTTCTAAGGTTGTCTATTACTGATGCAGCAAACCTGGCATGTGATAGTGACTGCCCAGTGAAGAGTAAGGAAGATGCTGAGAAAAATAGCACCAGAATAAGGTCAATAAGGAGAAGTACTTTATTGCTAAGAATGAAAAGAACTGGACATACTCATCCCCAACCGAGTCTGAAGAAGAAGAATCCTATATTGGTTTAGTTATTGCTGCTACTGAATAGTTAGCTGTAGTAAGCAGATGAAATCTCATGCTGCCATGATAGGTATCTGCGCCTCTATCATATTCCAACAATGATTTAGAGGTGGATGTGGAATATGAAGAAGATGCCTATAGCTGTCGTGGGCTGATGACAATGTCTGATGAGGAAACTAGTCAGGATCAACCTGGTCAAAGGAAGGAAAAATCTCAATCAATCTCTTCTTCTGAGTCTAGATATGAGACTACTCCTTGTACAGAAACATCTTCACCCAGTGGTGAAGATGAGTATAAATTGGAAGGTTATGTCAATCAATTGATTGACAGGTGTGAAGAACTCTTGAATGCCTTCAAGAAGTGTAAGAAGTTATCTAAGAAGAAAGCTGTGGAGATTGCCTCTCTACAATTGGCTGCTTCCCAGCTGACTGAAACATCAACTTTGCTGGATTAGAATGATAGGGAACTTAGCCAACTTAGTGTCTTGAATGACAACCAGATAGGCTACATCAGGTCAAGAATAGTATCATCAGGGATCTTCAAGAGAGGCCAGGGAGGGAGAAAATAATTGTGGCTAGTTTTTCTAAGCCCAATACAGTGTTTCCCTTGATAGAATCCTTCTCCTCTTAGAATGGTAAGAAGGGGTTGGGATTCCAGGGAAGCATAAGATTTGCTCCTTCCAAGGGAAGGGCAAAGCTCCATCTCAATCTCAGCCTCTTACTTCCATGCCTCCCAATCCTTTTGGAAAGTTCAGTGGCCTTCAAGCAGGTATGACCAAGAAAGCATCTTTGGTCCCTCGATGAATGACAAATCCACTAGTGTGAACAAAGATGTTTTCACTGCCAGGCTGGATGGTATAACTGATGAGGAATTTCATAGTTTTAAAATAAATATAAACTAAAATCCCAAATAGGCAAGTGTACCTATCGAAATATAGTATAAGAAATGTCGTATTAGACTCTAGGCCTGTTGAGTACTACTTTACTCACGCAAATTAATATTAGTTTATCGAAATATAAATTGAAAGTAAATTTAAACAAAAGCTAGAAAACAAAATAAAATATAGCACTTGATCTAGAATCCCTTGCATTAAAATGAACCTTTATGTACATAAAGTAGGCAACTCTTAAATTGCTCACCCGACCGTGGAGGTTCCTAAAGTACAAAAGCGTCTCTCTCGAGCTAATGCTTTTGACTAACCTTATGTTGATCGATTAAGACCTCTCATCCAGTCGAAACCCTTAAGCTTGCTTTAGGCGGTGAACCCCTCTATTGGATTGGACTCCAATCCGGAAGATTTATGTCATCCTCACTCAAGGAGTGCATGCAACTCCTTTTATCTTTGAGTGATCTCCTCGTATCAACAACCTCTCTGTCATTTAGGATACGAATATTAGATCAAAAAACATATCTGCGAAATATGAATTCGACAAAATATAAATCAAAGATAAATCATTAGTAAGTAAAGTAAAGAACTTGACATTTTTAATAAAGTTGAAACGCTTATTTTATTCCAAGGTTCATCATGATCAAGTGCTAAAAGAAGTTTAGCTACTCATCATGATGTGAAAACTACAAAATAGGGAGCTGAGAGACATGATTAACAAAAAAGACTTGAAATAACAAAAATAAAAGTTACAATATGAATTAGAATTAGCAAAAGCAAAACTAAACTATGACTTGAAGAGTTCAAGGAAGATAAGAAAATAAACTACTAAAACTAGCTAAGAACTACTCCTAGATGCCTCCCAAGATGATCTCCAGCTCCTGCCATTGTCTAGTATTGATAGGATTTTTTTTGGAAGGTCACGTCCTAGGTCATGCCCGTGACCTTGGGCGTGTAAGGCTCGGAAACTGCTGTCTTGAAAGACAAGGAACATTGGAGAAAAACTGCCAAAAGTGTCGTTCTGCAAGTCACGCCCCTAGGTCATGCCCGTGAGATAGTGTTTGTCAAACAGGAAACGACAGGAACTCGAAACGGCGGGAAATAACTCTGGTTGTTACTAAAGGGCATGCCCTTGGTCACGACCGTGACCTAGGGCGTGTAAGCTGAAAATTGACTGGATCTGAAACTGGCGACATTAAGTACGGCATGCCTAGACGTCACGCCTGAATACCATGTCCATGACATGAAGATCACGTTCATGACCGGGGCTTGTAGGCCGAAAATGGTCTCGAACTGACTTATGGCCTCCGTTTGCTTGTCAAGATTACTGTCATGCCCGTGGCCCAAAGGTCACGCCCGAGACATGGGTGTGTAACTTTAGTCCGACATGGATATACTCTAGAGCTTCCTTTATGGGTCACGACCACCTATCATGCCCATGACCTGAGGGTCAAGCCCGTGTACGGGGCATGTTCTTGAGATTTCTCCAGCTTTTCTATGTTTCAACTCCTGATTGGTTCTACAAGCTCCATTTTACTATTGGCAGCCCAGATTAACCTGTAATAAGAAAAAAAAGAAATTAATACAAATATTAATAAAAACTAAATAGAAACATAACTATTTATTAAATAAAAACTATATAAAAACTACTAAAAATAATGACTTATCAAATACCCCCATACTTAATCTTTTGTTACGAAAGTACAGGTTAGATCTGAAATACTCTAGAGGGGGGGGGTGAATAGATTATTGTGCCCACTACAAAACTCCTAAGTGAACAACACAGTAAGTAAAATAAACTAAACACAACAACCTTTTGATCACAGAACAACACAGCCAAAACAAAAATAAAGGGCAACCAGACGACACAAGAAATTTTATAGTGGTTCCCCAACCTGGGTATATCCACTCTTCTACCACCCTGGTAGGAATCCACTCAGGTTTTTGATCAGGTGCCTGACACCAATGAGCTTTTGTTCAGGTGCTCAAAAACCAAAACCTCAAGTCTTTTGGAAGGAGACTTGCAACCAGAATAATTTTGAAGGAAATTAAAACCATGTACATGAGTTGGAAAAGAGGTGATGGTGTCTAATCTTTCTCAATAACAACTGAAAAGACTGTGGATTGATTGCAACAGATTTGCTCTCCTTGAGATCTTGAATGTATCAGGAAAGTTGGAGCACTGCTTCAGGGTGATAGGTCTTCAAAGACCTAGAATGCCTGGACCAGAAATTTGCTTCAGGAACTTCTTTGACAGATTGATATTTGTTGTCCTTTGAAGTTGTCCTGTAGAGTTGAAGGAAGATGACTCTTGATAGTATTTGAATGTTCTTCTTCTTCTTCTTGATAAAGTTGTTTTCTGGTCAAGGCTAATTGCAGTAGCACTTTTGATTTCTGTATGATTGTTCTTCTGTGCAATCTAAGTGTCTGTCTGATTGTCTGTATTATTGGCTAGTTCTTGCTGATTGATTCTCTTATTTTCTTTTCTATCACTTTACTGACTGAGGAACATTCAATATTTTGAATTTTTGAGCAGTAATTGCAGTCGGCCATGGAAAGAAGCGGCAATCAATAATTTCCCTAACTGTCCCATGGAAAAACGGCATGAAATAATCCATGATTAATTGCACGTTCTAACGCTAACATTCCGAGAAGATCTGACATTAATAACTCCGGAATCATCGCCAAGAAACGGGATGGAAAACTGAAGAAGACCTAGTCTGGAATCGTCGAACGAAGAAACACAATTCGTCTAGCTGAGTTTGAGTTCGTCGAGCTAATCTTGAGTTCGTCGAGCTGAGTTTGAGTTCGTCGAGCTGAGCTTGAGTTCGTCGAGCTGAGCTTGAGTTCGTCGAGCTGAGCTTCAGTTCGTCGAGCTGAGCTTGAGTTCGTCGAGCTGAGCTTGAGAGAGTTTGTCGACCAGACAATCTTCATTCGTTGAACATACAGTCTTCATTCGTTGAGCTGAGATCCAAATTCGTCGAGCTGAGAATAGTTCGTCGAGCTGAGCTTGAGAGAGTTCATCGACCAGACAATCTTCATTCGTTTAACAGACAGTCTTCATTAGTTGAGCTGAGATCCAAATTCGTCGAGCTGAGAACAGTTCTGGACTTAGTCAAAATATTCTGTACTGCTGATATTCAGTGTCGACATAAGCTGGTGTCGACTGATTGATCTTGGTATCGACACAAATCTTCTGGTGTCGACATGAGCTGGTGTTGACTGATATCCTGGTGTCGACACAAATCTTCTGGTGTCGACATAAATTGTCTGGTGTCGACACATGCCTTAAGTGTCGACATAAATGCTCTGAGTTCAGAATTCATTGAGTAGAGTACTGCATTCGTTGACCTAAGAGGCTGACTTCGTCGACCTGAGAAGTTGAGAACTGAGGTCAAGTTTGTCGCGAGCTCATAAACTCAATTCGTCGACCAAAAGCTTGAGTTGGGACTTGGAGAAAAATTTCTGAAGTTATCCTGACTTTTGCTTGATGTAGAACCTCAACATTCGTCGAACAGAGAACAAGAATCGTCGAGCTCAGCACTAAGAATTATCTCATGATCGTCGAGTGCAGAACACCTTTCGTCGAGCTAAGTTCGATGAATGTCGAACTCACTTTACTTAGTCTAGAAATCATCTAAGTCTGTAGTCTCTGAAGGTCTTGTTGAAGGCCGGTCCATCTGATGTTGAACCTAAGGACTTGGCCTATACTCTAGGACACAAACTTGACCACATGGCTACATGATGGGTCACATCCTTAGCTAGTGAACCTAGCCCAAATCAATTAGGGATCAAACAATCTCCCCCTATTTGGGTGAGGTCACTAACATAGACTCAAAATAGAAACAAGCAGAGAAGTAAAGCAGGAAAAGAAATATATCTGGCAGAGAATTACCAACACACGCAACAAATATATATATACATGGCTTTGTTTAAATAAATAGCATAGTTCTGAAAGAAAGAGCAGAAAGAAATTAAAACAAAATAAAGATTACTTCTTTTGCTTTTTCTGCTTGGACCTGTCTTCTACTGTCTGCTCTCCTGGCTTTTTGAAAATGATTTCTCTCTTTGGATATGAAGCCTGAGCATTTATCATAGTCATATCAGCTGCCCCAATAATATTCAATGATGTAACTCTAGGACAATACCTTCTGGAAGGAGTTTCATATAATCATCAACATTAAATTATTTATTGCCTTTGTCAAACCTTTTCAGCTCTTCTTTTCTGTACTTAGACATTGTTGTGAATCCAGAAATATCTTTACCTTCAGCTTGGCTTTATTGATCAAAGATAGTCCAATTAATTCCTGGTATCTAGCCATTCTTGCAGTATTTGCAGTTTCAGGATCTTCAAATGGAGTTGGAGGAGAGTATGGCCATTTTGGACTGTCAGCTTTTTGTACTTCAGAGGTATGTTGCTGCTGCTGCTGATGTTGTTGTTGATTACCTGAGGATGGCTGCCTCTGATGGCTGCTTCCATATGATCTCCCTGACTGTCTCTGATATATTTGCATGGGGGCAGATCTCTGTGAGCTAGAGCCACTAGCACTAGCTGCTGGAGGAGGAGGAGGATCCTTTCTGAATCTATGAACTGGAGGAGGGGAATATCTCCTACTTCTCTTTCTTTCCTTCTGCTGGTTCTTTGACAACTACATCCATTCAGGCATTCCCTTGTAAGGAGCAACATTGTGCAGAATGTAATAAGGGGTGTCAGCATTTGGATTAGGCTTAGGGGCTGGAGGAGGAGGAGCCTTCATTTTCTTTGTCAGCAATTTCTTTTTCTTCTTTGCAGCATCTTCATCAGAATCATCATCATCATCTTCAAAATCAGAACCCTAAGGGTTATCATAGAGAGCATCCAATGCTTTTAAAGCTTTATCAGAAATAACAGCTTTTTCTAAAGGAGGGGGCAGAAGGTTCAGAAACTGGAGCTTCAGCAACAGAAGAGGAGGAGACTGTACAGGAAAGAAACAATGGGGACAGAGCTTTCAGCTGCTTCCTTATTTTCCTCTTCTATATCAGCTAGTATTAGCTAATCCAAATCAGACATAAGAGAGTCATCCATAACAAAAACTGGGACTGAGATGTCTTCTGGAATGACTCTAGATGATGGAGCAACAACTGGAGGAGTAAAACTGTCACAGAGTTGCTTAGCAACTGCTGGACTTATTGGTGAGGTATAAGGTACAATAGCCAACTTTGGCTTAGTAAAATCTGTTGGAAGACACTGCATATGTACAGGATCAAAAACTTGCAGTAAATCTTGTAGATTAACTGTGGGATTCATAAGGAAATCACCAACAGTGTTTATTTGCTCAACTGACTCATCTAAGTTAATGTCAGTGTCCATAAAATGAATTAATTCAATCATCTCAGAATTATATTCTGGCAAAATTTCCAAAATTTTTGCATCTTCATCTGAATCTGCATCTGCTGTAGAAGGAACTGCTGCTGTGACTGCTGCTGCTGCATCTGTATCTGCTGCAACTTCATCACTGAGCATCTCCCCGTGCTTAGGTTCAGGAGAACCTGGAGCCAGGCCCCTGAATGAAGAGGGGGCAGCAGAGAGAAGAAAAAACTTGTGCAGGTAAAGAACTGATAGAATTCACAAGAGGTGTAATGACATCTGTGATTAGGGATTTTATGAGGGGAGTGAGCAGGGATAGGAGTGTAGATACAGTAGGGGATTCCAAGGATGGAGAGATAGTGGATGAAGGTAGAGAGGTAGATGAAAGAAGGGGGATAGATGGAGGGGATAGAGGAGGAAGGACATCTGGTGTGGCAGTGTCTGTGGGTATGTTGTAAGATGGAATGAAGGATAAGTGTGGGGGAAGAGGAGACTGAGGAGGGGTAGGAATAGATTTCGCATGAGGTTAAGCAGGGGGGTGCAGGAATGTTGGTTATGTTAAGAGGTGGAGATGGAGGAGTAGAAGGCACATGAGTATATTGTGGAGATTTAGGTGTTGAAGAAAGAATGGAAGAGGAAGGGAGTTGTTTTGCTGGAAGTTGTGCAGGAAGAGATGGTGGAGATGGAATGACCTCTTCTATAGGGAGGGGAGTGTCCTTTACAGCCCTGGTGCTCTCAGAAGCCGGGATGGAAGAGGAGGAAGCCTTGGATAGCTTGGAGATAGTCCTCTCTCATCTACCAAACAGAGCGCATGTGAGGCGCTTGCTGGCATTGATGAAGATGGTCTGGAGACCATGAGTTCACCAGCCTTTTCCTGGAGAAAAATTCCCAAATTTCTGCCGAAGCAGACCTCTTTCTTACTGTTCTTTTTCTTTATTAACTCAAAGAAAATCTTATCCTAATTAACAGAACGCTTACTCACCACTGCACACATGATAAGGAATTGGTAGCAGGTGATGTAGTCGTGCGCTGAGTGCTTGCCCATCAGCACTTTTCCTACAATGTCTGCCAAGAAATGGTATGCGGCAGACAGTTGCTTCTTCAACAGCTTGTTAGGGTTGCTTCCTGAAATCCCCATTAACTTCAGCATATCAGCAAATTCTTCTGAATCCATTTCCATTTCATCTTCTCCATTTACTAATTCAAAAATCTCAGAAAGAATTGCGTGAGATAGGGAAACCGCAGTACTCTCCGATAGTTCCTGTCAGTGTATCATCCTCAGAAGCAGTAGACCTGTATACCATTTCCTGATTTCAATCGCATACAGTTTAATTCTCTGTCATGAAATCATGAGATGAAGTTCTTCTAGCATGTTTCTAAGATATAGAGATATAGAGATAGATCAGAATGTTGGAAGGAATCAAAATCCATATCAAAACCAGTATCGAATTTCATTGCGGCTAAGGTGCTTGCTGGAATCGCCATTTATGATCTGCAAGAAAGACAGAGAAAAACGAGATCAAGAGCAAAAGAAAAGAAGGGAGAAAGCGCGGGACGAGGTCGAAAACCTAGATATAAGTTTTGCAGAATATGAATCGATAATCTCCGTTCCACGAAAAAGAAACAATTCTTCAAACTGAGCTTGATGACGAAATAAATTATAGATAGATAGTTCGTCGATCTCATCCAGAAGAATCGAAAACAGTTCATCGAACTCCGTTCGATGAAATATCTTATGAAGCAAAGTTCGTCGATCTCCGTCGACGAAAATTGTTTCCACATAGAGAATTCGTCGATCTCTGTTCGACGAGAATCTCTCAAACTTTCCCTAATTTGTCGAACTCCGTTCGATGAACTCTGGAAAATTCATCGAATGCAGACAGAAACTAAGTTAACTCTTCTCCATTAATCATTCCCAATTAATTTATAAAGAATAGATGAGTTTTATCATCCAAGGGCTTGGTGAAAATGTCTGCTCTCTGTAAATCAGTGAGAATATGGATTAAGTTAATTTTCTTTTTATCTACATTATCTCTAATGAAATGATGTCTTATTTCAATATGCTTAGTCCTAGAATGTTGAACTGGATTCTGTGCTATAGTAATAACACTAGTATTATCACAAAATAATGTTGAATTATTTAAGTTGACACCATAGTCTAGGAGTTGGTTGTGTATCCATAACATCTGTGAACAGCAGCTGCCAGCAGACATGTATTCTGCTTTTATAGTTGATGTAGACACATATGTCTGCTTTTTACAAAACCAGGAGACAAGTCTCATATCCAGGAACTGGCAAGTTCCAGAGGTACTCTTCCTGTCCACTCTACATCCAGCATAGTCAGCATCTGAGTATTCCATTAACTCAAACTCTGACTCTGCAGGATACTAGAGTCCTAAATTAGGACAACTCTTTATATATCTCAAAATTCTTTTTAAGAAAATAAGGTGAGATTCTTTAGGGTTTCACTTGGAACCTAGCACAAAGACATGTGGAAAACATTATATCAGGTCTGTTAGCTGTTAGGTATAATAGGGATCCAACAATTGCCCTATAATGCTTCTGATCTACAGGTTTCCCTGCTGCATCAGAATCCACAACAGCATTTGTAGCCATAGGTGTTTTCATTTCTGAAGCATCACCCATCCCAAACTTTTTGATAAGCTCTTTAGTATACTTATCTTGGGAGAGGAAGTTATCATCAGGGAGCTGCTTCACTTGTAGACAAAGGAAGTAGGAAAGCTCACCCATGCTACTCATCTCAAATTTGGAATGCATGAGGTCAGCAAACCTCTTGCACAATTTGGGATCAGTAGACCCAAAAATGAATGTCATCCACATATATTTATACTAACAAAATTTGATCCTTATGATGTTTAGTGAAAAGGGTTTTATCTATGGTTCCTCTTGTAAATTTATTCTCTAAAAGAAATCTTGCTAAGGTCTCATACTAAGCTCTTGGAGCTTGCTTTAAACCATAGAGAGCTTTATGCAATTTAAATACAAAAGAGGGTTGAGTTAGAGAGATAAAACCTGGAGGTTGTTCTACATAAACCTCTTCTTGAAGCACTCCATTCAAGAATGCACTCTTGACATCCATTTGGTAGACTTTGAATCTCCTATGAGCTCTATAGGCAAGGAATATTCTAATGGCCTCTAACCTTGCAACAGGGGCAAAGGTTTGGTCATAGTTAATTCCTTACTCTTGCATGTAGCCTTGAGCAACAAGCCTAGCCTTGTTTCTCACTATGTTCCCTTGAGCATCCAACTTATTCCTGTAGACCCATTTGGTTACAATAACTGGGTAGTTATGGGGTCTTGGAACCAAATCCCAAACTCTACATCTCTCAAACTGATTTAGTTCCTCTTGCATTGCAATGATCTAGTGAGGATATTACTTTGCTTCATGGATGGTGAGAGGTTCAATTTGAGAGAGAAAACATGCATGCATCAAGTCTTGGTTGAGTTGATGCCTTGTCTGTACACCTACTGAAATGTATCCAATCACTTGAGATCTGGGGTGATCTCTAAGTGTGACATGATCAGTTGGAGGAGATTGTTGAGCAACAGCTTCTGTAATTAATTCCTCTAATGTAATGGTACTAGCTATTGAGGGAAGTTCAGCCACTTCCACTTGAAGTTCTTCTTCACTGTCTTCAACAACCTGTGGAGTAGGATGTGTTGATACCACTTTTGTAAGGTTTAGTCCATCCATAGACTCACACAGTGGTGGAACCTGCAAAAAGCTATTGGTAGACATCTCTTTCTCCTTATAAGACATGTTAGCTTCATCAAAAGATACATGAACAGACTCTTCAATTTTAAGGGTGGATTTATTAAAAACCCTATAGGCCTTGCTTACTTGGGAGTATTCTAGAAACCCTTCTTCAGCCTTAGCCTCAAACTTTCTAATGTATCTCTTGTTATTTGTGTGAATGTAACATATACAACCAAAAACTTTAAAGTATGTGATTTTAGGTTTCTTTCCTTTAAGTAATTCAAAGGGGGTCTTATTTTTCAGCTTCTGTATAAGACTTCTATTAGGACATAGTTAGCAGTATTTACAGCTTCTGCCCAAAAGGATAGAGGCATGTAAGCATCTGCCAATAATGTGCCTGCAGATTCAATGAGTGTCCTATTTTTCCTTTCAGCAACCCATTTTGTTGTGGAGTTCTAGGAGCTGAGAAGCACTGCCTGATACCTTCCTTCTCACAGAACTCATGCATAAGAAGAGACTCAAACTCTGTGCCATGATCACTTCTGATCAATGCAATATGAGTAGAGAACTCAATCTGTATGATCCTGAGAAAATTGTAAGAACCTTTAATGTATCTAACTTAGCTCTCAGAAAGGCTACCCAACTGAATCTAGAGAAGTCATCAACAATCACTAAAGTATAAGACTTCCCTCCTAGGCTTTGTACTGCAATGGGTCCAAATAGATCCACATGAAGCAAATACAATATCCTAGGTGAATCACTTTTATTAATGGATTTGAAATAGTTTTGGTTTGCTTGCCTAATTGACAAGCCCTGCATAGGCTTTCCTTCTTGTAGGGGCCAGAAGGTAAACCTCTAACAAGGTTGTCTTTAGATAACCTAGATATATTCTTAAGATTTACATGCCCTAATCTTTTATTCCATAACTAATTTTGATTACTAGTAAAATTCAGTAAGCAGATATCAGTTGTGGCAGAAATAAAATCTACTAGATATATGTTGTCTTGTCTAAGTCCAATTAAAATAGTTTGGTTTTTATCATTAATAATAGAGCAAGAGGTAGAGTTAAAGTGTACCTGATAACCTTCATCACATAATTGACTTATGGATATTAGGTTATGTTTAAGTCCTCTTACATATGTTACTTTCTTGAAAGTAACTGATCCGATCTTGACTGCTCCATATCCTTCTGACTGGCCACTCTTTGAATCACCAAAGATCACCTTTGGTCCTAGCTTGGACTTGTAATTGGATAAATTGTCCTTGTTGCCTGTTCATATACTTGGAGCAACCACTGTCCAAGTACCAGGTCCTGACTTACCCTTGGACAGCTCTTCACTTGTACCTGCAATGAAAAACAAAACTCAGTTGTTCTTGACCCAGGTTACCTTGGGTCCTTTATTTGGTTGAAAAGAGAAACTGGATATAACTGATAATGTAGGTTGAGATTTATAACCTACGGGGTGATATCTCCTAGGTGGAATAATCCAATCAGCTACTGGATTGAATGTCTTATTAGTGGGCTTAAAATTTCTGTAAGAGAAATGATTTTTGTTTGGTCCTTCTGGGTACGACGAATTGTTGTACGTTCGTCGACCAGAGTTTGACGAATAGGGCTGAGATCGTCGATCTCTGCTCAGAGAATGACAGTAGTCATTTTCTGTCCCCCAAGTTCGTCGACCTCTGCACGACGAACCATACACAGTTCGTCGATCACAGTTAGACGAATTGTTATAACTGAAGTTTGCGTTTAGCGTTCGTCGATCTGGGTTCGACGAACGGGCCAAATTTCATCGATCTGAGTTCGACGAATGCTGCTTAACCTTGTTTTTATTAACTATTTTATGATTTCTATTTCTATTGTCTATCGGTCTTGGATTGCTTTCTGACGTTGGTTTGTCTATAATCATTTCCTTTCACTTGGCAGAAATAAATTTAATAGGGGTTGTAAGTATATTTTTCTTAATTATGGGGGGTAAACTTGATGAAGCACCCAATCCCAGCTTGCCATTTAACGTGGAATTAACTGTGCTTGTTATACCCATCAGCTTGAGGCTTCTCCCATTGAGAGATTACTCAAGTTTTTTTGGCCTCACATAATTCAGATTTTAATTTAATTATTTGTTCATTAGCTAAGGTTAGTTGATCTGTTAGTTTAATGTTTTCTTAATTAATAGATTAAAGACTTCCTGGTCTTTCTCTAAGTGTTTTTATTTCCTTTTCTGAGCTAATTAGATCCAAACACATGGCTTTAAATTCCGTTTTAAATAAATCAAAATTAAAGTCAAAGCCAGAAAGAACCTAATCTGCCTCTGATTCTGAGGCAGCTTCATCTTTAGATTCTTCTTCTGATCCAGAAGAGTTCCTGGAGGCATCAATTTCCATAAGGCACACCTCCTTGGATCTTGCTTCTTCCTCTTCTTCAATTGAACTGGAAGAGGTTGTTTCTTCTTCTATATCACTCCATGTCTCAGCAATAAATCACTTGTCTTTTTTTTTATATTTGCTGGAAGAGGGTCTGTTGCTGTGTCTTCTCATGGAGTCCCTTTCTTTGTTCTTGTCCTTCTTCTGGTTTTCTGGACATTCTGAGATGTAGTGTCCAGGCTTTCTCCAATCAAAGCACACAACCTCCTTGGTTGGTTTCTTGTCAAACTTGGGCTTATCATCCTGCCTGGATGATTTCCTTCTAAAATCCTTCCTAGCCATCTTATAGAATCTTTTTGCAAATAGGCTCATCAATTCTTCATTTGATGTTGATGTCTCACTTTGCTTAGATGCTTTGAAGGCTATGGTGTGATCCTTTCTTACTAGAGTTATTGTCTTCTGTTCTGCTGCTTCTCTTGATTTGATCAGCTGGTCATAGGATTTTAATTTGCCTAGTATAGATTCAGTTGATATCTCATTGAGGCTTCTGGCTTCTTTGATTGGCCAGATTCTTGAATCCCAAGAGATGGGGAAGCAATCAATATCGTATCATTCACTTCAGTCAAGGTGATGTCCTTATCCAAGATTTTGAGCTCATTGATGATTGAACTCAACCTATTATACATGTCAGCCATTGATTCAGCCTCATCCTTCATGAAATTCTCATACAAGGATATGAGATTGGATCGCCTGTCCTTCCTTTCATCTGCTGAACCAGCTACCATTTGGTCGAGGGAATCCCAAATGGCCTTGGCTGAGGTGCACTCAGCCACCTTTTGAAATATGACATCTGACATTGTCTGAGCCAAGATATTCATTGCCTTAGTATCTGCCATTTTGGCTTTCTTGTAGGCATCATTATTTTCTGGAGGAGGCACTGCATTCATGTTGGTGGAGGTGTTTGTAGAAGCTGCAGGTGCTAGAGGTACTCCTGTCAAGATAACAGAAAAAAATATCCTCATCAATAGAATTTATGTATAACCTGATTCTTGCCTTCTAGATGGCAAACTTGTTAAGATTGCACGCTGGAGGTCTGATGCTTGCATAATCTTTGTTTTGAGCCATGTCTGTCAAGAAATAAATCTAATAACAAAACAAACAACCAGATCTAACAAGAGGGATCTTTGTGGTTTAGGTGTTAGCCTGTACAACCAATTAAGGTGTGGTATTTTAACCAACATGGCTCTGATACCAATTGAAAGTGCATGTTAGATCTGAAATACTCTAGAGGGGGGGGGGGGTGAATGGAGTATTTTGCTCACTACAAAACTCCTAAGTGAACAACACAGTAAGTAGAATAAACATAACACAACAACCTATTGATCACAGAACAAAACAGCCAAAAAAAATAAAGGGCAACCAGACGACATAAGTAATTTTATAATGGTTCCCCAACCTGGGTACATCCACTCTTCCACCACCCTGATAGGAATCCACTCAGGTCTTTGATAAGGTGCCTGACACCAATGAGCTTTTGATCAGGTGCTCAAAAACCAATACCTCAAGTATTTTGGAAGGAGACTTGCAACCAGAATAATTTTGAAGGGAATTAAAACCCTGTACAGGAGTTGGAAAAGAGGTGATGGTGTCTTCTCTTTCTCAATAACAACTGAGAAGACTATGGATTGATTTCAGCAGATTTGCTCCCCTTGAGATCTTGAATGTATCAGGAAAGCTGGAGCACTGCTTTAGGGTGATAGGTCTTCAAAGAACTAGAATGCCAGGACCAGAAATTTGCTTCAGGAACGTCTTTGACAGATTGATATTTGTTGACCTTTGAAGTTGTCCTGTAGAGTTGAAGGAAGATGACTCTTGATAGTATTTGATTATTCTTCTTCTTCTTCTTGATAAAGTTGTTCTCTGGTCAAGGCTAATTGCAGTAGCACTTTTCATTTCTGTATGATTGTTCTTCTGTGCAATCTAAGTGTCTGTCTGATTGTCCGTATTGCTGGCTAGTTCTTGCTGATTGATTATCCTCTTTTCAATTTTATCACTTGACTGACTGAGGAACAATCAAAATTTTCAATGTTTGAGCAGTAATTGCAGTCGGCCTTGGAAAGAAGCGGCAATCAATAATTTCCCTAACTGTCCCATGGAAAAATGACATGAAATAATCCACGATTAATTGCACGTTCTAACAGTAACATTCCGAGCAGATCTGACATTAATGACTCCGGAATCATCGAAAAGAAACGGGACGGGAAAACTAAAGAAGACCTAGTCTGGAATCGTCGAACGAAGAACACAATTCGTCGAGCTGAGTTTGAGTTCGTCGAGCTGAGTTTGAGTTCGTCGAGCAGAGTTTGAGTTCATCGAGCTGAGCTCGAGTTCGTCGAGCTGAGCTTGAGTTCGTCGAGCTGAGCTTGAGTTCATCGAGTTGAGCTTGAGTTCGTCGAGCTGAGCTTTAGAGAGTTCGTCGACCAGATAATCTTCATTCGTTGAACAAAAAGTCTTCATTCGTTGAGCTGAGATCCAAATTCGTCGAGCTGAGAACAGTTCGTCGAGCTGAGCTTGAGAGAGTTCGTCAACCAGATAATCTTCATTCGTTGAGCTGAGATCCAAATTCATCGAGCTGAGAATAGTTTTGGACTTAGTCAAAATATTCTGTGCTGCTGATATTCAGTGTTGACATAAGCTGGTGTCGACTGATTGATCTTGGTGTCGACACAAATCTTCTGGTGTCGACATGAGCTGGTGTTGACTGATATCCTGGTGTCGACACAAATCTTCTGGTGTCGACAAAAATTATCTGGTGTCGACATATACCCTATGTGTCGACACAAATGCTCTGAGTTCAGAATTCATCGAGTAGAGTACTGCATTCGTCGACCTGAGAAGCTGACTTCGTCGACCTGAGAAGTTGAGAACATGAGGTCCAAGTTCATCGAGCTCAGAATCTAATTCATCGTCCAAAGCTTGAAGTTGGACTTGTAAAAATTCTGAAGTTATCCTGACTTTAGCTTGATGTAGAACCTCAACATTCGTCGAACAGAGAACAAGAATCGTCAAGCTCAGTACTAAGAATTGTCTCACGATCGTCGAACGCAGAACATCTTTCATCGAGCTGAGTTCGACGAACGTCGAACTCACTTTACTTAGTCTGGAAATCCTCTAAGTCTGGAGTCTCTGATGGTCTTGTTGAAGGCCGGTCCATCTAATGTTGAACCTAAGGACTTGGCCTAGACTCTAGCACACAAACTTGACCCTGGCTATACATGATGGGTCACATCCTAAACTATTGAACCTAGCCCAAATTAACTAGGGATCCAACATGTTATTCCAGTGCAAAACTATGAAAGTACTTATAAGATATTAATGTAATTTTTAATTAAACAAAAAATTTATTAAATCAAAAGAAAGTTAAAAATTAACTTTAGGGATTCAAATTTTTAAGTCCTAAAATATGAAGAGATAGATATTTAGCCAAGTTTTCTCTAATACATTAATTAGAACTCAAAATTAAGTAGTTAGTAAGCAAAATTAGATTAAAAATGATTAAAACTTTTGACTAAAAAGAAACTCTAAGGAAAATTTAAACTACTACTTATGCTCTCTTAGAATTTTAATTTAAATCTAAAGCAATTATATTGCCTATTGGGTTTTGAGAATAAGGAAATTGAAGAGATCTTAGATTGGGGGTGATGAATTTTATCATCTCACCCCACACAATTTTTTCCTTTTTGATGTTTTTTTTCTCTTCAAACAAAATTGCTTAGGAGTACTGAATTTTATCCTCTAACTCCTTTTTTTGGGGTTTCATATGTGTACCAAGGAATTCTTGATTCCCATGACATATGATCGAACCAAAAAAAGAAAAATTACATATGTGTACCAGGGGATAAAGAATTTTATCCTCTTATCCTCATGACATATGATCTGACAAGAAATTTAAAAATTAGGGAAAGCTTAACAAAATTTAGATTAAATTAAAAAAACTATGAGAGCAACTATAGTGAATTTAGCTTTCCTAAGAATCTTAAAGCATAACGTGAAGATAATTAAAACCTAAAAAATGTTAATCTAAGTACTACAAAACTGAAACTAATTAGAATAAAAGAGAACAAGGGCTAAAGAGTTCACTTTAAACAATTTTAATTCATAAAATATTTCTTAAAATTAAATCACCTAAAAAATAAATTCAACTAACTATGTTGAAATAAAAGATTAGAAAATCAAAAATTATAGAAATTCTTATAAATTAACTCAAAATAAGTTTATGAAAAGTCACGAAAATTTAAGCAGGGGTTTATTATTTTTTGTATTTTCTTTTTTCTATTTTTTTGTATTTTTGGTAATAAAAAGAAAACAAAATTTTTTAATTTTTAAAGATTTATATATTTTTTAAAATTTAAAAAGTTTTTTTCAATTTTTTTTTGAATTTTTAAATAAAAACAAAAAATAAGAATCCACCCCCATATTTAAAAATAAACATTGTCCCCAATGTTTATAAGTCAAGTAGGAGGGGGAAAACAATTTGTGAAAATTTAGAAAAACAATTTCATAAAAATTAAAAGATAAGCAAGGGGTGTCTCCCAAGAGCGCTTTTCTTTTTCCCGTCTTTAAGCTAGACGGTTTTGGTTAGGAGAATGGAAAATAAAAATTAAAATGAAGGGCAACTCCCTTAATTCACGCTTGGGTGAATACGACGAAGACGCTCGCCCATCTATTCCTCCGCTTGCTTCTTGATTTTTCTTCTTTGAAAGGTTGACTTCAAATATAAATTCAAATCACCTGTCCATTCCTGAGGTTATTGGAATTCTTGCAGAGGAGTGGCAAAAGGGTCGAAGATCAAGTTTAATTGCAACGCCTCCTCATCTACATGAAATTCGTTAGTAAAAGGAAGATGAAAAAGAAGCACGTCAGAAAAATCTTTGCAAGGAGGAGGTTCTTGCGAAGTTAAATGATTAGGCTCCGGTTGTTTATTTTTTTAAAAAAATTGTTATCTAAAAATTCATTAAAAAGAAAATTACTGGGCACAATATTTTCATGAATTTCAATTTTTAAATATTCATAAGTGGTGTTTGAAAATTCACGAGGGGAATGAAAATCGATAGAAATAGGAGAGGAAACATGTTTTTCTTCTATTTCTTCCGGTGTGCCCATAACTCTAATAAATTCTTGATATAATAATCCTTCCTCCTCTTCCGAATAAGACACCAAGGGGGCACATGAAGATTCATGTTCCGTATCAGGTGAACTATTTGAAAAGGGTGAGGGATCATTAGAATAAGAAATAATTTATTCTAAATTTTTGGGAGGATCAACTAGAAATTGTGAAAGTCCCCAAAATTAGAAGAAGATGTGTGCTCTGTGATAAAAGAAGAATAAAAATTCGGATATAAATATTTATTCTCACAACTCGAAAACTTTTTTGGTTGATCTTGCGAACAAGTAAAACCAAAATCCGAGGTGGAAGAAGAATTATTTAAATCATAATAATTATTCGCATTTGAAAAATTATTTTCATGAAAAATAGGAGAATTGAAAAAATTATTTTCATGAAAATTGGAAAAAGAATTATCATAAAAGTGAGAATAGTTATTTTCATAATTATATACAATTTTATTTTCATAAGAAAGATTTGAATAATAATTATAATGATAACAATACTCACTTCGATGAGAACCACCACAATAGTAACAAACACTTTGGTGCTTTTTTGCGGGTTGCAAAAGATTTATTTTATGTGTAAGCGCGGCAACCTTAGCGGCCAACTGAGATAACATTTTTTTTAAAAGAAAATAAAAATAACTAGTAGCTAATTGAAATGAATGTGAAAGAGAAAATTGAAAAAAAGAATTGAGGATAGAGAAAGAGAGTGATAAAAGTAATACAATTTTCCTTTCAAAAAATCAACAAAAATAGTGCACGACAACGACGCCAAAAACTTGATGAGTAATTCTACAGTTTTAAAATAAATCCAAACTAAAATCCCAAATATGCAAGTGTACCGATCGAAATATAGTATAGAAAATGTCGTATTAGACTCTGGGCATGTTGAGTACTTCTACTCAGGCAAATTAATATTATTTTATTGATATATAAATTGAAGGTAAATTAAAACTAAAGCTAGAAAACAAAATAAAATATATCACTTGATCTAGAATCTCTTTGGATTAAAATGAAATTTTATGAACATAAAATATACAAGATTCTTAAATTGCTCACCCGACCGTGGAGTTTCCTAAAGTACAAAAATGTCTCTCTCGAGCTCATGCTTTTGACTAACCTTAGGTTGATCAATTAAGACCTCTCGACCAGTTGAAACCCCTAAGATTGCTTTACACGGCGAACCCTTTGAAAGTGCGGGTTCGATCTGATATACTCTAAAGGGGGGTGAATAGAGTATGGTGCTCACTAAAAACGTTTTACAACTATTGTTTTATTCCTAAGTGAATAGGGAAGCAATTAAAATAAATCAAGCACAGCAACTATCTAATCATAGAGCAATCACAGTGCACAGCCAGAAAACAAAAGAAAAGAGCAACTAGATGAAACAAGGAGCTATAGTTATTCCCCAATCAATCTGGGTACATCCACTTTCTACCACCCTAGGTAGGAATCCACTGCAGGATGAGTTGATCAGGTGTCCTGGCCACCAATGATCTTTTGATAAGGTGCTCAAAAACCAAACCAGATTTTTGGATCAGGTGTTTTGCCACCACTGAGTTTTGACAAGGTCTCAGAAACCAGCACAAAACTTTTGAAGGGAGTTTTGAGAAACCCTTTTACAGCAGAAAAGGAAGAGGTGAGATGTTCTTCTCTGTCAACAATCAGAGAGAAGACTAGTGGATGATATTTTCAAAGCTCCCCCTGAGATCTGGAAGTTGTTCAGGAAATGAAGCTTTGTACTAGGGTGATAGGCCTTCAGTAGGTGAGATCTCCAGCAAAGAATGATTCCAGCAATGGCTGAAATGTGTAGTGTCTGGAGTCTTAATGGATGAAGCATTTGAACACTTGAGTCATAAGAGATCTAGAGATTCTTCTTTTCTGTATGTTGATCTCCTTCAGTGGTGAGTGTTCTGAATGAATTCTGTTAGTGTGTCTATTACTTTGTTACTGCTTGATCCTTTTCTCTTACTGTGTGTCTCTTACTGACTGAGGAACATTCAAACTTTGAATGTCGAGCAGTAATTGCAGTCGGCTTTGGAAAGAATCAGCAATCAATGACTTTCCTAACTGTCCCATGGAAAAATGGCATGTAATCGTCCATAGTCAATGCGCGTTCTAACGGTAACATTCCGAGAAGATCTGACATTAAATTTTCAGGAATCAGCGCCAAGAAACGGGACGGGAAACTTGAAGAAAACCTAGTCTGGATTTGTCGAGCGGAGAACACAATTCGTCGAGCTGCACTTGTGTTTGTCAAGCTGAGCTTGAGTTCGTCGAGCTGAGCTTGAGAGAGTTCGTCGACCAGACAATTTTCATTCGTCAGACAGACAGACTTCATTCGTCGAGCTGAGAACACAGATCGTCGAGCTCAACACTAAGAATTGTCTCACGATCGTCGAGCATAGAATTCCGTTCGTCGAGCTGAGTTCGACGAACGTCGAACTCACTTTACTTGGTCTTGAAAACTTGTTATACTGGAGTTTCTGATGGTCTTGTTGAAAGCTGGTCCATCTGGAGTTGAGCCTAAGGACTTGACCTAGACTCTAGGACACAACTTGACCCTGTCTATACATGATGGGTCACATTCTAAGTCAGTGAATCTAGCCCGAATCAACTATGGATCCAACAATCTCCCCCTATTTGGGTAAGGTCACTAACAGAGACTCAAATCAGAAAAACAAAGTAAGAAAAGAGATATATCTGGCAGAGAATTATAACACATGCAACAGATATATATATACATAGCTTTGTTTAACAGATAGTATAGTTTGAAAAACAAAAACAGACAGAAATTGAAATAACAAAAAGATTACTTCTTTGGCTTCTTCTGCTGAGGTTTGTCTTCTGTTTTCTTTTCTCTTGGCTTCTGGAAAATAATTTCTCTATTTGGATCTCGAGCTTGAGCTATTATCATAGTCATGTCAGCTGCCCCAATAATGTTCAATGAAGTTGCTCTGGGGACAACTACTTCTTGATGAAGTTTCATATAATCATCAACATTAAACAATTTGTTTCCTTTGTCAAACCTTTTTAGCTTTTCTTTTCTATACTTTGACATTGTTGAAAGACCAGAGATTTGTTTTCCTTCTGCTTTGGCTTTATTTATCAATGATAGACCAATCAGCTCTTGGTACCTAGCCATTCTTGCAGTATTAGCATTTTCTGGATCTTCAAAAGGAATTGGAGGAGAGAGATGTCTTTTTGAACTTTCAGCTTTATGTACTTCAGAACTTTGTTGCTGCTGCTGATGTTGTTGACTTTGACTTCCTGAGGAGGATGGCCTCTGCTGGCTGCTTCCAAAAGATCTCCCTGACTGTCTCTGATAAGTATGCATAGGGGCAGATCTCTGGGAGCTAGAGGGGCCAGAGGCACCAGCTACTGGAGGAGGAGGAGGAGGATCCTTCCTTTATCTGTGCACTGGATGAGGGGAATATCTCCTGCTTCTCTTTCTATCTTTCTGCTGGTTTTTGGATAGCCACATCCATCCAGGCATCCCCTTATATGGAGTTACATTATGTAGAATATAATAAGGAGTGTCTACAGAGGGTTTTGGCTTGGGAGCTGGAGGAGGAGCAGCCTTTCTATTCTTTGCCAACAATCTCTTTTTCTTACTAGCTGCATCTTCATCAGAGTCATCATCGTCATCATCATCAGACTCAGAACCTTGAGGGATGTCATATAGAGCATCCAAAGCTTTCAAAGCTTTATCAGAAATAACTGCTTTTTCTGGAGGAGGGGCAGAAGGTTCAGGAACTGGAATATCAACAACAGAGGAGGAGGGGACTGCACAGGAGTCAGAAACAATAGGGACAGAGATTTCAGCTGCTGCCATGTTTTCTTCTTCTATATCAGCCTGAATAAGCTCATCTAAAGTAGGCATTGAAGAGTCATCCATAACAAAATCTGGTGCTGAAACTGGCACTGAAGTATTCTCTGGAATGACCTCTAGGCTAGAAGCTGAGAGAACAAAATTGTCACAGAGTTGCTTAGCAACTGCTGGACTAGCTGGAGAGGTATAATATACAATAGCCAAACATGGCTTAGTAAAATCAGCTGGAAGAGATTGCATATATACAGTATCAAAACTACTCAACATAAACAGACAAATTCACTGTGGGATTTAAATAGAAATCACCAACAGGTGTTATTTGTGCAACTGAATCATCCAAATCAATGTCAGTATCCATAAATTGAATGAACTCAAGCATCTCAGAATCATTGTCATTATCCAAAATTGTTGTATCCTTGTTTGAATGTGCATCTGCTGGAGAGAGAACTGCTGTTGTGACTACTGCTGCTGCTGTATCTACATTTGCTGCAACTTCATCACTGAGCATCTCCCCCTGCTTGGGTTCAGGAGAACCTGGAGCCAGGCCCCTAGATGAAGAGGGGACAACAGATAGAAGAGAGATTTTGGCAGATAAAGAATTGATGGAGGTCACAAGAGGTGTAATGGCCTCTTGGATGAGAGATTAGGATGAGAGGAGTGAGCAATGAGATGATGGTTGAGGGATCAAATGGGGAGGGGGAAGAGGATGGAATTGGATGAGGAATAACAGATGGAGTAGGGGCATCTGGAATGATTGTGTCTGAGGGTATGGTGTAATATGCAATGGTGGATAAGTGTGGGGGAAGAGGAGACTGTGGAGGTGTAGGAATGTCAGTGTCCTGAGGTGAAGCTGGAGGAGTGGGTTGTTGATTAACTTACAGAGGGGAAGATGGAGGTGGAGATGGGATGTTAGTAATGTCTGGAGGTGGGGATGAAGGAGGGGTAGGCACATGAGGAGTCTTCTTGGGAGGAAGGGGTGCTGGAAGAGAAGGTTGAGATGGAGGGACCTCTTCAGCAGGGAGGAGAGTGGACTTTACAACCCTTGTGCTCTCAGAAGGTGTGATGGAAGAGGAAGAACCCTTGGAGGGTTTGGAGATAGTCCTCTCACACCTGCCAAACAGAGCGCATGTGAGGCGCTTGCTGGCGTTTATGAAGATGGTCGGGGAGACCATACATTCAACAGCCTTCTCCTGGAGAAAAATTTCCAATATTCTGCCAAAGCAGACTTCCTTCTTGCTATTCTTCTTCTTGATCAATTCAAAGAAAACCTTACTCCAATCAACATGTCTCTTATTCACTACTGCACACATGATTAGAAATTGGTAACGGGTAATATAGTCATGAGCAGAGTGCTTGGCCATCAGTATTTTCCATACAATGTCTGCCAGAAATTGGTAGGCGGCGGACAGTTGCTTCTTCAGCAGTTTGTTAGGGTTGCTACCTGAAAAACCCATTAGTTTTAGCATATCATTGTATTCCTCAGAATCCATATCCATGTTATCTTCTCCGTTTACTAATCCAAATATCTCAGAAAGAACCGCGGGAGACAACAAAACAGCAGTACCCCCTATAGTTCCGGTCAAAACATCTTCTTCAGACACAGTAGATCTATATACCCATTCTCTAATTTCCGTTCCATGTAGTTTAATGCGCCTGGTCATGAAATCCTTTAAATTGAGTTCTTCCAGTAATTCCAAAATGTATAGGAAGATAGGATCAGAATGCTGGAAAGACTCAAAATCTATATCGAATCCTGCATCAAACTTCATTGCTGCTAGGGCTCCTGCTGGAATCGCCATTGATGAACCTGCAAGAAACCCAGAGAGAAACATCGATCAAGAGCAAAGGAACTGAAAGCGCGGGACGGAGGTCGAAGAAAACCTAGATATAAGTTTTTCAGAATATGAATCGACAAACTCCGTTCCATGAAAAAGAAACATTCTTCGAATTGAGCTCGACGAAATAAATTATAGACAGATAATTTGTCGATCTCATCCAGAAGAATCGAAAACAGTTCGTCGAACTTCGTTAGACGAAATATCTTCTGAAGCAAAGTTCGTCAATCTCCGATCGACGAAAATTGTTTCCACACACAGAGAATTCGTCGATCTCCGGCCGACGAGAATCTCTCAAACTTTCCCTACTTCGTCGAACTCCGTTCGACGAACTCTGGAAAATTCGTCAAATGTAGACAGAAACTAGGTTAACTCATCTCCATTAATCATGCCCAGTTGATTTATAAAGAATAGATGGGTTTTCTCATCCAATGGCTTGGTGAAAATGTCTGCTCTATGTAAATCAGTAGGAATATGGATTAAGTTAATTTTCTTTTTGTCCACATTATCTCTAATGAAATGATGTCTTATTTCAATATGTTTAGTCTTAGAATGGTGAACTGGATTTTGTGTTATAGCAATAGCACTAGTATTATCATAAAATAGAGTTGAATTATTTAAGTTGACACCATAGTCTAAGAGTTCATTTTGTATCCATAACATTTGTGAACAGCAGCTGCCAGCAGCCATGTATTCTGCTTCTACAGTTGATGTAGACACAGATGTCTGCTTTTTACAAAACCAGGAGACAAGTCTCATACCAAGGAACTGGCAAGTTCCAGAGGTACTCTTCATGTCCACTCTACATCCAGCATAGTCAGCATCTGAGTATCCAGTTAACTCAAACTCTGACTCTGCATGATACCAGAGTTCTAGATTAGGGCAACTCTTTATATATCTCAAAATCCTTTTTAGGAAAATAAGGTGAGATTCTTTAGGATTCACTTGGAACATAGCACAAAGGCATGTGACAAACATTATGTTAGGTCTACTAGCTGTTAGGTATAATAGGGATCCAACAATTGCCCTATAATTTTTCTGATCCACAGGTTTCCCTGTTGCATCAGAATCCACAACAGCATTTGTAGCCATAGGTGATGTAGGGGTGACCGTGATACGTGCTCGACTATGCTAACGAAAGTATCGTCACAAGACATAAAGCTAAAGGGGAGGGCTTCGACCAAAAGCGAGCTAAAAGGGGTCGGGTTGGCTCCCAAATCCGAGAGAGAAAAATTGCCGGACTCGATACAACGTCCTTAAGACCTACCTCTCCAAAAAGCACACAACTCACCGCACCTACACAAGAATCTATTGTACCAACTTGAGCCGTTTCAACGCAGCAATAATTTATTTTCGGAGCGGCGAAAAACTTCAATAGGCGGTCGAGTTCGAGTTGAGATTAACTCCCTTGTTAACACCAAAATGTGCCAATCTTGGAGGGCAAGTCAAGGCTAGGCCAAGTCTCGCTCTCGCAACGGATCTACCCAATCTGGACCACAAGAGGTTCAATAACAACGAAATCGAAATCAGAATTTGCAAGCGACGTATTTAAAAATCACGGAATAAATGGTTTTCAAAAACCTCCATAAAATCTAAAGCAAGAATCTCTAAAGGGGAAGGATTTACCCAACCAAGAACAACAATCACACAAGATAAGGTGGGAGAATCAATCTCTCCACGGATCCACCGGCTTCACACCGAATGGGTTGCAACCATCTTCCTTAGAGTCGCACCGAAAGGAAGCCACGTCGGCGTCTCACCGAAGTAGGGGAGGAAGCAAGGGGGGCTGCGACTTCACACCATGGCTGGCGGCAATGGAAGAAATCCTCTTGGCCGAACTCTCTCAATGAGGGTTAGGGTTGCTTTTTAATTCTCTCTAACTTCATTCTCAAAAGGATCTCCTTATATAGGAGTTACAACACACCTCTAGCCATCCAACATGGAGATGAAATCTCATCCATCCGGAAGGCTAAATACACACCAAAATGTTTGCAGGAAATAAATAAAGATTACAAGTCCCAAATGAATATAAAATTATTAACCAAGATTGGAATAATTTTATATTCGCACATAAAATAATAAAGCATGAGAAATTAATTAAAATAGTCTTCAAGTGAGGGTAGCATGTCGCGGGCGGAGGTTGTAGCGGCGTCGTCTGTTAGCATCATCACGGCTCCGAAGGTCTTTATGTTGTAGGGCCTCGACAACTGGATCGTCATCAAGTAGTGGCGGAGGGGCAGCGACATCAATCCTCCCCCACTCAAAATCACGTATCTCCAATGCGTGGTCCGAGAGATAGCGGTGGAGAAGCTCGGCATCCAAACGTTGAAGCTCTGTCGCAAGTACCCATGAATCATCTAAAGGGGGGCAGTCACGCCAACGGATGAGGAAGCGATAGGTAGCACCATCAGGAGTAGTAAGTGGCTCAACAGCAAGTATCATATCTGGAGTGAGAAATGTCTTCGGAAACCTGGGAAACATGTCAGCAGTAGGGAAAAAAGAAGGCAATGTACCATCCGATGTTATACCTGCGGGGACCGAAAGAGAGAGATCATCTGAACTACCACTCCCCAATCTATTAGAAATTTTAGTGGAGGGAGAAGAAGACAAAGAATTCAACTCAGGTGGAGGCGAAACAAACAACGTCAAATCCGAGATATTAAAAATAGGGGAGATACCCCAATCAGCTGGCAAATCCAACACGAAAGCGTTGTCACCTAGTTTCTTTATAATTCGAAATGGGCCGGCGCGCGTTGGTGCCAACTTTTTAATGGTGCCAGATGGCAAGCATTCGGGAACTAACCGGACTAGGACCAAATCGCCGACGTTGAAGTGCGACACCCTCCTATGTAGATTAGCGTGCGTCTGATAAGACTCGTATTGAGCAGCCAAGGTAGCTCGTATACGTGCATGTAGGTCATGAATATGTTGGGTGAAGTATTGTGCAAATTGACTTGTCTTGTATGTTGGGGGCAATGGAACCAAGTCAAGAGGCACAGGGGCCTTGTACCCGTGAACAATATCATTTGGAGACAGACCAGTGGACCGATTTTTGGAATTATTATAGGCCAACTGTGCGTGGGGAAGAAGAAGATCCCACGTACCTTTGTGATCGCTCACTAGGCATCTAAGAATGCTTCCTAGGCACTGATTGACTACCTCTGTTTGCCCATCGGTCTGAGGGTGATAGGCAGAGGAAAACAATAACTTGGTACCCATCAAGAGCCAAAGTGTTTTCCAAAAATAGCTCGTGGACTTAACATCTTTATCCGAGACTATTGTCTTCGGCACTCCCCGGTGACTAACTACTTCCTTAAAATATAATTTGGCAATGTGAGATGCATCGTTGGTTCTAGCGCAGGGAATATAATATGCCATTTTAGAGAATCTATCTACCACTACAAAAATACAATCGTGACGGCGTAAGGTGGTCGGTAGGCCTAGAACAAAATCCATACTCACGTCTTCCCATGGCATGGAAGGGATAGACAGGGGCGTATATAAACCTACGTTGGTCTTGGTGCCCTTGGATACCTGACAGGTACGACAACTACTAACTACCCTTCCCACCATCGCCTTAAGTTTGGCCAATAGAATTTCTCCTCAACTAACGTAATGGTCTTATCCCTACCGAAATGACCACTCAACCCTCCACTATGCAATTCCCAGATGATATGAAGGCATAACGATGACTGCGGGATACATAACTTCCCATGTCTAAATAGGTAGCCATCCTTAATGACGAACGCAGATATTATCGTGGGGGAGCTATCTTGGGCAGACAAATATGCATACTGAAAGTATGGACATGTGGCGTACTCGTCCTTGATTCGCTTGAATCCTACCACGTTAACCTCCATAGTGGTGAGTAACAGGGTCAGGCGACTAAGAGCATCCGCGACTCGATTGTCAGCTCCTTTAAGGTGTTTGAGGTTAAAAGTGTAACCCTGTAGGAAAGATACCCACTTAGCGTGTCGCAGGCTGATTTTATGTTGGCCATTGATGAACTGCAATGCCTCGTGATCGGAGAGGATCACAAACTCCTTAGAGAGGAGATAGTGCCTCCAATGGTGCAGACATCTAATGACGGCATAAAACTCCCTATCATAATTCGAGTAATTCAATTTGGCACCCGCTAACTTCTCACTAAAATAACTCACAGGGTGCCCTTCCTGACTCAAGAAACCTCATATTCCTACGCCAGAAGTGGCACACGTAAGCTCATAGGCTTTATTGAAGTCAGGTAGATGTAGGACAGGTACCTCGGTTATAAGTTCCTTAATGCGTTGGAAAATAATAGCGGCGGACCTTATCCAGGTGAACTCACCTTTCTTCATGCAATCACTAATGGGGGCCATAATGCTACTAAAGTCTCTAATAAAACATTGGTAAAAAGTAGCTAACCCATGGAAACTTCGCACATCTCGTAATGTGGTCGGTTCGGGCCAATCCCTAATGACTTTAACCTTATTAGGGTCAACCCTAATGCCTTCCGAACCGACTATATAGCCTAAGAACTCCACTTCAGTGACATAGAATGTGCATTTCTTGAGATTAAGGAATAAGGTTTCCTTCCATAGGGTGGAAATAACCGACCTCATGTGGGAGACGTGCTCAGCAGTGGTGGTTCTAAAGACTAAAATGTCATCAAAATAGACGACCACAAACTTCCCCATGTAAGGCTAAAAGACATGGGTCATCATCCGGGAGAAGGTACTGGGGGCATTGGATAGCCCAAAGGGCATCACAAGCCACTCGTATAACCCATCCTTGGACTTAAATGATGTCTTCCACTCGTCCCCCTCACGAATCCTGATCTGGTGATAGCCACTCCGCAAATCTAACTTTGAAAAAATGGTAGCGCCAGATAATACATCTATGAGGTCATCTAATCGCGGAATAGGAAATTTATATTTGATGGTAATCTTGTTGATGGCACGGCTATCAACACACATTCTCCAGGTACCATCCTTCTTGGGGGTAAGAAGGGCAGGTACCGTACATAGACCAGGGATAAGGTCTATAACATATTGTATATTCCTAAGCGGTGGTAATACCGAAGGCAGCTCACCCGGGTACAAGTCCTTATACTCATCCAACAATTCCCGTAAATCTTTAGGAAAATCATCCAATGCTCTCGTATCTCCTTTCGCACTCATAAGAACTAGAGCGTACATCATCCCGTCAAGAAAGGGATCCTTCACAAATTCTTTTCTTCCCACGAGACTCAACATTTTCCTCTCGACTGGAACAGTGGCGTCCTTAGCCAAAGCTACTGGCTCTTTCGGGACGGTCGGTCTCAACGTAATGACCTTGCCATTAAATTTAAACTCATATGTGTTGGCTCTTCCAAAGTGTGTCATGTCACGGTCGTAAAGCCAAGGGCGGCCCAATAACATATGACAAGCATCCATTGGAAGGTCATCGAACCACACCTCGTCAGTATAGGATTTGATCGAGAGAGGTACAAGGCAATACTTGGTGACCGGGACGGTAACCTTATTAATCCAAGCTACCTGATAGGGAGCCGGGTGGGGCTGCGTAGTCAAGGACATACATGTAACCGCATTCTCAGAGATGACGTTTACACAACTACCACTATCAATGATCAACTTGCACAACTTCTCGCCACTCTTAAAGATCAGGGAAAATATACTAGTCCTTTTCCAGTCATCTAACGGACGAGGGGTCGTCAAGATACAACGCATCACCATAACGAGGTGCTCGTCCTCTAAATCGCTTGGGACCCCTTCTGGGTCACTCTCCTCAGCAGCCTCATAAACGAAATCAGCAAGGTCGGTAGTCGACTCTAGTAGGGCTATGGCTTTACTCTTCGTTGGGCATTCAAAGGCATAGTGGCCTTGAATGCCGCAAGAGTAACAAGTGGCGTTAGCCTTGCTTACCTTCCCTATAGGGATACGCTCACTCGCAGGGTTCTTGGCATTCCTAGCAGTAATCACGACAGACTTTGTCTCGGCAGACCCAAACTTCCCTTTATCCTGATATGTGGAGGAAGAGGCTCCAGCTGTGGACTTTCCCTTCGTATGGGAATACCGGGAGTGAGACTTAGAGGCTAAGTGCTTTTCGATGTCGAGGGCGGCATTAAATGTCGTGTTCAGATCCGTATGACCATATCGTAAGAGCTTCCGCTGAATATCGGGATGAAGCCCATTACAAAATCTGGATAGGGTGACCTCGAGGATCTCCCTCAGATCACAACGCACCATACGGTCTTTCAGTTCTCCCATACACTCAGCTACTGAATTGGAGCCCTGCTGAAGAGTGGCAAGCACGTCGAACATCGATCTGTGTCCGATGGTACGCGTGAACGTACTGATCGGTCAACAGGTTCATCATCACGGCCCATCCAATAAGTGGGACCCTGTTCCCTGTTCCTAGCCTACGCTCTTAATTCAGCCAATAAGTTTTGGCACGTCCCGTTAGCTTCATCCGGGAAACTTTGACCTTTTGATGGTCTGTAAGGGTGTGCCAATCGAAGTAGCACTCCATATCCACCACCCAAGTAAGGAAGATCTGGGGATCTCCCATGCCATCATAAGTGGGGGCGTCGATCTTAATGGCCCTAGTAATATCGTACGCACGATCGTGGCGGTGTTCTCGAGGGGGCACTCGGGGAGAGTCCTCATCGGAATCCGACTCAGGAGTTTGTTGGCGCCGGTTGGGCTGCTCAACATTAATGGGTGGCGGGGGTGGCCTTGCTTGATTTTGTAGGATCTGTGATAACATGTTCCTAAGCTCCGTCATTTCATTACGTAGCCCTGCTATGGCCTCGGTGTTGGGATCCCCATGCTCGTTCGCAGCCATCCTAGACGTAGACGGTGTCGCGTACTCCGATCCGTGCCTAGTGCGCATTCAGGTTTAGACAAATTTTGGAAAGGTGATTTTTCCTAGGGCTGTAGCTATACTGAAAATAAGATATTTTTATAGTTTCCCGATGTGAGGAACACGTGGATCGTTAAAAAAAAATTTTGTTTGAAATTTTGCTGAAAAATAAAGATTTCAGCCCGCTATTGGCAGACCACAGAAAATAATTTTTTTGATTTTTTTCAAGATCCGATCGGCCAACAAGAAACATAGAGAGGATGTTTGCAACGTGAGAGTTGAAACAACCTCCCTCTGATAGCAAATTGATGGAGGGGTGACCGTGATACGTGCTCGACTACGCTAACGGAAAGTATCGTTACAAGACATAAAGCTAAAGGGGAGGGCTCCGACCAAAAGCGAGCGAAAAGGGGTCAGGTTGGCTCCCAAATCTGAGAGAAAAAAATTATCGGACCCGATACAACGTCCTTAAGACCTACCTCTCCAACAAGCACACAACTCATCGCACCTACACAAGCATCTATTGTACCAACTTGAGCCGTTTCAACGCAGCAATAATATATTTTCGGAGCGGCGGAAAACTTCAATAGGCGGTCGAGTTCGAGTTGAGATTAACTCCCTTGTTAACACCAAAATGTGCCAATCTTGGAGAGCAAGTCAAGGCTAGGCCAATTCTCGCTCTCGCAACGGATCTACCCAATCCGGACCACAAGAGGTTCAATAACAACGACATCGAAATCGGAATTTGCAAGCGACGTATTTAAAAATCACGGAAGAAACAGTTTACGAGAACCTCCACAAAATCTAAAGCAAGAATCTCTAAAGGGGAAGGAGTTACCCAACCAAGAACAACAATCACACAAGATAAGGTGGGAGAATCACTCTCTCCACGGATCCACCGGCTTCACACCGAATGGGCTGCAACCTTCTTCCTTGGAGTCGCACCGAAAGGAAGCCACGCCAGCGTCGCACCGAATTAAGGGAGGAAGCAAGGGGGGCTGCGGCTTCACACCTTGGCCGGTGGCTATGGAGGAAATCCTCTTGGCTGAACTCTCTCAATGAGGGTTAGGGTTGCTTTTTAATTCTCTCTAACTTCATTCTCAAAAGGATCTCCTTATATAGGAGTTACATCACACATCTAGCCATCCAACATGGAGATGAAATCTCATCCATCCGGAAGGCTAAATACACACCAAAATGTTTACAGAAAATAAATAAAGATTACAAGTCCCAAATGAATATAAAATTATTAACCAAGATTGAAATAATTTTATATTCGCACATAAAATAATAAAGCATGAGAAATTAATTTAAATAGTCTTCAAGTGAGGGTAGCACGCCGCGGGCGGAGGTTGTAGCGGCGTCGTCCGTTAGCGTCATCGCGGCTCCGAAGCTCTTTATGTTGTAGGGCCTCGGCAACTGGATGGTCATCAAGTAGTGGCGGAGGGGCAGCGGCATCAATAGGGGTTTTCATCCCTGAAGCATCACCCATCCCAAACTTCTTAATAAGTTCTTTAGCATACTTAGCTTGGGAGAGGAAGATACCATCTTTGAGCTGCTTCACTTGGAGACCAAGGAAGTAGGAAAGCTCACCCATGCTACTCATCTAAAATTTAGAATGCATGAGGTCAACAAACCTCTTGCACAATTTGGGATCAGTAGACCCAAAAATAATGTCATGCACATATATTTGTACTAACAGTAATTGGTCCTTATGATGTCTAGTGAAAAGTATTTTATCTATGGTTCCTCTTGTAAATTTATGCTCTAAAAGAAAGCTTGCTAGGGTCTCATACCAAGCTCTTGGAGCTAGCTTTAAATCATAGAGAGCTTTATGCAATTTAAAAACAAAAGAGGATTGAGTTGGAGAGATAAAACCTGGAGGTTGTTCTACATAAATCTCTTCTTGAAGTACTCCATTCAGAAATGCACTTTTGACATCCATTTGGTAGACCTTGAATCTCTTGTGAGCTTCATAGGCAAGGAATGTCCTAATGGCCTCTAACCTTGCAACAGGGGCAAAGGTTTGGTCATAGTCTATTCTTTCCTCTTGTTTGTAGCCTTGAGCAACAAGCCTAGCCTTGTTCCTCACTATATTGCCTTGAGCATCCAACTTGTTCTTGTAGACCCATTTTGTTCCAATAACTAGGTAGTTATGGGGTCTTGGAACCAAATCCCAAACTCTACATCTCTCAAACTGATTTAGTTCCTCTTGCATTGCAATGATCTAGTGGGGATCTTGCTCTGCCTCATGAATGGTGAGAGGTTCAATTTGAGAGAGAAAACAGGCATGCATCAAGTCTTTGTTGAGTTGATGCCTTGTTTGTACACCTGCTGAAATGTCTCCAATAACTTGAGATTTGGGGTGATCTCTAAGTGTGACAAGATCAGTTGGTGGAGTTGGTTGGGCAACAGCTTCTGTGTTTAATTCCTCTTAGTGAATGATACTAGCTGTTGAGGGAAGTTCAGCCACTTCCTCTTGACTTTCCTCTTCACTATCTTCAGCAAACTGTGGAGTAGGATGGTTTGATACCTCTTGGGTAAGGTTCAGTCCATCCATAAACTCACACAGTGGTGGAACCTGCAAAGAGCTTATGGTAGAAATATCTTTCTCCGTGTATGACATGTTAGATTCATCAAAAGATACATGAATAGATTCTTCAATTTTAAGAGTTGATTTATTATACACCCTATAAGCTTTACTGATCATGCAGTATCCCAAAAACACTCCTTCATCAGCTTTAGCTTGAAATATTGCTATGTATTTCTTGTCATTATTGTGAATGTAACAAATGCAACCAAAAATTTTAAAATAATCTACTTTTGGTTTTTCCCTTTGAGTAATTCAAAGGGAGTATTACCCTTCAGCTTATGTATCAAACTTCTATTCAACACATAGTTGGAGGTGTTCACTGCCTCTGCCCAAAAGGATAGAGGAAGGTGAGCATCTGACAATAATGTAGTGGAAGATTCAATAATGGTTCTATTTTTCCTTTCAGATACCCCATTTTGTTGAGGAGTTCTAGGAGCTGAGAAAGTGTGCCTGATCCCTTCACTTTGACAGAACTCTTGCATAAGAAGAGAATCAAACTCTGTCCCATGATCACTTCTGATCAGGGCAATGTGAGTATTGAACTCACTTTGTATGCATTTGAGAAACTCTGTCAAACACTTAAAGTTATCAAACTTCGTGTAACGCCCCAGATTTTTGATTGCGTACGCATGATGGCGTTATGTTGGCTTTGAACGTTGTTCGAGCATGGTTTTTCCCGCGGGCTTGCGAGTGGCTGTTTTGGTTGCCGAGTTGCACGATTCCCCAGCAAACCGGAGTCCAAATTGGGGACTCGGTGAGGCCACTTAGGGAATGTTTGCACTTTTTCACGCCCGGGAAATGTTGCTGAAAGTGAGTTGCTGGTACAGGAAAAACAAAGGGTAAAACGTTCTTAAGGCAAAAATGGTCTAGGACGACACAGGAACATTTTTCAAATCAAGGAAAAATGGTCATTTTTGTGCGAGACACACCCCTGACACGGGCGTGACCCAGGCCGTGACCTGGGCGTGACCTCCTTGACTCGACGAATTTTTCTTGCATCGAGTTGAGCTAGACGAATGGGGTACACTCCCTGTGACACGGGCGTGTCACGGGCCGTGTCCCGCTTTGTCGAGTGTCGAGTGTCGAGTGTCGGGTGTCGAGAGAGGGTACACGGCCTGTGACACAGGCGTGTCACAGGGCGTGTTCAGCTTGTCGAGTGTCTAGTGTCGAGTGTCGAATATCGAGTGTCGAGTGTCGAGAGAGGGGACACGGCCTGTGACATGGGCGTGTCACAGGGCGTGTCAAGCTGTGTCGAGTGTCGACACTTTGTGTCAATGAGGTGTCGAGACACGGGCTACACGCCCTAGGTCACGGGCGTGACCGACCCGTCACGGGTGTATACCCGGCCGTGTACCGTATGGATAAACTTGGATTTGCCGACTTTCTGCGCCGCTTAAGGTACACGCCCTGTGTCACGGGCGTGACACAGGGCGTGACCGGCCCGAAAATCGAGTTTTTCCATATTTTTTTGTGCCGTTCATTTCCTTGATTCTGCATCTAACGGTCTAGCTCTGTTCTGGAGGAAATAAGGCCGAAACAGAGAATTGTCTTTCTCATTTTCACCTTCTCTTCATCTTCTTCTTCATCCTCAAAGAGAAAGCAAGAGAGCAAGGGAGCAAGCAAGGCAAGGAAAGAGAGGAGCAGCCGTCGCGGCATCGTCTCGGTTCAGGCAAGCGGTGTTCTTTACCCTTGCCAATCTTCTTTCTTGATTTTGATTGTGCCAACATAGCTAGTGTTTATCTTTCAAATTCCCTAGCTTGTTCTTCTTGTGTTTAGTTCTTCCTCCCTAGCTTTATGATTATGCTTTTGAATATCCTATACTCCATGAATATGATTTCCATGCTTAGTTTTCTTTGGTTATCAAGTCTATGATAGATTGCTTCATGTCATTTATCTTGTTCATGTGACTCATGTAGCTCGATTTATTCATGCTCAGGTAACCTTTTTCTTGCCTAATCATGTGATTTGTTCTTGTTCCTCATCATGTAATTCATGTAGATTATAGCTTAATTACTTTTCTAGCAACTTGTCGTCATGCGTGAGAACGATGAAAGGAACGTGTTTAGCTTGGGTTATGGGGCGTTTTGCGAGGCGAATTGTGAACCATGGCAGGAGCATTTGTGTGAGAATTCTGCAAGGGGTGGTGTGGTTTCAGCCTGTGGCCACCGGGTTTTGGTTTTTGTGGTTAGAGAGACCACTTTGGCCCCGATTTGGGCTGGTTTTGTTTGGTGCGTTCCACTTTAGGGCCGCCACCGAAAGACTCTTGCGGAATTGAACTTAACCACTGCTTATGTTTCACTCGTTTGGTTGTTTCTTGTTTGTAAGATGCTGAGTTTGGGCTTGTGTATTGCCCTTTTTCTCCTGCGGGTGGAGCAGGACTTGTTGAACTTGTACGCACTTGGTGCGGTTGACACTTTGGAATGACATTGTTTACTACTTGTACGCACTTGTTTTATGCACTCTTGTTACTTTTATGAAACATTGCTACGGGGTCGGTAAGCCCCTTCTTTATCGATTATGCAATTCATGCTCTCTTTTGTATAGCTTGGTTGATTGCTGAGGTATTCTTTTTTGAATGCCTCAGGTGCAGGTTGTAGCCGGTTGAGCGGCTAGGTTGGTTGGTGGCGTTTCTTGGGAGCTAGCCGAGCATACTTAGCGAGGTAGTTCTTCTCTTTGTTGTACAGACATACATGTGCCCCAATGGGTTCGTGTCAGCTTGTTGGCGCCCATTGGTCGTTTGCTTTACTTGTGACGTATTAATAATAGACTGCTATGTGACTCATTTGGATGATGTCTTCTTTCTCTTTGGAAGGATTTATGGTAGGCTGCATTAGGTATTTTCTAAGCTACACAAAACCTATTATTGTATATCATGCATACATGTTTTGATCAACTAAGACGTATTTTCCAAATGACGTAAACAAAGAGGATTTCTTATAGTAGTATCACTATAGACTGCATATAGGAGCTCATCATAAATAAACAAAGTATTTTCGCCGCGTACAAATACAGTTTTTGGTACCTAAGGCCGAGGGATACGGTCATTCAATCCAAAGGTTTTCTTACATTTCACTGTTGAATTTCAACTCATAAAGTAAGCGTCAAGAGTTGCCTGAGCGTGTGCAGTTATCCCCTGCACGACGTGGCATCATAACCCGTAGTTCCTCTTGCTCTGATACGAAGTACTCGTTGAGGAAATGCGGGTTGTGACAGTTGGTATCAGAGGGAGGTTTGCTTGACAATTGGTCGGGCAAACTTTCTGTTTTGGTTGTAAGCATCATATCATACACACACCGAGGTGCCATCAATATGTCTTGGCCGAAGCACGCACACTACACTCATGGCATGACAAGAAGTATACGGGGCATATTATGTAGTATGGGATGCATAATATGTGGTTGTATATGGATCCACCATAGGGTCAACATGTGCGGGTTATGTAGTATGGGATTCATAACCTTACCACATGGATGCGACTAGCACGTTTTCTTTTCTTCGTTGCATGCAATGCTATGTAGTATGGGATGCATAGCATTGTGATGCGTACGACCGCTCATGGCATGCATTAAGGCCTTTTCTAGATTGCATCGCACAGCACGCATAACATACCATTGCATGAGCACAACGTGTCAAGCTAAATATGTACATGATGACACCTGTACACTCATGGTTTTGGGTCAAATAACGTCATGCCATCATTGGTTAGGCACAAGGTAGAGGGATGACGGTGTGTCATCTTTAGGTTAGGCATACCATCATTCTCAAACTCCCAGAGCAAGTTAGCAGTTGATGTTCATATTATTATATGTATGGTCTGTACTTAGCCGTTGTGTGTTTTGTTGGGTTTGAGCTTGACAAGAGTGAACGTGTTAATAGGATGTCGAAGCGTCCAGTGACAAGGCAAACTCCCCAATCCGTGGGCGAGTCTTCGGGCGCACAGAATAATGCCCTGATGGATAGTCTTCGCCAAAGTAATGAGGCTTTGACGAGGCAGGTGGAGGAAGTGCAGTCCCAGCTCCAAGCTATGTCATCAGCGATGTCGGGGCTGACACCAAGAGGATAAGAGACGATTAGAGGCCCCACTAGTTCGACTCCTTCAGTGGCAGTGACACCCCCAGTTGTGGTTCCTCTTGCGATGACTTTCATCTCGCAGTTTCAGCGACTTGGACCACCGACTTATGATGGAAAAGCAGACTTTGTGATTTTGGATGATTGGGTAATCACATTGGAAGAGATGTTTGTGTATTCTGGCATTACCGAGGACCAGAAGGTGATGCTTGTCGCCTATCAACTCAAAGGGTTGGCGAAAGGTTGGTGGTTGCGAGAAAAGGAAGGCCTAGGGGCGGGCTGTTCGTGGGAAGCATTTAAAGAAATGTTACGGCGCAAGTTTCTACCGGCAGTGGAAAGGGACCGCCTGATGAATGACTTCTTGTACTTAAAGCAGAGGCAACGCACAGTGAGTGAGTATGAAATTGAGTTTAGCAAGTTAAGTCGGTTCGCTCCGAGCTTGGTGACTACGGAAGCTGACCGAGTAAAGAGATTTCTTGGCGGACTCCGCAGCGACGTGCAGCAATTCACAAGTGCTTATGGAGCGACAAGTTACACCACTGCGGTTGAGGCTGCGTTGAAGGTGGAAGCTATAGAAAATGCCAAACAAAGAGGGCAGCAGATGAGGCAGGGCAAGAGACAGCTGGTGGGAGAGAAAATGTCCCACGAGTCAGACGTAAAGAAGAAGAAGGAACTATGTAGCTTCTGTGGCCGAGCCGGTCACCCGTTTGAGAAATGTTTCAAGCAGTTGGGGATGCAAAAGAAGGAGCACGTGCACGCCATTCAGGGTGCGCCAACCAGAGACTTGGAGTGTACATTTTGTGGGAGAAGAGGTCATGATGTGGGCTGCTGCTGGGCCAAAGACAAGGTGTGCTTCCAGTGTGGCAGACCAGGACATCTTCGTACAAGGTGCCCGCAGATCCAACCTGTTTTGCAACCCGCACCACTCCAGGCTTTGCCTCCTCCTCCGCATTTAGACAAAGGTAAAGGGAAGTTATATGTGGTCTCTTCAGAGGAAGCTCAGACGTCACCTCAAGTTGTCTCAGGAAATTTTAAGGTAAAGAACCGTTGGGCGCGTGTTCTATTTGATTCTGGCGCGACCCATTCTTTTGTGGCTCGAACCTTTCTGGAGCGGTATCATCTGACACCAGATCGAGTGGGGAATGCGTTTTTGGTGAAATTTCCTTTCGGTGCTTCGGTGGTGGCAGACTGGGGTCTTCTTGATTGTCCCATTTTGTTGGGCGATTTCTTAGCAAAGGCTGATTTCAAAGCGATCGATTTGGAGGATTTTGACGTCATTCTGGGTATGGACTGGTTATCCCGCTATGACGCCGTCATCCAGTGCAGAGGGAAGCGCTTGGATTTTATCAAGGACGACGGTCAGCCAGGAAGTGTGTATGGTGATTCTTGCCAGGATTCTCCAGGGATTTCGGCGGTATGTGTTCGGACGTTTTTTGTTTCCGACTGTTTTGCTTGTCTTGTCTCCGTTGTGGGGACTAGTGCTGTTTTGACCGCATTTGGAGGAGATTCCTGTTGTACGTGAATTTTCAGATGTTTTTCCTACGGATCCTCCTGGTCTTCCCCCTGATCGTGATGTCGAGTTCGTTATTGATTTGGAACCGGGTACACGGCCTATTGCGAAAGCGCCGTACAGAATGGCCCCCCCTTAGCTATCAGAGTTGCGTACCCAATTGGATGACTTATTGGCAAAAGGGTTTATCAGGCCGAGTTCATCACCTTGGGGTGCACCGGTGTTATTTGTGAAGAAGAAAGATGGGTCAATGCGCCTTTGCATCGATTACCGGGAGTTGAACAAGGTGACGATTAAGAACAAGTACCCACTGCCAAGAATCGATGATTTGTTTGATCAACTACGTGGCAGTTCGGTATTTTCGAAGATTGATCTCCGCTCGGGCTATCATCAACTCAAGGTCCGGGAGTCTGATATTCCGCGGACTGCATTTCGATCAAGGCATGGCCATTTTGAATTTCTTATGATGTCGTTTGGGTTGACCAGTGCACCATCAGCTTTCATGGATATGATGAACAGGGTGTTGAAGGACTACTTGGATAAGTTTGTGGTGGTTTTTATTGATGACGTTCTTGTCTACTCCCGCAGTGCTGAAGAGCATGAATAGCATCTGCGTTTGGTATTGGCCACTTTGCGAGACCAACGATTATTCGCCAAACTAAGCAAATGCGAGTTTTGGTTGCCTCAAGTTGCTTTTCTGGGTCATGTCATTAATCACCATGGAATTTCAGTGGATCCCGAAAAGATTGCTGCAGTCATGGAGTGGAGAAGACCGGAGACACCCAAGGAGATTCGAAGCTTCTTGGGATTGGCCGGCTATTATCGTAGATTTGTCGAAGGGTTTGCGACGTTGGCCGCACCATTGACTCGCTTAACCCAGAATAATGTGGCGTTTGAGTGGGATGACAAGTGTGAGGCCTCATTCCTAGAACTCAAGAACAGGTTATGTACCGCTCCTGTGTTAATCTTGCCGACAGAAGGGATAGATTATGACGTTTTTGTGGATGCGTCGCACGTTGGACTTGGATGTGTTTTAATGCAAGACAAAAAGGTGATTGCGTATGGGTCTCGGCAATTGAAAAGTCATGAAAAGAATTACCCAACGCATGATTTGGAGTTCGCAGCGGTGATATTTGCGTTGAAGTTGTGGAGACACTTACTGTATGGTGCACAATGTAAAATCTTTACAGATCAGAAAAGTTTAAAGTATGTCTTCACACAGAAGGAACTGAATCTGCGCCAACGGCGATGGCTGGAATATGTAGCTGATTATGATGTGGACATTCAGTATCACTCGGGGAAAGCGAATGTTGTGGCCGATGCTTTGAGTCGAAAGACAGGGAAATTATTTCATCTTTCAGTCGACCGTCTTGTGGAGGAATTTCTATTGATGGATATTTTTGTGGGCAAATATGACCCGCAAAGTCATTCGGCAGTAGAAGAACCTTCATGGCTGGTGCTTGCAAGACAACATCAAAAGGATGATCCTGATCTTTTACATTTATTTCTTCGGACTGAAAAGGATGAATTACCAGATTTTGCGATTGACGGTGCAGGCACGTTAAAGTATCGTGGTCGATTTTTTATTCCCGTAGTGGGAAACATTCGCGAGATGGTGTGTCGGGAAGCACATGGCTCAAGTATGGCCTACCATCCAGGCTCAACAAAAATGTACCGTGATCTGAAACAAATTGTCTGGTGGTATGGAATGAAAAGAGATATAGCGCAATTTGTAGCTGAATGGCATACCTGCAAGCGGGTGAAAGCTGATCATAGGAGGCCTGGTGGCAAGTTGACACCATTGGAGATTCCAACATGGAAGTGGGAAATCATCTCAATGGATTTTATTACAGGTTTACCAAGATCTCCACGAGGACATGACTCCGTGTGGGTAGTCGTGGATAGATTGACCAAGTGTGCTCATTTCATACCATTTAAGGTCAACTACCCGATGAAGACAATAGCGGAGCTCTATTTGAACAAAATCATCCGACTGCATGGTGTGTCAATCAATATCATCATATCAGACAGGGATTACCGATTTACTTCTCGTTTCTGGAAGAGTCTACAAGAGGGTTTGGGGACGGATTTGCGGTATTCCACTGCTTACCACCCTCAGACGAATGGCCAAACAGAACGAGTTAATCAAATGGTAGAAGATATGATTCGATGCTACATTCTTGAGTATGGCGGAGCATGGGATGAACGTTTGCGGCTTATGGAATTCACATATAATAATAGCTATCAAGAAAGCATGCAAATGTCTCCGTTCGAAGCTTTATATGGGCGTCGATGTCGGACTCCACTCTTTTGGACTGAGGTTGGCGAGCGGCTTTTGTTGGGCCCAGAGGCGCTCGAGGACATGGAAGTTGCCATACGACTTCTTCGGGAGAAGCTCCGAATCGCCCAAGAGCGATATGAAAAGTATGCTAATCGACGACGGTTGGAATTAGAGTTTGCGGTGGGAGATTCTATTTTCTTGAAAGTCTCCCCAATGGTTGGGATTAAAAGGTTTGGAAAAGAGCGCAAATTAGACCCAAGATTTGTGGGTCCCTTCAAGATTCTTGCGCGAGTTGGTGCATCCGCATACAAAGTAGAATTACTCGTGAACTTTCCTGGTGTTCACGACGTGTTTCATGTTAGCCAACTTCGCAAATGTGTACTGAATGATCAGCAAGTGTTGGATGTGGTGCCGCAGTTAGCGCCAAATCTTTCTTGTGTGGAGATGCCTATCCGGATATTGGACTACCAAGATCGCGTGTTGCGTAAAAAGAAGATTCCGATGGTCAAGGTGCTATGGAAAAATCAGGATGTGGAAAGCGCGACGTGGGAGCTCGAGTCAACGATGCGGGCGGCTCACCCTTATTTGTTCCCATAGTTAAGCTGGTATGTGACTTGGTGTTTGGTTGCATTCATGTTTTGGTTTGCTTCTGTATTTGATTTCGTGAAATGTTTCGAGGCGAAACTTTTTGTTAGGGGGAGTGATTGTAACGCCCCGGATTTTTGATTGCGTACGCATGATGGCGTTACGTTGGCTTTGAACGTTGTTCGAGCATGGTTTTTCCCGCGGGCTTGCGAGTGGCTGTTTTGGTTGCCGAGTTGCACGATTCCCCATCAAACCGGAGTCCAAATTGGGGACTCGGTGAGGCCTCTTAGGGAATGTTTGCACTTTTTCGCTCCCGGGAAATGTTGCTTAAAGTGAGTTGCTGTTACAGGAAAAACAAAGGGTAAAACGTTCTTAAGGCAAAAATGGTCTAGGACGACATAGGAACATTTTTCAAAACAAGGAAAAATGGTCGTTTTTGTGCGAGACACGCCCCCTGACACGGGCGTGACCCAGGCCGTGACCTGGGCGTGACCTCCTTGACTCGACGAATTTTTCTTGCGTCGAGTTGAGCTCGACGAATGGGGTACACGCCCCGTGACACGGGCGTGTCACGGGCCGTGTCCCGCTTTGTCGAGTGTCGAGTGTCGAGTGTCGGGTGTCGAGAGAGGGTACACGGCCTGTGACACGGGCGTGTCACAGGGCGTGTTCAGCTTGTCGAGTGTCGAGTGTCGAGTGTCGAGTGTCGAGTATCGAGTGTCGGGTGTCGAGAGAGGGGACACGGCCTGTGATACGGGCGTGTCACAGGGCGTGTCAAGCTGTGTCGAGTGTCGACACTTTGTGTCGACGAGGTGTCGAGACACGGGGTACACGCCCTAGGTCACGGGCGTGACTGACCCGTCACGGGCGTGTACCCGGCCGTGTACCGTGTGGATAAACTTGGATTTGCCAACTTTCTGCGCCGCTTATGGTACACGCCCTGTGTCACGGGCGTGACACAGGGCGTGACCGGCCCGAAAATCGAGTTTTTCCAGATTTTTTTGTGCCGTTCATTTCCTTGATTCTGCATCTAACGGTCCAGCTCTGTTTTGGAGGAAATAAGGCCGAAACAGAGAATTGTCTTTCTCATTTTCACCTTCTCTTCATCTTCTTCTTCATCCTCAAAGAGAAAGCAAGAGAGCAAGGGAGCAAGCAAGGCAAGGAAAGAGAGGAGCAGCCGTCGCGGCATCGTCTCGGTTCAGGCAAGCGGTGTTCTTCACCCTTGCAAATCTTCTTTCTTGATTTTGATTGTGCCAACATAGCTAGTGTTTATCTTTCAAATTCCCTAACTTTTTCTTCTTGTGTTGAGTTCTTCCTCCCTAGCTTTATGATTATGCTTTTGAATATCCTATACTCCATGAATATGATTTCCATGCTTAGTTTTCTTTGGTTATCAAGTCTATGATAGATTGCTTCATGTCATTTATCTTGTTCATGTGACTCATGTAGCTCGATTTATTCATGTTCAGGTAACCTTTTTCTTGCCTAATCATGTGATTTGTTCTTGTTCCTCATCATGTAATTCATGTAGATTATAGCTTAATTACTTTTCCAGCAACTTGTCGTCATGCGTGAGAACGATGAAAGGAACGTGTTTAGCTTGGGTTATGGGGCGTTTTGCGAGGCGAATTGTGAACCATGGCAGGAGCGTTTGTGTGAGAATTCTGCAAGGGGTGGTGTGGTTTCAGCCTGTGGCCACCGGGTTTTGGTTTTTGTGGTTAGAGAGACCACTTTGGCCCCGATTTGGGCTGGTTTTGTTTGGTGCGTTCCACTTTAGGGCCGCCACCGAAAGACTCTTGCGGAATTGAACTTAACCGCTGTTTATGTTTCACTCGTTTGGTTGTTTCTTGTTTGTAAGATGCTGAGTTTGGGCTTGTGTATTGCCCTTTTTCTCCTGCGGGTGGAGCAGGACTTGTTGAACTTGTACGCACTTGGTGTGGTTGACACTTTGGAATGACATTGTTTACTACTTGTACGCACTTGTTTTATGCACTCTTGTTACTTTTATGAAACATTTCTACGGGGTCGGTAAGCCCCTTCTTTATCGATTATGCAATTCATGCTCTCTTTTGTATAGCTTGGTTGATTGCCGAGGTATTCTTTTTTGAATGCCTCAGGTGCAGGTTGTAGCCGGTTGAGCGGCTAGGTTGGTTGGTGGCGTTTCTTGGGAGCTAGCCGAGCATACTTAGCGAGGTAGTTCTTCTCTTTGTTGTACAGACATACATGTGCCCCAATGGGTTCGTGTCAGCTTGTTGGCGCCCATTGGTGGTTTGCTTTACTTGTGACGTATGAATAATAGACTGCTATGTGACTCATTCGGATGATGTCTTCTTGCCCTTGGGAAGGATTTATGGTAGGCTGCATTAGGTATTTTCTAAGCTACACAAAACCTATTATTGTATATCATGCATACATGTTTTGATCAACTAAGACATATTTTCCAAATGACGTAAACAAAGAGGATTTCTTATAGTAGTATCACTATAGACTGCATATAGGAGCTCATCATAAATAAACAAAGTATTTCCTCCGCGTACAAATACAGTTTTTGGTACCTAAGGCCGAGGGATACGGCCATTCAATCCAAAGGTTTTCTTACATTTCACTGTTGAATTTCAACTCATAAAGTAAGCGTCAAGAGTTGCCTGAGCGTGTGCAGTTATCCTCTGCACGACGTGGCATCATAACCCGTAGTTCCTCTTGCTCTGATATGAAGTACTCGTTGAGGAAATGCGGGTTGTGACACTTCTTCCTCCGAAAGAACACCCATGTGAATCTAGAGAAGTCATCTACAACTACTTAAGTATAAGATTTCCCTCCTAAGCTTTGTACTGTAATGGGTCCAAAGATATCCATGTATAACAGATACAAGATCCTAGGTGAATCACTCTTATTAAGTGCCTTGAAGCTATTTTTGGTTTGCTTGCCTAATTGACAAGCCCTGTAAAGTCCTTCCTTCTTGTAGGGGCCAGAAGGTAGTCCTCTAATAATGTTGTCCTGGGATAGCCTAGCAATGGTTCTAAGGTTTATATGCCCTAATTTTTTATGTCATAGTTCATTAGGTCTACAAATGGAATTGAACAAGCATATATCTACCTTAGTTGAAAGAAAATCTACAAGATAAATGTTACCTTTCCTTTTACCTGTCAACACAGTTGTGTTGTCCTCTGATTTGATTTTGCATGAGGATTTGTTGAAAGTCACTTGGTAGCCTTCATCACACAATTGACTGATACTGATTAAGTTGTGCTTCAGTCCTTCCACATAAGCTACTTTATTGAATGTGACTGAGCCAATCTGGACTACACCATATCCTTTTGTTAGTCCAAAGTTTGAATCACCAAATATTACTTTGGGTCCAAGTTTGGCTTTGAAGGAAGTGAAGTTCTCCTTGTTTCCTGTCATGTGCTTTGAGCACCCACTATCTAGATACGATTGCTGGTTTGATGTTGGATAGGTCTTCACCTGCATATAAAACAATTTATTTATTTTTGACCCAGTTTACCTTGGGCCTAGGTTGATAACCTTTAAATTCTGAAATAAAAGACATCCCAGGTTGACTCTTATAGCCTTCAGGATGATATCTCCTATGAGGTATTATCCATTCAGTATAAGGGTTAAACCTCTGAGATGTAGGACCTCTAGGATTGAAGTTTGATTTGCCTTTGAAAGGTTTTTCAAAACTCTGAGCTCTGTTCGACGATCTCTAAGCTGAGTTCGACAATCTTGGTTTAGATCATCGAGCTCCGTTCGAAGATCGACTATGCCAGAGTTCAGGGTTCTGAAATCGTGGACCTGAGTTCGACGATTCAGCCTGAGATCGTTGAGCTCCATTCGACGATCGTCGAGCTCCGTTCGACATTTTCTGTTGAACTTTTGTTTTCTTAGGTAAATCAGAATTCTTCCTAACCACCTCTACAACTCCCTTACCTTTATCTGAGATAAACTTGATTGGGGTTGTTAATACTATAGGTTGGCTGGATGAAGCACCCAAGCCTAGTGTACTGTTGAATCCTTAGTTCATTGTGCTTGTGATGTCCATTAGTTTGATACTTCTCCCATTGAGGGATTCTTCAAACTTCTTGGCCTCTGATAGTTCACTTTTCAGTAAGGCTATCTGCTCCCTACAACATTCTAACTACTCAGAGAGTTTGAGTGTTGATGCACGAAAACGGCACCAGAGGCACAGCTAATACGGAGGGGGTGTTTTTGGTCTCACAGGCTAGGAGAGGAGGAATGAAAAGATTGCAGGGGGAGAGGAGAGGCTGCTGAGAGCAGAGGAGAGGCTTGATTAATAGAGAGGGTTGATCAATAGAGGAAGAGGAGATTGATTAAGAGCTGTCGAGCAGACAGTTTTTACGACGGTTGTACTTGCAGGTTGGTTGCCGAGAAGAGCCGAGAAGAGCCGAGCTGAGCAGAGGGCGAGGCTTGCTGAGCAGAGAAGTAAGGCTTGCTGAGCAGGGAGCAAGGCTTGATGAGCAGAGAAGCAAGGCTTGCTGAGTAGAGAAGCAAGGCTTGCTGAGCAGAGAATCAAGGCTAGCTATATAGAGAGCAAGGCTTGCTGAGCAGAGAGCAAGGCTTGCCGAGCAGAGAGCAAGGCTTGCTGAGCGGAGAGCAAGGCTGGCTGAGCAGAGAGCAAGGCTTGCTGAGAAGAGAGCAAGGCTTTCTGAGCGGAGAGCAAGGCTGGCTGAGTAGAGAGCAAGGCTTGCTGAGCAGAGAACAAGGCTTACTGAGCAGAGAACTAGACTTGTTGAGCAGAGAGAAGAAGATGGGGCGCTAGCAGTGGCAACAACACACTTCGCCCGCCGCGGCCTAAATGCCACTCTTGCGACGGGCTTTCCTTTGATTAATAGCGAGAGGTTACAAGCTTACAAGTACACCTTCACAACAAAACATTAAAGGGGTACAAAGGGAAGCTGGTGGCTAAGGGAGAAGAAGTTACCAGAGAGCAGAGAAAAGAAGCTTCCAGAGACTAAGTAAAAGAGGCTGCTGGCCGCTGGAGGACTGGAAAACTGAGTCCGTAGAGTCTGCTGTCAAGATGCAGGTAAGCTGTGGAGGACTGCGCGAGCAGGAAAACTGAGTCTGCAGGGTCTGCTGGCAAGCTGGTGGAGGACTGCGTGAACAGGAAAACAGAGTCCGCAGGGTTTGCTGGAAGGCTGATGGAGAACTGCATGGACAGGAAAATGGAGTCCGCAGGGTTTGCTATCAAGACTTGTCTCCACCTCTGGTCCTCCCGAATGAGAGGAATCAGGGGATATTTATACGCCCGGGGAAGATATTCAAAAAGCGGGGCACAGTGATGTCAGCATGACGACCTGCGCGGACTCCGCGGACGGGAAATTAGAGTCCGCCAGGTTGCCGAAGAAAGCTGTAGGAAGCTGAGAGAGAATGGAGACCGCCCCCTTACGGGCGGCCTGGGCGGACTCCGGGGGGAGTCTGCCCGGCAGGGCCGGGGCCGCCCCCTAGCGGGCGTACTGGGCGGACTCCGGGTGGAGTCCGCCCGACAAGAGCCGGTGCCGCCCCCTAGCGGGAGGCCTGGGCGGACTCCGGGTGGAGTCCGCCTGGCAAGATCCGGGGCCGCCCCCTAGCAGGCGGCATGGGAGGACTTCGGGTGGAGTCCGCCTGGCTAGGCCGGGGCCGCCCCCTAATGGGCTGCCTGGGCGGACTCTGGGTGGAGTCCGCCTGGTTGGGCCGGGGCCGCCCCCTAGCGGGAGGCATGGGCGGACTCCGGGTGTAGTCCGCCCGGCTGGGCCGGGGCCGCCCCCTAGCGGGCGGCCTGGGCGGACTCCGGGTGGAGTCCGCCCGGCTAGGCCGGGGCCACCCCCTAGCGGGCGGTCTGGGAGGACTCCGGGTGGAGTCCGCCCGGTAAGGCCGAGGCCGACCACTAGCGGGCGGCCTGGGCGGACTCCGGGTGGAGTCCGCCCGGCTGGTGGGCAGAGGCCGCCCCGGGTGGGCAGCCTGGCAGGCGGAGGCTGCCCCTAGTGGGTGTCCTCGGCGGACAGCGGCAGGAGGCCGGAGCCCCTTCGGCGGACTGGGAGGCCACCCCTTGTGGTGCTGTTGGCGGACTCCTGCAATGAAAAGCATTGCACGGTTAGCAGGACTAATCGCATGTCCTACGAGGTTGAGCTATGGGAACAGCCCGCCGTCCCGCAGGGCACGCAGTTGCAAGGGGACCTAGGCGGACATGGAAAAATGTCCGCCTACGCTGGGGCTTATCGCGATCAAAAGGGAGAATCTAAGGAGCGCGACTAGCCAGTTGGCTACCTTGGGAAGGATCGTCGATTTCTGGGTTAACATAATCCCCGCACTTTTTTAAGTTCCGAAGGGAACTTCGAAAAAGTTGGAGACCCACGAAAATCGTGATCCACCCCAAAGGAAAGAGAAAGGGGGGCAAGGAGAGATAGAACCTGAAGACTCTCCTTAGAAGCGTGGTGCTTATTGTCTATTTTCCTGCAAGAGGAAAGTTAGGGTAAGCATGTATGGGTGGTACATCGAGTGTGTACCTGAGTTTTCTTTTGCAAAACGAAGAAGGTGTGTCTTCCGTTAAGTCCTGCAAAACAAAAGTGAGGAAAACAGAAAGGCATAATAACTCGCAAGTACCTGATAGAGGCATGCAAGCACCTATTATCCTCTGCAAAAAGGGAAGGAAGAAGTGTATACAAGAAAGAAAAATGAGTTGCAAGTACCTGGAAGGAACTTGCAAATCTTTGGTGGTTTCTGCAAAAGAAGAGTTAAAAGTACGCACAGTGCATGAAAGTAACTTGCAAGTACCTGAATGGAGCTTGCAAGTGTCGGTGATCTCTACAAGAAGAGAGTTAGAGGCGGGTATTGTATACAAAGATAAGCTGCAAGTACCTGAATATGACTTGCAGATGTCTGCCAACCACTGCAAAGTGAAGAGTGAGCAGCAGAGAATAGAATAATGAATTAAACTGCAAGTACCTGGATATGACTTGCATGCGTCTGTTGTTCTTTACAAAGAGAAGAGTTAGAAGCAGACAATATACATATGAAAGGAGCTTGCAAGTACCTGTGGAGAAGGCTTGCAAGGGTTTGCTAATCTCTGCAAGGCGAAGAGTTAGAAGAAAATAAGACACGAGAATAACTTGCAAGTACCTGTGAAGAGAAGGCTTGCAAGTGTTGATCACCGCACCAAAATTGTTGATGTACCAGAACTGTTGATCACCACACCAAACCTGTTGATATGGCTGGATGGACATAAGCAAAATGAATGTCGAAATCCTTTTGGTAGGTCGGATTAACCTGTTCAACTGTGAAAGAGGGCAATTGACAAAAAAGGAGAACTAGCTACACTCCCTTGACAGAGCACAAAAGGGAGACATGCGCAAGAAATCCTAAGAAGGAAGTGACAGATGCACTGCTCTCTTGCCTCAGGTACAATCAACACTGATCAATGAGACTAGTTGCGCCAAGTGTCCTATTGCTTATCTGTGGATTGATCAGTGGAGTTGTGGGAACCCGAGAAGGCACAGATCGAGAGTACCATAGAGTGTTCGGACACCACAGCTGTGAGATAATCAAAGAGACAAGGCTACGCTTGATCGCCATTGCTTGTCAAGCAAAGATCACTATAACTGTAATGTATCCTTGCGGAGCACAGCAGAGCTAACATATGGGGCTCCCCTAGCACACACTCTATGTCAGATGCCGGCTAGGATCCGAAATCTGAAGCCCATTATCGTGATTGAACTGCTCCCACTACACATATGGGTATACTCCCGCCATATGTGGTCGTAGCGGTGGCGCGAGAACAAAGTACGGAGAGAACGTTTCAGATTCGGCGATATCTCATTGGCGTAGTGATCCCTTTGGCCAAGAGAAAAGATAGAGAAGGAGCATCACAAGCAAGGAATTGTGTCAGTATGAGATCCCTGATAAAGGCTTTGTTGAAAATTAGGAAAGAACACTGTGAAGTATTTTGTTAAAATGAAAATGTCTGAAAAGCATGAAGAGAAAAGTAAAGGTAACCGATAGCGGATGTGAGGAGCTTTGAGGACTCATGAAGGTGGTGGGTCACCATTCTGGAGCAGATGTTGAATTTTATCCTCCTTCTGCATTTCTTGCACTAATCGCCGAAAAGCTCTGCAATCCTCTGTTGCATGACCCTTTTCTTTGTGATACCCACAGTATTGGTCAGTGTTTCTGCTTTTCCGATCAGCAGGCTGAGGGCCTATACTACTAGTTTTGCCCTTGATAGTGTGGGTTGCCTCACCCAATGTGTTATCAACTTTAGATCCCTTGCTTTGGAAGAGAGGTTGATGACTTTGGAAACATCTTCCCTTCTTTGCCTGCGATTGAAGATACTTTGGGGGAGAGTTTGGAGGTTTTTCGGTAGGGATTAAAACCTCTGGACCTCTCTTCCTCCCAATGGGAAGCTCAGGTGATTTCACTGGGTGACTGGAGGCGTACACGGTTGTTTGAGGGCTGAGTTTGCAGACACTTTCTTTTTTCCCGGTAGCTGGAAACGGCACAGCGACTGTGGTCTGGCTAGATGGACAAACTGTCAGATAAGCATAAGGGGCAACTGGCAGAAGAGTTGGCATATTAAAATGTGAATTCCCCATTTTCGGATTGACTGTAACAACTTGTGCTGCTACAGGTTGAGAGTCTAGCCGCTGAACTATAATGGCTAAGGTGTCAATGCTCGCTGCTATCTGCTGGAAAGTTTCCCGATGTAACAGCAAGATGGCCTCCCTAAGAACGTCTTCACTGGTAGGAGGAATGTTCTGAGAGGGTTGGCGGTCTGACATGGTCAACTATCGCTGTTCACTGTCTGTTCGGATCTGAAGGATCGCGTGTTAACTGTTGTTCCACGCTCACCGCACCAAAACTATTGATGCACGGAAATGGCACCAGGGGCACAGCTAATACGGAGGGGGTGTTTTTGGTCTCACAGGCTAGGAGAGGAGGAAGAAGAAGGTGCGGGGGGAGAGGAGAGGCTGCTGAGAGCAGAGGAGAGGCTTGATCAACAGAGAGGGTTGATCAAGAGAGGAAGAGGAGGTTGATCAGGAGCTATCGAGCAGACAGTTTCTACGACGGTTGTACTTACAGGTTGGTTGTCGAGAAGAGCCGATTTGAGCAGAGGGCAAGGCTTACTGAGCAGAGAAGCAAGGCTTGCTGAGCAGGGAGCAAGGCTTGCTAAGCAAAGAAGCAAGGCTTGCTGAGCAGAGAATCAAGGCTGGCTAAGCAGAGAGCAAGGCTTGCTGAGCAGAGAGCAAGGCTTGCTGAGCAGAGAGACCAAGGCTTGCTAAGCGGAGAGTAAGGTTGGCTGTTCAGATAGCAAGGCTTTCTAAGTAGAGAGAAAGGCTTGCTGAGCGGAGAGCAAGGCTGGCTGAGCAGAGAGCAAGGCTTGCTGAGTAGAGAGCAAGGCTTGCTGAGCGGAGAGCAAGGCTGGCTGAGCAGAGAGCAAGCCTTGCTGAGCAGAGAGCAAGACTTACTGAGCAGAGGAGCAAGGCTTGCTGAGCAGAGGAGCAAGGCTTGCTGAGCAGAGAACTAGACTTGCTGAGCAGAGAGAAGAAGAGGGGGCAGCTAGCAGCGGCAACAGCACACTTCGCCCGCTGCGGCCTAAATTTCACTCTTGCGAAGGGCTTTCTTTTGATTAATAGCGAGAGGTTACAAGCTTACAAGTACAGCTTCACAACAAAGCATTAAAGGGGTACAAAGGGAAGCTAGCGGCTAAGGGAGAAGAATTTGCCAGAGAGTAGAGAAAAGAAGCTGCCAGAGACCAAGTAAAAGAGGCTGCTGGCCACTGGAGGACTGGAAAACTGAGTCCGCAGAGTCTGCTAGCAAGATGCAGGTAAGGTGTGGAGGACTGCGCGGGCAGGAAAACTGAGTCCGTAGGGTCTGCTGGCAAGCTAGTTGAGGACTGCGCGGACAGGAAAACAGAGTCCGCATGGTCTGCTGGAAGGCTGATGGAGGACTGCGCGGACAGGAAAATAGAGTCCGCAGGGTCTGCTGTCAAGACTTGTCTCCACCTTTGGTCCTCCCGAATGAGAGGAATCAGGGGCTATATATAGGCCCGAGGAAGATATTCAAAAAGCGGGGCCCAGTGATGTAAGCATGACGACCTGCGCGGACTCCGCGGACTGAAAATTGGAGTCCGCCAGGTTGGCGAAGCAAGCTGTAGGATGCTGAGAGAGAATGGAGGTCGCCCCCTTGCGGGCTGCCTGGGAGGACTCCGGGGGGATTCCGCCCGGCAGGGCTGGGGCCTCCCCTAGCGGGCGCCCGGGCGGACTCCTGGTGGAGTCCGCCCGGCAAGAGCCGGGGCCGCACCCTAGCGGGCGGCTTGGGAGGACTCCGGGTGGAGTCCGCCCAGCAAGAGCCGGGGCCGCCCCCTAGCGGGCGGCCTGGGCGGACTCCGGGTGGAGTCCGCCCGGCTGAGCCGGGGCCGCCCCTTAGCGGGCAGCCTGGGCGGACTTCGGGTGGAGTCCGCCTGGCTGGGCCGGGGCCGCCCCCTAGCGGGCAGCCTGGGAGGACTATGGGTGGAGTCCGCTCGGCTGGTCTAGGGCCGCCCCTTAGAGGGCGGCATGGGCGGACTCCGGGTGGAGTCCGCCCGGCTGGGCCGGGGCCGCCCCCTAGCGGGCGGCCTGGGCGGACTCCGGGTGGAGTCTGCCTGGCTGGTGGGCAGAGGCCGCCCCGGGTGGGCGGCCTGGCTGGCCGAGGCCGCCCTTGGTGGGCGTCCTCGGCGGACGGCGGTAGGAGGCCGGAGCCCCTTGGGCGGACTGGGAGGCCGCCCCTTGTGGTGCTATTGGCGGACTCCTGCAAGGAAAAGCATTGCACAGTTAGCGCGCCTAACCGCATGGCCTGCGAGGGTGAGCTATGGGAACAACCCGCTGTCCCGCAGGGCACGCAGTTGCAAGGGGACCTAGGCGGATAGGGAAAAATGTCCGCCTACGCTAGGGCTTATCACGATCAAAAGGGAGAATCTAAGGAGCGCGACTAGCCAGCTGGCTACCTTGGGAAGGATCGCCGATTTCTGGGTTAACATTGAGGTTATCTGATTTTAAGATGCTTTGTTCAGAGAGTTGATTTCTGAGGGAATTAATTTCTTTCTTAGATTTTAATAGGTCGAAGCAAAGTGCCTTAAATTCACATTTGAAGTCCTCTGAATTAAAATCAAATGAGTCTATTACCTGATCCTCTTCAGATTGACTTTCTGATTCAGACTTTGACTCTTGTTCTGCATCAGTGTTGTGTTGAGAGGCATTGATAGCTATCATGCAGAACTCCCTTTCTTCAGCATCATCTTCATCATCACTTAAGCTGGATGAAGCTTCAGATTCTTCTTCTGTTTCACTTCAGGTTTCAGCTACAAACCCCTTCCTGGTATGTTTGTTCTTGCTGGAGGAGGGTTTGTCATGGTTGTTCTTCTCAAAGTCTTTGTCTCTTCTCCTTTCTTTCCTATCCTTCTTGTCCTTATTCTGACTTTCTGGACAGTCATACACAATATGGCCTGTTTTCCTGCATCCAAAACAAATAATTTCCTTGTTATTGGACTTCTCATACCTTGGCTTTTCATGCCCTCTGGATGACTTTTTCATGAAGTCCTTCCTGGCCATTTTATAAAACCTTTTGGCCAGTAAGCTTAGCATCTCTTCATTGCCTGTGTCCTTGTCTTCAGGCAGATCTTCAATAGCTTTGAATGCTATTGATTTTTCTTTTCTGATTGCTGGTGAAGCAGCCTTCTGCTCTTCTTCTCTGTTCTTGATGAGCAGCTCATAAGACTTGAGCTCGCCCAAAAGAGCCTTAGTGGTGATCTCATTTAGGCTTCTGGCATCCTTGATTGGCCAGATCCTTGAGTCCCAAGTGCTGGGGAATCACATTAGGATTTTGTCATTGAGTTCAGTCAATGAGATCTCCTTGTCCAAGGTTTTTAGTTCATTGACTATAAGACTGAGTCTATTATACATATCAGTAACTGACTCAGTTTCTCCTTTCTTGAAGTTCTCATACTGAGTTTTGAGATGAGATCTTCTGTCTTTCCTTTCATCTGCAGATCCTGATACTATTTCAGATAATTTGTCCTATATCTCCTTTACTGAGTTGCATTCAGCTACTTTTTGAAATATTTCATAAGACATGGTTTGTGCCAAAATGTTCATTGCTTTGGCATCTGCAACTTTCCATTTTTTTTATTTCTTCATCTGTTCCTGAAGGAGGTGGAACAACACTTGTACTTGTATTTTTTGGGGGTCTTGGACACACTGTCAAAACAGAATTAAAAATATCTTCATCAATAGAATTCATGTACAGTCTTATCCATGCCTTCCAAAGTGCAAACTTAGATAGATTGCACACTCGAGGTCTGCTGCTAGTATAATCTTTGTTTTGGGCCATGTTCTGTGAAGAAATAAATCTAATAACAAACTTAAAACAAACAGATCTAACTAGAGGGATCTTTGGGTTCAGGTGTTATCCTGTGCAACCACTAAGGTGTGGTATTTTAACCAACCTCCCTCCGATACTAATTGAAAGTGCGGGTTAGATCTGATATACTCTAGAGGGGGGTGAATAGAGTATAGTGCTCACTAAAAACCTTTTATAACTATTGTTTTATTCCTAAGTGAACAGGGAAGAAATTAAAATAAAGCAAGCACAGCAACTATCTAATCACAGAGCAATCACATTGCACAGGCAGAAAATAAAAAAAAAGCAACCAGATGACACAAGGAGCTATAGTGGTTCCCCAATCAATCTGGGTACATCCACTCTTCTACCACCCTAGGTAGGAATCCACTGCAGGATGAGTTGATCAGGTGTCCTGGGCACCAATGAGCTTTTGATAAGGTGCTCAAAAACCAAACCAGATTTTTTGATCAGGTGTCTTGCCACCACTGAGTTTTGACAAGGTCTCAGAAACCAGCACAAAATTTTTGAAGGGAGTTTTGAGAAACCCTTTTACAGTAGAAAAGGAAGAGGTGAGATGTTCTTCTCTGTCAACAATCAGAGAGAAGACTAGTGGATGATGTTGTCAAAGCTCCCCCTGAGATCTGGAAGTTTTTCAAGAAAAGAAGCTTTGCACTAGGTTGATAGGCCTTCAGTAGGTGAGATCTCCAGCAAAGAATGATTCCAGCAATGGCTGAAATGTGTAGTGTCTGGAGTCTTGATGGATGAAGCCTTTGAACACTTGAGTCAAAAGAGATCTAGAGATTCTTCTTTTCTGTATGTTGATCTCCTTCAGTGGTGAGTGTTCTGAATGAATTCTGTTAGTGTGTCTATTACTTTATTACTGTGTGTCTCTTACTGACTGAAGAACATTCAAACTTTGAATGTCGAGTGTTAATTGTAGCCGGCTTTGGAAAGAATCAGCAATCAATGACTTTCCTAACTGTCCCATGGAAAAACGGCATGTAATCATCCATAGTCAATGCGCGTTCTAACAGTAACATTCCAAGAAGATCTGGCATTAAATGTTCAGAAATCAGTGCCATGAAACGGGACGAGAAACTTGAAGAAAACCTAGTCTGGATTCGTCGAGTGGAGAACACAATTCGTCGAGCTGCACTTGTGTTCGTCGAGCTGAGCTTGAGTTCGTCGAGCTGAGCTTGAGAGAGTTCGTCGACCAGACAATTTTCATTCTTCAGACAGACAGACTTCATTCGTCGAGCTGAGAACCAAATTTGTCGAACTGAGAAAAGTTCTGGACTTAGGAAAAATACTTTGCATCTGCTGAAATGCTGTGTTGACATAAGTTGGTGTCTACAGATTGATCTTGGTGTCGACACAAGTCCTCTGGTGTCGACATAAGCAGGTGTCGACTGATATCCTTGTGTCGACACAAAGACTCTGGTGTCGACCTAAGTTGGTGTCGACACAAATTGTCTGCTGTCGACACAAACCCTAAGTGTCGACACAAATTCTCTGAGTCCAGAAATCGTCGAGTAGAGTACAGTATTCGTCGACCTAAGAAGCTGACTTCGTGCACCTGAGAAATTGACAACTTGAGATCCAAGTTTGTCGAGCTAAGAATATAATTCGTCAACCGAAGCTTGAAGCTGGACTTAGAAAAATTTGAAGTTCTCCTAACTTTGGTTTGATGTAGAAACTGAGTCTTCGTCGAACAGAGAACACAGATCGTCGAGATCAGCACTAAGAATTGTCTCACGATCGTCGAGCGCAGAATTCCTTTCATCGAGCTTAGTTAGACAAACATCGAACTCACTTTACTTGATCTTGAAAACTTGTTAGACTGGAGTTTTTGATGGTCTTATTGAAAGCTGGTCCATCTGGAGTTGAGCCTAAGGACTTGACCTAGACTCTAGGACACATCTTGACCCTGGCTATACATGATGGGTCACATCCTAAGTCAGTGAAGCTAGCCCAAATCAACTAGGGATCCAACACCCTTCTATTGGATTTGACTCCAATCTGGAAGATTTATGTCGTTGTCTCTCAAGGAGTGCATGCAACTCCTTTTATCTTTGAGTGATCTCCTCGTATCCACAACCTCTCGATCATTTAGGATACAGATCTTAGATCGAAAAACATATCCGCGAAATATGAGTTCAACAAAATATAAATCAAAGATAAATCGTTAGTGAGTAAAGTAATGAACTTTACATTTTTAATAAAGTTGAAAAGCTTATTTTTTTCCAAGGTTCATCATTATTAAATGCTAGAAGAAGTTTAGCTACTCATCATGATGGGAAAACTACAAAATAGGGAGGCGAGAGACATGATTAACAAAAAAAACTTAAGTTAACAAAAATAAAAGTTACACTATGAATTGGAATTAGCAAAAGCAAAACAAAACTATGACTTGAAGAGTACAAGGAAGATAAGAAAATAATCTACTAAAACTGGCTAAGAACTACTCCTAGAAACCTCCCTAGATGATCTCCAGCCCCTCAGTTTGTATGGTATTTATAGGAATATTTCTGAAAGGTCTCGCCCTAGGTGTAACACCCCAGTTTTCAGACCTGTAGTCGCTGGAAGCTAACGCCCGGCGGTAGAGAGACCGCTGAAGGTAGGTCAATGAGCCCGGCTTTGGATCAGTGCGCACGATCATGGGATCCAGTGCGCATGACCACTGGTCGGGCGCCACTGATCATGCGCTCTACTCCCTTTTTTCCCGAGTTCTGCCTAGGGTAAATACACGACTATTGGACATAGTACGCACGACCATTGGTCATGCTCCACTGCTCGTGCGCGGTGATCCCATTTTTCTATTGTTCTGTCAGTGTTGATCGAACGATAATAGGATTCAGTGCGCACGACCACCAGTCGTGTGCCACTGATCGTTAGGATGGATGCAGGTCCGTCATTTTATTTTGTGGTCGTCTGATCCTTCCTTAAACCCGATCCGAGGGTCGAGGATCTTCCGCCCAAATGGTTATATTAGGGCTGCGAGCCCCTTTCCTTCATTCTTTATCACATGGACTGCTGACCAAGGATTTGGGGGAGAGTGAGGAGGAGGAAGGAGAAGGTCTTCCACTGCCATTGATGAAGCTTTGTAGCTCCGATCGTCATTCCGAGACCGAATCCATGGAGAGGGCATGGAGGCGCTCGTGTCAATCCGTTCAAAGCAAGGATTCCTTGGCTAGGAGGAGAAGTCGTAAGGTAACGACACTTTCTCCTCTCGGTTTTTAGGATGCGTGCATAACATCTCTTTTCTTCCTTGTTTTTCAAGATTTTGGGCACCAAATTTCTCAAATGAGAGGGGTTTGGGTCGCCATTGTTCAAGAGGTATTGAAAGTGAGGGTTAGACCTGATATACTCTAGAGGGGGGTGAATAGAGTATCTTTAAACCTTTTTGCAGTTTATAAACTTTTTAGAGTAGGGTAAATAATAGATACTAATATTTACTGTAAGAAAAAGAGCAACCTAAGATAATTTAACCTAACACAGCCACAACAAAACTAAACTAACACATACAGAGCAAGAACAAAAAGAAAGAGGGCAACCAAACAACACAAGAACTTTTATTATGGTTCCCCAACCTGGGTAAATCCACTCTTCTACCACCCTGGTAGGAATCCACTAGCAAGTTTTGATCAGGTGACTGCCACCAATGAGCTTTTGATCAGGTGCTCAAAAACCAATGCAAGTCTTTTGATCAGGAGACTTGCAACCAAGGAATAACTTTTGAAGTGGGTTAAAGAACCCTGTGTACAGAGAGGGGGTGAGAGATTTATGGTGTCTTCTCTTTCTCAAAACACTAAGAATACTAGATGATCTTGATGTTGTCAAAGCTCCCCCTGAGATATTGACTTTATTCAGGAAGATTGGAGTTTTGCTTTAGGGTGTAGGTCTTCTATCTTCAGCCTTGATTTGAATAGATCCAGGAACTTCTTGACTGATAGAAGTTCGTTGTCCTTGAAGAATCCTGGAGTGAAGGTTGAATAAGACTCTTGATTTGTAATGAATGTTCTTCTTCTTCTTCAGCAATGTCAAGGTGAAAACAAGATTGTTTTATGCACAGAGAAGGATTAGAAAGTGATTGCTGTTGATCTTCTCTATGTGCCTTGTTTTCTCTTTCTGGTCTGGACTGTTTTCCATTTTTTTGTTGAAAAGAGAGAAAGTCTCTTTTATATGATCAGTCGAATTTTCTCCTTTGAATTTTTGAATTCCTTTTGCATTAATTACTGACGGCATGGAGGAAGAAAATGCGGCTGGAGAGAATATCTGCATTAATGGATTTCCCCAACTGTCCTATTGAAAATGACAAGTATTAATCCTGATGTATACCATAATCAATGTTGCGTCTAAGAGTAATATTCAGAGAATATTAAGCATTGATTATTAAATAATTACTACAATAGAATAAGGACAAAAGAAGGAAAAATCCAAGTCTAGATCAGCACAGAATTCGTCGAGCAAAAAAACAAATTTCGTCGACCTGAGAAATCATGTTCGTCAACCAGATAATTCATGTTCGTCGATGTGACCGCCAAGTTCGTCGACCTGAGAGCAGCTAACTGCCTTCTAATAAAACTTGCCAATTCTATGCCCTAAGTTCATCGAGCTGATAGCATAACTTCATCGACTGGAGTTCAAAGAAAGGATTCTAGACTTAGAATGTTGAAGTTGAACTTCCAGAAATCGTCGACCTGAGCTCAAATATCGTCGAGCTCAACTCAGGGAACTGTATCTGAGTTCGTCGAGCTGAGAACGACTTTCGTCATGCTGAGTTCGACGAACGTCGAACTCGCTTTCTTAAAACTTGATTTTTCTCCAATTCTTGAGTCTGCTGCAGTCTTTTGTTGGCTGGTCCATGTAATTTTAACACTAAAGACATAGCCTAAACTCTTGGACAAAGACATGACCCTGGCTATACATGGTGGGTCATTTATCCTAGTTAGTGAACCTAGCTCAAATCAAATTAGGGATCCAACAATCTCCCCCTATTTGAGTGAGGTCACTAATACAAACAAAAATAAAACAACATTCACAAAGCAAAAGAAAGAATATATCTGGCAGAAAGATTAAAACATATAACATATATATATATAATGTAGCTTTGTGTTTGTGAAATAAATAAACAGTTATAAGGCATACAAAAAAACTGAACAGCTTATACTCATTTCTTCTTCTTTATCTTCTTTTGCTTATCCTCCTTTGCTTTATTAGCAGGCTGAGTGAATTTGATCTCCCTGTTAGGATTAGCAGCTTGACTCTTTATCATAGTCATATCAGTAGCTCCAATGATGCTAAGGGATGTGGCCCTTGATATAACAGCCTCTGGTTGTAATTTCATATAATCATCTACATTAAAGAATTTTTTAGCTTTAGCATACCTGATTAATTCTTTTTTCCTGTATTTTGACATTGTTGAATACTGTGAGGGATCCTTTTCTTTAGCTTTGGCCATTTTTATCATAGATAATCCAGTTATTTGAACCTGTCCATTCTGGCAGAAGTAGCTATTTCGGGATCCTCAAATGGAACAGGAGGAGATTCAGGTCTCTTGGGACTAGCAGGTTTCTGAGATACTGGAGCTTGTTGTAGATGTTGCGGAGGTTGTTGATGTTGATGCTGTTACCTGCTAGAGGAGTACCTATGCTGGCTACTTCCAGAATGAGAAGAGGATTTGCCATGATGTCTCTAATAAGTTTGATATTGGGTAGATCTCTGAGAAGAAGTGCCTGAAGCACAAGCAACAGGCTGAGGTGGATGAGGATCTTTCCTGTATCTTTGAGGAGGAGGAGAGTTTTTTCTGCTCTTCCTTCTATCCTTCTGTTGATTCTTGGACAACCACATCCAAGCTGGCATGCCCTTATAAGGAATGATATTCTGAAGAATATAATAAGGGGTAGCATGAGTTGGGTTTGGTTTTGGAGCAGCAGCTGGAGGGACTTTCCTTTTCTTAGAGATTTTCTTCTTGGACTATGGCACATCATCAGAATCATCTTCCTCATCTTCATCATCAGAAGATCTCTGAGGAGTATCATATAAGGAATTTATTTCTTTAAAAGCTGTTGCGAATATCAATAATTTTCAGCCTGAGGAGGAGCTGGAGTTGGAGCTGGAGCTGGAGCTAGTGCTGGAGCTGGAGGACTATGTACAATAGCTGATTGGTTCTCTGCCTCTATATCTACCATTATTAACTCATCTAGATCTGTCATGGGGATATCATCCATTATATATGTTGGAGCAGAGATGGCTTTGGGAGGGGATGGAATAATTAAAGAATCTTCTCTTGGTGGAGATGGAATAACTGGGGCCTCTATACTTGCAAAACTGGCCTTGAGTTGCATGACAACTTTGGGGCTTATTGGGGAAGTATAAGGAACTATAGCCATAGAAGGCTTAGGGTTATTTTCTGGAAGGAAGTTCAAATGAACTGTATCAAAAAGATTTAACAAACTCAAAATATTTACTGTAGGATTTATAATGTAATCACAAACGGTGTTTACTTCATCTATAACTGGCTCATCCAAATCCATATATGATTCAATTAAATCATGTAAATCAGTAGGAATAGCTGAGTCTGTTGCTGCTTTTGCTTCTTCTTCTACTGGACTGGATCTACTTCTTCATGTAGTATCTCCCCCTGCCTGGTTTTAGTAGGCACTGGAACCAGGCCCCTGACTGAAGAAGGAGGGACAAAGAGGACAGAAATTTGAGTAGCAAGGGATGAGATTGAAGAATCAAGAGGTGAAATAGCCTCTACTATGAGGTTTTTGATGAGGGGAGTAAGGATTTCCATAAGAGATGGAATGGAAGGGGAGTCCAATGGCATGAACTCAGATGGTGTCTAAGTGGATATAGAAGTATGGATGGAAGATGATGGTGGAGGGGAAGGAAGCGAATCTGCCATGTGCTCATCTTCAGGTGATGGAGTATGAAGGGGGGATGACAGTAGGGCAAAAGAAGGGAGTGAGAGGAGGATGGAAAGGGGTTTGTTGTCTATATTTGCTGGTAGAGGAGATGAGGGTGGGGTACCACGGTGTGATGGAGTTGGTGTACCATGTTGTGATGGAGTTGGTGTACCATGTTGTGATGGAGTTGGTGTACCATGTTGTGATGGAGTTGGTGTATTATGTTGTGATGGAGTTGGTGTACCATATTGTGATGGAGTTGGTGTATGAGAGTGAATATGAGTTTGTGGTTGATGCACTGGAGATGATGGAGGTGTAGGGGTATGGACTGTGGTGTGAACTGGTGAAGAGAGATGAATTGGGAATGTTGGAGGAGGTGGAGGCGGAACATCTTAAGTAGGGTGGGAAGTGGCTGGAGCCGCCCTTACACTCTCAGAAGGTCTGGTGGAAGAAGAGGGAGCCTTGGATTGCTTGATGATATTGCTCTCCCACCTGCCAAAGAGGGCACAAGTAATCCTCTTGGAGTCATTAATGAATGTGGTCGGTGTGACCAGGGATTCAACAGCCATGGCTTCAAGGAAGATGCCCAGAATCCTTCCAAAACACACCTCTTTCTTGGTGTTTTTCTTCTTGATCAGCTCAAACAGAATCCTAGCACAGTTCACATGCTTCTTATTCACAACAGCACACACCACAAAGAATTGATCCCTAGTGATGTATTCATGGGCTGTGTGTTTTCCCAGTAGTACCTTGTCAACTACATCTACTAGAAACTTGTATTCAGCAGACAAATGTTTCTTTAGTAGTTTGTTGGGTGTGTCTCCAGAATAACACATCTTATTCAACATCACATCAAATTCATCACTACCAATCTCCAATTCTTCTTCACCATTAACTAATCCAAAAATATCTGTTAAGACGGCGGGGGTAAGAGATATTTCATTACCCGATATTGTTCCTGTCATAGTGTCATCATCTGGGGAGGAGGAGGTGTAAATCCATTCTCTTATTTCTGTTCCAGCTATCTTTATTCTTGTGGTCATCAGATACTTTAACTGCTGATCTTTAAACAATTTCAGAATTTCCAGGAAGACCGGGTCAGAATGTTGAAACGACTCAAAGTCGATATCAAAGCCAGTATCAAATTTCATCGCTCCAAGAATGCCTGCTGGAATCGCCATGAGTTCGCCTACAACAAACACAAAGGAGATCAAGTGTAAGAGAACTGAAAGCACGAGGCGGAGGTCAAAGAAAACCTAGTTATAAGGTTTTTCAGAATATAAATCGACAAACTACGTTTGACAAGAAATTAAAAATTTTTCGAGCTGAGGTCGACGAAATATTTGATGGTCAAAAGAATTCGTCGATCTCTGTCAGAAGAGGTGAAAACATTTTGTTGAGCTCCGGTCGACAAAATTTTTCAGAAGCAAATTTGGCGATCTCCATTCGACGAAAATAGCTTCACTCACAGAGAGTTCGTCGAACTCCGCTCGAGGAATGTCTCTAGAACCTTTCACAGTTCGTCGATCTCCGTTCGACGAAGTTTGAAAAATTCATCGACTATAGACAGAAATCAAATTAAGTCTTCTCCATTTATCATACCAAGCTGATTTATGAAGAACAAATGATTCCTCTCATCCAAAGGTTTGGTGAAGATATTTGCTCTTTGTAAATCAGCGTAGATATAGACAAGATTAATTTTATTTTTGTCTACACACTCTCTTATAAAATGATGCCTAATGTATATATGCTTGGTCCTACTATGATGGACTGGATTTTGTTCTATTGATATAGCACTTGTGTTGTCACATAATAGATTTGAATTATTTAAGTTGAACATATAGTCCAGGAGTTGGTTCTGAATCCATAGCATCTGAGAACAGCATCTGTCGGCAGCTATATATTCTGCTTCAGCAGTTGATGTAGACACAGATGACTGATTCTTGCTAAACCATGAGACTAATCTCATACCAAGGAACTGAGATGTTCCTGAGATACTTTTTCTGTCTACTCTGTATCCAGCAAAGTCAGCATCTGAGTATCTAGTTAACTCAAACTCTGACTCAGTAGGATACCAGAGTCCTAGACTAGGATAACTCTTTATACATCTAAAAATTATTTTTAAGAAAACTAGATGGGATTATTTAGGGTTCACTTGGAACATAGCACAAAGACATGTAACAAAAATTATGTCAGGTCTGCTTGTTGAAAGGTATATTAGGGATCAAACAATGCCCCTATATAATTTCTGATCAACAGGTTTCCCATGTTCATCAGACTCTATTACAACATTAGTGGCCACGGGTGTTTTCATTGCTGAGACATCAGCCATCCCAAACTTTTTGAGAAGATCCTTAGCATACTTAGCCTGGGATATAAAGATGTGATCAGGTAGCTGCTTCACCTGGAGACCAATGAAGTAGGAGATCTCACCCATGCTACTCATTTCAAATTTTGAATGCATGAGGTCAGAAAACCTCTTGCATAGTTTGGAATCTGTAGACACAAATATAATGTCATCTACATAAATTTGTACTAACAATGTTTGATCCTTATGGTGCCTAGTGAATAATGTCCTATCTACAATGCCTCTAGTAAATTTATGCTCTATAAAGAAGCTAGCTAAGGTCTCATACCAAGTTCTTGGATCTTAATTTAAACCATAAAGAGCTTTATGCAATCTAAAGACATATGAAGTATAAGTTGGAGAGATGAAACCAGGGGGTTGTTCAACATAAACTTCTTTCTTTAGTTCTCTATTCAAGAAAACACTCTTGATATCCATTTGGTAGACTTTAAACTTCTTGTAGGCAGCATATGCAAGGAAAATCCTGATTGCTTCCAGCCTTGGAACTAGTGCAAAAGTTTGGTCATAGTCAATTCCTTCCTCTTGCCTATAACCATGAGCAACAATCCTAGCCCTGTTTCTCACAATTACACCATGGGTATCAAGTTTGTTTCTGAATACCCACTTGGTTCCAATTACTGGATAGCCTTTGGGCCTTGGAACGAAGTCCCAAACTCTGCATCTTTCAAATTGGTTGAGTTCCTCTTGCAATGCAATAATCCAGTGGGGATCATGCTCTGCATCATTTATGGATTGAGGCTCAACTTGAGAGATGAAACATGCATGCATCACATCTTGGTTGAGTTGATGCCTTGTATGTCCACCTACTGACATGTCCCCAATCACTTGAGATCTAGGGTGATCCCTTAGTTTGATAAAGTCAGTGGGTGGAGTTGGTTCAGCAACAACATTTGGAGTTAATTCCTCTTGTGGAATAATGTCTGCTATTGAAGGAAGTTCCACTTCTAAAAAATCTTCTTCACTGTCTTCATCAACTTGTGGAAGAGGAGGTGTTATAACCTCTTGTGTAAGGTTCAACTCACCTAATTTCACACACAAGTGAGGTACCTGCAAAAGATATGATGTAGAAGTGTCCTTCTCCTCATAATACATGCTAGCTTCATCAAAAGAAATTTGTACAGATTCTTCCATTTTTAGGGATGATTTATTGAAAACCTTATAAGTCTTGCTAACTTGGGAATATCCAAGAAAAATTCCCTATGTAGCTTTAGCTTCAAATTTTCAAATGTGTTTCTTATTATTGTTATGAATGAAACACCTACACCCAAAAATTCTAAAGTAATCAATTTTAGGTTTTTTCTTTTTGAGTAATTCATAGGGGGTCTTACCCTTACGTTTGTGTATCAAACTCCTATTCAGCACATAGTTTGTTATGCTCACAGCCTCTGCCCAAAAGGATAGGGGCATGTGTGCATCTGCAAGCAGTGTTCCTGCAGATTCAATGAGTGTTATGTTTTTCCTTTCTGCTAACCCATTTTGTACGAAGTTTTAGGAGTAGATAAACAATGCCTGATACCTTCCTCCTAACAGAATCTTTACATGGGAAGAGATTCAAACTCAGTACCATGATCACTTCTGATCAATGCAACTGGAGTAGAATACTCAATCCTTATGCTCTTAAGAAAGTCTGTAAGGACTTTAAAATTATCAGACTTGTTTCTCAAGAATAACACCCAAGAGAATCTAGAGAAGTCACCAACAATAACTAGAGTATAAGACTTCCCTCCTAAGCTTTGTACAACAATGGGTCCAAAGAGATCCATTTTTACAAGTACAGAATCTTAGGTGAGTCACTCTTATTAATTGACTTAAAGCTATATTTAGTTTACTTGCAATCTTGACAGGCCTTGCATAGGCTTTCCTTCTTGTAGGGGCCAGAAGGCAATCCTCTGACAAGGTTGTCTCTACATAGCTTAGATATGTTCTCAAGGTTAACATGACCTAGTCTCTTATGACAAAGAATATTTTTATTACTAACTTGATTTAATAAGCATAGTTCTGAATTAGTAGAGTTAAAGTTTACTAGGTATATGTTCCCTTATCTACAACATGTTAAAATAGTTTGGTTATTTGAAGAAATAATGCAGTTGGAATTAGTAAAGCAAACCTGATAACCTGCATCACATAACTGACTTATGGATATTAGGTTATGTTTGAGATCATTTACATATGCCACTTTTCTGAAAGTGATAGCTCCATTGTTGAAGTCTCCATAGCCTTCAGTATGTCCAAAGCTGGAATCTCCAAAGATCACTCTTGGACCTTGAAATTGATTAGGTTGTCCTTACATCCAATCATGTGCTTTGAGCACCCACTATCCAGATACTACTTATTTTGAGTGATAAGAAAGTTTTTCACCTGTAAGGAAATAAGTTAGATGTTCTTGTCACAGGTCACCTTGGGTCCTTGTTTCTTTTCATTAGAATAGCTTGAAATGTAAGAATATTTAGGCTGGCTTTTATACCCTAACGGGTGATATCTGCTAGGAGGAATTATCCACTAATTAAATTGATTACTGAATATTCCTTGCTGGTTATAAGTTTTGGAGAAATTTAAATTTCTATTAAATTGATCTGCGTTCGACGAATCCGGGTGAGTTCATTGACCGAAGTTCGACGAATTGGGTTGAGTTCGTCAAACTGCACTCAGAGTATGATAGACGTCATTTTCTAAGCCCCAAAATCATCGATCTCTGGTTGACGAACCATATTGGTTTCAACGATCGAAGTTCAATGAATTATTATAATATAGATCTGCGTTCGGAGTTTGTCGACTTGAGTTCGATGAACTGTACATGTTTTATCGATCGGAGTTCAACGAAAATGACTGATCATTGTTCTAATTATTATTTTTCTTATTCTTTCTTCTTTCCTTATTCTTGTGTGTAATTTCGTTTTGATTAAGATTGTTATCTTCTACTTTCTCCTTAACTTTTTCAGAAACAAATTTTATTGGGGTGGTTAATATGTTTTTATGAATGAGTGGGCGGTAGGCTTTATGAAGCACCTAAGTCTAGCTTGCCATTGAGTCTGGCATTCACTGTGCTAGTGATGTCCATCAACTTGATGCTTCTCCCATTCATGGATTCTTCAAGTTTCCTTGCCTCAATTAGTTCAGATCTTAAGGACATAATTTTTTCATTTGCTAGGGTTAGCTCATCTTTTAATTTAGTATTTTCAGAAATTAAATTTTCTTGATTAGTCAGTCTTTCCCTAAGCATTTTGATTTCTTTTTCAGAGTTAATTAAGTCAATACACATGATTTTAAATTAAATTTTGAAACTATCAGAATTATAATCAAATGATGAAAGTACCTGATCAGCTTCTAATTTTGAAGCTTCTTCATTATCAGATTCTTCTTCATCATTTGATGGCTTGCTATAGCATTGATGGCCATGAGGCAGAATTCCCTGGCCTTTGCCTCTTCTTCCTCTTCACTGGAACTGGAAGATGTGGATTCATCTTCTGTGTCACTCCAGGTATCAGCAACAAAGCCCTTCTCCTTTCTTTTCTGTTTGCTAGATGAAGGCTTGCTGTATTGTTGTCTTCTGGAGTCCTTCTCTCTTCTTCTTTCTTTCTTCTGATTCTCTGGACACTCTGAGATAAAGTGTCCAGGTTTCCTACACCCAAAACACACTACATCTTTAGTAGGAGTTTTATCATACCCGGGCTTATCATCCTGCCTGGATGCTTTTCTTCTGAAGTCTTTTCTTGCCATTGTGTAGAACCTATTGGCAAAGAGACTCATTAGTTCTTCATTAACTGTTGAAGCTTCTATCTCTTCAGCAGCCTTGAATGCTAAATTTTGATCCTTTCTTGCTGGTGGAGGAGTCCTTTGTTCTGCAGCTTCTCTAGACCTTATCAGCTACTCATAAGATTTGAGTTTTCCCAATAGAGATTCTGTGGAAATCTCATTTAAACTCCTGGCCTCCTTGATTGGCCAGATCCTGATATCCCATGAGCTTGGAAAGCACATGAGGATCTTATTATTCACTTCAGTAAGAGTGATGTCCTTGTCAAAAGTTTTCAGCTCATTGATTATTGAGCTCAATCTGTTGTATATGTCTATAACAGATTCTGACTCATCCTTCTTGAAGTTCTCATATTGGGAGATGAGAGTTAATCTTCTATATTTCTTATTATCAGTAGAACCGTCTACCATCTGGTTAAGAGAGTCCCAAATAGTGTTGCTGATGTGCATTCAGCCACTTTCTGGAAGATTTCATCAGACATAGTCTGAGCCAGAATGTTCATGGCCTTTGCATCAACAAATCTTGGTCTTCTTCTGAGCTTTAGTCCACTCAGGTGGTGAAATAGCATGTGTGCATGAAGTTGATGTAGATGTACATACAGATGGTTGAGGAGGACCTATCAAAATAGAATTGTAGATGTCCTCATCAATGGAATTCATATAAAGTTTAATTCTTTCCTTTCAGATGGCAAACTTATTCAAGTTGCATACTAGAGGTCTGGTGCTTGAATAATCCTTGTTCTGTGCCATGCTGTGAAAATAGTCCTAAGAGAAATAAAAGGTCAGATCTAACACTGGAACTTTTGCTTCAAGGGTTAGCTTGTACAACCAATGAAACATTGCTCTGATACCAATTGAAAGTGAGGGTTAGACCTGATATACTCTAGAGGGGGTTAAGAGAGTATCTTTAAACCTTTTTGCAGTTTATAAACTTTTCAGAGTAGGGAAAATAATAGATACTAATATTTACTGTAAGAAAAAGGGCAACCTAAGATAATTTAACCTAACATAGCCACAGCAAAACTAAACTAACACAGACACAACAAGAATAAAAAGAAAGAGTGCAACCAGACAACACAAGAACTTTTATAGTGGTTCCCCAAGTTGTGTACATCCACTCTTCTACCACCCTGGTAGGAATCCACTAGCAGGTTTTGATCAGGTGACTGCCACCAATGAGCTTTTAATCAGGTGCTCAAAAACCAACCCAAGTCTTTTGATCAGGAGACTTGCAACCAAGGAATAACTTTTGAAGGAAGTTAAAGAACCCTTTGTACAGAGAGGGGGTGAGAGATTTATGGTGTCTTCTCTTTCTCAAAATACTGAGAAGACTAGTGGATCTTTATGTTGTCAAATCTCTCCCTGAGTTATTGACTTTGTTCAGGAAGATCAGAGATTTGCTTCAGGGTGTAGGTCTTCTATCATCAGCCTTGATTTGAACAGATCCAAGAACTTCTTGACTGATAGAAGTTTGTTGTTCTTGAAGAATCCTGGAGTGAAGGTTGAAGAAGACTCTTGAATTGGAATGAATGTTCTTCTTCTTCTTCAGCAATGTCAAGGTGAAAACAAGATTGTTTTCTGCACAGAGAAGGATTAGAATGTGATTGCTGTTGATCTTCTTTGTGTGCCTTGTATTCTCTTTCTAGTCTGGACTGTTTTCCCTTTTTTTTGAAAAGAGAGAAAATCTCTTTTGTATGATCAATCGAATTTTCTCCTTTGAATTTTTGAATTCCTTTTGCATTAATTGCTGACGGCCTGGAGAAAGAAAATGGAGCTGGAGATAAAATCTGCATTAATGGATTTCCCCAACTGCCCTATTGAAAATGGCAAGTAATAATCCTGATGAATACCATAATCAATGTTGAATCTAACGGTTATATTCCGAGAATATTAAGCATTGATTATTCAGGAATTACTGCAATAGAATAAGGACAAAAGAAGGAAAAATCTAAGTCTGGATCTGCACAGAATTCGTCGAGCAAAAAAATAGATTTCGTCGACCTGAGTTCAGAGTTCGTCGACCTGAGAAATCATGTTCGCCGACCATATAATTCTTGTTCGCCGACCTGGGCACCAAGTTCGTCGACCAGAGAGCAGCTAACTGTCTTCTGATAAAACTTGCCAACTCTGTTCATCGAGCTGATAGCATAACTTCATCGACTGGAATTCAGAGAAAGGATTCTGGACTTAGAATGTTGAAGTTGACCTTCCAGAAATCGTCGACCTGAGCTTGAATATCGTCGATCTCAACTCAGAGAATTATCTCCGAGTTTGTCGAGCTGAGCTCGACTTTCGTCGAGCTGAGTTTGACGAACGTCGCACTCGATTTCCTGAAAATTGATTTTTCTCTAAGTCTGCAGCCTTCTGCAGTCTTTTGTTGCCTGGTCCATGTAATGTTAACTCTAAGGACATAGCCTAAACTCTAGGATACATACATGACCCTGGCTATACATGGTTGGTCATTTATCCTAATTAGTGAGCCTAGCCCAAATCAAACTTAGGATCGAAAAAAGTGGAACCACCAGGTCGATTGTGTCCGTCCCCGGCATGATTTTGCATTATAGATCCGCTCCGTTAGTGGATTAGGCATTGTGGGTGAAGCCGTAGTCGCAACCATTAGTCCGACTCGGTGATATTGTATAGCGAGCCTTAAGGATTTTGTAGAAATCTGTTGCGGCAAGATTTTGTTTGTGATGTATGTGTTTTCCCCCTTTTCCGAGTAAGTATGCGTAGCCAGAACCGGACATGGTTAGCTCTGTATTGGCGTTAGATGGTTTCCTTGGTGCGCAGGAACGTTGCAGTACGAATGATGGATTAAGGTGGGGAAAGGCTATGAATTGTGATGTGCTAAGGTGAGTCTTTGTCTCTGTGGTCGGCTGCATATCCCGTGACCTGCAAGTCATGTGGGGAGAGTGTCTCGACGAGACTAGTCCACTTCTGTGAGACTGAGAAGAACGCCAAACATGGACAAGCCCGGGCGATGAAGCCTACGAGCGGGTGGGTTCCAGCGAGGGTTCTTAGAATCAGTTTGTGTGTGAGATGGAATTCTGACTTGCGAAGTTAGTGTTTACAGGCAAGCCCGGGTCTAAGACCCACGAGGGGTGAGTCCTTGGCAAGATTTCCTTGTGCCGGCTTGTATGCCGTTAGGGGAATTGCAGTACCCTTTTGTTTGCAGCTTGTATGCCATTAGGGGAAGTGAAGTACCCTTTTTGTTTGCGGCTTGACGCAGATGGGGAAAATTGGAAGTACCCAGTTGATATGTTTTGATGATGTGCTAGATGCATACGTAATAAGGTGACTTGGGTGAAGCCCGGTTTTGCATACATGCTGCATAGTAGGCCCCTTTAATTATATGATCAACATATAAAACATGTTTGTTGTTTGAGACATCCAAACCTGTTTTTAGAGCTTTACATGTTTATTTATATGGCATACGAAGTGCTGACTTGCAGGTTGGAGGTGTACCTCGGGGTCCATTAGTGGCGGACGAGAGGAGATGTGTTGGTTACACAGTAGAGGTCAGCCTTTGCTGACCCACGTTACCCCAAATTTTGACAGGGCAAGGATCGCAAGTTGGAGCAAGTGCGTCGGTCAAAAATGCCTAAGCCTCTTGAAGTGATTACCATGCTTACTAGCTATTTTCTTCTTGACTGTGATGCTCCATATTTTTGGTATTTCCGGCTTACATGCTGAGATAGCCTAGGGGTGCTTTTGCACGTTGATGTTTGACCTTGTGGTCATGGACTTATTATGTGTAAGGCCTTAAGGCCATTTTGTTACTCCTATTTGGTAGTGGATAACTTCTTATTTTTGGTTGGTATGTTTCCACTGTTGATTTGTTCTGTGTTTTGAGTTGGGTAGTTAATATCATCTTTTAATGCTAAAGCTGTGGCTTCCGTATGTTGCGAGGCCCCGGCCGGACCCATATTATACGGTCATTACATGGGAGGTGTTACAATTTGTTATCAAAGCGAGGTTAGTGTCCAAGGTATGTTTTCGTGGAAGAATGTCCTAAACAAATTGCGTTAAGAAGTTATCCACATAGGAGTATCGCGGGACCGTGAGTCTCCTGGTGTCTAATTGTGTGACTAGAAGCAAGTTGAGTTTGTTAGTTTCAAATTGAAGGGTGATGCTAGCGGTGGTAGGTGAGCCATAGCGGTCGCCTGTTTCCTGGATGCACCACGCCCATGGAAGAGTTTGGGAATGCTTTCTTGAAAAGTACATTCCTGTGTCGATGAGGTTAGCCCTTTAGAGGCTATTCCTCCACTTTGTACAGCTTGTCAAGACAATGGACGTGTATGATCAAGAGTTTAGTCGGTTTGGCTGTTTTGCTAAAATGACCATGACTGACGATGTGGAGAGGGACAACCTCTTCTATCACAGATTGAGGGAGAATCTGAGGTAACCCCTTATATCTATGAAGAATGCTAGTTTCAATAAGCTGGGTGAGGCTGCCAGAACCTTGTAGAGCGATTTGGAGCAAACCCAATGTCGAAAGGGTTTTGCTGCAAAGCAGGGAGAAGAAAAGCCTTCTCAATCTCAAGGAAGAATTGAAGGGAGTAAGTGGAAGAAGAAATCCCATCCCTACAAGAATTCAGAGATAGGACTAATGGTAGAGTCTAGAGCTTCTCATTTCCAACCCATGCAGCCAAGGGAGTATAACCTTGAGAAGCAGGAAGTGATCCGCCAACCCGATGTGGTGTCATGCTTAGTTTTAGTTTCTGAGTACCCCACTAAGGTACTGCTTGATACGGGAGCGTCACACTCTGTCCTTGCGTAAAGCTTTATCTGGAGGATTGGAGTTGAGCCATTCTTGGAGGATGCAGAGATGAAGCTGTGCATGCCCAATGGGTCATCCATGACTACCGTGGCGAAGGGGCGCAGTTGTTGGAGTTTGGACGGAGTTGACTTCACGGTGATTGCAACAATTTTACCGTTGGTGGATTTCGATGTCATTTTGGGAATGGACTGGCTTGCAGAGAAACGTGCCTGTATTGACTTCCTGTCTAAGTTGGTGACCCTGAGGGGTGAAGGGTGGTAAGAAGTTAAGTTTGAGGGCCTCAGTGAAGCGGCCTTTTCCCTTATTTCGGCCATACAGTTGGTGCGGGTAGTTAACCAGGGGGTAGCTTTTGTAGCATTGTTGGAGGTTTGCCTTTCCAAGTTATCACTTGGGGAAGTGCTAGTAGTGGTGGAGTACGAGGTTGTGTTCCCTGAGGAGCTTCTTGGAGCACCTCCTGGACAGGAGATTGATTTCTCGATCAAGTTAGTGTCGGAGGCTGGGCCGGTGTCACGTCCTCCTTTTGGGTTGGCACCAAAGGAGTTAGCTAAACTCAATGTATAGTTGCAGGAACTATTAGAGCAAGGGTATTTTAGATCCAGTTCTTCACCATGGAGCGCACGAGTGCTATTCGTGAAGAAAAAGAATGGTAGTATGCGGTTGTGCATAGACTACCGAGAGTTGAATAAATTGACCGTCAAGTATATGTATCTGATTCCTCGGATAGACGACCTGTTCGACCAGTTGGTGGGGTCGGAGGTGTATTCTAAGTTGGATATAAAGTCAGGGTACTATCAGTTGCGAATTCGAGACGGGGACATACCCAAGACAGCTTTTGGTATGAGGTATGGTCACTTTGAGTTCTCGGTGATGTCGTTAGGGTTGACAAACGCGCCATCCGTATTCATGGACCTGATGAATTGAGTATTTCAGGAGTACTTGGACTCCTTTGTAGTGGTCTTATTTGACGATATCTTGGTGTACTCCAAATCGGAGGCCGAGCATGAGACTCACTTGAGAGTGGTCTTGCAAGTGTTGAGAAAGAACCAGCTTTATGCAAAGTTCTCGAAGTGCGAGTTTTGGTTGGAGAATGTGGCTTTTATGGGCCATGTGATTAGTGGTGATGGGGTGGTGGTGGATCCGGCGAAAGTTAAAGCCAACAGAGATTGGCCAATTTTGAGAACCGTGGCGGAAGTCCGAAGTTTTCTTAGACTAGCCGGGTACTATAGAAGGTCTGTGGAAAACTTTTCGCGGAAAGCCCTACCCCTCACCTCTATAACTCGTAAAGACCAGAAGTTTATTTGGACTTCGGAATGCAGTCAGGCGTTTAACACTATAAATGGGAGGCTAATGGCAGCTCCAATCCTAAGCCTTCCTAAAGGGACTGAAGGATTTCAAATTTTTTAGTGACGCATCTGGATGTGGTTTGGGTTGCGTGTTGGTGCAACATGGTAGCGTGATAGCTTTTGGGTCTATGCAGCTAAAGCCTCATGAGAGGAATTACCCCCTCCATGATTTGGAGTTGGCAGCGGTTATTTTTGCTTTGAAGTTATGTCGGCACTATGTGTATGGTGTGAGATTGGAGATCTTCACATATCACAAGAGCCTGAAGTATCTTCTAGATCAGAAGTACTTGAATATGTGGTAGCACAGATGGGTCGAGTTCCTTGGAGACTATGAAGTGGTGATTCAGTATATGCCAGATAAAGCCAACGTTGTGGTGGATGCCTTGAGTAGGAAATATTCTAATCAAGGGAGTTGGATCGAAGCTCAAGATGAGCGCTTGATGCGGGACTGGGAGTCCCTTGGCATGGAGTGTGTAGCAAGAGGTGAGTCTAGCGTGGCTCGGTTGAACTGGATTGAAATGCAGAATGACTTGTCCGATCGTATTCGGGAAGCGACCTGTTTGGATGTGGAGTTCTTGCCATATGTGGTGGAAGCTCAAACAGGCGAAAGTAGCACTTGGGAGTTGATTGATGGGATTCTGAGGAAGGATGGAAGGATTTGGGTAACGCAGTTCAGCAAGCTTCGTGAGGAGTTGATGTTTGAGTATCACTTCACAAAGTACTCCATTCACCCGGGCAGTACAAAGATGTACTTAGATATGAGGAAATCATTTTGGTGGCCTGGTTTGAAGTGTGATGTAGCTTTGTACGTGAGTCGGTGCCAAACTTGTGCCTAGTGAAGGCCGAGTGTTAGAAGCCGGGCGGGTTCCTGAAGCCTCTTCCTATTCCCAAGTGGAAATTTAATGACATCTCCATGGACTTTGTACATGGGTTACCTAGGTCGCAGCAGGGTAACAACGCAATTTGGGTGATCGTGGTTCACTTGACCAAAGTGGCTCACTTCATCCCAAATCGGTAAGAGCACAGCGTGGAGAAGCTGGTAGAGTTGCATGTTCGCAACATCGTACGACTACATGAATTTCCTAAGAGTAAAGTTAGTGATCGCGATGGACGATTCACGTCCACAGACTGGAGGTTGGTTCAGAAGAGTCTGAGCACGAAGCTCATGTTCAGTACGGCTTTCCATCATCAAACTGATGGGCAAACCAAAAGAACAAAATGTACTTTGAAGGATATATTGAGGATGTGTACTTTTGACTTCGGTAAGAAGGGGAAGATCACCTCTTCTTGGTTGAGTTCGCTTATAACAATAGTTACCAAGCAAGTATAATGAGGGCACCGTACGAAGCTTTTTATGGGAGGCGGTGTCAAACACCGATGTCTTGGACAGAGGTGGGAGACACCAAACTTTTGTGAAAAGAAGTGGTAGCTGATGCATGCGAGTTCATGCGAACCATTCAAGAGAGCATGAAGGTTGCTAAAGATCGACAAGCTAAATATTTTAGTGCTCGCCACAGGAAGGTGGAGTTCACGGTAGGCGACTCGGTCTATATAAAGATCAAGCCATTCAAAGCCGTTTCGTGGATTCTCCGACTCAAGAAGTTGAGTCCAAGTTTTTTTGGGACCTTTCGAGGTTATAGAAAGGGTGAGAGAAGCAGCATACCAGTTGGCATTGTCCACAGAGCTGAGTGGATTACACGAGGTTTTCTATGTCGTCGTCTTGAGGAAAGCCTTAGTGGAGGCTAGTGTGGTGATTGAATCGACATCGGTGCCGATAAAAGAGGACTTGAGGACGCGAGTTCGTCCAGTCAGTATAGAGGATACGGAAGTTCGGCAGTTGCGGAACTAAGGACTTAAGCTCGTGAAGGTGCATTGGGATAACTACGGGCATGACGAGTTCTCTTGGGAGCGTAAGCAAGCAATGTGCGAGAACTACCCCGAGTTATTTGTGTAATGCTGGTTTGAAATAGTAACTGGTATGTAGCAACAGTGTTTTGAGACGTTGCAATATTATTTCGGCTGATTTCCTGATTAGAAATGGTTGTTTTATTTGCTGCAATCATTTTATTGATGTCTTCTTATATGAAGATTAATTTCGGGGATGAAATTTTTGTAAGGGGGGAGGAGTTGTAACACCCCAGTTTTCAGACCTGGAGTCACTGGAAGCTAATGCCCGGCGATAGAGAGACCGCTGGCGGTAGGTCGATGAGCTCAGCTTTGGATCCAGTGCGCACGATCATGGGATCTAGTGGGCACGACCACCGGTCGTTCTCCACTGATCGTGCGCTCTATTCCATTATTTTCCCGAGTTCTGCCTGGGGCAAATGCACGACCATTGGACTTAGTACGCACGACCACTGGTCGTGCTCCACTGCTCGTGCGCGGTGATCTCATTTTTCAAGAGTTCTGCCAGTGTTGATCGCGAGATCATAGGATTCAGTGCTCATGACCACTGGTCGTGCGCCACAGATCGTGCGAACATGTGTAGTTCCATCATTTTATTTCGTGGCCTTCCGATCCTTCATTAAGCTCGATCCAAGGGTCCACAATCTTCCGCCCAAATGGTTATATTAGGGCTGAGAGCCCGTTTCCTTCATTCTTTATCACCTGGAGGGTTGACCAAATATTTGGGGAGAGTGAGGAGGAGGAAGGAGAAGCTCTTCCACCGCCATTGATGAAGCTTTGGAGCTCCAATCGTCATTCCGAGACCGGATCCGTGGAGAGGGCATGGAGGCGCTCGTGTCAATTCATTCAATGCAAGGATTCCATGGCTAGGAGGAGACGTTGTAAGGTAATGACACTTTCTCCTCTCGGTTATTAGGATGCGTGCATAACATCACTTTTCTTCCATTTTTCAAGATTTTGGGCACCAAATCTCTCAAATGAGAGGGGTTTGGGTCTCCATGGTTCAAGAGGAACCACCGGGTAGATTCTGTCTGTCCCCGGCATGATTTTGCATTAGAGATCCGCTCCGTTATTGTATTGGGCATTGTGGGTGAATCCGTAGTCGCGACCGTTAGTCCGACCCAGTAATGTTGCATAGCGAGCCTTAAGGATTTTATAGAAATCCGTTGCGGCAAGATGTCGTTTGTGATGTATGTGTTTTCCCCCTTTTCCGAGTAAGTACGCATAGCCGGAACCGGAGGAGGTTAGCTCCGCGTTGGCGGTAAATGGTTTCCTTGGTGCGCGGGAACGTTGTTGTACGAATGATGGATTAGGGTGGGGAAAGGATATGAATTGTGATGTGCTAAGGTGCGGCTTTGTCTCCGTGGTCGGCTGGCTATCCCGTGACGTGCAAGTCATGTGGGGAGAGTGTTTCGGCGAGACTAGTCCCCTTCTGTGAGACTGATGAGAACGCCAAGAATGGACAAGCCGGGCGATGAAGCCCACGAGTCGGTGGAGTCTGGCGAGGGTTCTTAGAATTGGTTTGTGTGTGAGATGGAAACCTGACGTACAAAGTCAGAGTTTGCAGGCAAGCCCAGGTCTAAGACCCACGAGCGGGTGGGGCCTTGGCAAGCTTTCCTTGTGGCAGCTTGTATGCCGTTAGGGGAATTGCAGTTCCCTTTTGTTTGCGGCTTGCATGTCTTTAGGAGAAGTGAAGTACCCTTTTTGTTTGCGGCTTGACGCTGATGGGGAAAATTTGAAGTACCCAGTTGATATGTTATGATGATGTACTAGATGCATACATGATAGGGTGCCTTGGGTGAAGCCCGGGTTTGCATACATGCTGCAAAGTAGGCCCCTTTAATTATATGATCATCATAGAAAACATGTTTGTTGTTTGAGACATCCAAACCTGTTTTTAAAGCTTTACATGTTTATGTATATGGCATACGAAGTGCTGACTTGCAGGTTGGAGGTGTACCCCGGGGTCCTTTAGGGGCGACCGGGAGGAGATGTGTTGGTTACACAGTAGAGGTCAGCCTTTGCTGACCCACATTACCCCAAATTTTTACAGGACAAGGATCGCGAGCGGGAGCAAGTGCACTGGCTGAAAAGGCCTAAGCCTCTTAAAGTGATTATCATGCTTACTGGGTGTTTTCTTCTTGACTGTGATGCTCCATGTTTTTGGTATTTCCGGCTTGCATGCCGAGGTAGCCTTGGGGTGGTTTTGGACGTTGATGTTTGACCTTGTGGTCATGGACTTATTATGTGTAAGGACTTAAGGCCATTTTGATACTCCTATTTGGTATTGGATAACTTCTTGCTTTTGGTTGGTATGTTTCTACTGTTGATTTTTCTGAGTTTTGAGTTGGGTAGTTAATATCATCTTTTAATGCTAATGTTGTGGCGTCCGTATGTTGTGGGGCCTCGGCCGGACCCATATGATATGGTCATTACTGGGGAGGTGTTTCAGTAGGTCACGTCCGTGACCTAGGGCGGTTAAGGCTCTGAAACTACTATCTTGAAATCCCGTGAACGTTGGAGAAAAATAGCTAAAAGTGACGTTCTGCGGGTAATGCCCCTAGGTCACGCCCGTGACCTTGGGCATGTCAAGTTTGTTATAGGAAACAACGGGAACTCGAAACAGAGGGAAATCACTCTGGCTGTTATGAAGGGAACGCCTTTGGTCACGCCCGTGACCTAGGGCGTGTAAGCTGACAACTGACTGCATCTGAAACTAGTTACATTAAGCGCGTCATGAATGGATGTCACGCCTGAATGCCATGCCCGTAACCTGAAGATCACGCCCATGACTGGGGAGTGTAGGCCAAAAATGTTCTGGAACTGACTTCTGGCCTCCGTCTGCTGTTCATGCCTGCTGTCATGCCTGTGACTCAAAGGTCACTCCCCTGTCATGGGCGTGTAACTTCAATCCGACGTGGAATGTACTGTGGAGCTTCCTTTATTGGTCACGACCACCTGTCACGCCCATGACCTAAGGGTCATGCCCGTGTACGGAGCGTGTTTTTGAGACTTCTCTAGCTTTTCTCCATTAGATCTCCTGATCAGTTCTACAAGCTCCAATTTGCTATTAGCAGCCCAAATTAACCTGTAATAAGAAAACAAAGGAATTAATAAAAATATTAATAAAAACTAAATTGAAACATAACTATTTATTAAATAAAAACTATATAAAAACTACTAAAAATAATGACTTATCAATAACAATGTGAGGGCCTTTAAGGCTGCTCATGAAGAAATTTAAATGACCCATCATGGAACATTTGTCTTTGGTGCTTCAGCCCTCACTCTCAAGAATGTGGTTGCAGCAAAGGTTCAAAACCATTCAGCAAAGAATAAGATCAAAGGTCAGTCCTCTAGTAAGTCTGGTTTGGCTATCTCTGATTCTATTAGAAGCATGCTTTCTGAAAAGAAACTTACTACTGCTGGCACTCAGAACAGGAAAAACAAGACAACTAGAAGACTTACTATCAGTTAGATCCTTACTGAAAGGAATCTGAAGAAGGTTGTTGCCCTCTTCCTATAATTCATCCAGCAGTTATCCAAATTCTAAGTTTTGAGTTGGGTAGTTAATATCATCTTTTAATACTAAAGCTGTGACGTCCATATGTTATGGGGCACCGGCCAAACCCATATTATATGGTGATTACAGGGTAGGTGTTTCACTAGGTCATGCCCGAGACCAAGGGCGTGTAATGCTCTGAAACTCCTGTCTTGAAAGCCCGGGAACGTTGGAGAAAAATTGCAAAAAGTGTCGTTCTGCGGGTCACGCCCCTAGGTCACACCTGTGACCTAGGGAGTGTCAAGTTTGTTACGGGAAATAGCGGGAACTCAAAACGGCGGGAAATAACTCTAGCTGTTACTGAAGGGCACACCCTTGGTCACGCCCATGACCTAGGGAGTGTCAGCCGAAAACTGACCGCATCTGAAACTAGTGACATTAAGCGCGACACGACTAGATGTCATGCCTGAATGTCATGCCCATAACCTGAAGACCACGCCCGTGACTGGGGAGTGTAGGACAAAAATGGTCTGGAATTGACTTTTGGCCTCCGTCTGCTGGTCAAGCCTGCTGTCACACCTGTGACCCAAAGGTAACTCCACTGTCATGGGCGTGTAACTTCAATCCGACGTAGAATGTACTATGGAGCTTCCTTTATTGGTCACAACCACCTGTCACGCTTGTGACCTAAGGGTCACGCCCGTGTACGGGGCGTGTTCTTGAGATTTCTGTAGCTTTTCTCCGTTTCATCTCCTGATCAGTTCTACAAGCTCCAATTTGATATTAACAGCCCAGATTAACCTGTAATAAGAAAAACAAGGAATTAATACAAATATTAATAAATACTAAATAGAAACATAACTATTTATTAAATAAAAACTATATAAAAACTACTAAAAATAATGACTTGTCAATAACAAAGTGAGTGCCTTTAAGGCTGCTCATGAAAAAAATTAAATGGCCCATCATGGACCATTTGTCTTTGGTGCTTCAGCCCCCACTCTCAAGAATGTGGTTGCAACAAAGGTTCAGAACCATTCAGCAAAGAATCAGACCATAGGTCAGTCATCTAGCAAGTCTGGTTTGGCTATGTCTGATTCTATTAGAAGCATGCTTTCTGAAAAGAAACTTGCTGCACCTGGCACTCAGAGAAGGAAAAACAAGACAACTAGAAGACTTACCATCAGTCAGATCCTTGCTGAAAGGAATCTGAAGAAGGCTGCTGCCCTCTTCCTACTGTTCATCCAGCAGTTATCCAAACTGCTAGTCCGGCACAGAAAAGAAGATACAACATTCATGGATGTTGGTGTTGTGGTAAAGTGGGCCACTTTGCTGTAGACTGCAGGCACAATCAAAATGTGCCAAGAGCAGTTGTGAGTCTACCCATCAGAAATGTTGTTGGTAGACAGGTTCATTATAAGACTAACATGCACCATGGACCTAATAAAATTTAGGGTCCTAAGGTAAAGTAAATTGTGTGATGCAGGTTAGTTCAAGTGGTCATAGCCCTATATGGTACTTGGATATTGGTTGTTCCAGACACATGAATGGGGCAAGGAGAAATTTAAAGGAGCACACTCCAGTGAAAGATGGACCCAAAGTTATGATTGGTTGTTCAGATAGAGGGGTGACTAGATGCTATGATAAGATTACCAATGACATAGTCACCATCAAGAAAGTGGCTTATGTTGAAAGTTTACAACACAAGATCATAAGCATAATCCAACACTCTGACCTTGGCTATGTTATTGTTTTCCACAAGAATGAGTGCCAGATTAAGAGGTCAAGTGAACAAGAGGTCAACTTGACAGGCACTAGGAGTGGAAATGTTTATTGATTAAATTTTCTTTGTCTAAATACGGACTATCCTATTTATCTAGTGGCAAATGAGAAAGTCTCATATTATGTCCATCAGAACAAGAGGCTAGATCATTTGAATTACAAGACCATTGGCAAGCTCTTTAGTCAAAAGATTATTAGGAATGGTTCTAATGTGAAGTGCACCATGGAGGACATTTGCTCAGAATGTCAAAAGCGTAAGCAGACCAAAGCCTCCTTCACGAGCATTGAGACCAAAGACTCTGTGAGGTATTTGTACCTCTTTCATATGGACTTGTTTGGTCCTATGGTAGCTTATAGACTTGGTAAGAAAGTCTACACACTTGTGGTGGTTGATGACTATTCCAGGTTTTCTTGGGTGTTCTTTCTCAAGAAAAAGAATGAAACCCTTGACATCTTCATCAAGTTTGTCAAGCAAATTCAGAATAAGTTTAACAGTTCAGTGGTGAAAATTAGAAGTGACCATGGAATTGAATTCCAGTCTGGAAGCATGACAATATTCCGTGAAGTGCACGAGATTCATCAAGAATTTTCTTCTTCAAGAACTCCCCAGCAAAATGGCGTTGTTAAGAGGAAAAATAGGACTCTCATTGATGCTGGAAGAACATTGTTGAGTGATACATCTCTCCCAGAATATTTTTGGGCTGTGGCAGTGAATACTGTATGTCATGTCCTCAATAGGGCCTCTATCACTAAGAGCCATAGGAAGACTCCCTACGAGATATTGAAAGGAAGAAAACCAAATATGGGCTATCTCAGGATTTTTGGTAGTAAGTGTTATGTGCTTCACAATGGGAGATCCTATGTGACTAAATTTGCTGCCAAGTCCATTGATGGGATTTTTGTTGGGTCCAGTAATCATAGTAAAGCCTATAAGATCTACAACTTGAAAAACTAAATTGTAGAAGAATATGTACATGTAGTCTTTGATGAGTCTACTATGATTAACTGTGAGCTGTCAAGCTCCTCTTCTAGTATAGTACGTATAGACCAGATGATGGACCGGCTAACCATCAAGGAAGAAGCTCCAATTATCCAAGATAAGTTCAACATTCCAGCAAAGGGACTGCAAGAAACAAATGAGATGAATGAAGATTAGCAAGAAGATGCCCCAATAGCTGAATTTGAAGCTAGATTGCCTACAACAATCAGGCATCTGAAGGATCATCCAAGAAACCAGATCATTGGTAATGCCAGCCAAGGAGTAGTGACCAGGAGCAGAAGCATCAACAAAACACTCCACTCAAGCTTCTTGTCACAAGTTGAGACAAAGAAATTTGAAGAGGACAACATAGTTCAGTTCTGGATTGTTTCTATGTAAGAAGAACAGATCAAGTTTAAGAGATATAAGGTCTGAAAGATGGGTCCCAGACCACAAGGACATAATGTCATTGAAGTCAAGTGGATTTATAGAAATATACTTGATGAAAATGACATTATAATCAAGAATAAGGCAATGCTAGTAGCTTTGGGGTATAAGCAAGAGGAAGGTATTGATTTTGATCAAACCTTTACCCCTGTGTCAAGACTAGATGCCATTATATTGTTCGTTGCATATGCTGCACACATGGGATTCAAGGTCTACCAAATAGATGTAAAGTCAGCCTTCCTAAATGATGACTTAAAAATAGGGAGTCTATGTTGAGCAATCTCTAGGTTTTGTTGTTCTTAACTCACCTGATTCTGTTTATAGACTTAGGAAAGCTCTATATGGGCTAAAGAAGACCCCTAAAGAATGGTATGAGACTTTGTATAGCTTCCTCATTGAGAACAAATTCTCAAGGGGAAAGATAAACAAGACCCTATTCCTAAAGGAATCTAAGGGTAAGACCATCCTAGTCTAGATATATTTAAATGACATTATCTTTAGATCTACTGATGACAACCTTTGCAAGAAGTTTGCCAAACTTATGCAAGGGAGGTTGAGATGAGCAGTATGGGTGAACTTAAGTTCTTCTTGGGTCTCCAAGTTAGACAGACTGATGATGGCTTGTATATATGTCAGTTTAAGTTCACCAGAGAGTTAATCAAGAAATTTGGTATGGAGAATTCCTGCACCATGAAAACTCCCATGGGGTCAAGTATGTCTGATGGCGGCAACCCCCAACGTGTTAAAATTGAAGACGGTGATGGTGGCAACCCCCAACATGTTAAAATTGAAGACGGCGATGGCGGCAAACCCCAACGTGTTAAAATTGAAGACGACGATGGCAGCAACCCCCAACGTGTTAAAATTGAAGACGGCGATGGCGGCAACCCCAACGTGTTAAAGTTTAAGACGACGATTTCCTATATATTGAAGATGACGACGGCGACCCCAACATGACGGAGACGGTTACCTTGTGGAGCTACATGATATGGAGCTACGTGATGAAGATGAAGACTACCAAATAATATTTAGTTGTTTCTATTTGCATTTATTTTTATCATGTAATCTTTAAACATTTGAGTATTGTTTTATTTTTAATTAGGTGGGCTGCAAATAGCCAATGCATGATGTAAAGCATATATAAGGCTAACCTTTTTTCATTTTACCTAGAGAATGAAAAAAATTGAAAACTAAGGATTCAAAATTTGAATTCCCCCGACCCCTCCTCACTCTTCCTCTCTTGGAAAATTCACTTCCTCCTCCTCCTTATCCTTGGCCGTCGGCCACCCTCCTCCCCTTTTCTTCTTGTGCTAGTCTCGACCACCTCTCCTTCTCCCCCTCCCATTGATCGGCCTCGCCTTGTCTTCCTCCTCCTACAACCCGAGCCACCCTTTCCCCAAGTCAAAACCCGACCTCCTCTCATCCTCTACCAAAAACCGACCACCCTCCTTAATAGTGGTGAAGATTTCGGCCACGAGAAAGACTCCTTTCTTATGAGATTTCACTCCGGCGTGTAGCGACGGAAGCGGACAAATTTCTCTCCATCCGACGTGGCTCGGCAGAACCGTGGAAGAACGATCCTTGAAAGTGAACCGGAATCATCAACTCCAGTTGGGTAATGAGATCTTCTACCGCTTGTGTGTCTTATACCTTTAGGTTTTTATTTGGTTGAATACCTTTGTGTTACTTTGGAATCAATTTTCGTTCGTCACTTATATTTCCGATCGCATGTGTTGTTCTTTATAGTTGTTTAATTTTCTGAGAGGTTTGGCGAGCCTCGCTTTCGTTTTGTTGGGAGAGATCTACCATTTCCGAACTGAACCTTTCGGTAGATCTCTTTTGGTACAACCATCGCTCGGTCGGACACAAGATTGGTCCTTTTAGCTTGAGAGAACATCGGCCTCTAGTCGTTTGTTCGATCATTAATCGGCGTGGCTACCGTACGTTAGCGATAGTTGATAACGTTGTTCGTGGGTGTGCTGCTTTTAGTTATTGTGTGAGCGTAATAGTGGAAATATGGAGGCGTACGTGTTACTCCCTTTGTCGTTATAGCGTCAAACACCGTAGCCTACATCAATTTGGTATCAGAGGGAGATTCACGTCAATTTCTTAATTGGCACCCTCCCCATTTTATTTGCACGTCGGCACGTACGCTTCTAGTTAGTTTATTTGAAAATTTAACAACAACAAAAAATTTTCTGGTCTGCCAATATCGTCTTAAATTTCTTATTTTTTACCAAAAAAATAAAAAAAAATCAATTAATAATCTTCATATTTTATTCTACAAGAAAATCTATTTTATATTAATATTACCCTAGTGGTTAAGCAGGAACAATTCCGACAAACCTATTTTAATTGGGCCAGAAGCGTTTCTCATTGTATGTGCACAAATTTCGGATCGAGTTTTCTCTCCGGTTCTCACAATATGGCCTACAACGTCAATGTTTTCCGAGGAAAATCATTAGGTTCCATTAGGAATGAAGATAAACCAAACGCCTAGGCCAAACGACAAATAATTGATGATTTGGCTACCCTTAAACAAGGGAATAAGTCGGTCTCAGATTATATGCAACTCTTTAAGAATTTGACGGTTAGGAGCGGTGTGCAGGAATCGCCTAAGGTCACCCTTTCCTGGTTTCGTAGGGGATTAAACCCCTACATCCAGGGAAAATTACTGCGTTATTGGCACACAGATCTAGACTCCACTTTTACCACGACATTAGAAATTGAGAAGCCCCAGATTCCTAGGAGTAAAGTTCCCTCATGTCAGACGATTACTATATGTGAGTCTAGTGGTGAATCTGGTCTTGACTCTATTGTGCATCCTACCCTGATTACGGCCGTAGACCATTTTGAGTCTCCCCTTGAGTTGCGTGATTTAGTTGTAGACTCCCCTGATGAGTCTAAGGTCGTGCCTAGGACTGTGCCCGTCACTGAGGGCAAGGCTGATATTACTGACGATTGTATTGACATTGAAGAGATTGTTTAATCTAGTGACCTGGAAGAGGATTTCTCCCCCGAAGAATCATCTCCACTTCCCTTCGTCGATGTTTCTGAAACCATTACTGAGTCTGATTTGAGTGAAGTTTCTAGTGAGGTGATAGAGTCACCATGTGGCGAATGTTTCTCTGATCGTGAGTTAGGTGATGACGAGCCAGTTGAGTTTTCTGTGAGGGAAAATCTTCTGTTTGATTTTCCGTTTGATTTTGATGGCTTGCACCCAGAGGATTTTAGTTGGACGATAAATCCGTATTTTGACATTGGGCATGACTTAGCCCCTCCTCTGAAATCTATCGATGCTCCCATTCCTTAGATCTGTACTGCTACTAATGTCGTGATTTATGAGTTGGAAGAATGTCCTAGCGAGAGAGTTATATTTTTGGAAGACGACATAGAAGTAGACCCGGATGAGCGTCCCCTGATGCTAACTCCGTTGCGTGAATTTAAATGCGATCTTAACTCTCTCCCGGTTTTAGCTTTACCGACTCTCGCTCCTGATATGTTGACCTAACCAGCGGATCCTTTCGGACATGAATTTGTTTTGCCTGGTTTGAGTCATGTTATTTTACCATCCATGCTGGACCCTCCTTGGGACATGTCTCGTAGTGTGATAATAGATTTCGTGTTTGGTCATGATGAATGTCTCATTAATTTGGTATCCACTTGACTTTATAAAACTAACCAAATCTCTAAGAGTACGTTAATGATGTGGTCATCTTTTGTGCCACCAGATCACATTTTGTTGGTACCACCGGATCTCCTTGGGTTGGTGCCACCATATGTAGTTTCGCTAGTGCCACCCTATTACTTTCCGTTGGCGCCACCATATTTAGTTCCCTTGGTTCCATCTCAAGTAGTTCCGTTACCGCTATTTTACATGTCAAGTCTTCCTGCAATAGTATTTTCCTCTCACGCTTTCATTTTACATAAGCACAGTAAGGAAGCGCTAGTCACACACAAGTCTTCTTATCAATATATCGCTAACTTACATAAGAGGGAATCTCCCTATAAGGTTTTCGGTTTCCTCTTGGTGCGACTTGTCCCTGAACGGATGCCCACGGGCATTATAAAAATGTTGGCGAGTCGACGAGTTAGAACTTTTCGGATTTTTAATCAATTAGGATAAACAACATGTCTGTTGAAGTTAACCACTGAATGGTGTAATTCCCCTAGATTAAATGTTTCCAATTTCACGCATTGTGTTTTTGCACCTTTCGAAATATCTAACTCTACGTTTGGTGCCACTATATTTTCATTTGGGTTGTGGGGTGAGCTTGTTCTTGAATCGTTCTCTCCATTGGTCTCCAACGGAGGTACGTTGACTGTTGATGAAGAAATATTTCCTCTTTATTTACCTAATGCTTTTCCCAGTTTCCCCATGACAATCTTTTTGCTAGACAGGTTCATATTTGGTGTTTTGCTCTCCTCTCATAGCGGTGGTATTCAGCGTTATGTGATACAATGGTGTGCTCGCCCGATCTTCGGTGACCCTTGGATTTCGGATTCGGCGATGGTTCTTTTGGATGATGTTCTTCGGCGCCAGCACCGCCATGCCAACTCATTGGTGATGAGTTATTTTGAGCGGGGGAGGATTGATGGCGGTAACCCCCAACATGTTAAAATTGAATACGGCGATGGCGACAACCCCCAACGTGTTAAAATTGAAGACGGCGATGGCTTCAACCCCCAACGTGTTAAAATTGAAGACGGCGATGGAGGCAACCCCCAACGTGTTAAAATTGAAGACGGCGATGGTGGAAACCCCCAACGTGTTAAAATTAAAGACGGCGATGGCAGCAACCCCCAACGTGTTAAATTTGAAGACGACGATTTCATACATATTGAAGATGACGACGACGACCCCAACATGACGGAGACGGTGACCTTGTGGAGCTACATGATATGGAGCTACGTGATGAAGATGAAGACTACCAAATAATATTTAGTTGTTTCTATTTGTATTTATTTTTATCATGTAATGTTTAAACATTTGAGTATTGTTTTATTTTTAATTAGGTGGGCTGCAAATAGCCAATGCATGATGTAAAGCCTACATAAGGCTAACCTTGTTTCATTTTACTTAGAGAATGAAAAAAATTAAAAACTAAGGATTCAAAATTTGAATCCCCCCTCCTCAATCTTCCCCTCTAGAAAAATTCACTTCCTCCTCCTCCTTGGTCGCCGGCAACCCTCCTCCCCTTTTCTTTTTGTGCTAGTCTTGAACACCTCTCCTTCTCCCCCCTCCCCTTGCTCGACCTCTCCCTGTCTTCCTCCTCCTACAACCCGAGCCACCCTTTCCCAAAGTCAAAACCCGACCTCCTCTCATCCCCTACCAAAAACCGACCACCCCCCTTAATAGTGGTGAAGATTTCGGCCACGAGCAAGACTCCTTCCTTGTGAGATTTCACTCCGGCGTGAAGCGACGAAAGCGGACAAATTTCTCTCCATCCGGCGTGGCTCCGGAGGAACCTTGGAAGAATGATCCTTGAAAGTGAACCAGAATCATCTACTCTAGTTGGGTAACGCGATCTTCTACCTCTTGTGTGTCTTATACGTTTAGGTTTTTATTTGGTGGAATACCTTTATGTTACTTTGGAATCGTTTTTCATTCGTGGCTTATCTTTCCGATCGTATGTGTTGTTCTTTCTAGTTATTTAATTTTTCAAGAGGTTTGGCGAGCCTCGCTTTCGTTTTGTTGGGAGAGATCTAACATTTCTGAACCGAACCTTTCGGTAGATCTCTTTTGGTACAACCATCGCTCGGTCGGACCCAAGATTGGTCCTTTTAGCTTGAGAGAACATCGACCTCTAGTCGTTTGTTCGATCTTTAATCGGCGTGGCTACCGTACGTTAGTGATAGTTGATAACATTGTTCGTGGGTGTGCTGCGTTTAGTTATTATGTGAGCGTAATACTGGAAATAAAGAGGCATACATGTTACTCCCTTTGTTGTTATAGCGTCAAACACCATAGCCTACATCAATGCCTATAGGCAAAGATGAGGTAGAGAAACCTGTTGATGAAACTTTGTATAGAGGGAGAATTGGCTCCCTTCTATATCTAACTGCAAGTAGGCCAGACATCATGTATGCTACATGTGTTTGTGTTAAGTATCATGTTTACCCTAAAGAATCTCACTACTTTGCTGCAAAGAGGATTTTGAGGTATCTTAAGGGCACAATAGATCTTGGCCTATGGTACCCAAGGAATGAGGAGTTTGAACAAACTGGCTATTCAGATGCAGATTTTGTAGGCTGCAAAGAGGACAAAAAGATCACTTCTGGCACCTCTCAATTCTTGGGAGAAAGACTAGTATCTTGGAGCAGCAAGAATAAAACAAGTGTTGCAATCTCAAGTGCAGAGTCAGAGTACATTTAAGCAAGTAGCTGTTGTGGATTCAGCATCAGCTCCAGGATTATAACCTCCAGATAAGTAGAAGTCCATTATATTGTGATTCTACTAGTGCCATCTCAATTGCTAGGAATCCTATCTCACACAGTAGGACTAAGCATATTGAGATTAGATAACATTTCATTATGGAGCATGTGGAATGTGAAGATATCAACCTTGAGTTTGTCCCATCAGACAAGCAAGTGGCAGATATCTTCACTAAGCCACTTGATGAAGCAAAATTCAACACCTTCAAGTTTGAATTGGGTATGTTGAACCTAGCATATCTTCAGTTGCTCCCCATGGTGTGCAAGTTATACTTTTTCTTGTAGGTGGATAAGTACTTCAGGGAGTTGAATATCCTTCAAGATTGAATTGAGTGATATCATACTGGTTGAAGCACTATCCAGATGATGCAGATCAAAGGGTTTATCTGGAAACATAATAGTTGATGGTGGGCAAGTCCAACACTACTCCAGCACTCTCAAGTGTTTCAATTGCTACTTATTTGTAATCAAAAAGGGAGAGCAGAAGATCAAAACTTCTCTGACTATTTATAGAAGTCAAAAAGGAGGAGAAGAAGGATATGAATCTAGTATCATAGGACAGGAGGAGAAGGATACAAGTGGTATCAGAACTATGAGAAGGTTATGATCAAATTGATCAAGACTAGGTAACATCAATTCAGGGGGAGCAGGTGTGTTGTTGTTCACACTGCAAGCAAGAAAGTGTGGTAACTATAACTTGTCCACTTGTTATATGTTTCTCAAGATTAATGTTTTATTGCTGCATGTCGGTGTGTATATCATTGACTTATTTGATTGAGTTATGACTTCTTCAAATAGGGGGAGATTATTGGTTCCATTGCCCATAATGTACCAGATTTGATGATGTCGATCATGTCAATGATATACATAAAGTTATATTTTATGTATGCTTAAGTTCATGCATGCAGGTTAGTCCTTGAAACATTGATAGGACAAGTATTCCAAGTGATGTGACAGGCATGGTCACAAAGTAAAGATGTGTAGGGACAGAAATCTGCCCAAGTGCACAAGCGTTGAGTGAATCAAGCTAACTAAATGCTAGAAGCAAGGGAAGATGTTGGATAGGCTGGAAATTGCCTAAGTCCACAAGCATTGAGTGAAGTCTATTCACTCAATGCCAGGTAAGTAAAAGTGCTGAGTATAGCTTGGTTAGTCTAAGAATAATTGTTGGCTAGACAAAAATGTGGCCGAGTCCACTGGCATTGATTGTAGTCTACTCATTCACGCCATACAACAAAAATCTATGAGAAGGTTTGAGGTAGTCAAAGCCTAAGGAGAGACTAGCTGAAATGTGGCTAAGCCTACAGGCATTGAGTTAAGTCTACTCACTCAATGCCATAACATGAAAATCGTTGAGTACTGTTTAGTCAGTTAAAGCCACAGAAAATCTATGTAAATATTTAACTAAGTCCACAAGCGTTGAGTGAAGCTTGCTCACTCAATGCCATGTGATAAAAAGCATTGACTGAACCTTTGTCAGTCAGAGACTGTGATTTCACAGAAATTTGCCTAAGTCCAAATGCATTGAGTGTAGCTTACTCACTCAATGCCACATAACAAAAGAATATATGTTAAGTTATTTGGCATTCAGTGATGAATGCTCACTCAATGCCTAACAATAGAAAGTTTTTCTAAGTCAAAAAGCATTGAGTGATGAAGACACACTCAATGCTCTCAACGCCAGAGAAGTAGGAATATTTCCTAAGGCAAAAAGAGTTGAGTGGACTCAACGCTCTCAACGCCAGAGAAGCAAAAGGTGTTGAGTAGACTCAACGCTCTCAACGCCTAGTGGGAGAGAAAAATTTCTAAGTGTTTTGGCATTGAGTGAAGGTTGCTTACTCAACGCCTAGTGACAAAATGATTGGCTAAGGCCAAAAGTGTTGAGTAAAGCTTATTCTCTCAATGCCTGAGATAGACAGAAATCTGTATAAGTGTTTTGGCATTGAGTGAAACTTACTCAGTCAATTCCTATATTAAAGATGTTTGATTTTGACCAAGTCCACAGATGGTTACATCAGCAAAGTAATATATTTCAAATTAAGTGTGGGAAAGCTATAGAACACGACAAATGTTGCCGGAGGGCTACTGTATGTCTTCTTTCGTTAAAGCAAGGTGCAGTTCTCTGCTGCAGGTGGTCCCCACTGCTTCCTGGAGCCATTAATCGGCGGAAGATAAAAAGGGGCATCTTTAGATGTTGAACACAACTTTTTAGGGATTTATCCAAAATGAAAAATATAGGCTAGACTTTATCTTCCTCACCATTACTGCCGAGAAAAAGCTTGAAGCCTTCCAGCAGAACAAAAAGTTCAGTTAGTTGTAGTACTTTTCTTCTACTATAGCAGGATTAGAAAGGCTTCTGATAAAGAAAGAAAGGAGTGCATTCAGTCTTCTGCGGGTTCGGTTAGCTGATTGAAGATCTCAAGACCTAACCATTCTTTCGACTTCTTCAGCAAGTTCAGAATTCATATTCTGAGATTCTTCCAACAGAGGTAGAATTTCTTCCTACTGCTGTGAAGAAAAATAGAGCTGAGATAACTCAGCCATAGTTGTTGACACAGAGAAATTTCTCAATGTTAAATTAATTAAACCACTATTATCTATAGGATCCTTTTGGATCTGAGCTGTAGGGCCTTTGGCCTGAGGTAGGGCAAATTTACCTGAGTTGTAGGAGATTTATACTCTCTGAGTGTAGGATCCAGTTTGGATTTAAGTTAGGTGATCATCTGATCAATGAGCTATAGGGCATAAGAGCATGAGGTAGTTGAGTCATTCTCACTAAGTTGTTAGGCATTTGTACCTGAGCTGTAGGATCCTTTGGATCAGAGGTCGGGCTTAAAAGCCAGAGGTAGGTGAGTCATTCTCTATGTGGTATGTTCCTTTGTGGATCTGTGGTAGAGCTGTCCTCATATCCTGAGTTGTAAGGCTTTTGGCCTGAGGTAGGTGATCTACTGATCACATAGTTGTAGGACACTTGTGCCTGAGCTGTAAGTCTTGGAGGAGACTGAGAGTTCCTGAGGGATCTGTGGTGTAATCTCTGTGAGCTGAGTTTTGGAGAAGTTCTTTGTCTAACTGAAAGCTAGAAAGGTGGGACAAGAGTGGATGTACCCATATTCTGAACCACTATAATTTTTTGTGTATTTTTCTATATTGTTGTCGTTTTGCAGGTTCTTGAAAGCTAATAATTGTCAACACACGAAGTAACTAAATAAGAAACTAAAAGAAATTCACAAGACATCAATAAACCTATTCACCCCCCTCTAGGTTACAAGCTACCGTAAAAACAAAGACTTTCACCTTTGCCTCCATATGCATCAATGCTAAGAACACCACAACGGAGCCTCTGTATACTATGGCTTAGAGGGGTCACGGGTAGATGTTCACCATGAATACAGTCCAAACTATCCTATCATCATTATACGAAAGGGGCCTCTGTGAGAGTATCACGAGAGGAACTAGCCCAACCGTCCACTAGCATAGAAGGAGCCGTGGGAATGAGCACCGAGGACTAGCCCAAACGCCCAAGATCTAAAGGACAACTGTCATAAGTGTGATGACTGGAGAACATGTAGACATGTCACTCTATCCTTAACCGAGGATTATGACACCTCATGTCAACACAAAGCTCATGCAATTACACTTAGCCATGCCATCAAACATCTAAGTGCTCTAACCGAGTTCCTTCTCATCATAGCAATCCCATGCTCAAAAGTATGCAAGGGATCCATATTGACTCCCTTTTTATCATACTGATCCTGTGCTCAAAAGCACGAAAGGGCTCCACACCGAGTCCCTTATCATCATACCCATCCTGTGCTCAAAACACGCAAGGGATCCACATTGAGTTCCTTATCATCATACCAATCTCATGCACAAAAGCACAAAAGGGCTCAAACCTGAGTCCCTTATCATCACAGTAATCATGTGCTCAAAAGCATGCAAGGCCTACCTATGCATGGGAGACTAATCCGCTTAGTTGTCAATGTTGGGTTTTACTAGGGTGGCATAACATTTGTGCGCGCAGCAGAAATAAACAACAAGAAAACCCCAAAAAAGTTTGTTTCTGGCAATATTCATGAATCAAGATGTAAAGTATGTTGTAATAAAATTACCTTCAAGGGATTGAGTCTATACTCAACCAAGATGCTCCAGAAAATTCCATCCAGGCCATGGCGGCTTGAGTATTGAGCGTAGAATAGTTTTCGTGCCTCTATAGATAGTCCACACGATCAAGAGAACCCACAACAACATGTAGCACAAGCTCTGGGCCGGGAGAGGACACTCAGTGTCTCCATATATTGCTAGATCTATTTGAGGAGTGGCGGTGATGACACTCGCCAGGATTGGAATTGGGATCGACGATAGAATAAACAGAACTCTTCCATCGGGTTCTGGGATTTCCGACTTTTGCACAATAACTGCTCGTGTGCTTAGAAGAAAAAAGTCCATGAGAAGAAAACCTAAAACTTTCTATTTATACTGAAGGAATAAATAGAATAGATTATGGCACTATCGACAGTCCCAAGACTTGAATCTAGAAATCGCAGAGACAACCCTTCTCTCGATGATTAATCGAGTATCCATGGCACCAATGACAAAACGTCGAGTATCATCTTATACACGACAAATCATCGAGTACCCATAAGATACATGACGAACTCAATGCCTACCTCAGCCGAATCAACACTTGATATCGACAATGGCGTTGAATGGAGTCAACACTATCAACGCTTTTTGTGTCATGTCGTTGAGTGCATGCAACGCACTCAACGCCTAAGGCTAGATTCGTCGAATGGCGATGAGTGAACTCAACAATCAACGCCTAAGGCCAAATTTGCCTAGTAACACTTTACTCGACGAAGGCGTTGAGTGGACTCAACACATTAAATGCCTGACACTCAGACTAGGCGAATCATCTTCTTGACTCAATGAATTGTTGAGTATACTCAATACACTCAACGCTTAAGTTCCATACTCGAAGAATCAACTCCTTCACTCGACGATTCGTTGAATTTACTCAACTCGCTCAATGTCGCCATTCGACTAGTCAACTCTTAACTCAACGAAAGCATTGAGTGGTCTCGACAAACTCGACGCTTTTGCCTTAGCATATTTTAAGTCCTTTTCAACTCGTCATATGAGCTATACCATACAGATCTAATCTCCTAATTTCTCCACAATCTTATGTGCGACCCTGATAGGCTCATACCGAGTTGGAAGCGTGGCCACATGCTTGCTCACTTCCAGATCACAATTGTAACACCAACAGTATCCCACTTGATCTTGAAAGTATCAAATAAAGGCTTTACATACAATGAGGGGCTTCTAGCAATACATTATTGCTCCCCAAATAGTAAGAGTTAATAAACTCAAAAGCCATTGTGACCAATTTTATAGTGTTGTCATGTCCCTTTGTCCCTTACATCTAGATCGAACTAGAGATATAGACCGTGTCACTCCCATAATCATTCAATCCCAATTTACTGATATAGAATGAAATTACAGAAATTGGTGAGCCCAATATCATATATTTACTCAACCAAGCATGGCAATGTATTTCTCAGTCTCATTCAATCAAGGGGCCCAGGGATGCAACTCCTATCATAAAGGAGGACAAATACCATCTCTACTCACATGAAAACACCCAAATGATTCATAACGCACCTAATAACCACCTTTATCTTCAAACTTTCTCAGGACTGGACTTTTGATGGCACCAAACAATGCTCTTCCTCACTCGATAAATGTTGTGACTTCGGGTCAAAGGATCACAAACACCATTGCCACTTGAGCCATACTTGTGATATGTTTATATAACAATCCACAAAGTATTCTCATGGTGGGTCTGTCTAGTACAACTTGTTCTTAACAAGTACCCATGTGATGACTTGATATCACAATATCATGACCTATGAGGACGGGTGATCAGTCAACGTGCATGCTAGTCTTAAAGGTATTATCATCGTCCTTAGCTTCTAAGATGATACAATGACTAGGGACCTTTAAGAATGAAGATTCTGGGATCATAGGTTCCCACATTCAAGTCACTACTTGATCTATGTAACCAAACACGCTAAGGGCATTTATATAGTTAATTACTTTATCATAATAGAAATAATAACACAATAAAAGAACTTTCCAAAATATATAAAATGAAATGCATACAATACTTTATTCATCAAATGAAATAATACAACCAACAAACATACAATCCATAAGACTCACACTAAGGTTGATCATTAAGGTATCGTATACCCATAGATCTAACATGACTGTCATACTTTCTCTGTTCTAGAGGCTTTGTCAGTGGATCCGCAATGTTTTCTTCAGTCGGCACTCTGCTAATGCTCACATCTACTCGATCGATAATCTCTCAAATTAGATAGAACCGCCGAAGTATGTACTTGGAGTGCTGATGCAATCTAGGTTCTGAAGCAAGTGCAATTGCACCATTATTATTACAATAGAGATCTACGGGATAAACAATGCTAGAAACTACATCTAACTCACTGATGAATTTCCTAATCCAACAGCCTCCTTCGTTGCATTTTAAGTGGAGATATACCCGACCTCAGTTGTAGAATCGACAAATGTCTCATGCTTGGAACTTTTCAGGCTAACAACACCTCCATTAAGGCAAAATATGAAACCTGACTGAGTCTTTGAGTCGCCCCAATCAGTTTGGAAGCTAGCATATGTGTAACCCCTTACAATGAGCTCTTCCACTCCACCAAAAACAAAGAACGTATCCTTAGTCCTTCGCAAGTACTTCAGAATATTCTTAACGGTAATCAAGTGACTTTCACTAGGATTAGACTGATACATGCTAGTCATGCCCCAGGCATAAGAGACATCAGGTCTTGTACATATCATTGCATACATGATTGACCCAATTTCCAAAGCATATAAAATCAACTTCTTGTGGTCCTTATCTTCACAAGACTTAAGACACTAGTCCTTAGAGAGACTCAGACCATAAGACATTGGTAAGAATCCTTTCTTGGAATCAAGCATGTTGAACCACTTCAACACCTTGTCAATGTACGTACTTTGGGTCAAACCCAGCAACTTCTTCAATCTAACTTTATAGATCTTAATACCAAGTATATAAGTCGCTTCACCCAAGTCCTTCATTAAAAAGCAGTCCCCTAGATTGTTTTTAACAACTTGTAGGATTGGTTTGTCATTCCCGATATATTGTATGTCATCTACATACAATATTAAAAAGGCAACTATGCTCCCACTAATCCATTTCTGAACACAAGGTTCATACTTATTTTTGATAGAACAAAACTCTTTGATCTTTTCATCAAAATGAAGATTCCAATTTTGAGAAGCTTGTTTTAATTCATAAAAGAATCTCTGCAGCAGGCATACTCTGGCGGCTTCACCTGGTGATACAAAACCCTCGGGTTGTGTCATTTACACTTTGTCAAGGGGTTTTCCATTTACGAAAGTTATTTTGACATCCATCTACCAGATATCGTATTCATAATATGCAACAATATCAAGAAGAATTCTGATGGACTTAACCATGACAACAGGGGAAAAGGTCTCATCATAGTCAATATAATGAATTTGCTTGAAACCCATCGCCACCAATTTCCCTATGAATGTTTGTGCATTACAATCCATGTCGGTCTTCTTCTTGAAGATCCACTTGCACTCTATGGGTCTTACCCCTTTAGGTGGTTCAACCAAGGTCTAAACATGGTTTTCATACATGGATTCCATCTCAGATTTCATGGGCTCAAGCCACTTCTTAGAGTCTAGTCAACTCATAGCCTCTTGGTAGGTTGTATGCTCATCATTATGATCCATAAGTAACACATTACCAATTTTAGACACGAGAAATCCATATCTCTCAGGCTCAAACTTTGGTCTACCAGATCTATATGGAACTTGTGTTTCCTGAGCAAGTTCTCCAGCTTCAACAACTTGTACTCCTAGCTCAGTTTCCAATTCTGGTTCATTCACAGTTTGTGGTTCTTGAACTTCTTCAAGTTCTACCATGGCGGTCTTTCTACTTAACAAATCTTTCTCAAGAAAGACACCAGTCCTTACGACAAACACTTTGTGTCGTGACCTGCATTTTCTCAGCATTTAACAATACATCATAGTAAGGGAAAATGAGTGTCATGATGCCACCTCAGCAGTGGATAACTGCATACGTTCAGGCAAAACTCCAAATAAACACCCTTATTAATGATTGTGAGTTATCTAGAGATAATCCAGTTTAGTCAAGCAGTTAGTCACATCCCTCGACTTAGTGGATCAACTAGTCCACTAGAAAAATATAGTTATACGCTGCGAAAATACTTTGATTTGATTGATTTAACATCCAACGTGAGTATAAACATCCCCGGAGGACAAATCACAATATGCAAGACTCCAGATTTATAATAATAATAATAATAATAATAATAAAAGTAGCTTTTACGACCATTTAAATATAGTTATTTAGGTTTTCAAATATTGCATGTATGAGGTAATAATAAGGGATTTTATATTTTAAAATAACTAACAATGCATCCTAGCATAAAGCCTTCCTAGAGAGCAGGTATAAACAACCACAAAAAGGGACAAACTCAGCAGCTTAGCAAAGTACTTAATAATTCAAAAGAAAACCACCATTGGGCATCAACAACTTGACCCGAATCCACTGAAGGTATATATGTCAGTACTAACAAGGAAACATCCAAAAACTACCTCACAAGGGTAAGGAAAACCTCTGCAACAAAGCCGTACACTAGCAAACACCCAAACCTAGCCGCTCAACCGTCTATTGCCCTGAACCTGGGGCATTCAAAAGAATAACACCTCAGCAAGAAAAATACAAGTGGCAAAGAAAAGTAATCAGGTAGTAAGTAAAAAGTCAAGGAAGGTTTTACCAAACCCGAGTATAAGAAATGTTGAAAACCACAGCTGATTAGTCAAATAAATACAAGTACAGTGAAAGTCTGTAATAAAGGAGTTAATTGAATGTAAGCACCAAGTGCGGAACGAAGCAATGCTTCGACAAAAATCTGGAAGTATTAGCATAAATAGCATAGAATGATCTAAGAATTAAATTGAGCACAAAATAGCTCAAAAACGTGAATCATTAACACTTGCTAATAACACCCGGGCCTGAGCCGGTGACCAACTGTCCCAGACTAGACTCGCAGACCAAAATATTTCAAAAAAAGAAGGCCCTGTGGCGGTGACCATTTGTCCAAACCCCAACCAACAATCCTCATAACAGAGACCAAACAACCACCAAGCGTATTAATCAACAAACCTATGTCCAGTTGGTGGTCCTTTATACACTGCCAACCTTCACAGCCGAAGAAACATCAAATACTAACCAAATCCCAAGTCCAAACAAAAAGAAAAACTTAAACAAGTCCTAAAACCACCCAAGTACCATACACGATGAATTGGGCCAAAAACAGCGAAAAAATTTCTAAGTCCTGGACAAATTCGGCGAAAATCAACAAGTCCAGCGATAATTCAGCGAGTATACTCGACACACATGATGATACTCGTCGAATCAGCGAAAACGACTTGGCGACGAAACCTAACCCGATGATACTCGACGAGTCTTCACGATTTGTCAAGTATAGTTGACAAACTACCCAGTGATACACGTCGAAAAACACTTAGACTAAATGATATCCGATTACTTTTCTATAATACTCGGTGAATGTCGATACCCGGCGAATTCTACAGCGATACTCGCTGAAAAACACTAAGGCTAAAAAGACAACCTATACTCAATGACCATATACTCGATGACCGTATATTAGATTAATTTGTACCATACTCGGTGGAAACGGTCCCTAAGATACTCGATGAATTACTTCACGATATAGGCGGAATTCTACTTAACTCGAATTTCTATTCTTCATGTCTTATCTGAATATTTACCCTAACCTTGGTGTTCTTTTCATGATTTACCTATACTACTCCTATTCTCTAGGGAAGGAGGAAAAAAAGGGAAGAAAATGAACAACAAAATGGACTTTCAAGAAGGACTAAATTCCACTTGCCTCGAAACTCCGGAGAAACGTTGCCCGCACGAGCCACTTCAAGGATCGTCCATAGAAAGGCCCTAGCAACATTTCCTGAATCTTATGGAGGGTAAAAGGAGTCAAAAATGCTAACCCTAAAGTAAAAAAATTCGAGGAATTGGGGAAAGCTTACCACGATCGTGAAGCTCTCGCCGAGAGTTTCCAAATATCTATTCTGTATATGGATCCGACCACCGGATCTCCAGAAATCGCCGGCTGAAATAAGCCCTGTCCGCCGCTCGTCTTCCGCTAAAATGGCATCGTCAGATTAGGGAAGAAGGTGAATAGTAAACCGCATGAGCTAATTCCGTCTATTTATATACATATATAATTATTTATAATAATATAATAACACATTATATATAGTATTTAATAATCCCAAAAAGATCTGAAATCCAAAACAACTCGGAATTTAACGAAATTCACACCGTAGCTAAATACCGACGCCACAAGGAGAAGTCAAAATTCAAATCCGACAAACCAAACTCAAGCAAACACCTCCAGAAGCCAAAACACAAGCACTCACAAAAAGGCTCCACCGAGTCACCAAAAACAGACCCGGCACGCAAGGGAATCTTGCAAATAGGCTAAACCCAACCACACTGAAAACCTAGAGAGCAAAAACCACACTCTAACCACGACACATGCCAAGCACGCATCCACATAATGCACTGACGTCAAAATTATGCCACTACGGGGATAAAAATAAATACCGAAAAATCAGGGGCGTTACACTTTGCCCTCAAATGGTAGGTAGAAATAGTACCCGTTAGTTTCCTTAGGATACCCCACAAGATAATACTTATCCGATTTGGGTTCCAGCTTGTCAGGTATTTGACATCGCATATATGCCTCACAGCCCCAAACCTTATTGAACAACATACTAGGATGCTTCCAAGTTCATATATCGTATGGTGTCTTTAGAAGCATTTTCGTTGGAGCACAATTTAATGTTAATGCAGCAGTTTCTAGAGCAAAAACCCAAAAGGAAACATGTAGATCTGCATAACTCATCATCGACTTCACAATGTCTAATAGTGTATGATTCCTCTACTAAGACGCACCATTATGATGTGGTGCTCTAGGTATTGTGAGTTGCGATACAATACCACACTCTTTTAGATGATCACGAAACTCATGACTTAGGTTTTCACAATCTCAATTAGATCAGAGTGCTTTAACATTCTTACCCAGTTGGTTTTCTATTTCAGTTTTAAACAGTTTGAATTTCTCAAAGGTTTTGGATTTGCACTTCATAAGATAAACGTATATGTATATCCCGAATTCATCAGTGAATGTAATAAGGTAGAAGTACCCACCTCTGGCCAAACAACTCATGGGTCCATATGCATCACTATGTACTATACCCAAGAGAACATCAGCCCTCTCGTTATTTCCAGTGAAAGGGACCTTAGTCATCTTGCCTAACAAACAAGATTCGCATCTCTCAAATGATTCATAATCAAATGAGTCCAATATTCCATATTTATGAAACTTGGATATACGTTTCTAAATTATATGGCCCAAATGACATTGCCAAAGATAGGTAGTGTTTGAGTCATTTGTTCTTAGTCTTTTACTATTTTCTATGTTATAGATCTAATGGTCTAAGTTCAAAACTTATAAACCATTAAACATTTGGGTTACACCATAACAAACATGATTCTTAAATATTGAACAATAATTATTCTTAATAATAAAAGAAAAACCCACAATGTCCAAACATGAAATGGATATAATGTTTCTAGTTATCGGCGAAACAAAATAACAATTATCCAATTCAATTACAAGCCCACTAGGCAAAGCAAGATGGTAAACTCCTACGACGACATCATAAAATCTTGCTCCATTGCCTATACGCAGATCCACCTCTCCTTTACTCAACATTCTTCTCCTTTCTAGTTCCTGTACATTTATACAAATGTAAGAACCACATTCGGTATCCAATACCCAAGATGAAGGAGTAGAAAGGTTTATCTCTATAATATATATACCTGAAGGGGTAGTCATACCTCCCTCCTTTACAAACCCTCAATATATGAAGGACAATTCCTCCTTGAATGACCAGCCTTGCCACAGTGGTGGCATTTTCCTTCTTTCCCGGAAACTTTCTTTTTCAGTGCAGAAGACTTGAGCCTCATAGTTGACTTAGGTCTCACCTTTGCCTTCTTGAAGCCCTTGGCCTTGCCCTTGCCTTTATGCACCATCAGTATGGGGATAACAGACTTGGCCTTCTTCTTATTGATCTCGGTAGTTCGCAACATGCCTAGGAGCTCGGGCTGTGTCTTGCCTATTTCATTCATGTTATAGTTCAAGACAAACTGCTCATAACTGTCCGACAACGATTGTAGGATCAGGTTTATGCAAACTTTTGGAGGAGAGGGAACCTTAGTCTTTCAAGGTTCTCTATATATCCAATCATCTTGAGTACTTGAGTCCTTACTAGGTCCCGAGCTCGCATCTTACACTGGGACAACGCCTTAGTGACAGCGAATCTCCATTGACGAGCTTGCCCATGAAACATTTTCTTGAGATGCTCTTTAATATCCTTGCAACCCATGTTCTCACGTTGATTTTGGAGATCAGAGTTAATGGTCACTAGTATGAGACAGTCGATGTCTAAGGAGTCGTCATGGTACTTATTTTAAGCATCCTTACCAGCACGGGGTGCATTCCTGGCAGGCTCATTAGGGGATTCCTCTTCCAAAACATAGATCTTGCACTCTTGCCTGAGAACAATTCTCAAGCTCCTGTACCAGTCCAAATAATTAGTCCAGCTCAACATTTCCTTCTCAAGGATCGCTCGGAGGGACAGGGTGGAATGTGAATCACTTTCTATGGAAATTTTACAAGGATCAAGCAAAGTAAATTAGTACTGTATTTCCAAAAATATAATTTATTCTTTCGATAAGGACTTTTATCAAAATAACTCCCACTATTTTTATCAAACTGATAACTCTCGATATCAATTTGAAGAGTTTATGCGAGAACCGTCTTAGTGGTCAAGATCCATAATTCACTAACGCTATGAGTTAGCTTTGGCTTTTCTCTCACAATGCAGCTATTTAGGTAGGCAACGCTTGCTAATTGCATGACAATGCAATTCTTGTATGGCTGGTGAATAACTCTTTATTCGCATCTATCACATGGTGCATGCCAACGCTATGCCTCTGAGCATTCATGCTTTGAGGTCACCCAGTGACGTAAGAGCCGATGTCGATATTGGGATATCACAATTATCTTCTTGTACCCTTACCAAGATAGATTAATGCACCTTGCTTTAGAAATCCCACACTTTATCGATTGAGGAAGGAAGAGTGTCATCCATTGGAAGACATCTGAATACTTAATATTACTTAAGGGATTTTAAGTACTTGATTAACTAATTAATCAAAGTTAACACTTAACCAATATGCACATCAAACAAAATAAAATAGCAACAATCATAATCCAAATGCATACCAGATATGCACAAGAAAATCATCATCAACACTTGATGAGCTGGGATAAATTTGAATATCTAGAACACTTCTAAATGTTCATATTTACATGCATTGGACAAGAACAACAAAAAATCCACTTACACGGTAGACAAGCTCGTCACTTTATGTGTGAGATTCCAAAATCTACCACATACTTGGTTTCAAAAACCAGCAAAAGTGACGGTTATTGTTAAGGAGTAGCAACAAAGAAATCACATGCATTCTTGGTAGGATTCCAAGAATAGATTTAGGCATTTTAGAACACTTCTAAAATCTCCAAATCTACACGCCATGGATTTAGAAACTTCTAAAACAAGGAATATCGCTGACAACAGGCCTCTGATACCATTGTTGGATTTTACTAGGGTGGCACAGCACTTGTGCGCGTAGATGAAATAAAGAACAAGAAAGCCCAAAAGAAAACTTGGATATGGCAATATTCTTGAATCAAGAAGTAATGAATGTTGTAGTAAAATTATATTTGAGGGATTGTGTCTATAGTCAACCAAGATGCTCCAGAAAATTCATGTCGGGCAATGGGGACTTAAGTCTTGAGCACAGAATATTATCCACTCCGCTACAGACAGTCTACACGATTGGGAGAACCCACAATAACTTGTTGAGCAAGCTCTGGGTCGATAGAGGACACTCACCATCTCCACAAATTGTTAGATTTGTTTGAGGAGAAGCGGTGGTGACACTCGCTCTGATTGGAATTGGGGCCGGCGACGGAATTTGCGGAATGCTTTCATCGGGTTCTAGGGTTTCCATCTATCGCACAGTAACTGCTCATGTGTGTAGAAGGAAAAAGTCTATAGGAAGAAAACCTAATACTTTTTATTTATACCCAAGGGATAAATATAGCATATTCTGGCGCTATCGACAAACCCAATACTTGAATCTAGAAATCGGCTAGACAACCCTTTTCTCAACGATTCGTCAAGTATCCATGGCATATATGTTGAATCGTCAAGTATCATCTTATACTTGATGAATCTTCGATTATCCATAAGATTCATGACGAACTCAATGCATACCTTCAGCCAAATTAACACTTGATATCGACGAAGACATTGAATGGAATCAACACTATCAATGCTTTCTGCGCCATGGCATTGAGTGCAATCAACACACTCAATGACTTAGGCCAGATTCATCGAATGTCATTGAGTGAAATCAGCACTCAATGCCTAAGGACAAATTCGCCTAGTAACACTTTACTCGACGAAGGCGTTGAGTGGACACAACACACTCAACACCTGAGACTCAGACTCGACGAATCAACTTCTTGACTAAATGAATCATCGAGTATACTCAATACAGTCAATGCTTAAGTGCCATACTCAATGAATCAACTCCTTGACTTGATGAGTTGTTGAATATACTCAACTCACTCAACGCCGCCATTCGACGAGTAAACTCTTAACTCGATGATGGCGTTGAGTGGTCTCGACACAATCGACACTTTTGCCTTAGCATATTTCATGTCCTTTTCAACTCATCATATGAGCTATACCATACAGATCAAATCTCCCAATTTATCCACAATCTTATGTGCGACCATAATAAGCTCATATTGAGTTGACAGTGAGTCTACATGCTAGATCATTTCCAGATCACAATGGTAACACCAACAGTCAATCCCATCATAACTTCATTACCTGAGGTAAGTGACTAACACATTACATGGCCTTGGGCATTTTCTCATCTGGCCCTTTTCTATAATTTAGCATGAACATGTATATCAAATAATTCATCTTTCCCAGATTTTATATCATTAAACATTCAACATGTCACTTATGCTTTTGCATGATCAGCACAACTTTACATGGAATACATCACATGTTCTTCCAATGATTGTAAATCACCGCATAGCTATAGATTACACATTCTAGCATCATGCATCACAAACTCTTCCAAAACTTATAACATTCATCACAGTGTTATTAAGCGCATCTTTACCGAATTTCATGAATAAACCATTTGTATAACCAAGTTCCATCAACCATTATCTTATAATAGTTACATATAAATAGATTCACCCAATCAAAAATATTACTTGGCTACGATCTTCCTGCTGAGCCCAAAAATTCGGATGCACGACTAACACCGAACTTACTTAGACAGAAAATATATTCCGGCATTATGTTAGTTTAATATAACCACTTCCATCGCACTTTACGGGAGCTATATTGCTCACCATAAAATTTGCAACAATCTGTTGGAAAGATTTTTCAGAGGGCCAAAACTTTCATGTTCAGCCAAAGACCTAAAAGTTAACGTAATATGGCTAAAGCAAACATAAAGCCTGCTGCATACAGAAACCAGATTTCTACACGTATCAGAAAGTCGAATCAATGGCATCAGTTCATCTTCTTCCTCTATCACTTATACAAAGAAGCATTGAGCTCTTCCTCCTCCCTTATTCACCCTCAATAGACCACCATTCTTCATGAAACCAAGTCCATCATCTTCATAATGAAGAGAGGAAAGGTTGAAGACAACAAAACCCTAGGACAAAGGTCCTACTGTGGTCTCTACCTAGGAGATCTTCATTACACAACAAAGTCAAGCTCTTTTGAGCGAAATTCTCTTCTATAATATATTTGGATATCTAGCACCAATAGAGAGGGTAGGAAGCTCACCACATTTCCGACCATAGATCGAGTTCTCCTCCTTGGCGGCATGACAACCTCAACCTTGTCTCCCATGATGAAGTTTTGCACCGGAAGAAGAAGAAAGAATGACGGATAAGTCTTCGGATTGTGATTATAAAGGAATGGGTGATTAACCCTAAATCTTCCAGATCCTAGGGCAACCACCGCACGGTACTATATTACCTCAGCGCGGTACCTCCAACAGTGTCTTCTTCCACAAACCATCGTCCAAATCCATCACTCAGGAGCCTCCAACGGTACTTCTACCGCAGCACGGTATACTTTTACCACCATGTGATTGTATGCCAAAATGTTATCGCCAGCAGTACTCCTACCGCCAGGCAGTTGCTAACATAGGGATTTGCCTATACCCAGCTCAACTACCGCAGTGCAATATCCTGCTATCACTGCACGGTAGTTACATTGACAATTATTGAGTGCACTTGATTCACATGACACACTTTGAATATAGTAGACGCACTTGACGCACACTACCGCAAGTGGTAATTAAATACCAGTGCATGGTAGTACTCAACGCTCTTCATGAGGCATCGTGATCACTCGACGCCTGCTACCGCCGAGCTGTATCATGATGTCGCCACACGTTAACAACCTATCTCCCAGCGTCGAGTCAGTGGTTCCCCCGGCTCGAGTGCAAGCCTGCCCACCAGTGCACCACAAGCCCAAGTCAACTCTCTTTACAAAAAAATGCATGTGAGGGGTCTAAATCTAATCAGAACTTTATAGCAGGTCTCATACCTTAGATCTTCACAAAGATCCTACCTCAGGCACATGCCTTACCTCATATTCTTCCCTGGACACTACAATTTAGAATGCTTCACACTCCTATAACTCGAACTACTCACAATCCTACACTCAACCTTTATAAAATAGGCTTATACTTAGATGTTATAAAGATCCTAAAAGATAGAATAAATGTTTGAGAAATCTAACTTAAAAGAAAATTTATGAGTCTTCTTCTTTGTTTGAATCAACAGACGGCCCTTCTTCAGCATAGATATAGGAAGATGATTCTTCAGATTTATTTCAGCCTGTACTGTGTTGAATCCTTGCAAAGCTCTTCTTATTTTTCAAGTTTGAGAAAGACAATAGTTATTTATAGCAGGCATGAAGACAACTAGTAGTAAGATATAATCTGCTACCCGACTTTTGCAAGATTAGGGTTTAGAAAGATTGGGAAATGTTCTCGTAAGAATGTTACGCACTTCACTTTTATACCTAGGCATCAGCAACAACTATATCCCTCTTTGGAAAGTTATATGGATGACTTTAATGGTTGATTTATCCCAGGATAGTGTTTTCGATCAATACGACGATCTCTGTCTTTCAGCATGCAATTTGCGTCGATTTGAATTAGGAATGACGTCATCAGACTTGACATGATGCCAATTGACTTAGAATAATTTCTGAATTTGTACAGGCTTTGACAGATCCCATATGTATCGACGAAATAGTGCTTTGACTGTTAACATCAGAAGCATTGAGTGAATGGCCTACACTCAATGCTTTTGTACTTAGCCAAATTATGCCTAACGCTGAGGCGTTGAGTGAAAGTTCTTCACTCGATGTTTTTGTCCTTAACAACCTTTGTTTGAGAAGGCGTCGAGTGTAAGTCCTTCACTCGATGCTTCTATACTTAATCACATTTTAGCGCTTCTCCACTGAGGCTTTGAGTGAGAGTCAGACTGACAATGCTTTTTGGCCTTTTGCGTTAAGTTATGTGTAATCACTCGATGCTTTTGTACTTAGTTAATTTCCTATTTTTCTTGACCATGCTGACTTCTTTCTAGCCATACTTATGATACTCTCAGCCTGTCTAATCACTAAATTACCAATACCCTGCACATGTTAACTTAGATATATATCAAATACAGTTTTGTGTATATTATTGACTTGTGTGCCTTCTTCAAATCTGGGACATTGTGGTCAATATACCCAACACTATTTTGTATAATTAAAAATTACTTCTATTGAATTTTTACGCATGTGAGCATGAGACATTACATGGTACCCCCCTTTGAAATGTTTAGGCCAGCTATTTATTTTTCTCATCCACATACGAGATGGTTTACTCGGGACGAGCAAATGGTTAAGTCTGGGGGTGTGATGACTCCAATATTTAAAGGGTTTTTCAGACTCGTTTAGGCTCGATTCCTCTCACATGCACTTTAGTTTTAGTTCATTATTGCATATATTTTACTTGTTCACTATTCTCACTTGAAGTGCACATTTTAGCCCATTGTGGTGTGCAATTAAACAATATGTTGTTAGGGGTAGCACATGGTGCTCCCCATATCTGTTTTATTATTTGTTACATCTATTTCTATGTATTAGAGGCTTGTGCCCTATCTGGAGTTTTGCTGTACATGTGGGATGATCTCCAATGCTGCTAGATTTCTATCTTATAGAAATCGCATGTTCCCGCGTCTCCTTGTTGCACGATCTAATTGACTGTTTGTTTCTTACAGTGCCTAAATCTGGTGATCTGCCCTTACTAGTGCGTTTTGTTCACATTTCGACCTTGCATGAGTAAAATTGCACGAGCTTGTCTTTTTTTCTAAAACTTTTATGAAATTATTGCTCGTGTGTTTTCTTAACCCATATTTGGATTCAACAGTACAAGAAGGAAATCACACGATCTATTCATTTTACTTTGGTTTTCAGTGATTTATCTGTAACCGTGTGTTTTGTTCCCGCACGACCTATTTTGTTGGTGCGTGTTCACAATCGTACAGTCCATTTCTATACTAGGAAGTGGGATTTGTGTGTGATTATTATTGCATGATATGCACACGGTTGTGCGTTCAAACATACGTGTCTATTTTTCTCAAATATTTCTATTTAAGCACGTGTTTTATCTCATTTTGGGATCGAACTTCTTTATCCGCCAAGTTCCTCCACAAAACCCTATGGAGGAACTCCAACTTCTTCTTCCTCCAACCTTTAAGAGGGCTTTTACTTTGGCCACCTCCTATCATCCAGAGCCTTCAAAGATATGATTCAATCCCTACCTTCATCATCATGTAAGTAGAGATTAACATTGGAGAAGATCAGATCACTAGACAAATAAGAAGGGTCAACTAGGATGAAGTGACAGCCTGCTTCTACCCCAGACTTATTTACGGTCCGAGTTAGGGCGCCGATTGACAATCCGACAATTCCTACTATGAATCTCATTGAGTGTTCAGATGTGGTTGTAGTCCTTGCTTCTGTCCTCTTGTTTTGATGATTGTAGCTAGTTTCTTCTTTCATTATGATGTATGCTCTAAAACAATTATTTTTAACATTCTATTTCATTGATTTGAGACTTGTTTGTGTTTGAGTTTCCTGAGTTGCGCCTCCATTCCACCGCCTTCACCATCCAATCCATTCTGCTAGCCTTGTCTTCCATTATATGAGCCTACTCTTCTATTCTGTGTGCCTACTCTTCCATCCCGCTTGCCTACTCATCCATTCCATAAGCCTACTCTTCCATTCACCAAGCGAAGTAGTGCATAACGACCTGTATTATCTCCCCCACATTGCGAAGCAGTGCGGATGAACCACATTGGTAAATTTGATTTATTTTATTTTATTTTCTACAAACCAAATCAAGCCTTCTGCAACCCATCCGACCACAAGGACATCAATCTCAAGTCCTTCCTTGAAAGATAACTCAACCTTACTATGTTCCTTGTGAGATTGATACTTGTGAAAATTCACCAATTTTATATTACTTGTACGATCGGTACACTTGCCATCCAGCGCATCACCACTCCTAAGCGAAAGAACAATCAATCCATCCTAGACATTGTACAGGCGAGAGCGGTGCCACTATGCACAATATTATAAGCTCGAAACTACTAGGGCGGCCTGCAAAGAAATCTATCAATAACGATGGCCATAGGTTCTCCTAGTCATACCTTCTCCCTTACACTCGACACAAACTAGCTCTATCCATCATTTAGACATAAATAGGATGAATAAGCTCAAAACTACTAGGGCAGCCTACAAAGAAATCATTAAATGATGATGACCATAGGATCTCATGGACATACATTCTCCCTTACAGTCGATAACAACTAGCTTTATCCATCATTTAGACTTAAATAGGATGAATGCAAAGTCTTAGGTTTAAGGCGAGGTATAGCAAGGATAAACGTGATGGCTTATTGCATTTAACAGATATATTTGATCTTGCAACAAAGCTTCCAAAAGCTGAAAATAGGTGAGTGATACCCCCAAACTTAGACTTGAGCACATAGGGTCACTCACCACATGCCAACATCAACAAAAATACAATTTTATTGTTTTTCTTTCCTCTTCTATTCTTTTGCTTTTTTATTTCAACATATGCACACTGGAATATACATTTCTAACTTTTCATCTTATCACAAAATAATTCCCAAATTCATAAATCATAAAAAATTATCTTTAATTTCAGATTTTTATGTGTGAGAATAGGGCTCCATTTTGTCTTTGGTTATATAATTGTGGAGTGAATCAATAAAATAGGGGATAGACACAAAATTATATTAGCAATGGTAGTGTAAATAAGTTGGGATGCATAGGCTCAAACTATCCAAGATAATGCCTAAATCCTATAGGTAGAGTTAATTACTATTGAGCGTACATGCTTTGAAGGTCGCTAGGCTAGACACTAAGAAAGGACAGCACCTCGTCGTGAACCTAGACTACAACATTAGAAATGCTACAAACAAGTCCTACCCTAGCTTCAAACTCGATCATGTTCTAACAATAAGTGGATATAAACCAATGAGAGTTAAAATAAATACACAATATTTAACATATGCAGAAAAATTAACTCTAAATCTATTTCTATCTGAGTACATGGGCACTCGACTAGGAGCACTTCATGAGTCTATGGTTCAATAAGCAATTTCAAAATTTATATTATAAATCAAACTAACCTACTAACCTAAAGATAGTGAAAAACATAAGAAAAAATAAAGCGGTAGCATAGTGGGTGTGTCATGATATGCACATGAATGAATGCAAAAACAATGGAGCAATTTTTTTAAATTAAACAATGCTGATGGAATGTAAAATGAAAATGTAGTGCGGGCATGGCTAACGAAAAACTACCCCTCAGATTTAAACCTAGCATTGTTCTTAATGCGCACAAATATGATAAGACATGAGAAGAGTGCAAGGAAAATTAGCTGGGATAGAAATTCATTACTCATGTCCGAGAATGTGTCATTCCGAAAGCCTCTAAATTAGACTATTGTGCTCAACAAAATTTTCCCCCGGTTCCAACTTGGCCAAGCAATGAATTATCGACGATGGCTTCCTGCGAGGGTTAGACAAGCAAAACAGACAAAGCATAGATGATAATAGTAATAACAAGAAGAAAACTTGGGGTGTCTCCTAATAGCTCTTTTTTACCGTCCTTGAGCTGGACCAAATACCTGTATTAAAATGTTTTATATATTGTTCAAGAAAAAGTATTAAAATCATGTTAACTCTACATAATAGATGGCATAGTCAAAGATTTTTCCATCGTATGGATTCAAGCATTGCCTATTGACTTTAAATAGCCCCTCCTTTTGTAACAGCCTAAAAATTAGAAATCAGAACTAAAGGTAGTTATTGCTAGGCAATAGTGACTATCGCTGGCAATACCACTCGATGAACTCAACGCACTCAATGGACTCGACGCACTTAACACACTCGATGAATTGTTGAGTAGTCAAACAATGATGTTGACTGGGGTCAAAGCGGTTACCGACGATATCGCCGAGGAGATAACGGATATCGCCTAGAAATAGCAATAAGTTTGACTTGTCAGCTGAAATCATGGAACTTCATTCCTATTGATGTGAGGATCATGTGGCTAGTGTTATTTTTGAGGTTGTTTAACCAGAAAAGAGGTGAAGAGAAGAATCGTTTCTCTTCACTCACTCTCTCGCATCCTTCTCATCAAGCTCTAGGAAGAAAGGAAGAAGAAGGCTGATGCTGAGCTTTGCAAGCTTGGAGGAGGAGATTCTGTGGTAGGAATCAAGAGCCGAAGAAAGATCCATGAATAGGAAAGCGAGGCGATCCTTTCCATCCAAATAGAAGAATTCTCCATGGCTCCAAAATGATCTACGATGGTAACGATCATCATTCTTGGACAAGGGAAGTCCTCCTTTCCGCAAATACATAGAATCCCCCACCAAAAGGTGGAAGAATGAAGGTAATTCCGATGGTTTTATACTTGATATCCCAAGGTAGTTTTGCTTATAGAATCCGAAAATCGCAGTACGGATAAGACATGTTGTGAGAAGCCCATCTGGACAGGTAGGTCTGGATTGGTGATGTTTTAATTTCCGTGTCGGATAAGACTCTAAGTATAAATGGGTAGTTTATTGAGCCTGAAGGTTGTTCCTGTGAACTGAGTAGTAGAATGTACTGGAGATGTGCTCTAGGAAAATACGCAGAAAATACCACGATTTTGGATAAATGTGGATATCGCTAGACGATAGTGGATATCACTGGCGATAGCTCTTGGTAAACTAATCTTTGTGAAAGTCCAGTTTCTACCACTGTAGGAAACAACTTTTTCTAGAAAGATGTTCCAGTTCTGATTGGGTCTGGGGACAAAAAGAGATGTTTTGTTGTTAACTATAGGATATAGTGGATATTGCTAGCGATAGATCCCAGAGAGCATTTTTATTATGAAGCCTGCCTCTCGGAGATCGTGTGGCTAGTATGTGAGCTATGAGCTTGGTGCTCAGATCTGATGGCAATGAGTGCCATCCATTAAATATAATGTTGGATATTTTTAATACATAAGAAAGGTGATGTGACCTGTGTCTCTCCATTGGGTGTGAATGCTCAGCTTTTGGAGGTGGTATGACGATTTGAGCAATGAGAAAAGACTGAACCATAAAAGCCCTCATGTTAGATGGTAAATAGTCTTAAAGTCCATTGACATGGGGGCAGAGTCTTAGGCTTTCTGCCGGAAAGATAATAATGCTCAAGGATTACCATCAGTCTTAGACATTTGGATGGTGGTGGGGCTCGGTATTTCTAGTACACCGATAAGGTGCACAAAGTGCACGGAATGTTTATCAGTGATGTAGATGTTTGTGATATATTGAATGGTGCCTAAGTTATACCTTTGTGTGATATATCTATATATGAATGCTATGCTTGCAATGAAGGAATACCGCGGCCCCAGGTATGGGTTAGGGTCATTATAAATTGGTCAGCTAAAGCTGATCGTTGCCTTGTTTGACACCTTTATGGTGGAATGTCCCCATGAAGGTGCTGGAGAGCTGAGAAGGAAATAGCGGGTTGCAGCCTTTAGATTTTATGCCGGCCCTCGAAGGTCAAGCGAAGAACTTTGCATAGTTTTCATGTGTAGTCGGCCAGCGTAACAATGTTTGTAAATTACTTTTGTGAAGGAAAATAATATTAGGGCCTTAAGGCAACACTGTTTTGTGTATTTTGTATAAACATTCCTATGTGGTTTATTATAGTGGACATTCGTGTTACTTGAGTTCAATTTAACCCATAAACCTTCCGCTAGAATGCTCTGAGTTAGGATTTGTTTGGTCTTTATGATATTTAACCTATAAACCCACTAACTATCTGTAAAATATGGTGTGGGGCCCCGGCTGGACCCTCTGTTATATTTCATGTCGTAGACGGAGGTGTTATAACTTTTCACCGAACAACTCCACAACTTTCAATGGAAAGACTTGAGTTGTAATGTATGGTCCATACCATATTGATTTGAGTTTAACCAAAAATAAACGCAGTCGAGTTGTACACTAAGAATAAATCGCCGACCTTATATTCCTTTTTTTGGTTCCGCTAGTCTTTCCATTTCATTATTCTTTCTTAGAATAACTTAGCATTTTCATAGTCTTTATGATGGAAATCCTACAAGGCATAAATCTATGAGGAGTAAAGCTTACCCTTCTATGATATATCAATATTGAGATACTTTGTTGCTTATAAGGCACAATGCTCCAATTTGACTGGAAGGTGGCATGATTTACCATACACCATCTCAATGAGGGACATGTCGATAGGTGTTTTGAAGGCTGTACGGTAAGCCCAAAATGTGTCATCCAGCTAGCTGGCCCAATCCTTCTGTTTGATTTGTACAGACTTTTCAACGATGCATTTTAGCTCTCAGTTGAATACTAGAACTTTTCAACTGGATTGAGAATGATAAGCAAGTGCAATCTTGTAATATACCCAAAATTTCCTCAGGAGTGACTCAGAGGAATGATTGCAAATATGGCTTCCCTTATCATTAATAGTTTTCCTCAGAGTGCCAAAACATGCAAAAATATTTTTATGAAAGAATTGAAGCACTACCTTGGCATCATTATTCTGTAATGCCTCAACTTAAACCCATTTGGATACATAATCGACTACCATCAGGATATATTATTTTCTACAGGTCATAGAGAAAGGGCCAAAAAATCAAGGCCCTAGATGTCAAATAGCTCACAATTGAATATGCTGTTGAGTGGCATCCCATCCATTCTTGAACTGTTACCGACACACTAACACAGGTCACACTTGGAGACATATGCACGAGCATCTTTGAAGAGGGTAGGCCAAAAGAAACTAGACTACAAGACCTTCTAAGAAGTCCGACTTGGCCCTATTTGTCCCCCCTGCTTCACCATTATGACAATGCAAAATAATAGAAGATAACTCATCATCAGGGACATCCCTACGAATGATATTATCGGCACACATTTGAAAAAGAAGGTGCTTGTCCCAAAAATAGTTTTTCAAGTCATGAATTTTTTTTCTTTTGTTGAAAACTTAAATCTAGGGAAGAAGGACGCAAGCGAGATAGTTGGCAATGTCTGCAAACCAGGGAGATACACTGCTGGAGGTGATAAAAAACAACTCTTCATTAGAAAAGTAATCATTAATATAGTCGATGTCCTCCACAATCTCAGCATTCTCCTTCATACGTGAAAGAGGGTTAATGACGGTGTTCTCTACTCCTTTCTTGTCATGAGTTTCAATGTCAAACTTTAAGTAGCAGAATCCAACATTTAAGCTGGGGATTATCATCCTTTATTGCTAAATGATAATTTAGAGAGGCATTGAAAGAGTTTAGTTGCCTACCTAAATCAACTAGAGGGGGGTGAATAGGTGAGATGTGTGTCTTTTACGGAGTAAAAATATAATAAAAATGCACAGAACTATCTACCAATCAATCACAGATGAAACAAGATTTATAGTGGTTCCCCAACCTTGGGTACATCCACTTTTCCTCACCGATCTAGCAATACACTAGACTCGGCTAGTCCACTATCTCGGATTGAAAACCAATCCTACTCCTCGGAACAACGTTCCTATAATCTCGATCCACAAAGCAGATCTACACTCGGAAGATGAAACTTCCTACAATCTCGGAGTCAAATGCTCCTACACTCGGAGAAAAATTCTCCTACAAGAATGAAATAAAATGTGTATTGAAATACAAATAGTGAATCTTTGTCAGATTTGCAAGCTATCGGCCTGGATCTTCCTCTTCTAGACATTGCAGATTTATCAGAGAGGTGAAGAAAATCTTGGCAAAATCAGATCTGGATCTTCTTGGCTTCACACGATCAAATAGAGGATGAAGAGTTGTGCGGCAATCACGATCTATAAAATCTTCTTAATCTGAATCCTCTGAAATCGAAAACCCTAGCTGGATGAGAATCGGCAGCGGCATATTTTGCTTCTTGGAGAGAGCGAGAGAGAGAGGAATAGATAGCTTTGAAAATAAATCGGCTAGAAAATCTTCTGATTAATATTCTTCTTAGGGTTTGTCGGTTTGATAAGACCTTATATAGGATCGGTGATAATCAGTCATAATTAATTCATAAAGAGATACACGTGGACCAATCATGTCATGGTCCATTAAGGAATCTGTTAATCTGGACTTAACGAAATATTTTAGAAAACTGAAGTGACATACTCGAGTGAAGAAATTTTTACTCGAGTACTTTATAGTACTACTCGAGTGGGCTGGCGACAACTACTCTATTACTAACGAGAACTCCTCGAGTAAACCAATGAAGACTACTCGAGAATATCATTGAAGAAAATTAGAGTAGATCAGCTACTCGAGTACCAAAATGACCTACTCGAGCACCAAAAGTAGTTACACGTGAAGTGGAGTTAGACTACTCGAGTACAAGAAATACTACTCGAGTAAATGGGAGTAAACTACTCGAGTGGTAGAGGAACTACTCGAGTCAGGGACTTAGAATATTTACTGAACTGAAATTCTGGGTTACTCGAGTAGTGAAGGTAAACTACTCGAGTGAATAAGAACTACTCGAGTATATGGAAGTAGCTACTCGAGTACTTGACTTAAAGAAATTCTGAGGAAAGAAGTTCTGGTTACTCGAGTACAAATACTGGACTACTCGAGTAGTAAATGAACTACTCGAGTACATGACTTAACTACTCGAGTAAATAGAAATAACACGCGGTGCAGACTTCCGTAACTCAAGATAGAAGGTATAAAGTACTCGAGTACTATAAAGTGCTACTCGAGTAATTTACTTAAAATATATCTGGAGAAGAAAATCTGTAAACCCGAGAAAAAGAGGGAAACTAGTCGAGTAGTTGTCTTAACTACTCGAGAGCCATAAATTGACTACTCAGGGTCTATCATCCTTACTCAAGTAAGAATAATTTTACTCGAGTATTAACTGAGCTATTCACTCGAGTAGGTATAGAACTACTCGAGTAAACACTTAGTAAATTTTCTTTGTCAAAAATCTCCTCTCTTTACTAAGACAAACATCAAGTCTTTTCCAATTAGTCCTACTGCTTGAATATTATGTGTATCCCAATTGAGAGACTACACATGAGTCAACACCTTGGATTACATAATGAGGGATTACATTGTATGGTCCTGTGTTTGGTGACCCACTGTAGACTGACATTGGTCTACACTTGCCATTAGAGTCCTGCAAACACATAACTCAAACAAAGCATCAAATACAACTTAATTCATCTTAGTTCAAAGATGACTTCAGCAAATCTGGGTTAATGTGGATATGATACCCAACAATCTCCCCCTATTTGTAGAAGTCAGAACACTTTACACTAATGAGAATTATAGACATAAAAAGTGCTAAATAGATAAATCAGTGTAAGCAAGCATAAGACTAGAAACAAGATTATATGATCAAAAACTTAGAATTATTTAAATGTCATTTCCAAAGTATCATTTCTACAACAATCATTTCCACAATCTCATATTTCCTTGTAGCATAGACTTGGTGGTGCTGCATGTCTCCTCTAATAGTTGTATGGCTTGGGGTAGTATTTAAGAGGTCTTGGAGGAGCAGCAGGGTTATTCCTCCCAATTTCTGTCATACACTCTCCTCTTGGTCATAGACTTCTCATATAGTTCCCATTCCTGGGAGCTATAATGAAAATTCCTGCTTTCATGGAAATCCATAACATGTTTTAGAGTATCCAAAACAAGGGAATTAGAGGTAGGAGACCAAATCTCTTCAAATTCTAGAGATTTTCTCTTTTCTAAATCTGGAACTGGGATTGATCTGCTGGCAGAGGAACCATCACCATATTTTCTTTTCTTCCTAGAAGTCTGGATCTTAGGAGGAGCTTGGAGAAAACTATCTGCAGGGTCATCCTCCCAAAGTTGGGCATAAGAATCTGGAGGAGGGAACTCTTGGCCTTCAGGTCTTGGAGAGAAGGTAGGTTGCAGAGGAGGAGTAGGAGAAGCAGCAGCTATTGGGTTGAGATGATGAGGAATGATATTTGGATCAACAGCAATCTCAGGAAGGATTTGATTGTGCATCCAGATAGCAGTGTCATATATATGGAATTTGACACTCTGAATTTATGCTAAGACATCATCATGGATCTCTTTCATTTTGGATTCCCAAAGCTCTTGCTAGAGTGCATCTGATTTTTCTAAATATTCTTTCACCAGAGAGGTGAAGAAAATCTTGGCAAAATCATATCTGGATCTTCTTGGCTTCACACGATCGAATTGAAGAGGAAGATCCAGGATGATAGCTTGCAGATCTTATAAAGATTCACTATTTGTATTTCAATACACATTTTATTTCATTCTTGTAGGAGAATTTATCTCCAAGAGTAGGATCATTTGACTCCGAGATTGTAAGAAGTTTCATCTTCCGAGTGTAGATCCGCTTTGTGGATAGAGATTGTAGGAACGTTGTTTCGAGGAGTAGGATTGGTTTTCAATCCGAGATAGTAAAGTAGCCGAGTCTAGTGTATTGCTAGATCAGTGAGGAATAGTGGACGTACCCAAGGTTGGGGAACCACTATAAATCTCGCTTCGTCTGTGATTGATTGGTAGATTATTCTGTGCATTGTTCTTAAATCTTTATTCCTCAAAAGACACACATCTCACCTATTTAACCCCTCTAGGTGATTTAGGCAGGCAACTAAACTGTTTCAATTGGTATCAAAGGAGGAGCAGGAGCAACAACAGCTAGTTGGTTGAGATGATGAGGAATGATATTTGGATCAGCAACAAACTCAGGAAGGATTTAATTGTGCATCCAAACATCAGTGTCATATGTATGGAATTTGACACTATGAATTTGTGCTAAGACATCATCATGGATCTATTTCATTTTGGCTTCCCAAAGCTCTTGCTGGAGTGCATCTGATTTTTCTAAATATTCTTTCACCAAATTCTCCCACTTTTTGACTTCTACCGTCAGCTTACTGATAGTATGTTCTTTGAATGTTCCAACTTCTTCACAAATCTTCATCTTGGTAGTTTCAGCTATTTTATCCATTTCAATCTGATTACCTGCCAGAGTCACACCTTGTTCCATAACATGACCAACAATAGCAATAATGTGATCTAGAGCTTTTCCACCAAGTTGGAAGAGGTGTCTGAGCTGATCAGTATTGTGCTGAATTTCAGCAAATCCCCTGCTCATATCAGTCTCTACAGCAGTAAATTTATCAGTAATAGCTTTAAGAGAAGCAACAAAGTAGGTTCGTTGCTCTTGAAGCATAAGAACAAATTGATTCATCAAGTCATTAGAGGAAGAAGCAGCAGTTGGAGGAGCACTAGAAGAGGGAACTGGAGGAGGAGGAGCAACCCATGGAGCTATTTCTGTAATGGAGACTGTGCTCTTTGCTCTAATAGTGTGAATTAGGGCATCCCCTTCATCAATGACTGAGGGTATGTAGAAGTCCAGTTTTCTAAAAGGAGCTTCAGCTGGCTCAGGAGATTGCTCATCAGAGATGAAGATGGTTTCAACCTCCTCTTGGTGTGCAGCAGGAGACTTTGCTGAAGAAGGAATATGCACTAGAGATTGTACAGGAGACTCTGGTGGTATTCTAGTCGTGGTTTCCTTTGGAGAGAGAGGAGGAGGAAGATCATTTGCAGTCAATTCTTCTATCATCTCACTAATAGCATCTTCTGTGGAGAGGAGTGCTTCTTGAGGTTGATGGTCAGATGGTTTTTCTTCTGGAGTCTGAGGAGGTGGAGGAGTTACGGCTGGAGGTGTAGGAATCCTTGCTGGAACAGAAGGAGCAGGCTACCCCTCAATAGATGCACCAGTGGATATGGCAACCTGATGTGGAGAGGAAGAAGGGGACCTGTCCTGTATGGCTGGAATTTCTTGACCTTTTGCAGCTTGTGTTGGATTTTGCAGCTTGAATTCCCATCTGTGTATGGAGGATATAAAGATTTTCTTCATGTGGTGAAGAATAGTCCCGTTAGAAAAACTGAAGACCTCTGGGTTGATTTCATGGAGGAGAGAAATGATTCTTGCATACTTTGGGGTTTTCATGCTGTCTTTGATTTTATCTAAAATCATCATCCCAAACTGAAATTGTTTCCTGCACACTATGGCATGCATAATGTCAAAGAAGGAGAGGGATATGTCTCTTATGGAAGTGGTTTTACAGAGAAGAATTTTTCCAATGATCTCCACAAGTAGCTTTCCCTCAGGATTCATATCAGAGCATTTGATGTATTGAGCATCAGTAGACACACTACAGAACAGACAGGTTCTGTCAGATTCATCTCGTCCATGATGGTCTTCCTCATCCACAATCATCAAGCGAAGAAGTTGAGAGACAAAGGTTTTGGTGAGTTTAATTTTAATACCTCTAACCTTCGATTTGAGAACGGCTCCATGTCTCTTAACCTTGACATTTCTGAAGAATTCGGCAACTTTTGGAAAGAGGATTTTAAAGGGTTCTTGTAGAATGAAAGTTAGTCCGGCGGATTCGAGCAGTATCTTGAGGTTATGGAAATCATCTGACAATTCGATGATGCTGGCGTTGATACGTTCGGAACCAATCCCAATCTTCGACGAAGCAGCCATGATCTAGGAACTATAGGAAAAACTGCGGTGGGGAGGAAGAAAGCATGGCTTTGCAACTTCTGGACGGAAGGCGAAAGGGTGATCGGCTTACTCGAGAGAGAAAATAATCTCGTGTAGAGAATGATTTTGGAATTTCCAATTTATATAACAATAGGTTAAAGTCTAATTAAAAGATGAATGATGGAATCATACCTTAGAAGTGGTGGCATAAGCCTCGGGTTGCGAATAACGAAATTTGAATTAAGGAGAAAAATCGGCTGTGGTATGCTCGAGTGACTTAATATTACTTCAATGAGGTATTTGAGATACTCGAGTAGATATGCTGGAAGTACTCAATTAGTTGGGTTGAAGTACTCGAGTAGGTGAGCTGATGTATCTCGAGTAGTTCTACTAAGATACTCGAGAGAAGTTTTACTACTCATGTAGGTGATTTGACTACTCGGGTAAAGCAATCTGCTACTCGAGTAAGTCAATATTACCACTCGAGTAGGTCATTCTTACAACTCGAGTAGGTCATTTTGAACTACTCGTATACTTTACTGCTTACGCGAGTCAACAAGTTAGAATTTTGTGGAAGTCCAACTTTTGACAGATTCTTAATGTCTGAACCTTCTTGGGAGTCCACCTTCTCTATTCTTCTTTGTTGAGCATTCCAAGTTCTGTTTTGAAGAACGAGAACTTGGTCTCATCCAGCATCTTGGTGAAAATATCTGCAATCTGCCTGCTTGTAGAAATATATTGTAGATCTATGTCCCCATGCTCCACATACTCCCGGATGAAGTGATACCTCAACTCTATGTGCTTTGTCCGGCTGTGCGAGACTGGTTTGTTAGCTATTGCAATTGCGCTGAAAGAGTCGCAAAATAATGGAATCTTCTAGAACTTCATGTTATAATCTTCAAATTGATTCTTTATCCATAGCAGCTGTGCACAACAACTTCCTGCAGAGATGTACTCCGACTCAACTGTTTAGATTGCTATACAGTTTTGCTTCTTGGTACTCTAGGTGATAAGCCCTCTTCAAAAGAATTGGCAAGTCCCGGAAGTGCTTTTCCTATCGTCTTTGCTCCATATACGAGTTCTGACACCATCCCGGGGATGTCCTATGATCTGGTCCATGGGGTGATCCTTCAGATGTCAGAGCTCTAGAGTACTTGCATCTGGATTCTCTTCAATCACTAGAGTGACATCATCATCTTGCACAATTTATTCATCTGGATCATTAACCTCTCGAATAGGGGTTGGAGTGGTGATCTTGATGAATTTTCACCTTTATCTTCAGATAGTTCATCCAAGCTAAGTTTTTTCAACTTTGTACCTACATCTTCAGTAAGCACACTAGAAGAGTTGCCTTGCATCAAGCTTGTCTCATCAAATACAACATGCATTGATTGTTCTATGACCAGGGTTTTTCTATTGAATATCTTGTATGCCTTACCATGGCTACTATATCCTACAAAAATACCTTCAAAGATATTTTCGATGAACTTGGTAGTATGATACTTACCATTGTTAAGCACGAAGCATTTACAACCAAAAATTCTAAAATATGAGCCAGTTGGTTTCCTGCCCTTTAGAAGTTCGTAAGGTGTCTTATCGTGGTTCTTGTTTATGAGTGATCGATTTTACACGTGGCAAGCAGTGTTGTCGGCTTCAGCCCAGAAATATTCTAGTAGTGAGCCGTCACTCAACAAGGTCCTGCAAGCCTCTATGAGTGTCCTATTCCTTCTCTCGGCCACTCCGTTCTGTTGTGGAGTGTGAGGAGAGGAAAACTCATGATAGAAACCCAAGCTTTCACAAAATTTTGTCATGGCCCCAGACTTGAACTCTGTTCCTTTGTCTCTTCTGATTTTGACTATGGAGCAGTTATATTCATTCTGGACTTGCCTGATAAAATTAGTAAAGATGTCGAAGGTATCTGACTTGTGTTTAAGAAAGAACACCCACGCAAAAGCACGAGTAATCATCAACAATTACTAATGTATAATCCTTACCTCCCAAGCTTCTAATTTGTAGTGGACCAAACAAGTCCATATGAAGCATATAAAGACATCTATTAGAATCCTTGCCAATAATGCTTTTAAAGGTATCCGTTGTTTGCTTGCCTTTTACGCATGCATGACAAGGTCTATCATTGACGTACTTGACATTTGGAGCATCACGTACTAAGTTCATTGAAAATAATTTATTAATAGTTTTGGAATTAATATGTGCTAGTCCCTTGTACCATTGGACATCAAGCGATGCACTATCTTTTGCTAAAATGCACACTGGTGTAGAAGAGTCTATACAAATGAAATTCAAACAAAATATGTTTCTACTTCGAGTGCCGGATAAAATCGTTTCCATATTTTCAACAGATTTTATCAAGCACTTATCAGCGTGAAACTCAACTATGTATCCTTTATCATAGAGTTGGCTTAAGCTTATAAGATTGTGTTCCAATCCTTCAACATAAGCTACATCTGAAAAGGATACACTACCGTTAGTAATCGTACTGTGGCCTTTAGTGATTCCTCAATCTGAACCTCCAAAGATGACCTTTGGTCCGTTCATGACTGGATAGAAGTTCTGAAGTAGGATTTTAGTCTCGGTCATATGCCGAGAGCAACCACTGTCCAAATACCAGATTGGCATTTTGGTGGCCTTTGGATATACCTGCAATCACAATCAGTTTGCCTTAGGAACTCAAATATGTTTGGGTCCTTAGTCTCGGGTTAGAACACTCCCCCTACGAATATTAACATTAGGAGTGGTCTTTCTCATATTGCCAACATGAGGGGTTGCAACATTTTTGGGATTAAACCAGCAATCGATGGAAAAGTGACTAATTTTGTCACAACACCAACAGTCAAATCTATTGTATCTTTGTCGTATGTTCTCCTGCTTGGCCTTTTGAGGTTGTGGTCTAGCAGGGGCAGCATTTTTGGAGGATGAAGCTTCATGATGATGGAAATGACATGATTTAATCTCCTTCTGTGGCTTTTCCATAACGGGGTTTGCCTTTGGTGCTTTCTTGAAGTTACGACCATGATTGAAAGGGACATAGCTCTGAAGAATCACTTCTTCATAAGGTGCCTTAAAGACACTTTCACCAAAGTTTCTAGGGCGAGTCCATCCATGATAACAGGACTTTGGCTCTACATAGGTAGGCCTAACAAAGTGTCTGTAGGATGAGTCAAGATCAAACTCATTTGAAGGAAATATGACCTTTTTGAAAGTGGTCTAATCTTGAGGGGCTTTCCCCTTCTCTTTGGCCAACGCCTTCTTTGCAGCCTTATTCTTCCATTGGGCCTTAATTCTCCTAGAAGATTTGCTAGGAGCTTCTTCATGGCCTAGTCCAACACGCTTGGCCTTCGCTGAGAATTCAGAAATGAATGGAAGCACGGTCTTAGGCTTCGAGGAACTTCAACAAGTTTTCTCTCAGCAGCGAGTTGTTCTTCTAACTCTTTGATGATTTTCACTTTTAGGTCAAGTTACTCAAGTGCTTCATTGTATTCTTCAATAGCATTATTGAAGTTCTCTTTGAGTGCGTCAGTCTTAGCGACTTCTTCTCTCAAGATGCTCTCTTCAACTTTTAGAGACTTTATCTCTTTAGCCTTAGTTTTCACGACTCGGCGACATATGTCCTAATCTATGATCAACTCCTTGTAATGGGCCATGTGTTCGGACTCATCCTCAGAAGAGTTGTCCTTACGATCATGCTCAGAAGCTTTAGATTCTGAAAGAGGACTGTGAGAGTTTACCTTCCCAGTGAAATGGGGCTCTTGTTCGTCATCTGTCTGAGCCATAAGCCCAAAATAGGCTTCTTCCTCTTCACTTGACTCTGATCAGTCGGAGTCACTAAGAGCCTCGCCCTTTTTGGATATTAAGCTCTTCTCTGTCCTCTTCTTGCTGTATTAGGACTTCTTTTCCTCTCTTCTTCCACCCTCCTTCTTCTTATGGGAGCAGTCAGCAATGACGTGTCCTGGCTTATTACAGCAGTAGCAAATGATGTCAGTAGAAATATGTTTGTTTTGTTTACGAGTATACCTATCGATGCTACTTGAGCCTTTTCTTTTACGATCACCATCACGTCGTGATTTTCTCTAAGAGACATCCTTAGCTTTCCAGTGCTTCTTTTTGTTCAAGAATTTCTTGAACTGTCGTGAGAGTAGTGAGAACTCTCCTTCAGATAGCTCAGAGCCTGAGGTACTTGGCTCCGAAGTTTCTTCTTCACCGACTTCTTGAGCTGGAGTAGGAGGTACAGTCTTTGACTTCTTAGAGGTATCTGCCTTCAAAGCAACAAACTTCTCTCTGACTGTAGACCTGCTCTTCTCTTCTTCAGCCTTTCTGGTATTAAGTTGAAGCTCATATGACATATGTGATGGAGACGACGGCCCCCACCATGATGAAGACGGCGACGGCCTGCATACGGAACATCCTTCCCCGCCTTCAGTCAAAGACTTGCGGCGTCGTGACAATCTAGTGGAGAAACGCTACAATCTCCGCCCTCGGCGCAAGACTGCAACTTAAAACGTATTTTAATTTAGTTGCGATTTTATGAGCTTGTTTATTTCATCTATTGTTTGAAACAATGATGTGTGTGTTATTTTTTATATTTGGGCTGCATGTAGCCAAACTCTTGGATGTAAGCCTATATAAGGCCATGATTTGTTTATTTTCATTTCAAGTTGAATGAGAAATTGAAATTCTACCTCAAAGGAATCTTCCCCCTCTACCTCCTTTTCTAATTTCGGCCCCCCTCTCAACCCTAGCCTTCTCCCTATTCTTGGCCGACAACCCCCTCTCCCTCCCTCATTCTCTCTGCCACCCAACCCTCCTCTTTCCAAACCGCCAACCCCCTAACCTCCTCTCCCTCTCATCCATATCAGACCACCCTCCCACAAACACAAACGACCGCCGCTTCCCACTTCAAGGAAGAATCCGGGCGCCATCTCTCTCTATGTGGCACAATCAAGGTGCTTGTGACAAGCTATCGTGGATCTTGGCCAAGGCGTGATGCGACGAAGGAGGACAAGTTTCTCCTCTCCATCCGGTGCAACTCTGGCGGAACCGTGGAAGAGCGAGTCAAGTGAGATAACCGGAATCATCTATTCCGGTTGGTGTAACGAAAATCTCTACCTTTGTGTGATTCCTTCCCTAGATGATTTTGTGATGGATTTCTTGGCGTTGGATTTAGAATCGTTGAATTTTCGTGGTATTCTTCGATTGTTGCGTTCATCTTAATTAAAAATAATTTCCGCAAAGGTTTGGCGAATCTCGTAACTTTTTGTTGGGAGAGATCTACCTTTTCTCGGATCGTACTTTTGGTAGATCTCTTTTGGTACAACCTTCGCTCGCTCGGATCGGGTGGGTCCTTTTAGCCGTAAAGGATATTGGCCTATCGCCTCTATTCGATCCTAAGAGGTTTGGCTACCCCTGCATTAGTGTTAACGTGATAATATTGCGCGGAGTGTGCGTGGCGTGGTGATTTGTGCGAGTGGAAATTCGAAACGTGGAGAGACAAAACGTGTTAACCCGTAGATCTCCCGGCGTCAAGGCTTTGGCTCGCATCAGTTTGGTATCAGAGCCAGGTTCACGTACATTTCTTAATTAGCACCGTCCCCTGGTTCTTGAACGTCGGGACACACGTTTCTTGTTCATTTTTGAGTCAAAATTTCAAACAAAAAATTTGCTGGTCTGGCAATAGCGGCCTAGATTTCTTATTTTTCAACAAAATTCAAAATTTTTTTTTTAATAATCTTCTTTTTGTTTCCAATAAGAAAACACACACAAAAAAAAATTTTACCCTAGCCATTAAGGGGAACAATTCCGTCTGTGTTGTGTCGTTGAGTCAGTTTTTTTTCTTTCTGCATGCGCACTAGATTGGGCACTGAATATTCCCCATCTTCCTCCCAAATGGTGGGCGAGCGGGAAGCGGGTCACATTCCTGCAGCGATTGAGGAACTCCGTCAGGAGTTCAACGATCAGTTGACGCAGATTTGGGAGATGCTTCATGAATTAAGACTGAATCGAGCGGCTCCCCAAAATCAAGCCACCAATCCTCTTGATGAAGGGAATAATATTCAAAACAATGAGCGAGCCCCACGTGCACCGTATGAGTTTGACATTACTAGAGCCGTCCGGGTCAAGCCCCCAACATATGATGGAATGGGTGAACCCCAAGTCTTCCTGGAGTGGGTGATGGAAATCGAATGCTACTTTGAGTGGAAAATTTTGACGGACGCGGATAAGGTGCGAGTGGCGCGAATGAAGTTGCTAGGTAGAGCAAAGATTTTTTGGTTAGATGAGGAACGTCGTCTGAGGGCTGACAATGGTGACTTACTTATTGGTTGGGCTGGCATGAAGGCCATGTTGACGGACCAGTACGTCCCGTCGTACCATCGAACGCAGATGTTTGATGATTTGGCCGCCCTTAAGCAAGGGAGTCGGTCTGTAATACCCCCTATCCGTCGCATAGCATATAGCAGTAGGTACGGCCGGGGCCCGACGGCATATACCACAGACAGACCGGGTGGTTACTCATGTAAACCATCCAACCAATCATAACGTCCTACACAGAGCATTCTAGCGGAAGCAGTTTATAAAAGTTGCAACAAAGAACCCAACACTAAAGCATGAATGTCCACTAATACCAAATTAGGAATGTTGTACATACACAAATACAGGCCTTAAGGCCTTACAAAATTGTTCACTTCATATTACATGTTTTACAAAATACGGCACTCAGGTCGGTCTTACATGAATAAAAACAGTAAACACTCCAATTAGGCCTTCGAGGGCCGGCTTCGCAAATTGGGCTTTAGCCCGCTATTAACCGCTTGGTACAGCAGCACCTGCAAGCAACAAACCACCGCACAGTGGCAAAATAAGGCAACGGTCAGCAATGCTGACAAAATTATAACGATCCCGCCCCCAACTTGGGGCGGCGATGCTCCTTCCCTGCATTTCATTAGCATAAGCGAGCAATATATATATATATATATATATATATATATATATATATATATATATATATATATATATATATATATATATATATATATTCATTTCATCACAAACGTTGGCTCGCACGACCACACGCCCCGTTCTCTCAGGGCACATTCTCGGTGAACCGGTCGATGTCACGTCAATTAAAGCCATAGACATTCCGGACTCACCACCGCCGCTTTGACGGCCAAACCTATGAGCATTTTGTCTTCTCGGCCTGGGTCACGACAATTTAAGCCAAAGACCGCAGAAGAACCTAATCTATGTCAACAGCAAGTGCCACGTACCCTTAGGTATCTTTAACCAAACGACATAGAACGTGTACGGTTCCATCTAACTCATGTTCACATCGCAACGACAATTTAAGCCATTTGGTTGGGTCAAACTTCTCCCGAGTCCCATTTCCATCACAATTCACATAACTCGGTTATGTTCAAGTTGGCTCTCAGGCCACCAAGTTGGCAAGATCATGCATCCGCCCAGTTTTCCGGGTGCACCTTTGGGTTAATCCCCAAGGCTCCTTGTTGCAATCTACCGTGTAGAAAACCCGAAAAACAACCAATAGCATGGAGTCTTCTCTGGCATTATGCAATGCAACATCACCTATCCATACCAACATGTCCGGATAGGCTTCACACATCATGCCTATGTCCGTTCTCTCTTACGGACTCTAAACAACGGGGACTTTACATATCTACCCGAAGGAACGCCTCGAACTCACCGCAAACTCGCGAGAGCGGGCTTCCTATGCAAAGAAGGAGAGCTACACATGCTCAAGAAGAGGATCGTTACCCTAGAGCTTCTCTTTGGCGCCATGGAAAAGTAAGCGGATGAAAAGCACTGCACTCTCTTCGCCTCCGTGGATCCGAAGTCGGCTTGCGATTTGGAGCTTCGAAGCTCCTCCAATGGCCAGATCTAGCTTCTTCTTCCTTCCTTGGCTCTCCTCTCTCTCTCTCTCTAAGCTTTAGAAAGACAACCACTCATGAAAAGTGAGGGTTTCTATGGCCCAATCCTGGTTATATCCCGTCAAGAACAACCCATAGCCGTTGGATCACAAATTAAAGAAACGAACGGCTTTGATTCGGGACTGAAATGTCCAAACTGGACCGAACACGGCCTGGCACACGCCCGTGTCCAGGGCCGTGTGCCTCATTCGCCGTCAAAATCGACGCGCCTGGAATAACACACGGGCATCGAACGCGCCCGTGTTCGACCTGACACGCTCGTGTTCGACCTGACACGGCCGTGTGGCCGGCCGTGTACCCCCATCGATTTATCCCGGAAACAACCCGAGAAATGCATGGGTTCTAGGACACGCCCGTATCATTGCCCGTGTCTACCTCAACACGCCTGGGCTCCAGGCCGTGTACACGGTCTCGACACTCGACACTTCGTCGAGCGAAGTTCGTCGACCTCACGACACGGCTTTGGACACGCCCGTGTCCTACGCCATGTGCCTTGTCTCAACACATCGTCGAGCAAAATTCGTCGACTCCCCTGGACGAGTGTCGACACGGGTCGACATGCCCTGCGACACGCCGGTGTCGTAGGCCGTGTGCCATGTCTCGACACTTCGTCGAGCGCAGAGTGTCGACTTCGCGAGCTGAGTGTCGACACGGGTCGACATGCCCTACGACACGCCCGTGTCGCAGGCCGTGTGCCCAGTCTCGACACAATGTCGAGAGAAAAATGTCGACTTCGCCGTCTGAGTGTCGACACAAGCCTGACACGCCCTGGGACACGCCCGTGTCCCAGGCCGTGTGCCTTCTACCAGAACCCAAAACTGGCCCAAAACGTCCCCCGTCGCTCTTTTGAGTTTCGGGGCGTTACAACTCTCCCCCTTTTAAAAGAATTTCGTCCATGAAATTATATAAAGGAAAGACATGTACAAAACCAAAATTTGTATCGGAGAGGAACAACTCCGGATACTCGTCAAGCATAGTCTGCTCTCGCTCCCAAGAGAGCTTCTCAAGACCGCAATTGTCTCATCGGACTTTGACCATCCTGATCTATTTATTGCCTAGCCGCTTGACCTCCGAGTCCTCAATCCGCACGGGTTTTACCTTTGTCGTCAGCCCACTATCCACCGACACTTGATCAACCGCGATCACTAACGTAGGCTCTTGCACCGCCTTCCGAAGCACCGAAATATGGAATACATCGTGTAATCCACCAAGCTCCACTGAAAGCTTCAACCGATAGGCCGCTTCACCAACTCGCTCCATATCCTCAAACGGCCCAAGGTACCTCGGGCTTAGCTTTTTCAATCCCCATACCCGCGAGACACCCTTGAACGTCTTGATCTTTAAATACACCCAATCGCCCACAACGAACTCCACGTTCCTGTGCTTGGCATTATCGTACTTCGCTTGCCGGTCCTGAGCGATAAGCAACCTCTCCCGAATGGTTCTCACAAAAGAAGTAGCATCCTCCACTTCTAAACGCTTATACAACTTTGACTCACCCGTTTCTAGCCAAGACAACGGTGTACGACATTTTTTACCATATAGGGCCTCGAAGGGCGCCATTTGAATACTCGCTTGATAGCTATTATTGTATGCAAACTCCACTAAATGAAGGTGGTATTCCCATTGCTTTCCAAAATCCAAGACACACATGCAGAGCATGTCTTCCAGGGTTCTATTGACCCTATCGGTCTGCCCATCCATTTGTGGATGGAAGGCTGTGCTGAATTTTAGCTTTGTTCCCAACATTTGCTGCACAAGCCTCCAATCATTGGATGTGAACCGCCCATCTCAGTGACTCACGGTGCTGCGGGGCACACCATGAAGCCGTACAATGTTATCCACATACAGTTTTGCCAACTTCTCCACCGGATCATCCTTCATATGCGGGATGAAATGCGACAACTTCGTTAACCGATCTACGACCACCAAAATGGCGTCGTTCCCCTTTTGCGACCTTGGCAAACCGTGCACAAAGTCCATAGAGATGTCGTCGAATTTCCACTCTGGAATAGGCAAGGACTTAAGAAATCCTCCCAGCTTTTGACACTCCGCCTTCACCAAGGCGCAAGTTTAGCACTTTGCCACGTAGAGCGCCACATCTTTCTTCAAACCTGGCCACCAAAACAGTTTCTTGACATCACGGTACATCTTCGTGCTCCCCGGGTGAATTGAGTACTTAGTATGGTGCGCCTCGTACAACAATTCCACCCGCAAATTGCCCACACTTAGGACGCACAGACGACCGTCTTTCCAAAGCAATCCATCCACCACAACAAATTGGGAATTTGACCCATCCAGAGCCTCTACCATGAACTGCTTCATATGGGAATCCATATCCAAAGCCTGCCGAATCCGATTAGCCATGTCATATTGGACTTTAGTCCAATTCAGAACTGCTCCAGCACTTGATTGCCTATCCACACAAACATTCTCCAACGCCTCCAACTGCAGCACCAACCGCTCATCACGCACCGATAGACAATTAGCTTGAGCTGGGGCTCGGCGACTCAACGCGTCCGCAACCGCATTACCTTTACCCGGCACGTAGTGGATCTTGAATGTATATTCTCCCAAGATCTCCATCCATCTATGCTGCCGCATATTCAGATCCTTCTGATCAATCAGATACTTCAGGCTCTTATGATCGATGTGGATATCAATCTTCACACCGTACAAATAGTGTCTCCACAGCTTTAAGGAAACAATCACGGCCGCTAACTCCAAGTCATGGACCGGATAGTTCCTTTCATGCACCCTGAGTGCGCTCCCTGCAAATATTCCTCAATTGTGTGCGCTCCCTGCACTAAATGCATATTCAGCTGCTGCTCCGATGGTCTACCAAAGGTCATCTGCTGCATCACGCCCACCGGCATTAAAGCCACAACATGGGCATAGGGTTGTACATTTCCTCCAAGCTATGTACCCGTCACAGCGAACACCGCTTCTACGATCCTTCTAACGGTTTCATACGAAGGAGGAGTCTCAAACACCTCACCGGGTGCACTATGCTCCTCAGAAACCGGACATTCTTGCAGTCCAGCACCGCTTCCGGTCACCTATAGTGGTACAAAACAACGTTAAGCGACCAAATAAAATTGCAAACAGCAATTATAGGAACACGTAGGTTCCTCAAACACGTGTATTTTCATTCCTAAGTGGACATTCATGGGTTATTTTACTATTATAACGATGACGCACACAATGTGCTCACCACCCCTTAAAAAGAATTCGCCCACGAATTTATCTTAAGTCCGACCAAAACCAGTAGTCTGATACCAAATTGTAACACCCCCTATCCATCGCATAACATATAGCAGTAGGTCTGGTCGGGGCCCGACGCCATATACTACAGACAGACTGGATGGTTACTCAATGGAAACCATCCAACTAATCATAACGTCCTACACAGAGCATTCTAGCGGAAGCAGTTTATAAGTTAAAATAAAGAACCCAGCACTAAAGCATGAATGTCCACTAGGATAGACAACCAGGAATGAAGTACATACACCAGTACTGGCCTTAAGGCCTTACAAAAATGGTTTACTTAATGTTACATGATATTCAAATCACGGCACGCAGGCCGGTCATACATGAATAAAGCAGTAAACACTCCAAATAGGCCTTCAAGGGCCGGCTTTGCAATTTGGGCTTTAGCCCGCTATTGACCGCTTGGTCCAGCAGCACCTGCAAGCAACATAACCACCGCACGATGGCAAACAAAAAGGCAAAAGTCAGCAATGCTGACCAAATTATAACGATCCCGCCCCCAACTCGGGGAGGCGATGCTCCTTCCCTGCAATTTTATTAGCACAAGCGAGCAATATAATAATATTCATTTCATCACAGGCGTAGGCTCAAACGGCCACACACCCCATGCACTCAGGGCACATTCTCGGTGAACCGATCGATGTCACGTCAGTTAAAGCCATAGACATTCCGGACCCACCACCGCCACTTTGACGGCCAAACATATGAGCAATTTGTCTTCCCGACATGGGTCACGATAATTTAAGCCATAGACCGCCGAAGACTCTCATCTATGCCAACGGCAAGTGCCACGTAACCTTAGGTCTCTTTAACCCGAATGACATAGATATGGGTACGGTTCCATCTAACCCGTGCTCACATCACAACGGCAATTTAAGCCATATGCGCAGGTCAAACTTCTCCCGAGTCCCATTTTCATCACACAATTTCACATAACTCGGTTATGTTCAAGTTGGCTCTCAGGCCTCCATGTTGGCAAGATCACGCATCCGCCCAGTTTTCCGGGTGCACCTTAGAGTTAACCCCCAAGGCTCCCTGTTGCAATCTACCGTGTAGAAAACCCGAAAAACAACCAATAGCACGGAGTCTTCTCTGGCATTTATGCAATGCAACATCATCGATCCAGACCAACAAGTCCGGGTAGGCTTCACACATCATGCCTATGTCCGTTCTCGCTTACGGACTCTAAACAACGGGGACTTCACATATCTACCCGAAGGAACGCCTCCAACTCACCGCAAACTCGCGAGAGCGGGCTTCCTATGCAAAGAAGGAGAGCTACTCATGCTCAAGAAGAGAATCGTTACCCGTGCATTCCTCTTTGGCGCCATGGAAAAGTAAGTAGATGAAAAGCACCGCACTAGCTTTGCCTCCGTGGATCCGGAGTCGGCTCGTGATTTGGAGCTTCGAAGCTCCTCCAATGGCCGGATCTAGCTTCTTCTTCCTTCCTTGGATCTCCTCTCTTTCTAAGATTTAGAAAGACAACCTCTCATGAAATGTGAGGGTTTCTAAGGCCCAATCCCGGGTATATCCCTTCAGGAACAACCCCCAGCCGTTGGATCATCAATTAAAGAAACGAACGGCTTTGATTCGGGACTGAAATGCCAAATCTGGACCGCACACGGCCTGGCACACGCCCGTGTCCAGGGCCGTGTGCCTCATTCGCCGTCAAAATTGACTCGCCTGGAACAACACACGGGTATTGAACACACCCGTGTTCGACCTAACACGCCCGTATTCCACCTGACACGGCCGTGTGGCCGGCCGTGTACCACCATCATTTTTCCACGAAAATAACCCGAGCACTGCACGGTTTCTAGGACGCGCCGGTGTCCTTGCCCGTGTCACCTCAACATGCTTGGGCTCCAGGCCGTGTACACGGTCTCGACACTCAACTCTTCGTCGAGCGAAGATCGTCGACCTGACGACACGGCCTTGGACACGCCCGTGTCCTAGGCCGTGTGCCTTGTCTCGACACAACGTCGAGCAAAATGTCGACTCCCCGGGACGAGTGTCGACACGGGTCGACACGCCATGCGACACGCCTGTGTCGCAGGCCGTGTGCCATGTCTCGACACTTCGTCGACCGCAGAGTGTCGACTTCACGGGCTAAGTGTCGACACAGGTCAACACGCCCTGCGACACGCCCGTGTCGCAGGCCGTATGCGCAGTCTCGACACAATGTCGAGCTCAAAATGCCGACTCCCCGGCTGAGTGTCGACACAAGATTGACACGCCCTGGGACACGCCCGTGTCCCAGGCCGTGTTCCTGCAGCCAGAACCCAAAACTGTCCCAAAACGTCCCCCGTCGCTCTTTTGAGTTTCGGGGAGTTACATGTTTTTCTTTTAGATGATGCTCTTCAACGGCGATACCTTTGGGACAACTCATCGATGATGTGTACTTTCGAGCGGGGGAGGGTTGATGGAGACGACGGCCCCCACCATGATGAAGACAGCGACGGCCTGCATACGAAACATCCTTCCCCGACTCCAGTCAAAGACTTGCGGCGCCGTGGCAATCTAGTGGAGAGACGCTATAATCTCTGCCCTCGGCGCAAGACTGCAACTTAAATATTATTTTAATTTATTTTTGATTTTATGAGCTTATTTATTTCATCTATTGTTTGAAACTATGATGTGTGTGTTATTTTTTATATTTGTGCTGCATGTAGCCAAACTCATGGATGTAAGCCTATATAAGGCCATGATGTATTTATTTTCATTTCAAGTTGAATGAGAAATTGAAATTCTACCTCCAAAGGAATCTTCCCCCTCTCCCTCCGATTTTAATTTCGGCCCCCCACTCAACCCTAGCCTTCTCCCTATTCTTGGCCGCCACACCCTCTCCCTCCCTCATTCTCTTGGCCACCCAACCCTCCTCTTTCCAAGCTGCCAACCCCCTAGCCTCTTCTCCATCTCATCCATAGCCGACCACCCTCCCACAAACACAACCGACCACCCCTTCCCCCTTCAAGGAAGAATCTGTGCGCCATCTCTCTCTAGGTGGTTAAATCAAGGTTCTTGAGACAAGCTCTCGTGGATCTCGGCCAAGGCGTGATGCGATGAAGGAGGACGAGTTTCTCCTCTCCATCCGGTGCAACTCTGGTGGAACCGTGGAAGAGCGAATCAAGTGAGATAACCAGAATCATCTATTCTGGTTGGGGTAACGAAAATCTCTACCTTTGTGTGATTCCTTCCATAGATAATTTCGTGGTGGATTTCTTGGCGTTGGATTTAGAATCGTTGAATTTTCGTGGTTTTCTTTGATTGTTTGCGTTCATCTTAATTAAAAATAATTTTCGCAAAGGTTTGGCGAACCTCGTAACTTTTTGTTGGGAGAGATCTACCTTTTCTCGGATCATACTTTTGGTAGATCTCTTTTGGTACAACCTTCGCTCGCTCGGACCGGGTGGGTCCTTTTAGCTAGAAAGGATATTGGCATATCACCTCTATTCGATCCTAAGCGGTTTGGCTACCCGTACGTTAACGTTAATGTGATAATATTGCGTGGAGTGTGCGTGGTGTGGTTATTTGTGGGAGTGGAAATTCGAAAAGTAGAAAGACAAAACGTGTTAACCCGTAGATCTCCCAGCGTCAAGGCTTTAGCCTGCATCAATAAGCTTCCCGAAGAGATTCCGTGGGTCTGTCTCGGCAAGTTTTCTAAACTCCCTGATGACACAGACCTTGTTATCCCATTCCTTAGTTAGGGATCTCAAGAACTTGTCATTTAAATCTCTGTTAGTGAAGACTCTGCCATAGAACCTTAGGCCATTTACTATCTTGAAGAAATTATCAAATGTGTCAGCAATGGTGTCCTTGTTTCCTTGTCGGAAGGCTTCATACTTTTGATTTAGAAGTGATCTTCTATCATCCCTCACTTCTGTTGTACCTTCCATCAAGGTAACTAGAGACTGTCACATCTCCTTTGCAGACATGCAGTGGATTAGGTTTCGCAGCATGTAGTCATCGACTGCACTTGCTATTATATTTTTGGCCTTTTTTGTCTAATGACACAAGTGTAATCTCGTCCTTATCTAGATCCATTAGTTTCTTTGGAACTTTCTTGGTTGGATCTATTGTGGAGATTGTCATCGCAATGTAAGGACCTTCTTCAACTATCATTAAGATCCTTGGATCCACAGCTTCATTAAAGAATTTTATTCTCTCTTTCCACATGGAAAAATTATTCTTGCTGCACAAAGGAAGCTTGGCAAAATCTTTATCCTTGTCCATGTTTGGTAGACCACAAAAGACAACTATGGAAGGATCTGATCAATGTGTTAACCTTTTAGTGATCAACCTAGCTCTGATACCAATTGAAAGAGTTTAGTTGCCTACCTAAATAACCTAGAGGGGGGTGAATAGGTGAGATGTGTGTCTTTTGCTGAATAAAAATTTAAGAACAATGCACCGAACTATCTACCAATCAATCACAGATGAAGCGAGATTTATAGTGGTTCCCCAACCTTGGGTACATCCACTTTTCCTCACCGATCTAGCAATACACTAGACTCGGCTACTCCATTATCTCGGATTGAAAACAAATCCTACTCCTCGGAACAACGTTCCAACAATCTCGATCCACAAAGTGGATCTACACTCGGAAGATGAAACTTCGTACAATCTCGGAGTCAAATGCTCCTACACTCGGAGAAAAATTCTCCTACAAGAATTAAATAAAATGTGTATTCAAATACAAACAGTGAATCTTTATCAGATCTGCAAGCTATCGGCCTGGATCTTCCTCTTCTAGACTTAGGGGCTTTATCAGAGAGGTGAAGAAAATCTTGGCAAAATCAGATCTGGATCTTCTTGGCTTCACACGATCGAATAGAAGATGAAGAGTTTTGCGGCAATCTCGATCTATAAAACCTTTTTAATCTGAATCCTCTGAAATCGAAAACCCTAGCCGGATGAGAATTGACAGCAGTGGCTTTTGCTTCTTAGAGAGAGAGAGAGAGGAACAGATAGCTTTGAAAATAAATCGGCTGCAAAATCTTCAGATTAATCTTCTTCTTAGGGCTTGTCGGTTTGATAAGACCTTATATAGGATCGGTGATAATCAGTCATAATTAAATCATAAAGAGATACATGTGGACCAATCATGTTAATCTGGACTTAACGAAATACTTCAGAAAACTGAAGTGACATACTCGAGTGAAGAAATTTTTACTCGAGAACTTTATAGAACTACTCGAGTGGGCTGACGACAACTACTCTAGTACTAATGAGTACTACTCGAGTAAACCAATGAAAATTACTCGAGTATATCATTGAAGAAAATTGGAGTAGATCAGCTACTCGAGCACCAAAAGTAGTTACACGTGAAGTGGAATTAGATTACTCGAGTACAAGAAATACTACTCGAGTAAATGGGAGTAAACTACTCGAGTGGTAGAGGAACTACTCGAGTCAGGGACTCAGAATATTTACTGAACTGGAATTCTGGGTTACTCGAGTAGTGAAGGTGAACTACTCGAGTGAATAAGAACTACTCGATTATATGGAAGTAGCTACTCGAGTACTTGACTTAAAGAAATTCCGAGGAAAGAAGTTCTGGTTACTCGAGTACAAATACTGGACTACTCGAGTAGTAAATGAACTACTCGAGTACATGACTTAACTACTCGAGTAAATAGAAATAACACGAGGTGCAGACTTCTGTAACTCAAGACAGAAGGTATAAACTACTCGAGTACTTTAAAGTGCTACTCGAGTAATTTACTTAAAATATATCTGGAGAAGAAAATCTGTAAACCCGAGAAAAAGAGGGAAACTAGTCGAGTAGTTGTCTTAACTACTCGAGAGCCATAAATTGACTACTCGGGATCTATCATCCTTACTCAAGTAAGAATAATTTTACTCGAGTATTATCTGAGCTATTCACTCGAGTTGGTATAGAACTACTCGAGTAAACACTTAGTAAATTTTCTTTGACCAAAATCTCCTCTCTTTGGTGAGACCAGCATCAAGTCTTTTCCAATTAGTCCTAGTGCTTGAATATGAAGTGTATCCCAATTGAGAGACTACACATGAGTCAACACCTTGGATTACATAATGAGGGATTACATTGTATGGTCCTGTGTTCGGTGACCCATTGTAGACTGACATTGGTCTACACTTGCCATTAGAGTCCTGCAAACACATAACTCAAACAAAGCATCAAATACAACTTCATTAATCTTAGTTCAAGGACGACTTCAGCAAATCTGGGTTAATGTGGATATGATACCCAACAATCTCTCCCTATTTGTAGAAGTCAGAACCCTTTACACTAAGGTGAATTATAGACATAAAAAGTGTTAAATTGATAAATCAGTGTAAACAAGCATAAGACTAGAAACAAGATTATATGATCAAAAAGTTATAATTATTTAAATATGATTTTCAAAATATCATTTCTACAACAATCAATCCCACAATCTCATATGTCCTTGTAGCTTAGACTTGGTGGTGTTGCGTGTCTCCTCTGATAGCTGTATAGCTTGGGGTAGTTTTTAGGAGGTCTTGGAGGAGTAGCAGGGTTATTCCTCCCAAATTCTGTCATACAGTCTCCTCTTGGTCGTAGACTTCTCATATAGTTCCCATTCCTGGGAGCTATAATGAAAATTCATGCTTTCATGGAAATCATAACAAGTTTGAGAGTATCCAAAATGAGGGAATTAGAGGTAGGAGACCAAATCTCTGCAAATTCTGGATCTTTTCTCTTTTCTAAATCTGGAACTGGGATAGATCTGCTGGCAGAGGCACCATCACTATATTTTCTTTTCTTCCTAGAGGTCTGGATCTCAGGAGGAGTTTGGAGAAAAATATCTGCAGGATCATCCTCCCAAAGTTGGGCATAAGAATCTGGAGGAGGGCCTTATTGGCCTTCAGGTCTTGGAGAGAAGGTAGGTTACAGAGGAAGAGCAGGAGAAGCAGCAGCTATTGGGTTGAGATGATGAGGAATGATAGCTTTGAAAATAAATCGGCTGCAAAAAATTATGATTAATCTTCTTTTTAGGTTTTGTCAGTTTAACAAGACCTTATATAGCATCGGTGATAATCAGTCATAATTAATTCATTAAGAGATACACGTGGACCAATCATGTCAAGGTCCATTAAGGAATCTGTTAATCTGGACTTAACGAAATATTTCAGAAAACTGAAGTGACATACTCGAGTGAAGAAATTTTTACTCGAGTACTTTATAGAACTACTCGAGTGGGCTGACGATAACTAATCAAGTACTAATGAGAACTACTCGAGTAAAACAAAGTAAACAACTCGAGAATATCATTGAAGAAAATTGGAGTAGATCAGCTACTCGAGTACCAAAATGACCTGCTCGAGAGCCAAAAGTAGTTACACGTGAAGTGGAGTTAGACTACTCGAGTACAAGAAATACTACTCGAGTAAATGGGAGTAAACTACTCTAGTGGTAGAGGAACTACTCGAGTCGGGGACTTAGAATATTTACTGAACAGGAATTCTGGGTTACTCTAGTATTGATGGTGAACTACTCGAGTGAATCAGAACTACACTAGTATATGGAAGTAGCTACTCGAGTACTTAACTTAAAGAAATTCTGAGGAAAGAAGTTATGGTTACTCGAGTATAAATACTGGACTACTCGAGTAGTAAATGAACTACTCGAGTACATGACTTAACTACTCGAGTAAATAGAAATAACAAGACGTGCAAACTTCGGTAACTCAAAATAGAAGGTATAAACTACTCGAGTACTATAAAGTGCTAATCGAGTAATTTTCTTAGAATATATCTGGAGAAGAAAATCCGTAAACACGAGAATAAGAGGGAAACTACTCGAGTAGTTGTCTTAACTACTCGAGAGCCATAAATTGACTACTCGGGATCTATCATCCTTACTCGAGTAAGAATAATTTTACTCGAGTTTTAATTGATATATTCACTCGAGTAGGTATAGAACTACTCGAGTTAAACACTTAATAAATTTTCTTTGATAGAAATCTCTTCTCTTTGGTGAGACCAGCATCAAGTCTTTTCCAATTAGTCCTAGTGCTTGAATATGAAGTGTATCCCAATAGAGAGACTACACATGAGTCAACACCTTGGATCACACAATGAGGGATTACATTGTATGGTCCTGTATTTGGTGACTCATTGTAGACTGACATTGGTATACACTTTCCATTACAGTTTTTCAAACACATAACTCAAACAAAGCATCAAATACAACTTAATTCATCTTAGTTCAAGGATGACCTCAGGAAATCTGGGTTAATGTGTATACGATACCAAACAGGCATGTTTAGCGTAAACAAAATTACCACCAATATCTCCTTCTCAGTAGTGGTGTAATTTTGGCGAGCATCTTTAAATGTACGACTTGTATAGTGAAAAGTGTGGTAGAATTTATTCTTGCACTGACCAAGCATAGTGTAACACCACAAATCGCAGGATTGGAAAAAAGTTGGGTGACACGGCCTGGGACACAGGCATGTCCTAGGGGATGTCCTGCTCGGGTGAGCAACCGGCGTGTAAGAAACACCCCCACCCCCTCCCGGATCCCAAAACATGACACGAAGGGGGAGTCTTATGCCCGGAACAGCCGTCTTGCGGTAGCATTAGCACACAGGCTAACCTGTACCACAAGAGGCCTATTCCGTCGGCTACAACAATATCAATATAACATGCCAATCCAACCAATTATAAGCAAGAGAAGTCAATCCACACTAAGTATATAAGTCCAAATAGTACAATAAGATAGAAGCTAAAACATGCTTCAACATATCAGAGTACAGATATAGAAATTGCCCAAAAGGGGGCTACATCAAAACCTCTCAACACTCACATCTGTGACCGACATTATCGACGACACCATCACTTCAGGCCCTATCGTCCTGGCCTGACTGTCCTGCTGCGTAGTCTGCGGCTGCTCTACCTGTGGCGTGACCTCCTAAAAAGGAAGACGTAACAACCGTTAGTCGAAACGACTAAGTGGCTTCACATCCACTCCCCCGGCGACACCCCGACACCGGGCGGAGAGAAGGAACAATGGTAATATATATATATGCAAGTAATAAAAGAAGTACGAGCAGGTGACCATAGTGTAAGAGTAACAGTATCATGATCCAACACATATTCAAGAGCTATAGTAAACTAACAAGTATAAGCAATAGTAGGAAAGTAACTTAACTTATAAGAATGCTCATACAAACTTATAAGTTATGTATCGTGTTACATAAAGGTAACTCATCGTATAAGAGTGCCCATACAAACTTATATGATGAGGATCTTGTTGTGCAATGTCATGAAATGATATGTATGGTATGCATTGACTCACCTATGATCACACACATGCAATTTCTATGTCGACACAGACTATAATTCCCACTTTTTGAGCAGGTAGCTAACCTCTCAGGCATCAGCCATCGTGGCTAGGCGGTGACAGTAGAACGGGCACTTCTACTACTAGGCAGGTATCCACACTACTTCACCTAGGCCTCCGTACGCCTCAACTCTAAGAACACAACAACAGAGCCCATGCGTACTATGGCCCAGCGGGGTCTTGGGTAGATGTGCACCAAGAACAAAGCCCGAACTGGCCTTGTGTGACCCGGAATGGGCCTCGGAAGTAAGCACGAGGACACATCCCAACCGTTCATTTGGCACAGAAGGGGCCCCGGGACGTGAACACCGAGTACATAGCCCAACCGCCCAAAGTCTAACTATCAACTCCCGTCGGTGTGACGATCGGCGAGCCCGTAGACCTGCCACACTATCCTTAACCCAGGATTACGACACCGCGTGTCGATTCACACCGCATGCAGATACCTCCTCGCCATAACATGGAAGGGGCCTCAGAAATAAGCACGAGGACACAGCCCAACCATCCATCCATACCTTATCTCAACACAAACCAAACAAGTGACGGCCAACACCACACTCACATCCTTTCACAATACTACCCGTAGGGAGACTACACTCTAAGAATTGGACTACTAAACTCATTCCATTAATCAAACACACTCATGGCCATAGTTTATTCTTCTACGTGACTTTCCAAATGATATCAACTTATTGTAAACATGATGCGCATATAAAGATCTATCAATCTTTCCAAATGATAACAACTTATTATAACATGATGCACATATAAAGATCTATCAATCTTTCCAAATGATAACAACATATTATAAACATGATGCTCATAAATATTAATCTACCAAATTTATAACATGTCAATTCGTTTAAATAAGCTTGCTTCATAATTTGATTATATGAAATCTAATTAATAAACTTCATCAATCATGCAACTAAAATGATTAATCATAAAAAAGTTCATTCAAGCCAAGTAACTTGCAATATTAATTCCACTGAATCCAAATACATATTATATAAACCCAGAATTTAGGTGCAGAGTAAATCCGGACAGCAACTTCAATCGGATATTCCTAAAGCTACAGGAATCGGTGAAGGCGTGTAACCGATAGATGGAAAGGTCTTTCCATGGGCTACAACTTTCGTATTCAGACCTCAACCCAGATTTGATATTATTCTATTTGCAATCGGACTTGAAGTCCGCTGCGTACAGAACACAATCTCTGCATGCAGGATTTACCCGACGTCATGTTCGTTCAGACTTTCCTGTGGCTACAGACTTCGCATGAAGACGTGTAACCACTCGTTCGAAAGGTATTTTCAAGGGTGTTAACTTTAGTGTTTAGTCTAAAGCCCAGATATGGTCATATCCCTCATGAAAATGGCTTGGATGATTGATGCGCGCAGAATACAGATTCAGCACGCATCTTGAGGCGATACGAACGACATCAGTTCATCTTCCTCCTCAAGTTGATCCTCTCAAATCTCCTCCAGAAATATCCTCCACCCTTATTCACCATCATGAGGCCTTTGCTCTTCACGAAGCCATCCCCCATATCCACATAGAAGATCGGAGAGGTTGAAGACACCACTAAGCAAGAGCACAAGCCCTGGATTGGCCTCACCCTAGAGAAAGCATCTTCTCACATGTCTAGACGCTTTTGAGTCAACGTCTTGCCTAGATATCTACAGATCTAGAACCAAGGGAGAGGGTAGGAAGCTCACCTCGGTTCCAGCAGTACCACCATTTCCGGCCATGGATCTCGTAATTCTCCTTGGCAGCATCTTCTCCTTCGGGGCGTTGGCGGATCTCCTCCTCTAGAACTAGCTCCAGCAACTTCCCTCTCTCAATCAAGAATTTCTCTCAGGGAAAACGGCTAGAAAGAGGAGTGAAAACGGCTAGGGTTATGACTTCCCCTTTTATATAAAACTAACATGGGTAGGGACACGCCCGTGTCCTTACCCGTGTCCTGCTTCGGGCGAAGAGTCAACGACAGTTTTAGTGCCGGTTCAATACTCGATATGATGGAACACGCCCATGGTCACGCCAATGGTCACGCCCATGACACCGGGAGTGACTCATATCATTGACCGGAATTTATCGAACTCAACTAAAATCGTCGAACGGAGAACACGCCCCGGTCACAACCATGGTCACGCCCGTGACACCAGGCAGGACTCCTATCGTCGAACGGAATTCGTCGAACTCAACTAAAAGCGTCGAATGGAGAACACACCCCGATCACGCCCATGGTCATGCCCGTGACACCGGGCGTGACTCCTATCATCGAACGGAATTCGTCGAACTCAACTAAAATCTTCAAAGTCAACTAAAATCATCGAACTCACCCACAATCATCGACCGGAGAACATGCCCCAGTCACACCCATGGTCACGCTCGTGACAGAGTTCATGTCCCGGGTTCAACTACTCGAGTACTCGACAACTACTCAAGTACTTGATAACTGACTGGATGGTCAAGGGCATGGTCACGCCCGTGTTGGACCGGTCACGCCCATGTCGGACCGGTCATGCCCGTGACATGGGCGTGAAACTCACTAAGTCGAGAATTCAGTACCTGTGTCCTGATCTAGATAACTCGAGGGCTGGTTCCTCCTACATTCACTTGTGCTAGCCAATTTCCAGCACTTCCCTAGACCCAAGTCAGCTCTCCTGACTCAAAACACACACGAGGGGCTTAGTGCGATTTGGGACATTACAAATCCTATAAACAAAATAAAAGATTTCATGCCGGAAATCAGGCTTGGGCTAGGGGAGAAAAGGATAAAAGGAAAATCAACCTATGAATTGAAATAAAATTACCTGGTGCAAACAACTCTGGATAGCATTGTTGCATCAAATCCATTGGCTCCCATGTGTACTCCTCATTCCCATGATTAGACCATAGCACCTTCACCAAGGGAACACTTTCGCGGCGCAATATTCTCATCTCGTTATCTATGATCCACACTGGCTCTAGTCGCACAGACCTATCGGACGCCACAGCACCATCAGTAGTGGGGGTATATTGATCGGGCCGTAACAGTACCATTCAAAGGGAAGACACATGGAACACATCGTGGAGGTTCTCCAGCTCTGGCGGTAACTCCAACCGATAGGCCAACGGGCCAATCCTTTCTAGTATATTATAAGGCCCAACATGGCTTGGGCTGAGCTTTTTCACTCCACGCACACGTGATACTCCATGCATGGGTCGGAGTTTCGGGAACACCTTATCACCCGCTTGGAACTCCACCATCCGGTGCTTTGCATTATAGTACTTTGCCTTCCAACTTTGAGCCTCCAACATGCGATCCCGTATCAATCTGACCGCTGCATCAGTATCATCTATATATTGATTTCCTAATGCCTTCAGATCTTCATCCTGCACCAAAGACAAGGGAGTCCTACACCTTCTTCCGTAAAGGGCTTCATGGGGCGCCATACCGATGCTCGCCTGATGGATATTGTTGTAGGAGAATTCCACTAGGGGCAAGAGTCTTTCCCACAGCTCTCCTCTGTCCAGCACACATAACCTCAATAAATGCTCCAGTGTTTTGATGGTCTGCTAAGCCTGCCTATCCGTCTGAGGGTGGAACTTCCACTCGGGGATGGGCAACGACTATAACAAACCACCGGGACTCTTACATTCGGCCTTCACCATTTGACAAGCTTCGCAATGTGTAACATAGTGACGGACATCCTTCTTCATTCCCAGCCAGCACATGGTCTTCCGTAAGTCGGCGTATATCTTGGCAATACCCGGGTGTACAGAATATTGAGAGCAATGTGCCTCTCTCAAGATATCCTCCCGGATTTTGCCGCCCTTGGGAATATAGAGCCGGCCACGAAAATAAACGAGGTCGTCTTTTAGGGTGTACTCATCGGTGGTCCCATCTTCAATTTCCTTGACTGCCGGGGCCAAGGCCGCATCCATTCCTTGCTCCAACCGAATCCGGTCCCGGATATCACAAACTATGCTAATGCTTTCCAAATACTCCGCCTAAGGAGCCTTGAATACCAAAGTGATATTCATCTCCTTAATAATCCGAGCCAACTCCATACTCATCAACTGAGACTCTAGGCTAGAGCCTGACACATTTCTACTCAATGCATCGGCTACCGAGTTCACTTTTCTGTGGTGGTAGTTCATGGTGAACTCGTACTTGCATAGAAATTCCAACCACCGCCGTTGTCTCAGGTTCAACTCCTTCTGAGTGCGGACATACTTAATGTTTTTGTGATCGGAAAAGATCTCGCAGTGGACGCCATATAGATAATGCGTCCAGACCTTCAAAGCGAACACCACTGCTCCCAACTCCAAATCATGGACCGGGTAATTAATTTCATGTTTCTTTTACTGTCTTGAAGCATATGCGATCACGTGCTCATGCTGCATCAGCACCTCTCCCATCCCTTGATACGATGCGTCGGTGTAAACCTGAAATCCTTCCTTGCCAGACGAAAGTGCAAGGATGGGGTCGGAGGTTAGCCTATTCTTAAGCTCTTGGAACACCGCTTCACAATGGGGAGTCCACTCAAATGGCACACCTTTCTTCGTCAAAGAAGTGAGAGGAAGGGCAATCTTGGGAAATCCTTTCACGAACTTGCGTTAGTACCCAGCAAGTCCAAGAAAGCTTTGTATATCGTCCGCCGACGTCAAGGGAGACCACTCCTTCACGGCTCGCACCTTTGCTGGATCCACTGCTAATCCTGCTCCACGGATCACATGCCCCAAGAAAGCAACCTCCTTAAGCCAGAATTCATACTTGATAAACTTGGCGTACAAGGCGTGCTCCTTCAATTTCTTCAACACTAAGGTAAGGTGCTCGACATGCTCCTCCTCCGTATTTGAGTAGACCAAGATGTCATCGATGAAAACAATGATGAAGATGTCCAAATATGGCTCATACTCCTTGTTCATCAGACTCATGAAGGCTGAGGGGCATTTGTGAGCCCAAACGACATTACCGGGAACTCGTACAAACCATATCTTGAACTAAAGGCCGTTTTCTGGATGTCCCCTTCCTGTATCCTCAACTGATAATATCCTGAGCGCAGATCCTGTTTGGAAAACTAATGTGCTCCCACTAGTTGAACGAACAACTAGTCGATCTGGGGTAGTGGATAAGTATTCTGCACTATCAACAGATTGAGTTCCCGATAATCTATGCACAAACGCAGGGTTCCATCCTTCTTCTTCACGAACAGTACAGGGGCTCCCTAGGGTGACGAACTGGGAAGTTCAGGGCCATTCGGTACGGGGCCTTGGATACAGTCTTGGCACCCTGCACTAGATTTATCTGGAAGTCAACTTCCCTATGCGGGGGCAATCCTGGCAGCTTCTCAGGAAATACCTCGGGAAAATCCCGTACTACCCGTACATCCTTCACTTCCAATGCTTCTTCCTTGAACTCGAACAAGTCCATGAAGACCTCATCCCCCTTCATATGGGCTTTTATAGCCTGAACAGAAGATAATATCATACGTGGCGCGAAGCCAATACCTTGGAAGATGACGTCGGAGTGTCCATGTCTCAAATAGATATGCTTCTCTACACAGTCGATCCTCGGAAAGTGCCAGTCCCGCCATGCCATGCCCAAAATGATGTCAAACTCCGGCATTCTCAGGACCATGGCCGGCATATTAAAGGCCTTTCCATCAACGAATAACTCCAACTCGCACTTGGCTCTTGCGATCATCTCCGAGCCGTCCGGAAGGCGCACTCGTTGGGCTATTTCAGTGAAATATTTCACACCCTCTATGCCTTTAATGAAATACTCGGACACAAAGGAGTGTGAGGCACCGGTATTGAATCGAGTGTAGGCCGGTTTCTCACTAACCATTTGCCTAAGCATCAAAATTATGAAGGCTCGAGCCATATTCCTAAAAAAACTTAGGCAGACTAAGGACGAATGCTTAATTTCTTCCTCGTAGTGCTCGTCCTTGAGTTGGGTCCTGCTTCAATTACCCCTTCAGCGAGTCTCTTAACGTTTGTCTGAACACCCAAAAGACCCACTTCCAACCACTTTACAATATCCATTATCTCCACCAAGCTCAAGGCTCCTATAAACAAAAGTGGTTTCCCTAGGAAATCTGCCATGTCTATTATCTCCGTTAGATTCAAAATCCGCTATAAACAAAATTGCTTGCCCTAGGGGATCTCGCAAGACTTTATACCATAGTTTTACATACTTGGTGTCGTCCAAACTTGGAAAATCGACGTATAAAGGTATGTACCTAAGGTCAGGTTGGATAATCATAGGGTCAAAGTTGGACATACCTAGTGTGAATTATATATGGGCACACCACTGCTTCCGCTAAGTTAGTTTGTCTGGAAACTGACTAATCGAACGGGTGTGGTTCCATTGTTGAAAGACTTCTTTAGTTGAGTATCGTGGCAAACTGATACCATTTGTAAGACCCCCCCTCCCGGATCCCAAAACACGGGACGAAGGGGGAGTATTATACCCAGAACAGCCGTCTTCCTGTAGCATTAGCACACGGGCTAACCTGTACCACAAGACGTCTATTCCACCAGCTACAATAATATCAATATAACATGCCAACCAAACCAATTATAAGCAAGAGAAGTCAATCCACACTAAGCATATAAGTCCAAATAGTACAATAAGAGAGAAACTAAAGCATGCTTCTACATATCAGAGTACAGCTATAGAAATTGCCCAAAAGGGGGCTACATTAAAACATCTCAACACTCACATCTGTGACTGACGTTATCGATGGCACCGTCACTTCAGGCCCTGTTGTCCTGGCCTGGCTGTCCTGCTGCGTAGTCTGCGGCTGCTCTACCTATGGCATGACCTCCTATCGTCGAACGGAATTCGTCGAACTCAACTAAAACCGTCGAACGGAGAACACGCCCCGGTCACGCTCATGGTCACGCCCGTGAAACCGAGCGTGACTCCTATCGTCGAACAGAATTCATCAAACTCAACTAAAATCATCGAACTCAACTAAAATCGTCGAACCCACCCACAATCATCGACGGGAGAACACACGCCGGTCACACACATGGTCACGCCCTTGACAGGGGGAGTGTCCCCGGTTCAACTACTCGAGTACTCGACAACTACTCGAGTACTCGACAACTACTCGAGTACTCGACAACTGACTGGATATTCACGGGCATGGTCACCCCCGTATTGTACCAGTCATGCCCGTGTCAGACCGGTCATGCCCATGACATGGGCGTGAAACTCAGTAAGTCGAGAATTCACTACCCGTGTCCTGCTCTGGACAACTCGATGGCTGGTTCCTCCTACATTCACCTGTGCTGCCCAATTTCCAGCACTTCCCTAGACCCAAGTCAGCTCTCCGGACTCAAAACACACACGAGGGGCCTAGTGCGATTCGGGACGTTACACGGCGAGTGGTCGACGAAAATCCGTTCTATAAAAAATGAGGGAACAAGCCCTCTGACACGGGCGTGTCAGAGTCCGTGTCCTCCTTTGGTCGACGATTCTAGTTCGACAAAGTTGAGCTACAGGCATGTTTGCTACCGTGTATGGGAACACGGCCTGTGACACGGGCATGTCACAGGCCGTGTCCTTTGCTGGACGTGCCCAGGGCATTTGAGGTCTGGTGAACACGGGCAGGACACGGTCGTGTCTTGGGGTACACGACCTGTGACACGGGCGTATCACTGGCCGTGTCCAGCTCGGGTTGATTTGGTTTTTTGCAGCCTAAAGTACACGGCCACAGACACGGGCGCGTCTGATATAACTTTGTGGATGGACATATAGTGGATACACATATGTTAGAAAGATGTCTGTATGTATGTATGATATGTTATGTTTATTTTGTGCGATGTCATGGGGCGAGACAAGCTGCGGCTACTGACACGGGCGTGTCACTTGGCCGTATAGTGGTCTTGATGAGTCAGTTGTGTGTCGCTTAAGGTACACGGCCTGTGACATGGGCGTGTCACAAGCCGTGTCAGGCAAAATTTAGCCTTTTGTGGAAAAATCGTGGTCGTCCATTTTCTCAGCGGGGATCTAATGGCTCTGGCTCCTCCCTGTTTCCTTAAGGCCGAGAATGAGAAGGAAATTCTCATTTAGATCTTCTACATCATCTTTCTACAGTCCTAGAGAGAGAGAGGAAGAAGGAGGAGGAGGAGGAGGAGAGCCAGCCACCGGTGGAGCTGCAGAGTTCCATTTCGAGATCCGAGGCTAGCGTTGTGGAGGCAAAGATGCTGCGATCCTTTCCATCCGGCTAAAAGTCCATAGCTCGGAAGCAATCTTCAAGGGTAACTAACTTTCTTCCTAGCCATGTAAAGGCTTCCTTTTTGGCATGTGCATAGGATTCCCCCACAAGAGGGTGGCATGTTACGGGAGTCCCTTGGGTGGATTCATGGAATCCCCAATCATTTGGCATATAGATCTGGAAATGGAGTACGGAATAGGCATGCTGTGTGAAGCCCATCTGGACAGGTTGGTCTAGATTAGTGATGTTGCATATACACACCGGAGAAGACTTCGTGATTGAAACTTGTAGTTTAAGAAGTCGATGGGTTGTACTTGTGAAGGATAGTAGCAGGAAGTACTGAAGTGCTAGTCAAGGAAAATACCCTTGCATTGATTGTGATGTTCATGGGTTGTGCTTATGAAGGGCAGTAGCAGGAAGTACTGGATTGGAGATCCAGGAAAATACCCTTGATCTTTGTGATGCTTTGTGGGTTGTGCCTGTGAAGGGTAGTAGCAGGATGTACTGGCGTGGACGCCCAGGAAATACCCACAAATGCTTGTTCGAGCTCGGGGTGGAAATGAGTTTTGTTGATACCGCTGAGCGTGGAACCTAGCTAACCTGTGATTGTGAAGCCAGTCCCGTGAGGACACGATGGCTATGTATGAGCTGGAAGAGCTCTTACGGCTCAATTCCAAAGAGATAAGTTGAAGCTGACCCGCGCCTTTTGATAGCCTCGAGCACGTTGTACTCGGTGATGGCAAGGAGACTTGAGCAACGAGGGGTGGCTGATCCGACCTGCATTATGCCCGTCTAACATGAGACCAGAAGGTACGGTCTCTTGGAGCACATAGCGAGAGTTTTAGGCCTGTGCGCCACGACAACATGGGGGGTTGCGGGCCAATCCTGGGTCATTAAGACTAAAATCTCCGGTTGCATGCCATGGAGTAAATGCTCAACTTTTACCGTTGGGTTTCGACCCTGATACGGTGGTAGGACCTGGTTTGCCGGTACACCAAGAATGTGCCCTGAGTGCACGGATTTTTGGGCCGCGTGGCTGACGGTTGTGATGGAATGTTTGTGCGTGAGTGCACAATCTGTGATGAATATATATATATGCATATGCTTTGCTATGCCTGCAGGGAAGAAATGCCACTGCCCCGGGAAAGGGATAGGGTCGTTATAAATTGGTCAGCAGAATGCTGACCGTTGTCTTGTTACCACCGTTGGGTGGGCTGTCCTTGTACAGGTGCTGGAGAACCGAGCGGGACATTTAAAGGTGAAGTCCCTGCTGCTGCTGCTGATAGCTCATAAAGGCTAATTGAAACAATGTGAAGGCGGTCATAGTGATGGCTGAAATAAAATCTCCTCGGGAAAGGGGAGTCATGGCGGTCAAAGTGTCCAAAACTCTTAATCCCTTGGCGATTCGCGTAATAAAAAGCGAACCACTGATGGCCTTCAGAGGCACGTACGTGGCCTACAGAATGAAGTAATCCGCAAGAACCCGGCCGAGGTGTAGAGGGATGCCATGATGCATGCTGTAGAGGTAGATAAGATCTGACCACCCCGCTACATTCTGACTCATCGAGCGGGTGTTGATGTTGTGCCTAATCAACTGTTGAACATAGCGGAGCGCTGGCGAGATGATATGGGATGACTTGGCAGACCACGCCTCGTACTGCTGTGACAGCCCAGTGATCTCCTGCCAGAATGTGTGGGGAGAACCACCGGTTGGGAACTTAAAGGTTCGGGAAATAACGACCGACTCTGTGAATTCTTCAACCATGTAAACCCCCGCATAAACAGCAAGCATACCCACACTAAAAGTGTAAGTACGTAAGTTCATCCGAAATGTCACCGCAATGGACTCACTAGTGGCTGCGTCACATCGTTCCAAAATGAGGAAGATGGAGAGGAATTCGAGCGTGAGTTCGCGAAATCCGTTCTCCACAATTTAGAAGAGATGATGCCACGAACCCACGTCGAGTAAACGATCCACCTCTAGCTTTAGACCAACTGTCGCAAGCTCCTCATCCGAAACGAAACGAAAATCCAAAAATGGTTTTTGGACAAAACGATCAAATCTCGTGATCATCTCAGGTCGCCCAAAACGAAGCATCTGCTCTGCATCTTCAGTTTTCAACGGAGCATTCAGAACTTCATCCAGCTCCGTCGGAACCATAGTCTGCGTAGAATAGGATGAGGCACCACCGAAGCTTCGTAGCTTGCTAATCACCTTCATATAAACCATGGCAAAGATGAGAGAGAGAGAAACGGAAAGAAATAAGGAATGAGGGAGGATTTTTAGGAGGAGATGGAGATCTCACCGGAGAAGATGAAGGAGAAGGGGGCGATTCCAGCGGACGCACGGGAATTAGAGCTAGCGTGCGTCAAAATCGCTCGGCCGACATTTTTATAAATTAAAAATGCACGGTCGTGCGTTTTTTTTGCACACATTTTACCCAAACCGTGCGTTTTGCAAAAATAGCCAGATTTGCCTCATTTTTTCCAGGAAGTCTCCTCCTGTAACAATAGCGAGAAAAACAAACGCAAATGGAGCGAAGAACCTCCTAAGCGACTAGGCAATCTTCCCGAAATAGGTGCAAGCACCCCAAAAACCTCGCAAGCGTGCATTTAGGCAAAAACAAAATAAACAACACGCAAAATTATTTCTAAAACTATTAAAATTAACTAACTAATCCTACTCCTAGATAAGTACTCGGATTATTGTCATCCCAGCACGACTTATTTGGCTAAGGAAAAGGTTCTAGCTAATTGGCCTATGAAATGAAAAGTGCACAGGTAACTATTCCATTATCCGTTTCGGTAACGGGTACCGATACGACGATAAAGCAGTTACCCATCTACCTAAATAATAATACCTACCCAACACAGGTAGAGGAAATAGGAAAAAAGAAGAGGAGGAGCACTGGTCCTCGCTCATCTCACCACAAAATAAATCCTTGCCAGCAAGATATCGTCTATGGGGAGATGGTAGGAGGAGAGAGAAATAAATGGAGTAATAATTGAAAGCTCCAATTCCTCCTGAACCATATGCAAAGACTCAACCCGCACAGGCTCAGATACAGAGAGGGGAGCAAGAAATAACGAAGATGAAAAACTAAAATAATCATAAATAGGGAGAGTGGTCCCGGTCTCACTCCCAACAGGATCCAAGATCATCGTCGGTATCATATGAGTCCTATCATGGGGAATCCGAGAACTCGAGGTCCGCGGTGGTAAGGGGGACAACCTCGTCCAATAAGGAGGTGCAAACCTATGCATCAAACAAAGGATATTCCTCATCCCATCGGGGTGCGTAAAAGTGTTCCGAAGATCTACCTTCTCTGTCGGAGATAGTAGAGTCATCATCGCATTTCGGCGCAACCTCAGGCACCAAATCATCCAAAAATATGACATCATTAGCCGACTCACAAGAAAAAGGAGTAGGATGATCAGGCAAAAATTGCGGAGCTATGAACCTTCTCTCGAAATCTGGCATAGAATGAGCAGGCCCTATCGCAAAATCATTCGCAGGCACCACCCCATCGACAGGAACAATCTCTGTATCCCATATAGGAGAGCCCATGAGTTCCTGATCCTCTTTTTGCTGGCTACCATAAGAGTTATCGTCATCACTCAAGGGAAGCTCGTAAAAAGGGAGCGATGGACCCATGAATGATCTCTATGCAGCGAGAGATTCTTCGGTAATCTCAACGGTTAAAGAACGAGCTAGATGAGCAATGTCAGTGAATGGGCCAGGCAACACCCTGGTATGCCTATCCACAATAATCTTCTATGAATGGGAGGCAGCTACGCACTAGCCCTCAGAGGGAGAAGGTTCGCACAAGCGAGGGCAATCCTTTACCATGTGGTCTATACCTTGATATTGCAAACATTGAATACAAAGCTCGGCGTTCATAACATTCATGACGTCAATGTATAGACGCAAAGTGTCATAGAGACGGCACTTGGCTACGGAATACATCGCGAACAAAAATATATACCAAAAAGGGTGCTACCCAACTAGAATGAAATAACACAGATCTGCTTGCTAAAAAGTAAAGTAAAGAAGAAACATGCGATGTACAAATGGAAAAGCGCTTCTATCTCTTATCTCCCTCTCCAAAAACTCACACTATTGTGTTCCCTGTCAATAGCGCCAAAAAATTGATGCGTTGGACGGCAAGTGTACCGGTCGCACAAGTAATATAAAATGGGCGAATGTCCCCAAGTATCGATCTCTGAAAGAACACAATAAAGTGAAGTTAATTTTGAGGACGACTTGAGATTGAAGTCCTTAGGTCAGCGTTTACAAAGTTGTGTTTTGATTATTCCGGAAAAAGAAAGTAAAACACTATAAAATACTCATATGCAACACCGCTATGCGATGTTTCGCCAGGCGGGATGAAAGACTATCAGGACGCTATACATCAAATCGATGGGTGGATGGACGAGTTGGCTTGCAGATGAGGTGGTGAGGATTGTGGAATGAGGGTCGTGAACACCTCTTCGCCACACACGCCTCTAGCAATCGCTAGAGCGGCAGAACGGATGTGGAGGCGGACGGAAATGGCACACCTCAAGAAAATAACGTACATATAAAATCACGTAGACATGATGGTATACAAACGTATATTACGTTAAACATACTTCATCACATACAAAGAGATCAACTACATATCAACTACAAAACAAGAAGAGAGTGTGAGAAATCAACCGAATACAAAGTCTTGCTGAGGATTCACGGCAGGAATCGCCGGATTGTCAATCCGCGTCCTAGCTCAGTCCTCAACTGCATCCGGGGTAGAGGAGGCTGTCACTAACTCCCAATGCACCCATCTTCTTGGTGTCACGATGGGGAAGAAGAATGACACAAACTTCTCCTATCTTGATGGAGAAAGCAAGATCACACTCTTCTTGAAGCTCAAGGATGAAGGAGGAGGCAGAAATGAAGCTCCGACTTTAATTTGGCATTGAAAGCTTTCCCGGAGGCCACTCCAAGGTGGAGAATGATGAAAAACGGCGGAAATTTGCCCTAAAAAGGCGGAACTTTGCACTAAAATGGCGGATGGAATTGCTCAAGTTCGGTCTTCTAAAATGGAGAAAATCTGCGTTTAAATAGAAGCAGGTCAAAAAAATAGTCATGCATGGTTTGGCGCACGACCGTGCACTAACCGTGTGTTATTAACTTCTAGGACAAGTTTGCGGAAGAAGATGCGTTGACCCGTGTGTTTTACTCACGCACGGTCGCTTTCACCCATGCGTGAAGGAAATCACACGGGTAAACACAGAGCGCAAGAAAACAGGGAAACACTAGGGAACCGTATGTTTTAGACACGCACTGGCGCTTCCGCTCGTGTGTGAACAAAGTGCACGATTAACCACAGAATGGAACAAACAAAAATGCTACAGGAATACCGTGTGCTTCCTTCGCGCACGGTTCAAAGAAACTATGTGTTAACCGTACGTGAAGATTGTCGGGCTCAGCTCAACAAAATTCGTCGTGCTCCACTCGATGTTTCTCCTGTACAAACAAAACGCACGATCGTAAAGAACCGTGTGCTAAGAAAATGCACGACCGTGCATTTTCCTCAAACCTGCATTCTAGCCTTGGGTAAAATGCACCACCTGCATACAAACTAATAAAACCAAAGAAGATCCTCCATCAAAGCAGAAATGCAACAAAAGCAACTGGAAAGAGCCCCTGAGGAGCACCATGTGCATACCACCAACAATAGAATGTGCGATTGCACACCACCAGGGCCAAAACAATGGACTTGGCGTAAAAACTGTAAAAATGAAATATCAAAGATAGCATACTAAAATTGAAGTGCAAGTGAGTGAAAACTAGCCCAGATGAGTCCAAAAACGTCTAAATAAATCAGACTCATCAGATATGAAAAAGAAAAGAGTACTCCCAAAATACGTATTTCAAGTCAGAAAAGAATTTCTTCTCTTGCTGGCACGAAAAGTGTTTTGGGAGCACCCACACAACTAAATAGTTCGCAAAATCTGTTAACCAAGGTGGGGAAGAAGAAATAGTATTTATGGCTAGGAGGCGTTACTCGGGGAATCTATCATTCATGTCAGATTCGAAGAGAGCTTCCGCACCGGTATTTTTTAAGTGGGAGAGGTGATCAGCGGCAAAATTTTCCACGCACTTCTTATCCCGGATCTTCAAATCAAAATCTTGCAGGAGGAGGATCCATCGAAGAAGGTGAGGCTTGACATCTATTTTTGCTAACAAATATTTTAAGGCGGAGTGGTCAGAAAATACGATAACTTTAGATAGCTTTATATACGAGCAAAACTTATCAAATGCAAAAATGATGACTAAAAGTTCCTTTTCCGTTGTCGTGTAATTACTTTGTGCGAAAGTGAGCGTCATGCTTACTTAATAAATAAGATGAAAATATTTGTTTATACGTTGGCCAAGAACGACACCTACGATAATATCAATAGCGTCGCACATAATCTCGAACGGAATGGTCCAATCGGGCACCACTAAAATGGGTGAATTGATAAGTTTTTGTTTTATAAAATTAAAAGTGTACTCGCATTCGCTATTAAAGACAAAATTTGATTCCTTTTCCAAGAGGAGAGTAAGAGGCTTTATTATTTTTGAAAAATCTTGAATGAAACATCAATAAAAGCCTGCGTGGCCAAAGAAACACCTAATAGATTTAGCGTTAGAAGGCGGCGGAAGTTTTTCGATTATTTCAACCTTGGCCTTATCGACCTCCATCCCCTTAGACGAAACCTTATGACAGAGAACCAAACCTTCTCGAACCATAAATGTACATTTTTCCCAATTTAAAACAAGATGCGTGTCCTTGCATTGCTGAAGGACACGATCTAAATTACGAAGACAAGATCGGAAAGAGCATCCAAAAATAGAGAAGTCATCCATAAAGACATCCATAATGTCTCCTGTAACACCCCCTATCCGTCGCATAGCATATAGCAGTAGGTCTGGCCGGGGCCCGACGCCGTATGCCACAGACAGACCGGGTGGTTACTCATGGAAACCATCCAACCAATCAATGTCCTACACAGAGCATTCTAGCGGAAGCAGTTTATAAAAGTTGCAATAAAGAACCCAGCATTAAAGCATGAATGTCCACTAAAACAATATAGGAATGTTATAAAAATACCAACATAAGCCTTAAGGCCTTACAAAATGTTTCACTTGATATTACATGATTTACAAACCACGGCACGCAGGTCGGTCATACATGAATAAAATAGTAAACACTCCCAATTGGGCCTTCGTGGTCCGGCTTCGCAAAAAGGGCTTTAGCCCGCTATTGACCGCTTGGTCCAGCAGCACCTGCAAGCAACAAACCACCGCACGGTGGCAAAACAAGGCAACGGTCAGCAATGCTGACCAAATTATAACGATCTCGCCCCCAACTCGGGGCGGCGATGCTCCTTCCCTGCATTTCATTAGCATAAACGAGCAATAAATTTATATATAGCCATTTCAACACAGACGTTGGCTCGCACGGCCACACGCCACGTGCTATCAGGGCACATTCTCGGTGAACCGGTCGATGTCAGGTCAATTAAAGCCATAGACATTCCGGACTCACCACCGCCACTTTGACGGCCAAACCTATGAGCAATTTGTCTTGTTGGCCTGGGTCACGACAATTTAGGCCATCGACCGCCGAAGACCCTAATCTATGCCAACGACAATTGCCACGTGCCTTTAGGTCTCTTTAACCGAACGACATAGAGCAGGTACGGTTCCATCTAACCCGTGCTCACATCGCAACGACAATTTAAGCCATTTGCGCGGGTCAAACTTCCACCGAGTCCTGTTTCCATCACAATTCACATAACCCAGTTATGTTCAAGTTGGCTCTCAAGCCACCAAGTTGGCAGGATCTCGTATTCGACCAGTTTTCCGGGTGCACCTTTGGGTTAGTCCCCAAGGCTCCCTACTGCAATCTACCGCGTAGAAACCCGAAATAACAATCAATAGCACGGAGTCTTCCCTGGCATTTATGCAATGCAACATCACCGATCCAGACCAACATATTCGGGTAGGCTTCACATGTCATGCCTATGTCCGTTCTCGCTTACGGACTCTAAACAACGGGGACTACACATATCTACCAGAAGGAATGCCTCCAACTCTCCGCAAACTCGCGAGAGCGGGCTTCCTATGCAAAGAAGGAGAGCTACTCATACTCAAGAAGAGAATCGTTACTCTAGCGTTCCTCTTTGGCGCCATTGAAAAGTGTGCGGACGAAAAGCACCGCACTAGCTTTGCCTCCGTAGATCCGGAGTCGGCTCTCGATTTGGAGCTTCGAAGCTCCTCCAATGGCCGGATCTAGCTCCTTCCTTCCTTGGCTCTCCTCTCTCTCTCTAAGCTTTTAGAAAGATGATAACTTATGAAAAGTGAGGGTTTCTAAGTCCAATCCCGGGTATATCCCTTCAGGAACAACCCCCAGCCGTTGGATCATCAATTAAAGAAATGAACGGCTTTGATTCGGGACTGAAATGCCCAATCTGGACCGAACACGGCCTGGCACACGCCCGTGTCCAGGGCCGTGTGCCTCATTCGCCGTCAAATTCGAATCGCCTGGAACAACACACGGGTATCGAACACGCCCGTGTTCGACCTGACACGCCCGTGTTCCACCTGACACGGCCGTGTGGCCGGCCGTGTACCCCCATCATTTTTCCCCGAAAATAACCCGAGCACTGCACGGGTTCTAGGACACGCCCGTGTCCTTGCCCGTGTCACCTCGACACGCCTGGGCTCCAGGCCGTGTACACTGTCTCGACACTCGACACTTCGTCGAGTGAAGATCGTCGACCTAGTGACACGGCCTTGGACACGCCCGTGTCCTAGGCCGTGTGCCTTGTCTCGACACAATGTCGAGACCAAAGTGTCGACTCCCGGGACGAGTGTCGACACGGGTTGACATGCGCTGCGACACGCCTATGTCGCAGGCCGTGTGCCATGTGTCGACACTTCGTCGAACACAGAGTGTCGACTTTGCGGGCTAAGTGTCGACACGGGTCGACACGCCCTGCGACACGCCCGTGTCGCAGGCCGTGTGCCCAGTCTCGACACAATGTTGAAACCAAAGTGTCGACTTCCCGGCTCAGTGTCGACACAAGCTTGACATGCCCTGGGACACGCCCGTGTCCTAGGTCGTGTGCCTGCAGGCAGAACCCAAAACTGGACCAAAACATCCCCCGTCGCTCCTTTGAGTTTCAGGGCATTACAACTCTCCCCCTCTTAAAAGAATTTCATCCTCAAAATTATATAAAGGAAAGACATGTACAAAACCAAAATTTGTACCTGAGCGGAACAACTCCGGATACTCGTCAAGCGTAGTCTGCTCTCGCTCCCAAGAGAGCTCCTCACGACTGCAATTGTCCCACCGGACCTTGACCATCCTGATCTCTTTATTGCGTAGCCGCTTGACCTCCGAGTCCTCAATCCGCACGGGCTTGACCTTTGTCGTCAGCCCACTATCCACCGGCACTTGATCAACCGCGATCACTTGCGTAGGCTCTTGCACCGCCTTCCGAAGTACCGAAATATGGAATATGTCATGTAAACCACTAAGCTCCACTGAAAGCTTCAACTGATAGGCCACTTCACCAACTCGCTCCAGAACCTCAAACGGTCCAAGGTACCTCGGGCTTAGCTTTTTAAATCGCCGCACCCGCGAGACACCCTTGAACGGCTTGATCTTTAAGTATACATAATCGCCCACAGCGAACTCCACATTCCTGTGCTTGGCATTATAGTACTTTGCTTGCCGGTCCTGAGCGATAAGCAACCTCTCCTGAATGGTTCTCACCAAAGAAGTAGCATCCTCCACTTCCGACCGCTTAAACAACTTTGACTCACCCGTTTCTAACCAAGACAACGGCGTGCGACATTTTCTACCATATAGGGCCTCGAAAGGAACCATCTAAATACTCGCTTGGTAGCTATTGTTGTAAGCGAACTCCACCAAATAAAGGTGGTCTTCCCATTGCTTTCCAAAATCCAAGACACACATGCGGAGCATGTCTTCCATGGTTCTATTGACCCTCTCGGTCTGCCCATCCGTTTGCGGATGAAAGACTGTACTGAATTTCAGCTTTGTTCCCAACATTTGCTACACAAGCCCCAATCATTGGACGCGAACCGCCCGTCTCGGTCACTCATGATGCTGCGGGGCACACCATGAAGTCGTACTATGTTATCCACATAAAGCTTTGCCAACTTCTCCACCGGATCATCCTTCCTATGCGGAATAAAATGCGACAGCTTCGTTAATCGATCAACAACCACACAAATGGCGTCGTTCCCCTTTTGCGACCTTGACAAACCGTGCACAAAGTCCATAGAGATGTCGTCAAATTTCCACTCCGGAATAGGCAAGGACTTAAGAAATCCTCCCGGCTTTTGGCACTCCGCCTTCACCAAGGCGCAAGTTTGGCACTTCGCTACGTATAGCGCCACATCTTTCTTCAAACCCGACCACCAAAACAGTTTCTTCACATCACGGTACATCTTCGTGCTTCCCGGGTGAATCGAGTACTTGGTATGGGGTGCCTCATACAACAACTCCACCCGTAAATTGCCCACACTTGGGACACACAGATGACCGTCTTTCCAAAGTAATCTGTCCTCCATGACGAATTGGGAATTTGACCCATCCAGAGCCACTACCATGAACTGCTTCATAAAAGCATCCATATCCAAAGCCTGCCGAATACGATCAGCCAGGTCATATTGGACATCAGTCCAATTCAGAACTGCTTCAACACTTGATTGTCTATCCACACAAACAATCTCCAACGCATCCAACTCCCGCACCAACCGCTCATCATGCACCGATAGCCAATTGGCTTGAGCTGGGGCTCGGCGACTGAGCATGTCTGTAACCGCATTCCCTTTACCAGGCACGTAGTGGATCTTGAATGTATAGTCCCCCAGGAACTCCATCCATCTACGCTGTCGCATATTCAGATCCTTCTGATCAATAAGATACTTCAGGCTCTTGTGATCGGTGTAGATATCAATCTTCACACCGTATAAATAGTGTCTCCACAGCTTCAAGGCAAAATTCACGGCCGCTAACTCCAAGTCATGGACCGGATAATTCCTCTCATGCACCTTCAGCTGTCTCGAGCCATAAGCTATTACACTTCCGTGTTGCATTAGCACGCAACCCAAACTGCTGCCCGAAGCATCACTATAAATCTCATAGCCTTCAGTCCCATATGGCGAACTCAGCACAGGCGCCGTGGTCAACTGACACTTCAACTCCTCAAAAGCTCGCGCGCACTCCGGCGTCCAAACGAACTTATGCTCCTTCCTCATCAAAGTAGTGAGAGGTAATGCTATCCGCGAGAAGTTCTCTACGAAGCGCGTATAATAGCCGACAAGCCCCAGAAAAATCCGGACTTCCGCTACCGTAACAAGCTCAAGCCACTCCTGTATCGCAACGAACTTCGTCGGATCCATAGCAATACCCTCTCCACTTACTATATCCCCGAGGAACGCCACTGAGGATAGCCAAAACTCGCACTTCGAGAACTTGGCATACAAATGATTTCTCCTTAGCGTCTCCAACACCAAATGAAGATGCTTGAAGTTATCTTCCTCACTTTGCGAGTACACCAAAATATCATCGATGAAGATGATCACGAAATGGTACAAGTACTCCCTAAAAGTCCTGTTCATCAAATCCATGAACACTGACGGCGCATTAGTCAGCCCAAATGGCATGACTGTAAACTCATAATGCCTGTATCTCGTACTAAACGCTGTCTTCGGGATATCACTCTCCCTTATTCGCAGCTGATAGTACACAACCTTGAGATCCAAATTAGAGTACACCGCCAACCCGACTAACTGATCAAAAAGATCATCAATCCGGGGGATCGGGTACTTGTTCTTCTCCGTCAGCTTGTTGAGCTCCCGATAATCAATACATAGCATCAAGCTTCTGTCCTTCTTCTTAACAAAGAGGACCGGTGCGCTACAAGGCGAAGAACTCGGGCGCACATACCCTTGCTCCAACAACTATTGCAGTTGAACTTTCAGCTCCGCCATTTCCTTAGGCACTAGCCGATAAGGAGATCGTGACACAGGCTTTGCACCTAGCACTAGCTCAATCGTAAAATCTATCTCCCGTTGAGGCGGGGCTCCAGGAAGATCTGCGGGGAGCACATCAGGGTATTCCGATACCACTGTAATACAATCCAACGCGGGCTTCGGCTTTGCAACCTCCACTAGTGTAAAGAACAGTTCTGCACCGGCACAAACCGCCTTCACCACCTGAAGAGAAGACATCAACGTCTTGCTCGACCGCTTTAAGCCCGTAAAAGCCGTTTCACGACTTGCTCCCAGCTTGACTTCCTTACGACCGCAGTCAATATAGGCCTGCTGTTCCGAGAGCCAGTCCATGCCAAATATAACGTCGAACTCCACTAACGGAAGTAAAGACGCCTGCAGATCGAACTCCTGATTCCCAATACAAATCTTAACATCGCAGATCCTATCCGCTCGCATCGAACACCCATTGGGCAACAACACATCCAACTTATCCTTCGCCATCGAAGAAGGGACTCCGATGCGTGATATAAATCCTTCGGACAAGATGGAGTGTGAAGCTCCCGTATCGAAGAGTGCTCGTGCCGGATTTTCACAAATCAATAAAAATCCTAAACAAGTAGTGGTAATGTAACATGTGCATAACAAGTATTTAAAGATTGACTTGCTATAAATTAAATCGTACCTGTCACCACATCAGCCAGTTTGATGGCCTCCTGTTGGCCAAGATTATAGACCCTTGGTTGGGCCGGAGCATAATGGGATGCGGTCGACTCCACTGCCTTTCCCTTCTCTTCATAAGTAGCTCCCGGCCTTCTCTCGGACTTAGGACGTCCGCTCCAACAGTCACGGGCAAAATGCCCCGTCTTTCCACAAGTAAAACACGCACCCGGGGTCCGACCCGTAGTCGCCGCAGAAGCACTAAAAGGAGCTGGACCCGAAGTCCTATGCTTCTCGAAAGACCTCTGATATCCTGTCTTTGAAGTAGTCGGCACTTTAAATTCAGATTTCCTATCACCCAAGTCTTTCTTTGCTTGCACATTCTTCATGTCCTTCTCCAAGGACCGGGCAGTATTGACCAAGGTTAAGAAACCCTGCGTCATCGGCCCTGAAAGTAGTAATCTCAACTCATCTCTCAAGCCTTCATAGAAGCGATTAGTCTTGTGCTCCTCATCCACGATAGTGGAGCTAGCATATCGACTCAAATGAGTGAACTCATGGAGATATTCATCCACGCTCTTCTCATCCTGAACCAACTTCAGAAATTCATTTTCCAATGTAATCTTCTGCGTCGAAGGGAGGTATCTAGCCAAGAACAATCTCGAGAACTCTTCCATCGAGACATCACCAAGTTGCCTACCTCTCAATAAGTGCAACTCCAATCCTTCCCACCACATTCTCGCTTCACCGTCCAAAAGGAACGTAGCGATGGTGGTCATTTGCCACTCCTCCGTCTCCGTTACTGTCATGACTCTCTTCACCCTAGAGAGCCAGTCTTCAGCCTGAGATGGGGTTCCCAACCCCGAGAATAACGGAGGGTTAAAGCTCATTACATGCTTAAGCTGCCTCTCAGTTGCCCTCCTTGGCACCACCAGTTCCACAACCACTTGCTTCACTCTCCTTGGCTCAGCCTCTTGAAGAGGTTCCTGCTCCATCACAGGATCGGGCTACTACGTTTGCCTTGCATGCTGCGTATTTATCACGGCCAACACCGCTTCAGCCACCAATCGTATGTTCTCAGCCGACAGAGGTGTTGCAGGAGCAACATCTGGTGCACTACTAGCCTCAGAAACTCGGCATTCTGACGGCCCAACACCACTTCTGGTCACCTATAGTGGTACAAAACACCGTTAAGCGACCAAATAAAATTGCAAACAGCAATTATAGGAACACGCAGGTTCCTCTAACACGAGTATTTTCATTCCTAAGTGGACATTCATGGGATCTTTTACCATTATAACGATGACGCACACAATGTACTCACCACCCCTTAAGAAGAATTCGCCCATGAATTCATCTTAAGCTCGACCAAAACCAGTAGTCTGATACCAAATTATAACACCCCCTATCCGTAGCATAGCATATAGCAGTATGTCCGGCCGGGGCCCGACGCCATATGCCACAGACAGACCGGGTGGTTACTCATGGAAACCATCCAACAAATCAACGTCCTACACAGAGCATTCTAGCAGAAGCAGTTTATAAAAGTTGTAATAAAAAACCCAGCATTAAAGCATGAATGTCCACTAAACCAATATAGGAATGCAATACAAATACCAACATAAGCCTTAAGGCCTTACAAAATGTTTCACTTGATATTACATGATTTACAAACCACGGCACGCAGGCCGGTCATACATGAATAAAACAGTAAACACTCCCAATTGGGCCTTCGAGGGCCGGCTTCGCAAAAAGGGCTTTAGCCCGCTATTGACCGCTTGGTCCAGCAGCACCTGCAAGAAACAAACCACCGCACGGTGGCAAAACAAGGCAACGGTCAGCAATGCTGACCAAATTATAACGATCCCGCCCCCAACTCGGGGCGGCGATGCTCCTTCCCTGCATTTCATTAGCATAAGCGAGCAATAAATTTATATATAGCCATTTCAACACAGACGTTGGCTCGCACGGCCACACGCCCCGTGCTCTCAGGGCACATTCTCGGTGAACCGGTCGATGTAACGTCAATTAAAGCCATAGACATTCCGGACTCACCACCGCCACTTTGACAGCCAAACCTATGAGCAATTTGTCTTCTTGGCCTGGGTCACGACAATTTAAGCCATCGACCGCTGAAGACCCTAATCTATGCCAACGGCAAGTGCCACGTGCCTTTAGGTCTCTTTAAACGAATGACATAGAGCAGGTACAGTTCCATCTAACCCGTGCTCACATTGCAACGACAATTTAAGCCATTTGTGCCGGTCAAACTTCCACCGAGTCCCGTTTCCATCACAATTCACATAACCTGGTTATGTTCAAGTTGGCTCTCAGGCCACCAAGTTGGCAGGATCTCGTATCCGCCCAGTTTTCCGGGTGCACCTTTGGGTTAGTCCCCAAGGCTCCCTGCTGCAATCTACCGCGTAGAAACCCGAAAAAACAATCAATAGTACAGAGTCTTCTCCGGCATTTATGCAATGCAACATCACCGATCCAGACCAACATGTCCGGGTAGGCTTCACACATCATGCCTATGTCTGTTCTCGCTTACGGACTCTAAACAACGGGGACTTCACATATCTACCCGAAGGAATGCCTCCAACTCTCCGCAAACTCGTGAGATCCGGCTTCCTATGCAAAGAAGGAGAGCTACTCATGCTCAAGAAGAGAATCTTTACTCTAGCGTTCCTCTTTGGCGCCATTGAAAAGTGAGCGGATGAAAAGCACCGCACTAGCTTTGCCTCCGTGGATCGGGAGTCGGCTCTCGATTTGGAGCTTCGAAGCTCCTCCAATGGCCGTATGTAGCTCCTTCTTCCTTCCTTGGCTCTCCTCTCTCTCTAAGCTTTTGGAAAGATGATAACTTATGAAAAGTGAGGGTTTCTAAGTCCAATCCCGGGTATATCCCTTCAGGAAAAACCCCCAGCCGTTGGATCATCAATTAAAGAAATGAACGGCTTTGATTCGGGACTGAAATGCCCAATCTGGACAAAACACGGCCTGGCACACACCCGTGTCCAGGGCCGTGTGCCTCATTCACCGTCAAAATCGAATCGCCTGGAACAATACACGGGTATCGAACACGCCCGTGTTCGACCTGACACGCTCGTGTTCCACCTGACACGACCGTGTGGCTGGCCGTGTACCCCCATCATTTTTCCCCGAAAACAACCCGAGCACTGCACGGGTTCTAGGACACGCCCGTGTCCTTGCCCGTGTCACCTCGACACGCCTGGGCTCCAGGCCGTGTACATGGTCTCGACACTCGACACTTCGTCGAGCAAAGATCGTCGACCTGGTGACACGGCCTTGGACACGCCTATGTCCTAGGCCGTATGCCTTGTCTCGACACAATGTCGAGACCAAAGTGTCGACTCACAGGACGAGTGTCGACACGGGTTGACACGCCCTACGACATGCCCGTGTCGCAGGCCGTGTGCCATGTCTCGACACTTCGTCGAATGCAGAGTGTCGACTTTGCGGGCTAAGTGTTGACACGGGTCGACACGCCCAGCGACACGCCCGTGTCGTAGGCCGTGTGCCCAGTCTCGACACAATGTCGAGACCAAAGTGTCGACTTCCCGGCTCAGTGTCGACACAAGCTTGACACGCCCTGGGACACGCCCGTGTCCCAGGCCGTGTGCCTGCAGCCAGAACCCAAAACTGTCCCAAAACGTCCATCGTCGCTCCTTTGAGTTTCGGGGCGTTACATCTCCTACCAGCTCACCAAATATTGCTAGCATACATCTTTGAAATATAGCTGGAGCATTGCAGAGGACAAATGGCATTCTTCGGTATGCGAAGGTGTCAAATGGGCAAGTAAAAGTTGTTTTCTCTTAGTCATTGGGGGAAATTGGGATTTGGAAAAACCCTGATAAGCCATCAAGAAAACAAAAGTATGGATGACCGATTAAACGCTCTAGAATTTTGTCAAAGAACTGTAGTGAGAAATGATCCTAACGGGTGACATCATTTAGTTTTCTATAATCGATGCACACCCGTCAACCCGTAACAGTATGAGTTAGGACGAGTTCATTATGCTCATTTTCCACTACGACAAGACAGCCCTTTTTGGGCACGACATGAACGGGACTAACCCATGCACAATCTGATATAGGATAATTATTCCCCGCATCTAATAATTTTATGATTTCGGCTTTAACGACGTCTTTCATGTTTGGGTTAAGAAATTTGAAAGTACAACTAGATCTGATATACTCTAGAGGGGGGTGAATAGAGTATATGGTGCTTTGAAACTTTTTACAACAATTGTTGTAATATGTGTGAGCACGGAAGAAATAATAAATCTAATCACAGCACTAAGTTAAATAAAAACTAAGCACAGAAAAATCAAGGCCAGAAACAAAAATGAAAGCAAGCAAAACCAGAAGACACAATAAAATATAGTGGTTCCCCTAAACTTGGGTACATCCACTCTTCTACCACCCTAGGTAGGAATCCACTGCAGGATGAGTTGATCAGGTGTCCTGGGAACCAATGAGCTTTTGATAAGGTGCTCAAAAACAAAGCAGATTTTTTGATCAGGTGTCTTGCCACCAATGAGCTTTTGACAAGGTGCTCAAAAACCAAGCTCAAACTTTTGAAGGGAGTTTGAGAAACCCTTTACAGAGTGGGGGTGAGAGAGTAATGGAAGTCTTCTCTTTCTCAAACAACTGAGAAGACTATGTGGATTGATGTCAAAGCTCCCCCTGAATCCTTGAGATCTTCAGGAAGAAAAAGCTTTGCTGAGGGTGATAGACCTTCAAAGATTGAACTCCAACAATAGATGATTTCAGCAAATAGCTGAAATGTTGAATGTCTGGAGTCTGGAAATATGTTGGCCTTGAACACTTTGAAAACTAAAGAGATCTGAAGATTTTCTGAAAGCTTGATCTCCTTGGATGAGTGTTCTTCAGAATTCTTTTTGACAGAATATTTTTGAATGTGTCTCTGTAATCTCTGTTCTCTGTTCTGTATTGTGTGTTAGAGAGATTCAAAAATTCTGTCTTTTATTCTCTGGTACAGAATAGAATAACATTCTCTGTCAAGGATAGTCGTTGGCCTGCATTAATTGCATCCTTAATTGCATAATCTCTTCTATAGGAAAGTCCACAGAAATATTCCTTTAAAGATTCCTTGAAACTTGGTCCAGAATTGAATGAGAACGGCAAGGAAATCTCTGAATTAATTCAGAATAACTCCTAACTGATTTGTATTTGAAATTAGAAACATCCTGGAAGTTATCTGAAATCGTCGAACTGAGCTCTGCTATCGTCGAGCTGAGCTCAGCGATCTGGAAACATACAACAGCAAAATATCGTCAATCTGAGCTCACAGATCGTCAATCTGAGCTCAGAGATAAAGATCCCAAGCAGAGTCAAAATCGTCGACCTGAGCTCACCGATCGTCGAATGGAGTTCGATGATATAGTGAAGTTGAGCTCAGCGATCGTCGAATGGAGTTTGACGATCTGTCAAAGTTGAGCTAGACGATCGTCGAATGGAGATCGACGATCTGTCGAGGTTGAGCTAGACGATCGTCGATCGGAGTTCGACGAATCCTCGTGCTGAGCTCGACGATATGACTTAGTCTCCAAATACACAATCTTGGTCTTCAGGGCAGCTTCCAAACCTAGACTTCTAACCCTTAGACTTAATTCTATTTGACCTATTAAGCTATACAGGAGGTCAAGCAAAGGTTCCTAGAGACATAGTGATCCTGACCCAAATTAGTAATACGGTGTTCCAACAATCTCCCCCTATTTGGGTTAGGATTACTATTTATAGACTTTGGAAAAATTTCAAATAACAACATACAAGCATCAAAGCAGAAAAACAACAGCTAGACATTGCAGAATAATCACAGAGATATATATAGCATCCAGATAGCAATCAAAGATCACAGAAATTGTCACCTTACAATATCATTTCTTCTCTTTGCCTTTAACAAATTTAATTTCTCTGTTAGGATTGAGGGCTTCCTTGTTGGATCTGGTATCATCTGCTGCACCCAAATAAGTTTGCTTTTTAGGCCTGGGAACCACAGCTTCAGGATGTAATTCCATGTATCTGTCAGCATCAAAGAATTTACTTGAAGCATATTTCTCTAGTTCTTTCTGTCTCTGTTCAGACATAGTAGAAATGTTGGAAGAATCTATTCCTTGTTCTCTAGCCTTTTTAATTTGGTCCAGTGCAGCTAATTCCTTTAACCTTGCAGTCCAAGCAACTGGATTATTTTCAGGGTCCTCAAAAGATACAGGTGGCTCATACCTGTTGGAGGGATTGTCTTGAGGAGGCCTGGCAGACACAGTCTCTTTCAGCTTGTAGGGGAAAGGACCAGAAGTTGTACCAGAAGAAATTTGTCCTCCCCTAGAATATGGGTGTTGCCTGGAGTACCCTTTGGAATATACTTTAATATCTCTTTGACTACCTCTATATCCTCCTCTCCTAGAATGTGAACCCCTGGATTGGCTTTCCCTGTGGTAAGATCTGGCATGAGGTTGATAGGGAGCCTGACTTCTGGCTGGGGGTTGACTTGCATTCCTTCCACCTGCACCTGCATCAGGAGGAGGTGGTGGAGAAGGATGAGAGTGCTGGAATTGGGATGAACCCTTCTCATATTTTCTCTTTTTCTTCATTGCTTTCAGCTGATTTTTAGAGTATTGCATCCAGTGTTCAGTGATTGGGCAGTCATGTAAAATGTAATATGGGATATCATTATTATCTTTAACTTTAGCAGGAGGTACCCTTTTCATTTCTTTGCTCCTTGCCTTCCTTTTCCTGGCAATGGTAGTAGAAGAATCATCAGAGTCTGTTTTAAATTCATCAGATTCAGAACTCTGGTCCTCATAGAGAGCATCTATTTTCTTCATTAAATCCTTCTTAAGTTGAACAGAAGCAGATGAGGCAGAAGTTGAAACAGCAGCAGCAGCAGGTGTTGAGATGGTAACAGTAGGGACAACAGCAGATGGAGAAGGTGAAGCAGAAACAACAACAGTAGCAGCAGGCTCTGGACAGGTGACAACAGAAGCAACTTCACTAACAACAGTAGAAACAGCAGATTCACTAACAACAACAGAAACAGAAGGAACATCATCAAAGATTGCAGAAGGCTCAAATTCAGTGGCCTCTGACATCAGAATGTCCTTGGAAGATGGTTCATCAGAAACAGTAGGAACTTCAGCAGCAGTATGAATATCTTCAGCAGCAGCAGTATCAACAATCCTTTCTTCAGAAGAAGCAGCAGCAATTACTGATTTTACAAAGGAGGTGATCATGCTAGGGTCACAGCAAGAAAAAGGTACAAGTGCCTTGGATAAATCTTCTAGAGGCTGGACAGCATGGACCTCTGACAGACAGCTAAAGTAAGCAGAATCAAAAAATGATAGCAAAGACCTGAGGTCTATTGCAAGAACTGTAGTTGAAATCTGACTTTCTGGAGGCACATCAACAACAACAGGAGGAGCAGCAGAAGAAGCAGAACTAACAACAGCAACAGACAGAGAGCTTACAGCAGAAGCAACAGCAGCATGAAGATTCACTTCATATGGCATCTCCCCCTGCCTAGATGCAGATATGTCTGGATCAAGGCACACTACTGTAGGTGCTGCCTGAGGGAAGAGGGAAGAGAGCCCGACAGAAAGGGCTGCTACTGACAGGTGCAGAGGAGCCAAGGAGGTCTCCTACAATAGAGAGAGCCTGGGGGCAAGCAGCTCATACAGCCTGTCAGCAAGGGCTGAGAGGTCTACTTGCTCAAGAGCTGGAGCAGAGGTAGAAGGTATGGAAGCAGATGAAGGTTCTGGAAGTGGAGAGCTGGAGAATTGTGGAAGGGATGGCTGAGATGTTGGTGGGGTGGATATGGAGGACAGGGGAATGGATATGGATGGGGTGAATGTTGGTTGATCAATGATCTGGTGTAGGAGGTCTTGAAATGAAGTGGAGGAGGAAGGTAGGTCAGGAGGAGATGATGGGGAATCATCCATAAAGGACTCATCAAGTAGGGTGAAGGACGGAATGGAGGGAGATGAGGTGACATCTGGTGGAGGGTAGGAGAATAATGGGTGGAATTGTTCTTCTGGTGGAGGTAGGATAGGTTCTGGAGAAGGTGTTGATGTTGGAGATGGGCTGGATATGATGATGGTGGATGGAGCTGGAATGGTGGATGGTATGGGAAGGGATGGAATTGGAGGAGGAGGAGGGGCAGCAACATCAGCCAGGTCATCTGCAGGGGCAGAGACCTGTGGAGGAGTGACTCTTGGAGTCCTTGTGCCTGAAGGAGCACTGGAGGAGGGCCTGCTAGGCTTGCTTATTTGTCTGTCCCACTTTCCAAAGAGGGCACAAGACAATCTCTTGGAGGCATTGATATGAACTCCAGAGGAGACCAGCAAGACAGGGCACCTGAGCTGCAGAAATACTCCAATAATTCTCCCAAAATTAACAAACTTTTGTTTATTTTCTTTTTGATGAGGTCAAAGAAAACCACTCCCCAATTTAGATTCTTCTTGTCCACAAGAGCTCCCATGAGGCAGAGCTGATATCTTGATATTGTATCATGGGCAGAGTGCTTTGCCAGTAGCACTTTCCCAACCACATCTGCCATGAACCTATATTCTACTGACAGGTTCCTTTTGAAGAGCTTGCTAGGGTTTCCCTCTTGATGACCCATCCTGGCAAGCAGTTCAGAATATTCTTCTCCAGATAACTCAGCAGAATCTTCTCCATTTCTCAATTCAAAAACTTCTGATAGAATGGTTGGGGTTAAGGGTACCTGATTTCCAACTATTGACCCAACTATGGTAGAGTTATCTTAATTATGGGCAGTATAAACCCACTCCTTTATTTCATCAGAAGCCAACTTGATCCTGGTGGTCATTATTGCTGTCAGATTTTGGTCCTTGAACAAACCCAGTATATCTTGAAAAATCTGGTCAGTCGTGCTGAAGGATTCTATATCAATATCAAACCCAGCATCAAACTTTATAACAGCAAGAACAGCAACTGACACAGCCATTGGTACCTGCAAAAACTCAACAAACAAAACGACCAAGTGTAGAACTGTTTGGAGGGAAAGAAAATTCTTGCAGAGAAATCGAAAGCGTAAAAGAGAATGACGGTGAAAAATGAGTTTTATATTAGGGTTCGACGTAGAATTAGAAAGATCGTTGAACTCAGTTCGACGATCGAGGCTTCTAAAGGAATCTGAAGAGTCTTCAACATTGTCGATCTCCATTCGACAATATTGGAGAGCGTCGAGCTCCGTTCGACGATCGTTCAGAGAACAAAGTCGTCGAGCGCCGTTCGACGATCGTTGACCTGATGAGATAGTCCATACTATCTGAGAGACGCTGAACTCAGTTCGACGATTTTTGGAAATCGTCGATCTCCGTTTGACGATCTTGGGGAAAATCATCGAGCGCAGTTCAGAGATCAGAAAAATTCTAGACACTAAGGAAAATCAGAATGTTTGCCTAGTCTTGGTCAATTTTTAAGCTTTCAAAATCTTGGATATTATTTAAGACTTCCTCCATCTAACATTCCTAACTGATTTAGGAAGAAGGTGTGTTTCTTTTCATCCAGTGGCTTGGTGAAAATATCTCCCCTTTGTAAATCAGTTGGGATATATTATAATTCAATTTTATTCTTTTCAACATTATTCCTTAAGAAATGATGCCTAATCTCTATGTGTTTTGTCCTACTATGGAGGACTGGATTTTGAGCTATAGAAATAGCACTAGTGTTATCACAAAAGATTTTAGACTTCTCTAAGTTGTAACCATAGTCTAGGAGTTGGTTTTGGATCCACAAAATTTGTGAATAACAACTGCCTGCAACCATATATTCAGCTTCAGCAGTTGAAGTTGACACAGATGTTTGTTTCTTACAAAACCAAGAGACAAGTCTGTCACTAAGGAACTGACAAGTTCCACTGGTGCTTTTCCTGTCAATTTTGCATCCAGCATAATCAGCATCTGAGAATCCAGTTAAATCAAATGCTGAATCTTTTGGATACCAGAGACCTAGATTTGGACAACTTTTAACATACCTAAGAATCCTCTTTACTAAAGTTAGGTGTGACTCTCTAGGGCTTACTTGGAACCTAGCACATATACATATAGCAAACATTATATCTGGTCTACTAGTTGTAAGATACAGTAAAGAGCCAATCATTGCTCTAAATGTTGTCTGATCAACAGGTTTCCCATGTTCATCAGCATCCAATACTGCATTAGTAGGCATGGGTGTTTTTATACAAGATGCCTCAGACATACCAAATTTCTTAACCAATTCATTTGCATATTTGGTTTGAGAAATGAAGATGCCTTCAGCATGTTGCTTGACTTGCAATCCTAGGAAGAAGGATAGCTCACCCATGCTACTCATCTCAAATTTAGAATGCATCAAGTTAGAAAACCTTCTGCACAATTTAGAGTCAGTAGAACCAAAAATGATGTCGTCTACATAAATCTGAACTAGTAGGGTATGGGACTTATGGGTTCTAATGAAAAGAGTTTGGTCTACTCTACCCCTTATAAAACCATTTTCCAAGAGAAAGCATGCTAGGGTCTCATACCATGCTCTAGGAGCTTGCTTGAGACCATATAATGCTTCGTTCAGTATAAAAACATGATCAGGAAAAGTTGGAGAGATAAAACCTGGAGGTTGTCTGACATAAACTTCCTCTTTGATGTCTCCATTCAAGAAAGCACTTTTGACATCCATCTGATATACTTTGAAGCCTTTGTGAGCTGCATAAGCTAGAAATATTCTGATGGCTTCTAATCTTGCAACAGGTGCAAAAGTCTGGTCGTAGTCTATCCCTTCTTCTTGAGAGTATCCCTGAGCAACTAGCCTTGCCTTGTTCCTTATAATTACTCCTTGATCATCCAGTTTGTTTCTGAATACCCATTTTGTTCCAACAATGGAATGATCCTTAGGCTTTGGCACTAGTTCCCATACTTTGTTCCTCTCAAATTGATGCAACTCCTCTTGCATTACAATGATCCAGTGTGGATCTTGCTCTGCATCTTGAATAGACTGAGGTTCAATTTGAGATAGGAAGCAGATGTGCAACAGGTTTTGGTTCACCTGATTTCTGGTTTGCACACCAGCTGAGATTTCTCCAATTATTTGGGAAATTGGATGGTCTCTTGATGTTACTAAATCAACAGGCGGTGTTGATTGTTCACCAACCTGTATTGTTGTTTCCTCTTGTGGTACAACAACTGGCTCTTCAAGTTGTTCTTCATTATGTTGAGCATTCCCTTCATCTTCACTGCTTTCATCCTCTTGAGCAACCTGTAACTTGTTCATATCTTCAACTAGAGAATGTTCCTGCAAAGGTTCTATGGTACAAGAATTCTTCTCCTTGAAAGACATGTTAGTTTCATCAAATGAAATGTGAACAGATTCCTCAATTTTCAAAGATGATTTGTTATAAACCCTATAAGCCTTGCTGATCATGGAGTATCCCAGAAACACTCCTTCATCAGCTTTGGCTTGAAATTTTGCTAAATATTTCTTGTCATTATTGTGAATGTAGCAAATACAACCAAAGACTCTAAAATAGTCAACTTTAGGTTTCTTCCCTTTGAGTAATTCATAGGGAGACTTTCCCTTTAGTTTATGTATCAGACTTCTATTCAGCACATAATTGGAGGTGTTCACTGCCTCTGCCCAGAATGATAGAGGTAGATGAGCATCTGCCAACAATGTGGTGGCAGATTCAATAAGGGTTCTATTTTTCCTTTCAGCTACCCCATTTTGTTGAGGAGTTCTAGGAGCTGAGAAAGTATGCATGATCCCTTCACTCTGACAGAACTCTTGCATAAGAAGAGAATCAAACTCTATCCCATGATCACTTCTGATCAGGGCAATGTGAGTATTGAACTCAATCTATATACATTTGAGAAACTCTGTCAGACACTTAAAGTTATCAGACTTCTTCCTTAGAAAGAACACCCAAGTGAATCTAGAGAAGTCATCTACAACTACTAAAGTGTAGGAATTCCATCCTAGGATTTGTACTGTGATGGGTCCAAAAAGATCCATGTGTAACAGATACAATATCCTAGGTGAATCACTCTTATTAAGTGACTTAAAGCTGTTTTTAGTTTGCTTGCCTAATTGACAGGCCCTACAGAGTCCTTTCTTCTTGTAGGGGCCAGAAGGTAGTCCTCTAACAAGGTTGTCCTTGGATAGCCTAGCAATAGTTCTAAGATTTAGGTGTCCTAATCTCTTATGCCATAACACATTTGGTCTACTGACAGAATTAAACAAGCAGATATCTACATCAGTTGAAAGAAAATCTACTAGGTAGATGTTACCTTTTCTTTTACCTGTCAACATAGTTGTGTTGTCCTCTGACTTGATTTTGCACAAGGCTTTGCTGAAGGTCACCTGGTAGCCTTCATCACACAGCTGACTTATGCTAATTAGGTTGTGCTTCAGTCCTTCCACATAAGCTACCTTCTTGAAAGTTACTGATCCAATCTGGACGGCACCATATCCTTTAGTCTGCCCAAAGTTTGAATCACCAAAGATAACTTTGTGTCCAAGCTTGGCTCTGAAGGATGTGAGGTTGTCCTTGTTCCCTGTCATGTGCTTAGAGCACCCACTATCCAAATACCATTGCTGGTTAGATGTTGGATAGGTCTTCACCTGCACATAAGACAATTCATTTATTTTTGACCCAGTTTACCTTGGGCCTATGTTGATAGCCTTTAAATTCTGAAATAAAAGACATCCCAGGTTGACTCTTATATCCTTCAGGATGATATCTCCTTGGAGGTAAAATCCGTTCAGTATAAGGGTTAAAGATTTGGGATGAAGGACCCTTAGGATTCAATTTTGATTTGCCTTTGAAAAATTTTCCAGAGCTCTGACCTCTGTTCGACGATCGTGGAGCTGTGTTCGACGATCTTGGGTCAGATCGTCGAGCTCCGTTCGACGGTCGACTATGGCTGAGGTCAGGTATTTGAGATCGTCGACCTGCGTTCGACGACTTTGGCTGAGATCGTCGATCTGCGTTCGACGATTGTGCCTGAGATCGTCGAGCTACGTTCGGCGATCGTCGATCTTCATTCGGCGATCGTCGATCTCCGTTCGACGATTTCTGCTGGGACTTAGTTTTCTGAGGCAGATCAGAATTTTTCCTAGCAACCTCTACAACTCCCTTTCCTTTGTTAGAAATGAATTTGATTGGAGTTGTTAGGACTATAGGTTGGCTGGATGAAGCACCCAAGCCCAGTGTACTGTTGAATCTGGAGTTCACTGTGCTTGTGATGTCCATCAGCTTGATGCTTCTCCCATTGAGGGTGTAACACCTCCCCTGTAGTGAATGTATAATATGGCTCCGGCCGGGGCCCCACAACATACGAATGCCACAACTTTAGTATTATAAGTTGATATAGCTACACAAACTCTAAACACTTTGCACAACACAGCGGAAATAGAACAGGACTAGAAGTTATCCAACACTAAAGAGTAAAACAAATGGCCATAAGGCCTACAACAAGTGTCCAAAAATAAATAGTACATCAAACATGAATGTGCTCAGCACTCCTAGTCTACCTCGGCATGCAAGCCGGACAAAATAGTCTCAAACAAACATCACCATAACTGAAGTGCTACAAAAGAGGAAAAAAACACTTCATGGGGCTTAGGCCTTTCTGGCCGGCGTGCTAGCTCCTGCATGCGATCCTTGACCTGTAAAAATTATTAGTAACGTGGGTCAGCAAAGGCTGACCTCAAACTGTGTAACAACACATCTCCTCCCGGCCGCCCCTAACGGACCCCGGGGAACCCTCCAACCTGCAAGTCAGCACTTCATATGCAATATAAACATCTATAAATAGAAAAGCATTAAAACAGGCTTGGATGTCTCAATCATCAAACATGTTCTCTATTGGTTGAGCATATAAAGGAAGGGCCTACTGTGCAACATAAATGCAACATCCGGGCTTCACCCAAGGTACCCTACTGCGTATGCATCTAGCACAACATCACATCATTTGGGTACTCACATTTCCCCATTGGCATAAAGCCGCAAACACTAAGGGAGACACCTCTCCCTCAAACGGCGCACAGGCCGCCACAAGAAATTCTTGCCAAGGCCCCACCCGCTCGTGGGCTTAGCCCCGGGCTTGCCTGCAAACTCTGACGTCTCATGTCAGGATTCCAACAAACACAGACCGACCGATTCTAAGAAGCCTTGCTGGACCCCACCCGCTCATGGCCTCTTTGCCCGGGCTTGCCCCAAGTTTGGCATTCTCGTTAGTCTCACAGAAGGGGACTAGTCTCGCCGGGACACTCTCCACACATGACGTACATGTCATGGGATAGCCAGCCGACCACAGAGACATAGCCACGCCTTGGCACAACACAAACCAAGACTAAATACATCATAATCCCTCATTGTACTGCAGCATTCCCGCGCAGCAAGGAAACCATCTCCAACTCGTGCGGAGCTAACCTTGTCCCTCAAGGAAACCATCTACCGCCACGAGGAGCTAACCTTGTCCGGGTCCGACTACACGTACCTTTGCAAATAAACGGGACATTCACCACCACAACACCAACGACATCTTGCCGCAACGGAAAATCTCTACGAATCCCTAAGTTCGTATGCAACATCACCGAGTCGGACTAACGGTCGCGACTACGGCTTCACCCACCATGCCTAATCCACTAGCGAAGCGGATCTCTAATGCAAAATATGTCGGGGACGGACTCAATCAACCCGGAAGTTCCTCTTGAAACTTGGCAAACCAAAACCCCTCTCATTTGAGAGTTCGGTGCCCAAAAATTAGGGAGAAAGAAAACTAAATGATGCTAATACATGCATCCTAAGGACCGAGAGGAGAGATGTCGTTACCTTCCGACTCCTCTTCCTTGCCATGGCAAAATAGCCGGAAGGAAATCTTCGCAATGCTCTAAGCTTCACGGATCCGGACTCGGCTCGCGATTTGGAGCTCCGAAACCCTTCCTACAGCCCAAGACCTTCTTCTTCTTCCTCCTTGCTCTAGTTTTTCTCAAGAACTTTGAAAGAGAAGACTTGGAAAACAAATGAGGGTTTCCAACCCTAGAATCGGACTTAACTTCCCAAGAACAGTCCTGAGCCGTCAGATCCCAAAAATTTAGGAAAGAATGGCCACGATTCGCCTGGAAAATAAAAGACCTGGGCCGAACACGGACTGGCACACGCCCGTGTCCAGGGCCGTGTGCCTCATTCGCCGTCTCAAATCGACGCGCCTGGAACCACACACGGGCATCCGACACGCCCGTGTTCAACCCGACACGCCCGTGTCCCCCGTGACACGGCCGTGTGGCCGGCCGTGTGTCTCCAACAACACGGCCCCGAAACCAACCCGAGAGATGACACGGCCTGGGACACGCCCGTGTCCCAGGCCGTGTGCCAAGTCTCAACACCCGTCGACAGGCTTTGTGTCGACACTGCGGAAAAACGTCCAGCGAAGATCGTCGACCAAGCGGGACACGCCCTGTGACACGCCCGTGTCACAGGCCGTGTGCCCCAGTCTCGACACTTTGTCGAGCGAATGTGTCGACACTTGGGCCGAGTGTCGACACGGCCTCGACACGCCCTGCGAAACGCCCGTGTCGCAGGCCGTGTGCCCCACTCTCGACACTTTGTCGAGCGAAAGTGTCGACACTTGGGCCGAGTGTCGACACTTGGGCCGAGTGTCGACACGGCCTCGACACGCCCTGCGACACGCCCGTGTCGCAGGCCGTGTGCCCCAGTCTCGACACTTTGTCGAGCGAAAATGTCGACACTTGGGCCGAGTGTCGACACGGCCTCGACATGCCCTGCGACACGCCCGTGTCGCAGGCCGTGTGCCTCCTACCAGAAACCCAAAAAATGTTCAGAACTGCAGACTGAACCTCTTGCAAAAATTGGGGTGTTACAGCTCTCCCCCACTTAACAGAATTTCATCCCGAAATTTTCAAAACAAAAGCGTACAAAACTTAAATTGTACCTGACATGAAGAGTTCTGGATAATCTTCTAGCATGGCCTGTTCTCGTTCCCAAGAGAACTCCTCACGACCGCAGTTGTCCCATCGAACTTTCACGAGTTTGACTTCTTTATTCCGCAACTGCCGAGTCTCCGAATCCTCTATAGCAATTGGGAGGACTCGCGTCCTCAAGTCTTCCTCAATCGGCACCGATGCCGGCTCTATCACCACACTAGCCTCCACCAAGGCTTTCCTCAAAGCGGAGACGTGGAAGACGTCATGTAATCCACTCAAGTCTGCGGACAATGCCAACCGATAAGCTGCTTCTCCTACCCGCTCAACAATTTGAAAAGGCCCTAAAAACCTTGGACTCAACTTCTTGAGTCGGCGAATCCGTGAGACGCCTTTGAACGGCTTGACCTTCAGAAAAACCCATTCACCAACTGTAAATTCCAACTTCCGGTGACGAGCATTAAAATATTTTGCTTGCCTGTCTTGTGCCACCTTCATACGCTCTTGGATGGTCCGTACCAACTCACAAGCGTCAACTACCGCACCCTTTCCCAAAGGTTTGGTGTCTCCCGCCTCTGCCCAAGACATTGGCGTTCGACACCGCCTCCCATACAAAGGTTCGTATGGCGTCATCTTTATACTAGCTTGAAAACTGTTGTTGTACGCAAATTCTACCATGAAGACGTGATCCTCCCACCTCTTGCCAAAATCAAGAACGCACATCCTCAACATGTCCTCCATAGTACGGTTCGTTCTCTCCGTTTGCCCATCAGTTTGAGGATGGAACGCCGTACTAAACTTTAGCTTTGTGCCCAAGCTCTTCTGAACCAATATCCAGTCCTTGGACGTAAATCGTCCATCTCGATCACTGACTATGCTCTTAGGTACTCCGTGCAGTCGCACAATGTTGCGAACATACAACTCCACCAGCTTCTCCATGCTGTCCTCTTTCCGATTTGGGATGAAGTGAGCCACCTTGGTTAGGCGATCCACGATCACCGAAATAGCATCATTACCATGCTGCGATCTAGGAAAACCATGCACAAAGTCCATGGAGATGTCCTCAAATTTCCATTCAGGAATTGGAAGGGGCTTCAGGAACCCGCCCGGTTTCTGACATTCGGCCTTCACCAAGGCACATGTTTGGCAACGACTCACATACAAAGCTACATCTCGCTTCAACCCCGGCCACCAAAAGGATTTCTTCATATCCAAGTACATCTTTATACTGCCCGGGTGAATGGAGTACTTTGAGAAGTGAGCCTCAAACATCAACTCCTCACGAAGATTGCCAAACTGCGGTACACAAACCCTTCCATCCTTTCTCAAGATTCCCCCAATCATCTCCCAGGCGCTGCTCTCGCCCTTTTGTGCCTCCAACACAAAAGGTTGAAACTCCACATCCAATTGAGTCACTTCCCGAATACGATCGGACAAGTCACTTTGCACTTCAATCCAGTTCAACCGAGCCACGCTAGACTCGCCTCTCGCAACACATTCCAACCCAAGGGACTCCCATTCCCGAAACAACCGCTCATCATGAGCTTCGATCCAATTTCCTTGCCCCGAGTACTTTCTACTCAATGCATCCGCCACCACATTGGCCTTACCCGGCGTATACTGAATCGCCACTTCGTAGTCTCCAAGAAATTCAAACCATCTGCGTTGCCGCATGTTCAAGTCCTTCTGATCCAAGAGATACTTCAGGCTTTTATGGTCCGTGAAGATCTCCACCCTTGCGCCATACACATAGTGTCGCCATATTTTCAACGCGAAGATTACCGCCGCCAACTCCAAGTCATGGACGGGGTAATTCATCTCATGAGGTTTCAGCTGTCGAGACCCAAAAGCTATTACCTTGCCATGTTGCACCAACACGCAACCCAAACCGCATCCCGATGCGTCACTGAAAATCTGAAATCCATCGGTCCCTTGCGGTAAACTCAGGATCGGAGCCATCATAAGCCTCTCCTTCAGTGCCTCGAATGCTTGACTGCACTCTTGGGTCCACACAAACTTATCGTCTTTACGAGTGAGTGAGGTGATGGGTAGAGCTATCTTCGAGAAATTCTCCACGAATCTCCTATAGTACCCGGCTAGTCCAAGAAAACTTCGGACTTCCGCCACGGTCCTCAACACTGGCCAATCTCTGATGGCCTCCACTTTCGCCGGATCCACTGCCACCCCATCACCACTAATCACGTGTCCCAAAAATGCCACCTTCTCCAGCCAGAACTCGCATTTGGAGAATTTTGCATACAACTCATTCTCCCTCAACACTTGCAAAACTATTCTCAAGTGGGTCTCATGCTCCACTTGCGATTTGGAATACACCAAAATGTCATCAATAAAGACAACCACAAACGAATCCAAGTATTCCCGAAATACCCGATTCATAAGGTCCATGAACACCGATGGTGCGTTCGTCAACCCGAACGGCATCACCGTAAACTCAAAGTGTCCATACCTTGTACCAAATGCAGTCTTGGGTATGTCCTCATCCCGAATTCGCAGCTGATAGTAGCCTGACTTCAAGTCCAGTTTCGAATATACCTCTGACCCCACCAATTGGTCGAACAAATCGTCTATCCGAGGGATCGAATACTTATTCTTGATGGTCAATTTATTCAGCTCTCGGTAGTCTATGCATAGGCGCATGCTACCGTCTTTCTTTTTTACAAACAACACCGGTGCGCTCCACGGTGAAGAACTGCGTCTAATATACCCTTGCTCCAATAGTTCCTGTAGTTGTACCTTACGTTCCACTAACTCCTTTGGTGTCATCCTAAATGGGGGACGCGACACCGGTCTAGCCTCCGGCATTAACTCGATCGAGAAGTCGATCTCCCGCCGAGGAGGCGCTCCAGGAAGTTCATCCGGAAACACATCCTTGAACTCTGCTACCACAGGCACTTCCTCAATCGAAAGTTGGGAGAGACGAACCTCCAACAACGCTACCAGCGCCACACCTCCCTGGTTAACCGCCCGCATCATTTGCATGGCCGTAATTAGGGAATGGGCTACTCCACAAAGGCCCATAAACTTGACTTCCCCTTGCCCCTTACTCTTTAGGGTCACTACCTTGGATAAACAATCAATGCTGGCACGCTGCTCTGCAAGGCAGTCCATGCCCAAAATGACATCGAACTCTACTAACGGCAACACTGCCGCTTCCAAAACGAAGTCAACTCCGTCTAGCTCCCAACAGATGCGCCCTTTAGCCCCGGTGGTCATAGATGACCCATTGGGCATGCGCACTTTCAGTTCCGCGTCCGCCGAGAAAGTCTCGACTCCTACCCTTCGGATGAAACTCTCCGCAAGAAAAGAGTGCGAAGCCCCAGTATCGAACAATACCCTAGCGGGGTATCCAGAAACTAACACGAAGCCTACAACAAGACAACACATGGAAAGGGGGTCTAAAAGTATGAAGCACAAATGCAAACTTAAATTTTCTTCATACCTGTCACCACATCGGTTTGGCGGATCACTTCTTGCTGTCCAAGGTTGTAAGCCCTTGGTTGCACCGGTTGGAACCGAGAAGCGCTCGACTCCGCCATCTTTCCTTTCTCTGCAGCACTGGGGCCCGAGCGCACAGACTGCTCCTGCTTTGACTCTTGCCTCGCTCCCCCTTGCTGACAAGCACGGGCTATGTGCCCAACCTTCCCGCAGTTGTAACACGTCGGCGGTCCCCTAGAGTGAGAACCCCCAGGCGTCCAAGTGCTCCTCTCACCCGACCTGGAAGGGTGAGGCTTCCTCCTCCACCTGCTCCCATCAGACTTTACATGAGATTGGGAGGGCTTCCCTTCCCCATGCTTGGGAGTAAAACCCTTTCGACGCTGGGTTCGCTCCAGATCACTCTCCAAAATCCTGGCGGCTTCAACTAGCTCATTAAATCCCGCCCTCTTCATGGAGATGAGAGGCTGTCTCAGATTCTCCCTCAAACCTTGGTAGAAGAGGTTATCCCTCTCTACATCATCCGCCATTGTCGTTCCCGCATAACGACCCAAACGGGTGAACTCTTGCACGTACTCATCCACTGTCTTGTCTCGCTGCATTAGATGCAGAAACTGCCTCTACAGGGCCAACCGTGTTGAAACTGGAATATACCTCTTAAGAAAAGCGTCCCCAAACTCTTCCACTTACGGGGTGCGCCCCGGGAACAGGCGGCCGCTATGGCTCACCCACCACAATTTGGCGTCTCCTTCCAACATGAACGCCGCATACTCGGATTTCTTCTCCTCTGGCGTCTCTGCCGCCCTTAACAGTTCTTGAATACGAACACACCAATCCTCCGCGTCCGTTGGCGTTCCTACACCCTTGAAAGACGGGGGATGGAAACTCAGGAAATACTTCATGTGTCGGTCTCCATGCCGTACCACCACCCTTTATGCCAAAGGCTCCACTCGCCTGGCTTCTCCGCCTGGCACGGCCGTCGCCGTGTCCGGTGTAGCAGGGGTTGCTACCTGGGCTGCAGCCGCCGCTTGCGCCGCCACCATCGCTTCTGCAAGCATACGACAGAAGTCAGCCGGGTTTACACCCGTGCCCAGAAGGCCTGGAGCAGTTGCACTGCTCGCCGAGAGATCATCCCTTGCTCTTGAAGTGCCCGCCTCGTTGCTTGCACTCTTCCGAAAACAAGAAATAAGGGATTAGTCTCCAATCTCAAGACTAGAACATAAGGACACTCACGGTCCCGCATTACTCTTATGTGGATAACTTCTCTACGCACTGACCTTAAATCTAACCTGCCTCTGATACCAAATTGTAACACCTCCCCTGTAGTGAACGTATAATATGGGTCCGGCCGGGGCCCCACAACATACGAACGCCACAGCTTTAGTATTATAAGTTGATATAGCTACCCAAACTCTAAACACTTTGCACAACACAGCGGAAATAGAACAAGACTAGAATTTATCCACCACTAAAGAGTAAAACAAATGGCCATAAGGCCTACAACAAGTGTCCAAAAATAAATAGTACATCAAACATGAATGTGCTCAGCACTCCTAGTCTACCTCGGCATGCAAGCCGGACAAAATAGTCTCAAACAAACATCACCATAACTGAAGTGCTACAAAAGAGGAAAAAAACACTTCATGGGGCTTAGGCCTTTCTGGCCGGCGTGCTAGCTCCTGCATGCGATCCTTGACCTGTAAAAATTATTAGTAACGTGGGTCAGCAAAGGCTGACCTCAAACTGTGTAACAACACATCTCCTCCCGGCCGCCCCTAACGGACCCCGGGGAACCATCCAACCTGCAAGTCAGCACTTCATATGCAATATAAACATCTATAAATAGAAAAGCATTAAAACAGGCTTGGATGTCTCAAACATCAAACATGCTCTCTATTGGTTGAGCATATAAAGGAAGGGCCTACTGTGCAACATAAATGCAACACCCGGGCTTCACCCAAGGTACCCTACTGCGTATGCATCTAGCAAAACATCACATCATTTGGGTACTCACATTTCCCCATTGGCATAAAGCCGCAAACACTAAGGGAGACACCTCTCCCTCAAACGGCGCACAGGCCGCCACAAGGAATTCTTGCCAAGGACCCACCCGCTCGTGGGCTTAGCCCCGGGCTTGCTTGCAAACTCTGACGTCTCATATCAGGATTCCAACAAACACAGACCGACCGATTCTAAGAAGTCTTGCTGGACCCCACCCGCTCATGGCCTCTTTGCCCGGGCTTGCCCCAAGCTTGGCATTCTCGTCAGCCTCACAGAAGAGGACTAGTCTCGCCGGGACACTCTCCACACATGACGCACATGTCACGGGATAGCCAGCCGACCACAGAGACATAGCCACGCCTTGGCACAACACAAACCAAGACTAAATACATCATAATCCCTCATTGTACTGCAGCGTTCCCGCGCACCAAGGAAACCATCTCCAACTCGTGTGGAGCTAACCTTGTCCCTCAAGGAAACCATCTACCGCCACGAGGAGCTAACCTTGTCCGGGTCCGACTACACGTACCTTTGCAAATAAACGGGACATTCACCACCACAACACCAACGACATCTTGCCGCAACGGAAAATCTCTACGAATCCCTAAGTTCGTATGCAACATCACCGAGTCGGACTAACGGTCGCGACTACGGCTTCACCCACCATGCCTAATCCACTAGCAAAGCGGATCTCTAATGCAAAATATGCCGGGGACGGAATCAATCAACCCGGAAGTTCCTCTTGAAACTTGGCAAACCAAAACCCCTCTCATTTGAGAGTTCGGTGCCCAAAAATTAGGGAGAAAGAAAACTAAATGATGCTAATACATGCATCCTAAGGACCGAGAGAAGAGATGTTGTTACCTTCCGACTCCTCTTCCTTGCCATGGCAATATAGCCGGAAGGAAATCTTCGCAACACTCCAAGCTTCACGGATCCGGACTCGGCTCGCGATTTGGAGCTCCGAAACCCTTCCTACAGCCCAAGACCTTCTTCTTCTTCCTCCTTGCTCTAGTTTTTCTCAAGAACTTAGAAAGAGAAGACTTGGAAAACAAATGAGGGTTTCCAACCCTAGAATCGGACTTAACTTCCCAAGAACAGTCCTGAGCCGTTAGATCCCAAAAATCTAGGAAAGAATGGCCACGATTCGCCTGGAAAATAAAAGACCTGGGCCGAACACGGCCTGGCACACGCCCGTGTCCAGGGCCGTGTGCCTCATTCGCCGTCTCAAATCGACGCGCCTGGAACCGCACACAGGCATCCGACACGCCCGTGTTCAACCCGACACGCCCATGTCCCCCGTGACATGGCCGTGTGGCCGGCCGTGTGCCTCCAACAACACGGCCCCGAAACCAACCTGAGAGATGACACGGCCTGGGACACGCCCGTGTCCCAAGCCGTGTGCCAAGTCTCGACACTCGTCGACAGGCTTTGTGTCGACACCGTGGAAAAACATCGAGCAAAGATCGTCGACCAAGCGGGACACGCCCTGTGACACGCCCGTGTCACAGGCCGTGTGCCCCAGTCTCGACACTTTGTCGAGCGAATGTGTCGACACTTGGGCCGAGTGTCGACACGGCCTCGACAGGCCCTGCGACACGCCCGTGTCGCAGGGCGTGTGCCCCACTCTCGACACTTTGTCGAGCGAAAGTGTCGACACTTGGGCCGAGTGTCGACACGGCCTCGACACGCCCTGTGACACGCCCGTGTCGCAGGCCGTGTGCCCAAGTCTCGAAACTTTGTCGAGCGAAAATGTCGACACTTGGGCCGAGTGTCGACACGGCCTCGACACGCCCTGCGACACGCCCGTGTCGCAGGCCGTGTGCCTCCTGCCAGAAACCCAAAAAATGTTCAGAACTGCAGACTGAACCTCTTGCAAAAACTGGGGTGTTACAGAGGGATTCTTCAAGCTTCTTGGCCGCAGAGAGCTCACTTTTCAGTGTAGCTATCTGTTCCCTACAGCTCTCCAACTCCTGAGAGAGTTTGAGGTTTTCTGACTTTAAAGTATTGTGTTCAGATAATTGATTTCTGAGAGAGATAATCTATTTCTCAGACTTTAGCAGGTCTAAACACAGTACTTTAAATTCAGATTTAAACTCTTCTGAACTAAAATCAAAAGAACCAATTACCTGATCTTCTTCAGGTTGAGTCTCTGAGTCTGACTCAGACTCCTCTTCCTCTGAATTGTGCTGTGAGGCATTGATTGCCATCATGCAGAACTCCTTTTCTTCTACATTATCCTCATCATCACTGGAGCTGGATGAGGCTTCTGACTCTTCTTCTGTCTCACTCCAGGATTCAGCAACAAACCCTTTTCTTGTATGCTTGTTTTTCCTTGAAGAAGGTTTGGCATTGCCATTCCTTTTGGAGTCTTTCTCCTTTCTTCTTTCTTTCCTGTCCCTTCTGTCCTTGTTCTTGTTCTCTGGACAGTCAGGAACTATGTGCCCTGGTTTCCTGCAACCAAAGCAAATAATGTCTTTATTATTACTAATGGACTTGTCATACCTTGGCTTATCCTGCTCCTTGTATGATCTTCTTCTGAAGTCCTTTCTGGCCATTTTGTAAAATCTCTTGTCCAGCAGACTGAGTAGTTCATCATTACCTGTAGCTTTATCTTCAGGCAGATCCTCAGTTGCCTTGAATGCTATGGTCTTCTCTTTTCTTGTGGCTAGTGAGGCAGCCTTCTGTTCTTCCTCTCTATTTTTGATGAGTAGCTCATAAGATTTGAGCTTACCCAATAGAGCTTCAGTGGTGATCTCATTCAGACTTCTGGCATCCTTAATTGGCCAGATTCTTGAATCCCAAGTGCTGGGGAAGCACATTAGGATCTTGTCATTAAGTTCTTTTAGAGAGATCTCTTTGTCCAATGTCCTGAGTTCACTGACAATTAGACTTAGTCTGTTGTACATATCTCCTACTGACTCAGTTTCTCCCTTTTTGAAATTCTCATATTGAGAGATGAGATAGGATCTTCTATCCTTTCTCTCATCAGCTGAGCCTGAGACTATTTCTGAGAGCTTGTCCCAAATTTCCTTGGCTGAATTACATTCAACTACCTTTTGAAATATGTCATCAGACATTGTCTGGGCAAGGATGTTCATAGCCTTGGAATCAGCTACTTTCCATCTCTTGATATCAGCATCTATTTCTGATGCAGGTGGAACAGCACTTGTACTTGTGTTCTCTGGGGGTCTTGGACATACTGTCAAAACAGAATTAAAGATATCTTCGTCAATAGAATTCATGTAAAGTCTAATCCTTGCCTTCCAAAGTGCAAACTTGGATAGATTGCACACTGGAGGTCTGGTGCTAGCATAATCTTTATTTTGGGCCATGATTTGTGAAAACAAAATCTAATAATAAAATACAAAAGACAACAGATCTAGTTTGGGATCTTTGGGTTCAGGTGTTAGCCTGTACAGCCAATCAGGTATGGTATGTTTAACCACCCTCGCTCTGATACCAATTGAAAGTGCAACTAGATCTGATATACTCTAGAGGGGGGTGAATAGAGTATATGGTGCTTTGAAACTTTTTAAAACAATTGTTGTAATATGTGTGAGCAGGGAAGCAATAATAAATCTAATCACAGCACTAAGTTAAACAAAAACTAAGCACAGAAAAATCAAGGCCAGAAACAAAAATGAAAGCAAGCAAAACCAGAAGACACAAGGAAATATAGTGGTTCCCCTAAACTTGGGTACATCCACTCTTCTACCACCCTAGGTAGGAATCCACTGCAGGATGAGTTGATCAGGTGTCCTGGGCACCAATGAGCTTTTGATAAGGTGCTCAAAAACCAAAGCAGATTTTTTGATCAGGTGTCTTGCCACCAATGAGCTTTTGACAAGGTGCTCAAAAACCAAGCTCAAACTTTTGAAGGGAGTTTGAGAAACCCTTTACAGAGTGGGGGTGAGAGAGTGATGGAAGTCTTCTCTTTCTCAAACAACTGGGAAGACTATGTGGATTGATGTCAAAGCTCCCCCTAAATCCTTGAGATCTTCAGGAAGAAAAAGTTTTGCTGAGGGTGATAGGCCTTCAAAGATTGAACTCCAGCAATAGATGATTTCAGCAAATAGCTGAAATGTTGAATGTCTGGAGTCTGGAAATATGTTGACCTTGAACACTTTGAAAACTAAAGAGATCTGAAGATTTTCTGAAAGCTTGATCTCCTTGGATGAGTGTTCTTCAGAATTCTTTTTGACAGAATATTTTTGAATGTGTCTCTGTAATCTCTGCTCTCTGTTCTGTATTGTGTGTTCTATGAGAGATTCAAAAATTCTGTCTTTTATTCTCTGGTACAGAATAGAATAACATTCTCTGTCAGGGATAGCCGTTGGCCTGCATTAATTGCATCCTTAATTGCATAATCTCTTCTGGAGGAAAGTCCACAGAAATATTCCTTTAAAGATTCCTTGAAACTTGGTCAATAATTGAATGAGAACGGCTAGGAAATCTCTGAATTAATTGCAGAATAACTCCTAACTGATTTGTATTTGAAATTAGAAACATACTGGAAGTTATCTGAAATCGTCGAACTGAGCTCTGCTATCATCTAGCTGAGCTCAGCGATCTGGAAACATACAATAGCAAAATATCGTCGATCTGAGCTCACAGATCGTCGAACTGAGCTCAGATATAAAGATCCAAAGCAGAGTCAAAATCGTCGACCTGAGCTCACCGATCGTCGAATGGAGTTCGACGATATAGTGAAGTTGAGCTCAGCGATCGTCGAATGGAGTTCGACGATCTGTCAAAGTTGAGCTAGACGATCGTCGAATGGAGATCGATGATCTGTCGAGGTTGAGATAGACGATCGTCGATCGGAGTTCGACGAATCGTCGTGCTGAGCTCGACGATATGACTTAGTCTCCAAATACAGAATCTTGGTCTTCAGGGCAGCTTCCAAACCTAGACTTCTAACCCTTAGACTTAATTCTATTTGACCTATTAAGCTATACAGGAGGTCAAGCAAAGGTTCCTAGAGACATAGTGATCCTGACCCAAATTAGTAATAGGGTGTTCCAACAAAATTGCTAAGACTTAATAGTTTTGCGGTAATTATCGTTAAGGGAAATCTTATGAGTGCATGAAGAGGGGTTAATACCTTTTAAGTCAGAAATTTGACACGCAATTGCATGGCGATGTTTAAGTAAAACTTCCAAAAAATCAGAATTCTTTGAATCGCTCAAATGCGAAGAAATGATAAAGGGAAGGGTATCATCTTTTCCTAAAAAGGCGTATTTGAGCGATTCGGGTAGCGGCTTGAGTTCAAAGCAGGGCGGTTATTCAAACGTGGTTTTAATTTTAATGTCTTTCGATCCAAAAGGTTCGAAAAACAAATTTGTAGAGTTATTCTCTTCGCAGTTAAAGTTTTCGAGCGCAAAAATGGCGTCGTTTAAAAAAGTAGACTCAAAAACAGGGGAAGAACAATCTCCGAAATAGGTATCTAAATTATAACAAAAGTCATCGCTCGATGATGAGTCTCCTATGGAGGGATTAATAGAGAAAGTAACTACATCATCTCCTACCCGAAGGAGGAGACGACCGTTATTGACATCAATTATTGCGCGGGAGGTGGCGTGAAAAGGGTGACCGAGTATAATTGGTACATCAGTGTCCTGGATGTCTAAGATGACGAAGTCTACTGAAAAGATAAACTTATCAACTCGTACAAGAACGTCTGCCACTACCCCGACGAGAAACTTAACCGAGCGATCCTCTTGTTTTATTCACATTTTTGTAGGGGTCGGAGCACCCAAACCTAATTTTTGAAAGAGCGAGAACCACATCAAATTAATGCTCGAGCCTAAATCTGCAAGGGCGTATTTTACTAATATATTGCCAAAAAGGCACGAGATGGAGAATCGTCCCGGGTCATTTTTTTAAGGTGCAATTTATTAGTAAGAGCTGCAGAGCAGTCTGCGTTTAGAGATATATGCGAAATATTTTCGATTTTTTGTATATTAGAAAGATGTTCTTTTAAATATTTCGTATACTTAGGCATCTGAGAGATCGCATCGTAGAAGGGAACATTAACATGAATTTGTATTAATAATAAGAAAAATTTTTTGCACTGTGCATCCTTATGCTCACTATCTAACTTATGTGAATACGACAAGGGCGTTTTAGTTATTTTTTCGTTTAAATTTTGTAAAGGCGGCGTAACCGAAGAAGGGGGAAGAGGGGTCAGAGGTGAAATATGTACCGCAGATCGATCTATTTTGGGTCGATCACCTACTTTCCTCTAAGGAGGGTTATAACATTGATATTCTCCAGCGGATTGGGTTCTGTGTTTCCTGCCAGTGCCCCGAGCGCGCGCTCGGACGTCATCGCATCAGCTGTCCAACCTGGAGTTCTAAGTTTTTTAGCGATCCAGTGATATTCTGGATAATTAATTTGTTGGACTCTATGTATTTAGAAAAATTTTCCTCCATCGGGGAGGGTTTTTGAAGAGGGGGAGGCGGCAGAAATCTGGGTGCAAAAGAATTGGGCGGGCGCTGTGCATTGTTCGCGTTGCTCCATGAGAAGTTGGGGTGGTTCCTCCAACCCGGATTATAGTTATTACTATAAGGGTTGTTGTTGGGGTTGAAGGAAGGTCGCACTGGATTTCCCATGTAGTCGACGAACTCTTCAACTACATTGACGTTAGAGGGAATCGCCCAAGGCAGAGTGGAGGAGGCAACAGACATCTCCGCCACCTGCTTCATCAGCATTTCAACTTGAAGGGCTAAGTGGGAAGTGGCATCCACTTCAAAGAGGTCGGCCACCTGCTTGGGACCTCCCCGTGGGATGATCCATTGGTAGGCATTCAAGGCCATCACTTCGATAAGAGCTTGGGCAGCCTCGGGGGTCTTATTATTCACGGTACCCCTGACAGCCGCATCAATCATTTGACGCATCTGATAGTTAAGCCCATTGTAGAAGATTTGGACCTGCAGCCACGCAGGAAGAGCGTGGTGCGGACACCTACGGAGGAATTCTTTAAACTGCTCCCAAGTCTCAAAAAGAGACTCAGAATCGTTTTGCACAAACGAAGAAATGTCTGCCCTCAACTTTGCACTTTTGGAGGGCGGAAAATACTTCGTTAAGTACCGTTCCGTAAGCTCGGACAAGGTGATGATACATCCTTGTGGGAGGGAATTCAACCACGCCTTTGCTTTGGATCTTAAGGAAAATAGAAAATGGCGCAAATAAATGGCATCATCAGCGACGCCATTAGTCTTAAAAGTATCGTAAATTTCCAAAAAAACTAGATAAATGAACGTTCGGGTCCTCATCCAGCAGTCCATCGAACTGCACGAAATTTTGGATCATTTGGATAACGCTCAAATTTTATTTCAGAATGATTGTTCGCTCCCATCGGGAGAACAATACTGGACCCAGTATAGTCCAATTCGGTCGGGCGTAACAAAATAATGTACGCTCAGCGGCCGCGTTCGGATTAGGGTCGGCCATAGCAACGGCAGAGGGTTCTCCGACGGATTCTTTTGGATCCAAAGAGGGATTTTAGCATTGAGATCGAATATGCGCAAGTGAGCGTTCGATCTCAGGATCGAAATCCAAGAATTCAGACTCTGAAGGTTGTCCACGGGTCATACACCCTAAAATATAAACTAAATAATTAACTCCCTTTTTGGATTTTAAGTAGAGTTTTTAAGTTTTTTTTGTATTTAGAGAAATATGTAAAAGTAATAGAATACGGAATTCAAAATAATAACTCGAAGGTTCAACGACAACGTGGCCAAAAACTTGATGCGTGTGAAGCCTGACTCTAATTTATCTTGCGAGTGCGGTGGTTCTGGATTTCACGAGGCGAATTATAGGCAAGTGCACCTATCGCAAGTAATATAGGATATTCGGGGAATATCGAGATCGTAAATTTCCCGGGAATGGGTTGATTATTGAATGTTATTTAACTTTAGGTTAGCTAATCACCTAAAGGGGAGGGGAATAGGTCTTTGAGATTTTAATAAATCTTTTGTTGTTTTCAAGTTGTTCTATCTAGAGCTTGTCCTTAAATCCTGCAATAACAAAGAAAAACAAGCACACGCAGCAAACACTGGTATTTATAGTGGTTCCCTAATTGGATACATCCACTTTCCCTCCCACCTATCCAACTTTTTTGTTGGACTCGACACAAACTCCTCCACTTATGCTGCTCATAGCTTACAGCTCAGGCCCTCAGCCTTACAGACAGATTCTTCTCAGAATCCAACCCAGAACTACAAGCGTTCCTATCTCAGAGCTCTGCAGAACTCCTAAAGCTTAGTGATCCACTGATCACCTCCCTCAGCCTTATTTCTAAGGCCTACACTTAGGCTCTTCAGCCCTATATCTTCAGGCACACAACCCTACTCTCAGAATGCTGCAGCACTCCTACAACTCAGTACCCTTTCAGGTACCTACAGCTCAGCATCCTCCAAGGCCTACATTATTAGTGACAAACTTGTCACCTACAGCTCAGTGACTCTCCAGTCACCTACCTCAGGCACAAGGCCCTACACTCAGGCTGGGAGGACAGCCCTACCTCAGATCCACACTTGGATCCTACCTCAGAGAACAACACTCTCCTACCTCAGGCAATTAAACCCTACAGCTCAGATCCTTACTTGGATCCTACCTCGGTGCCCCAATAGGGCACCTACCTCAGTGATAAATTTGTCACTTACCTCAAGCACACAGTGCCCTACACATAAATTCAGATCTAGTGAATCCTATAGGAAAGTAATACAGTAAGTTGAAGAAAATAAAATAAATGACTTCGAGAATTATCTCTGAGTCAACACTGCTAGACTGAGCAGATTTTAGTCCAGCTCACTTGCTGTGGAAGGAATAGACTTCTTCTATAGCTATCCCTTTTTACTGCTACACAGATGAGCAACTTCCAACTTGCTGAAGAGATGAATCAGCTACACTGTTATGAAGAGAACAAACTTGTTGAACTTTGAAGTGCTTCAACTATCTCTCTTTGCATTCAGGCTAACTTGGCTGGACTATAGCTTTCAAGATTGATCGAAAGAAAATGTCCAGCCGCCTCTTTCAATTTTTCCTTCAATATTTTCCTTGTTTGATCGCCTCTATATTCATTAACCCTAATCCCTTTACAGTTTCCTTTTTAAATGCGCTGATTTGAATCAATGACACAATAGAATGTAGGCCCACTAAGGATTAGTGAGCGCCATCTCCATGAGAAAGGGACAAAACATTTTTCAGTGTTGCAGTAGCTTTCCCACAACGGCTTACTGCAATTTTGACTTTGATCGCGTCAGCAGTGGTCATCAATATCTGGACTTAGAAAATTTTACAGAATTCCATCAAGCGTTGAGTAATGTTAAGACACTCAACGCCATCAGCCTTGGCTCTCAGCGCTTCTGCACTTAGAAATTTCCCTGGCTTTCTCTCAGTGGTTTTGTCTCAGCGGTTTTGACTCAGCGGTCTCGGCAGTTTTTCATTATTAGCAGAGACATGCCTTCATCTCTGCTCTTTCTCCTTTTTAGCTGAGACAAGTTTCTGTCTTAGCGGTATGTTCACAGTTGTCTCAGCGATTTCTTTCTTATAACTGTCTAAGCGCTTCCTTATTTATTCGAAGCGTTGAGTGAACCTGGTTCATTCAACGCTTCTGAACTTAGAAAAAATCCATCTAGATTTGTCTCTGCTATTTACCTCTTAGCTGTCTCAGCGCTTCCTGCTTTATTAGAAGTATTGAGTGAATATGCTTCACTCAATACTTCTGGACTTTGAGAGAAATCCAGCCAACTTTATCCCTGCTGTCTCAGCAGTCTCAACACTATCTTCTTAGTTGTCCCAGCTGTCTTAATGGTCGCAATGCTATCTTCTCAGCTGTCTCAGCTATCTCGGTGGTCTCAGCGCCTTCTTCTCAGCATTCTCAGTGCTTTTTGCCTTAGTCAATTTTACTCAGGCTTCAGCTTGACGAGTGTTGTGTCGAGTTTGACGATTTGTAAGTTGAGCTCGACGAACTTCAAGCTGAGCTCGATGAAAGTTGAAACCTGAAATCTTGTGCTTATCCCACTAAATGTTGAGTTGTGCTCGATGATCAGCGAGTTAAGTTCAACGAACTCTAAGCTGAGTTCGACGAAATTTGAGTTTACTGCCCAACTCATTTTTCTCGACTTGTCCAATCATGGACTACCTGCATGCATGAACTAAAGCACACATCAAATACATTATGCTTCATAGCATGATTGGTGATTCCCCTTCAAATCCTGAGGACCATTGTAGAGCAAAATTCCCAACAATCTCCCCCTATTTGAAGAAGGCAGAACACACATCCATGATAAGGTGCAACAATACAAGACATATCATGATAGGTTATAGAAACACTCTCATGACAACTAGCCATCCCGGAATAGGAAACCTCCAACCTAGATGAGATGTCTTAACATTATGATTGACAGATCAATGGTACAAGTTAATTAACAATTATTTACAATGTGATGGTATGATTAACAACCCAAGCTTTATTAATCATTAACAAGGTAAACATTATGATCAAGATGAACCTAATCCTTAACTTAGCCAGACAATAGTAGCATGCATATGATTACAAGATTTTTATGAACGAATATTATATTTATTAATCACTAATATACATACAGAGTTACATTATAGATTTATAACCTCAATATGGACAGGGCCAAAACATTTTAATTTCATTGATAAAGATTTGGAATTTTTACAATGTTGATGATCATTACAAGACATAAATCAAATAGAATAAAAGAAACTTAAGTCTTGTTGTTTTTTATCAGTTTGTCTTTGAAGAACTTTCACTAGAACTCCTTGGTTGCAGCAGTCTTCTTCAAGTTATCAGTTTTGTTCTTCATCCTCTTCAAGTAAAGGAATGACTTTGTAATATATCAGAAAGTTTTTTCTTGGGGTTGCTCTTTCTTACCAGATTCTCCTTGAACATTCTTTCCCTTAGAGAAATTCTTTCCAAATGTTTTATCCATTTCTCAAAAGGATATACACTATCAATATTTTTCAGGATTTGTCCATGTCTTACCCAAGCATTGATAATGATGGATTCAGAGGCATCACTAAGCTGTTTATAGTCTGGATCATCTCTGTTCTCGGCTCTCCTCTTTGCCATGAATTCTTCAGCCATTTGAGTTCCTTCCCTCTTTCTTCTGGCATCAAGATGTGCATCCAGTGTAATTCTAGCTTATGCTGGGAAGTCTAAGTCCTCTAGCCTTTTTATATCCAGGAGGGGCAGGTTTAGTGCCACCCTGATGCCTTGAATTACATTGAAGGTTTGACCTTCAATGAGTGTTGCTGCCTTAGCATGCCTACAATTCCACTTTCTGCCTTCTTTAGATATGGATTGTTGCTGCAATGTGGTGTTGGCTTCATTCATGCTTGATATAGATTTGTGTATTCTTTCATTGTCAGCAAGCAGCTCATCTTTTAGGAATAGTGCCACCTTAACTGATTGGAAGACAACATTGGTTACATGCTGATTTACATGATCTGCTGCACCCTTGATCACCTCATTAGCTGCACTGACATAATGCTTGACATATCATTTGTCAGCTGTAGTGAGTTTTTGGCTTGTGTCCAAGGATTCCATGAGGGTGGTCAGCTTGAGTCCAGCAGTTCCAGCCTTGTCAAACCAGGTGGTGACCTTTTTGTTTAAGTATGATATTTCATCTTTAGTTTTATTTACTTTAGCTGACAATTCATCCCTCAGTTTGGCAACTGATAGATCAACATAATCATTGAGGGCTGTGGTCTGAGCATCCATGAGTGCTTTAATTTGATTTCGAAATTCCTCATTGGATATGGGGGTAGATGAAGTATAGCTCATAGGTGGAGATATAACATTCTGGCCTTGGATCTGAGAAGGCTCCCCCTCAACTATAACACATATAGAAGGAAACATTTCCTTAGCTAAAGCTGTTTTAACATTATTAATTAAGAGGGAATGAGTTTTACCTGTCGTGGGTACAGATTCAACTATTATATTGACAACTTGATCCAAGTCTGTCAACTCCATTTGATCATGCTCCCCTCAAACTGAGCATCCTTCTCTGGGCTTGACTTATTAAGATAAGTATCCAAAGTCTCAGGAGGCTCCCTGTTATCTTCTATAGCAGGGATGGCTTCACTTGCTACAATACCATCAATATCACCCATGTCTGCCTCATCTTCTGCAGTAACCTCTTCTTCAGCAGCATTCTTTGGCAGTTGTCCTGACTTTGGGCTGGCATGGATTTTATCAACATGCACAGCAGCATCCTAGAGTTGAATGTTTGCAGAGGATTGACTAAGAGATAAGTCAACCTGCAAACCAGCATCAACTGGAGAGGATGATCCAAGCTCTGGTTCAGAGTTGGAAGTTCTTTCTTCCTTAGTAGGTTTCTTCAATGTATCCTTAGAGGAGTCCTTTCTCCCTGAGGGTTGGCTCATTGGTAGGAATCTATTGAATTTGTCTAAAGTTTTTATGCCCATTATTTTTAGGTAATGAATCTTCACCCCCATGTTACTGTGTGAAAGTGTCAGGATAGGTGTTCACTAGGTATAAGGAAATAATTCTGCCCAGGTTTGGGGAGGATATGCAGTCTACTATTCTCTGATAGATGAGAGAAGCCCATTTGGTCTTTCTGTTCAGGAAAATTCTTGTCATAACTTCAAACATGAACATGGAGATGGTGTCATGTGATCAAGGTTTGTAGATAAGGGCTTTTTCTACAATGTCTGCTAGCAATTTTCCTCTCTAATTGATGAATTTTCTTCTCAGAGACCCAGATTTGGCCTCAATATATCCACACCATATGAGAGCACTGTCTCTGTCTATGTCGGTGAGCTCATCTTCCTCGATAGGGCTGATGGAGGGTATATGGAGAGCGTTTCGTAGTCTCTTGGGGTTTATCTTTATTTTGATATCGTCAATCTTAGACCTAAGAGAGTTTTGGGAAGGGGACATTTTGATGTTTGAGAAGAATTCCACTACATCTTTTCTAAAAATGGTGGAGGGTTCGAAAAGGGTGTATTCCAAGCCTGCGACCTCAATCATCCTTAATACAGCATTAATCTCAGGAGAGGCATGATTGAATACATCCCTCACAATTTTGTATCCATCTTGAAACTCCTTAATGACATTTGGCGGCATCGAAACTGTGCGGCGAGATGCTGAGAAGGTTTCGGTGTCGATGGTTAGGGTTAAAGCTTTGGAGAGTGATGTGGCTTTTTGTTTCTTGTCGCTTTTATATATTTAATGAAATGATTTAATTAATTTAATTAAAATTTTTATTTGACTATTATGTTACGTATTTTTACTTGACGAATCCTGTTATGATACAGGACACTTAGAGCCTTTATTATATCACTCAGCTTTTCTTCAATTTGTTCCATGCATGTTTAATTAGTGGTTTCTCTTATCAATTGGTTGTACATTTTACTTGACTTAGTAAAAATTTTGTCAAGTTAAATGGAAGGGGATCTAACATGTCAATGAGCCCATTTCTATTGGCACCCAATTTGTGCATTGTTTTGCCCCGAAGCTTGAAGTTAATTGAATTTTTGAGTAAAGTCTACAAAACTTAACAGTGTGAATAATTATATCACTATTTTCTATTTAATGTGCTAGATTAGATTCATCTTCAGCACAACTAACATAACTTAATAAATGGCAAACTTCATCTCTATATAAGATGGAAAGACATACCTTGAGGCTTGCTTCCTCTAGCTTTTGAGGATTACTTACTTGACAGCCTCAACCTTAATTTGTTGCTTTTCCTAGAGCATATTCCAAGAACAATTATCCTTACCCAGTCATTTGCTTGGAACACCCATTGTCCAAATACCAAGTCTTAAATTGACAGGTACTTGTACTATCCTGCAGAACAAAATTTATTTACCCTTAGGAACCAAATGATAATTGGGTCCTAGGTTCTTGTTAGCATCATAAAACATCTGCCCCACTCTTTGCATGGGCTGAGCACCTTTCTATCCACTAGTCACATTCAGGTTATGCAAACAATCAATGACAAAGTGACCCACTTTTCCGCAGCACCAACATGTGCCAATGTTGTATCTTCTCTTTAGGACAACACAGAATTGTTGTCCATGAGAGATGTGAGCAACACCAGACTTTGTTGGATGAGCATTACATGATGCTACCCCCTTCGTCTTGACTGAAGGTGCTGAGGAACTAAATACAGCTGGTCCAAAATTGGCCTGATGTATTTTTAGAGCTTGCCATCTTGTGGACATTATCATTTCCTTAAATAGAGGATACTTGGATCCAAATCTAAAGAACTTCTCCTGAACTTTGTGACTAGAGTGGACAGTGTCACTCTTTCTTGGATCATGTGCCTTCACCCCACTAGTGGAGCACACGTTTGATTGATTCTTCTGGAGTGGTGCAAATTTGATAGTTTTAGAAGGTGTATTTGCCTTTTGAAACAATGTCCACTTATCAGGGAATTTAGATTTGAAATGATGATTAATGTGGTTAATACCCAGCTTCTCAGGGACTTGGCAAGTTGTAGCTTTTGGCAACTGACATTATAACTGAGAAGGGTTAATCACAATCCCCAATTTCTCCGTGAACTTTTGTTCTAGATATCTAATGTGCTTCTTCTTTTCTTCTAGAAGCATGGTCTGACACTCAAAACTTTTCTTGAGCTCAGACACCTCATGACATTTCTTATAAAACTCAATAGATTTATTGTCATAGAGAGTTTTAAAGGGCTTTAGGACCTCTATTTTCTTGCCTTACCTTTTGATAATTATTCTGCTCTCTTTTAGAGTAATTAGGAGTAGTCCAAATTTGTCAATCAATTGATTGACATCAGTCACAGATTCATAACAATCTTCATCACAGGATGAAGATGTACCAGTATCTAGACTGGATTCAAAGTCAGAGAAAGATACAAAATTTGAGAGAGATTGTACCTTGATTGATTCTGATTCTTCCTGACTTCTTTCTTCTACAGACATTGCCATAAATCAATGGCATCCATAGTTTTCTTCAACCTCCTCATTGTCACTATCTGAGTGTGATAAAAGGTCCCTAATTCATATCCTGGCAGCAGGATATTCCTCCTCTTCTCCTGGATTTGCAGTAACAGATATCAAACCTTTATAGGCTTCTTCCTCTTTATCTTTAGAATCTGAGGATGAAGAATCTGTCTAGCTTCTCTCCATCTTAGCCACAATGGACTTTCCTTCCTGCTTGCCCTTATAGTGGTGGTGATGCTTTTTCTTCTTGTTCTCATCTTCAGACTATAAACCACTATCAGAAAGACTGACTTTCTCTATCACTTCCATGTAGTAGTGAGAGAATCCCACATTTCTTTGGCTGACTTGCAGTGGACCACTCTCATGAGGGTTTAGTCATCCATGACACTCACAATGATATGTTGTACACTCTTGTCCATATATGTAAAGTTTATTTCTTCTTCAAACATATGTGCATAACTCTTTGGAGTGCTACAGCTCAGTTGGGGATGAGGGAGTGGCGTAAAGCTCTCTTATCAAGGTCCTAGGTTCGATCCCCAGTGGAAACAACCCACCGTGCTGATAAACAGGTGCGGAGAGGGGTTGGGGTGCATGGCCTGCATGCTTGAATGTGATAGGCTGACTACCAGGAGTGGGCCCGGGTCTGGACTCTGGTAGGCCGGCGGTGCCAGCGGGTTCCCATGGGATAGGCCTGGACCGTTACAGGGTGAATAGGTGTTTGAGCTTTTAATAAATCTTTTGTTGTTTTCAAGTTGTTCTATCTAGATCTTATCCTTAAATCTTGCAATCACAAAGAAAAACAAGCACACATAGCAAACATAAGGATATGTAGTGGTTCCCCAACTGGATACATCGACTTTCCCTCCCACCAATCCAACTTATTTGTTGGACTCGACACAAACTCCTCCACTTATGCTCCTTCGAGCTTACACCTCAGGCCCTCAACATTACACACAGATTCTTCTCAGAATCCAACTCAGAACCACAAGGGTTCCTACCTCAGAGCTCTGTAAAACTCCTACAGCTCAGTGATCCACTGATCACCTACCTCATCCTTATTTATAAGGCCTACACTCAGGATCTTCAGCCATAAAACTTCAGGAACACAACCCTACTCTCAGAGTGCTGCAGCACTCCTACAACTCAGTACCCTTTTAGGTACCTACATCTCATCCTGCTCCAAGGCCTACAATCTCAATGACAAACTTGTCACCGACCTCATGAATAAGGCCCTACACTCAGCCTGAGAGGACATCCCTATCTCATATCCACACTTGGATCCTACATTAGAGAGCAACACTCTCCTACCTTAGGCACTTAAGCCCTACAGCTCAGATCCTCACTTGTATCCTACATCAGTCCCCCAACAGGGCAGCTACCTCAATGATAAATTTGTCACATACCTCAGGCACACAGTGCCCTACACACAGATTCAGATCTTCTGAATCCTACAGGAATATAATACAGTAAGTTGAAGAAAATAAAACAACTGACTTAGAGAAATATCTCTGAGTCAACTTTGTTGGATTGAGGGGATTTCAGTTTAGCTCACTAGTTGTGGAAGGAATCAGCCTTCTTCTACAACTATCCCTTTTTTACTGCTGCACAGATGAGCAGCTTCCAACTTTGCTAAGAGATGAATAAACTACACTATTCTGAAGAGAACAAACTTGCTGAACTTTGAAGTGCTTCAGCCATCTCTCTTTGCCTTCAGGCTAACTTTGTTGGACTTTAGCTTTCAAGCTTGATCGGAAGAAAAAGTCCAGCCGCCTCTTTCAATTTTTCATTTTACATTTTTTGCATTTAATCCCTTCTATATTTGTTAACCCTAATACCTTTACAGTTTCCTTTTTATATGCGATGATTTGAATCAACGACACAATAAAATATGGGCCCACCAAGGAATGTTGAGCGCCGTCTCCATCAAAAAGGGACAAAATATATTTCGACACTGCAGCAGCTTTTCCGCAACGGCTTCCTGCAATTTTGACTTTGATGACGTCAGCAGTGGTCATCAACATCTGGGCTTAGAAAATTTTCCAAAATTCCATCAAGCGTTGAGTGATGTTAAGACACTCAATTCCATCATCCTTGGCTCTCAGTGCTTCTGGACTTAGAAATTTCCTTGGATTTATCTCAGCGATTTTGTCTCAGTGGTCTCAGCGATTTTTCATTATTAGCTGACACATGTTTTCGTCTCAGTGCTTTCTCCTTTTCAGCTGAGGAAATTTTACGTCTCAATGGTATCTTAACAGCTGTCTCAGCAGTTTCTTGCTTATAATTGTCTCAGTGCTTCCTTCTTTATTAGAAGCATTGAGTGAACCTGCTTCAGTCAATGCTTTTGGACTTAGAAAAAAGCCAGCTAGATTTATCTCAGTTGTTTACCTCTTAACTGTCTTAGTGCTTCTTGCTTTATTAGAAGCGTTGAGTGAATCTGCTTTACTCAACGCTTCTGGACTTAGAGAAATCCAGCCATCTTTGTCTCTACTATCTCAGCGATCTCAATGCTATCTTCTCAGCTGTCTCACTGGTCTCAATGCTATCTTCTCAGCTATCTTAGCTTTCTCAACAGTCTCAACGCCTTCTTCTCAGCAGTCTTAATGCTTTTTGCCTTAGTCAATTTTACTCTGGCTTCAGCTTGATGAGTGTTGAGTTGAGTTCAACGACTGGTAAGCTGAGCTCGATGAACTTCAATCTGAGCTCGATGAAAGCTGAAACCTGAACTCTTGTGCTTATCCCACTGAATATTGAGTTGCGCTCGATGATCAGTGAGCTGAGTTCGACGAACTCTGAGCTGAGTTTGACGAAATTTGAGTTTACTGCCCAACTCATTTTTCTTCACTTTTCCAATCATGGACTACCTGCATGCATATAATAAAGCATACATCAAATACATTATGCTCCTTAGCATAATGTATGGTGATGCCCCTTCAAATCCTGAGGACCATTGTAGGGCATAATTCCCAACAATTATCTCTACTGCTCCCGGAAGGACTATTATCTTACCGAAAAATTACGTTGTCGAATTTAATTAATTTAGAGAGATTATAAGAAAAGAGATAAAAAAGATTTTATAAAAAAGGTCGATGAAGAAATAACACCCGGTATCGAATTACGTTTGGACTAAAATATGTTTAAATAATTAGAGATCCTAGGTTTAAATTCAATTAAAGCTGAAACTTTGCCATGGAGGTTCCAAAAGAATGAGCTTACCAATCTGTAGGACTATCACTCACCTGAACATTAAGCCTATTCGACCGGGCTCACGTCCGATGAAATATTCCTATTAATTCTCGCATTATGCAAAGAACCCCGCTATTGGGGGGGGGGGGGAACCCAATCCGGAAGTATTACGTGCCTCCTTTCTTGAGGGTTAGTGCGAAACTCTCTTTACCCAAGGGTGATTAGTCCATACGCATGGCCTCTGGGCTAGTTAGCATATGAATAACAGAAATAGAGCCCACACATCGATATGTGGTTCTAAGCATCGTAAACCCGGGGTAAACCTTAAGTTCTTAATTAAATAGAAAAACAAGACCTTTAATTATTTCAAATCATTTTATATCCCAATGCTCTTCGATACAGAGGGCTATTAGCGATTGACCACTCATCAGAATGGAGGTGGGTTATGAGTTTGGTTACGTGTGAGTTCTAAACTTGGCGCTGAAGGGTTATAAAAAATAAGAAGAAATAAGATAACCTAACATTAGAAAGATAAAAGCTACTAAAAAAGGAAATGCACGCACTCAACCAAACTCATAATGAAGGAAAAAAGGCTAAGTTACAAAAAAGGAAAATTGCATAGTTGAAATTACATGTCCTACTCAAATGAGTAGGCGGGAAATGACAAGTTCTACTCAAATGATTAGGCGAAAAATTAATGCTTAAAATGAGAAGTCCTACTCAAATGAGTAGGCGGGAAATTAAACCGGTAAATTACAAATCCTACTCAAACGAGTAGGCGGGAAATAACAAGTCCTACTCAAACGAGTAGGCGGGAAATAAAAGCAGTAAATTGCAAATCTTACTCAAACGAGTAGATGGGAAATGACAAGTCCTACTCAAACGAGTAGGCGAGAAATTAAAGCTGAAAAAGCTAACTCATAAAAACACACACACAACTTGAAGGAAAGCAAGAAAAAGCTAACTCATACACTCACATGCACAAGCAAAAATAGAGAAAAGCAAAGTGATCAAAAAAAATAAAACGTTTACATTTTTACCGTTAGAATTTGCCGGAAAAGCTTAAAAAGTGGAAATAGAAATTGTTTGGGCAAAAGAGTTTTCAAATAAATGTGAAAATCAAGGGGTTTGAAAAATCGAAATGACATTTAATCCATTTTTATAACTTTGTAAAAATGCTTAAAAGGTGGAAGAAAGTGAAAAAAAAGCAAAAGTTTTGCAAACTAAAAAAACAAAATCTAAGTTAAGGAGAAATAAAACAACTTTGAAACTTTTTTATAAATCCATAAGAATGAATGAAAAACATAAAAAGCCTAAATCTAAACAAACCTAGAAGACATGAAAAGAAAAACTATAATAACCATTAGAATGTTTGAAGAAATCTAAAACTAAGCAAAGAAAGTTGATGATTTGAAAGCATAAAAACGATAAAGAGAACTCATACACACATGCCGATAAAAAAGGGAAGATACATAAGATTGCTGAAAGACGGGCACTCAGAATAATTCCAGTACAATATAAGGATGAAAAACTAACATATTTTATTAAGTAGAAAATATGATTACAAAAGCCAAAACAAACACAGAGGAAGTGGGGGGGGGGGGGGAATTATCCTTACATAGCACAAAAAGACCTCCTAGCAGCAGCCAAACAGTAAAATGGATCAAAAAATTGAACCCATGGCTCTTTCAACAAGGTTTTATTTATAGGATAAAAAAATCAGATTACATGCCATGGTCACAGGCGTGTAGGGGGCGTGTCAGTACTGGCGCTAACGTGAAGCCAAACATTTATTGCCAATTGACTTTGGGGCATTCCATGTGGAAGTCACGGGCATGACCCTGCAATCATGAGCGTGTAGCATGGGCGTGACAGGAAATTTTATCGTGAGAAGCCGTCGAGTTGTTGCCACGCTGGCGACGTCTTGTCCGGGACAGGTGGAGTGGTCACGGGCGTGCCGAATCTGGACTTGAGCGTGTCGGATAGTTTGATGAATGTCTAATGCTGAACGTCGAGCTGGAGGCATTGAGTGTCGAGACGAGATTGACACGGTCGTGTCCAATCGGGACACGGGCGTGTCTTGGGCGTTGAGTGTTGATGGCGTTGATTGTTGATGGCGTTGATTGTTGATGGCGTTGAGTGTTGAATGGCATGTCACGGGCGTGTTGAATCTGTACTCGGGCGTGTCTTGAGTTTTATTTGTAGGCGACAACTTTCTGTTGGAATCAAAGTAACATGCCCAGGTCACGGGCATGACCGATATGTACACATGCGTGTACTTTGAATTTTATGGCATTTTTTCTAAAAATTTCTGAAAAACAAAATAAAGCTAAGTTAGAAATTTATATACAAAAAAGGAATATTTTATTAAACAAAACCAACTAAAAATAACAAAAATAAACTAAATGACTGAATTAACGTACGTAAAAATATGTATATTTACAACTTATCATAAAGCATGCCTTCTGAGGGACCCCTTGGGACTTATTTATAGATTTCTAAAAACGGCATGCAAATAGCCAACCTCTGCTATTTTGAACAGCTATATGCAGCCCAACTGGGTCTGCCAACAGTGTAACTCCACTGTTCTAATAGTCTACATGCAGACCAGCGGGGGAAAAATGGTAAAAAATATCATAGGTCGCTGGGCGAGTGGCCCCCTGAAGCCTCGACTTGCCTGGGGCAGCGAGTTCTAGATAGAACTGTCACTCGCGGCCTCTTCCTGGACTTCGGCGAGTACGGGCCCGACTGGCCCTACTAGCCTACCTCATGTCATCCTTTTCTACGAGAGTGTAAGCGCTTCAGATCTACTTGCTTTTGGTAATCCCACATCGCCTAGGCGAGCCGGGGGCTGCCGAGCTCTGGACCATTGAGTTCTCGACCGGGAATTGGACCGTTCAATCTAGCTTGTCCGACTGCTAAGAAATTGAGCCCGACGAATGCTGAGCTCCGTTCGACAAATGCCGAGCTCCGTTCGACGAACGCCGAGCTCCGTTTGACAAATGCCGAGCTCCGTTCTACGAACGCCGAGCTCCACTCGACGAACGCCGAGCTCCGTTCCACGAACAGAGTTGACTGGGAGGGCTTCTCTCAACACCAAGGCAGAATGGTATTGAGTGTCTGGATCTCACTCAATGCTAAGGCAGAACGGCGTTGAGTGTCTGGACTTCACTCGACGCTAAGACAGAATGACATTGAGTGTCTGGCCTAGCGAGTGCTCGATGGAGCTGACACTCGCCACCTCTACCCGCCTCTTGGAGAGTGCTTGCCAAGATGGCCCTCCTCACCAACCACTTGCCCGCTCGATGTAGCGAGTTGGGGGCTCTCGAGCTCTAGCCCCCTAGGTGCTCACCCAAGACTTGAAAAAAGGGAGCCGACCGGTTTGGCTCCGGGCGACCCCACTCGCCTGATACGGGGTTGTACAATATTGACAACCCTGATTGACCTGAAATAAGAAAAGAAAGGAATTAATAACAATATTAATATAAAATAAATAAAATATAATTATTTATTAGATAAAAATATATTAAAATAACTATAAATATTGACTTATCAACTTGCGACATTTGAATTCTTGATGAGGTCAGCATGACTCAGCGCTTATGGACTTCATAATTTCCAAATAATCTGTAAAGGCATTAAGTGAAGCCTTATCACACAATGCAAAAGTACTTAGTAGATTTCTGCATCTTCAGACATTAAGTGAACCTCAATCACTCAATGCTTTCTGACATTTAAAGTCTAACTGTTAAGGCATTAAGTGACCCTTCATCACTTAACGCTTCTGGACTTGGCTAAAATTTCTCTGCATGAAGGCATTCAGTGAAGCTTCTACACTCAACTCTTTCTGACTTAGCCTGACTTCTAGACGAGGCGTTAAATGGACTATCTTCACTCAATGCTTTTATACTAAAACAGAAATCCTATTAAATAGGCATTGATTGCACTATCTTCACTCAATGCTTTTGTCCTTTAGACAGATTTCTTGATCAGATGTTGAGTGACCCATCTTCACTCAACGCTTCTGTACTTAAACAGATTTCTTGATGAGTAGGCATTGAGTGAACTGTCTTCACTCAATGCTTCCATCCTTAGACAGATTTCTGGTCAGTTACTCTGAGTCTTTGACTGCTTGAGGTTCTATCAATGCTTTTATCCTCTTGGAATTGAGTGAACTGTCTTCACTCAACACTTTTAGACATAGCCAGATTTCTTGTCATCAACATAGAGGCTTTGACTGATTGAGGTTCTGTCAATGCTTTTAACCGTTTGGCATTGAGTGAACGGCCTTTACTCAACACTTTTGTCCTTAGATAGATTTCTTGTCAGCAACACTGAGGCTTTGACTACTTGAGATTCTGTCAAAGATTTTAGCTTCTTGGCATTGATTGAACAGACTTCACTCAATGCTTTTGGACTAAGCCAATTTTCTGCTTGTTCAGCAACCTGTCTTGAGTCCAGTTATCATTGTGACTCTGACTCCCTGTCTAATCAATGTAAAAGAGTACAAACATGCATATAATGAACTTGAACATATATTAAATACATTCATGTGTTTTCCATTTACTTGTGGGCCTTCTCTAAATCTAGGACATTCTGATCAATAGACCCAACACTCTTTATGTCCCAAACTTTCCTTGCAACCTACTTTTTGTTACTTCTCTTTGTAAATAGATGAATTGTGTGACTATTTTCACTACATCAATTTGTTCTTTTCAGAATACTCACTCCAAAGAGAAAATTGCAACTGGGACTGAAAGTGACGGCTTGTTCTATCTTGATCATGTGTCTGCCCTTTCTGCTTCCTCTTCTCTTCTACAATGGCATCTTCGCCTTAGGCTTCCTCCTCCTCGCATTCTTTATCAGCTTTTATCTAATCTGCCTCAAGGAGATTCTTCTCTTAACTGTGAATCTTGTCAGTTTGGAAAACACCATAGTTCCACTACTTTAGCAAATCAAGGGCGTAGTTCATCTCGTTGTTTTTGAACTTGTTCATTATGAGGTTTGGGGTCCTTCTCCTACTAAGATTGTTGTGAGGGGTAGCCTGTATTTTGTCACTTTTATTGATGATTTTTTGAGGCGCATTTGGTTGTACATATTACAGGAATGTTTTAAATTTTTTTCACTACATTCTATAATGAGATGCATACACAGTTTGATGTTCTTATTAATGTGCTTCACACTAATAATGTTAAGGAGCATCTAAGTCATCAGTTTCCACATTTTGCATGCATCATGACATAATACATCAAACTAGTTGTCCTTACACCTCTCAGCAGAATAAAATTATTGAACGCAAGAACAAACATCTCCATGACGTGGCTCATAACCTTCTCATTCAAATGAGTGTTCATCAGTCCTACTGGGCTCATGTCATTCTCCTTTCTTGTTACCTCATCAATCGAGTTCCTTCTTTGGTTCTCAATGTTAAAACCCCTTTATCCATTCTATGTCCTGATGTGACACTGTCTCCTTTACCTCCTTGTGTCCTTGGATGCACAGTGTTTGTTCACACTCCTTCTTCTGGTCGTGAATAACCCTCTCCTCATTCAATTAAGTGCATCTTTCTGTGTTACTATCTGACATAAAAGGATATTGGTGCTATGATCCTGTTCTCCAAAAATAGCATGTTTTCGTGGATGTCACTTTCTTTGAGAATGCTCCGTACTTTTCTCCTACCTCCTCTCTTTCACCTTCTGATGGTTCTTCTTCTTTCCCTATTATTTTGGCACCTCTACATGAGCTTGTGCCTCTTTCTTCTCCACCTATCTCTGATTCTTCTTCTCCTCATAAGCTGCTATCAACAGCTCCTGGTCCAGAAATTTCTCCTTCGAATGGATCTGATACAGTAGACAGATCAGACCTTCATCTTCTGATTGCCCTTCAAAAAAGGAGTTCGATCATGCACTCAATGACTTATTTGTGATGTGGTATCTTATGTGTGTATGTCTCCTTCTTTCTCGATCTTTGCTTTCGCTCTTTCGGCCAGTGTTATCCGGGCCACCTATCAAGAAGCACTTATTATTCCTCATTAGAAAACCATAATGGATGAGGAGATGAAAACTTTAACTGAACAGAGTACTTGATCTCTTGTCCCTACCCCTCCAGTAGCTGCTGTTGTTGGTTATCATTTGGTCTTTGTAATCAAGTTTCTTCCTAATGGTACCATTGATCATTATAAGGCTCAACTTGTTGCCAAAGGTTTTACTCAGACCTATAATGTGGATTCCTTTGACACCTCTCCTGTTGTCTGGATTACTACAATTTGTATTCTTTTTTTGTGGCTATAAATAGAGACTAGGAGATGTATCAGTTGGATGTCAAGAATGTCTTTCTTTATGATGATTTGTAGGAGATAGTATATATAGAGTAACCTTCTGGGTATGTTGCTCATGTGGAGTCTCAAGTATGTAAATTGAGAAAAGAAATCTATGGTGATAGTTAACTAAATAGTTTTCTAAATCACAAGAGGTGAGTGAATAGGCTGTTTGTATTATTATTCTTTTTACTACATTGTTTAGTCTCAATTAAACATCACAAAAAACACACAGAAACGTTATAGTGGTTCCCCAAGGTCTGGGTACATCCACTTTTCCTCACCATAATTCCAACAGTGTGTTAAACAGGGCAATCATCTCCAAACTCCGCTAAAATAGCTTACAACATAAATCCCTCATAATCTCTCAGGTTTCCTCCAAACCCTACCTCATTCCACTACCCTACAACTCAGAGAAAGTTATAATCCTACAGCTCAATGACCCTCCATGTCACCTGCCTCAAGCATATCAATAAGTCCTACAACTCAGGTTGGGAGGACAGCCCTATACTCAGACATACATGCCCTGCACTCAGGCATATAGGCCTTACACTTAGGCACACATGGCTTGCAGCTCAGAACAAAAAGTTCTTACAATATTGTTTGTTTAAATTACAATAGAATACAATAAATGATATACACCTTCTGATTTGGTCTTCTATTGAAATAGAACAACTTAGAACTATCCTGGAGCAGGGCTTTAAGTAATGTTCTTCAGCTTGTGCTTTAGCTCCTTCTTGATCTCTCGTCTCCTTGTAGAAAGAAGAAGATCAACCACCAATCCTTGATGGACCCAACCTATTCTCCTTAGATTCGAGAATAACTTTTGGAAGCATAAGGTCATTGGTACTCGCAGCACTTCCAGAACTTTACAGCAGCACTTAGCAGCGATAACAACAACATGACACTAGCATGCACATCATCCTTTTCTTCTTGACCTAGAAGATAATTTATATAGGCTCTATTAATCTGCAATGGCTCTTGGATTGATTTGACGTTACAAAGCGAAGAATGAATAAAGCTATTTTGATTTATTAGTCATCCACCAAAAATGGGTTGCGCAATCTCAACGGCTATATTCAAAATTGTCTCAACGGTTTAGCTTGGACTTGCTTCTGTCTCAGCAGTAGATTCACTGCATCTCAGTGGTTTCACTGAGAGCACATTGCTATCACAGCAGGGCTGGGAACGGCTGCTATCTCAGTGGCTATTAGCTGAGTCTCAGTGGTTCCGCTGATACAAGACAATCTTCTCAATGAATTTCTCCAAAACATCTGAGATAAATATCACATTGTCCAGATCTATTCTAAGCATGTTTTTTGAATAACTTAAACATGTACAGTGAGTAAAGTAGAAGGTCCATCAAATACTTTATGTACTTTGTAACGACCCTAGCCGATCCAACGTGACAGCGTCACGGCTCCGCTCTAGGCGACGTTACCGGGCTGCAGTCCAAGCACCCCAACCCCTCTCCCTCCACGGGTGGGTTGTTGGTGTCCACAGCCTCCCTTTGATGAGGTAAACTCGATAGTCAAGCCCGCACTACGGGGACTTCCCAGGAGGTCACCCATCCCAGTACTACTCCAACCCGAGCACGCTTAACTATGGAGTTCTTTCAACTCTCATATTGTAACAGCCCAAAGTTCTGAAACAGGCAAATTTGGGTGACACGGCCTGGGACACGGGCGTGTTCCGGGGCGTGTCAGGTGACACGGCCTGCGACACGGGCGTGTCGCAGGGCGTGTCAAAGTTGTGTCGACGATTGGGCTTTGTCTCGACGATTTTTGTTCTCGACGATTCGTCGAGAGGAGGCACACGGCCCAGGACACGGGCTTGTCCAAGGCCGTGTGGCATGCTCGACGATTTTGTCTCGACGATCGTCGAGTGTCGAGACCTGAGTGTCGAGTGTCGAGAGTTTGAACACGGCTTGTGACACGGGCGTGTCACAGGGCGTGTCAACTCAGGCGACGAGCTCAGCCCGCCGAAAGATTTTCGACAGGGCGTGTCGTTGTGCCGTGTCTGGGCACACGGCCTGGGACACGGGCGTGTCACAGGCCGTGTGAAGTCTCGGGATGATTTGGGATTTTTTCACCCAGGTACACGGCCACAGACACGGGCGTGTCTGAAGGCGTGTTGGTGACACGGCCCATGACACGGGCGTGTCCCGTGGGCGTGTCACTGGTCTGGATAAGTCGGTTGACCACCGCTTGAGGCACACGGCCAGGCACACGGCCGTGTTCGAGGCCGTGTCTGGTCAAAATTGGTGTTTTTGGCAGAATCGTGGCCGTCCATTCCTTCAGTCTGGATCCAAGGGCTGAAAGCTCTTCTTCTTTTTCCTTAAGGGCCGAAGTCAGAGATTGATTTCTCATTTACTTTGGCCTTAACCTTTCTTCAAGAGAGAGAAAGAGAGAAAGAAAGGAGGAGGAAGAAGGGAAGGGGGCTGCTGTTGGTGGTGCTGCGGTTTCCCGGCAAGAGATCCGAAGCCAGCGTTGCGGAGGAAACGATCTTGCGCGTCTTGCAAGCTATCTTGGAATCCATGGCACCGAAGCGATCGTCAAGGGTAACGACCTTTCTTCCTAAGCCATGTGAAGGCTTCCTTTTAGCATATCTTTGTGAGTTCCCCCACCAAGAGGTGGCTGGTTTTGGGACTCTTTGGGTGGATGTGTGAAATCCCCCTTGTTAGCATATAGATCCGGAACTGGAGTACGGAATAGGCATGCTGTGTGAAGCCCATCTGGATAGGTTGGTCTAGATTGGTGATGTTGCATACGAACGGGAGAAAACTCCGTGAAAAACGTGTAGTGTACGGAGTCTACGGGTTAGGCCTGCGAAAAGGAGTAGCAGGAAGTACTGGGGTGGTAGCCCAGGAAAATAGCCTTGTGATGGTTTTGGGTCCAACCTGTGAATGATGCACAGGTAGTCCTGGTGGGACCAGGAAAGGCCCTTTTTGTGATGCTTGATGTCATAGGGTGTCCACCTGTGGAGCGAGTCACAGGAAGTACTGGTGTGCCCAGGAAAGACCCCTGACATTTGTGCTTATGCGGTGTCCACCTGTGGAGAGAGAGTCACAGGAAGTACTGGTGTGCCCAGGAAAGACCCGCTGTTGTTGTGAGAATTGGGTATCGAGAAGTACCCAGGCTTGAATGCCAGGAACAGGATTGGTGAGACCGACCCGTGCCTTTGATATAGCCATGAGTACGCTGCACGCGGAAAGGGCAAGGCGATTTGAGCAACGGGGGGGTGGAGGATCCGACCTGCGCTATGTCCGTCTGACGTGAGACCAAAAGTGCGGTCTGTTGGAGCGCATAGCAAGAGTCTTCGGCCTGCGCGCCATGACACAAAGGGGGGTTACGGGCCATCCCGGTGTCCGAGGACTAACTCCGGCTGCACGCCATGGAGTAAATGCTCAAGAGTGTTACCGTTGGGTGTTAACCCTGATACGGTGGTGGGCAAGAGGTTGCCAGAACACCAAGAATGTGCCCTGAGTGCACGGACCGTTGGGCCGGGCGGCGAACGGTTGTGATGGCTTGTGTGCGTGAAAGCACCTTTGATGATTGCCATACTTGTGATATGATATGCCTGCAGGGAAAATACCGCTGCCCCGAGAGGAGGGGTAGGGTCGTTATACTTTGGTCAGCTGAACGCTGACCGTTGCTTTTGTTTGCCACCGTTGGGTGGATTGTCCTTCAACAGGTGCTGGAGAGCCGAGCGGATCGCATAGAGGTTGATGCTCCTGCTGGTGCTGCTGCTGCTGCTAGCCCTCGAAGGCTAATGTTCCTTTGAGTGTTTTCTTTTTGTGGCCGGCCTGCGCGCCAATTTGTTTAGGCCACTATATGAAAGCCCTGTAAGGCCATAAGGCCAATACCTTTGTTGTTGTAAGACATTCCTATATGTATATAAAATATGGAGTTTTATATTTGGACATTCATGAGGAGTTCAAGTAGTTTAGGCTTCCGCTAGAATGCTTGTGATAGGTGCGTTGCGCTACTCTGGTATCATCCTGTACCTTCACCGACTGTTTTGTGGTATATCCTGTGGGGCCCCGGCCGGACCTTCTAGAATATATCATATGAACGGATGGGGTTGTTACATTTTTGGTATCGGTTGTCTTGGTCTTTCCCTCTCGAAGTCGTGGCCGCCTTCTTTTGTGGGGTGGCGAGCACGTGTTTGTGCAAACCAAAGTCTACGATTGAACTCCTGAATGTCCATGATAGGAATGCAGTTTGTATGTTTGAGGAACCTGCGTGTTCTTATTTTGTGTTGTTTGTTTGGGTACGACCGCTTATATGTGTGTCTTGTCCCCTTTTAGGTGACACGAAGTGGAGCTGGGCCGTCTGCGTCCCAGCATTCTGATGAGAGTAGGGCACCAGCTGAGGTGCCTACACCTCCACCGTCTGCAGAGCATGTACGGTTAGTTGCGGAGGCATTATTTACCATGATCCAAGGCCAGCCACTTAGGCAGGAACAAGTGGATGTTAGGCCAGAACAGGTGGAGGCAAGGCCGGAACCTGTAGTGGATGTGGCTCCTCGAACAGCTGAGAAGCAACTAACACGGTTCATGAGTTTCCATCCGCCTACATTTTCGGGAGCGGGTACTCCGACGCAGGCAGAGGATTGGTTATCGCGCGTCAAGAGAGTTATGACGGCGATTGGCACGGCGGAAAGTCAGAAGGTTACCTTAGCTACATTCTTGCTTGAAGGAGAAGCTAGATTGTGGTGGGATGAGATAGAGTTACATCATTTAGCGGGTCGTCCGTTAGCTCAAGTTTCCATGAATGAATTCTCTCGACTGTTCCTAGCGAAGCACCTTCCTACGGCGCAACGGATAGCCATGGAAAACGAATTCCAAAGGTTAACTCAAGGTGATGGCAGTGTTGACGCGTACCTGCATGAGTTTACTCGCTTAGGGCAGTATGCGGGTTCGATATTTGCTGATGAGCAAAGGAAGACCAATAGGTTCTATGAAGGCCTGAGGGACGAGTTGAGGTTCCTTGTGTCAAGTTCTGTGAACCAAGGTTTCCAAGCTTTGGTAGACACTGCAAGTGCGCTGGAGAAGGATATGAAGAGGGTGCAAGGGAAGAGAGCGTTGGCTGTGACGCAACCAGAGTGGAAGGCACCCCGATCGGGAAAATCGTTTTATAAGAAGAGATGGGGTAAGAAGTCCAAGTCTAGTGGACAAGCTCCTTCATCAGTTGCAACAGGAGCAACATCAGGGGCAACCTCCAAACCAGAAACTCGTACCTGCTTTAATTGTGGTAGGATGGGGCATATTGCGCGAGATTGTCGGATGCCGCCAAAGAGTGAAAAGAAGGCGGGAGCATCTTATGCGGAGAAAGGAAAAGCGGTGGTGGATTCCTCTGCCTCGCAAGCGCAACCCCGGGTCTACAATCTTGGCCTGCAGGAGGCCATCAAGCAGAGTGACGTGGTCACAGGTATGAGTTTAGTTTTGCTTATGCTAATGTTTGTATGCTTAGCTTAGTACCCCTACGTTTGTGGTTTGTGTGTGTGACATGTTTGTCATAGGCTTTGTGATGATTCGGGACACGCTGGCGCGAGCACTGTTTGATACAGGTGCATCGCATTCTTTTCTGTCTAGTGAATTTCTTACGCGGCTTAGGATACCCAGTCGTGCAAAGGCAGATAGAGTCAGAGTGGTGTTGCCGAATGGTTGTTGGATGCTTGCGGATCAAGCTTGCGATGTGGCGGTTCAAGTAGGAAGTCGGGATTTTTGTTTAACCGCATTTGTTTTGCCAATTTCGGAATTCGATGTGATTTTTGGGATGGATTGGCTTGCGGAGCAACATGCTATGATTGATTGCCAGTCCAAAGAAATCACGTTGGGCCAGAATACCGAACAGGAGACCAAGTTCGCGGGTATGCGAGGAGTAGGCGGGACGTTGATGTCTGCACTCCAGGTAGTCAAAGCTGTTCGGAAGGGTGCGGAGTGTTACTTTGCACTAATTCAGGCTGTTGAGCCTAAGGCCACTTTGTGCGAGGTTCCGATTGTGGCAGAATTTGCTGATGTGTTTCCCGCAGATCTCCCTGGGCTACCACCCCAGCGGGAGATTGACTTCACAATTGAGCTGGTGCCAGGTGCGAAACCAGTGGCCCGTTCGCCATATCGCGTTGCGCCTAAAGAGATGGCTGAGTTGAAGGTTCAACTACAAGAAATGCTAGAGCAAGGCTATATCCGCCCAAGTATGTCACCTTGGAGCGCGCCTGTGCTTTTTGTAAAGAAGAAAGATGGTGGGTTACGGTTGTGTATAGACTACCGTGAATTGAATAAGCTGACTGAGAAGAATAAGTATCCGATACCTCGGATTGATGAATTATTTGATCAGCTAGTGGGCTCGACCGTCTATTCAAAGTTGGACCTGAAGTCTGGTTATTCCCAGTTAAGGATTCGGGAAGGTGACATTCCCAAAACCGCATTTGGAACGCGTTATGGGCACTATGAGTTCACAGTCATGCCCTTTGGCTTGTGCAATGCGCCCTCTGTGTTTATGGATTTGATGCACCGCATATTCCGTGAGTACCTGGATCTGTTTGTGATCGTGTTCATTGATGATATCCTGGTGTACTCAAAGTCGAAAGCTGAACATGAGATTCACTTGCGGTTGGTGTTGAATATATTGAGGCAAAATCAGCTCTATGCCAAGTTCTCGAAGTGTGAGTTTTGGCTATCGTCAGTGGCATTTTTGGGCCATGTGGTGAGTGGAGCGGGCATTGCAGTGGATCCAGCGAAGATAAGAGCCATACAAGAATGGCCAATATTGTCTTCCGTGGCCGAAGTTAGGAGTTTCCTTGGACTTGCGGGCTACTATAGAAGATTTGTGGAAAACTTCTCGCGGATCGCTTTGCCGCTAACCACACTGACGCGAAAGGATCAGAAGTTCGTTTGGACGCCAGAGTGCGCACGAGCTTTTGAAGAGCTGAAGGTTCGGTTGACCACGGCGCCGGTGTTGTCTTCGCCATGTGGAACCGATGGCTTTGTGATTTATAGTGATGCCTCAGGGAGCGGCTTAGGCTGCGTTCTTCTGCAGAGCGGAAAGGTGATTGCTTATGGCTCACGCCAGCTGAAGGTGCACGAGCGAAACTATCCCGTCCATGATTTGGAACTAGCGGCGGTGATTTTTGCACTTAAGCTGTGGCGACACTACCTTTATGGAGTGAAGGTGGAGATCTATACTGACCATAAGAGCCTCAAGTATCTATTAGAGCAGAAAGAGTTGAACATGCGACAACGAAGGTGGTTGGAGTTCCTTGGGGACTACACTTTCGAGATTCACTATACACCCGGGAAGGGAAATGTTGTCGCGGATGCCTTAAGTCGGCGGGTTCCGGCTAGAGCGAATTGGTTACAAAGGCATGATGAACGTCTTATCCAGGAATTGGAGGCATTGGAGATCTCTTGTGTTGACAAGAATTCCACTACCAGTGCATGTTTGAACTGGACCGAGGTGCAATGTGACCTTGCGGACCGAGTTCGACGGGCAACGGAGTTGGATGAAGATCTCTTGCGCTATGTGACTGAAGGGCCAGAAGGCAAATTCACCTGGAATGACGGTCTTTTGCGAAAAGAGAGCCGTTTGTGCGTCCCAAATGTGGGGAAGTTGAGGGAAGAACTGATGTATGAAGCACATTATACAAAGTATTCCATTCACCCCGGGAGCACAAAGATGTTCAACGATATGAAAAAGCTCTTTTGGTGGCCAGGGCTCAAGAAAGATATTGCCCTTTATGTGGCCAAATGCCAAACATGTGCGATGGTAAAGTCTGAATGCCAAAAGCCGGGCGGTTATTTGAAGTCACTACCGATCCCAATGTGGAAATTTGATGATATTTCCATGGATTTTGTGCATGGATTGCCAAGATCGCAGCGAGGAAATGATTCCATTTGGGTGATAGTTGACCGGTTAACAAAAGTAGCACATTTTCTCCCGAACAGACGGGATGATTCAGTTGAATATTTGGCAAAGTTATACGTTGATCAGATTGTGCGGCTTCATGGTGTTCCTCGGAGCATCGTAAGTGATAGAGATGGGCGATTCACGTCAAATGATTGGAGGCTAGTTCACCGACTGTTGGGCACGAAGTTGACTTTCAGTACGGCCTTTCATCCCCAAACGGATGGCCAGACTGAACGTACCAACAGAACAATGGAGGACATGCTCCGAATGTGCGCCCTTGATTTCGGAAAGAGATGGGAAGATCATCTCTATATGGTAGAGTTTGCTTATAATAACAGCTACCAGGCAAGTATTGGAATGGCACCATATGAAGCCCTATACGGAAGGAAGTGTCGTACTCCCTTGGCTTGGGTAGAAGCGGGTGAAGCTCGGATTGTTAGACCAAATGAGGTGGATGAAGCAAACTCAACCATTCGGACTATTCGAGAGAGATTGCTAGTTGCTCAAGATCGACAAGCGAAGTACTACAACGCCAAGCACCGGAACGTTGAATTTGCGGTTGGCGATTGGGTCTACTTGAAGATCAAGCCATTCAAAGGTGTCTCCAGGATTCGACGAATGAAAAAGTTGAGTCCAAGGTTTTTGGGTCCCTTGGAAGTGGTTGAGCGAATTGGCGAAGCAGCTTATCGGCTAGCTCTGTCGGCGGACTTAGGTGGGTTACATGATGTCTTTCACATCTCGGTGCTGCGGAAAGCCGTGAAAGATCCAGCTCAAGTGATCGCGGATGATCGTGTGCCGGTGGAGTATGGGCTAACAACGAGAGTTAGACCCATTCGGATCGAAGATCGAGCCGAGAAACAGTTGCGGAACAAGACGGTCGGTATGGTGAAAGTCCGGTGGGACAACTGCGGCCGTGAAGAGTTGACGTGGGAACGCGAGCAGACCATGCGAGAAGAGTTCCCTGAGTTGTTTCTGTAATTGGTAGCGAGACTGTTGTAACATAAACATTGAGATATTGTTACATTTGTCTTGCTGTCTTTTTTGTTACTTTCCTGTCTCTGCATTTCGAGGACGAAATTGTTTTGTAGGAGGGGAGGATTGTAACAGCCCAAAGTTCTGAAACAGGCAAATTTGGGTGACACGGCCTGGGACACGGGCGTGTTCCGGGGCGTGTCAGGTGACACGGCCTGCGACACGGGCGTGTCGCAGGGCGTGTCAAAGTTGTGTCGACGATTGGTCTTTGTCTCGACGATTTTTGTTCTCGACGATTCGTCGAGAGGAGGCACACGGCCCAGGACACGGGCGTGTCCAAGGCCGTGTGGCATGCTCGACGATTTTGTCTCGACGATCGTCGAGTGTAGAGACCTGAGTGTCGAGTGTCGAGAGTTTGAACACGGCCTGTGACACAGGCGTGTCACAGGGCGTGTCAACTCAGGCGACGAGCTCAGCCCGCCGAAAGATTTTCGACAGGGCGTGTCATTGTGCCGTGTCTGGGCACACGGCCTGGGACACGGGCGTGTCACAGGCCGTGTGAAGTCTCGGGATGATTTGGGATTTTTTCACCCAGGTACACGGCCACAGACACGGGCGTGTCTGAAGGCGTGTTGGTGACACGGCCCATGACACGGGCATGTCCCGTGGGCGTGTCACTGGTCTGGATAAGTCGGTTGACCACCGCTTGAGGCACACGGCCAGGCACACGGCCGTGTTCGAGGCCGTGTCTGGTCAAAATTGGTGTTTTTGGCAGAATCGTGGCCGTCCATTCCTTCAGTCTGGATCCAAGGGCTGAAAGCTCTTCTTCTTTTTCCTTAAGGGCCGAAGTCAGAGATTGATTTCTCATTTACTTTGGCCTTAACCTTTCTTCAAGAGAGAGAAAGAGAGAAAGAAAGGAGGAGGAAGAAGGGAAGGGGGCTGCTGTTGGTGGTGCTGCGGTTTCCCGGCGAGAGATCCGAAGCCAGCGTTGCGGAGGAAACGATCTTGCGCGTCTTGCAAGCTATCTTGGAATCCATGGCACCGAAGCGATCGTCAAGGGTAACGACCTTTCTTCCTAAGCCATGTGAAGGCTTCCTTTTAGCATATCTTTGTGAGTTCCCCCACCAAGAGGTGGCTGGTTTTGGGACTCTTTGGGTGGATGTGTGAAATCCCCCTTGTTAGCATATAGATCCGAAACTGGAGTACGGAATAGGCATGCTGTGTGAAGCCCATCTGGATAGGTTGGTCTAGATTGGTGATGTTGCATACGAACCGGAGAAAACTCCGTGAAAAACGTGTAGTGTACGGAGTCTACGGGTTAGGCCTGCGAAAAGGAGTAGCAGGAAGTACTGGGGTGGTAGCCCAGGAAAATAGCCTTGTGATGGTTTTGGGTCCAACCTGTGAATGATGCACAGGTAGTCCTGGTGGGACCAGGAAAGGCCCTTTTTGTGATGCTTGGTGTCATAGGGTGTCCACCTGTGGAGCGAGTCACAGGAAGTACTGGTGTGCCCAGGAAAGACCCCTGACATTTGTGCTTATGCGGTGTCCACCTGTGGAGAGAGAGTCACAGGAAGTACTGGTGTGCCCAGGAAAGACCCGCTGTTGTTGTGAGAATTGGGTATCGAGAAGTACCCAGGCTTGAATGCCAGGAACAGGATTGGTGAGACCGACCCGTGCCTTTGATATAGCCATGAGTACGCTGCACGCGGAAAGGGCAAGGCGATTTGAGCAACGGGGGGGTGGAGGATCCGACCTGCGCTATGTCCGTCTGACGTGAGACCAAAAGTGCGGTCTGTTGGAGCGCATAGCAAGAGTCTTCGGCCTGCGCGCCATGACACAAAGGGGGGTTACGGGCCATCCCGGTGTCCGAGGACTAACTCCGGCTGCACGCCATGGAGTAAATGCTCAAGAGTGTTACCGTTGGGTGTTAACCCTGATACGGTGGTGGGCAAGAGGTTGCCAGAACACCAAGAATGTGCCCTGAGTGCACGGACCGTTGGGCCGGGCGGCGAACGGTTGTGATGGCTTGTGTGCGTGAAAGCACCTTTGATGATTGCCATACTTGTGATATGATATGCCTGCAGGGAAAATACCGCTGCCCCGAGAGGAGGGGTAGGGTCGTTATACTTTGGTCAGCTGAACGCTGACCGTTGCTTTTGTTTGCCACCGTTGGGTGGATTGTCCTTCAACAGGTGCTGGAGAGCCGAGCGGATCGCATAGAGGTTGATGCTCCTGCTGGTGCTGCTGCTGCTGCTAGCCCTCGAAGGCTAATGTTCCTTTGAGTGTTTTCTTTTTGTGGCCGGCCTGCGCGCCAATTTGTTTAGGCCACTATATGAAAGCCCTGTAAGGCCATAAGGCCAATACCTTTGTTGTTGTAAGACATTCCTATATGTATATAAAATATGGAGTTTTATATTTGGACATTCATGAGGAGTTCAAGTAGTTTAGGCTTCCGCTAGAATGCTTGTGATAGGTGCGTTGCGCTACTCTGGTATCATCCTGTACCTTCACCGACTGTTTTGTGGTATATCCTGTGGGGCCCCGGCCGGACCTTCTAGAATATATCATATGAACGGATGGGGTTGTTACATACTTAGCATTGAAGGCGATGCATCTTCAAATCCAAGGAACATTGAAGGGAAATATTCCCAACATATAGTCTTAAGCAAAATCCGTAAGCTTGGTTTGAGAAGTTCAATTAAGTTATTTTTGTTATTGAGTTAGTTCGAAGTGTTGTAGATCACTCTTTATGCATTCGCAAAACCTCGGCTGGACAAGTTGTTTTTGTGGTTTATGTGGATGACATTCTTCTTATAGGGGTTGATAAGAAGGGAATTGACCTGACAAAGAAGCATCTTCTTCAATATTTTGTTACAAAAGATATGGGGTCTCCCAAGTACTTTATGGGGATTAAGATCTCCCAAAAGCCCAAATCTATAGTTCTTTTACAGCAGAAGTATGCCTTGTATCTTTTGAAAGAGATAAGACTTCTTAGGGCTAAACCTGTTCGGTGTTTAATAACTATTTGTGATGAAAAGTGCTGGAATAAAGATTAAAAAGATCCAAGGCATACTGTTATGTTGTAGGAAGGGTGAGCCAGTTTATGCAAGCTTCTAAGGAGTCTCATGTACAATCGGCTCTAAAACTCTTAGAATATATGAAAGGCACTCCGGGAAAAGGACTTCTATTTTATAAGAGGGGTCATTTTAGGATTGAAGCTAATTTGGATGCTAGTTATGCAGATGATAAGGAAGATAGAAAATCTACATCTTGTTTTTGTACCTTCGTAGGAGGAATCTGGTTATGTGGAAGTGCAAGAAATGGGTTGTAGTTTCTATGTCAAGTGCTGAAGTCGCGTAGAGAAGCATGGATTTGACTACTTACGAGCTGAAATGGTTACGAACACTTATGCTTGATTTAGGAGAAGTTTATGTTCCTCTTATGCCTATGTTCAGTGATAATAAGGCAGCGATATATTTCAAGGAATCTAGTCTTTCATGAGAGGGCAAAGTATATTGAAGTGGATTGCCACTTTATCAGAGAAGAGATATTTAAGAATCAAATCTGCACTACGTTCGTTACCTCAGATAAAGAGCTAGGCAATATTTTTATCAAACTACCTACCTCCTTTTTGGAAGTTTGTAGCAAACTGGGCATGATTGACATATATACTCTAGCTTGAGGGAGAGCGTTAAAACTTAAGGAGTCTATGCGGTCTGGAAAAGTAGTCTCGGCGGTCTGGAAAACTAGTCTTGACGGTCTGTTGGTTTAGCGGTCTGATGGTTTGACTTGGCAGATTGTATGTTTAGCATATCTTGGCAGTTTGCTAAACTTCAGTCATTGGTCGGCTTCCTATACAGCTTTCCAAGTTGTTTTCCTTCTCGAGTTGCAGTCCAGATATCAACATATACTTGCGGTTTAATGGCAACCCGCAGTTGCAGTCTGGTGGCAACACGCAGCCACGATCTGGTGGTAACACGTTGTTGTGGTCTGATAGCAACACATGGCTGCGGTCTTGTGGCAACCCGTAGCGGTGGTCTGTTGGCAACCTGCAATTTTGGCCTGGTGGCAACATGTAGTTGTGGTCTGGTGGCAACCCACAGCTATGGTCTGGTGGCAACACGCAGCTATGGTCTGGTGACAACACGCAACTGAGGTCTAGTGGAAACTCGTAGTTATTATTTTGTATCAACACACAAATGCTATCTGGTGGCTACCCATAGTTGCGGTCTGGTGGCAATCCGGAGTTGCGGTTTGGAGGCTATCCTCTATAGCAACTCGGTGGCACCCAAAGACTATAACCGTATAGTTAGTCTCCATAATATAGTGTTGCGGTTTTATGCAGTCAAACCTCATAGCCCGCACGGCATGTAATTAGTCCCATGTCACTTGTTGTATTATCCTCTCTCCCCCATCTTCTATATATAAGGGTCATACATTTGAATTATTTACCTTTTTGGAGCAATAAAATTTGCCTTTTATTTAGCTCGTTTTACATTCGTAACCAGACATGGTGAAATTAAGAGGAGAATATCAAAGTATTTTGATAAGAATGTCAGAATGAAGAAGTTTGCGGTCGGGGACTTGGTCTTGGAAAAAGTAGATGCAGCCTGGATAATACACTCAGTCGGGAAACTTAATCTCGACGAAGGAAAGCTCAGTGAAGGAAATTCTCAAGAATGGGGGATACCAACTACAGAGTAGTGAGGGACAAAATGTTATTAATACTGGAGCGGGGACGATTTGAAGAGATTTTATCCTTAAAGATATCCTTGAATTTTTCTTCGTTGTTCGAAATGTTTATTTTTCAAATATTTCTCTTTTTCTAGGCCCAGCTCTGCAAAGGATGTTTTAAAGATGGAACTTAGGCCTCAGGACCCGATCTCATTTAGAGAACTCTTATTATCTAGGTATAATAAGCATAAATCTACCAATAATCATCTTGAGAATAGTTACTATCTGGATCCCTTATGCCCAACTGGTACATCCTGATAGGGAGCTAGGTTTTGAGAATTAGAGACTGAGAATATTTACTATTATAGTATCTTTCTGAGGACAAGCTTCCAAATCACGGATGCCTTACACCTCCTGGTCATCCTTTCGGAGGAGCACTCTATCTCTGGACACCCATAACTTTACTGGATTCTCCCAACAAAGAAAAGCATCGTGAATGTCTTAGGCTAATAGGTACACCTTGATAGGATACTAGTACCATTACAACGGTTAGGATATCTTTCTGAGCACATGCTCCCAAGTCACAGATGCCTTATACTTCCAAAACATCCTTTTAAAGGAGCGCTCTATCTCCAGACGCACATAACCCCATAGGATTCTCCCAATGAAGTAAAGCTCTGTGAATTTATTATGCCCAATAGGTACACAGATTCTAAAGATCACGACAGTGAACCAGTCGCACAAGTAATATAAAATGGGCGAGTTTTCCCAAGTATCAATCTCTCAAGGAACACAGTAAGGTGGAGTTAATTTCGAGGAGGACTTGAGATTGAAATCATTAGGTCGGCGTTAACTAAGGGATGGTTTTGATATTTGCGGAAAAAGAAAATAAAAGGCTAACAACTACTCCTATGCAAGGCCGCTATGCGATGCTTTGCCAGGCGGGATGGAAGACTAGTCGGTCCGCTATGCACCGAATCGTTGGGCGGATGGACGAGTAGGCTTGTGGATGAGGTGGTTAGAATGAGGGTCATGAGCACCTCTTCGCTATACACGCTACTAGCAATTGCTAGTGCGGCAAGGGTGGATGGTGGTGGATGGAATATGGCGCACCTCAAGTAAATATAACGACAATACAAATCATAAAGACATGATTTAATATAAGCGTTTTACAACTAAGCGCACATCATCTATAAATAAAGTTTACAACAACACATAAACAACAATAAAGGAAGAACAAGGAAAGAGATCGACCGAATCCAAAGTATTGCTGAGGATTCACGGTTGGAATCGTCGAGTTGTCAATCTGCATCCAAGTTCGGTCCTCAACTGCGTCCGAGGTAGAGAAGGGATGTCACCACCTTCTAATGGCCCGTCTTCTTCGTGTTACGATAACGGACGAAAGTTGCAAGCTTCCCTTTACTTGATGGCTATGGCGTTGAACCTTGAAATGAGCCCAAGAGATGATGGAGGAGGCCGAGAGGAAGCTCCGGCTTGGATTTGGCAGTGAAAGCTTGCCCGGAGCACCTCCCTAGGGTGGAGATTGGAGGAGGATTGTGGAATCCCTCCACGGAGATGAAAACGACGGAGGAAAAATTAGCGATTTCAGAATTAGGGTGGCACCTGCATATTAATAGAAAGCAAAATTAAACAATGCGCACGATCACGGGCGCATGACCAGTGGTCATGCGCACTATGTCCAGTGATCGTGCACACTGGCTTGGCATATTAGGAAGAAGAACTAGGGTACTGCGCAGGAGAAATGGCGCCCGACCAGTGGTCGTGTGCACTATGTCCAATGGTCGTGTGATTACCCCAGATGGAACTCCAGGAAAAGAGGAATCAATGCACATGATCAGTGGCGCACGGCCGGTGGTCATGTGTACTCTGTCCAGTGGTCGTGCGTATGCCGAGGCAGAACATGGAAAAGGAAGTCAAGTGTGCACGATCATCGACACACGACCAATGGTCGTGCGCAGTAGATCCGATGATCGAGTGCAGTATTCCTGTTTCCAAACACTCCCGGAACACGTACACGACCCCTGTACCAATAGGAAAAACAAATCACTGATATATGCAGACATTTCAGGCAATCACAATAAGGAGTACAAACAATAAAAGTACAAAAATACACAACATGGGCCAAAGTGTGCACTTCCTATGGAAATATAGATAAGAAGAAATATGAATAATATAGAACTAAAAATGAAGTGCAAACGCGTGAAAACTAGCCCAGATGAGTCCAAAAAACCCTATATAAATCAGGCTCATCATCCACCTTGATAGGAAACTAGTAGCATTACTATGGTTAGGATTTCTTTCTGAGGAAACGATTTTGAGTCACGGATGCCTTATACTTCACGAACATCCTTTCGGAGGAGCCCTCTATCTCTAGATTCCCATAACCCCACTGGATGCTCAAGACAAATGAAAGATCCACAAATGCCTTATGCCCAACTGGACCATCCTAACAGATAGTTTTGAGGAAGGAAAGGTAGTATGAATAGGATATTTAACCATCTGTATATGAGAACTCAACAATCTATATTGGGAATTTGCCAATCTATGTAATGGGTATTCATTTATCTGAGTAGAAGAGCCTTGGGGTCTATCAAGTCTATTCTATCTGAGTCAAGAGAATTTTCTTCAAAGGTTGAAACTATATAGATATAGTTACCTGTTTCGATTTTGGCATTAAAATTTTTTGAGTATTCGCTCATATATGAACTAATTCAGTTATTTTGGCATTAAATCAGCAAATATATCAAACACAATCTTTTGGGCATTTGTTCATCTATATATAAGAATTCATTGTCTTGACAATAAGTTCTCAGAAATTATAGCCATGTTATATTCTTCCGGTTGAACAAGCCATCGAGGGAAGTCCAAATCTCTGCAACAGACTGACATCTGATGACGTGGTCAAAGAGTTCTAATGAGATATCCCCTTGAGAATAAACTTTGCTTTTGTGTTTGTCTTCCACCAAGCTCTCACTGCCTCAGCATTGCCAGTAACAGCACAACCTCTTGTCTATTGTCTCAACAGACAATCTCCCACAAGTCCTCACCTAAAAGATTGCTTTCCATACATAACTTTCACTTCTTGAGGTTAGTCGATGTAAGGAGCTCAATTCCAAGACCTCTTGCCATTCCACCTTCCATTGCACTAACTCTGGTTTACTTATACTCCCAAAAGCAATAAAACAAACTGATGGTTGATCACTGCTCAACCTCTGTTCCCTCTGATACCATGTAAAATTTTGTGAGTTGCGGAAAATGAGAAACCAGGCGCAGGAACACTCAACCAATCAGAGCCCAAGTAAGACAGATACAAACAAAAGAGCAAGTATCTTATATTATCAAAAAATCTTTACAAGATGAGGCATAAAAGGCGAGACATGATTCGTCGATATACCCTATGGAAGCAGAAAAATATATAAGGCAAGAAACTAGCCGTGCAGACGGAAAGAGTAACCACCGGCTCAACTACTACACTACAGAGTCCGCTGAATCCGCTAAGCCGCCAAACCGCAACCTAGCCGTGCGGACTGCCCATTATTCCAATGTTGAACTATGTCTACTGGTCTCTAATCTGCCTAACTGAATAGTCTCCTATTCGCCAGATCACATGAACTACTGTCGAACTGAACAAGCCACCAGAAGTGGATAGCTTATAGAATTGCGAAACAAGTTGCGGAAGAGAAGACCGCCTGTTCTCAATCCGGGACCCGCTGCTAATTACTGGTTGCTAACTATAGAGTCTACACTATCCCTGATCGTAATCAGAACCAACTCCCTGGTTTTCCAGTGCAATCCGCCCAACTAACACAGCATAACCCAGTCAAGCACTTCAAATCACGCCAATAGAAAATCTTGTCCGTAACAACTTCACGAGCTTACTTACTGTTCATTCGGTGTGTGTGTTAATGTGATAGGGGGTCCAATTTATAGGTATGTAGAGGAGTGTGATCATTATGCTAGACAATAAAAACACCACCCTATCCCGCAGTGAGTACGTAGAGTATCCGCACAACTGTAGATGGCCAAACGGCCATCCGCCAAGGCTGAATATAAATCCTATCCACCCTGCCGCCACGGCCATGCCAGGTTGAATGCCACAACAGACTCTGCGGATTCACCACCAGTCTACACACAAGCGGTCTCAACTCTACTACGCATGCACCTGTGGACTCTTCTCTAGTTCGCACACTCCGAGCTCGTAAATGTTCACATGGCTAATAGTTGTCAAGCTTGGCGGATAAAGAAAACAGTCAGCGCAAACTGCGCGACCTCCCGCACTAGGTAAACCTAGACTTGATACAAAACCAAACTAAGTCCATACCACCATCCATCCCTATTGCGAACATAGCAACAACGGATACAAAGATCAATCCGCATAAAGCCGACAAACTCTAGAACCAGTCTACACAAATCGACATACTATGCAGATAACCATCCTATCCGCCCAGATACCTCAGGGAATAAACTGCCAGCCGCATCAATGCCGAACTCACTAGACGCCACCCAATGTCTTCAAAGACTGCGCGGACAGAACGCACAGGTAGATCAGGCCGTCCACTTTCACTTCAAAAAATTCAACACCCCCTTGAAGTTAGAAGTGAGGAGCAGCCCTAGTAATCCCCGTAATCGAGTAAACAACTGATTGTTTCAAACTCGCGGCGCCATGAGTTATTTATTTGGTGGGTGGTTTATTTTTTTTAAAGGACGTGGTGCACAGATTTTTTAGATATAAAAAGTTGAAACCGAGTTTTAACGAAAGGAGTCAAGTTCACCTATCACGTGTAGTACATGATATTCCGGTGTGGAATATCGAGGTCGTATTGTTCTTGGGGACGGGTTGATTATTTCTACTCTTCCCTAGAGGGACTATTATTTTATCGAAGATAACTTGTCGGGTTATTATTGTGGTTATATATAAAAACAGAAAGTAAACATCAAAAAGTCGATGAAGAAATAACGCATCGGTATCAAATCTTATTTGAACTAAAATAACTTTTAATAACTAGAGATCCTAAATTTCAAATTAATTAAGGCATCGACTTGGTCGTGGAGGTTCCATAAAAATGAGCTCACCTATCTTTAGGACTATCACTCACCTGAACATTAAGACAATTTGACCGGGATCTCATTCAACGAAGGATTCCTCTTAATGCCAGCATTACTCTAAGAATCCCGCTATTGAGTGGGGAACCCAATCCGATAGAATTCCGCGCCTCCTCTCTCAAGGGTTAGTGCGGAACTCCCTTTAACCAAGGGTGATCAGTCCATATGCACGTCCCCTTGTCTAGTTAGCATATGGACAACGGAAGTAGAGTCCACACATCAATTTCTGGTTCTACCGGTCGTATACCCGGGGCAAACCTTAAGTAATTTTAATTAAAGAGAAAATAAGGACCTTTAATTATTTAAAGGAATTTTATATGTCTCAATGCTCTTCGATACTGAGCGCTAAGAGTGATTAGCCACTCATCGGAATGGGGACGGCTTACGAAAAGAAAATGCATAATTGAAAATGCGAGTCCTACTCAAACGAGTATGCGGAAAAATAAAGCAGTCAAAGAAAGCAGTAAATAAAGCGGTAAAATGCAAGTCCTACTCAAACGAGTAGGCGGAAAATGAAAGAGATAAAATTGCAAGTACTACTCAGACGAGTAGGAGGGAAATGAAAGCTGTAAAATTTTGAATCCTACTCAAACGTGTAGGCGGGAAATGACAAGTCCTACTCAAACGAGTAGCAAGGAAATGAAACCGATAAAATGACAAGTCCTACTAAAACGAGTAGGGCGGAAATTACATTTCTTAGACAAACGAGTAGGCGGGAAATGAAAAGCTGAAAGTACTATCTCATACACGCACACACTCTACTTGAAGGAAAAAAGCAATGAAAATCTAACTCATACACTGACCCACACAAACAAATAATAAAAACAAAGTGATTGAAAAATTAAAACAACTATATTTCTACCATTAGAATATGCTAGAAATGCATAAAAAGAGAAAATAAAAATAAAAGGAGCAAAAATTTTTGGAAATAAAAGCAAAATCGAAGTGTTCAAAAAATTAAAATGATGACTTATTCATTCTTATAGCTATATAAAAGTGCAAAAAAAGTGAAAATTAAGGTTAACAGAACAAAAAGTTTACAAAATAAAGAGAAAACACTAAGTTAGAGAAAAATAAAAACACTTTTAAAAAATTCTTTTATAAACCTATAAGAATGAATACAAGGTGATTTTAAAAGCAAATAAACTAAAAAGGCTAAGTAAAATGCAAATAAAAGCTAGCATAACGACTACTTATAAGAGAACCTAAAACTAAACTAAACAAAATAATAACTTGAAAACTTAAAAAGATAAAAAAAATCACTTAGAGTAGGGCGCTCAGATGCATTCCAAAATGATATAAGGAGAGAAAATCTACAAGTTTTATTAAGTTAAAAAGGAGTTACAAAGAAAGCTAAAACAAATATTAAAGAGAGGGGAAGAAAATTCCTTTACATAGCTTGGAAAACGGCAAAGCAGCCCCTAACCCTAAGAAAATGATTCAAAAAAGGGAACCCTTGGTCTAAACAGCAAACTTCTATTTGTAGGAAAAATTTTCAGATTACACACCTTAGTCACAGGCGTGTATGGGGGGCGTGTCAGTACAGGCGCTGAGGTGAGCCGATAATTTATTGCTGGTTGACTTCAGGGCTGTCAACGTGGAAGTCACGGGCGTGACCCTGCGGTCACGGGCATGTATAATGGGCACGACTATCCAAGCGTCGAATCCTTGCATCGCTGGAAACATCTTGTCTGAAAATTTGAGGCAGTCACGGGCGTTTACCTGCGGCATCGGGCGTGTCCGGAAGGATTTATCTGGTGAAGGCATCGAGTTGTTGCAACGCCGGAGACGTTTTGTCTGGAATAGGTAGCATGGTCAGGGGTGTGTAGCATATTGACACGGGCGTGACTAGCAGTTCGACGAACGTCGAATGTCGAGCTGGAGGCGTTGAGTGTCGAGACAGGATTGACATGGGCATGTCCAATCTGGACACGTGTGTGTTCAACAAAGCGTTGAACGTCGATCGTCGAACTGGAGGCGTCGAGCGTCGAGTGCATGACACGCGGCATGTCGGACTAAACAAAGCATGTAATGATGGGACACAGGCGTGACTTGACTTTGGCATTGCAGGCAGCTAATTTTTGCTGGAATCAAAGTGATACACCCAGGTCACGTATGTATCCGAGAAGTCACGGGCGTGTACTTCAATTTTTCAATTTTTTTTTTGAAAATTTCAGAAAAAAATAATGCTAAGTTAGAAGATTATATAAAAAAAAGAGCCTTGTATTAAAGAAAAATAACTAAAAATAACGAAAGTAAACTGAAACTACATAAATATACTACGTAAAAATACGAATATTTACAACTTATCAACAGCCCCTTCGACAACGGATTGTGAACATGTCTGTGATGTTGCCCTCGCTCCGCACATGTCCAACCACAAGAGACCCCTCCAACACCTTCTCCTGAACAAAACGGTGCTAAATCTCAATATGCTTGGTTCGCGCGAGACAAACTTGATTATTAACCAGTTTAAGGCACTTTCATTATCACCGCGTAGCAGAGTGGGACCACGCACTTCTTCATGGACGTCCTCTGCTAGCCTCCTGAGCCAGATGGCTTTCCGAGCTACCAAGGTCGAAGCCTGAAAGTGAGGGGTTAGATCAAGAATACTCTAGAGGGGGGGGGGGGTGGGGGGGGGGGGGGGGTGAATAGAGTATCTATAGGTTTTATAAAACTTTTTGCTAATCAATAAATAATCAGTCCTAAGATAATATGATCTATCACAGGTGTTGTAGAATATAAACTAATTAAACACAAACACAACAATCCTAACTAGCATAGCCACAACAAGAACAAAAAGAAAGAGCAACTAGACAACACAAGAATTTTATAGTGGTTCCCCAACCTGGGTACATCCACTCTTCTACCACCCTGGTAGGAATCCACTCAGGTTTTTGATCAGGTGACTGCCACTAATGAGTTTTTGATCAGGTGCTCAAAAACCAAACCTCAAGTCATTTGATCAGGTGACTTGTAACCAGGAATATCTTTTGAAGGGAGTTAAGAACCCTTTATATAGTGGGGGTGAGAGAAATATTTTGTATTATCTTTCTCAAAATACAACTGAGAAGACTTTTGTCGATTTTGATGTTAGCAAAGGCTCCCCCTAAGATATAGAATGGTTAAGGAAAGATGGAGCTTTGCTGCAGGGTGATAGGCCTTCAAACTTGTAGACTTGTCCAGTAAGTGTCCATGAACTTCTTCACTGATAGAGTATTGGTTGTCCTCTAAAGTGTCCTGGGAAGAAGAGGGAGGAAGACTCTTGATTTTGAATGTTTGTTCTTCTTCCTTCTTCAGCTTTCTGATGTTTCTCTGGTCTAGGTCTATTTTTGTGTCACTATGTGCTGTCGAGAGCTCTATTCATGAAGAGAAAGAGAGATTCCTTTTATATTTTCCATATGTATTTCCATTTGAAATTTGAATTCATCTCTACCTTCATTGTTGACGGCCTGGAGAATATTTTGCATTGATTTATTTCCCCAACTATTCAACTGAAAAACGGCAAACAATAATCCTAAAGAAGACCATAATCAATGCTCCATCTAACGGTAATATTCTGAGAATATTTTAGCATTAATTACTCAGGAATTATTGTAATAGAATAAGGACAGAAGGATGAAAATAACCAAGTCTAGAATCGTCAAACAAAGAACAGAATTCATCGAGATGAGTCTACAGTTCTTCGAGCTGAGAAGTTATGTTCGTCGATATGACAATAGCTGTTCGTCGAGCTGAGATCCAAGATCGTCGACCTAAGAACAGACAACTGCTTTCTCCAGATCCTTGCCAATTATGTGCATGAAGTTCGTCGAGCTAATACTCTAAGTTTATCGACTGGATTTCAGTAAAGTGTATCTGGACTTAGAATAGTTTAGATGTTTCTTGAATGAAGTATTGAAGTAGAGTTTCCAGAATTTTTCGAACTGAGAACTGGATTCGTCGACCCGAGAACTAGTTTCCTCGAGCTGAGAACTTCTAACTGCTAGATAAGTCTTGCTAGAAATGTGGTGTAAGTTTGTGGAGCCAAGAAGGTGAATTCGTCGACTGGAGTATGATCCTAGACTTAGAATATTTAGTTCTTTCTGGAATAAGATGTTGAAGTAGAATACCCATAGATCATCGACTTGAGAACTAAGTTCGTCGACCTGAGAACTAAGTTCGTCGACTGGAGTTCAGAGAAATTTTGGACTTGAAATATTGAAGTAGAGTGTCCATAAGTCATTGACCTGAGTACAAAGTTCGTTGAGCTCAGCTCAAAGAATTGTCTCTGAGTTCGTCGAGCTGAGCATTACTTTCGTCGACCTGAGTTCAATGAACATCGAACTCATTTTCCTGAGTCTTTGAAATCTCTAAGTCTTGAGTCGTTTTGCAGTCTGTTGATGGCTGGTCCATGCTGTGATGACTCTAAGGACTTGGCCTATACTCTAAGACTCATACATGACCCTAGATATACATGTTGGGTCAAACATCATAACTTAGTGAACCTATCCCAAATACAACTAGTGATCCAACAATGTCCTCCTATTTGGGTGAGGTCACTAATTACAGACTCATAAAAACAAAAATTTACAAAGCAAGAAAACATATATCTGGCTGGAAAAATTAGCATATGCAGCACATATATACATTAAGCTTTGTATCAGAAAATAGATAAGCTGTTTTAAACTAACTCAGAAGGACTAAAAATAGTTCAAGTATCATTTTTTTTGCTTTTTCTCCTTCTGCTTCTCCTCTTTGCCTTTCTCTATAGACTGAGTGAATATGAATTCCCTATTGGTATATGTAGCTTTCACCTTTATCATAGTCATGTCAATAGCCCCTATGATTTTTAGAGATATAGCCCTGGGCATTACTGCTTCTGGATGCAGTTTCATATAGTCATCAACTTTGAAAAATTTATTAGCTTTAGCATACCTGTTCAGCTCTTCCTTCCTGTACTTGGACATTGTTGTGTATTCAGATGGATCCTTCCCTTCAGCTCTAGCTTTGTTGATCATGGAAAGGCCAACCAGTTCCTGGAATCTGGCCATCCTTGTAATTGTAGCTGTTTCAGGATATTCAAATGGTACAGGGGAAGCAGGTCTATCGGAGCTTTCAGCATTTTGATGTTCAGGGAGTTGTTGCTATTTTTGTTGTTGATGGTGTTGCTGTTGTAGGTGTTGCTTGCCAGATGAATAGTATCTCTACTGGCTTCATCCTGAAGATGAAGATCTACCTTCTTGTCTTTGGTATGTTTGAAATTGGGTATACCTTTGAGATGTTGTGCCTGAAATACCAGCAGCTGGAGGAGGAGGTGGAGGATGGTCCTTTCTATATCTTTGAGTAGGAGGAGGTGAATATCTTCTGCTCTCCTTTCTCTCTTTTTGTTCATTCTTGGACAGCCACATCCATGCTAGCATGCCCTTGTAAGGAGTGATCTTCAAGAGTATATAATAAGGTGTGTCATTTGCTGGGTTGGGCTTTGGAGCAAGAGGTGGAGGAGCTTTTCTCTTCTTAGAAACTTTCTTTTTCTTGGGTTCCTCATCTGAGTCCTCATCTTCATCCTCATCATCATCAGTGTAGTCCTGAGGGTTTTCATATAATGCATTTAATGCTTTTAGGGCTTCAACAGATATTTCAGGTTTCTCTAGCTGGGAGGGAGCTGGAGGAGGAGCTGCAACTGGAGCTGGAGCAGGAGTTGGAGAGCTATACATAATAGTTCTTTCAGCAACTGTCTTATTTTCCTCCTCTATCTCAGCCATGATCAAAGAGTCAAGATCAAGCATAGGGGAATCATCCATGACAAAAATAGGAGTAGGAGGAGATGAACTGATGGGGGGAAACAGCTCTTGGAGGAGATGGAGTGGCTGGAACTTCAGGAACAATAAAGGTAGCCTTAAGTTGCTTGACAACCTTGGCGCTTATGGGTGAGGTGTAACACCCCCTATCCGTCGCATAACATATAGTAGTAGGTCCGGCCGGTGCCCGACGCCGTATGCCACAGACAGACCTGATGGTTACTCATGGAAACCATCCAACCAATCAACGTCCTACACAGAGAATTCTAGCGGAATCAGTTTATAAAAGTTGTAACAAAGAACCCAACATTAAAGCATGAATGTCCACTAACCCAAAATAGGAATGTATACAAAATACCAACAATACAAGCCTTAAGGCCTTACAAATATGGTTCACTTGATATTACATGTTTTACAAACCACGGCACGCAGGCCGGTCATACATGAATAAAACAGTAAACACTTTTATTTGGGCCTTCGAGGGCCGGCTTCGCAAAAAGGGCTTTAGCCCGCTATTGACCGCTTGGTCCAGCAGCACCTGCAAGCGACAAACCACCGCACGGTGGCAAAATAAGGCAACGGTCAGCAATACTGACCAAATTATAACGATCCCGCCCCCAACTCGGGGCGACGATGCTCCTTCCCTGCATTTCATTAGCATAAGCGAGCAATATATATATATAGCTATTTTATCACAGACGTTGGCTCGCACGGCCACACGCCCCGTGCTCTCAGGGCACATTCTCGGTGAACCAGTCGATGTCACGTCAATTAAAGTCATAGACATTCTGGACTCACCACCGCCACTTTGACGGCCAAACCTATGAGCAATTTGTCTTCCTGGCCTGGGTCACGACAATTTAAGCCATTGACCGTCGAAGACCCTAATCTATGCCAACGGCAAGTGCCACGTGCCTTTAGGTCTCTTTAACTGAACGACATAGAAAGGGTACGGTTCCATCTAACCCGTGCTCACATCGCAACGACAATTTAAGCCATTTGCGCGGGTCAAACTTCCACCGAGTCCCATTTCCATCACAATTCACATAACCCGGTTATGTTCAAGTTGGCTCTTAGGCCACCAAATTGGCAAGAACTCGTATCCGCCCAGTTTTCCGGGTGCACCTTTGGGTTAGTCCCCAAGGCTCCCTGCTGCAATCTACCGCGTAGAAAACCCGAAAAACAACCAATAGCACGGAGTCTTCTCCGGCTTTATGCAATGCAACATCACCGATCCAGACCAACATGTTTCGGTAGGCTTCACACATCATGCCTATGTCCGTTCTCGCTTACGGACTCTAAACAACGAGGACTTCACATATCTACCCGAAGGAATGCCTCCAACTCTCCGCAAACTCGCGAGAGAGGGCTTCCTATGCAAAGAAAGAGAGCTACCCATGCTAAAGATGAGGATCGTTACCCTAGTGTTCCTCTTTGGCGCCATTGAAAAGTAAGCGGATGAAAAGCACCGCACTAGATTTGCCTCCGTGGATCCGGAGCCGGCTCGCTATTCGGAGCTTCGAAGCTCCTCCAATGGCCGGATCTAGCTCCTTCTTCCTTCCTTGGCTCTCCTCTCTCTCTAAGGTTTTAGAAAGATAACACTTGAGATAAGTGAGGGTTTCTAAGTCCAATCCCAGGTATATCCCTTCAGGAACAACCCCCAGCCGTTGGATCTCAAAATAAGGAAACGAACGGCTTTGATTCAGGACTGAAATGCCCAATCTGGACCGAACACGGTCTGGCACACGCCTGTGTCCAGGGCTGTGTGCCTCATTCGTCGTCAAACTCGAATCGTCTGGAACCTCACATGGGTATCGAACACGCCCGTGTTCGAGCTGACACGCCCGTGTTCCACCTGACACGGCTGTGTGGCTGGCCGTGTACCCCCATCATTTTTCCCCGAAAACAACCCGAGCACTGCACGGGTTCTAGGACACGCCCGTGTCCGTACCCGTGTCACCTCAACACGCCTGGATCCCAGGCCGTGTACATGGTCTCGACACTCGACACTTCATCGAGCGAAGATCGTCGACCTGATGACACGGGCTTGGACACGCCCGTGTCCTAAGCCGTGTGCCTTGTCTCGACACAATGTCGAGACCAAAGTGTCGACTTCCCGGGACGAGTGTCGACACGGGTCTACATACCCTGCGACACGCCCGTGTCGCAGGCCGTGTGCCATGTCTCGACACTTCGTCGAAAGCAGAGTGTCGACTTCGCGTCTAAATGTTGACACGGGTCGACACGCCCGTGTCGCAGGCCGTGTGCCTAGTCTCGACACAATGTCGATACCAAAGTGTCGACTTCGCGGCTAAGTGTCGACACCAGCTTGACACGCCCTGGGACACGCCCGTGTCCCAGGCCGTGTGCCTGCAGCCAAAACCCAAAACTGGCCCAAAACGTCCCCCGTCGCTCTTTTGAGTTTCGGGGCGTTACAACTCTCCCCCTCTTAAAAGAGTTTCGTCCTCGAAATTACATAAAGGAAAGACATGTACAAAACCAAAATTTGTACCTGAGCGGAATAACTCCGGATACTCGTCAAGCATAGTCTGCTCTCTCTCCCAAGAGAGCTCCTCACGACCGCAATTATCCCACCGAACCTTGACCATCCTGATCACTTTATTGCCTATCCGCTTGACCTCCGAGTCCTTAATCCGCACGGGCTTGACCTTTGTCGTCAGCCCACTATCCACCGACACTTGATCAACCGCGATCACTTGCGTAGGCTCTTGCACTGCCTTCCGGAGCACCGAAATATAGAATACATCATGTAAACCACTAAGCTCCACTGAGAGGTTCAACCGATAGGCCGCTTCACCAACTCGCTCATGAACCTCAAACGGCCCAAGGTACCTCGGGCTTAGCTTTTTCAATCGCCGCACCCACGAGACACCCTTGAACGGCTTGATCTTTAGGTACACATAATCGCCCACAGCGAACTCCACGTTCCTGTGCTTGGCATTATAATATTTCGCTTGCCAGTCCTGAGCGATAAGCAACCTCTCCCGAATCGTTCTCACCAAAGAAGTAGCATCCTCCACTTTCGATCGCTTATACAACTTCGACTCACCCGTTTCTAACCAAGACAACGGCGTGCGACATTTTCTACCATATAGGGCCTCGAAGGGCGCCATTTGAATACTCGCTTGGTAGCTATTGTTTTTTGCGAACTCCACCAAATAAAGGTGGTCTTCCCATTGCTTTCCAAAATCCAACACACACATGCGAAGCATGTCTTCCATGGTTCTATTGACCCTCTCGGTCTGCCCATCCGTTTGCGGATGGAAGGCTGTGCAGAATTTCAGCTTTGTTCCCAACATTTGCTGCACAAGCCTCCAATCATTGGACGTGAACCGCCCATCTCGGTCACACACGATGCTGCGGGGCACACCATGAAGCCGTACTATGTTATCTGCATAACGCTTTGCCAAATTCTCCACCGGATCATCCTTCCTATGCGGAATGAAATACAACACCTTCGTTAACCGATCCACGACCACCCAAATAGCGTCGATCCCCTTTTGCGACCTTGGCAAACCGTGCAGAAAGTCCATAGAGATGTCGTCGAATTTCCACTCCGGAATAGGCAAGGACTTAAGAAATCCTCCCGGCTTTTGGCACTCCGCCTTCACCAAGGCGCAAGTTTGGCACTTCGCTACGTATAGCGCCACGTCCTTCTTCAAACCCGGCCACCAAAACAGTTTCTTCACATCACGATACATCTTCGTGCTCCCCGGGTGAATCGAGTACTTGGTATGGTGTGCCTCGTACAACAACTCCACCCGTAAATTGCCCACACTTGGGACGCACAGAGGACCGTCCTTCCAAAGTAATCCGTCCTCCACAACGAATTGGGGATTTCACCCATCCAGAGCCTCTACCATGAACTGCTTCATATGAGCATCCATATCCAAAGCCTGCCGAATACGATCCGCTAGGTCATATTGGACTTCAGTCCAATTCAGAACTGCTTCAGCACTTGATTGCTTGTCCACACAAACAATATCCAACGCATCCAAATCCCGCACCAACCGCTCATCATGCACCGATAGCTAATTGGCTTGAGCTGGGGCTCGGCGACTCAACGCGTCTGCAACCTCATTCCCCTTACCAGGCACGTAATGGATCTTGAATATATAGTCCCCCAGGAACTCCATCCATCTACGCTGCCGCATATTCAGATCCTTCTGATCAATAAGATACTTCAGGCTCTTGTGATCGGTGTAGATATCAATATTCACACCGTACAAATAGTGTCTCCACAGCTTCAAGGCAAAAATCATGGCCGCTAACTCCAAGTCATGGACCGGATAGTTCCTTTCATGCACTTTTAGCTGTCTCGAGCCATAAGCAATTACACTTCCGTATTGCAGTAACACGCAACCCAAACCGCTGCCCGAAGCATCGCTATAAATCTCATAGCCCTCGGTCCCACATGGCGAACTCAGGACAGGCGACGTGGTCAACCGACACTTCAACTCCTCAAAAGCTCGCGCGCACTCCGGCGTCTAAACGAACTTATGCTCCTTCCTCATCAAAATAGTGAGAGGTAACGCTATCCGCTAGAAGTTCTCTACGAAGCGCCTATAATAGCCGGCAAGCCCCAGAAAACTCCAGACTTCTGCTACAGTAGAAAGCTCAGGCCACTCCCGTATCACAACAATCTTCGCCGGATCCACAGTAAATACCCTCTCCACTAACTATATGCCCGAGGAATTCAACTGAGGATAGCCAAAACTCGCACTTCGAGAACTTGGCATACAACTGATTTCTCCTTAGCGTCTCCAGAACCAAATGAAGATGCTTGAAGTGATCTTCCTCACTTTGCGAGTACACCAAAATATCGTCGATAAAGACGATCACAAAATGGTCCAAGTACTCCCTGAAAGTCCTGTTCATCAAATCCATGAACACTGACGGCGCATTAGTCAGCCCAAACGGCATGACCGTAAACTCATAATGCACGTATCTCGTACTAAACGATGTCTTCGGGATATCACACTCCCTTATACGCAGTTGATAGTACCCAGCCTTGAGATCTAACTTCGAGTACACCGTCGACCCGACTAACTGATCAAAAAGATCATCAATCCGGGGGATCGGGTACTTGTTCTTCTCCGTCAGCTTGTTGAGCTCCCGATAATCAATACATAGCCTCAAGCTTTCGTCCTTCTTCTTAACAAAGAGGACCGGTGTGCTCCAAGGCGAAGAACTCGGACCACATACCCTTGCTCCAACAACTCTTGCAGTTGAACTTTCAGCTCCGTCATTTCCTTAGGCGCTAGCCGATAAGGAGATCGTGACACAGGCTTTGCACCTGGCACTAGCTCAATCGTAAAATCTATCTCTCGCTGAGGCGGGGCTCCAGGAAGATCTGCGGGGAACACATCAGGGTATTCCGATACCACTGAAATACTATCCAACGCGGGCTTCGGCTTCGCAACTTCCACTAGTGTAAAGAACAGTTCTGCACCGGCACGAACCGCCTTCACCACCTGAAGAGCAGACATCAACATCTTGCTCGACCCCTTTAAGCCCGTAAAAGTCGTTTCACGACTTGCTCCCAGCTTGACTTCCTTGCTACCTCAATCTATATGGGCCTGCTGCTCCGAGAGCCAGTCCGGGACAAATATGATGTTGAACTCCACCAACGGAAGTAGAGATGCCCGCAAGTTGAACTCCTGCTACCCAATACGAATCTTAACATCGCAGATCCTATCCGCTCACATCGAACACCCATTGGGCAACAACACATCCAACTTATCCTTCGCCATCGAAGAAGGGACTCCAATGCGTGATATAAATCCTTCGGACAAGGAGTGTGAGGCTCCCGTATCGAAGAGTGCTCGTGCCGGATATTCACAAAGCAATACAAATCCTAAACAAGCAGTGGAAAGGTAACATGTGCATAACAAGTATTTAAAGAAATCGACTTGCTATAAATTAAACCGTATCTGTCACCACATCAGCCTGTTTGATGGCCTCCTGTTGGCCAAGATTGTAGACCCTTGGTTGGGCCGGAGCATAATGGGATGCAGTCGACTCCACCGCCTTTCCCTTCTCTTCATAAGTAGCTCCAGGCCTTCTCTCAGACTTAGGATGTCCGCTCCAACATTCATGGGCAAAATGCCCCATCTTTCCACAAGTAAAACACGCACCCGGGGTCCGACCCATAGTCGCCCCAGAAGCGCCAGAAGGAGCTGGACCCGAAGTCCTATGCTTCTTGAAAGACCTCCGATAGCCGGACTTTGAAGTAGTCGGCACTTTAAATTCAGATTTTCTATCACCCAAGCTTTTCTTTGCTTGCACATTCTTCATGTCCTTCTCCAAGGACCGGGCCGTGTTGACCAAGGTTAAGAAACCCTGCGTCATCGGCCCCGAAAGTAGTAATCTCAACTCATCTCTCAAGCCTTCATAGAAGCGATTAGTCTTGCGCTCCTCATCCATGATGGTGGAGCAGCATATCGACTCAAATGGGTGAACTCATGGAGATATTCATCCACGGTCTTCTCACCCTGAACCAACTTCAGAAATTCGTTCTCCATCGAAATCCTCTGAGTAGAAGGGAGGTATCTTGCTAAGAACAATCCCCAGAACTCTTCCATCGGAACGTCTATAAGTTGTCTACCTCTCAAATGATGCAGCTCCAATCCTTCCCACCACATCCTCGCTTCACCGTCCAGAAGGAACGTAGCGATGGTGGTCATTTGCCACTCCTCCGTCTCTGTTGCTGTCATGACTCTCTTGACCCTGTAGAGCCAGTCTTCAGCCTGAGATGGGGTTCCCAACCCCGAGAATACCGGATGGTTAAAGCTCACTACATGCTTAAGCTGCCTCTCAGTTGCCCTCCTTGGCACCACCGGTTCCACAACCACTTGCTCCACTCTCCTCAGCTCAGCCTCTTGAAGAGGTTCCTGCTCCATCACAGGAGCGGGCTGCTGCGTTTGCCTCGCAGGCTGCGCATTTATCACGGCCAACACCGCTTCAGCCACCAATCGTATATTCTCAGCCGATAGAGGTGTTGCAGGAGCAACATCGGGTGCACTGCTAGCCTTAGATACTCGGCGTTCTGACGGCCCAACACCACTTCTGGTCACCTATAGTGGTACAAAACACCATTAAGCGACCAAATAAATTACAAACAGCAATTATATGAACACGCAGGTTCCTCAAACACGAGTATTTTCATTCCTAAGTGGACATTCATGAGTTCTTTTACTGTTATAACGATGACGCACACAATGTGCTCACCACCCCTTAAAAAGAATTTGCCCACGAATTCATCTTAAGCCCTACCAAAACCAGTAGTCTGATACCAAATTGTAACACCCCCTATCCGTCTCATAGCATATAGAAGTAGGTCCGGCCGGGGCTTGACGTCGTATGCCACAGACAGACCGGGTGGTTACTCATGGAAACCATCCAACCAATCAACGTCCTACACAGAGCATTCTAGCGGAAGAAGTTTATAAAGGTTGTAACAAAGAACCCAGCATTAAAGCATGAATGTCCACTAACCCAAAATTGGAATGTATACAAAATACCAACAGTACAAGCCTTAAGGCCTTACAAATATGGTTCACTTGATATTACATGTTTTACAAACCACGACACGCAGGCCGGTCATACATGAATAAAATAGTAAACACTTCCATTTGGGCCTTCGAGGGCCGGCTTCGCAAAAAGGGCTTTAGCCCGCTATTGACCGCTTGGTCCAGCAGCACCTGCAAGCAACAAACCACCGCACGGTGGCAAAACAAGTCAACGGTCCGCAATGCTGACCAAATTATAACGACCCCGCCCCCAACTTGGGGTGTCGATGCTCCTTCCCTGCATTTCATTAGCATAAGCGAGCAATATATATATAGCCATTTCATCACAGATGTTGGCTCGCACGGCCACACGCCCCGTGCTCTCAGGGCACATTCTCGGTGAACCGGTCGATGTAACGTCAATTAAAGCCATATACATTCCGGACTCACCACCGCCACTTTGACGGCCAAACCTATGAGCAATTTGTCTTCCTGTCCTGGGTCACGACAATTTAAGCCATTGACCGCCAAAGACCCTAATCTATGCCAACGGCAAGTGCCACGTGCCTTTAGGTCTCTTTAACCGAACGACATTGAATGGGTATGGTTCCATCTAACCCGTGCTCACATCACAACGACAATTTAAGCCATTTGCCCGGGTCAAACTTCCACCGAGTCCCATTTCCATCACAATTCACATAACCCGGTTATGTTCAAGTTTTCTCTCAGGCCACTAAGTTGGCAAGATCTCGTATCCACCCAGTTTTCCGGGTGCACCTTTGGGTTAGTCCCCAAGGCTCCCTGCTGCAATCTACCGCGTAGAAAACCCGAAAAACAACCAATAGCACGGAGTCTTCTCCGGCGTTATGCAATGCAACATCACCGATCCAGACCAACATGTCCGGGTAGGCTTCACACATCATGCTTATGTCCGTTCTGGCTTTCGGACTCTAAACAATGGGGACTTCACATATCTACCCGAAGGAACGCCTCCAACTCTCCGCAAACTCGCGAGAGCGGGCTTCCTATGCAAAGAAAGAGAGCTACTCATGCTCAAGATGAGGATCGTTGCCCTAGCATTCCTCTTTGACGCCATTGAAAAGTAAGAGGATGAAAAGCACCGCAGTAGCTTTGCCTCCGTGGATCCGGAGCCGGCTCGCGATTCGAAGCTCCTCCAATGGCCGGATCTAGCTCCTTCTTCCTTCCTTGGCTCTCCTCTTTCTCTAAGGTTTTAGAAAGATTACACTTAAGAAAAGTGATGGTTTCTAAGTCCAATCCCGGGTATATCCCTTCAGGAACAACCCCCAGCCGTTGGATCTCAAAATAAGGAAACGAACGGCTTTGATTCGGGACTGAAATGCCCAATCTGGACCGAACACGGCCTGGCACACGCCCGTGTCCATGGTCGTGTGCCTCATTCGCTGTCAAAATCGAATCGCCTGGAACCTCACACGGGTATCGAACACGCCCGTGTTCGAGCTGACATGCCCGTGTTCCACCTGACACGGCCGTGTGGCCGGCCGTGTACCACCATCATGTTTCCCCGAAAACAACCCGAGCACTGCACGGGTTCTAGGACACGCCCGTGTCCGTACCCGTGTCACCTCAACATGCCTGGACCCCAGGCCGTGTACACGGTCTCGACACTCGACACTTCGTCGAGCGAAGATCGTCGACCTGATGACACGGCCTTGGACACGCGCGTGTCCTAGGCCGTGTGCCTTGTCTCGACACAATGTCGAGGCCAAAGTGTCGACTTCCCGGGACGAGTGTCGACACGGGTCGACATGCCCTGCGACATGCCTGTGTCGCAGGCCGTGTGTCATGTCTCGACACTTCGTCGAAAGCAGAGTGTCGACGTCGCGGCTAAGTGTCGATACGGGTCGACACGCCCTGCGACACGCCCGTGTCGCAGGCCGTGTGCCCAGTCTCGACATAATGTCGAGACCAAAGTGTCGACTTCGCGGCTAAGTGTCGACACCAGCTTGACACGCCCTGGGACACGCCCGTGTCCCAGGCCGTGTGCCTGCAGCCAAAACCAAAAACTGGACCAAAACGTCCCCCGTTGCTCTTTTGAGTTTCGGGGCCTTACATGAGGTGTATGGTACTATAGCCATTGATAGCTTAATGCTATCTTCTGGAAGTATATTGAAGTAAGCTATATCAAAGACCTTGAATAAATCTAACAAATCTACTGTGGGATTAGTAATATAATTACCAACAGTTGTTATTTCTTCTGTGGCAGTCTCATCCTCATCCATGTCAGTATTAAAGAAATGAATCAAATAAAATAATTCATCACCAACATCTGCTGCTGCTTCTTCTGATGCTACTGCTGTAACTGTTTCTGGTGCTAATTTTGTTGTTATTGCTGCTAGTACTACTGTTGCTGCTGCTGGTACTACTATTGCTGCTATTACTGTTGTTGCTGCTGTTACTGCTGCTGCTTCTTCATCAAGTATCTCCCCCTGCCTAATTTCAGTGGAAACTGAAGCCAGGCCCCTTACTAAAGAGGGGCAGCATAGAGGGCAGATATTTGTGTAGCTAAGGAGTAAATAGAAACAGCAAGAGGTGAGATAGCCTCTGCTATAAGGTTTTTGAGGAGAGGAGTGAGGAGGGCAATAAGAGAAGAAATGGTGGATGGATCCAACAGTGGAGTGGTAGAGGGTGTGGTAGAGGGTGTTGGAAGGGTGACAGAAGGGGGGAGGATAGTAGTTGGTGGAGTAGGAGGGAGGGCATATTGCATGTGGACATCTGGAAGGGAGGAAGTATGAGGAGGGGAAGTAGGCAGAGTAAAGAATGGGATGTTGTCCAGATGGTGTGGTAAGGGAGATGAAGGTGGTGTTGAAATGTGTGTATCAAGGGGTGATTGAGGTGAAGTTGGTTGTGGTGATGGAGAAGGAGAGGGTTGGTGTGATTCTTGAAGAGTGGAAGAGGGGATGTCAGTAAAATCCAATGGTGGAGATGTTGCAGGAGATGTAGCTGGAGTAGGAATGTGAACAGGTTGTTGTGGTTATTGTTGTAGTTGTTCTTGTGGTTGTTGTTGTTGTGTTTGTTGGAGAGAAGGAATGGTGGAAGAGGAAGGAGGTGTAGGAGGAATCCCTTCAGTAGGGTGGGAAGTGGCTGGATTAGCCCAGGTACTCTCAGAAGCCCTGATGGAAGAGGAGGAACACTTGGAGGGCTTGGTGATGGTCCTCTCCCATTTTCCAAAAAGGGCACAAGTTAGCCTCTTAGAGGCATTGATGAATATGGTCGGGGAGACCAGGGATTCAACATTCTTTTCTTTCAGGAAGATCCCTAAGCTCCTTACAAAGCAAACCTCTTTCTTTGTATTCCATTTGTTTATCAAATCAAACAGGATCTGAGCCCATTTTACCTTATTATTATGTACCACAACACACATGACCAGGAATTGGTACCTGGTTATGTAGTCATGGGCCGTATGCTTTCATAGCAAGACTTTGCCCACTATATCTGCTAAGAATTTAAATTCAATAGAAAGATATTTTTCAGCAACTTATTGGGGGTTTGTCCAGAGTAACCTGTCAAACTTAACATCTCATCATATCCTTCAGTAATCATTTCCAATTCTTCACCATTACTTAATCCAAAAATATCGATTAAAATTGCGGGGGTGAGGGAAACAATATTACCTGCTATAGTTCCAGTCATGGTGTTGTCATCTTTTGTAGAAGAAGTGTAGACTCATTCCCTGATTTCCGTAGCAGAAATCTTAATCCTGGTCGACAGCAGATTCTTCAATTGCTGTTCTTCAAGAGGTTGCAGGATATCTAGGAAGATGGGGTCAAAATTTTGGAAAGTGTCGAAGTCCGCATCGAATCCAGTATCAAATTTCATTGTTGCAAGAGTCCCTGCTAGAATCGCCATTAGAGTACCTGCAAGAGAAAAACGACGATCAAGTGAAAAGGAACTGAAAGCGCGGGATGGAGGTCGAAGAAAACCTATATATAAGTTTTCCAGAATATAAATCGACAAACTCCATTCCACGAAAAAAAAAACATAATTCTTCGATCTGAGTTCGACGAAATAGTTTGCAGTTAAATAATTCGTCGAGATCAGTCTGAAGATTTGAAGACATTTCGTCGAGCTCCGTTCGACGAAAGTTTTCTGAAGTAAATTCGCCGATCTCCGTTCAACGAAAATGACTTCACTCATAGAGAGTTAGTCGAACTCCGTTTGATGAATGACTCAAGAACTTTTCTCTGTTCGTCAAACTTCATTCGACGAACTTTGAAAAATTCGTCGAGTGGAGACAGAAACTAAACTAAGTCTTCTCCATTCATCATTCCAAGCTGATTTATAAAGAACAAGTGATTTTTCTCATCCAGAGGTTTGATGAATATATCAGCTCTTTGTAAATCAGTGTAGATTTATACAAGTATAATTTTGTTTTTGTCCACACACTCTCTAATGAAATGATGTCTAATGTCTATATGTTTAGTCCTACTGTGATGGACTGGATTTTGCACTATTGCTATAGCACTTTTGTTATCACATAAGAGAGTTGAATTATTTAAGTTGAAGCCACAGTCCACTAGTTGATTCTGAATCCACAACATCTGTGAACAGTAGCTGCCAGCTGCAATGTACTCTGCTTCAACACTTGAAGTGGACACAAATGATTGTTCCTTACATAACCAAGACACTAATCTCATCCCAAGGAACTGGCAAGTTCCTGAGATGCTTTTTCTGTCCACCCTGCATCCTGCAAAGTCAGCATCTGAGTATCCAGTTAACTCAAATTATGACTCAGCAGGATACCATTGGCCTAGACTAGGACAACTCTTCATATATCTCAAAATTCTTTTTAAGAAAATTAGGTGAGATTCTTTAGGGTTCACCTAGAACCTATCACAAAGGCATGTGACAAACATAATATCAGGTCTTCTTGTTGTAAGGTATAGTAGTGACCCAACAATGCCCCTATATAGTTTCTGATCTACAGGTTTCCCATGTTGTTGGAACACCCTATTACTAATTTGGGTCAGGATCACTATGTATCTAGGAAACCAGTTTTTGACCTCCTGTATAGATCTAAAGGTCAATTTCAATTGAGTCTAAGGGTTAGAAGTCTAGGTTTGGAAGCTACCCTCAAGACCAAGAATCTTTTCAGTTTGAGACTAAGTCATATCGTCGAGCTCAGCACGACGATTCGTCGAACTCCGATCGACGATCTTCTAGCTCAACTTCGACAGATCGTCGAACTCCATTCGACGATCGCTGAGCTCAACTTCCACAAATCGTCGAACTCCACTCAATGATCTGCGAGCTCAGTTCGACGATCTTGACTCAGTATTGGATCTCTATCTCTGAGCTCAGTTCGACGATCTTTGACCTCAGATCAACGAGATTGTGTTGCTGTATAAGTCTATATCGCTGAGCTCAGTTCGACGATAGCAGAGCTCAGTTCGACGTTTTCTGATGACTTTAAGGATTTTTCAAGATTCAAATTCAGATCAGTTAAGGAGTTATTCTGCAATTAATTCAGAAGATTTTCTAGCCGTTTTCATTTATTTCTGGACCAAGTTTCAAGGGATTTTCAAGGAATGTTTCTTTGGACTTTCCTCCAGAAGACATTTTGCAATTAAGGATGCAATTAATGTAGGCCAACGACTATTCTTGACAGATGATGTTTTTCTATTCAGTACCAGAGAATAAAGGACAAGAATTTTTGAATCTCTCCCTCAGAAATCAATAATCCTCAGAACACAGACAAGAAGAACAAGAACAAAATATTCTCTGCCTCAAATAATTCTCTGAAGAACACACATCCAAGGAGATCAAAGTTTCTGAAATCTTCTGATCTCTCTTGTCTCAAGTGTTCAAGGCCAACATCTTTCAAGACTCCAGACACCTAACATTTCAGTTGTTGCTGAAATCATCTTTTGCTGGAGATCAACTTCTGAAGGCCTATCACCCTACAGTAAAGCTTCTTTTCCTAAACATCTCAAGGACTCAGGGGGAGCTTTGACACCATCAAATCCACAAAGTCTTCTCAGCTGCTTTAAGAAAGAGAAGACTTCCATAAATCTCTCATCCCCATCTCTGTAAAGGGTTTCTCAAACTCCCTTCAAAAGTTTGAGCTTGATTTTTGAGCACCTTGTCAAAAGCTCATTGGTGGCAAGACAACTGATCAAAAAATCTGATTTGGTTTTTGAGCACCTTATCAAAAGCTCATTGGTGCCCAGGACACCTGATCAACTCATCCTGCAGTGGATTCCTACCTAGGGTGGTAGAAGAGTGGATGTCCCCAATTTTAGGGGAACCACTATAGTTCCTTGTGTCTTCTGGCTTGCTTGTTTTTATTTTTGTTTCTGGCTGTGATTGTTCTGTGATTATTTTGTGATTAGTTTAGTTCTGTGATTAAATTTAATAATTGCTTCCCTGCTCACTCAGATTACAACAATTGTTGTAAAAAGTTTTCAAGCACCATATACTCTATTCACCCCCCTCTAGAGTATATCAGATCTAGCTGCACTTTCAATTGGTATCAGAGTGAGGTTGGTTAAACATACCACACCTTGGTGGTTGCACAGGCTAACACCTGAACCCAAAGATTTCTTGTTAGATCTGTTTTCTTTTGAGTTTAGTATTAGATTTTGTTTTCACAAATCATGGCCCAAAACAAAGATTATCCTAGCACCAGACCTCCAGTGTGCAATCTATCCAAGTTTGTACTTTGGAAAGCAAGGATCAGATTATACATGAATTCTATTGACGAGGATATTTTCAACTCTGTTTTGACAGTTTGTCCAAGACCTCCAGAGAACTCAAGTATAAATGCTGTTCCACCTCCATCAGGAACAGATGCTGATATCAAGAAATGGAAGGTAGCTGATGCCAAGGCTATGAACATCTTAGCCCAAACCATGTCTGATGACATCTTTCAAAAGGTGGCTGAATGCAATTCAGCAAAGGAAATCTAGGATAAACTCTCTGAAATAGTCTCAGGCTCAGCTGATGAGAGAAAGGACAGGAGATCCCACCTCATATCTCAATATGAGAATTTCAAGAAGGGAGAAACTGAATCAGTGAGAGATATGTACAACATGCTCAGTCTAATAGTCAGTGAACTCAGGACCTTGGATAAAGAAAACTCACTAACTGAACTCAAAGACAAAATTCTAATGTGCTTCCCTAGCACTTGGGATTCAAGAATCTGGCCAATCAAGGATGCCAGAAGTTTGAATGAGATCACCACTGAAGCTCTATTGGGTAAGCTCAAATCTTATGAGATACTCATCAAGAATAGAGGAGAAGAACAGAAGGCTACCTCACCAGCCACAAGAAAAGAGAAAACAATAGCCTTCAAGGCAACTGAAGATCTGCCTGAAGACAAAGTCACAGGCAATGATGAACTGCTCAGTCTGTTGGCCAAAATATTTTACAAGATGGCCAGAAAGGACTTCAGAATGAGATCATACAAGGAGCATGACAAGCCAAGGTATGATAAGTCAATTAATAATAAGGAAATTGTCTGCTTTGGTTGCAGGAAACCAGGGCACATTATTCCTGACTGTCCAGAAAACAAAAACAAGGATAGAAGGGACAAGAAAGAAAGAAGAAAGGAGAAAGACTCCAAGAGGAATGGCAATGGCAAACCCTCCTCAAGCAAAAACAAACACACAAGAAAGGGGTTTGTTGCTGAATCCTGGAGTGAGACTGAAGAGGAATCAGAAGCCTCATCTTACTCTAGTGATGATGAAGATGATACAGAAGAAACAGAGTTCTGCATGATGGCAATCAATGCCTCTCAACATAATTCAGATGAAGAAGAGTCAGAGTTAGACTCAGAGACTCAACTTGAAGAAGATCAAGTAATTAGTTCATTTGATTTTAATTCAGAGGACTTTAAATCTGAGTTTAAAGCATTATGTTTAGACCTGCTAAAATCTGAGAAAGAAATTATCTCTCTCAGAAATCATTTATCTGAACATAATACCTTAAAGTCAGAAAACCTCAAACTCTCTCAGGAGTTGGAGTGCTGTAGGGAGCAGATAGCTTCACTGAAAAGTGAGCTGTCTGAGGCCAAGAAGCTTGAAGAATCCCTTAACGGGAGAAGTATCAAGCTGATGGAAATCACAAGCACAGTGAACTCCAGATTTAATAGTACACTGGGCTTGGGTGCTTCATCCAGCCAACCCATAGTTATAACAACTCCAATCAAATTCATTTCTGATAAAGGAAAGGAGTTGTAGAGGTAGCTAGGAAAAATTCTGATCTGCCCAAGAAAACAAAGTCCCAGCAGAAATCGTCGAACGGAGATTGACGATCGCCGAACGCAGATCGACGATCTCATGCAAAATCGTCGAACTCAGGTCGACGATCTCAAGTTCCTGACCTCTGCCATAGTCGACCGTCGAACGGAGCTCGACGATCTGACCCAAAATCGTCGAACGCAACTCCACGATCGTCGAACAGAGGTCAGAGCTCTGGAAAGTCTTTCAAGGGCAAATCAAAATTCAATCCTAAGGGTCCTTCATCCCAAATCTTTAACCCTTATACTGAATGGATTATACCTCCAAAAAGATATCATCCTGAAGGTTATAAGAGTCAACCTGGGATGTCTTTTATTTCAGAGTTTAAAGGTTATCAACCTAGGCCCAAGGTAAACTGGGTGAAAAACAAATGAATTATTTTATGTGCAGGTGAAGACCTATCCAACATCTAACCAGCAATGGTACTTGGATAGTGGTTGCTCTAAGCACATGACAGGGAACAAGGACAACCTCACATCCTTTAGAGCCAAGCTTGGACCCAAAGTTATCTTTGGTGATTCAAAATTTGGACAGACTAAAGGATATGGTGCAGTCCAGATTGGATCAGTAACATTCAAGAAGGTAGCTTATGTGGAAGGATTGAAGCACAACTTAATAAGCATCAGTCAACTGTGTGATGAAGGCTACCAGGTGACCTTCAGCAAAGCATTATGCAAAATCAAGTCAGAGGACAACACAACTGTGTTGACACGTAAAAGGAAAGGTAACATCTATCTAGTAGATTTTCTTTCAACAGATGTAGATATTTGCCTGTTCAATTCTGTTTGTAGACCAAATATTTTATGGCATAAGAGACTAGGACACCTAAACCATAGAACTATAGCTAGGCTATCCAAGGACAACCTTGTTAGAGGACTACCTTCTGGCCCATACAAGAAGGAAGGACTCTGCAGGGCTTATCAATTAGGCAAGCAAACTAAAAATAGTTTTAAGTCACTTAATAAGAGTGATTCATCTAGGATATTGTATCTGTTACACATGGATCTTTTTGGACAAATCACAGTACAAAGCCTAGGAGGGAAATCTTACACTTTAGTAGTTGTAGATGACTTCTCTAGATTCACTTTGGTGTTCTTTCTAAGGAAGAAGTCTGATAACTTTAAGTGTCTGATAGAGTTTCTCAAATGTATACAGATTGAGTGCAATAGTCACATTGCCCTGATCATAAGTGATCATGGGACAGAGTTTGATTCTCTTCTTATGCAAGAGTTCTGTCAGAGTGAAGGGATCAGGCATACTTTCTCAGCTCCTAGAACTCCTCAACAAAATGGGGTAGCTGAAAGGAAAAATAGAACCCTTATTGAATCTGCCACTACATTGTTGTCAGATGCTCACCTTCCTCTGTCCTTTTGGGCAGAGGCAGTGAACACCTCCAACTATGTGCTGAATAGAAGTTTGATACATAAACTAAAGGGAAAGACTCCCTATGAATTACTCAAAGGGAAGAAACCTAAAGTTGATTATTTTAGAGTTTTTGGTTGAATTTGCTACATACATAATAATGACAAGAAATATTTAGCAAAATTTCAAGCTAAAGCTGATGAAGGAGTATTTCTGGGATACTTCATGATTAGCAAGGCTTATAGGGTCTATAATAAATCATCTCTAAAAATTGAGGAATCTGTTCATATATCATTTGATGAATCTAACATGTCTTTCAAGGAGAAGAACCCTTCTACCATAGAACCTTTGCAGGAACATTCTCTTGTTGAAGACTTGAACAAGTTATAGGTTACCCAAAAGGATGAAAGCAGTGAAGATGAAGAAAGTATTCAACATATTGAAGAACAACTTGAAGAGCCAGTTGTTGTACCACAAGAGGAAACAACAACACAGGTTGGTGAACAATCAACACCCCATGTTGATTTAGTAACATCAAGAGACCATCCAATTTCCCAAATAATTGGAGACATCTCAGCTGGTGTGCAAACCAGAAATCAGGTCAACCAAAACCTGTTGCACACCTGCTTCCTATCTCAAATTGAACCTCAGTCCATTCAAGATGCAGAGCAAGATCCACACTGGATCATTGCAATGCAAGAAGAGTTGCATCAATTTGAAAGGAACAAAGTGTGGGAACTAGTGCCAAAGCCTAAGGATCACTCCATTGTTGGAACAAAGTGGGTGTTCAGAAACAAACTGGATGATCAAGGAGTAATTGTAAGGAACAAGGCATGGCTAGTTGCTCAGGGATATTCTCAAGAAGAAGGAATAGACTATGACCAGACTTTTGCACCAGTTGCAAGATTGGAAGCTATCAGAATCTTTTTGGCTTATGCAGCACATAAAGGATTCAAGGTATATCAGATGGATGTCAAAAGTGCATTCCTAAATGGAGACATCAAAGAAGAAGTATATGTCAGACAACCTCCAAGTTTTATCTATCCAACTTATCCTGATTATGTTTTCAGATTGAACAAAGCATTATATTGTCTCAAGCAAGCTCCTAGAGCATGGTATGAGACCCTAGTATGCTTCCTTTTGGAAAATGGATTTATAAGGGGTAGAGTAGACCAAACTCTTTTCATTAGAACCCATAAGTCCCATACCCTAATAGTGCAGATCTATGTAGATGATATTATTTTTGGTTCCACTCACTCAAAATTATGCAGAAGGTTTTCCAACCTGATGCATTCTAAATTTGAAATGAGTAGCATGAGTGAGATATCCTTCTTCCTAAGATTGCAAGTCAAACAGCATGCTGAAGGCATCTTTATTTCTCAAACCAAGTATGCAAATGAATTCGTTAAGAAATTTGGCATGTCTGAAGAATATTTTATGAAAACACCTATGTCTACTAATGCTGTATTGGATGCTGATGAACATGAGAAACCTATTGATCAGACAACATATAGAGCAATGATTGGCTCTTTACTGTACCTCACAGCTAGTAGACCAGATATAATGTTTGCTACATGTATATGTGCTAGGTTCCAAGTAAGCCCTAGAGAGTCACACCTAACACTAGTAAAGAGGATTCTCAGGTATGTTAAAAGTTGTCCAAATCTAGGTCTCTGGTATCCAAAAGATTCAGCATTTGATTTAACTGGATTTTCTGATGCTGATTATGCTGGATGCAGAATTGACAGGAAAAGCACCAGTGGAACTTGTCAGTTCCTTGGTGGCAGACTTGTCTCTTGGTTTTGTAAGAAAAAAACTTCTGTGTCAACTTCAACTGCTGAAGCTGAATATATGGCTGTAGGCAGTTGTTGCTCACAAATCTTGTGGATTCAAAACCAACTCCTAGACTATGGCTACAACTTAGAGAAGTCTAAAATATTTTGTGATAACATCAGTGCTATTTCTATAGCTCAAAATCCAGTCCTTCATAGTAGGACAAAACACATAGAGATTAGGCATCACTTCTTAAAGGATAATGTTGAAAAGAATAAAATTGAACTGCAATATATCCCAACTGATTTACAAAGGGGAGATATTTTCACCAAGCCCTTGGATGAAAAGAAACATACCTTCTTCCTAAATCAGTTAGGAATGTTAGATGGAGGAAGTCTTAAATAATATCCAAGATTTTAAAAGTTTAAGAATTGACCAAGACTAGGCAAACATCTTGATTTTTCTTTGTGTCTAGAGTTTTTCTGGTCTCTGAACTGCGCTCGATGATTTTCCCCCAGATCGTCGAACGGAGATCGACGATTTCTGAAATCGTCGACCTGAGTTCAGCGTTTCTCAGATAGTATGTACTATCTCTTCCTGTCAGCGACCGTCGAATGGCGCTCGACGATTTTGTTCTCTGAAAGATCGTCGAACAGAGCTCGACGCTCTCCAATATGGTCGAACGGAGATCGACGATATTGAAGGCTCTTCAGATTCCTTTAGAAGCCCCGATCGTCGAACTGAGTTCAACGATCTTTCCATTTCTGCGTCGAACCCTAATATAAAATTCATTTTTCGACGTCGTTCTCCTTTGCTCTTTCGATTTCTCTGCAAAAACTTTCTTTCCCTCCAAACATTTCTGCACTTGGTCGTTTTGTTTGTTGAATCTTTGCAGGTAACTATGGCTATTTCTGTTGCTGTTCTTGCCGCCATGAAATTTGATGCTGGCTTTGACATAGACATGGAGTCCTTCAGTACGACAGATCAGGTTTTTCAGGACATCTTGGAGATATTCAAAGAGCAGAAACTTGCTGTAATCATGACCACAAGGATTAAGCTTGCTTCTGATGAAATTAAAGAATGGGTCTATACTGCCCACAATCAGGATCATAACACCATTGTTGGATCAATCTCTGGCACACAGGTACCCTTGACCCCCACAATTCTGACAGAGGTTTTTGAGTTAAGTGTTGGTGGAGACTCTGCTCATTTATCTGGAGAAGAATATGCTGACTTGCTTGCAAGAATGGGTCATTCTGAGGCTAACCCTAGCAAGCTGTTGAAAAAGAATCTGTCTGTGGAATATAGATTCCTGGCTGATGTAGTTGGGAAAGTCTTATTGGCTAAGCACTCTGCTCATGATACAATTTTCAGGTATCAGCTCTGCCTAATGGGAGCCATAGTGGACAGGAAGAATCTGCACTGGGGAGAGATCTTCTTTGACCTAATTAAGAAGAAAATTAACAAGAGTTTTGTAAATTTTGGAAGGATCTTAGGCATTTTTCTGCAGAATAGATGCCTTGCATTGCTAGTATCTTCTAGGATACACATAAATGCTTCCAAGAGACTGTCTTGTGCCCTTTTCGGTAAATGGGACAGGCAGATCATCAAGCCGAGCAGGCCCTCTTCCAGCACACCTTCAGGCACCAGGACTGTCAGAGTCACTTCCCCTCAGGTCTCTGCCCCTGCAGATAACCTGCCTGCTGATGCCTCTCCTCCTCCTCCTCCAATTCCATCTCTTCCAATTCCATCCACCATTCAAACTCCATCCACCATCATCATCTCCAGCCCTTCTCCAACCTCTACACCATGTCCAATTCCAACTGTCACAGAAGAACAATTCCATCCATTATACTCCTACCCTCAACCAGATATTGCTTCATCACCCTCCATTCCCCCATTCAACCTCATTGATGATTCCTTCATGGATGACTCACCCTCCTCTCCTCCTGAGCTACCCTCATCCTCAACCTCTTATCAAGACCTTCTGCAAGAAATCATTGATCAACCTACCTTCACACCATCTATTTCCATCCCACTATCCTCCATCACCACTTTACCCACACCTCAACCATCTCTTCCCCAATACACTAGCTCTAAACTACCATCATCAACAACTACACCTCCATCCTCTACCTCTGCTCCAGTCACTACTGAGCAAGTAGATCTCCCAACCCTTGCTGACAGGATTTATGAATTGCTAGCCCCCAGGCTATCTCTTCTTTTGGAGACCTCCTTGGCTCCATTACTCCAGTCAGTGGCAGCTCTTTCTGCCAGGCTCTCCTCTTTATTCCCTCAGGCAGCCCCTTCAGCAGTGTGCCTTGATCCAGCTCTGTCTGAATCTAGGCAGGGGGAGATGCCCTATGAAGTGAGCCTGCCTGCTGTTGTTCTTGCTGCTTTAGTGAGCCTGCCTGCTACTGTTCTTGCTGTTTCTTCAGCTCTTGTTGCTGCTACTACTACTGCTACTACTGCTGTTCTTCAAGATCCAGTTCCACCTCCTGTTGCAGTCTTTTCAATAGACCTCAGGTCTCTACCGTCAGTATTTGATTCAGCCTACCTTAGTTGTCTTCCAGAGACAGTTGCACTCCAGCCCCCAGAGGATCTCTCCAAGGCCCTTATACCCTTCTCTTGTTGTGACTCCAGCATCATAACTTCCTTTGTTAACTCAGTTTATGCTGCTGCTACTCCTGCTGATAGCATTGCTGATGTCTCTGATGCTGCTGCCCCTCCTGCTGCTGAAAGTTTTGATGATATTTCTATTACTGCTACACATGATGCTGTTTCTGCTGATATCCTTATGACAGCGGCACATGATGTTGAGTCCTCTGTGTTTTCTGAGGATATTTCTGCTGCTGATATTGCTGTTTCTGTAAGTGAAACTGTTGCTGCACCAACTACTGTCATTACTGCTCCTGAACCTTCTGTATATATTGTTGTTACTGCTGCTTCAACCTCTGCTTCTGCTTCAACTTCAACTGCCACACCTTTAGTATCTTCTGCTGTTGTTGCTGCTTCAACTCCTGTTACCAGTTCTGTGTCTACTTCTGCTTCAACCCAGCTTAAGAAAGATTTGATGAAAAGGATTGATGCTCTTTATGATGAGCAAAGCTCTGAAAGTGATGAGTTTAAGACAGATTCTGATCATTCTTCTGCTACCATTGCCAGAAAGAGAAAGGCAAGGAGCAAAGCCATAAAGAGAGTACCTCCAGCCAAGGTTAAGGATAACAATGACATACCATATTATATTCTTCATGATTTCCCCATAACTAAGCACTGGATGCAGTACTCAAAGAATCAACTCAAAGCAATGAAGAAGAAAAGGAAATATGAAAAAGGCTCTTCTCAATTCCAACATCCTCATCCTCCTCCACCACCTCCTCCTGATGCAGGTGCAGGTGGAAGTTCAGCTGCTCAACCCTATGCTAGAAGTCAAACCCCCTATCAGCCACATGCCAGATCCTATCATAGGGGAAGCCAGTCCAGGGGTTCTCAATCCAGAAGAGGAGGCTATAAAGGCAATCAAAGGGAATTCCAGGTTTATTCTAAAGGATACTCAAGGCAACATCCCTACTCCAGGGAAGGACAAATCTCATCTAACATAACCTCTGGTCCTTTTCCCTATAAATTGAAGGAAACAGTTTCATCCAGGCCTCCTCAGGACAATCCATCTAATAGATATGAGCCACCAGTGCCATTTGAAGACCCTGAGAACAATCCAGCTGCTTGGACTGCAAGGATGAAAGAGCTTGCTGCACTGGACCAGATTAAGAAAGCTAGAGAGCAAGGCAAAGACTCTTCCAACATCACTACAATGTCTGAACAGAGAAAGAAAGAGTTGGAAAGATATGGGTCAAGCAAATTCTTTGATTCTGATACATACATGGAGCTGCATCCTGAAGCTGTAATTCCCAGGCCCAAACAGCAAACCACTTTAGGTGCAGCAGATGATATAAGATCAAAGAAAGAAGCTCTCAACCCCAACAGAGAAATTAAACTCATTAAGAGCAAGGAAAAGAAATGATTATGTAAGGTGACAATCACTCTGATTTCTGATTATTATCTGGGATGATATATATCTGTGGTTCTGCAATGTCCAGTTTTTTGCTTTTCTGTATTATTGCTTGTATGTTGTTACTTAATTCTTCCAAACTCTGTAAATAGTAATCCTAACCCAAATAGGGGGAGATTGTTGGAACACCCTATTACTAATTTTGGTCAGGATCACTATGTCTCTAGGAAACCAGTTTTTGACCTCCTGTATAGATCTAAAGGACAATTTCAATTGAGTCTAAGTGTTAGAAGTCTAGGTTTGGAAGCTGCCCTCAAGACCAAGAATCGTTTCAGTTTGAGACTAAGTCATATCGTCGAGCTCAGCACGACGATTCGTCGAACTCCGATCGACGATCGTCTAGCTCAACTTCGACAGATCGTTGAACTCCATTCGACGATCGCTGAGCTCAACTTCCACAAATCGTCGAACTCCACTAGACGATCTGCGAGCTCAGTTCGACGATCTTGACTCAGTATTGGATCTCTATCTCTGAGCTCAGTTCGACGATCTTTGAGCTCAGATCGACGATATTGTGTTGTTGTATAAGTCCATATCGCTGAGCTCAGTACGACGATAGTAGAGCTTAGTTCGACGTTTTCTGATGACTTCAAGGATTTTTCAAGATTCAAATTCAGATCAGTTAAGGAGTTATTCTGCATTTAATTCAGAAGATTTTCTAGCCGTTTTCATTTATTTCTGGACCAAGTTTCAAGAGATTTTCAAGGAATGTTTCTTTGGACTTTCCTCCATAAGACATTTTGCAATTAAGGATGCAATTAATGCAGGCCAACGACTATTCTTGACAGAGGATGTTTTTCTATTTAGTACCAGAGAATAAAAGACAAGAATTTTTGAATCTCTCCCTCAGAAATCAATAATCCTCAGAACACAGACAAGAAGAATAAGAACAAAATATTCTCTGTCTCAAAGAATTCTCTGAAGAACACACATCCAAGGAGATCAAACTTTCTGAAATCTTCTGATCTCTCTTGTCTCAAGTGTTCAAGGCCAACATCTTTCAAGACTCCAGACACCTAACATTTCAGTTGTTGCTAAAATCATCTTTTGCTGGAGATCAACTTCTGAAGGCCTATCACCCTACAGCAAAGCTTCTTTTCCTGAACATCTCAAGGACTCAGGGGGAGCTTTGACAACATCAAATCCACATAGTCTTCTCAGCTGCTTTGAGAAAGAGAAGACTTCCATAAATCTCTCATCCACATCTTTGTAAAGGGTTTCTCAAACTCCCTTCAAAAGTTTGAGCTTGGTTTTTGAGCACCTTGTCAAAAGCTCATTGGTGGCAAGACATCTGATCAAAAAATCTGATTTGGTTTTTGATCACCTTATCAAAAGCTCATTGGTGCCCAGGAAACCTGATCAACTCATCCTACAGTGGATTCCTACCTAGGGTGGTAGAAGAGTGGATGTACCCAAGTTTAGGGGAACCACTATAGTTCCTTGTGTCTTCTGGCTTGCTTGTTTTTATTTTTGTTTCTGGATGTGATTGTTCTGTGATTATTTTGAGATTAGATTTAATAATTGCTTCCCTGCTCACTCAGATTACAACAATTGTTGTAAAAAGTTTTCAAGCACCATATACTTTATTCACCCCCCTCTAGAGTATATCAGATCTAGCTGCACTTTCACATGTGCATCAGAGTCTATTACAGCATTTGTAGCCATGGGTGTTTTCTTTGCTGAGGCATCAGCCATCCCAAACTTCTTTATAAGCTCTTTATTATATTTAGCTTGGGAGATGAAGATGCCATCAGGGTGCTGCTTCACTTGGAGACCAAGGAAGTAAGAGAGCTCACCCATGCTACTCATTTCAAATTTAGAATGCATGAGGTCAGAAATCCTCTTGCATAATTTGGAGTCAGTAGACCCAAATATGATGTCATCCACATATATTTGTACTATCAAGGTTTGATCCATATGATGTCTGGTGAATAAGGTTTTATCTACAATGCCTCTAATGAATTTATGCTCTATCAAAAAGCTAGTTAGGGTCTCATACCAAGCTCTTGGAGCTTAGTTTAGACCATAAAGAGCTTTATGCAATTTAAAAACATGATAAGGATGAGTTGGGAGACAAAACCTGGAGATTGTTAAACATAAACCTCTTCTTTAAGTACTCCATTTTGAAATGCACTCATCACATCCATCTGATACACATTGAATTTCTTGTAGGCAGAAAAGGCCAGAAAATTTTGATGACCTATAACCTTGCAACTGGTGCATAGGTTTGATCATAATCTATGTCTTCTTCTTGCTTGTATCCTTAAGCAACAAGCATTGTTCCTTACAATTGAACCTTGGGAATCTAGTTTATTTCTGTATACCAATTTGGTTCCAATGACTTGATAGTCTTGGGGTCTTGGAACCAAATCCCAAACTCTACATCTCTCAAATTGATTTAGTTTCTCTTAAATATCAATGATCCAGTGGGGATCCTGCTCATCATCATGTATAGATTGAGGTTCAACCTGAGAGAGAAAACAGACATGCATCCAATCTTGGTTGAGTTGATGTCTTGTCTGTACACCTGCTGACATGTATCCAATCACTTGAGATATAGGGTGATCCCTCAGTGTGATAAGACCATTTGGTGGAGTTGGTTCAGCAACAATATTGTGAATTAATTCCTCTTATGGAATTATATTTACTGTTGGATGAGGTTGAATTTCTTCCAACTATTCTTCTTCACTATCTTCATCAACCTGTGGAGAAGGATGTGTTGGGGCCTCTTGGGTGAGGCTTAGTCCATCCAAATTCTCATACAAGTGAGGTACCTGCAAATTATTATTGGTAGAAATCTCTTTCTCCATGCAAGACATGTTGGCCTCATCAAATGTTACATGTATATGCTCTTCAATTTTCAAGTAGGATTTGTTAAATACCCTATAAGCTTTACTTACTTAGGAATTTCCTAGAAAAATCAACTCTTCAGCTTTAGCTTCAAACTTTCTAATATATTTTTTATTGTTATTATGTATATAGTATATACAACCAAATTCTTTAAAATAGGTGATTTTAGGTTTTTCCCTTTAAGTAATTCATATGGAGTCCTATTCTTTAGTTTATGTATTAGACTTATTTTCAGGACATAATTTCCTGTGCTTACAGCCTCTGCCCAAAAGGATAGGGGCATGTAAGCATCTGCAAGTAATTTACCTGCAGCTTCAATTAGGGTCCTATTTTTCCTTTCAACTACCCCCATTTTGTTGGGGAGTTCTAGGAGCTGAGAAGCAGTGCCTGATACCTTCCCTCTTACAGAACACATGCATAAGAAGAGACTCAAACTCTGTACCATGATCACTTCTGATCAATGCAATATGAGTAGAGTACTCAATTTGTATGGTCCTGAGAAAATCTGTAAGAATTTTAAAGGTATCTGACTTAGATCTCAGAAAGAACACCCAAGTGATCCTTGAGAAGTCATCTACAATAACCAAGATAAAGGATTTCCCTCCTAAGCTTTGTACAGCTATGTATACAAAGAGATTAATATGTAACAAGTACAAGATCCTATGTGAATCACTTTTATTTAGTGATTTAAAGCTAGATTTAGTTTGCTTGTCTAGTTGACAAGCCCTGTAGAGACCTTCCTTCTTGTAGGGACAGGAAGGTAAACCTCTCACAAGGTTGTCTTTTGATAGCCTAGAAATATTTTTCATGTTAACATGACCTAGCCTTTTATGTCATAGTTCATTCTGAGTACTAACTATATTAAGTAACCAGATATCTGACTTGGCAGACTGAAAATCAACTAAGTAAATGTTTCTTTGTCTATTTCCAATTAAAATAATTTGTATTTCTTTATCAGAAATAGTGCAAGAAGTTGAGCTGAAATGTACCTGATAACCTTCATCACATAATTGACTTATAGAGATGAGATTATGTTTGAGTTCCCTTACATAAGTCACTTTCTTGAAGGTGATTGCTCCAATTTTCACTTCTCCATAGCCTTCTGACTTGCCACATTTCGAATCACCAAAGATTACCTTTGGTCCCAGCTTGGACTTGTAGTTGATTAAATAGTCCTTGCTGCCATTCATGTTTTTGGAGCATCCACTGTCCAGGTACAATGTTTGATTATTCACTGGACAGCCCTTTACCTGCAGAGAAAAAAATTAATTATTCTTGACTCAGGTTACCTTGGGTCCTTTGTTTTGCTGATAATAAAAATTGGATATCACAGAATATTTTGATTGAGATTTGTATACTAATGGATGATATCTTCTTGGTGGAATTATCCAATCAGCTAATGGATTAAATATTTTTCCAGATTTAATAGAGCTAGTGTTATAATTATGATTTTTGGTAAGTCTTTCTGGGTTCGACGAAATGTTGTGAGTTCATCGACCAGTGTTCGAAGAATTAGGATGAGATCATCGATCTCTGCCCAGAGAATGAACATAGTCATTTTCGGTGCCCCAAGTTTGTCGCTCTCTGCTCGACGAACCATATAGAGTTCGTCGATCACAGTTAGACAAATAATTATAGCTTAAGTTTTCATTTAGAGTTCGTCGACTAGAGTTCGACGAACTGGCCACATTTTGTCGATCTGAGTTCGACGAAATCTGCTGAACCTTATTTTTACTTATTTTCTGGTTTCTGTTATTTTGATTTTTAAGGTTGGACATTTCTTCTGTGATTTGTTTATTAGTTATTATCTCTTTGCCTTTAGCAGAAACAAACTTGATGGTGGTTGACAAAATATTCTTCTTAAGAATGGGGGGCAAACTTGATGAAGCACCCAAGCCTAGCTTGCCATTTAGTCTGGCATTAGTAGTGCTTGTAATTGCCATCAGCTTGAGGCTTCTCCCATTGAGATATTCCTCAAGTTGTTTGGCCTCACATAGTTGTGTCTTCAAGGAATTGATTAGTTCATTAGCTTCATTTAGTTCAGCCTTTAGCCTATTGTTTTCAGAGATAACATTTTCTTGGTTTCCTAGTTTTTCCCTTAGTATCTTAATTTCTTTTTCTGAATTTATCAAATCAATGCACATGGTTTTAAATTCAGATTTGAATGAATCACAACTATAATCAAAAGAAGAAAGTACCTTGTCAGCTTCAGATTCCGAAGCTTCTTCACTGTCAGATGCATCTCCATCTGACTGGCTTCTGGAAGCATCAATTGCCATGAGGCACACTTATTTGGCTCTTGCCTCTTCTTCTTCTTCACTGGAGCTGGAGGATGTTGATTCATCCTCAGTTTCACTCTAGGATTCAGCTATAAAGCCTTTCTCCTTCTTCTTGTATTTGCTGGAGGAAGTCCTGCTGTTTTGCTGTCTTCTAGAATCCTTCTCTCTTCTCTTATCCTTATTCTAATTTTCTGGACATTCTGAGAGGAAGTGTCCAGGTTTCCTGCAGCCAAAGCAAATCACTTCTTTAGTGGGGGTTTTATCATACCTTGGCTTGTCATCCAATCTGGATGATCTCTTCCTGAAGTCTTTCCTTGCCATCTTGTAAAATCTTTTGGCAAGTAGACCCATTAGCTCTTCATTTATTATTGGAGTCTCTGTCTCCTCAGCAGGCTTGAATGCAATGTTGTGCTCCTTCCTTGTTGGTGGAGGTGTTCCTTGCTCAGCTGCCGCTCTGGATTTGATGTGCTGCTTATAGGACTTTAGCTTTCCCAAAAGAGATTTACTGGAAATCTCATTTAGGCTCCTGGCCTACTTGATGGGTCATATCCTTGAATCCAATGAGCTTGGGAAGCACATAATGATTTTGTCATTCACCTCTGTGAGGGTGATGTCCTTATCCAAGGCCTTTAGCTAATTTATGATTGAGCTCAACATATTGTACATGTCAGCTACTGATTCTACTTCCTCATTCTTGAAAATCTCATATTGGGATATTAGATTGGATCTCCTATCCTTTCTTTCATCAGCAGATCCAGCCACCATTTGATTGAGGGAATCCTAGATGGCTTTGGCTTATGTGCATTTAGCCACTTTTTGAAAAATGTCATCTGACATTGCTTGGGCCAGAATATTCATAGCCTTGGCATAAGCAATTTTTGCCTTCTTCTGGGCCTCAGTCCACTCAGGTGGTGGAACTGCATTTATGCTTGTGGTTGTTGTAGAGGTAGATGCTTGAGGAGGACCTGTCACAATGTAATTAAAAATATCCTCATCAATAGAGTTCATATATAACTTGATTCTTGCCTTCCAGATGGCAAACCTATTTAGGTTGCAAACTGGAGGTCTGGTGCTTGCATAGTCTTTGTTCTGTGCCATGTTGTGGGTGAATATCTAATAGAAATGAAAAGATAGATCTAACTCAGGATCTTTGGTTCAAGGGTTAGCTTGCACAGCCAAAGGAATCCAGGCTTTGATACCAATTGAAAGTGATGGGTTAGATCAGGAATACTCTAAAGGGGGGCGGGTGATTAGAGTATCTATAGATTTTATAAAACTTTTTGCTATTTAATAAATAATCAGTCCTAAGATAATATGATCTATCACAGGTACTGCAGAATATAAACTAATTAAACACAAACACAACAATCCTAACTAGCACAACCACAGCAAGAACAAAAAGAAAGAGCAACCATACAACACAAAAATTTTTTAATGGTTCCCCAGCCTGGGTACATCCACTCTTCTACCACCCTGGTAGGAATCCACTCAGGTTTTTGATAAGATGACTGTCACCAATGAGCTTTTGATCAGGTGCTCTAAAACCAAACCTCAAGTCTTTTGATCAGGTGACTTGCAACCAGGAATAACTTTTGAAGGGAGTTAAGAACCGTTTATACATTGGGGGTGAGAGAATGATTTTGTCTTCTCTTTCTCAAATTACAACTAAGAAGAATTTTGTGGATTTTGATGTTGGCAACTGAGATATGAAATGGTTCAGAAAAGATGGAGCTTTGCTGCAGGGTGATTGGCCTTCAAACTTGTAGCCTTGTCGAGTAAGTGTCCAGGAACTTCTTCACTGATAGAATATTGGTTGTCCTCTGAAGTGTCTTGGGAAGAAAAGGGAGGAAGACACTTGATTTTGAATGTTTGTTCTTCTTCCTTCTTCATCGTGTTGATGTTTCTCTAGTCTAGGGCTATTTTTCTATGTCACTATGTGCTATCGAGAAAGAAAAATGCTTATTTTCTGTATGTTTCTGACTACAGTTGGAGAGCTCTATTCAGGAAGAGAAAGAGAGATTCCTTTTATATTTTCCATATGTATTTCCATTTGAAATTTGAATTCCTCTCTGCATTCAATGCTGACGGTCTGGAGAATATTTTGCATTGATTGATTTTCCCAACTATTCCATTGAAAAACGGCAAACAATAATCCTGGAGAAGACCATAATCAATGCTCCATCTAACAGTAATATTCAGAGAATATTTTAGCATTAATTACTCAGTAATTACTGCAATAGAATAAGGACAGAAGGATGAAAATAACCAAGTCTAGAATCGTCGAACAGAGAACAGAATTTGTCGAGCTGAGTCCACAGTTCGTCGAGTTGCGAAGTTATGTTCGTCGATCTGATAATAGTTGTTCGTCGAGCTGAGATCCAAGATCATCGACCTAAGAACAGACAAATGCTTTCTCCAGACCCTTGCCAATTCTATGCATGAAGTTCGTCAAGCTGATACTCCAAGTTCGCCGACTGGAGTTCACTAAAATGTTTCTGGACTTAGAATATTTTAGATGTTTCTAGAATGAAGTATTGAAGTAGAGTTTCCAGAATTCGTCGAACTGAGAACTGGATTCGTCGACTTGAGAACTAGTTTCGTCGAGCTGAGAACTTCTAACTGCTAGATAAGTCTTGCCAAGAATGTGGTCTAAGTTCGTCGAGCCAAGAAGGTGAATTCGTCGACTGGAGTATGATCCTGGACTTATAATATTTAGTTCCTTCTGGAATAATATGTTGAAGTAGAATACCCATAGATCGTCGACCTGAGAACTAAGTTCGTCGACTGGAGTTCAGAGAAATTTTGGACTTGAAATATTGAAGTAGAGTGTCCATAAGTCGTCGACCTGAGTACCAAGTTCGTCGAGCTCAGCTCAGAGAGTTGTATCTGTGTTCGTCGAGCTGAGCATGACTTTCGTCGACCCGAGTTCGATGAACGTTGAACTCATTTTCCTGAGTCTTTGAACTCTCTAAGTCTTGAGTCTTTTTGCAGTCTGTTGATGGCTGGTCCATGCAGTGATGACTCTAAGGACTTGGCCTATACTCTAAGGCTCATACATGACCCTAGCTATACATGTTAGGTCAAACATCCTAACTTAGTGAACCTAGCCCAAATCCAACTAGGGATCCAACAAAGCCTTATACTCGGCTTCCGTAGTAGAGATGGACATAGATTCCAGCTTCTTACTACACCACGAGATATCTACTAATCCCTATGTAAAGAAGTAACCAAATATCAACTTTCGGTCTTCTAAATCTCCCACAGAATCAACATCCGTATAATCGTGCAGGTTGAAGCTCATGTCTCCTCCATAAAGGAGACTCGTATCAGAAGTAGACTTCACGTACTTCAGAATGCTCCTTACTGCCATCAGACGAGGCTTCTGAGGTTCCTCCATATATCGACTTACTTGGCCTACAACATATACAATGTTTGGCCTTATAATCATCAAATAGATAAGGCTCCCCACCATAACACAAAACACTAAAGGATCTGGAAATATCCTCCCCTCATTTCGTTGAAGCTTGATGCCAACATCAAGTGGAGTAGATCTACTCTTCCCTTCCTGCATGACGAATCGCTGAAAGATCCGATCCACATAGCCCCTTTGGGAAATGAGTATGCCTCTCTCTCTCTCCTTTCCACCTTGAGTCTAAGGAAGTGGTGGAGCTCACCCAAGTCCTTTATCTCGAAATGAATGGCTAGCTCTACCCTGAACCTAGCAACCTCCTCATTAGAGTTTCACATGATGATCATGTCATCCATGTACAGCAACACCAAGAAATGAAGCTCCCACTTCTTATTAATGAATAAGCTCGAATCTGAATTAGAGGCAAAATAACCGCAAAATTAGAGGTATTCTGCGATCTTCCCATACCTTGCTTACGGAGCTTGCTCCAAGCCATATGAGGCCTTCCTGATCTTATAGACATATCCTGGATGTTGTTCAAACACATATCCTGGTGGCTGAACCATGAAGATGTCTTTATCTATTTCTCCATAAAGAAAGGCATTCTTTACGTCCAGCTGCCACATCTTCTAACCTGGGCAAGCTGTCAAGGCCATCACCACCCGAACAGAAGTCATCTTAGTAACCGGACTAAAATTCTCTTCATAGTCTTCTTCGCACTGCTGAGAAAATCCTCAAGCTACAAGGCGAGCCTTGTACCGCTCGATTTTCCCATCCACCTTCTTCTTCAGCTTATAGACCCACTTGCATGTCACGGGAGTAACGCCTTTAACCTTGGGCATATGGTCCCACGTCTCATTTTTCCTGAGGCCAACCATCTCCTCATCCATGGCATTATCCCACTCCTTGACTCCAGTGGCATATTCAAAGTTAGAAGGCTCCCGCTCATCTAGAGGGCTTGCGAAGAAACAAGAGACCAAGCTCACCTTGATTCCGTCACAATAATGAGCTGGTGGTTTGATGGTCCTCTTCGATCTCTGAAGAGTCTGACCCTTGCTTACCACATCCGCTGCCTCTTCGGAATCAGCTTCGTTCCCAAGAAAACTTTGAGCATCGCTCCCCGTGCTTGCTGAATCGGATGCCTCTTCCCCAGAGCTAGAAACATCTGGAGCTCCTGGTGACACAGACAGCTCCATCAGAAGATCCCTGCAGCCTCTTCCTGCCTGCTCTCCTATAACTCCACAGAGGAGGCACCTTCATATGATATCAGCTCGTCGAATACCACATCTCTCAAAACAACGAAATTCTTTGTCACAGGATCCATACACTTACATCCCTTCTTTCACTCATCATAGCCCATAAAGATAAGCTTCCATGCCTTTGCATCCAGCTTTATCCTGAGAGTATCCAGGACGTGTACAATGCAGGTCGATCCAAACACCTTAAGATATTCCACGCTAGGCTTCTCCTTAAACATCATCTCATAGGAGACTTCATGTTGATCATACTCAAAGGCATCTGATTGATGACATAGGTACCACTGGCCATCCCTTACGCCCATAAGGACCTTGGAATGCCTTTAGCATGAAGCCAACACTTGCAGGTCTCGGTCAGTTAGTGGATCTTTCGCTCTACTACACCATTTTGTTGTGGAGTATGAGCAAAAGTGAACTCCCTTTGGATGTCGTGCTTCCTGCAGAAGTTAGAGAAATCAGTTGAAATGAACTCACCTCTATTATCTGTTCTCAACTTCTTGACCCATAGGCCAAGCTGACCCTCCACCGGCTCCTTGAACTCCACAAACAAATGGAACGTGTCTGACTTCTCCTTCATGAAATACACCCAACTGTACCTCGAGTAGTCATCAACCAACACCAGCATGTACCTGCTGCCTCCAAGGCTGGCGGTGATGGTCGGCCTCATCAGATCACCAAGGATACACTTCAATAGCGTATTACTTCTATTTTGCGACTTGTTAAATAGAAAGTGATGAGCCTTACAATATTGACACCCTGCATAGACATGAATGTACCCGAAGGATGACAACTTAGGTAAACCTTTCACAAGGCTCTTCACTGTCATAGCTTTCAGCATGTCCATCCCAATGTGACCCAACCGCTCATGCCAGATAGCAGCATTATTATTGGCACTCATCTGATCGACATAGGAACTTGTTGATAGCACAAACAAGTCCCTTACCCTTCTCCCTACATGAGTAACAACAGCCTTAACCACTGACACATTGCAATGAAACATTACTTCTGTTTGGCCGAACAGAACATGAAAACCTCCATCTACTACATTTGTCACTGAGAAGAGGTTCTTCTTCATGCCCAGCACGTGATACGCACTCCTCAAGGTGAGTGGACCCTTATTACTACCTAAAGAAACAACACCCTCCTTCTCTACTATATGAATAGTATCATCAGCAATTATGATAGCTTCATTACCTGAGAATGTTTGCAGATAAGAGAACTTCAGCTTGTACTCGGTGAGGTGATGAACACACCCCGAGTCCACTATCTAGTCATCTATGTAGTCGGCGGATGACAAGGCATGGACACACGTGCCCTTCATGAATGCATTTCCCCATCCGGCTTCTTCACCACTAGAACCATCTTCCTCTTTATCTGTAACATTCCTTGGTTGCAGCTTGACCTTGTAGTCCTTCTTGAAGTGACCTGGCAGGTTGCACCTGTAGCACTTAAGCCAATCCTTCATTTTCTTCCAGTCATGATTAGGAGCAGCACTCCTCTCATGCTGATAATAATTTGAAGGGCCATCACCAACATCAGTCTTATTCTTCTCTCATCTCTTCTTCTTTCCTGAGAAGTGCGCCACACTACCTCCTTCAGAGATAGTGACTCCAGCCATCAATCTAGCTAATCTCGCTAGCAGGTTCTACAACTTTAGCAAAGACGGCTAAGTGACCCAGACTTGAACAAAGGTAACAAAGGCCTTTCGCAAATATCGAATTATGTGCCTCTTCAGTTTCGCTTCTGAGATAGGCTCGTCACGGTCCAATGCTGAAATCTCAGTGCACAAGTTCTTCTTCTTCAGGAAGAACGTCGAGATGGATAGATCTTCTTGAGTGTCCCTCGCCAACTAATTTTCCGTAAATTATAGCCTTGCTACATTCTTACTATTGAACAACCCATCGAGAAAATTCCAAACCTCCGCAGCAGACTGGCATCCGATGATGTGGTCAAAGAATTCTGATGAGATTGCCCGCTTGAGAATAAACTCTGCTTTCGTGTTCGTCTTCCTTCAAGCTCTCATTGCTTTAGCATTACCAACAGCAGCAACCACCTCTTGCCTATCATCTTGGCAGACGATCTCCTATAATTCCTCTCCTAAAAGATAGCTTTCCATACATGACTTTAACTTATTGAAGTTAGTCGATGTAAGAAGCGTAATTCCAAGACCTCTTACCATTCCACCTTCCATTGCAGTAGCCCTGGTTCACTTAGACTCCCAGAAGCAATAAAGCAAGCTAACGGTTGATCACTGCTCAACCTATGTTCCCTCTGCTACCATGTAAAAATTTGTGAGTTGTGGAAAATGGGAAACCAGACGCAGGAACTCTCAGCCAATCCGAGCCCAAGTAAGCCAGATACAATATGAGAGCAAGTATCTTGTATTATCCAAAAATCTTTACATGACGAGGCATACATGACTAGACATGATTCGCCGATGTACCCGATAGAAGAAGAAAAAATACAAGGCAAGAAACTAGCCGCGCAGACTGAAAGAGTAACCGTCGGCTCTACTGGTACACTACAGAGTTAGTTGAATCCGCTAATCTGCCAAACTGCAACCTAGCAGCCAGAACTTCTCGTTATTCCAATGTTGAACTCTCTCCGCTGGTCTGCAAGCCGCTTAACCGCACTGTCGTATAACCGCCACATCACACGAACTACTCCTGTCGAACTAAACAAGACGCTAGAAGCAGACAACTTATTGAACTGGAAAACAAGTTGTAGAAGAGAAGACTGCCTGGTCGCAAGCCATAACCTGCTCCTAACTGCTGGTTGCTAACCGCAGAGTGCTCACTGTCCCTGATCGAAATCAAAAACAAGTCCTTTGCTTTCAAGATCTATACACACAACATGTACAACACAACCCAGTTAAACTCTTCAAACTGTGCGAATAAAAAATCCTGCCCGCAGCAATTACCTGAGCTCACTTACTGTTCATTAAGTGTGTGTGTGTGTGTGTTTGTGTTGTTGTGACAGGGGGTCCTATTTATAGGCATGAAGAGGAGTGTGATCACCACCCTAGCCGATAAAAACAACCCAAATCCAACGGTTAGTATGTAGAGTATTCGCACAACCGCATATGGCCAAATCGCCAACCACCAAGGCCAGATAGAAATCCTATACGCCCTGTCGCCACAGCCAAGCCAGGACGAACTCCACAACAGACTCTGTGGATACACAACCAGTCCGTACACAAGTAGACTCACCTCTAGTACGCATGCACCCGCGTACTCTTCTCCAGTCTACACACTCTGAGATCGCAAATAAGCACAAGGCTAACAACCGCCAAGCTCGGTGGACAAAGAAAACAGTCAGCGCAAACTGCGCGACCTCCCGAACTAAGCAAACTTGGACTTTGTACAAAACCAGACCAAGTCCAAACCACCAGCCATCCCTGATGTAGACACAGCACAAGCGGATACAATGATCAATCCGTACAATGCCTACAAACTCTAGAACTAGTATGCACAAAGCAACAAACTGTGCGGATAACCATACTATCCACCCGGTTACCTCTGGGAACGAACTGCTAGACACAACAATGCCGACCTGACGATCCACCACACCCTATCCACATAGACCGCACGGACAGACCGCCCAGGCCGCCCAATTCCACTTCAAAAAATTCAACAATCTTGACAATAAGTTCTCACCAATTAAAATCAAGGGAATTCACTCTTGTACAAAATTTTATGAAGACGTGATACTCGTTCTCATGACCAAGTTATATTGATAAGTGTATCTCTTCTATTGCTTGTGTACTGATAGGCAAGAAACGACTTACACTATAAACTTTGTTAAGCCATTACAACCAAATGGAATCCAAAGCTGCAACAGAAATCACAGGGGTATTGTTTTCCCATGAATGTTTGTGTTTAACATTTCTTCAGCCATGCTACATTTGGTCTTTATAGAATGATGCAGTGAATGTGGAACAAGCATGCTTGTTAAACAGTTTTAATTATTATTATACTCATTCGAGAACGATAACCGAGAAGACCGCTTGCAATTTTTCCTTGGCCGTAGAATTTGCCATGAGATTCGAGATAGGAGAATGCATAAGTGATATACATCGTAACTATAAGACCACTCAACAAAAGATGAAGACCGTGCAGGACTCAATTGAGCCAGTTAATACTTCCCCAATAACCAAGGCAAGGTCAAGAATTTTTCAAAAAAGAAGGTACTCGCCCACCTACGTGCTCTCAGATAAAATTCGTCCTCCTTTTTCAAAAGATTTTTTGCACTCCTTAGAGTGGCATGCTTTCTCGTCAAACAACTAGATATCATCATGAAGAAATGTGCTTAAAAAGATAAGAAGAATAGAAATTTCTTATTAAGCAAAGTATAGAGTACAACATATATTCTCAAATTAAAGACTATGCGAGCCTTAATAAAGAAAAAAGATATTCAAAGAGAAAAACATAGGTTGACCAAAACTCATCTTGTGCTGGTTAAAAGTGAAAGAGTTGACCAAAAGGTAAAATGCCACACGCACACGGGAGCTAGGGAAGGAGAACACTACAAGTAGCCGGTTAATGGTAGCTTGGAGGATGAGAACAGTGAGAAATGTTGGCAACGACAACACCAAACATCGTCCGCTATGGCAAATGCCTCTCTTACGGTGGGCCTTTTTATTGATTGAAAGTTGTAGTTACAAGGAATGAAAAAAAAATAACGTTGAGCAAGCAACAAACCACAAAGCTCGGGAATCAAGACCACAACCTGTAACAAGTAGGCTACTGGATTCGAGTCAACGTGCCTTGGGAATGATGCACCCCCTATTTATAGTTCCGTTTGGGCCTGCCCAAACGGGCAAGGCTAAAATATTCGTCTGTCCAGGGTAATGGAGAACGAGGCAGAGGTGACGGGAAACAAAACAGAATAAAAAATACTAACTACCAGACAACAAGAACGGGCAGCTAGCCCATGTACTCTGGACATCCTCCTGCTAGGCGGTTGCTGATCGTGAACTGTGCGGCCTATGCGATCTGGGAATTCCTGACCACCTGACTTGAGTTGTCTTGAATATGGTAGCAGACTACCGGATAAAAATGATCACCACACATTTTTAAATTTCTGGAAAATTTAAAAATGTTGGCTTTAACCGCGAGACCGCAATTGTCTTTAATGTCGGGAGTTCTATAAATATCCCCGAGGGCTCCACCATTTTCAGAAAATTTCTCATCACCTGGCATTGCTCTCCACTTACGGTTTGCATTTTGCAGACCATAATATCATGTCTTGAAAAGTTCATGTCTTCAATCTCGACGTGCGAGGATAAAATTAAGTCGCGAGCAAAGGCGAAGAAGGAAGTAGCTAAGAAGTCAGAAACCCATGTTCACACCACTGTGGAATTCTATGGAGAGGTTAAGACCACGATTATGGCTAAACCTCAATCAAATATTGCCTCTCCCCCAGTGGGTGTGACAGATCCCACCAATGCGCTGGTGGTTGTTGATACTTTGGCAATAAAAGTAGATTTTTTTTACGGTCATTAAATATAGCGTTTTAATATTTTAAAAATATGTCATGCATGAGGTAATAATAGTAGTTTCATACTTGAAAAACGCCTACTATGCTAACTTAACTGCAACATACCAAACATCACACAAGTACTTTAGCATCCTAGGTAATCATCATGACACAGAGGTAGCGGTGAAAAAAACTAGCTGAGCTAAAGATTATCAAGCTACAGGTGTCCTTCGAAAAAGTCTAGTGATGGTTAAAAAGAGACATGATATCATTCTTTCCACCAAATAGTTGGGGTCAACAACTTATTGAGACATGTGGTGGTCAACCCATAAGCGGTTAAGGCGCCATACTTTTGAAATCACTAGTCACTGATGTAATGGGCAAGAAGGAACCTTGCAGCATAGCGGTCACTCTTTAAAATTTTGCTGTAGTGATCTGCTTAGCAAAATTCGGAACTCCTTTCTTTAATTCAGTTCCTAGCAAACCATCGGTCACTACGAAGTCAGCGGATTCTCGTCGTCACTTCCACTGCCGCGACCTCGACTACCCAGCAAATTGAACAAAGAGGCCAGGCAATGTTGGACAAACTAAATGCTCGCCTTTACCTCTAAATGAGATTGGCCGGTTCGACCAACTTATCAAACCAACCTCCCTCTGATACCAACTGTCACAACCCGCATTTTTCACCGCCAATAAAGGTGTATCTGAGTAATGAAAAAATGCGCGTCATGATGCCACGTGAGCAGGAGAAAACTGCGGACGCTCAGGCAAACACCTGCTAAAATCCTATGAATCTAGTCCAATGAACCTGCAGAGACTACATCAGCTACAACTAAATGCAACCTAAGCGCATTCATACAAAGACTATGCAACTAACCTCACAGACAGCAAGTAATCAGTACAGCTAGCAAGTATGAACAACTGAATGAACCCAGTATAAGCCAAAAGCTACGGCCAAGCAAAATGTAAACAAAGTATCAGCTACAACTATGGAGGCATTCCACAGAACACCTCAAGAAAGTACAAGAGATGGCAGAAAGTAAGCCAAAAGTAAACAAAGTCAAGGGGTACCAACCCAAGACTAAAGAAAGATACTTACATAAAGTACAACATTTAGGCACACAGGTAAAAGAGAACACTTAGATGAAGGGTGATGTAAAACCACAGCACCCCAAATGCACAAGACTATAAGGGGAAAAGGTCAAGCTTAAACCATCAGGAGAGAAACAAACCCCTATTAACCATCTGTGGTCAACTCCACCAAAAACCAAAACGGGAGGGGTGGCCAACCCCGAAGACAATTTATCCGTCTAATTGCGCGGGAGACTTGATACTCCACCATTCACCACAAATGCTCAAACACCTGATAGAGCCCCATAAAGTACTAATAGGGAGAACAAACATTGCGGCGATGGTTTCCTCCACAAATAACACCCGCAACCAAGGAAAACCCGGAATGAAAACCCCGTAATGACCCGGGTTTAGAGCTCAAAGGCCCACCACAACCCTTCATGGTCTGGAGGCGTGTCTCGCCCTACGGCGTCGCCATGAAGGAAACCATGATATAAATCTCAAGGCAACAATGACACATCAGTTTCTACTGGACAATTCTAGATTAGGAACAATTGATCAACCTTTAGGAAGAATTTACAATCCTACACGAACTCTAACACGCCCTACTTAAACATTGAGGGACGGTTATAAGAGTAAGATTCCACCACATATAACACTTACAAGATTAGATAACAAAATCAAGAACGTGGTGATTATAAAAGAACTAGACAAGAGATCTAAACAGCACAAAAAAAAATCAGCAGATAATTAATAATCATGATAATAAAAGTTATAAATTACTGTAAATCAGTTCGAAGAAAGGGAGAGAAGGAGGAAACCATCACTTGCCTTGGTTTTACCGGAGAAATACGTTCAAATCGCACCACGACTTCGATCGAGGCTAAAGAAGACGAGGGAAGTCGAAATCTAACAAGAATGGTCAAAAATAGGAGTTAGGGCCAAAAACTCTAGCGAGAAAAACTCAAGGAATGGGGAAAATTTTACCACGATGAAGAAGCTCTCGCTGAGAGCTTTTCGGATCTGTATTCGGTGGAGGATTTCATGCACCGGAGCATCGTCAGCGACCACCATGAAGGATAGGGGAAAATCTTCTCACTCTCATTCACGCTGCTCTAGTTCGGGAGATAGACAAAAAAACTCGATCTAAAAATGAGGAAAAAGGTAGGTATATATATACTAATGGTAAAATTTGGATAACTACACTTAAGAAAAGAACTGGAGGTTTTCACGAGATCTACCAGACATCTCGAGAACAAAGAGGGAGTTCTCGAGAATAAAATAGCAATTCTTGAGGGCAAGGATGATGTTCTCGAGAACAAAGATGTTGTTCTCGAGAACAAGAGGGTTGTTCTCAAGAATGAAGCGGTTGTTCTCGAGAACAAGGAAGCTTTTCTCGAGAATGAAGACGCTGTTCTCGAAAACAAGGAAGCTTTTCTCGAGAACGAAGAGGTTGTTCTCAAGAATAAGTAAGCTTTTCTTGAGAACGAAGAGGCTATTCTTAGAACAAGGAAGCTTTTCTTGAGAACAAGGTAGCAAATTCCCGAGAAGAAAGAACATCTCGAGAACTAAAAATAAATTTTCTCGAGAGCGGAAGATGGAATTCTCGAGCACAAGCAGAAACATTCTCTAGAACAAAAGTCATTCTCGAGAATAAGCAAGAGCATTCTCGAGAAGAAGGCAAAAATTCCCGAGAACAAGGAAGCATAACTCGAGAACAATTAGGCAAAACTCAAGTACAAGATTAAATTCTCGAATACAAGCAGGAAGGACAAAAATAGCTCGACGCTTCGTCGAGCTCCGCTCGACGTTAGTCGAACACACATAGGAAAAACCCTGTACGACGAATTCTGTTCGAAATTTGTTGAACTCCAGACCCGAACGTCGAGCTCAATTCGAAAATCGTCGAATGCCATGGAACAAACATTCTGTTTGACGAACTGCGCACGGAAATCGTCGAACTCAGAACCCAGAACTGCTCGACGTCCGTCGAGCTCCATTCAGCGCCCAGAAATCACGAAAAATATTGTGTTCGATGAAAACAACCCCTATAGGAGAGTTTCGCGAGAATCAAAACAAGCTTAAGGCTTTAACATAGTAATTATCATACACATATAGTTGAACTGGGAAATATGAGTTCAAAAGAGAGGCCCAAACGTGCCGAATTATATGATTTAAACATCGAAGACAACCCTAGAATCTGACGTACCATTCATAAGACATAACATCAAATGCTCTCACAAGTGAAAAACGATTACCACAATGGTCCAAACACGTGCTGAGACTCCAAAATGCTCGGAATGCAACAGAACTGGACATGCCCAAGGCCTCAAAGCCTCATCCTTAATATCAAGGAAAACATTCCAACCCATCAGAATCCCAAAATCAGGGTAAACAAGCTCAATGGATGCTAAAAAGCACATACGGTGCAGCGCCGTCAACAAAATGAAAAAGGGTAACACCCTGACGTCAAAATTATGACGTCGACAAACCAAATAATGACATCATAAAATCAGAGGCATTAAAGTCACACCCCCTAAAAAGAAGTTTTGTCCCGAAACTTAACACAAACCATAAATCCAAACCCAAAACAAAACTTAAGTATTACCAACAGCTTGATGACATACCTGAACTAAGGGAAGAGATGTGGATGAGATTCTCTCATCACCGATTCCAATTCCCACGTCGCGCTCTCAACGTCTTGATTTTGTCGGAGAACTTTAACCATGGGGATGGTCTTTCTCCGCAACACTAGATCTTGAGAATCTAAAATACGAATAGGTTCTTCCACGTACGCAAGGTTGTGCTGAATGTGGGGCATGGAGTCAAGAACTTGACGATCACTATGGATACACTTCCACAACTGGCTCACATGGAACACATCATGGAAACCAGGGAAGGTAGCAGGCAACTCCAGCATATAAGATGACACTCCGATGCGCTCAAGAATCTGAAAAGGTCCCACATACCAGTTGTCTGACTTGTGGTTCCTTCCAAACCTTTTAACACCTGACATCGGAGAATCTTTCAGAAAAATCATGTCCCCAACAACAGACTCCAGATCAACCATTCTTTGATTAGCATATTTCTCATATCGCTCTTGTGACACACAGAGCTTTTCTCGAACATGCGTCACTTCACAATTCATTTCTTCAAGGGCTTCCAGACATAGCAACGGTCTCTCACCAACTTCAACCCAAAACAAAGGAGTCCCACAATGCCACCCATATAAGGCCTCAAACGTGGCCATCTACAGACTCTCTTGGTAACTATTATTATACATACTCCATGAGTTTGAGGCGTTCATCCCAAGAACCAGCGTGATCCAAAATATAACACCTGATCATGTCTTCTACGATCTAATTAACTTTTTTCGTCTGACCATTTGTCTGCGAATGATAGGCGATGGAATACCTTAAATTGGTACCCAACCCCTCTTGTAAACTCTTCCAAAAACGGGACATAATTATAGATTCTTGATCCAATACGATACTGACAGACACTCCATGTAATCTGATAAACTCATTAAGGTACAATTCAGCTATCTTCTTCATAGAATATCCAATCTTAAACGGTACAAAGTGAGCACTTTAAGTCAATCTATCAACTATCACCCAAACAGTGTCGTGCCCATGGTGAGATCTCGGTAATCCAGTGATGAAATCCATAGAAATACTCTCCCACTTCCAACTTGGAATATCAAGCAGTGTCAATTTACCTCCAGGCCTCCTATGGTCAGCCTTAACACGCTGAGACGTATAACATTCCGCCACAAACTTTGCTATATCATTCTTCATCCCCGACCACCAAACAATTTGCTTTAGATATTTATACATTTTAGTGGAACCGGGATGGTAGGAAACACTGGAACCATGAGCTTCAGTACAATTTTTAGCCCAAATATCACCAAAAGCGGGATTTCAAAATCTACCACGATACTTTAAGGTATCCAACTCATCCAAGGAGAAATCAAGTAACTCTCCCTTCTCAGTTCTATCCCGGAGATGCAAAAAATCAGGATCATCCTTCTGGTGTGCTCTAGTAAGGGAAATCCAAGAGGGCTCTTCTACTTCCAAACTAGTAGGCATATCACTATTCCTAACTTTAATGTCCATCAAGAAGAATTCTTCTACCAATTACTACACCGACAAATTAAAAATTTTGGTGGTCTTCCTACTCAAAGCATCGGCTATTACGTTAGCCTTTCCTGGACGATAAAGGATTTCCACATCATAATCAGTCACATATTCTTACCACAGACGCTAGCGCAGATTTAATTCTTTCTGAGTGAAAATGTACTTTAAACTCTTATGGTCTGTATAGATCTTATACAATGCACCATAAAATAAATGTCTCCAAAGCTTCAACGCATAAATTACTGCAACAAACTCCAAATCATGCATAAGATAGTTTCTTTCATGAATCTTCAATTGTCTTGATCCCTAAGCGATCACCATCCCATCTTGCATCAAAACAAAGACATGTCCAATGTGTGATGCATCCATATACACAATGTACTCAACCCCTTTGGTAGATAAGGCTAAGACTGGAGCAGTACACAATCTCTTCTCAACACTTGGAAAGCTTCTTCACACTTATCACTCCAAATGAATACAGTATTATTCTGGGTAGGTCTATTTAAAGGAGTAGACAATACTAAAAACCCTTCCACAAATCTTCTATAATAGCCAGCCAGGCCTTAGAAGCTCCTAATCTCCTTAGGATAGAAGGCCTCTCCCATTCCATCACAGCAAAAATCTTGGTCGTGTCTACGGAAATACCATCCTTACTTACCACATGCCCCAGAAAGGACACTTGATTTTGCCAGAACTCACACTTGCTCAGCTTTGCATAAAGCTTATGCTCCCTCGGGGTCGAAAAAACCAATCGCAAATGTTGTGTATGGTCCTCAACACTGCGGGAATACACAAGGACGTCATCTATGAACACGATAACGAAACGATCCAAAAAATCCTTGAACACTCTATTCATTAAATACATGAATGCAAAGGGTGCATTAGTCAACCGAAAGGACATCACAATAAACTCAAAATGACCATGTCGTGATCGGAAAGCGGTCTATGGAATATTTGCCTCACGAATTCTCAATTGGTGGTAGCCTGGACGAAGATCGATCTTTGAAAATACCGAGCTGCCACGCAATTGATCAAAGAGATCATCAATTCTCGGCAAGGTATATCTATTCTTAACAGTCACCTTATTAAATTCTCTATAATCAATGCAAAGCCTCATCGATCCATCCTTCTTCTTTATACATAATACAGGAGCAACCCACGGAGAAGAACTTGGTCTAATAAACCCACACTGCAGCAATTCATCAAGATGAGTATGCAACTCGTCCAACTCACGCGGAACCATGTAGTACAGTTCCTTGGCAATAGGACAAGTACTTGGCTCGAGTTCTATCACAAATTCTATCTCCCTTAACTGAGGATGTCCTAGAAGACAATCAGGAAAAACATCTGGAATCTCTCGCACCACCGAGACATCCTCAAGACGTGGTATCACAAAAGTAGTTTCCAAAGAAAAAATTGAAACCAAAGATGCCTGACAACCAGACTCGATAGCACGACAAGCACGTACCGAAGAAATGATAGGGGAAATCCTGCCCTGAAAACTATATACACTCATAGGTTGGCCATTGTCCATCTTTAAATTCCGTCTATTTGCCTTGGATAGGATGACCGCATCATACTTGGACAGCCAGCCCATTCCCAAAGTCACATCAAAGTCTGCCAGATCCAATACCATCTGATCCGCAAAGTCTAGGAAATCTCCTAGATAAATAGGGCATCTCAGAACTCCTTTGTTAGATATTACCGATTCACTGGAGGGAAGCTTGACGTTGAAGGAGACTACTAACTCATCCAAGTTCAAACAAAGTTTATCTACGAACCTCCGGGCCACAAACGATTGGGTGTCACTCGAATCTAAAAGAATGCACACCCACCTATTCCGCACCATAAAATCCCCTAAAACTGTAGCATACATAACTAAACGAACGAAAACTAGGGCAACTAAAGAGAATAAAAAAAAGTTAAACTAGGGTCTAACATGAAATCACTTGGGTAGAGGTTTGAGCTTCCTCTCTGGTCACAACATTTAGCTTTCCTTTCCCTTTATGTTGGTTTGGCGGTAGCGGTAGAGCTTGAAGTCGTGCAGGCTTCAGTAGAGTCTGAGCCTGGGGTAAAGAAGACTTCAGGTGTCCCTTCTTCCCGCACTGGAAGCAAGTCTTATCCTTCGACCAGCAACGACTGACGTCATGACCCTTCTTTGCACATATCGGGCACATGAGATCACTTTTGGGTGCACCTTGGATGGAGAGCACCTGCTGCTGCTTCAGGGTGGCAGTCCTCTTGAAACACCTTTCGAAGTGGTGCCCAGGTCGAGTAAAAAGATACATACTTCTTTACTTTTCTTCTTCGAAGAAGGGCCAGATGCCCTAGATCTTCCATCCTCATCACCTTTCCTCTTCTTTTTCCTTGCCTCAGCACCTCGATTCTTGGCATTTTTGATTGCCTCAACCTTCATAGCGGATTCCACTGCCTCAGCATAGCTTTCAGCTCTATAAGCGCATGCCAATTGTTGGACATAGCTTCTTAATCCTCCGAGAAAATGCTTCACTCTCCCTATGAAATAAGGGGATAGATCTGATTTAATCTACAGAGGGGTGAATAGAGTAATTAGAACTTTTGGTTGTTTTAAATATTATCAGAGTAAAGTAGGTGATAATATAGTAGTAATAGAAAAAGAGAATGCAACCTAAGCAAAACTACCACAGCACACTAAACCATCACAGCAAACTAAACTATCACAACAAACTAAACTATCACAGCAAACTAAACTATCACAACAAATGAAACTATCACAGCAAACTAAACTATCACTGCAAAGCAAGAACAAAAGGAAAATAGGCAACCAGAAAACACAAGAAATTTATAGTGGTTCCCCAAACTGGGTACATCCACTCATCTATCACCCTGGTAGGAATCCACTAGTATGTTTTTGATCAGGTGACTGCCACCACAAGATCTATTTCCAGGGAGATCTCACAACCCTTTGCACTTTTAATCACGTGCCCAAAAACCAAGAATAAACTTTTGAAGTGAGTTAATAGACCCTTTATATAGGAGGTGAGAGAGGTGCTGTTATCTTCTCTTTTCTCTATACAACAGAGAAGACTAGTGGATTGTTGTTGTCAAAGGCTCCTTCGAAAATCATATGGAGCCTTTATTAGGGTGTAGGTCTTCTGCCTTGTCTTGAAATGATGCAGGAATCTTCTGACTGATTCAGATTTGGTTGTCCTTGAATATTCATGGAGTTGAAGTTGAAGAAGACTCTTGATATATGTTTGTTGTTCTTCTTCAGTCTTTAGTAAGAGCAAGGAGAAAACTGGTTATTTTCTTCACAGAGAAGAGTTCTAAATAATTCTGTATTCTATGTTAGTTCTTTGTGTATTCCTTGTCGACTGAAAAGATAAAAAATCTCTCTTATATTCTTTGTCGAATTCTCCTTTGAATTTTTGAAATCCAAGAATTTAATGTTGGTTGCCTGGAGAATGAAAAGCGGCTGGAGAATATTGTCTTTAATGAGTTTCCCCAACTATCCCAATAAATTAAGCAAGTAATTAACCTTGATGAAGACCATAATTAATGCTACCAAAAATGCCTATATTCAAGAGAATATGTGCATTAATTACTCAGGAAATCACTGCTAAATAATATATGGAATAAAGACAGAAAATAAGGAAAATCCCTAAGTCTGGCACTAGACAAAAATCATCGAGCTCTGAACAGATTTCGTCGACCGGAGATCCAAGTTCCTCGAGCTGAGAAATCCTGTTCGTCGACCGAGCTCAGCGAACTGCATTCTAGAAATAGCTTGTCAATTCTGCGGTACAAGTTCATTGAGCAGAGAATCTGTCTTCGTCGAGCTAAGTTCAGCGAAAATAAACTGGAAAGAATCTATTGAAGCTGAACTCCAGACTTCGTCGACCTGAGCTCAAATATCATCGAGCTCAACTATGAGAATTAATTCTGAGTTCGTCGATCTACAATTGACAATCGTCGAGCTGAGTTCGAAGAATTTCGAACTGATAATTCTGAATTTTGATTTCTTCTAAGTCTTGAGTCAACTGAGGTCTTCTGTTGGCTGGTCCATGAAGGTTGAACCTAATGTCTAGCCTAAACACTAAGACTCAAAGACTTGACCCTGGCTATACAATATGGGTCAAACTTAACCTAATTAGTGAACCTAGCCCAAATCCAAACTATGGAACCAACAATCTCCCCCTATTTGGGTGAGGTCACTAAAATAAAAGAAAATAATCACAAAGCAAAAAAGTAATATATCTGGCAGAAAATTTAAAAATATCTAGCAGATATGTACATAACATGAGCTTTGTGACAGTTTAAACAAATAAAGTTCAGAAATATAAAACTGACCAGAATATCATATGTTCTTCTTGGCCTTGTCTCTATCAGCTTTTTCAAAACTTTTAGAGGGCTGTCTGAATTTGATTTCTCTGTTGGGATTGGCAGCTACACTTTTAGACAATGTCATGTCAGCTGCTCCAATGATGTTGAGAGAAGTTGCTCTTGGAACTACAGACTCTGGATGTAAATTCATATAAACATCTACATTGAAGAACTTGTTAGCTTTATCATATCGTTTCAATTCTTCTCTCGTGTAGGAATACATTGTAGTGTATGGAGAAGGATCTCTGCCTTCAGCTTTAGCTTTGTTAATCATGGAGAGTCCAACTAACTCTTGAAATCTGGCCATTCTTGCTGTTGTATCTTGTTCAGGATCCACAAATGGGATTGGAGGTGATTCTGGCATTTTTGGACTGTTATCCTTTTCAAATTTTTCAATTTCAGATACTCTCTGTTGCATTTCATGCTTCTAATGTTATTGTTGCTGTCTACTGTTGCTTGAATGTTTGTGCTGAATGCTTCCTTGAAAATGTGATCTGGAAGATCTGTCTTGTTGTCTTTGATAAGTATGAGTATATGAAGTAGATCTCAGAGATATATTTCCTGAAGCACCGGCAGCTGGAGGAGGAGGAGGAGGACCTCTCCAATTCCTTTGAGGAGGAGGAGGAGAAGAGTACCTTCTGCTTTTCTCCCTTGCTTTCTGCTCATTTTTGGATAGCCACATCCAAGAAGGCATCCCTGGGTAAGGGGTGATCTTTTGAAGAATATATTAGGGAGTGTATGCATTAGGATTTGGCTTTGGAATAGGTTTAGCAGGAGCCTTTCTTTTCTTATCAACTTTCTTTCTAGCTTTTGTGTCATCAGACTCATCAGAGTCTTCATCATCATTATCATAATCAGATGATCCTGGAGGATTTGCATACAAGTCATCAATTGCCTTCAAGGCTTCCTTGGAGATTTGCTTTTCAGCTTGAGCAAGCACTTGAGGTTCTGCAACTTCTGGTTCAACAACACTTTCAGAAACTAATTTATTCTCTTCTTCTATATCCGCAAGAATAATATCATCCAAATTGGGTAGAGGACTATCATCCATTTTATAAGTGGGAGGAGAGATAGCCTTTGGAGGAGAAATAGTCTTGGGCGATGATACTATTGCAGGCTCTGCTACTACAAAACTTGCCTTAAGTTGATTAGCAACTACAGGACTTATTGGAGCAGTGTAAGGGACGATAGCTCTAGATAGTTGTTCCTCAAAACTAGGTAGAATATTATTGTAAACAAAATTGAATGAATCTAGTAAAGAATCCAGATTAACTGTGGGATTTATAATGTAATCACCAATAGTAATTATTTCTGCCATAACTGTGTCAGCCATGTCTATATCAGAATCTGTAAACAAATCAATTATTTCTACTAGAGGGGCTGCTTCTGCTGAATCATCAGACATCTCAGAATCTGCTACTGTACAAGGAGGAACTGGAGCTTCTTCACAGAATATCTCCCCCTGACTGGGTTCATAGGGTCCTGAAGCCTGTCTTCTAGAAGAAGGGACAGAAGACAGGGCAGTAATTCTTGAAGAGAGAGAGATGATGGAAGTAGAGAGAGGAGAAATAACATTAGCTATAAGTTTCTCAAGAGTGGGGGAAATAAAGGCAAGAAGTTCTTTTGCTATATCAAAAAAGTTTAGGTATAGGGGTTCAGGAGTAGAGGAGGTGTAACACCCTCATCCGTCGTATGGCATATAGTAGAAGGTCCAGCTGGAACCCGACACCATATACCATAGACAATCGGAAGGGTTACGTATGAAAAACCAAACTATCCAATTAAGACTACTCGTCCTAACACAGAGCATTCTAGCTTAAGCTTTTAAACAGTTGAAAGAACCTATACTTGTATCCAATAATCATGAATGTCCAACACCACTATAACTGGAATGAAAACAAATACACTAAAAGTTACACGGCATTATGGTCTTATAGAGGTTCACTTAATTAAATAATCACTACAAGAAAACTGACATTTAGTGACAAAAATTTAGTGACGAAATTTATTTTGTCACTAAAAACATCTCTTTAGTAACAAAATATATTTCGTCACTAAAAACACGTCTTCTGTGACAAAATAAATAATTGATCACTAAAGACATATTTTTAGTGACGAAATATAAATTCGGCCACTAAAACAAATTTTTTATAGTATTTAGTGACCAAAAAAATCTAGTCACTAGATTATTTATTTAATGACCCCAAAAAATAGTCACTAATTAGAGTTTCTTTTTTATAAAATTCATTTATTTTCACTTCTATTATTTAATCACTATTAATCTACCTCAAAATCTACACATTTCGATTAATATTTCGCTTCCCTCCATCTATTCCCTTTTTTCATTCTTGGCTAGGGCAAGACACCATGGGGCGGCATTTTCATTTTCGATTCTCATTTCAAGTGCGGAACACCATGGGCTAGTATTTCTAGGTTTTCCGCCGCTCCCGTTTCCTCTCGCAAGCGCTGCAGTTCTCCTGGCCGTCAAACCTCTTCCTTCGTGCGTGCTTCCTCGCCATCAAAATCCCACCGCCAGCGGACATCAAAGAGGGCAAGCTTCAGGTCGATCTTCCCCCAATCGCACGGGCATCTCATTTCCCCCTTTGCTCGAGCCCGCAGAAAATTTTGTTCGCCATTTTTCTTGCTTGAAATCTGCCATCTTATTTAACATTGACACAGTCTACAGCCAGATCGCCCTATCATCAGATCGATCCTCACCAGTAGGGCTGAAGCAGGCGTGTAATGCCTTCAAGAGCGCAGTGGGGGCGTTTGCCATGCTCCGTGAGATTGTTGCTCCCAAGCTTGCCGCACTTGGAGGAGGTACTGTTGATCTATCGATTGAGTGCGCTGGAATACTTGAGCGGCTCATGCTCGCCCAGGCCTAGGATTGCTTTTTTGAAAAGGTTATTGGCGATGCCAAGCCCCCAGGCATTTGCTCCAAGGTCACCCGGCAGGTTTAGTGACCAACCCGCAATATTTAGTCACCAATATTTTTGTTACTAAAAGCCTATTTTCTTGTAGTGAATGTTTTTCATATATCGGCTCGCAGGCCGACCACCAATGACAAAAATAAAGTACAACTATTTGCTTTTGCCTTCTAGGGACAGCACAGCAACATGGGCACCAGCCCGCTATTTGGAACTCGGCTCCGCAGCACCTGCAAGCAACATTCCACCGCAAGGTTGCAAACAAAGCAACGGTCAGCCAAAATCCGACCAAATTATAACGACCCCGCCCCTAACTCGGCACGGCGGTGCTCCTTCCCTGCAATTCATTAGCCCAGCTAAAATAATATAGTACAAACATGCTAGCCACAGGTGTAGGCTCACACAGCCAAACACCCCGTGCATTCAGGTCACATTATCGGTGAATCCTGACACTTCAGCGTCTTCACCACCACCCCCGGGATGGCAATAACATTAGCATTTTAGCCTTTCTGACTACTGTCTAAGGCTCCCGACTATGCCAACGGCCAGTCCCCTTTTCGGGTCTCTCGCACCGAACCACATAGCCCAGGTCTGATTCCACTTGCCCATTTCTCACAATGCGTAGTACACCTTAAGACGTATGCACGAGCCAAGCTTCTCTCGGATCCTGCCATTTCCAAACAATCACATAACCCAGTTATGTTCAAGGCCGGTTCACAGACTGCTAAGTTAGCAGAACAACGATTCCGCTCAGTTTTTCGGGTGCGCTTTGGAGTTAATCCCCAAGGATCCCTACTGCAATCTATCGTGAAGAAACCCAAAAACCCAAACCACGGAGTCTTCTCCGGCAAATCATAACAAATGCAACATCACCGATCCAGACCAACATGTCCGGGCATGCTTCACACAATGCTTATTCCCGTACTTTTATTGCGAACTCTATATGCAACACCAGGGGGACTATTCCCGTCAACCCCAAGGAACACCGCACACTCGCGGGAGCGGGTTTCCCTATGCAAAAAGGAAGAGAGCTTCATATGCTCAAGAAGAGAATCGTTACCCTTGTAGTACGCTTTTGCGCCATGGAAAAAGTTACACGGACAGAAGTCTTCGCAACGGCATTTCCTCCATGGATCCGCTCTCGGTTCTCTAAACAGTGCTCCGATGCTCCGCCGGTGGCCGGAATCCTCCTCCTTCTTCCTCCTTGATCTAACTTCTTGGAAAGAGAATGCTTAAGGGAGAAATGAGGAGTTAAACCACAATTCCCGGCCTTAACAGATCAGGAACAAGCCTGGGCCGTCAGATCTAATTTAAAGAAAACGAACGGCTCAGATCTGCACAAAATTCCTCAAACCTGGGCCGAACACGGCATTGCACACGGCCGTGTCCCAGGCCGTGTGCCTCGATCCTGGCACGATCGTCGAATGCAGAAAAACCACACGGGCAAGACACGCCCGTATCTCAACCTAACACGCCTGTGTCGGGTCTTGGACAAGCCCATGAAAGGAGGCGTTTCACGAATAACCGACACGCCAACTGTCATGACTCTAGGGAACACTGTACTGACACGGGTAGGCACACGCCCGTGTCAAATGACACGCCCGTGTCATTCAGCCGTGTTTCTTTTCGTGTCCTTCTCAGGAGAAAATCGGCAAAAACATCATTCCAGACATGGCCTTGGACACGCCCGTGTCCTAGGCCGTGTACCCCTATACAGGCACCAAAATTACTTTTGGACGTGACCAGCTCAATAACGATTTTCGGGGCGTTACAAATCTCCCCCCCCCCTTAAGGAATTTCGTCCCAAAATTATGTAAGGTATACAAAAGTTAAATGTTACCAGAGCAGAATAACTCATGGTATTCCTCCAACATAGTTTGCTCTCGCTCCCAAGAAAGCTCCTCACATCCGCAGTTATCCCAACGAAGCTTAACCATTCAGATTTCCTTCTTGCGGAGTCGTTTGAGCTCAACATCTTCTATACATATAGGCTTGACCTTTGTTGTCAACTCGTAATCCACCGGCACTTGATCAACCGTAACTACTTGCAAAGGCTCTTGCACCGCCTTCCGCAACACCGATACGTGGAACACATCGTGTAGCCCACTCAACTCCCCCGACAGCCTCAATTTATAAGCTGCCTCGCCAACATGCTCCAGGATTTCAAATGGTCCAAGGTATCTCGGACTCAACTTCTTCAAGCGTCAAACCCGCAAAACACCCTTGAACAGCTTGATTTTTAAATACACCCAGTCGCTAACACCGAACTCCACGTTCCTATGCTTGGTGTTATAGTACTTTGCTTGCCTGTCCTGAGCGATCTTCAACCTTTCCTAAATTGTACGTATCATTGAAGCGGCGTCTTCCACCGCTTGATGTTAGACAACTTCGACTCGCCTGTCTCCAACCAAGAAAACGACGTACGACACTTCCTACCATACAAGGCCTCGAAAGGTGCCATTCAAATACTCGCTTGAAAGCTGTTGTTATATGCAAACTCCACCATGTACAGGTGATTTTCCCAATGCTTTCCAAAATCTTGGACTCACATGCGAAGCATGTCCTCCATATTCTTGTTGAGCCACTCGGTCTGACCATCCGTCTGTGGGTGGAAAGCTGTGCGGAAACTCAGCTTAGTTCCCAATAAATTATGCACCAGCCTCTAGTCCTTCGACGTGAAGCGTCCATCTCGATCACTATCAATACTGCGCGGCACACCATGCAACCGTACGATATTATCCACATAATGTTTGGCTAACTTTTCCACTGGATCTTCCTTCCTATTCGGGATGAAATGCGACACTTTCGTCAACCTATCTACGACCACACAGATGGCGTTGTTTCCCCTCTGCGACTTTGGCAAACCATGCACAAAATCCATAGAAATGTCGCCGAATTTCCATTCCGGGATAGGCTAGGACTTTAGGAAGCCTCCGGGTTTCTGGCACTTCGCTTTCACCAAGGCACAAGTTTGGCACTTGGCCACATAAAGTGCTACATCCTTCTTTACTCCTGGCCACCTGAATAACTTCTTCATGTCTCTATACATCTTCGTGCTACCCGGGTGGATTGAGTACTTGGTATGATGAGCCGCGTACATCAACTCCTCCCGAAGGTTATCCGTACTAGGGACGCATAGACGACCATCCTTCCTTAGCAGTCCATCCTCAACCGCAAACTGGGAATTTGACCAATCCAAAGATTCATCCAAGATCTGCTTCATGTTGATATCTTGAATCAAAGCCTGTCGGACTCTATCAGCCAATTCATACTGCACCTCTATCCAACACAATATCGCCCCGGCATTATACTGCTTATCGACGCAGGACTTCTCTAATGCCTCCAAATCATGGACCAATCTCTCATCATGTACCGATACCCAACTGGCCCACGTAGGAGCCCTGCAGCTCAACGCATCCTCCACCGCGTTTCCTTTCCCAGCTACATAATGTATCTTGAAGGTATAGTTCCCCAAGAACTCCATCCACCTTCGCTGTCTCATGTTTAGATCCTCCTGATCTAGCAGGTACTTAAGGCTCTTATGGTCGGTGTATATATCGACCTTTACCCCATACAGATAGTGCCTCCACAGCTTTAGAGCAAATATCACGACCGCTAACTCAAAGTCATGGACCAAATAATTCTCTAGTGAACCTTCAACTGTCGTGAACCATAGGCTATCACGCACCCATGCTGTAGCAGAACACAGCCCAAACAACTGCCCGTAGCATAACTATAAATTTCAAACCCCGCAGTTCCACTTGGCGAATGAAAAATAGGAGTCGTTGTCAACCGCCTCTTCAATTCTTCAAAAGCCTGCTCACACCCCAGCGACCACACGAACTTTTAGTCTTTCCTTGTCAACGTCATGAGTGGTAATGCTATCCACGAGAAGTTCTCTATGAAGCGTATGTTGTAGTCGGCAAGCCCCAGAAAGCTCCGAACTTCCTCCACTGAAGACAATACAGGCCACTCCCGTATCACTGTTATCTTCACCGGATCCACTGCTATCCCTTCTCCACTAACAACATGACCAAGGAACGCTACTGAGGATAACCAGAACTCACACTTGGAGAACTTTGCGTACAACTGATTCCTCCTCATGCTCTCCAACACCATGTGTAGATGCTTGTAATGGTCCTCCTCACACTGCAAATATACCAAGATATCATCGATAAATACTATCACGAAAAGATCCAGGTATTCTATGAATGTCCTGTTCATCAAATCCATAAATACGGATGGTGCATTGGTCAACCCAAATGGCATGACCGTGAACTCATAATTCCCAAACCGCATGCTGAATGCTGTCTTGGGGATGTCGCTTTCCATTATCCTCAATTGGTAGTAACCGGACTTCAGATCTAACTTCGAATATACTGTTGACCCAACCAATTGATCACATAGATCGTCAATCCTGGGGATCAGATATTTGTTATTCTAAGTAAGCTTCTTCAACTCCTGAGAGTCAATACAGAGTCGCAAGCTCCCATCATTCTTCTTAACGAAAAGAACTGCTGCGCTCCAAGGCGACGAACTTGGACGCACATACCCTTGCTCCAACAACTCCTGCAGTTGCACCTTCAACTCCGCCATCTCTCACGGTGCTATCCGATATGGAGAGCGTGACATCGGTTTTGCTCCTAGTACCAGCTAAATGGTAAAATCAATCTCCCGTTAAGGAGGGGCTCCTGAGAGATCATCTGGGAACACATCAGGATACTCGGACACAACTGGGATACTGTCCAGACTTGTCCTAGGTGTTGAAGCTTGCACTAAGGTGACAAACAACTCTGCACCAGACATAACCGCCTTAATCACTTGAAGGGCCGACATCAAAACATTACCTGACCCCTTCATGCCCGCAAACATAGTCTCCCGTTCAGTATGCAGTCCCAACTTAACCTCCTTTCGATTGCAATCGATGTATGCTCTCTGCTCCGAGAGCCAGTCCATACCAAAGAATACGTCGAACACTACTAACGGTAGAACCAACGCTCACAAATCAAACTCCTGGTCCCCAATCGGAATCTTTACCACACAAAACTTGTCCGCTCGCATTGAGCACCCATTGGGCAACAACACATCCAACATGTCTTTTGCCATCGAGGAAGGGGCCCCGACTTGTGATATGAACCTTTCAGACAAGAAGGAATGCGATGCTCCCGTATCAAACAGGGCCCTTGCCGGACGATTGAAAATCAACACGAAGCATAACACCAACAAACATAAACTACGTATAAAAAGGTAAAAACTACATAAAGTTAAACTGTTATAATTTAACTCATACCTCTCAGCACGTCAGCTTGTTTCATGGACTCTTGTAGACCAAGATTATAAAATATAAGCTGGGCTGGAGCTTGATGGGGCGCGGTTGATTCCACTGCCTTCCCTTTCTCTTCATAGGTCGCTCCAGGCTTCCTCTCAGACTTTGCACATCCGCTCCAACATTCAAGAGCAAAGTTCCCCGTCTTCCCACAGTTGTAGCAAGCTCCTAGAGCTCGACTTGTGGTTGCCCCCAACACACCAGACGAAGGGGCTAAGTTCGAAGTCTTCTGCTTCTTCCTCCATCTGCGGAATCCTGACTTTGCATTTGGCACTTTAAACTCTGCCTTCTTTTCCCCTAGGTCCTTCTTCTATTGGACTTTCTTCACAACCTTTTCCAATGAGTTGGCCGAATTGACCAAGGCTAGGAAGCCCTGTGCCTTAGGCCCAGCAAGGAGTAACTGTAGGTCAGCGCATAGGCCCTCATAAAATCAGTTGGTCTTCCTCTCTTCTTCCATAAACATAGCACCAGCATACCGACCCAACTGTGTAAACTCATGGAGATACTCGTCCACGCTTCTGGCTCCCTGAGTCAACCCAAGATACTGATTTTCCATCTCAAGCTTCTGAGAAGAGAGTATATATCTGGCCAAAAACAATCTTGAGAATTCCTCCATAGGCACATCAGCAAGCTGCCTTCCCACTAAGAGATGAAACTCCAACTCATCCCACCACAGCCTCTCCTCACCATCCAAAAGGAAGGTCGCTATGGTGGTCTTCTGCCACTCTTACGTTAAAGTTGCCATCAAGACCCTCTTTATCATAGAGAGCCAATCCTCAGCTTGAGCTGGCATTCTAACCCCATCGAACCTCAGAGGATTAAAGCCCATTACATGCTTGACCTGTCTCTCTGTAGCCCTCATAGACTCTACCTGATCCACCACCAAGCATTCCACCACTCTCGGCTCTGCCGCCCTAACCGTTTCTTGCTCATTCACAGGAGGTGCGTGATGCATTTGCCCTGCAGGTTGGGCATTTATCATGGAAAAAACTGCTTCAGCCACCAACCTGATGGTTTCCGCTGAAGGGGGTGTTGTAGGCACATCCCTTGGTGCACTACTTTCTGGTGATTGTGGACGCTCCGATTGACCAGCACCGCTCCTAGCTGTCTATAATAGAAAAGAACCTAGATTAGATGACACACAAATTTCTAAAATCAATCATTAGAACACTAAGGTTCCATAAAACACGTGTATTTTTCATTCCTAAGTGGACATTCATGGGTTCTTTTTGAGGTTATAACGATGACGCACACATGTGCTCACCACCCCTTAAAAGAATTCGCCCACGAATTATTTAAGCCGGACTGTAACCAGAAGTCTGATACCAAATTATAACACCCCCATCAGTCGTTGGCATATAGTAGAAGGTCCAGCTGGAACCCGACACCATATACCACGGACAGTCGGTAGGGTTATGTATGAATAACCAAACTATCCAATTAAGACTACTCATCCTAACACAGAGCATTCTAGTGGAAGCTTTTAAATAGTTGATAGAACCCATACTTGTATCCAATAATCATGAATGTCCAACACCACTACAACTGGAATGAAAACAAATACACTGAAAGGTACACGACCTTATGGACTTACAGAGGTTCACTTAATTAAATAATGTTTTCCATACATCGGAACGCAGGTCGGCCACACATGACAAAAATAAAGTACAACTATTCGCTTTGGACTTCTAGGGCTAGCACAGCAACATGGGCTCCAGCCCGCTATTTGGTACTCGGCTCCGTAACACCTGCAAGAAACATTCCACCGCACGGTGGCAAACAAAGCAACGGTCAGCCAAAAGCCGACCAAATTATAACAACCCCGCCCCGAACTCGGGACAGTGGTGCTCCTTCCCTGCAATTCATTAGCCCAGCTAAAATAATATAGTACAAATATACTAGCCATAGGTGTAGGTTTGCACGGCCAAACACCTCGTGCACTCATGGCACATTATCGGTGAATCCTGAGACTTCAGCGTCTTCACCAACACCCCCGGAATAGCAACAAGGTGAGCATTATAGCCTTTCTGACCACTGTTTAAGGCTGCCGACTATGTCAACGGCCAGTCCCCTTTTCGGGTCTATCGTACCCAATCACATAGCCCAGGTCTGATTCCACTTGTCCGTTGCTCATAATGCGTAGTACACCTTAAGACATACATACGAGCCAAGCTTCTCTCGGATCCTGCCATTTCCAAACAATCACATAACCCAGTTATGTTCAAGGCCGGTTCCCAGACATCCAAGTTAGCAGAACAATGATTCCGATCAATTTTCTGGGTGTGCCTTGGACTTAATCCCCAAGTATCCCTGCTGCAATCTACCGCGTAGAAACCCGAAAACCCAAAGCACATAGTCTTCTCCGGCAAATCATAATAAATGCAACATCACCGATCTAGACCAACATGTCCGGGTAGGCTTCACACACAATGCCTATGCCCGTACTTCGATTCCGGACTCTATATGCAACACAAGGGGGACTATTCCCATCAACCACAAGGAACACCACACAGTCACCGCACACTCGTGGGAGCGGGTTTCCCTATGCAAAAAGGAAGAGGGCTTCACATGCTCATGAATAGAATCGTTACCCTTGTAGTACGCTTTTGCGCCATGGAAACAATTACATGGACAGAAGTCTTCGCAACGGGATTTCCTCCACAGATCCGCTCTCGGTTCTCTAAATTGTGTTCCGATGCTCCGTCGGTGGCCGGAATCCTCCTCCTTCTTCCTCCTTGGTCCAACTCCTTGGAAAGAGAATGCTTAAGGGAGAAATGAGGAGTTAAACCACCATTCCCGACCTTAACAGAGTAGGAACACGCCTGGGCCGTCAGATCTTAATTAAAGAAAACAAACGACTCAGATCTGCACAAAAATCCTCAAACCTGGGATGAACACGGCCTTGCACATGGCTGTGTCCCAGGCCATGTGCCTTGATCCTAGCACGATCGTCGAACGCAGAAAAACCACACGGGCAAGACATGCCCATGTCTCAACCTAACACGCCCGTATCGGGTCTTGGACACGCTTGTGATTGGAGGAGTGTCACGAATAACCGTCATGCCAACCATCACGACTCTAGGGAACACGGGTACTAACATGGGTAGGCATACGCCCGTGTTAAATGACACGCTTGTCTCATTCAGCCGTGTTTCTTGCCGTGTTCTTCTCGGGACAAAATCGGCCAAAACACCATGCCAGACACGGCCTTGGACACGCCCGTGTCCTAGGCCGTGTACCCCTATACAGGCACCAAAATTACTTTTGGATGCGACCAACACGATAACAATTTTCGGGGCGTTACAGGAGGAGTAGGGAGTGTGATGTCCACAAATTGAATAGACAGAGAATGCATTAGAGAAGTTTGTGTGGGTGTATTCTGGGAATGTGGAAGGGGTAATGGATGGAATGTTAGTGGGGATGACTTGAGGGATATCAATTGAAGGAATTTTAGAGGTAGAATAGGGAACTTTGGTTGTAGGTGAGGAGATGGGTTCCTGAATTGGAGAGTTATGAGGAGATGGTTGAGGAGACAGCAGATTGAAGGATGGTTGTGAGGTAGATGGAATTTCAGATATATTAATGTGAGGTGCAGAATGAGGTGGTGGAGATGGAGGTGGTGTAGTATGTTCTGGAGATGGAACTGGTGCTGGAGCTAGTGTGGGTAGGTGTTGAGGTTATGTGGGTTGATGCTCATGAGATGGAATTGGTGGAGCTGGTTGATGTACAGGGGATTGAATTGGTTTTGGAGTATAAGTTGGAGTAGAGGATGGTTGTTGAGATGAAGGTGTAGGTATCTGGGAGGATGGAATGCTGGTGGAGGGAAGGACATCTTCTGGAGGTGGAGGAGTGGTTGTCACTGCCCTAGCGCTCTCATAAGTCCGAGAAGAGGAGGAAGTCTTGGATGGTCTTGAGATTATCCTCTCCCATCTGAAGAGGAGAAAAGTAGTTCATGTGCCTTCTATTGAAGGAAGATTTCCAGAATCCTCGCAAAACATACTTCTTTCCTTATATTCTTCTTCTTCTTTATTAACTCAAATAGTATCTATCCCAAGTTGACCGATTTCATGTTAACTAGAGCATACATGACCGAAAATTGGTGCCTGGTGATATAATCGTGGGCTTTATGGTTGCCTAGTAACACCTTTCCAACAACGTCTACAAGAAACTTGTATTGAACAGACAAGTTCATTTTCAATAATTTATTGGAGTTTCCTTCTGAATGGCGCATAGTGCTCAGCATATTCTCATATTCATCATTATCTATTTTTATATCATCTTCTCCAGTAGATAAGTCAAAAATCTTAGTAAGAACTACAGGAGTTAGAATGACCTGTGTGTCGCTATTGGTGCCTATCATAGTATCTGCATCACGAGACGTTGTAATGAAAACCCATTCCGTGATTTCATTTGCTGATATCTTGATCCGGGTTATCATGAACTTCTTCAGATTATGTTCCTCACATAACTATAAGATGTCGATGAATATTTGATCAGTGTGCGAGAAGGAGTCAAAATCAACATCAAAACCGGTGTCAAACTTCATTTCTACAAGGGAGTTCGCCGGAATCGCCATTGTTCGCCTGCAAAAGAAAATAGAGAGATCAAGTGCAAAGGGGAACAAAAAGTGCCGGACGGAGCTCGAAAAAAACCTAAATATATGGTTTTCAGAATATGAAGCGGCAGACACCGTCCGACGAAAAGTAAAAATTCTTCGATCTGGGTTCGACAAAAAATTTTGTTGACAAAAGAGTTTGTCGATCTCAGTCTGAAGAAGGAAAAAACATTTCATCGATCTCCGGTCGATGAAACATTTTCTGAAGAAATATCGTCGATCTCCGTTCGACGAATAGAACTTCATACACAGAGAGTTTGTCGATCTCGAGTCGACGAATTTCTCAAGAACTTTTCTCAGTTCGTCGATCTTTGTTCGACAAACTGTGGCAAATTCTTCGACCACAGACAGAAAATTAAATTAATGCATCTCAATTGATCAAACCTAATTGATTCATAAAGAACAGATGTTTCTTTTCATCCAATGGTTTGCTGAAGATATCTGCCTTTTGCAAATCAGTAGAGACAAAAAGGTGAGATTAATTTTTTTTTGTCTACACACTCTCTAACAAAATGATGTCTTACATCTATATGCTTAGTCCTACTATGATGCACTGGATTCTGTGCAATAAAAATTGCACTTGTGTTGTCACAGAGTAGAGTTGAATTATTTAAGTTGACACCATACTCTAGGAGTTAGTTTTGAATCCACAGCATCTATGAACAATAATTGCCAGCTGCAATATACTCAGATTCTGCTATTGAGGTGGACACAGATGTTTGCTTATTGCAAAACCAAGATACTAGCCTATCTCTAAGGAATTTATATGTTCGTGATGTGCTCTTTCTGTCTACTCTACAAGCTACAAAGTCAGTATCAGAGTATCCAGTTAACTCAAATTCTGACTCAGTTGGATACTAGAGTCTTAAATTAGGGCAACTCTTTATATATCTCAAAATCCTTTTTAGGAAAATAAGGTGAGATTACTTAGGGTTCACCTGGAACCTAGCACAAAGACATGTAGCAAACATAATGTTTGGTCTACTTGCTGTAAGATAAAATAGGGACCCAATAATGGCCCTATATAATTTCTGATCTACAGGTTTCCCATGTTCATCATAATCAATTACAACATCGGTAGTCATAGGTGTTTTCTTTGCTAAAGCATCAGCCATCACAAACCTCTTAATCAGCTCCTTAGCATACTTATAATAGGATAATAAGATGTTATCAGGTGACTGCTTCACTTGGAGACCAAGGAAGTAGGAGAGCTCACCCATGCTACTCATTTCAAATTTTGAATGTATAAGGTTGGAGAACCTTTGACATAGTTTGGAATCTGTAAAACCAAATATGATGTCATCTACATATATTTATACTAACAATATTTTATCAAGATGATGCTTTATAAATAAATTCCTATCTACTATGCCTCTAGAAAATTTATGCTCTAAGAGAAAGCTATTTAATGTTTCATACCAAGCTCTTGGAGCTTGCTTTAGACCATAGAGAGCCTTATGAAAATTGAAAACATAAGAGGGATGAGTAGGAGAAATAAAACCTGGTGGTTGTTCTACATAAACCTCTTCTTTAAGTTCACCATTTAGGAATGCACTTTTGACAGCTGGTACACTGTGAACTTCTTGTAGGGTGCATAGGCTAGAAAAATTCTGATTGCTTCAATCCCTGCAATAGGTGCAAATGTCTGGTCATAGTCTATGCCTTCCTCTTATCTGTATCCTTGAGCAACTAGTCTGACCTTGTTCCTTATGATAAGACCTTGAGCATCTAGCTTATTTCTAAATATCCATTTAGTTCCAATGACTGGGTAGTCTTTGGGTTGTGGAACTAAATCCCAAACTCTACATTTCTCAAATTGGTTGAGCTCCTCTTGCATTGCAATAATACAGTGTGGATCTTGCTCAGCGTCTTTAAGGGATTGGGGCTCAGTTGGAGATATGAAGCAGACATGCATCATATCCTAGTGGAGTTGATGCCTTGTCTGCACACTAACTGAAATGTCTCTAATCGCTTGAGATACAGAGATACAAGGTGATCTCTAAGTGTGAAAAATTCAGTCGGAGGAGTTGGTTGAGCAATAGCTTGGGGAATTAATTCCTCTTGTGGAATTATAGCTGTTGTTGGCTCTACACTGAGTTCAATGTCTTCATCTTCACTATCTTTAGCAATTTGCAGAGAAGGATGGCTGACAGCCTTATTGGTGAGGATCAATTCATCCAATCTCTCACACAAGTGATGTACCTACAATATATCATTGGTAGAAACTTCTTTCTCCTTATAAAACATGTTAGTTTCATCAAATGAAATATGAATAGATTCTTCGATTTTTGTAGTTGATTTATTATAAACCCTATGAGCCTTGCTTACTTGGGAATATCGAAGAAAAATTCCTATTTTAGCCTTGGCTTCAAACTTTCTAATGTGTTTCTTATTATTGTTGTGAATATAACAAATGCAACCAAAAATTTTAAAATAATCTACTTTAGGTTTCTTCCCTTTAAGTAGATCACAAAGATTCTTATTCTTGAGCTTGTGTATCAAACTTCTGTTCATTATATAAGTTATTGTGCTCACAGCCTCTGCCCAAAAGGATAGGGGCAAGTGAGCATCTGCAAGTAATGTACCTGCAGATTAAATTAGGGTTCTATTATTCCGTACAGCGATCTCATTTTGTTGAGGAGTTGTAGGAGCTAAGAAACAGTGCCTGATACCTTCCTTCTCATAGAACTCTTGCATAAGAAGAATCTCAAACTTAGTACCTTGATCACTTCTAATCAATGCAACTGGAGTAGAGTACTCAATCTGTATGTTCTTGAGAAAATCTACAAGTACCTTGAAGTTATCTAACTTAGATCTAAGAAAGAATACCCATGTGAATCTTGAGAAGTCATCTACAATCACTAAAGTATAAGATTTCCCTCCTTCGCTTTGTACAGCAATAGGGCCAAAAAAGTACATATATAGCAAGTACAATATTCTAGGTGAGTCACTTTTATTTACAGATTTAAAACTATTTTTAGTTTGTTTGCCTAACTGACAAGCCCTACAAAGGCTTTCCTTCTTGTAGGAGAAAGATGGCAATCCTCTAACAAGGTTGTCTCTAGAGAGTTTGACAATATTTTTCAAGTTTACATGTCCTAATCTCTTATGTCAAAGTTCATTATTGTTACTAGATTGATTAAATAGGCAAATTTCAGATTTAGCAGACTTAAAGTTAACTACATAAATGTTTCCTACTCTAGTTCCTATTAACAGTACTAGATTATCTACTGAAGTAATAATACAGGAAGTTTTATTGAATGATACCTGAAACCTTTCATCACATAACTAACTTATGGAGATAAGGCAATGCTTCAGTTCACTTACATAAGCAACATTCCTGAAGGTGACTGCTCCAATTTTGACCATTCTATATCCTTCAGTCTGGCCACAATTGGAATTACCAAATATTACTTTAGGTCCTAGCTTTGTCTTGTAGTTGATTAGGTTGTCTTTGTTTCCAGTCATATATTTTGAACAGCCACTATCCAGATACTATTGTTGCTCTATGGTGGGATAGTCTCTCAACTGCGATAAAGCAGATTAGCTATTCTTGACCCAGGTTATCTTGGGTCCTTCTTTCTTTACATAATTAAAACTGGAAATGTAAGAATATTCAGGTTAACATTTATAACCTAAGGGATGATATCTTATTCGTGGAATTATCCATTGATTAAATTGGTTAATAGAAGATCTTGGTTGATTATAAGTTTTGAAAGAATTTAAGTTTCTATTAAGATGAACTGCGTTCGACCAATTCTGGTAAGTTCGTCGATCTGAGGTCGACGAATGGGGATGAGTTCGTCAAACTCCACTTAGAGAATGAAAGTATTCATTCTCTGGGCCCCAATATCATCGATCTCGGGTCGACGAACCATACTGGTTTTGGCGATCGTAGTTCAACGAATAATTATAATGGAAATTTGCATTCGGAGTTCTTCGACTTGAGTTCGACGAACTGTACACATTTTGTCGATCTGACTTTGACAAAATCTGTTGAACATTGTTGCGATTAGGATTTTTCTTATTCATTCACTTTTTCTTATTCTTTTGTTTTACTTCTGTTTGTTTAACATTATTATTATTGTCTATCTTTTCTTTATCTTTTTCTGAAACAAATTTTATTGGTGTCGTTAAGATATTCTTTTGAATCAGTAGGGGTTGGCTTGATGAATCACCTAAGCCCAACTTGTCATTTAGCCTGACATTCACTGTGCTTGTGATGTACATCAAGTTGATGCTTCTCCCATTTAGGGATTTTTCAAGTTGCCTTGCCTCAGCCAATTCAGTTTTTAATGATATGATTTGTTCATTGGATAAAGTTAATTCAACTTTTAACTTAATGTTTTTAGAAATAAAGTTTTTATGATCAGCCAATTTTTCTCTAAGTGTTTTAATTTCTTTTTCAGTGTTAATTAAATCAATACATAATGACTTGAATTCAGTTTTAAAATTATCTGAATTATAATCAAAAGATGATAGTACCTGATCTGCCTCAGATTCTGATGATTCTTTATTATCTGACTACTCAGCTTCAGGTGGGTTGCAGGAGGCATTAATAGTCATAAGGTAAACTTCACTTACCTTTGCCACCTCTTCATCTACAATGGAGCTAGAGGATGAAGATTCATCTTCAGTGTCACTCCAAGTTTCAGCCACAAAGCTTTTCTCCTTTCTTTTATGCTTGTTGGAAGATGGCTTCCTGTAGTGCTGTTTCCTGGTGTCGTTTTATCTTCTTCTCTCCTTCTTTTGGTTTTCTGGACACTCTGAAATAAATTGACCTGGATTCCTGCAACCAAAACAGACAACTTCTTTAGTGGGTGTCTTGCCATACCTTGGCTTGTCATCTTGCATAGATGACTTTCTTCTAAAGTCCATCTTTATCATCTTGTAGAATCTCTTGGCTAAGAGACTCAGAAGTTCTTCATTTACTGTTGGAGCTTCTGATTCTTCTGAAGCTTTGAAAGCTATGCTTTGTTCTTTTCTTGTTGCTGAAGGAGTCTTCTGCTCTACAACTTCTCTTGACTTTATCTGTTGCTCATACGATTTGAGCTTTCCAAGAAGAGATTCAGTGGAAATCTCATTTAAGCTTCTGGCCTCCTTGATTGGCCATATTCTAGAATCTCATTTGCTAGTCAAGCACATGATGATTTGGTCCTTCACCTCTGTGAGTGATGTCCTTGTCCGGAGTCTTTCAGCTCATTGATGATTGAGCTTAGTCTGTTGTACAAATCACTCACAAACTCTGATTCTTCTTTCTTGAAGTTTTCATATTGGGAGATAATATTTGATCTCATGTATTTTCTCTCATCTGCTGATCCAGCAACCATTTGATTTAGAGAGTCCCAGATAGCTTTGGCAGATATGCACTCACCCACTTTTTGGAAGATGTCATCTGAAATAGTTTGAGCCAGTATATTCATGGCCTTAGCATCTGCTATTTTGGCCTTCTTTTGTGCATCTATCCACTCAGGTGGTGGAACAACATGTGTACATGAAGTTGAAGTAGCAGCTGTAGGTTGAAGAGTAACTGTCAAAATAGCATTGTATATGTATTCATCAATAGAGTTCATGTAAAGCCTAATTCTTGCCTTCCAGATGACAAACTTATCCTAGTTGCAAACTGGAGGTCTGGTGCTTGCATAATACTTGTTAAGTGTCATGCTATGAACTACGCAGAAAAACTAAGGAAAAATAAAATCAGATCTAATAAGGATCTTTTGGTTCAAGTATTAGCTTGTACAAACAAAGGAACACTGCTCTGATACCAATTGAAATAAGAGGATAGTTCTGATTTACTCTAGAGGGGGGGGGGGGGTGAATAGAGTAATTAAAACTTTTGGTTTTTTAAGTATTATCAGAGTAAAGTAGATGATACTATAGTAGTAATAAAAAAAGAGAATGCAACCTAAGCAAAACTAGCACAACACACTAAACTATCACAACAAACTAAACTATCACAGCAAACTAAACTATCACAATAAACTAAACTATCACAGCAAACTAAACTATCACAGCAAAGTAAAAGCAGAAGGAAAATAGGGAACCAGATAACACAAGAAATTTTTAGTGGTTCCCCAAACTAGGTACATCCACTCTTCTATCACCCTGGTAGGAATTCACTAGCAGGTTTTTGATCAGGTGACTGCCACCACAAGATCTATTTCCAGGGAGATCTCACAACCCTTTGGGCTTTTGATCAGGTGCCTAAAAACCAAGAATAAACTTTTGAATGGAGTTAATAAACCCTTTATATAGGAGGTGAGAGAGGTGATGTTGTCTTCTCTTTTCTTTATACAACAGAGAAGACTAGTGGATTGCTGTTATCAAAAATCACTTGGAGCCTTGCTCAGGGTGTAGGTCTTCTGTCTTGTCTTGAAATGATCCAGGAATCTTCTGACTGATTCAGATTTTATTGTCCTTGAATATTCCTGGAGTTGAAGTTGAAGAAGACTCTTGATATCTGTTTGTTATTCTTCTTCAGTCTTCAGTAAGAGCAAGGAGAAAACTGGTTGTTTTCTGCACAGAAAATAGTTCTAAATAATTCTGTGTTCTCTGTTAGTTCCTTGTGTATTCTTTATCGATTGAAAAGAGAAAAATCTCTTTTATATTCTGTGTTAAATTCTCCTTTGAATTTTTGAAATCCATGCATTGAATGCTGATTGCCTGGAGAATGAAGAGCTGCTGGAGAATATTATCTTTAATGAGTTTCCCCCACTGTCCCAATAAATTAAGAAGTAATTAACCCTGATGAAGACCATAATTAATGCTGCCAATAATGGCAATATTCAAGAGAATATGAGCTTTAATTACTCAGGAAATTACTGTTAAATAATATATTGAATAAGGATAGAAAATGAGGAAAACTCTGTTTTGCACTGGATAGAAATCGTCGAGCTCTGAACAGATTTCGTCGACTAGAGATCCATGTTCGTCGAGCTGAGAAATCCTGTTCGTCGACATGAGCTCAGCGAACTGCATTATGGAAATAGCTTGCCAATTCTGCGGTTTAAGTTCGTCGAGCAGAGAATCTGTCTTCGTCGAGCTAAGTTCAGCGAAAATAAATTGTGAAGAATCTGTTGAAGTTGAACTGTGGACTTCGTCGACATGAGCTCGAATATCATCGAGCTCAACTCAAAGATTTGATTTTGAGTTCGTTGATCTGCGATCGACGATCGTCGAGCTTAGTTCGAAGAATTTCAAACTAATAATTTTGAACATTGATTTCTTCTAAGTCTTGAGTGAACTGAGGTCTTCTGCTAGCTGGTCCATGAAGGTTGAACCTAATGACTAACCTAAGCTCTAAGACTCAAAGACTTGACCCTCACTATATAATATGGGTCAAACTTGAACTAATTAGTGAACCTAGCCCAAATCCAAACTAGAGATCCAACACCCTCCCTCCGAAGTTACTATATCAGGAGAGAATCTGCTCAACTTACTGAACTCGATCTCATATTCGCTCACTGTGGGCTATCTCTGCTTCAAATGAAGGAAATTGTTCATCAAGCAGTCCTGCTCGACCGAGGGTAAGAACTTCTTAAGCAGCATCTTCTTGAAGAACTCTCATGAGCATCCTTCCTTCAAACCTTCCTTTTCCTGAATCCACCAAGTCTTTATCAGGCCTTTCAGCTAGTAGGCCGCAATCATTACCTTTTGGGCTTCAACAATCCCCGAATATGTGAACATCTCATCCATAGTGATGATCCAATCATCCAAAACCATAAAGTCGACACTCCCATCATAAGTGGGAGGTCTCAATCGCTGGAAATGCGATATAAGGTTCATCTCCATTGGTAGCGACACTAGGGGTACTAAAGGAGCAAGATTAGCAAGTACGGCTTGAATTGCAGCAGAATCGTGCTGTAAGGGTTGGTGCACAGGAGCGGCAGACAACAAGGACTGAATTTGTGACTACATCTCAACAAGCTGCCTCGACAGGGCCTCATTACTCTAACGCAAACTCTCAATCAACACATCACTCTAAGCACCAGACGACTCACCCTCTGACTGGGGAGTCGACCTCATCTTAGGATGCTTTGACGGCATTTCTACAAAGTAACGAATGACTCGTCAAAAATCCTAGATTACAACTACGCCACACAACTATTTCAGACCATACTTAAGACACTTGCTTATGCTGCAACTTGCTCTAGGATTTTATAATGATGCGATGTCGTACTTAGGATGATATCCTCTCATCCTATTTACTCATGTGCCTATGAGATGAATACATGAATTCTTTATTCTTCTTTAAACTCTTGTGTGTACATGTGTCATCATGTAAACCATAACTTAGCACGTGTGCATATGCGATGATATGCTTTGTATGCAGTGCTATGCATTCTAAAAAGGCCTTAATGCATGCATGAGTGTCGTACACATAAAATGTTATGCATCCCATATTACATAATATCGCATGCAATAAAAAAATAAAACGTGTTAATGGGCACCCATGTGATGATGGTTATGCATCCCACACTACATAACTGTCATATGTTGCCTCCTATGGTGGATCCATATACAAACACAAATTAAGCATCTCATACTACGTAATATGCCCCGTATACTTCTTAGCATGCTATGAGGGTAGTGATTATGATTTAGTTAAGACGTACTGATGACACATCAGTGTGTTTTTGTAAATGAATGACGGGAAACAAAATAAACGAGATTGGCTGGTTCGTCTAACTTGTCAAACCAACCTCCCTTTGATACAAACTATCACAACCCACATTTTTCACCGCCAATAAAGGTGTATCAGAGTAATGGAAAAATGTGCGTCATAGTGCTACATCAGCAGGGATAACTGCGGACACTCGGGCAAACACCAACTTAATCATGAAAAAAAAATTCTTTAAGTTATTTAAAGATAAAATCAATTTAAGTGTGGTAGTTAGCCATATCCCTCGGCTTGGTGGCTCATCTAGTCCATGAGGAAAGTAGTTATACACTACGAAAATTACTTCTTTTACAAAATTAGACGCCCTACATGAGTTTAGAGGTTCCAGAGGACACCTCAAAGTATGCAAGTTCTGAATTTATAGTAGCAATAAAAATAGATTTTTTTTACGGTCGTTAAATATAGTGTTTAAATATTTTAAAAACATGTCATGCATGAGGTAATAATGGTAGTTTCATACTTGAAAAATACCTACCATGGAATCCTAACATAAAACATCTCAGAGAGCAAGTAATCATATAAACAGAAGGAAAAAAAAGAAGCTAGCAAGTATCCAAAAATCAACAATCTTGTGGGAATCAACAACTGACATGAACCCACATAAAACAAAGTATGTTTGCACTTGCAAAGAAAATCAAACAACAAACTACCTCGCTACGACGAGGCAAAATCACAGCCAAGACAGCTGCCCAAGAACTCCAAAACCAGCACGGCTATTAGTTACAGCTCTCAACCTGAGGCATTCCAAAGACAGAACACCTCAGTAAGAAAGTACAAGAGATGGCAGAAAGTAAGCCAAAAGTAAACAAAGTCAAGGGATAAAAACCCAAGACTAAATAAAGATACTTACATAAAGTACAGCAGTCAGGTACAAAGCTAAAAAGAGAACACTTACGTGAAGCGTCACGTAAAACCACAGCACCCCAAATGCACAAGACTATAAGGGGGAAAGTTCAAGCTTAAACCATCAGGAGAGAAACAAACACCTATTAGCCACCTGTGGTCAACTCCACTAAAAACAAAACGGGCGGGGTGGCCAACCCCGAAGACAATTTATTCGTGTAATTGTGGGGGAGACTAGATACTCCACCATTCACCACAAATGCCCAAACACCCGGTAGAGATCCACAAAGTAATAATAGGGAGAACAAACATTTTGGCGGTGGTTTCGTCCACAAATAACACCCGCAACCAAGGAAAACCCGGAATGAAAACCCTGTAATGACCCGGGTTTAGAGCTCAGTGGCCCACCATAACCCTTCATGTTCTGGAGGCGTGTATCACCCCACGGCATTGCCCTAAAGGAAACCATGATATAAATATCAAGGCAACATTGGCACATCAGATTCTACTGGATAATTCTAGATTAGAAACTGTTGATCAACCTTTAAGAAAAATTTACAATCATACACGAACTCTGACACGTTCTACTTAAACGTTGAGGGACGGTTATAATAGAAAAATTCCACCACATATAACACTTACAAGATTAGATAACAAAATCAAGAACATGGTGATTACAAATGAACTAGACAAGAGATCTAAACAACACAAAACAAAATCAGCAGATAATTAATAATCATGATAACAAAAGTTAGAAATTCCTGCAAATCGGGGTGAAGAAAGAAAGAGAACGAGGAAACCATCTCTTGCCTTGGTTTTATCGGAGAAAGACGTCCAAATCACACCACGGCGTAGATCGGGGGTAAAGAAGACGAGGGAAGTCAAAATCTAACAAGAATGGTCAAAAAATTAGGAGTTAGGGCCGTAAACCCTAGCGAGAAAAACTAAAGGAATGGGTAAAAGTTTACCACGATGACGAAGCTCTCGCTGAGAGCTTTCCGGATCTGCATTCGGTTGAGGATTTCAAGCACAGGAGCACCGTCGGCGGCCACCGGAAGGATATGGGAAAAACTTCTCACTCTCGTTCATGCCGCTCTATTTCGGGAGATACACAGAAAAACATGATCTAAAAAGGAGGAAAAAGGTAGGTATATATATACAAATGGTAAAATTAGAATAACTTCACTTAAGAAAGAACTGGAGGTTTTCAGGAGATCTACCAGACATCTCGAGAACCAAGAGGCAGTCCTCGAGAAAAAAATAGCAGTTCTCAAGAGCAAGGATGTTGTTCTAGAGAACGTAGTGTAACATCCCATGTTACTTCTGGACCCCTCAACTTAGATTGGGTTAGGCCTGGGTGAGATTTAAGGAAGACCAACTATGTTTGACCCTAGGTAGTGGGTGGTAGCCATGTGGGGCCCACTATAGGACCATAGTCAAACTAGGTCAAACTAGCCTAAGTGGGGACCCTAGCCACTCCATGACCCCACCACATTGCCCTAACCCTAAAGACAATCTAAGTGGACCCTAGGGCATATCACTAGGTCAACACTTTGACCTAAATCGACCAAAGTCAACCTTGGGCTTAATTGGTCAAACCCACACTCATAAGCCCAATTAGCCTAAGTAGGGCACCCCCTTGACCCAACCCAAGTTGGGTGGTGCCACTAGACCCATTTCCACCAAGTAGGGTCAGCCCACCCACCATGGTTGACCAAGTCAACTCCCCAAGTCAACAAGTCAACAAATTGACCTAAAGGAGTGAAATGAAGACCAAGCCATTTTCCCTTGAACCAAGCCCACCAAAATTGGCCCATGGCCAGCCCAAGTGAACAAGACTAGTCCTATCCCTCTAAATCAGGAGAGAGAATACATGTAAAGGGGTAAAATTGGGATTTTAAGGGTAGGAGGAGAGAGAAAATGGAAAGGGAGGAAATGGTGGCCACATGGCCACCCCATCAGATGGTTTTAACTGCCCAAAACCAGGTGGCCGACCTCCTCTCTCCATTTCCAGCAGAAAACCGGGGCTGTGTGCCACTTGGCAGCTGGGCGGAGCAAACAAAGCTCAAACCGAGCTCAATTAAGGTGTATCTCCATGAACAGCCAAGTTCAGTCCAAACAGACCTCACCAGAAGCTTCAGGAGATAGAAGGGAGTGGAAATCGAGTGCTGGATCATGGAGAATGGTGGAGAATCGAGCTTTCGGGGTGGAGCTCGCCGGCGAACCACCACCACGGCAAACCGCCGCCTGACCCGCAGCCAAGCCCCAATTCAGGTGCGTTTCGCCTCGCCTCTTCCCGTACTAGATTTCTAGATCCATTTAGGGAGATATCGGGCTCAATCGAGCCCGATGCCATGAGAGGAAAATGGAGAAAGCCGGGCTTTTTCTTATTGCTCGGGTTCGCCGGAGGAGCCAACTCCGGCGGCCCCACCGCCGGGAAACGCTAGCCCCCACCTTAACGAAGGTGGTGGCGATATCCGCCGGCGGTGGTGGTGGCTCAGCTAGCCGGAAATCGCCAGCCAACATCATCCAGGAAAACGCAATTGCAGCCGTCAATCCATTGGGGACGATGAACCGATCCCGTCGGTTTAGGCTTTAAGATTCGTGCTATGATATTGAAATGATTTAATTAATATATGATGAATAGTGAATTCCTATCACACAATTACAGTCACTTTGCATGTTACTTTTAGGCCTCTTAGAGGTATTTCCAGAACTTAGTCTCTCAATGAAAATTGTAGCTGATGGTCTTATCTTTAGTGTTCCACCTTAAATGTGTGATTTGGTGTAGTGTACAGTCCTGTAGGAAATTTCTCCTAGGACTGGTCCTAGAGTAGGGCAGACATTAATTTGGATGCCCAGGTCAAACCAGTAGTCACCATGGCCCCAAATTTTGGGTACATGCATGATTAGGGCATACTTAGCCCCTGCCAAAAATTAGGAATTTTTGGAGAAACGTTTCCTATAGTGTTGGCCAAAATATCAAAATATAAATAAGTGAAATATATGGAGTTTTATACCTCCCCATGGTACCAAATCTTGGTGGTAGGTCAATGGGGATATCCTTGGTGCATGATAAAAATTTCAGCACCTTGGGTTCACTGCATGTTGGAGAATACACTTGCATGTGTTAGCTCATGTTTTGCCTTGGTGTGCAAATAATAAAAATTCAAATATGGTGTATTCAGCCCAATGGTGGCATGCAAAGATCTTGGAATTATTTACAGTGGTTCATTAGGGTAAATTTCATCCCTCAAATTAATAATAGAATTTTTGGAATCAAAAATTCCATTTATTGGAATTTATTTTAAATATAGCTATTTTGGAAATAAACTTGGAAAATAGGTTTTCCTCAAGCACAAATCCTAAACTTTTGCCAAGGCATAGATAATGTTACATTTGACTTAGGAAAATTATGATCCCTCTGTTTTGAAGAGCTTTTGGATTAGATATCTCAAATTGCCCATTTTACCCTAATTTCATTTAATTCTTGAAATGATGGATATTCACCTCAGACAAATTTGGGATTTATTCTACTGCTATAAAATGGTATTATTAGTTTTATATAAATTTCTCAGAATTAATGGATGCCTTGTTAGATGTTAAATTAATACAATGGCATTTTTGGTAAATATGTTATAATGGAATTTTATAGGCCATTACACAATAAAAATTGATGAGACTCTGCCAATAGTCATAAATTAGTATTCGAAATGTTCTGTAAGTTTCCTGGAATTTTTGATTAGATATTGCCTATACTTCATTTGGAAAATGGAATTTATGTGAATTTGGTATTAAATAAGAAATGAGAATAAATAATTAAAGGAAAATTCTGGAATTCTGTAGGCAGCAATATTTTATCATTATACAACTCAGGAAAAATTTCCTAGGTCAGTGGATATTTAATCATACTACTTCATGTGTAAAGTGACTTAGTATTTAATTTAAAAGATTTAATTAAATGATTATTTGGCCAAGGAAAATTATGAGAATTCATAGGGTAGTTCCCTTAGTCCATACCACCCTAGGATAAATATTTAGGGACAATATGCCTTAAGGTTTGGAAGATCACATTTTAGGGTAATAATAGGACATGGTCTGCATATAACATAAATAGGTCTTGCCTTAGGGGTTACCAGGGGATTGATTATCGGCAGAAATAAGAGAGTTCAACATAAATAACCCTGGTGGGTAGAATTGTCTTAGTGAGGGATCAAAAGTGCAAGTCTTAGTTAGCAACTGGAGTGGGGGTCGACGGAAGACCGTCGGTTTCCCGGTAACACCTTAAGTCACTAGGGTTGTACTAGAGCAATAAAGAGAGCCGGGGAAGAGACATGGGTAGCCATCAACTAAAATAAATATCCTTGCGAAATGGAACGCTGGGCGTAATCCCAACACAGTTCCTAGTGCCCCTTGAGAGCCCTTCACAGGGAATACCGGGGGCAGTCCTGGGATTAAACTTAAACCTCTAAGTATAATAACCCGTAGACAAAAGTAGTCTAATAGGTTAGAACATTGTTGTACCTTCTCGCCCGTGTAGGGTTGGAGAGATTCATGATATATGCTTACCCATTTTGGGGTTTGAGAGAGTTGGTATAAAGGCACTAATGTGCATTCTCACCCGTTTTGGGTTTTGAGGGAGTTGGTATAAAGGCACTAATATGCATTCTCACCCGTTTTGGGGTTTGAGGGAGTTGGTATAAAGGCACTAATGTGCATTCTTACCCGTTTTGGGGTTTGAGGGAGTTGGTATAAAGGCACTGATGTGCGTTCTCACCTGGGTTTGGGTTTGAGGGATTCAGGACGGGTTTGGTCCTGCGAGCGGGAGGCTCGGAATGAAATACTTGCATGTGCATAAATATCGTGGTGGGGAATGCGGTACTGGCCATTCGTCACACCGATGGCAGTACGGTGCACCAGGCGGTTGTGAGAGTTAGAGGGGCCAGTGGGTTGTTTTACACTGCGGTCTGGAGGACGATCCCCGATAACACACATCCGACCCAACATGACTGACGGGTTTGTCAGCAAAGTACGTACGCGAGACTCTAGAGTGCACCTTGGACGTGTACAGAGGCGTATGAGAGGGGTCTAAGGCTTGGTAGTGTGCATACCGGTCTAGAAGCGGAGGCGCCCGCTCCGCTGCTGCCGTAGCCACAGCGGTGGTACCCGAGAGTGATGCTAGCTCTCAAAAAGTGGGAACTAAAGGTCTGTGATCACATAGTCGTTGTGTGTGAGTTGCACTTGCCTGTGCATAAAATTGCATCATATCATTCATTCATATTAGGTCATACACTTCATAGATCCTTATCATATAAATTAGTATGGGCTCTTTTATATGATAAGTTAAATTTCCTGGAAATCCTAACTTATATATTTGTATGGGCATTTATATAAGTTAGGGTACGTTTGTGATGATAGTATAGTGGTAGTTTAGTTTATTTACTTGTTCATATTACTGTTCTTTACTTTCCTTTACTGCACTGCTCTTACTTATCACTTGTACCGTACTTAGAACTGCTAGAGTAGAACTACATTACTTATTGCACCTCTAGTTAGATTTTGTCACCTGTTTCCACTTTTCTACCCCTTTATTGTCCTCCGCTTCGTCCTCCCGCTCGGTGCCTAGGAGCTGCGGGGCGAGGTGCGGAGGAAACGACTTAGTCTTTTTTGACTAATGGTCGGTGACCAACTATTTTTAGGAGCCCGTGGAGATGGAGCACCAGCACGTCGAGGAGGCAGGACATGAGGAGCAGATACCGCTTCAGCAGGCTACTACCACTACTGTGCGTCCTCAGGTGGGACGAGATCTGATGTTCTAGTATAGCTTCCGCATTTATTATTTTGTGAGAGAGTGATTTTGATGTACTGGGCATAAGCCCTTTTTACTCTTTCATTTGTACTCTTCTGTGGACTATAGTGATGTACTTTTCATTTCATTTATATGATTGTACTATGTGGCTTGTGGACTGATGGTTTCATATACAGTTTTACTTCTTCTTCTCATATTGGCCTACAGGTTAAATGATCGTACTAGCCGGCAGAATCGGTGTATTGCGGTGTCAACTAACCCGTGAGTTAGTGCCACCGTAAGACGACGGTTCTGGGCATAAGACCCGGTAGCCCTCCTTGTAAGGGGGAGGGGGGGTCTTACAAACTGGTATCACTTGAACAACGATCATATGAGAAAGAAGTCCACAACATGGGACCACCCCCGCCCGAGCATTAGTTTGTGGACAAACTATGCAGCGGAAGCAGTGGTGTGCCCATGTGTAAAGTCACATAAATGGTCGACAAAGTACAATGAGTTAGGCCAGTTTGTTTTAACCTTACCTTTATGCAACCTCCACAGGTCATCGCGCCGCAAAATGTGGCTCCTCCCCCTCCAGCTGTCACTCCATTCCTACATACGGAGATGGGGCAGACCTTGACGGCGATTCTGGATACCTTCAGATCCCAGCAAGTCCCGACTCCACAGCCAAATCCGGGGTCGAGCTGGCTGAGTGCATTCAAGGGCATGTCCCCACCGACGTACCGTGGGACAGAGGATGCGGTGAAGACGGAAGAATGGCTGGAGGCCATACACGAGATCTTAGCAGGCATCAGCTGCCCAGTCGGCGAGGCAGTACCTCTAGCCACCTCTGTGCTAGAAGCTCATGCGAAGAGATGGTGGAAATCAGTCCGGGAGTCTACTTATGCGGACTTTGAGCTGTCAGAGATATCATGGGAGGAGTTTGGCGATGTGTTTCTAGAGCACTTCGTCTCTGCTACGGACAGAGATGCCTTGGAGGAGAGGTTTTTGAACCTCAAGCAGGGGACTAGATCGGTGATAGAGTATCAGAGAGAGTTGTCCCATTTGGCCAGGTTCACAGGGATTCAGGATACCGATGACAGGAGGTATGCCAAGAGGTTCTACCGGGGCCTCAGGGACGATTTGAGGCAGGCCTTGCTATTCATTTCTCATGGCACATCTAGGCAGATCATCGAGATGGCGAAGAAGCTGGAGGCTGACCAGCTGATGGTGCGAGCCAGAGGGAAGAGACCATTTGATGGGTCGACATCAGGAGAGAGCAGCAGGGGCTCTCAGAGAGGCAGGACCATCGGATAAGGAAGGGTGGGGGACGTCGTCGTCCCAACTTCAGGCAGGAGCAGGGGCCTCCTCCAGCATTGGCTCCCCCACCTCTACAGATGCATGATCCGAGGAGACAGGATGACCGAGGCCACCGACAAGTGGTTTATGATAATACGGTTTGCAGTCAATTTTATTAGGATATTTTCAGGGTTTTAGAGCAAATCATGTCTTGTAAAGTACTTGTTTTGATTCCCCTTTGTATATATTTTTGTCGCTAATGTTTTTTTTCTACTTTTTGCAGGTTTTCACGGCTTTCAGCCGAAGTTTGCTGTGACACGCCCCCGGTCACGCCCTACCAGAGCGTGTACCTAGGGCGTATAACCCTGAGGAATGAAGCAATTGGTCCGAAACTGCATTCCGTGGAAACTTAGTGTACACGCCCTCGGTCACGCCCGTGTCACACCCGACACGGGCGTGTACTAGAGGCGTGTCCCCAGGTTCCGAGGAATCGCCACAACGCGCTCGTTTTTCCCTCTCCACCGTCGCACCGAAAGTGTCACGCCCCAGGGTCACGCCTGACCCGGGCGTGACATATGGGCGTGTACTTCAGCAATTCCGCCCGTCACCTCCAGCATTCAATTTCCGCTCAACAAAGTCACGCCGCAAACAACACGCCCCAGGTACACGCCCTACCAGGGCGTGACCTGTGGGCGTGTACCGCAACAACTTCGTCAGAATTCAATTCCTGCCCGAAAAAGTCGCGCCGAATGTGTCATGCCCCAGGGTCACGCCCGACCAGGGCGTGACAGGGGTGCGTGACCCGACCCGAAAAATTCTATAAATAGAGCCCAACTCCAGGGGTTTAGGGACACCTTTTGCTTTGAGAGGGGAGGTTCTGTCCTTTGTATTTCGGAACTTTTAAGCATGTCTTTTCATTTTTAGTTCGTAGCTCTATCTTTATGCTTTCCCTGTATTAGTTCGTACCTTCGTTCTGTAGTATAATGTTAATGATAGCGTAGCTTACCTTTCCATGCACTTGTAACCTCTAGTTTTCAAGCTGTAAGATCTTTGTTTCCATTAATAAAAAGTGTTGTTTTCTTTTTCGTTTCTGCTCTGTTTTCATTATTCTTCTTCTACTCATCCCCTCTCTTTCACCTCACCATGATTAACTAATCCTCCATGTACTTGATCTTAATGATCCGAGGTTCGAGTGATTAGGTTATGATGCTTTGAATCGTACCTTTTCTTTTTAGGGTTTAGCTTTGAATTACTCTTGATTTATCACGGGTTGGAGGTATATCATCGATATATACTCTCCACCTTTGCTTTCATTCTGGGCTAGCCGAGAGGCCGAAAGTTTGAAATGAGCACTCAAGAGTAAAGGGAGTTGTTCGCACCCCTCGAGAGAGGCAGACGTTCAAATCTCCCGGATTGGAGTAAAATCCATTAGAGGGGTTCACCGCGTAAAGCGAGTTTTAGGCCTCCGATTTAGGCGAAAGTCGGTCGGACATTCCTAAACTCAGTTAGGCACGGCCTTCGAGAGAAGCGTGTCAATATTCATGGAATCTCCACGGTCAAGGACCTTTACCCTAATTAGCTTAGGTTTATTTATCGTATTTTTCTAACCACTCTTGACGAGGTGATTTCTGATCGAGTACATTTTCCCTTTCATCGTTACTAAGCTAAAGTTAATCGCTCTGTTAGCTCTCTTTAGCTTTTCATGCAAGTAGCTCTCTTTCATTGCAACTAGTTCTCTTCCTTTAGCACGTTTAGCTTTCTTATAAAAAAAACTTAATTTTTCCGTCGATAAAATAATAGATTTCGTGTGAGTAAGCTTACTCAACTGTTCCCGGATTTCAATACGACACTTGTGTCCCCTAGCTGCATTTTGATAGGTATACTTGCCTTGATGAATTGTTAGTTTGGTTATTCTCTCCTTGCAGATATCTAAGTGGCAATCAGTTTATTACGGATGCCGCCAGCCCGGGCACATCAGGTCGGAGTGCCCGCACCGATTCCATCCCCCTCCTCCTCCTCCACCTCCAGTGGCCCCAGTACAGCAGGGCCGAGGACGGGGCCGAGGACGAGGCCAATGCCGGGGATATCACGGCAGGAGACGCGAGCAGGAGCAGATATACGCCTTGGAACTCACAGAGCCGAGGAACCCCGAGGAGGTTATCACAGGTACTTAAAGTTAATTATTGATTTTCTTGAATTTTCAATTATATATATAGTACCTGGAACTATAGGATACCAATTAACTTTCACGTAAACAAACCTCAGGCATAGTTATGATCAGCGGCAAGCCCGCTCATACTCTCTTTGACACGGGTGCTTCACACTCGTTCGTATCCGAGGCCTTCATCGACGGACTCGAAGGCGTGGAGAGGTTTCCTGGACTAGAGATGAGGGTGCGTCTACCCAATGGGTCGGAGCTGCGGACTACTGCACATTGTGATATGGAGGCTGAGATTGGCGGCAAGCCATTTGAGGCGCCGGTAACTATTCTGAAGCTGCAGGACTTTGACTTGATTTTGGGCATGGCCTGGTTGCATCGGAACCATGCTCAGATAGATTGTCCTTCCAGGAGGATCACGCTAAGGCATGGCGACTCTCATGTTATCGTTGAAAGTATCCAGCCTATCTGCCACCTACTGTTATCTTTTGTACAGGCTGTGAAGGCCCATGAGCAGGGTGAAGAAGTTTATCTTGTCTGCTTCGAGATGGTGGGAGCAGAGACGACTATCTCAGATATTCCGGTGGTCCGGGATTTCTCCGACGTATTCCCGGAGAAATTGCCCGGGCTACCACCTGCTAGAGACTTGGATTTCAGGATTCAGCTAGTACCGGGAGCGAGGCCGGTGTCCCGGGCACCCTACAGGATGGCTCCCAGGGAGTTAGCAGAGTTCAGGACTCAACTACAGGAGCTAGTCGAGTCAGGATTTGTGCGGCCCAGTTCATCGCCATAGGGAGCACCAGTTCTCTTTGTGAAGAAGAAGGACAGATCACTGCGACTATGCATAGATTACCGGGAGCTTAACCGGTTAACGGTCCGCAATACCTATCCTCTGACTCGGATAGATGAGTTATTTGACCAGCTACAGGGATCCTTCTAGTTCTCCAAGCTAGATTTGCGATCCGGCTACTACCAGCTCCGTATCAGGGAAGAGGACATACCGAAGACGGCATTCAATTCACGCAATGGATTATACGAGTTCACGGTGATGCCTTTTGGGCTCACAAATGCTCCTACCACATTCATGAGTCTAATGAACCTTGTATTCGAGCCTTTCTTAGACCGCTTCGTGATTGTATTCATCGACGACATCCTTATATATTCTCGGACACAGGAGGAGCATACGGAGCACCTGGCGCAGGTCTTGCAAAGACTGAGGGAGACCCAGATGTACTCAAAATTTTCAAAGTGCCAGTTCTGGTTGCAGGAGGTGGCTTTCCTGGGGCACACGATCAGTGGGGCTGGATTAGCAGTGGACCCGGCCAAGATAGAGACAGTGAGGGATTGGCCACGGCCGAAGACCGCATCTGACATCCGCAGTTTCTTGGGCCTAGCAGGGTATTATCGCAAGTTCGTGGAGGGGTTCTCGAGGATAGCACTCTCCCTCACGTCCTTGACGAAGAAGGACACAGATTTTGTTTGGTCAGAGCGGTGTGAGACGGCTTTTCAGGAGCTGAAGGACCGACTCATCTCATCCCCCATTCTTGCGCTTCCATCCGAGAGCGAAGGATTCCAGATCTACACGGACGCCTCTTATCAGGGGATGGGTGCAGTCCTGATGCAGCATGTACATGTTATTGCTTATGCTTCGAGACAGTTGAAGAAGCATGAGCATAACTATCCAGTACATGACCTAGAGCCCGGGGCTGTGGTTTTCGCCCTAAAGATATGGAGACATTACTTATACAGGATTCATTGTGACATCTTTTCAGATCACAAGAATCTCAAGTATATCGATACATAGAAGGACCTAAACCTGAGACAGAGGAGGTGGCTGGAGTTCCTCTGTGATTATGATTACAAGATCCACTATCATCCGGGAAAAGCGAACATGGTAGCGGATGCTTTGAGCAGGAGGGTCGGCACTTCTAGACCAGAGCCCCGATTGATGTCTATAGAGCTGCTACAGATGATGGAGGACATGCATATTACCATGGTGTCCGAGACCGAGCCAGTAGTATATGGAGAGTATTTGAGCTCAGTGATCAGTGGCGATGAAATACAGGAGCGCATCCGAGCACATCAGAGGTTGGATGCTGCGTTACAGCCGATTTTCAGTGCCCTAGAGAGGGGGCAAGGTCGAGGACTACACGCTACAGGATGATCTTCTTCGGTTCCGTGGGCGCATCTACATACCAGCGGGGGGCGGTATCCGGGATGACATACTCAGAGAGGCACATTGCTCGAGATATTCATTTCACCCCGGCATCACCAAGATGTGGGCAGATTTGCGGAGGTCTATGTATTGGCCCGGGATGAAGAGAGAGATCACGGATTTTGTGACCCATTGCGAGACCTGCCAACGTGTAAAGGCAGAATGCAAGAGCCCGGGAGGTTTACTACAGCCACTGCCAGTTCCAGAATGGAAGTTCGAGGACATTGCTATGGACTTTGTACACGGATTGCCTCGCTCCCACTCTGGGCATGATTCTATATGGGTTATAGTGGATAGATTGACCAAGGTAGCGCGGTTTATTCCAGTTCGAAAGGATGCCCCAGTTGCAGTTCTAGTGAGATTATTTGTGGAACAGTACGTCAGATATCATGGCATCCCCAGGACGATAGTTTCGGACCGTGATGGTCGGTTCACTTCGAGCGAGTGGAGGGTCGTGCACGCTTACTTGGGATCTCGGCTTACTTTTAGTACCGCCTTCCATCCGCAGACCGACGGACAGACCGAGCGGACCATCCGGACCATGGAGGACCTGCTCAGACTATGCATATTGGATACGGGGAAGCCTTGTGAGAGGCTACTGCCATTGATTGAGTTCTCGTATAATAACAGCCACAAGGCTAGCATCAGGATGGCTCCATACGAGGCACTTTATGGGAGGAGATGTCGGACACCGCTATCATGGGTTCAGGATGTGGATACCAGGGCTCTTGGATCTGATTATATAGAGGATACTGAGGCTTAGATTCGATTGATCAGAGATCGGCTACTAGAGGCCCAGAGCAGGCAGGCAAAGTATTATGATGCTCGGCACCGGAAGGTGGAGTTCCAGGTTGGAGACAGAGTATTCTTGAAGATACGTCCAGTACATGGTGTCTCTCGGGTGCGGAGGCACAAGAAGCTCAGTCCACGATACATGGGGCCATACCTGATCCTGGAGCGGATCGGCCCCTTGGCTTACCGACTGCAACTGCCACCGGAGTTGGGTGCATTACATGACGTCTTCCATGTCTCTTCCTTGCGAAGAGCTCTCCTTCGGCCGGAGCAGCACATTACTACTACAGCAGGACCGGTAGATCCTGACAGATCAGTGAGATTGGAGCCGATCCGGATTGACGATACAGCCATCCGAGTGTTGCAGAAGAAGAAGGTCCCTCTTGTGAAGGTGCTGTGGTCCAACCATGGACGGGAGGAGCACACTTGGGAGCCGAGGGATCTGATACTGGAGCAGCACCCGGAGCTATTCGCATCAGGTACTTTCAAGTTATGTTTTTAAAATTTCTTAAAAAATTCTTGCAAATAGAACCCCGTAGACCCGAACTTAAATTTCGGGGACGAAATTATTTTCTTGTTTATTGGAATTTGTAACATCCCATGTTACTTCTGGACCCCTCAACTTAGATTGGGTTAGGCCTGGGTGAGATTTAAGGAAGACCAACTATGTTTGACCCTAGGTAGTGGGTGGTAGCCATGTGGGGCCCACTATAGGACCACATTCAAACTAGGTCAAACTAGCCTAAGTGAGGACCCTAGCCACTCCATGACCCCACCGCATTTCCCTAACCCTAAAGACAATCTAAGTGGACCCTAGGGCATATCACTAGGTCAACACTTTGACCTAAATCGACCAAAGTCAACCTTGGGCTTAATTGGTCAAACCCACACTCATAAGCCCAATTAGCCTAAGTAGGGTACCCCCTTGACCCAACCCAAGTTGGGTGGTGCCACTAGACCCATTTCCACTAAGTAGGGTCAGCCCACCCACCATGGTTGACCAAGTCAACTCCCCAAGTCAACTAGTCAACAAATTGACCTAAAGGAGTGAAATGAAGACCAAGCCATTTTCCCTTGGACCAAGCCCACCAAAATTGGCCCATGGCCAGCCCAAGTGAACAAGACTAGTCCTACCCCTCTAAATCAGGAGAGAGAATACATGCAAAGGGGTAAAATTGGGATTTTAAGGGTAGGAGGAGAGAGAAAATGGAAAGGGAGGAAAATGGTGGCCACATGGCCACCCCATCAGATGGTTTTAACTGCACAAAACCAGGTGGCCGACCTGCTCTCTCCATTTCCAGCAAAAAACCGTGGCTGTGTGCCACTTGGCAGCTGGGCGGAGCAAACAAAGCTCAAACCAAGCTCAATTAAGGTGTATCTCCATGAACAGCCAAGTTCAGTCCAAACAGACCTCACTAGAAGCTTCAGGAGATAGAAGGGAGTGGAAATCAAGTGCTGGATCATGGAGAATGGTGGAGAATCGAGCTTTCGGGGTGGAGCTCGCCGGCGCACCACCACCACGGCAAACCGCCGCCTGACCCGCAGCCAAGCCCCAATTCAGCTGTGTTTCGCCTCGCCTCTTCCCGTACTAGATTTCTAGATCTATTTAGGGAGATATCGGGCTCAATCGAGCCCGATGCCTTGAGAGGAAAATGGAGAAAGACGGGCTTTTTCTTCTTGCTCGGGTTCGCCGGAGGAGCCAACTCCGGCGGCCCCACCGCCGGGAAACGCTAGCCCCCACCTTAACGAAGGTGGTGGCGATATCCGCCGGCGGTGGTGGTGGCTCAGCTGGCCGGAAATCGCCAGCCAACATCATCCAGGAAAACGCAATCGCAGCCTTCAATCCATTGTGGACGATGAACCGATCCCGTCAGTTTAGGCTTTAAGATTCGTGCTATGATATTGAAATGATTTAATTAATATATGATGAATAGTGAATTCCTGTCACACAATTACAGTCACTTTGCATGTTACTTTTAGGCCTCTTAGATGCATTTCCAGAACTTAGTCTCTCAATGAAAATTGTAGTTGATGGTCTTATGTTTAATTTTCCACCTTAAATGTGTGATTTGGTGTAGTGTACAGTCCTGTAGGGCATTTCTCCTAGGACTGGTCCTAGAGTAGGGCAGACATTAATTTGGATGCCCAGGTCAAACCAGTAGTCACCATGGCCCCATATTTTGGGCACATGCATGATTAGGGCATACTTAGCCCCTGCCAAAAATTAGGAATTTTTGGAGAAAAGTTTCCTATAGTGTTTGCCAAAATATCAAAATATAAATAAGTGAAATATATGGAGTTTTATACCTCCCCATGGTCCCAAATCTTGGTGGTAGGTCAATGGGGACATCCTTGGTGCATGCTAAAAATTTCAACACCTTGGGTTTACTGCATGTTGGATAATCCACTTGCATGTGTTAGCTCATGTTTTGCCTTGGTGTGCAAATAGTAAAACTTCAAATATGGTGTATTCAGCCCAATGGTGGCTTGCAAAGATCTTGGAATTATTTACAGTGGTTCATTAGGGTAAATTGCATCCCTCAAATTAATCATAGAATTTTTGGAATCAAAAATTCCATTTATTGGAATTTATTTTAAATATAGCTATTTTGGAAATAAAATTGGAAAATAGGTTTTCCTCAAGCACAAATCCTAAAATTTTGCTAAGGCATAGATAATGTTACATTTGACTTAGGAAAAATATGATCCCTCTGTTTTGAAGAGCTTTTGGATTAGATATCTCAAATTGCCCATTTTACCCTTATTTCATTTAATTCTTGAAATGATGGATATTCACCTCAGAAAAATTTGGGATTTATTCTACTGCTATAAAATGGTATTATTAGTTTTGTATAAAGTTCTCAGAATTAATGGATGCCTTGTTAGTTGTTAAATTAATACAATGGCATTTTTGGTAAATATGATTTAATGGAATTCTATAGGCCATTACACAATAACAATTGATGAGACTCTGCCAATAGTCATAAATTAGTATTATAAATGTTCTATAAGTTTCTTGGAATTTTTGATTACATATTGCCTATACTTAATTTGGAAAATGGAATTTATGTGAATTTGGTATTAAATAAGAAATGGGAATAAATATTTAAAGGCAAATTCTGGAACTCTGTAGGAAGCAATATTTTATCATTATACAACTCAGGAAAAATTTCCGAGGTCAGTGGATATTTAATCATACTACTTCATGTGTAAAGTGACCTAGTATTTAATTTAAAAGATTTAATTAAAGGATTATTTTGCCAAGGAAAATTATGAGAATTCATAGGGTAGTTCTCTTAGTTCATACCACCCTAGGATAAATATTTAGGGCCAATATGCCTTAAGGTTTGGAAGATCACATTTTAGGGTAATAATAGGACATGGTCTGCATATAACATAAATAGGTCTTGCCTTAGGGGTTACCAGGGGATTGATTATCGGCAGAAATAAGAGAGTTCAACATAAATAACCCTGGTGTGTAGAATTGTCTTAGTGAGGGATCAAAAGTGCAAGTCTTAGTTAGCAACTGGAGTGGGGGTCGACGGAAGACCGTCGGTTTCCCGGTAACACCTTAAGTCACTAGGGTTATACTAGAGCAATAAAGAGAGCTGGGGAAGAGACATGGGTAGCCATCAACTAAAATAAATATCCTTGCGAAAGGGAATGCTGGGCGTAATCCCAACACAGTTCCTAGTGCCCCTTGAGAGCCCTTCACAGGGAATACCGGGGGCAGTCTTGGGATTAACCTTAAACCTCTAAGTATAATAACCCGTAGACAAGAGTATTCTAATAGGTTAGGACATTGTTGTACCTTCTCGCCCGTGTATGGTTGGAGAGATTCATGATATATGCTCACCCAGTTTGGGGTTTGAGGGAGTTGGTTTAAAGGCACTAATGTGCATTCTCAGCCGTTTTGGGGTTTGAGGGAGTTGGTATAAAGGCACTAATGTGCATTCTCACCCGTTTTGGGGTTTGAGGGAGTTGGTATAAAGGCACTAATGTGCATTCTCACCCATTTTGGGGTTTGAGGGAGTTGGTATAAAGGCACTGATGTGCGTTCTCACTCGGGTTTGGGTTTGAGGGATTCAGGACGGGTTTGGTCCTGCGAGCGGGAGGCTCGGAATGAAATACTTGCATGTGCATAAATAACGTGGCGGGGCATGCGGTACAGGCCGTTCATCACACCGATGGCAGTACGGTGCACCAGGCGGTTGTGAGAGTTAGAGGGGCCAGTGGGTTGTTTTACACTGCGGTCTGGAGGATGATCCCCGATAACACACATCCGACCCAACAAGACTGACGGGTTTGTCAGCAAAGTACGTACGCGAGATTCTAGACTGCACCTTGGACGTGTACAGAGGCGTATGAGAGGGGTCTAAGGCTTGGTAATGTGCATACCGGTCTAGAAGCAGAGACGCCCGCTCCGCTGCTGCCGTAGCCACAGCGGTGGTACCCGAGAGTGATGCTAGCTCTCAAAAAGTGGGAACTAAAGGTCTGTGATCACAGAGTCATTGTGTGTGAGTTGCACTTGCCTGCGCATAAAATTGCATCATATCATTCATTCATATTAGGTCATACGCTTCATAGATCCTTATCATATAAATTAGTATGGGCTCTTTTATATGATAAGTTAAATTTTCTGGAAATCCTAACTTATATATTTGTATGGGCATTTATATAAGTTAGGGTATGTTTGTGATAATAGTATAGTGGTAGTTTAGTTTATTCACTTGTTCATATTACTGTTCTTTACTTTCCTTTACTGCACTGCTCTTACTTATTACTTGTACCGTACTTAGAACTGCTAGAGTAGAACTACATTACTTATTGCACCTCTAGTTAGATTCTGTAACCTGCTTCCACTTTGCTACCCCTTTGTTGTCCTCCGCTTCGTCCTCCCGCTCGGTGCCTAGGAGCTGCGGGGCGAGGTGCGGAGGAAACGACTTAGTCTTTTTTGACTAATGGTCGGTGACCAACTATTTTTAGGAGCCCGTGGAGATGGAGCACCAGCACGTCGAGGAGGCAGGACATGAGGAGCAGATACCGCTTCAGCAGGCTACTAACACTACTGTACGTCCTCAGGTGGGACGAGATCTGATGTTCTAGTATAGCTTCCGCATTTATTATTTTGTGAGAGAGTGATTTTGATGTACTGGGCATAAGCCCTTTTTACTCTTTCATTTGTACTCTTTTGTGGACTATAGTGATGTACTTTTCATTTCAGTTATATGATTGTACTATGTGGCTTGTGGACTGATGGTTTCATATACAGTTTTACTTCTTCTTCTCATATTGGCCTACATGTTAAATGATCGTACTAGCCGGCAGAATCGGCGTGTTGCGGTGTCGACTAACCCGTGAGTTAGTGCCACCATAAGACAGCGGTTCTGGGCATAAGACCCGGTAGCCCTACTTAGTAAGGGGGAGGTGGGGTCTTACACGTAGAGGCTATTCTCGAGAACAAGAGGGCTGTTCTCGAGAATGAAGAGGTTGTTCTTGAGAATAAGGAAGCTTTTCTCGAGAACGAAGAGGTTGTTCTCGAGAACAAGGAAGCTTTTCTTGAGAACGAAGAGGCAGTTATCGAGAATAAGGAAGCTTTTATCGAGAATGAAGTGGCTATTCTCGAGAATAATGAAGCTTTTCTCGAGAACAAGGCAGCAAATTCCCGAGAAGAAAGAACATCTCGAGAACTAAGAATAAATTTTCTCGAGAGCGAAAGATAGAATTCTCGAGCACAAGCAGAAACATTCTCGAGATCGAAAGTTATTCTCGAGAACAAGCATGGGAATTCTCGAGAAGAAGGCCAAAATTCCCGAGAACAAGGAAGCATAACTCGAGAAAAATTAGGCAAAACTCGAGTATATGATCAGCTTCTCGAATACAAGCAAGAAGAACAAAAATCGTCGATGCTTCGTCGAGCTCAGCTCGACTATCGTCGAGCTCCACTTGACGTTCGTCAAACGGACATAGGAAAAACCTCATTCGATGAATTCTGTACAAATTTTATGAAACTCAAGACCCGATCGTCGATCTCAGTTCAAAAATCTTCGAACGCCAAGAAACAAACATTCCGTTCAACGAACTATGCACTGAAATCGTCAATCTTAGAACCCATAAATGCTCGATGTCCGTCGAGCTCAGCTCGATGTCCGTCGAGCGACTAGAAATCACAAGAAACAATGAGTTCGACAAAAACCCACCCCTATAGGAGAGCTTCCCGAGAATAAAAACACGGTTAAGGCTTTGACATAGTAATTATCTTACTCAGATAGTTGAACAAGGAAATATGAGTTCAAAACAGAGGCCCAAACGTGCCGAATTAAATGATTTAAACAGCGAAGACAACCCTAGAATCCGACGTACCTGATGAGTCCAAGTTATACACATTTTTTTGGACTCATTTGGGCTAGTTTTCTCGTCGATGCACTACACTTTAGAGCCATATTTGTTCATATTTTTTATTATGTCCATTCCAAGATTAGTGCACTTTTGGCCCTCTTTCAGTGTAATTTTCTTAGTTATTATTCTTGTGCCCTACTTGTTGTTTTGCTATGTTTGGAGACTCTAGTACGCCCATCTCGATGGCTCTGTTGTTTTTGATGCAGGTACAAGGGTCGCGTGCATGATCCAGGATTGTTTTGGAGAGTTTTCTGCATAAGGGCCACTGGTCGTGCGTTTTTAACACGCGCACGATCAGTGGACCCCTTAGCGCACAACTAATGGTCGTGCATGGCCTACTCATCATATTCCCAAACAGTCCAGGTACACTGCACACGATAATTGGAGCTATAGAGCAGGACACGGGTCGCGCACAACTGCTCGTGTGCGCTATACAAGCTTTTCTTCTATTCTTTCTTTTCTAATCGCACGATCTTGGGATATAGTGTGCACGACCACTGGTAGTGCGCCACTGATTGTGTGCATATATATTATTTTTTCTTTCAAGGTACAGGTTTCTCTGGGAATTGAGCGCACTATCATCAACCGATAGTGCGCACGATCACTGGTCGTGTGCTATTGATCGTGCGCTCTGATTATTCTGCTTCCGTAAATAAGGCCCTGCTCCGCGAATTAGGGCACGTTTTGTCATTTTTTCATTTGACAGCTACGTGCAAAGTGTCGTTCCTTTCCTCCAGAGGACCTCCACTTATCTGCAGCTTCCGGGAAGCATTCTCCGGCCATCCGAAGCCATCCTCAACCTTCGAAGAGCTCCTGGCCAACAACAACGAGCAACGAGATCTGTTGGTGTTATTCCACTAGATAAAGGGAAGAAAGGATTGAAGAAAGTGAAGGAAGATGGAGAAGAACAAGTGGATTGATGGCCCATTTGCATCTGGTAGCGACCATGGACAGAGTCGTGGAGTGGATTTACAACCCACCACTCCGGCCAAGAACCACGGCTAAGCTTTTACCCCTTGCAGTTTATTCTACCTTTTCTCTTTGTGGATTGTATTGTTAAGCTTGTAATGAACCTAAACTTATCTTAATTTGTCTATGAATGAAGTGTGTTTGGGTTGTTTACATTCTCTTTGTTAGTTGTGATGCATTCGCCTCTGCTCAAATCCACTCACTCGCGTACTTGAACCACCCTAGCAGAGGCTAGAGTTGGTGGATGAATAGTTGATTATTACCCTCACACTCCGCACTTGCTCTCCATCCATCCGCCCAACAAAGCATTACATAGCATCCTGCACTCACTTCCTCCTCCAAGCGAAGCGGTGCTGGTGACCCGCAGTAGTTTTCTCTTTGTTCTGTAGCCTTAGGAACCCAGACCAACCCCCTTGTTTTTTATTTTAACTGTTAGTAACGATATTCACACGACACTATCACGTACCCTTCCTGCATTCTCTCGAGATCGACATTCGGGGAAGCTATTCCCAAAATAATACATGACAGTGACCGGTACACTTGCCGACGATGCATCAGTACCACTCTTGAGACATAACATCAAATGCTCTCACAAGCAAAGAAAAGATCACCATAAGGGTCCAAACACACGCCGAGACTCCAAAATGCTTGGAACGTAATAGAACTGTACAAGCCCAAGGCCTCAAAGACTCATCCTTAATATCATGGAAAACATTCCAACCCATCAGAATCCCAAAATTAGGATAAACAAGCTCAACAGACGCGAAAACGCACAAACGGTGTCACGCCGTTAACAAAATTAAAAAGGGTAACGCCCTAAAGTCGAAATTATGATGTCGACAAACCAAATAATGAGATCAGAAATTCAGGGGCATTACAACGTCACATCAGGCCCTGTCACTTGGCCTGGCTGCCCTCCTGTACAACCTCTTGCTCTATCTGCGACGTTTCCTCCTAAAAAGGATGATATATCAACCGCTAGTCATAAAGACTATGTGGCTATTACATTCGCTGACACAGCGACTCTTAGGCACCGGGCGAAGAAAAGGAACACGGGTGCAATATATATAAGTAGTTTTACAAGCAGGTGGAGAATGTATAAACATGAGTAACAACAGAAGTAAAGGTATAACATTATTATCAACATTATATTGTAACAGTTCTATGCAAAACATATCCATCCATCAAAGTAAGTAGGTCTACAACTGGAAATTAACTTAACTTTTATGAATGCCCATATAGATATATAAGTTAAGGACAGTCTTAACAGTAAAGTAACTCATCATATTAGAGTGCCCATACAAACTTATATGATAAGCATCTAATGCGGTGCAATCCAATGTATGAATGGCATATGATGACTCATAAATATTTACACACATGGAAACTTCTATGTCGATAAAGACTTGTAGTTCCCACTTTTCGAGCAGGTATCTAACCTCTCAGGCACCATCCGTCGTGGCCAGATGGTGACAGTAGAGTGGGCTACTCCACTACTAGGTGGGCATCGACACTACCAAGCTTAGGCCTACGTACGACTCAGCATAAGAACACAACAGCTTAGCTCATGCGTACTATGGCTCAGAGGGATCTTGTGTAGATGTGCACTATGAACATATCCATACTTTGGCCTATCCTTGTGGCCTAGAAGGAGCCTCGGGAGTGAGCACCGAGTACCAAAGCCCCACCACGCAAGTCTATCTTCCAACTCCCGACGGTGTGACGACTGTCGAGCCCGTAGACCTGCCAAACTATCCTTAAACAAAGATTATGACATTGCATGTCAACTCACAGTGCATGCATTTTCACTTGGTCATGCCATCACGTCCAAGAGCTCCATAATGAGTCTCTTTTCATCATTCACATCTTGTGTTCAACAACACGTAAGGGCTCCACACTGAGTACCTTATCAACGCATCATTCTAGTATGACAAACACAAATGCACGTCCAACCCTTCCATCTTTCCATACCACACAAGGGTTCATCATTTACACAAGTGGCAAGCCACCCTATACAACATACCAATCTCACATTGTTACCCATGGGGAGACAAAACTCTAAGCAGAGAACTATACTCATTATCCTTCAAAACTTGAGATCACTATTCCACATATTCCATGGCCATGAATTAATCTCATCCAATTCCTTCCCAAATTGTCAAGCATTCAGCAACAAGTATACTTCCTTATGATAATCACAACAGTATAATGATACTTCACATATTCATCAAACATGATAACATAGATATAGGTTACACATTCAATTATCGGGCATCACACCATCTTCCAAAACCTATTTTATCCTCTGATTATAATCATGCACATCATTGCCAGATTTTATAAGAGTATCATTTGTAAAATAAAATCTTATCGAATCATTTGTTCACTAACTCTTCGCAAACCATTTGTTTATCAAACTCCTTTAAACTATTTGTACAAACATGTTTCACAAAATCATTTATTTACTTATGGATCTAACAACTGAATCCTATCAACCACTTGTTTATCACGATCACAAATAAACTAAGTTAACCAAAACCTCAACACCTTCCTATTACAACCTTTCTACCGAGTCCAGATCTGATTATACACTAATCCCGAAACAAAGAGCACTTAATTGTTACCATACAACAACTTCGACTAGACTTTCACGAGGCTACATGACTCGTATGAATGCGTGTAATCATCCGTTGGAAAGATATTTCCAAGGACTACCATTTTTGTATTTGTCCAAAGTCACAAATCTGGTCGTAACATACCCAAAATCTGCCTCGAAATTTGATGCACACAGAAAATAGATTTATGCACGCATCTTAAAGCAAAACGAACGACATTGGTTCTTCTTCTTCTTCCTCTAGGCACTAGTTCATAACTACATCCAGATTTTCCTCCTCCCTTATTCACCCTCAATAGATCATTTCTCTTTGTTGGGTACATTGGTCAAATGTACCTGATTTGAAGAAGCCTCACCTAACTCAATGATATACATCAGAATGTATTTGATGTTTGTTTGAGTTACTTGTGCAGGTTAGTTATACACTGGACTGAAGCTGAAAATTTCTAAGTCCATGTGTCGACACCCAGAGGGAAAGTGTCGACACTTGAGAAAGCTTGTGTCGACACCCAGACAAGCAGTGTCGACACTTGGAGTCATTGTGTCGACACCTGGGAAGAAGTGTCGACACCAGTCAGAAAGTGTCGACACTTGGAGTTGTGTCGACACTCTGTGTAGAAGAATGCAGAAAAGCTGTGTCGACACTTGGCAGAAGTGTCGACACCTAGAAGAGCTGAGTCTACATCAGAAAGTGTCGACACTTGGAGTTGTGTCGACACTCAGCAAAATTCTGCAGAGACTAAGTACAAGTGTCGACACTCAACACAATGTGTCGACACTCAATCAGCAGAGTCAAAATATGAAGAATGTGTCGACACTCAACACAATGTGTCGACACACACTCAAAGGAGTCAACACTTGAAGATTGTGTCGACACTCAGCACAATGTGTCGACACATAACCAGAAGACTCAACACTTGAAGAAAGTGTCGACACAAGGAGCTGTGTCGACACTTAGCAAAGAACAGAAAAGTTGTAAAATATTCTAAGTACAAGTGTCGACACTAAAGGAATGTGTCGACACTCAGCTGAAGAAACAAGATTGAAGACTTGTGTCGACACCAAGAAGCAGTGTCGACACTTGACAGTTTCAACACATGAAGATGTGTCGACACAAAGGAGATGTGTCGACACTTAGAAGAATACAGATAAAGAATGAAGTACAAGTACTTGTGTCGACACTCAATTTCAGTGTCGACACATGCAGAAGAAACTGTGTCGAGACATACAAGGAATTGTGTCGACACCTTGTAGACTTGTGTCGACATTACACAACATGTGTCGACACTTGGTCTATAAGTGTCGACACTTAAGAACAGAAAGTCTCGACACTAACTGACAGTTAGTGAGATTTCAAGAAGTGACTGGTTGACATGACAGCTGCCAATCCAGCCGGTCTACAGCAACTGTCAAAGAAGTCAAAAGTCTGTTATAAACCGGATCAGCCGGTTACCATGAAGGAAGCCTATAAATAGGCACCCACAGTTTACAAAAAAGTTGTTAAGTGGTTAAGTTGTTCACAATCATTACTTGTTGTGAGAATAATTGAAGTGGTTGATCAGATTAAATCAAGAAGTGATACATAGAGGATCAACACAAGAAGATCAGGCAGTCCAACTGCAGATCTAAGTAGTTGGAGAGAGAGAGCTCCAACCAAGGATTCAGTCTTTGGAACTAAGGCTGAGAAGAAGAATTCAGAGTCATCTGGATTTCAAGAAGCAGAGATCAAGGATCAACTGCAGTAGATTCAGACTAATTCAGTTCTACTCAAGAAGCTTTGAAGAAAGCTAAGTCAGTTTGGATCAAGCTGAGTTCTTCCAAGAACTCTTCAAGAAACTCTCAACTCCTCTCATCCTTTCTGAGTTGTAGAGTTAGCATTTGTAATTTCTATTTAAACTTGTAAGATCCATTGGATCTGAGTTATTGTAAGCCTATTTTATAAAGGCTGAGGGTAGGGCTTGGTGCCTGAGTGTAGGAGTTGAAGAACTCTGAGTGTAGGCCTTAATTGGCTGAGTGTAAGCCTTGATTGGCTGAGTGTAGGCCTGGGTGGCTGAGTGTAGGCCTTTTGGCTGAGTGTAAGGCTTTGGGCCTGAGGTAGGAACCTTGTTGGGTTCTGAGCTAGTGGAGAAGTTTGGCCGAATGTAGTACACTGCTAGATAGGCGAAGGGGGAAAGTGGATGTACCCAAAGATTGGGGAACCACTATAAATTAGTGTGTTTGCTGTGCTGTGCTGTGAATTGACTGCTTAATTTCTGTAATTGCTGTTAGCTGTAGTATCCTGTGAAAAACTGTTGTGCTGTCAAACAAAAGTTAAAAAAGGTTTAGGTCACCTATTCACCCCCCCCCCCTCTAGGTGTTTAGGTACCATATCTTTCAAGTGGTATCAGAGCCAGGTTCCTCAAAATCAGGACTAACTGTCTGAGGAGATCCAGTTTGGCAGATTCAGTATAAGTCAGGAAACAGGAAACAGTTTCAAGAAAATCAAGAACATGGGTTCTTCAGAGAATCATAAGGAGTTGGTTCAATGAAACTACCTATATGCAGAAAAGAGATCTTTGGATCTGGAAAGAGAGGGTTAGGCTTTTTATGGAAGCCTCTGACCCTAGGATATACATCACAGTCAAAGAAGGGCCATATGTGCCCATGAAGATTTCAGTATTGGATGCAAATCAGAGGACTCCAAAGGATTTCTCTGAAATGACCAAGGATGAGATTGTCCTAGCAACCATGGACAAAAGAGCACAGAATATAATAGTTAGTGCAATTGATGATGCCACCTTCCAGAACCTTATTCACTGTAAAACTGCAAAAGAAATGTGGGACACCCTCATTGTCTATATGGAAGGTTCTGAAGAAGTAAGGCAAGATAGGAAGTCCTTGCTTAATCAAGAATATGAGAGCTTTAGGCAAGGAAGAGGAGATAGCATCACTGAATGCTACAAGAAATTTTATAGAATTGTAAATGAACTCATGTCATATGGAAGAGAGTTCACAAACTATGAGTTGAATGATAAATTCTTAAGGTCCCTCACCAAAGACTGGGACACCAAGATCTGTGCCATCAGAGAAATGGCAAAGTTGGGAGAAATTCCTCCTCCCACACTTTTTGGCAAGTTGTTATCTTATGAGATGCAATTGTCAGTGAGAAAAGAAGAAGAAAAGTCAACAAGGACTGAATACAGAGAAAAGACTGTTGCCTTTAAGTCAGATGTACCCAGAAAGAGCAGGACCAAGTCATCAACTCCTCCTCCTGAGGTAGTTGAATCAGAATCTGAAGAGTCAGAAAGTACAAAATCTACAAGCAGTGAAAGTGATGAAGACTTTGCTGCATTCACCAGACATTTTCAGAAGTTCCTTAAGAAGAAACAGTGGAGGTCTAGACCTTCATCTTCCAAAGGGAAAGAGGTTCAGTATCAGGAAAAGAAGCCTTCAAAGAAGGACAAGAAAAGGACCAAGACTAGTAAGGCAACTGGATCCAAGATAATTTGTTACTGCTGCAATAGACAGGGCCATGTTATTGCAGACTGTCCTGAAAGAAGGAAAGAATCCAGTGACAAAAAGAAAACACACTTCAAAGGAAAGAAGGAGAAGTCCTTTGTTGCAAAGATTGAGAAGACTCTTTCAGACATGTCTTCTTCAGACACAGAGACAGATGCTGAAGCCTATATAGGGCTAATTGCTGAAGAAGAAGAAGAGTTTATGCAGATCATGGAATCTATCTATGAGCAAGAAGACTGTCAGAGCCAAGGACTGATGGCTTTGACTGAAAGTACCAAAAACCTGGAGCAGCCAGGACCCAGTCAGGTACAAGGTTTAACTCAAAGTTCTGATTCCAGTTCTAGTTCAGAGTCAGATTATTCTTCATCAAGTGATGAGAATATATCTGAGTCTGAGGGAGATATTCATCAACTCTCTAGATGAATATCAAAGTACTATTGCAAGCCTATAAGAAAAGCAAGACCCTAGCCAAAAATTTGGCCAAGGAAATTGCTGATCTCAAGCAGCAGCTGCAATAGATTATGAGAAGAATTATGATCAAAAACTGAATGAAGTGCCAGGCTGAAACACATTACTGTGATTCAGATGGGTACTATTACATTTAAAAATGATCAAATTAAGAAACTGGAGATTAATCTTCAGAAGGAGAAAGAGCTAGTAGCTAGGTTTTCAAAACCTAAATCAGTGCTACCCTTGATTGATGATTTTGTTCATCATAAAGGAAAGACTGGACTGGGTTTTGTTAATCCAGCTAGGACTGTTCAGGATCAGTCCAAGTCCAAGGGCAAAGCCCCAACATTCAACAAGACTGCTGTAGTTAAGACAGCTAAGTCAGACCTAAGCAAAGGTACAACAAATTTGAATGTTGGTGCTGTGGCAAGGTTGGCCACTTTGCTTTGGATTGTTGGCACAATGCCAGTGCCAAGTTGTGTAGCAAGTTACCTGTTGGAAAGACAGCAGGTAGCTATGTCAAATTGCAAACTAACAATCACCAAGGACCCAAGTTTACTTTGGGTTCTAAGGTTCATTAATTTGTTTTGCAGGAGAATCCAAGTGGCCATACCCCTACATGGTACTTGGATAGTGGATGTTCCAGACACATGACTGGAACTAGGGGACTACTGAAGGACTACATCCCAATCAAAAATGGTCCAAAGGTGACCTTTGGTGGTTCTGAAAAAGGAATCATCAAAGGGTTTGGTAACATTCTTCTAACCTTGTTACCATTACTCAAGTGGCTTATGTTAAAGGTTTGAAACACAACCTCATTAGTATAAGTCAATTAAGTGATGTAGGGTATGACATCTCATTTGTTAAAAATGGTTGTCATATCAAGAGGTCAAGTGATCAAAGATCATTTTGACAGGATATAGAAAGAGAAATGTCTATTGTTTAGACATTATGGTTGAGAACAATAGTTCTCCAGTTTGTCTTGTAGCTGATGAGACAGTCTCTCAATGTGTCAAATGGCACAAGAGGCTTGCTCATCTTAATTACAAGACTATTGGCAAACTCTTTAGTAAAGAGTTAGTGAGGAATGGTCCTCAAGTTAAGTGTGTCAAAGATGGCATTTGCTCAGCTTGTCAAAAGGGCAAGCAGACTAAATCCACCTTTAGAAGCATTGACAACAAAGGATGCTGTGAGGTGTTTATACCTCTTGCATATGGATCTATTTGGTCCAATGCCAGTTCACAGCTTAGGTAGGAAGGTCTACACCTTTGTAGTTGTTGATGACTACTCAAGGTTTTCCTGGGTGTTCTTCTTAAAGCAGAAATCTGAAACACCTAGTGTCTTCCATAGTTTTGTTAAGCAAATTCAGAATGAATTGAACTGTACAGTGGTCAAAATTAGAAGTGACCATGGTACTGAGTTTCAGTCTGAAAGCATGACAAAGCTGTGTGAAGACTATGGGATATTTCAAGAATTCTCTTCACCTAGAACACCTCAGCAAAATGGCATTGCTGAAAGGAAAAATAGGACCTTGATAGAGGCTGGTAGAACCCTATTAAGTGATTCATCACTGCCAGAATATTTCTGGGCTGAAGCAGTAAACACTGCATGCCATGTGATAAATAGGGCTACCATCACTAAAAGGTTAAACAAGACCCCCTATGAAGTAGTGAAAAGGCAGGAAACCAAATCTATCCTATTTCAGGATTTTTGGTTGTAAATGCTTCATACTTAACAATGGGAAGTCTTACTTAACTAAGTTTGCTGCCAAATCCCAAGAGGGAGTGTTTGTTGGGTACAGCAGTAATAGTAAGGCTTATAGAGTCTACAACTTGACTACACAAGTTGTAGAGGAGTCTGTGCATGTAGTTTTTGATGAGACACTTCTTATTAACAATGAGTTGTCTAGTAGTGTGTGCAGCCCCACAGGTCTTTCTAAGAAGATGGACAAGCTAACCATAGAAGATGTACCTGCTGCAAGACAGCAAGTAGAAGAAGATGGCTTATGTCCAGGGGGAGAACTACATGTACCAGGAGCTGAAGAAGTTCAAGGAACTCAGCATGATGAAGATGCTGAAGAAGTACAACCAGAAGTAAGGATGCCTCCAGCCAACAGGCATCTAAGAGATCATCCAGTGGAGCTGATCATTGGAGATCCAAGACAAGGTGTTCAGACAAGGAGCAGAAATCAGAATGCTGCAGTATATTCAAGTTTTCTGTCTCAAATAGAACCAAAGAAATTTGAAGAAGCAATACAAGATCCACAGTGGACTGAAGCTATGCAGGAAGAGCTAAACCAGTTCAAGAGGTGCAAGGTTTGGGACTTAGTTCCTAAGCCTAAAGATCACAATGTGATAGGAACAAAGTGGATCTACAGAAACAAGTTAGATGAACAAGGAGTCATCATTAAGAATAAGGCAAGACTGGTTGCAAAAGGATATAGGCAAGAAGAAGGTATTGATTTTGATCAAACCTTTGCTCCAGTAGCCAGACTGGAAGCCATCAAGGATGTTCTTGGCCTATGCAACCTACCAAGGATTCAAAGTATACCAAATGGATGTGAAGTCAGCATTCCTTAATGGTAATTTAAAAGAAGAAGTATATGTGGAGCAGCCTTCAGGTTTTGTTGATCCTACTCTTCCACATTATGTCTATAGACTTAGGAAAGCATTGTATGGGTTAAAGCAAGCTCCTAGAGCTTGGTATGAAACCCTATCTAGTTTCCTCATTGAGAACAAGTTCACAAGGGGGAAAATAGATAAGACTCTATTCCTTAGGGAATCTAGAGGCAAAGTAATACTTGTCCAAATATATGTAGATGACATTATATTTGGGTCTACTGAAAGTAGCCTTTGCAAAAAGTTTGCAAAGCTTATGCAAAGTCAATTTGAAATGAGTAGTATGGGAGAACTGAAGTTTTTCTTGGGTCTCCAAGTTAAACAGACTGAAAGTGGCTTGTCCATATGTCAGTCAAAGTTCACCCTAGAACTCATAAGGAAATATGGTATGGATTCCTCCAGTACCATGAAGACTCCTATGGGGTCAAGTATGTCTCTAAGCAAGGATGATGCAGGGAAACCTGTGGATGAAACCTTGTATAGAGGGATAGTTGGCTCCCTACTATACTTGACTGCAAGTAGGCCTGACATTATGTATGCTACATGTGTTTGTGCCAGGTATCAAGCCTGCCCCAAAGAATCTCACTTGACTGCAGTCAAGAGAATCTTGAGATATCTAAAGGGCACACCTTATCTAGGCCTCTGGTACCCTAGGAATGGAGATTTTGATCTAACAGGCTATTCAGATGCAGACTTTGCAGGATGCAAAGAAGATAGAAAAAGCACAACTGGATCCTGTCAATTCCTAGGTGGAAGACTCATTTCATGGAGTAGTAAGAAGCAAACCAGTGTGGCCATCTCCACAGCTACGAGTCAGAATATGTAGCTGCAGGAAGTTGCTGTGCTCAACTTCTGTGGATTCAACATCAGCTAGAAGACTATGGATGTCAGGTAAGTAGAACTCCACTTTATTGTGATTCTACAAGTGCTATTTCCATAGCTAATAATCCCTGTATCACATAGTAGAACTAAACATATTGAGATAAAATATCACTTTCTTAGGGAGCATGTAGAAAGAAATGATATTGCACTTGAATATGTTAAAACAGATAATCAGATAGCTGATATGTTTACTAAGCCCTTAGAAGAAGCTAAGTTTAATAGGTTCAAAATTGAACTAGGTATGATAAACTTAGACTAAGTATACAGAACAAAAATTGGCTAAGTAAAAAGGTGTCGACACATAGACAAGTCTATGTCGACACAGAATAGTAAGTGTCGACACTTCAGGAAAATGGTGTCGACACAATTAGGAAGTTAGTGTCGACACTTCAGAATGTTAGTGTCGACACATGTCGAGTAGGTGTCGACACATCCAATAAAGTGTCGACACTTAAGTTTTACTCATTTTTCTAAGTAAAGTCTCGACACATGTCGAGTATAGTGGTGTCGACACTTAACCAAGTGTCGACACATAAAATCTGTTGACTAATTTGTGTCGACACATGAGTGTCGAGACATTATAAGTCAGTGTCGACACTTATTGACAGTGTCGACACATCTTTAGAAATTCATCCCGCCTGTTCGTCTTCAAACAAGGAAGGTATATATAGGGTTCTGTCTTTGATTGTCGACACGCTTTCAAAGTTTCGAGACCTAAACTCTTGTGTCGACATTTCTCTCATCTCAAGACTAATTCTCAAAACCCTAATGGCTCCCAAGCTGGAAGAGAACGTAAACGAAGGCTATGAGCTTGTGCGAGGCGCATTCGACGACAGCGATCAAGAAATCAAATCAGTGATAACCCTAATTGCCAATTCAGGATTGGAGTTCTTGGTTTCAGAACCAACGAAAATATGGAAGAAGGAAGTCATTGAATTTCTTTCTGGGCGTCTGTAGATGACTCAGGCTACAGGATTAAGTCAAGGGTGCATGGCACCAAGGTCAAAATTTCACCCAAGTCTTTAAGAAAGGTACTTCAGCTACCTAAAGTTCAAGATGAAGAGGAAGTAATGCTTCTAAGACCAGGGAAGCTCTTACTTGGTGTGGACTGGATCCAAAGATGAAGGTGGGATCAGTCTTTAACAGAAAAGGTATGAATAATCAAGGCAAGTTCTTGTCTGAATAGTGGGCAAGGTAATACTGAGCAAGCCAGGAGGGCATGACAGGGTGTCTGCCTCCATGTTTGAAGTCATGACCAGAATCATCTTCAATCTGAAAACAGATGGTCAATGGTGGTTTTATGAGAAAGTAAGAAAGCCTGAAGAAGCCCAATCTGGGCAGGATACTAAGTCTCTACCTGGCTGGATCAATTCCAGAGGTAATGAGCACTGCTGCAGGAACTAAGATCAATCATATGAGGAGATGGACTCAAGGATATTCTCTAGATGGGAAAGGGTGCTGGTGTCAAAGGAATTGGCCACCCCTGAGAAAAACAAGCTTCTAAGAAAGACTCTCCTCCCAGGAAGAAGAGGAAGACTGCTGCTGTGCCTCAAGAGTCCTCAGCAGCTCAGGCAGTGAAGAACATGTGGTCTTCACTCCTGAAAGTCCAGTTGATGTGGCTGCAGAGAAGACACCTGCTCCTCAGGAGCAGCTGACATCCAGGGGGAGCTTCCAGGTGTAGCAGAACCATCTACACTGGAGAGTGAACAAGCCACCCTCCTCATTCAAGAGGTACTTGTTGACTAATACTTTGAATTTTCTATAATAAATTCTGATTTGTCTGATGACCATCAGCAAAATCAGCAAGCAACCAAGAACCAGATGTTGTTCTTCCAGACACATCTGTTGTGATACCTGAAAGTGGTTGAAGAACCAAGTACATCTCCTGCACAGTCTCCACCAGAATATACCATGGAAGATCTCTTTCTGAATTTAGATCAAGATGATTTTGATATGGAAAAGAATGCTGCTGATACAGTAAAATGCTGCTGCTGAGGGGGAGAACTTGGATAGAAGTTGTGGAAGAGCCTATAAGGCTAGATACTGAGAAGGCACAAGATGTGCATACTGAAAAACAATCCAGCCCTAAGGATAGGGTGGATATAGCCAGTACATCAGACTCTGAGATGATGAAGCTGAGCAAGCTAAGAAAAAAAGTTCTTTGTTTTCAAAAGAAGAAGCCAGAGCTATAAGAAGGCTCTCCAAACAGTTGCTCAACATTCCTAGTTCAACAAGCTCCATCCACTGATTACAGTGCTCTATACTGCTTGCCTTGCAAATCAAGATGGATGAACAAAGGAAAGCTTTAGAAACTTATGTTGATGAAGGGCACAAAGCACTACAATCTGATCTGGGCCAGGAAATCAAGTCAATAAGGTTGAAATGAACCTTAATAAAAGGGAAATGACTGATTGTTTTACCAAGGGTGCTCATGCAGTAGTCTATCTGGCTAAACATCAAGAAACCAATAAAGAGAAAGTGGATGATATAGCACTAAAGCAAGGCTATGTGCTGGAGAATCAGTTAAGGATGAATGATAATTTGACTGCATCTCACAATGCAATAGTCACTGAAACTCAAGAATAAATCAGATGAACCTTCAACTTCCTCTGCTGCTGCCAAAGCTGATTTTGATAAACTATTTCAAGCAGAGATTGCTGCTGTAAGACTGCCATAAAGATTCCAGAAGGTCATTTCAGAACAGCTTACAAAGCTTAGACCTTTCTTTAAAGAGGGCATAAGGTATTTGGATAGCCAAATCAGATTCCAGAAAGATGATGTGAGAGATCATGTAGCCCAAGAAGTCATAAAGGGGGAGAGAGTGTTAGTCAAGGCCAGTTCTGAGCATGCAAAATGGATTTCAAATTCCATCAGGGCTACACTTGGATATCCTCCCCTGTGTGATGATGACAATGTAGCTGAATCTGGTATTCAAGGAACATATCTTGGAGGTGAGCAACAAGCAGTGGCTGATGTAATCTATCCACCTCCAGACTTTGAAATGATTCATGCAGATATAAGCACAATGTATAGTCCACCTGCTGGCAAGCCTAATATTATTCTGGAAAAGGTTGTTCAACCTATCACAGCTGCAATGCAAGAGGCTTTGGACAAGGAAGAAGAAACTAGGCTGTCAAAGAAGAAGTTTAGGGAAATTGCTGAGCAAAAGCCAGATTTTGAACAATGGAGCCCTACTTCTAGGAACATAATTCTCACAGCCTGGAAAGCAGCCAAGGACAATGCCCATGAGAGAACAAGTGGTTCTCAGAGGCTGAATGGAGAAAGCATGAGAGTAGGCAGGAAGCAATTGTCCAATATAGAAGGAAGGCTAAGTTAGGAAAGCTACCTCCAACAGCTGTGGAGCCTAGCAAGTACTTTCCTAAGCCCTATCATTATTTTGAAAGACAAAAGATCAAGGCTGAAGAACAGAAGAAGAAGGACTCTAAAGGGAAGAAGACTGCTGAAGCTGAGCCTGCTGCTGCTGCTGCTGTGAAAGCTCAAGTTAAAGCTGGAAAAGGCATTTATTAAAGAACCTGATCAGCACTAGATTAGGAATTAACTTGATGCTTGTTGTAATCTGTTAAGTGATAAAACATTGTAATACTTCATTGAAAATGTATAAGGAACATTATTGGAACAGTATATGATAAATAAGTATGAATGTTCTGAAATATGTGTGTTTCTTAATTGTTCTGCAATGTTTAATAAGTATACATGTGTGCTTTATTACATGTTCAAGTTTACCCTGTTGTCATTTATATGTTTTACATCATTTTGTAATTTTTAATTATGAGTGGTGTATATCATTGACTAAGGGTTATGACTTCTCCAAATAGGGGGAGATTGTTGGGTACATTGGTCAAATGTACCTGATTTGAAGAAGCCTCACCTAACTCAATGATATACATCAGAATGTATTTGATGTTTGTTTGAGTTACTTGTGCAGGTTAGTTATACACTGGACTGAAGCTGAAAATTTCTAAGTCCATGTGTCGACACCCAGAGGGAAAGTGTCGACACTTGAGAAAGCTTGTGTCGACACCCAGACAAGCAGTGTCGACACTTGGAGTCATTGTGTCGACACCTGGAAGAAGAGTCGACACCAGTCAGAAAGTGTCGACACTTGGAGCTGTGTCGACACTCAGTGTAGAAGAATGCAGAAAAGCTGTGTCGACACTTAGCAGAAGTGTCGACACCTAGAAGAGCTGAGTCTAACATCCAGAAAGTGTCGACACTTGGAGTTTGTGTCGACACTCAGCAAAATTCTGCAGAGACTAAGTACAAGTGTCGACACTCAACACAATGTGTCGACACTCAATCAGTAGAGTCAAAATATGAAGAATGTGTCGACACTCAACACAATGTGTCGACACACACTCAAAGGAGTCAACACTTGAAGATTGTGTCGACACTCAGCACAATGTGTCGACACATAACCAGAAGACTCAACACTTGAAGAAAGTGTCGACACAAGGAGCTGTGTCGACACTTAGCAAAGAACAGAAAAGTTGTAAAATATTCTAAGTACAAGTGTCGACACTAAAGGAATGTGTCGACACTCAGCTGAAGAACAAGATTGAAGACTTGTGTCGACACCAAGAAGCAGTGTCGACACTTGACAGTTTCAACACATGAAGATGTGTCGACACAAAGGAGATGTGTCGACACTTAGAAGAATACAGATAAAGAATGAAGTACAAAGTACTTGTGTCGACACTCAATTTCAGTGTCGACACATGCAGAAGAAACTGTGTCGAGACATACAAGGAATTGTGTCGACACCTTGTAGACTTGTGTCGACACTTACACAACATGTGTCGACACTTGGTCTATAAGTGTCGACACTTAAGAACAGAAAGTCTCGACACTAACTGACAGTTAGTAGAGAATTTCAAGAAGTGACTGGTTGACATGACAGCTGCCAATCCAGCCGGTCTACAGCAACTGTCAAAGAAGTCAAAAGTCTGTTATAAACCGGATCAGCCGGTTACCATAAAGGAAGCCTATAAATAGGCACCCACAGTTTACAAAAAGTTGTTAAGTGGTTAAGTTGTTCACAATCATTACTTGTTGTGAGAATAATTGAAGTGGTTGATCAGATTAAATCAAGAAGTGATACATAGAGGATCAACATAAGAAGATCAGGCAGTCCAACTGCAGATCTAAGTAGTTGGAGAGAGAGAGCTCCAACCAAGGATTCAGTCTTTGGAACTAAGGCTGAGAAGAACAATTCAGAGTCATCTGGATTTCAAGAAGCAGAGATCAAGGATCAACTGCAGTAGATTCAGACTTATTCAGTTCTACTCAAGAAGCTTTGAAGAAAGCTAAGTCAGTTTGGATCAAGCTGAGTTCTTCCAAGAACTCTTCAAGAAACTCTCAACTCCTCTCATCCTTTCTGAGTTGTAGAGTTAGCATTTGTAATTTCTATTTTAAACTTGTAAGATCCATTGGATCTGAGTGATTGTAAGCCTATTTTATAAAGGCTGAGGGTAGGGCTTGGTGCCTGAGTGTAGGAGTTGAAGAACTCTGAGTGTAGGCCTTTAATTGGCTGAGTGTAAGCCTTGATTGGCTGAGTGTAGGCCTGGGTGGCTGAGTGTAGGCCTTTTGGCTGAGTGTAAGGCTTTGGGCCTGAGGTAGGAACCTTGTTGGGTTCTGAGCTAGTGGAGAAGTTTGGCCGAATCTAGTACACTGCTAGATAGGCGAAGGGGGAAAGTGGATGTACCCAAAGATTGGGGAACCACTATAAATTAGTGTGTTTGCTGTGCTGTGCTGTGAATTGACTGCTTAATTTCTGTAATTGCTGTTAGCTGTAGTATCCTGTGAAAAACTGTAGTGCTGTCAAACAAAAGTTAAAAAAGGTTTAGGTCACCTATTCACCCCCCCCCCTCTAGGTGTTTAGGTACCATATCTTTCACTCTTCATGAAACCAAGTCCATCAACTTCACATCGAAGAAAGGAGAGGTTGAATACTATAAATATCTAGGACAAGTTCCTAGCATAGTCTCTCCCTAAGAGATCTTCATCTCCCAAGTCAAACTCTTTTGAGTCGACAACTCTCCTAGATAATAACTAAAGATCTAGCACCAAGGGAGAGGGTAGGAAGATCACCTAGTTTCAGGCCATAGATCTCGTTATCCTCCTCGGCGGCGTCCTCTTCCCGTAGGTATTGTTCTTCCCGGAGACGTAGATTGACTCTTCTTCCAGAAAATCAGCATCAGTAACTTCTTAACTCCGACAGTTTCAGCACAGGTAACCATTCAGCAAGAAGTGAATTGATGGCTAGGGGTTTCCAGTAAATCTCCTTTTATAAGAGGAATTAGGGTTAGACCGCATGCCATATGTCACCCTAGTATTGGACCGTCCATTATTATTTAAATTAAGTCTTGTCGAAAAGACTGTGTCCAAATAAGTTAATTGGTGCGTTTCCTGAAAACTCGGTTCGGCCCATTTATATGAACCAGCAAACAGTCTGGGATGGAAAAATCCTCTATGTCAAAATCATCGAGTATACATACACTCTCTTGACGAATAGTCGAGATTCGTCGTGACCATTCGACGTCTATAAGTCCAGCACACTTTCAAGTCAAAATCGTCGAGTACGCATGAAAATTTATCGAATGTCGTCAAGTTCACTCAATGCACTCGACGCTTCATCGAGTGGAGTGGATTCCACTAAACGCCTGCAAAGTCCTGAAAACTTTCAAGTCAAAATTGTCGAGTATACATATACTCACTCGATGAATCGTCGAGATTCGTCGTGATCACTCAACGCACTCGATGCTTCCCGAGTCCAGAAATTTTCTAAGTCAAATCACTCAACTCCTCATCGAATGGCATTGAGACCACTCAATGCTCTCGACTCTTTCTGTGTCCATAAATATTCTATGTCAAATCACTCAATGCCTCATCGAATGGCATTGAGACCACTCAAAGCTCTCAATGCCTTCTTTGTCCAGAAATATTATAAGTCAAATCACTCAACGCCTCGTCGAATGGCATTGAGAGCACTCAATGCTCTCGATGCTTTCTGAGTCTAGAAATATTCTAAGTTCAATTTCATTGAGTGGCTTTAAGACAACTCAACACAATCGATGCTTTCTAAATCCATGACAATTTCTAAGTAAAACTGGAATGGCATTGAGACCACTCAACACACTCAACGCCTAGTGGATCAAGAACAATTTTTCTAAGTTAAACTGGAATGGTGTTGAGACCACTTAACACACTCAATGCCTGGTGGATCTAGAACAATTTTTCTAAGGTAAACTAGAATTGCATTGAGACCACTCAACGTTTATTTTAGTCCAGAATTCTCCTAAGTGACATTTACCCTATTAGTCGAGTATCACTCGGCGCCTGTTACTGGTGCACCCGGAGCTTGAGTATCTTTCTTGACTCAGAACACACGCGCGGGGTCTAGCACGATATGAGACATTAAACTAGCGCTTTCTTTGGTGCCCTCAGTTTAGCACTGGTTAAGGAGGGTAAGCGCTCTAAAATCTTCCGAGTGTATGGTGGGACTTCCACGCGGCTGCAGAGCGTACAATGTCTTATTACGCCAGGCCGAATTTGGATGATACTGGGTCCAGTATTGTTCGCCCGACGGTGGTGAACAATAATTTTGAAATTAAATCGAGCGTTATCCAAAGGATCCAAATTGCAGTGCAGTTTGATGGATAGCCGGATGAGGACGCGAACGTTCATTTGTCAGGTTTTTTTTGGAAATCTGCGATACTATTAAGATTAATGGAGACACAGATGACGCCATTCGTTTGCCCATTTTTTCCTTTTTCCTTAAGATCCAAAGCTAAGGTGACGTTGAATTCTCTCCCACGAGGATGTATCACCACCTGGGCCGAGCTTGCGGAGCGTTTCTTAATGAAGTATTTTTCGCCCGCCAAAACTCCAAAGTTGGGGGCAGACATTTCTTCGTTTGTGCAGAATGATTTCGAGTCTCTATTTGAGACTTGGGAGCGGTTTAAAGAATTCCTCCGCAGGTGTCCCCACCATGCGATTCCTTCATGGTTGCAGGTCTAAATGTTCTAGAATGGGCTTAAATATCAGATGCATCAAATGATTGACGCGTATGTCGGGTGTAGTCTGAATAATAAAACCCCCAAGGATGCCAAGCTCTTATTGAAGAGATGGCCATGAATGCCTACAAATGGAACGTCCCGCGAGGATGTCCCAAGCAGGCAGCTAACCTCTTCGAAGTGGATGTCACTGCCCACTTATCCCTTCAAGTTGAAATGCTAACGAAGCAGGTGGCGGAGATGTCTGCTGCCTCCTCCACTCCGGCTTAGGCGATTCCATCTAACGTGAACGTAGTCGAAGAGTTTGTAGACTACGTGGGAAATCCTGGGCGACCTTCCTTCAACCGCAACAGCAACCCTTATAGTAATCACTATAATCCGGGTTGGAGGAACCACCCCAACTTCTCATGGAGCAACGCGAACAATGTGTAGCGCCCGCACAATTCTTTTGCGCCCGAATTTTTGCCACCTCCCCCTATTCCAAAACCGTCCCCATTGGAGGAACATTTTTCTAAATACATAGCGTCGAACGTGTCAAATATCCGGAACATCACTGGATCGCTAAAAAACATAGTACTCCAGGTTGGACAGCTGGCGCGAATAATGTCGGAGCGTGCGCTCGGGGCACTTTCGGGAAACACAGAATCCAATCTATGGGAGAATATCAACGCTATAACCCTCTGTAGTGGAAAGGAGGTGGTCGATCCAAAACGGATCAATCCGCAGGTACATATTTCACCTTCGACCCCTCCCCCCTTTTTTATTAAGCCGCCTTTACAAATTTTAAACGAAAAATTTATTAAAACTCCCTTGCCGTATCCAAATAAGTTAGATAGTAAGCGTAAGGATGCGCAGTAAAAAAAGTTTATTTTATTCTTAAAACATATTCATATTAATGTTCCCTTTTGCGATGCGATCTCGCAGATGCCTAATTATGCGAAATATTTAAAAGAACTTCTTTCTAATAAACAAAAATTAGAAAATATTTTCCATATCTCTCTCAACGCAGACTGCTCGACAGCTCTTATTAAAAAATTGCGACTAAAAATAAATGACCCCGGACGGTTCTCCATCCAGTGCCTTTTTGGAAATATATTAGTAAAATACACACTTGCATATTTAGGTGTGAGCATTAATTTGATGTCGTTCTTGCTCTTTCAAAAATTAGGTTTGGGCACTATGGCCCCTACTAAAATACGAATCCAACTAGCGGATCACACTGTTAAGTTTCACGTCGGGGTAGTGGAGAATGCTCTTGTCGTAGTTGATAAGTTTATCTTTCTGGTAGACTTCATCATCTTAGACATAGAGGAGGATGTCGATTTACCAATTATACTCGGTCACCCTTTTCTCGCCACCTTCCGCACATTAATTGATGTAAGTAACGGTCGACTCCTCCTTCGGGTAGGAGATGATGAAGTTACTTTCTCTATTAATCCCTTCATAGGAGACTCGTAATCGAGCGATGACTTTTGTTATAATTTGGATACCAATTTTGGAGAATGTTCCTCCCCTGTTTTCGAGTCTACTTTTTTAAACGACGACATTTTTGCACTCGAAAACTTTAACTATGAGGAGGATAAGTCTTCAAATTTGTCTTTCGAACCATTTGGATCGAAAGACATTAAAATTAAAACCTCGTTAGAATAACTGTCCTGCCTTGAGCTCAAACCCCTACCCGAATCACTCAAATACGCCTTTTTGGGAAAAGATGATACCCTTCCCGTTATCATTTCTTCGCATTTGATTGATTCAGAGACTTCCAATTTATCGGAAGTTTTACTTACACATCGCCATGCAATTGCGTGGCAAATTTCTGATTTAAAAGGGATTAACTCCTCTTTCTGCACTAATAAGATTCTCCTTAATGATAATTGCCTCGAAACTATTCAGCCGCAATGACGTCTTAACCCAAACATGAAAGACATTGTTAAGGCCGAAATTATAAAACTATTAGATGAGGGGATTATTTATCCTATATCGGATAGTGCATTGGTTAGCCCCGTTCATGTCGTGCGCAAAAAGGGAGGTCTTACCGTAGTGGAAATTGAGCATAATGAACTCATCCCAACTCGTACTTTTACGGGTTGGCGAGTGTGCATCGATTATAGAAAACTAAATGATGCCACCCGTAAGGACCATTTGCCACTACCATTCTTAGACCAAATTCTGGAGCGCTTATCTAGTCATCCATACTTTTGTTTTCTTGCTGTCATATTGGGGTTTTTCGAAATCAACATTTCCCCCGATGACCTAGAGAAAACAACTTTTACCTGCCTTTTTGGCACAATCACATACCAAAGAATGCCATTTGGCCTCTACAATGCGCTAGCTACATTCCAAATATGTATGGTGGCTATCTTTGGCGAGCTGGTAGGAGACATTATGGAAGTCTTTATGGATGACTTCTCTATTTTCGGATGCTCTTTCCCGTCTTGTCTTCGAAATTTAGATCGTATCCTTCAACGATACAAGGACAGGCATCTTGTTTTAAATTGGGAAAAATGTAACTTTATGATTCGAGACAGTTTGGTTCTCGGCCATAAGATTTCATCTAAGGGGATGGAGGTTGATAATACCAAAGTTAAAATTATTGAAAAACATCCCCCTCCTTCTAACTTTAAATCTTTTAGGAATTTCTTAGGCCACGTTGTTGAAAAGGAGAATTTGGTGTCTGTGGAGTTCACCCTTGGGGAAGGGGTGATCGCGCACCTTCCACTCTCCTGTAAGCTAAATGACAAAGGAAAATCAAAGGGAACTGACCCTAGGGCTCAGCGTGGAGGTCCCACCACACACCCGGAAGATCTTAGAATGCTTCCCCTCCTTAGCCAAAAGCCGAGCTAAGGCTACCTCAGAAAGAGCAAGAAGATCTGAATACTCATAAGACTGCCTTCTGAGGTGCCCCTTGGGTCTTATTTATAGTTTTCTGAAGATGGCCTGCAAATAGCCAACCTCTGCTGTTTTGAATAGCTATGTGCATCCCATCTGGGTCTGCCAACAACGTAACTACGCTCTTCTATCAAGCTAATCGCACCCCTGGCAAGGGCACCCAGGTAATTTTGCCTTTGGGCCCCACTGGGCAGATCCCAAGGATATGGAGTTAGCTAGCCACGGCTCTCCACCATGCTGGGGCGGAAGCGAACTGGCTCCTGCAGCTCGCCCTCCCTCCTTAGGTGAGCGCGAGCCAGGCCGCCGCTGCCCGCCGATCCTTTCTTTGAGGCGGTCGGGCGTCCATGTCACCTTTGGGAGAGCAGGCTGGCCGGTCTGAGATTGTCACTACGGAATTTCCAGAGGAGCTCACCAATCTTGGTTCTATGAATTCGGATTCTCAACTCCTAATATTAGCTCAAAAAATGGCGATCTCCATTCAATTAATGTCGAGCTCCGACAGATAAACACCTAGCTCAACCCTCTATTCGACGAACGTCGAACGCAACCCAAGCTCAGTTCGACGAATGCTAGGCCTAGTTCAACGAACTCCAGGCGGGTGCTGGATGGGTGGGACAGCTCGCGCGGCTTACCCGCCTAGCTTAGGCGAGAGCGAGCTGGCCGCTCTGAGTTCTCCCACATACTACTCTGGCGCGGTCAGGTCGTCTTGACCCACTAGGCTCGCCCGATGCATCCACTCGGCGAACACGGGGTTGTACACAATCCCCTCTCTTTTTATGCTTGACCAAGCTCAGAAAGAATCATCCAACCCACGTGTTCGGTGAGTGCTTTGCTGAGCTGTCAAGGAATCTTTTGGTGTGTCCCACCATCATGTTATTAATATGCCATCGTACCCTCTGGAAAAATCCTGCCTTCTTTTAGTCATCTCAGTGAGCTATAGCTGTACGATGCCTACGACTGAGGAGATGCGAGCTCGGCTAGCGCCCAAAATGGAAAAGACTAGGGAGAAGACTCGCGAGGTCGCCCTGTGGTTGGCATGTAGATGGCCCGACGCCCTCTTCAGGCCGGTAAAATGGAAAATCGTCAGGCGTTCTCTGGCAAAGGACCTCCCGGGCTCTAGCTTGACGGCTGGCACCAAGTTTGCCCATGATGTATGTGCACCACCTGCCTAATTCGTCGCTTTGCTCTAACTTCTCTTTCCATAAGTGCCGCCTCATGAGGATGAAGGCGGTGGAGGGTAGGGGGTCGTTCAATCCTATTGTAAACTGAGCGGGTCGCCAGACCCTGGGGCCTAGGGCACCCACTCTAGATACTTCACGGTCGCCAATTCCCCCTGGGTTGGGAAAATCCTTCGTAGTTCTTGAGGGAGGACTCTTTCAGGGCCGGCCGTGCTCTTCTTGGCCACCAGCTGGTGTGGGCGACGTGCCAACTTCCGGTGAGCTCAAACTTGTGCTTATTTATTATCGCTCGCTCCCTCTGACCTTTCACTTTGCATGCTACAACGCGATCTCCACCTCTGATGTCGAGATGAATGAGGGATATTCGCCTCCCCCCGACACAGATCACATTTCAGAGTTTCTGGGCGGCTCGACCGGCGTGGTGGTGATGAAGAGGCAGGTGATGTGGTTGTTCCAAAAGCACACACTATTACTACAGGAGGTCTTCAACAGGGTTGACAAGGACAAGGCCGAAGTGGAGGAGCGGTTTGACATTCTAGAGGGAGCGAGGTGATGCGTCCTATATTTATAGGATTTTTCGGACTCATCTGGGCTTGTATTCTCACTCGTGCACTGCATTTCAACCGGAAATCAGTTTTATTTGCATCGTTCGATCATGGACCATTTTGTGCACTATTTTGGCCTAAGGGTGTGCAATTGCACATTTTGTTATTGGGGGTAAGCACATGGTACTCCTCATAGTTCTGTTTGTTTGTTTGTTTTATTGGTGCTGGGAGCTTTTGCTCCAGTTGCTTTTTTTGTGCAGGTGGTGCGTTTTTCCCAAAGGCAGGAATTCTGTCTTAAGGAAAACGCACGGTCGTGCGTTTCTTTCACGCACAGTTTATGTGAAGCCGTGCATTGTAGTCAGCTGGAAGAACGTCGAGCTGAGCTCAACTAATTTCCTCACGCACGGTTAACGCACGGTTTCTTCGAAACCCTACGCGAAGGAAATGCACGGATTTCCTGTAGCTTCTGATGAGTGTGATTTTGGTAGACTTTTTACTATCATAATTATAATCATGTCTACTATTTCTACATCCTTTTGTAGTAATTTCGCGAGAAAAGTCAAAAAATTGTCTTATCATGATTAGGAGAGCACAGTTAGGATTTTCGTTATTCCTTATATTGAGATATCTAATTTATTCCTTCATGTTTATATGTAGGTAGCGCTAACCAGTTATAACGCCCCCGATTTTTTTTTCTACGTTTATTTAATTCTCATCGGACGTTATGTTGATGCATTTCCAGCATGTGCCATTTGTTAGAGCGTGGTCTTAGCTCTTTAGGTTCCTTATGTGGTTGTTGGTAGCCTTTTTGGCAAGATCCCTTAGCAAGCCGGGTCTGTTTTGGTGACCGGTGAGGCCTCTCGGGGGATGCTTGTGTTTTGGCTTCAGGAAGTGATAACCCGACTTTTGTTCGTCGAAAATTGATTTCGACTTCATTGTTCCGTTCGTAGCGTGGGTAATTAGCTATGGTGTGAATTTCATCGGATTCTTACGTGGTTCGGTTTTCGTGTCGTTTTGATGTGTTGCTATTAATGATGCAAATAATTAATTATTAAAGTTTGAAGGAATCCAGTGGTTTTTGGGTGTCTGTTAGGGCTGATAAGGCGTGTCCCTGCATAAATATATACTCTCAAGACGAAAAAAAAACGAGTCTTTTCATCGTCTCCTTCCCGTGAGAGCTTAACCGTCACCTGTTCGAAAGGAAGAAAAATCGCCAACCCTTCTCCCCTTCAGACGCTGATTTTGGGAGCGTTAGTGGACGGAATTCGATTACGAAAGCGGATTTGGTGTGCTCTCGCCTAGACCTTCATTCCTACAGTGTTGTTGGGGCTGGAGCTGAGAGAGAGAGATGCACGGCTGTGCAAGATAAATTCTGGAATTGAGGTAAGTGGTGCTCCTACCCTTGCCAAGTTTTCTTCTCCTATTCATGTCAATTTTGTTGCTATCACTTATGTTTTCCTAAGATTATTACTTTGCTCTGTTTTTCTGTAAAAATCATGAAGACCTTGAACCAAAAATGTTCTTTTTTGTCTTTATTTCATTTTTTCTCAGTTTCTGAAACTCAAATTCCCGGTCGTGTTGCTGTAGTTTTGTTTTATGTTTATCAAAGTGTTCCCTGTTAAAACTCAGTTTGGGTGGTATTTCAACCCTAGAATTTAATAGAAATGAGATTTCATATTTATATTACCAGTAATTGGTTGGAGTTAGGCTAAGAAGTTTGGTCGGGAACGAAGTTAGAGATACATGAATGTTGTATACTCAATGCAGCCAGATCGACGAAAATCGTAAATCTGGGTTCGACGATTATCGTTGAGCTGTGCTCGACGATGAGCCTTAGTTCAGGGCCCGACGGAAATCGTCGAACGGAGTTCGACGATTCTCCCGTGGCCAGTGTTCGGCGTAAGGAAAATCGTCGAACGACGTTCGACGATTTTTCCCGTGACCTGTGTTCGGCGAAAGGAAAATCATCGAACGGAGTTCGACGATATTTTCCCGTGGCCTGTTTTTGACATTTCCCTATGGCCTGCGTTTAATGCAAAAATCGTCGAACGGAGTTCGACGATTTCCTGTGGCCTGTGGTTAAGGAAAATAGTCGAACGGCGTTCGACGACTTTCCCGTGACCTGTGATCGACGAAAGGCAAATCGTCGAACGGAGTTCGACGATTTCCCGTGTCCTGTGATTCGACGAAAATCGTCGAGCTGCGTTCGACGATTTTCCTGAGTTTGATGATTTGTCCCGCGCTCGACGAAAATCATCGAGCTGCGTTCGACGATTCCTGTAGGCAGAAATATATTTCTTTTCAATTACATTTCATCTCGAGTGATTACCTCCTAGGGGAAATGTCTTGTCGGCCTTTCGTTCATCCTTTATTTTGAGGGCCGAATCGTGGGTTATTGCAGCTAGTGGTGTTTTGACGCTCTAAAAGAGCGGGATGTTTTGTGTGCAAGCCGTGGCCGCAATTTTTTTGTCCCAGGTACGGGCTGGGCATTTGCTGTGGCCGCCACCCTTTTTGTCCCAGGTACAGGCTGGGTTTGTGGTGGTTTTGTGCTGACAGTGAAATTTTATTTTTAGTTGGAACTGTTTTGTTTGGGGGACTATTTTTGGTCACCAACTCAGGTCAATGACGATTTACTACCGTCATTCCTCACAAATTAGGATTGTTAGGTGTTTCTTCCTGGTTAAATGTAACATATTGTGGCAGGTTGTTTTCTTATCTTTTGCCATGTATCCCTGCAGGATTTGAGTAGGGCTTGGTGTTGTTACTTGGTACTTAGTGTACTTTTGTTCACTTTGGACAGTGTTTGCTTTTACTGTCTTGTTTACTTACACTCCTGTTCCACTTTGATTTAACGCTCTAATGCTGATTTTCTACTTTTACTTGTTGAGGTGTTCTTTTTCTTTTCTGAATGCCTCAGGTTCTATTTGTAGTCGGGTAGACGACTAGATTTGCTGTGGTGTTGCTGGTGATCCCTTGAGTTGTAGGGATCTTTCTCTTGGATGTTGTGAGTTAGTTTTTCTGCTTTTCTTACAGACATAAATGCTTGCCAGCGGGTTCGTGTTAGTTTGTTGGCGCCCACTGGTAGTTTTACATTATGATACTAGATATGTTTTTTTTACTGCTACCTTTTCTGGAGATAGTCTACTTGATCTTGGAAAGTTTTATGCTAGTGATGCCGGCTCGTCTCCCATCCCCTTGCCCGTTGATGCTAAGAGTGCTCGTGATCAAGTTGCTGTGGATGATGATCAAGTTGCTCGTGACCAAGTTGATGCGGCGCAATATAAATATGCTCGACGACCTTCTACCGCGACTCGTGACCTTGGTGGCTACAATATTCGTTCGCGGCGTGCTTAAGCCCTTTCCTTATTTGCACCTTTATTTTCCTAGTTTAATGTTATCATTATTTCATGTTGTCTTTTATTTTGGACATGTTTAATTTTTGGTGTGCTCATAGCCATCCAATAGATGATAAATTGGATGGCTAGATTTATTTTGCTTGTTTTGGGACTTGCCTATATATAGGCTTAATTGATGAGAAATGAAGGCATGCTATTTGAAAACCTAAATTAATCCTCTCTTGAGAATTTCGGCCACCTCCCTTTGGGATTGCCGCCCCCCCCCCCCCTCTCATCCTCCTTCTCCTCATTTGTTAGCCAATCGCTTGGGTGATCCAAGGCTTGTGAAACGCGGAGGCGGATGCTTCTCGGTGTGACTCTAGCGAAGAAGAAGGTTGCCGCTCGGTGTGACGCCGGTGGTGCGTGGACGTGTGACTCTTCCACTTTCCTTGTGTGATCTTCACCCCATCTTGGGGAGGTTAATATCTACATCCTTCCTTTGTGATTTCTTGTGAGATTTGGAATGGATGCAATGGCTTTTTATCCGCGATCTTGAATACGATCTTTTGGATTTAATCAAAAACCTTCTTGCGTTTATTTTCGAAACCTTGCAAGAAGCCGGATCGGGTGGATCCTTTTGCTTGAGGAAGATCTTGGCATATAGTTATTGATCTTCCTCTCAAAAAGGTGTGGACGACCTTTGCTTTCGATCTTCGGTGGGAAAGGATTGGACTTTAATTAGATCGTCGCTTTTAGTCCACTCCCCTCCACGTGTTTGTGCGGGATGACGGTGAATCGTGCGGCTAGAATGTTTGTGTTAGGACGCGTTAGAACGTGTTACGTGGGCTTGAGTTGTAAGAAAATCCGTACGCTATTTTAATCCGACGACTCCCTACATCAATTTGGTATCAGAGGGAGGTTCTCGTCAGTTTCCTAATTGGCACTCCTCCCCCGCTCAAAATTCAAATTTCAGAATTCAAATTTCGAATTTCAAATTTCAAATTTTAAATTTCAAATTTCAAAAATTCAAAACTCAAATTTCGAATTTCAAATTTCAAATCTCGAATTTCAAAATTCAAAATTTCAAATTTCAAATTCTAAATTTCAAAATTCAAAATTCAAATTTCAAATTTCAAATTTCAGAATTCAAATTTCGGATTTCAAATTTCAAATTTCAAAATTTCAAATTTCAAATTTAAAAATTTCAAATTTTAAATTTCAAATTTCAAAAAAAAAAAATTCAAAATTCAAATTTCGATTTTCAACTTTCAAATTTCGAATTTCAAATTTCAAAATTTCAAATTTTAAATTTCAAATTTCAAAAAAATTCAAAATTCAAAATTCGAATTTCAAATTTCAAATTTCGAATTTCAAATTTCAAATTTCAAATTTCAAATTTCAAAATTTCAAATTTTAAATTTCAAATTTCAAACAAAAATTCAAAATTCAAATTTCAAATTTCAAATTTCAAATTTCAAATTTCAAATTTCAAATTTCAAATTTCAAATTTCAAAATTCAAAATTTCAAATTTCAAAATTCAAAAAAAAACAAAAAGAAAACTGCGCTCTAGCCTTTGGTTTTTAGGTTGTTAATGCGTACTCGGCACGGTACGGAGTACACAAACCCGTCTACCTCCACTATGGCTGAACACCCTGATGAGGAAACTAATCCTACGGCTATCACTGAGCTTAGGCAAGAATTAGGAGAGTTGAGGGGTTTGCTGACACAACTTTTGGCGAACCAAGCTGCTCAAACACCACCACCACCTAACCATGGACCACCCCCGTTGCATGTTGCGGAACATGATGGGTACTTCCCCGGAGCAGCCCGTCAAGTTCCCAATCTGGAAAGAGAGTTCGATATAACAAAAGCGATTCGTATGGAAGCCCCCTCTTACGATGGTATGGGAGACCCCCAAGTCTTCCTTACATGGGTGGTTGACATAGAATGCTATTTTGATTGGTATCACCTTACCGAATGAGCAAAAGGTTCAAGTAGCTCGTATGAAATTAAACGGGAGGGCCAAGACCTTTTGGTTAAATGAGGAGCGACGTTTAAAGACCGGTCATGGTGTACCCCTAGTTGGTTGGACGGTTATGAAAAATTTGCTCACCGACCAATACGTGCCCGCTTACCACCGAACTCAAATGTTCGACGATCTTGCCACCCTTCGGCAAGGTCCAAAATCGGTGGTTGATTACATGGGTGAGTTAAAGGATAAGATGGTGCGGTGTGAGATCCAAGAGATGCCAGAGGTTACGCTTTCTAGGTTCCGTAATGGACTTAATCCGGACATTCAGAAGAAGCTTCTTCGATATGGCCACACTGATATTAATACTACTTTCAATGCCGCCTTGGACATTAAAAAACATCTGGCCATGAAAACCCAACACCGTTACTCCCAACAAAAGGGAAAGGCCCCCATAGGCGCCCTTTCCTCCACTTATTATGATAATGGTAAGGCGAAGGTTGGGGAGTCCAAACCAATTGTCGTGACTGCGAGAAACCCTAGGCAGCCTAATAGTGAGAGAATCCCTATTGGCAAGGTGAGCAAGGCTAACACCACGTGTTACTCTTGCGGTATTCAAGGCCACTATGCCTATGAGTGCCCCACCAAGGCCAAGGCTACTTTAGCTCTTCTAGACGAGTCCACTAGTGACTTTGCAGATTTAGTGATTGAGGCAGATGAGAGTTATGAGACGGATGGTGTGCCTAGTGATATGGAGGATGGGCACCTACTTAGTGTTATGCATTGTATTCTGACGACCCCTCGCCCGTTTGACGATTGGAAGAGGTCCACTATTTTCTCCCTCATCTTTAAGAGTGGGGAAAAATATTGTAAGCTCATCATTGATAGCGGCAGCTGCATGAACGTTGTTTCCGAAAACACCGTTATGCGGATGCATTTGGCTACCGAGCCTCATCCTACCCCTTACCAAGTGGCTTGGGTCAAGAAGGTAACCATCCCGGTCACTAAGCGTTGCCTAGTTCCACTTACGATCAAGTCATATACGGATGAGGTGTGGTGTGATGTCATCCCTATGGATGCTTGTCATGTGTTGTTAGGCCACCCTTGGCTCTATGACCGTGATGTAACCCACTACGGGAGGGCAAACACTTATGAGTTCAAATATAATGGGAAGGTAGTCATGTTAAAACCCACGGCCCCAAAGGAACCCAATAGCCCGAGTACGGATACCATAATCCCAGTCGAGAAGAAATTGGTAAGCCTAATGGGTAGGAGAAAATTTGAGAGGGACCCCTTTGTGGATGGGATTATTTATGCATTAGTTCTTTTGAATAATAATAAAGAAAATGGGGTTTTAGAAGATTTACCCAAAGAATTAAAAAAACTGCTGGAAGAGTATAAGGATGTCTACTCGGACGAGTTGCCCCGTACGTTGCCCCCTCTACGTGATATCCAACATGTAACAGTCCAAATTTCTGAAACAGGAATTTTTGGGTGACACGGCCTGGGACACGGGCGTGTCCTAGGGCGTGTCAGCGGACACGTCCTGCGACACGGGCGTGTCGCAGGGCGTGTCGAGGTTGTGTCGACGATCGGCCTTGGTGTCGACGATTTTCGCTCGACGATGTGTCGAGAGGGGGCACACGGCCCAGGACACGGGCGTGTCCAAGGCCGTGTCGTGTGCTCGACGAATTTTACTCGACGATCGTCGAGTGTCGAGACGTGAGTGTCGAGTGTCGAGTGTTGAGTGTCGAGAGGTTAAACACGGCCTATGACACGGGCGTGTCACAGGGCGTGTCAAATCGGGTCGACGAACTCAGCCCGCCGAAGGATTTCGACAGGGCGTGTCTTTGTGCTGTGTCTGGGAACACGGCCTGGGACACGGGCGTGTCATAGGCCGTGTGAAGTCTCGGGTTGTTTTGGGATTTTTTTCGCCCAGGCACACGGCCACAGACACGGGCGTGTCTGAAGGCGTGTTGGTGACACGGCCCATGACACGGGCGTGTTCCATTGGCATGTCACTGGTATGGATAGGTTGGTTGATCACCGCTTGAGGAACACGGCCTGGGACACGGCCGTGTCACAGGCCCTGTCAGGTCAAATTTAGCATTTCTAGCAGTTTTGTGGTCGTCCATTCCTTCAGCTGAGATCCAAGGGCTGAAGCTTCTTTCCTCTTTTCCTAAAGGCCGAAATCTGAAAAGTTATTCTCATTTACTTGGCCTTTATCTTTCTTCAAGTTGGAGAGAAAGAGAGAGAGGAAGAAGGAGGAAGAAGGGGAAGGGCTGCTGCTGGTGTTGCTGCGGTTTACCGACAAGAGATCCGAAGCCGGCATTGAGGAGGAAAAACTCTTGTGCTTCGTGCAAGCTAGTTTTGCGTTCATGGCACCGAAGCGATCGTCAAGGGTAACGACTTTTCTTCCTAGCCATGTGAAGGCTTCTTTTTGGCATATCTTGTGATTTCCCCACCAAGAGGTGGCTGATTTTGGGAATCTTTGGGTGGATGCTTGAAATCCCCTTTGTTAGCATATAGATCCGGAAATGGAGTACGGAATAGGCATGCTGTGTGAAGCCCATCTGGACAGGTTGGTCTGGATTGGTGATGTTGCATACGAACTGGAGAAGACTCCGTGATAACGTATAGTTTAAGGAGTCTACGGGTTATGCCTGCAAAAAGGAGTAGCAGGAAGTACTGGGGTGGTAGCCCAGGAAAAATAGCCATGTGATGTTTTTGGGTCCAACCTGTGAATGAGGCACAGGAAGTACTGGTGTGACCAGGAAAGGCCCTTTGTGCTGCTTGATGTCGTAGGGTGTCCACCTGTGAAGCGAGTAACAGGAAGTACTGGCATGATAGCCAGGAAAGACCCCTGACATTTGTGCTTGTGCGGTGTCCACCTGTGGAGAGAGTCACAGGAAGTACTGGGAGGCCCAGGAAAGACCCACTGTTGTGCTAAGAAATGGGTATAGAGAAATACCCAGGATTGAATGCAAAGAACAGGATTGGTGAGACCGACCCGCGCCTTTGATATAGCTATGAGTACGCTGTACTCGGAGAAAGCAAGACGATTTGAGCAACGGGGGGGTGGAGGATCCGACCTGCGCTATGTCCGTCCGACGTAAGACCAAAAGGTGCGGTCTGTTGGAGCGCATAGCAAGAGTCTTCGGCCTGCGTGCCATGACACAATGGGGGGCTACGGGCCATCCCGGTGTAGGAAGACTAACTCCGGCTGCACGCCATGAAGTAAATGCTCAAGAGATTTACTGTTGGGTTGTGACCCTAATACGGTGGTGGGCAAGAGCTTTGCCAGAACACCAAGAATGTGCCCTGAGTGCACGAACCGTTGGGCCGGGTGGCGAACGGTTGTGATGGCTTGTGTGCGTGAAAGCACATTTTGATGATATATTGCCATACTTGTGATGTAATATGCTTGCAGGGAAGAATACCGCTACCCTGAGAGAAGGGGTAGAGTCATTATAAGTTGGTCAGCTGAACGCTGACCGTTGCTTTTGTTTGCCACCATTGGGTGGATTGTCCCTGTACAGGTGCTGGAGAGCCGAGCGGGATGCATAGAGGTTGATGTTCCTGCTGTTGTTGCTGCTACTACTGCTAGCCCTCGAAGGCTATTTGTGTTGTCGTGTGTTTCCTTTATTGTGGCCGGCCTGCGCGCCAAGCTGTTTAGGCCACTGTTTGAAAGCCATGTAAGGCCATAAGGCCAACTCTTTGTTCTTGTTGTAAGACATTCCTATCCTATATAAAATGTGGAGTTTTATGTTTGGACATTCATGAGGAGTTCCAATTGTAGTCTAGGCTTCCGCTAGAATGATTTGTGATAGGTGCGATGCGCTACTCTGGTATCATCTGGTACCTTCACCGCCTGTTTTGTGATATATACTGTGGGGCCCCGGCCGGACCTTCTAGAATATACCATATGAACGGATGGGGTTGTTACATTTTTGGTATCGGTCGTCTTGGTCTTTCCCTCTCGAAGTCGTGGCCGACTTCTTTTGTGGGGTGGCGAGCACGTGTTTGTGCAAACCAACGTCTACGAATGAACTCCTGAATGTCCATGCTAGGAATGCAAATTTGATGTGTTTGAGGAACCTGCGTGTTCTTATTTTGTGTTGTTTGCTTGGGTGCGCCTGCTAATGTGTGTGTCTTGTCCACCTTTAGGTGACACAAAGTGGGGCGGGGCCGTCTGAGCCTCAGCGTTCTGATGAAAGTACGGCACCAGCCGCGGTGCCTACACCTCCACCGTCTGCGGAACATGTGCGTTTAGTTGCGGAGGCCTTATTTACCATGATCCAAGGCCAGCCACTTAGGCAGGAACAAGCGGCTGTGAGGCCAAAACAGGTGGCGATAAGGCCTGAACCTGTCGTGGATGTGGCTCCTCGAGCGGCTGAGAAGCAGCTAACGCGGTTTATGAGTTTCCATCCGCCTACGTTCTCGGGAGCGGGAACTCCGAAGCAGGCTGAAGATTGGTTATCGCGCGTCAAGCGAGTGATGACGGCGATTGGAACGGCGGAGCATCAGAAAGTTACCTTAGTTACCTTCTTACTTGAAGGAGAAGCTCGATTGTGGTGGGATGAGATGGAGTTGAATCATTTGGCGGGTCGTCCTTTAACCCAAGTATCCATGAAAGAATTCTCCAGGCTCTTTCTAGCGAAGCACCTTCCTGCGGCTCAGTGGATCGCCATGGAAAATGAATTCCAACGGTTGACCCAAGGCGATGGCAGTGTTGACGCATACCTGCATGAATTTACTCGCTTGGAGCGGTATGCGTGTTCTATATTTGCTGATGAGCAGAGGAAGACCAATAGGTTCTATGAAGGACTGAGAGACGAGCTGAGGTTCCTTGTGTCAAGTTCAGTGAACCAAGGTTTCCAAGCATTGGTTGACACTGCGAGCGCGCTTGAAAAGGATATGAAAAGGGTGCAATGGAAGAGAGCTTTGGCTGTGTCGCAACCGGAGTGGAAGGCGCCCCGATCGGGAAAACCATTTTATAAGAAGAGATGGGGCAAGAAGTCCAAGCCTAGTGTACAAGCTCCTTCATCAGTTGCAACGGGAGCAACGTCAGGGGCTACCTCCAAGCCAGATACTCGTATCTGCTTCAATTGTGGCCGAATGGGGCATATTGCGCGAGATTGTAGGATGCCGCCAAAGAGTGAAAATAAGGCGGGAGCATGTTATGCGGAAAAAGGAAAGGCGGTGGTGGATTCCTCTGCCTCGCAGGCGCAACCCCGGGTATATAATCTTGGCCTGCAAGAGGCCATCAAGCAGATTGATGTGGTCACAGGTATGAGTTTAGTTTTGCATATGCTATTGTTTGTATGCTTTGCGTAGTACCCCTATGTTTGCGGTTTGTATGTGTGACATGTTTGTCATAGGTTTTGTGATGATTCGGGGCACGCTGGCACGAGCACTGTTTGATACGGGTGCATCACATTCTTTTCTGTCTAGTGAGTTTATTACGCGGCTTGGGATACCCCGTCGTGCAAAGACAGATAACGTCAGAGTGGTGTTGCCAAATGGCTGTTGGATGCTTGCGGATCAAGCTTGCGATGTGGCGGTTCAGTTAGGAAGTCGGGATTTTCGTTTGACTGCATTTGTTTTGCCAATATCGGAATTCGATGCAATTTTTGGGATGGATTGGCTTGCGGAGCAACATGCTATGATTGATTTCCAGTCCAAAGAAATCACGTTGGGCCAGAATACCGAACAGGAGACAAAGTTCGCGGGTATGCGAGGAGTGGGCGGGACGTTGATGTCTGCACTCCAGGTAGTCAAGGCTGTTCGGAAGGGTGCGGAGTGTTACTTTGCACTAATTCAGGCTGTTGAGCCTAAGGCCAGTTTGTGCGAGGTTCCGATTGTGGCAGAATTTACAGATGTGTTTCCCACGGATCTCCCTGGGCTACCACCCCAGCGGGAGATTGACTTCACATTTGAGTTGGTGCCAGGTGCGAAACCTGTGGCCCGCTCGCTATATCGCGTTGCGCCAAAAGAGATGGCTGAGTTGAAGGTTCAACTGCAATAAATGCTAGAGCAAGGTTATATCCGCCCAAGTATGTCACCTTGGAGCGCGCCTGTGCTTTTTGTAAAGAAGAAAGATGGTGGGTTGCGGTTGTGTATTGATTACCGTGAACTGAATAAGCAGACCGAGAAGAATAAGTATCCGATACCCCGGATTGATGAGTTATTCGATCAGCTGGTGGGCTCGACCGTCTATTCGAAGTTGGACCTGAAGTCTGGTTATTACCAGTTAAGAATTCGGGAAGGTGACATTCCCAAAACCGCATTTGGAACGCGTTATGGGCACTATGAGTTTACAGTCATGCCATTTGGATTGTGCAATGCGCCCTCAGTGTTTATGGATCTGATGCACCGTATTTTTCGCGAGTACCTGGATCTGTTTGTGATAGTGTTTATTGATGACATCCTGGTGTACTCGAAGTCCAAAGCCGAGCATGAGATTCACTTGCGGTTGGTGTTGAACACGTTGAGGCTAAATCAGCTATATGCCAAGTTCTCGAAATGAGAGTTTTGGCTACCGTCAGTGGCATTTTTAGGCCATGTGGTGAGTGGAGTGGGCATTGAAGTGGATCGAGCGAAGATAAGAGCCATACAGGAGTGGCCAATGTTGTCTTCCGTGGCCGAGGTCAGGAGTTTTCTTGGACTTGCGGGCTACTATAGAAGATTTGTGGAAAACTTCTCGCGGATTGCTTTGACGCTAACCACACTGACGCGAAAAGATCAGAAGTTCGTTTGGATGCCAGATTGCGCACGAGCTTTTGAAGAGCTGAATAGTCGGTTGACCACGGCGCCCGTGTTGTCTTCTCCATGTGGAACCGATGGATTTGTGATTTATAGTGATGCCTCAGGGAGCGGCTTAGGCTGCGTTCTTCTGCAGAGTGGAAAGGTTATTGCTTATGGCTCACGCCAGCTGAAGGTGCACGAGCGAAACTATCCCGTCCATGATTTGGAACTAGTGGCGGTGATTTTTGCACTCAAGTTGTGGCGACACTACCTTTATGGCGTGAAGGTGGAGATCTATACCGATCATAAGAGCCTAAAGTATCTTTTGGAGCAGAAAGACTTGAACATGCGACAACGAAGGTGGTTGGAGTTCCTTGGGGACTACACGTTCGAGATTCACTATACGCCCGGGAAGGGGAATGTTGTCGCGGATGCGTTGAGTCGGAGGGTTCCGGCTAGAGCGAATTGGTTACAAAGGCATGATGAACGTCTTATCCAGGAGTTGGAGGCGTTAGAGATCTATTGTGTTGACAAGAATGCCACTGCCACTGCATGTTTGAACTGGACTGAGGTGCAATGTGACCTTGCAGACCGAGTTCGACGGGCAACAGAGTTGGATGACGATCTCTTACGCTATGTGCATGAAGGGCCAGAGGGCAAATTCACCTGGAATGACGGTCTTTTGCGAAAAGAGGACCGTTTGTGCGTCCCGAATGTGGGGAAATTGAGGGAAGAACTGCTGTATGAAGCGCATTATACAAAGTATTCCATTCACCCCGGGAGCACGAATATGTTCAACGATATGAAGAAGCTTTTCTGGTGGCCAGGGCTCAAGAAAGATGTTGCCCTTTATGTCTCCAAATGCCAAACATGTGCGATGGTGAAGGCGGAATGCCAAAAGCCGGGCGGTTATTTGAAGTCACTGCCGATCCCAGAGTGGAAATTTGATGATATTTCCATGGATTTTGTGCACGGGTTGCCAATATCGCAGCGAGGAAATGATTCCATTTGGGTGATTGTTGACCGGCTAACGAAAGTGGCACATTTTCTCCCGAACAGGCAGGATGATTCAGTTGAAAGTTTGGCAAAGTTATATGTTGACCAGATTGTGCGGCTTCACGGTGTTCCTCGGAGCATCGTAAGTGATCGAGATGGGCGATCCACGTCAAATGATTGTTGGCTAGTTCACCGACTGTTGGGCACGAAATTGACTTTCAGTACGGCCTTTCATCCCCAAACAGATGGCCAAACTGAACGTAACAACAGAACAATGGAGGACATGCTCCGAATGTGCGTCCTTGACTTCAGAAAGAGATGGGAAGATCATCTCTATATGGTAGAGTTTGCATATAATAACAGCTACCAGGAGAGTATTGGGCTGACACCATATGAAGCTCTATATGGAAGGAAGTGTCGTACTCCCTTGGCTTGGGTAGAAGCGTGCGAAGCTCGGGTTTTTAAACCAAATGAGGTTGATGAAGCAAACTCAACCATCCGGACGATTCAAGAGAGATTGCTTATTGCTCAAGATCGACAAGCGAAGTACTACAACACCAAACACCGGAAAGTGGAATTTGCGGTTGGCGATTGGGTCTACTTGAAGATCAAGCCATTCAAAGGTGTCTCCAGAATTCGACGATTGAAAAAGTTGAGTCTAAAATATTTGGGTCCTTTTGAAGTGGTTGAGCGAGTTGGCGAAGCGGCTTATTGGCTAGCTCTGTCGGCACACTTGGGTGGATTACATGATATATTTCACATCTCGGTGCTTCGGAAGGCCGTGAAAGATCCAGCTCAAGTGGTCGCGGATGATCGTGTGCCGGTGGAGTATGGGCTAACAACGAAAGTTAGAACCATTCAGATCGAAGATCGAGCCGAGAAATAGTTGAGGAACAAGACGGTCGTCATGGTGAAAGTCCGGTGGGACAACTACGGCCGTGAAGAACTGACATGGGAGCGCGAACAAACCATGCGAGAAGAGTTCCCTGAGCTGTTTTTTTGTAATCTCTAGAAAGGATGTTGTAACATAAAATTTTGTATGTTGTAACATATTTCTTGCTTGTTACTGTTGCCTTTCCTGTGTCTGAATTTCGAGGACGAAATTTCTTGTAGAAGGGGAGGATTGTAACAGTCCAAATTTCTGAAACAGGAATTTTTGGGTGACACGGCCTGGGACACGGGCGTGTCCTAGGGCGTGTCAGCGGACACGGCCTGCGACACGGGCGTATCGCAGGGTGTGTCGAGGTTGTGTCGGCAATCGGCCTTGGTGTCGACGATTTTCGCTCGACGATGTGTCGAGAGGGGGCACACGACCCAGGACACGGGCGTGTCCAAGGTCGTGTCGTGTGCTCGACGAATTTTACTCGACGATCGTCGAGTGTCGAGACGTGAGTGTCGAGTGTCGAGTGTTGAGTGTCGAGAGGTTGAACACGGCCTGTGACACGGGCGTGTCACAGGGCGTGTCAAATCGGGTCGACGAACTCAGCCCGCCGAAGGATTTCGACAGGGCGTGTCTTTGTGCCATGTCTGGGCACACGGCCTGGGACACAAGCGTGTCACATGCCGTGTGAAGTCTCGGGATGTTTTGGGATTTTTTTCGCCAAAGCACACGGCCACAGACACGGGCGTGTCTGAAGGCGTGTTGGTGACACGGCCCATGACACGTGCGTGTTCCATGGGCGTGTCACTGGTTTGGATTGGTCGGTTGACCACTGCTTGAGGCACACGGCCTGGGACACGGCCGTTTCATAGGCCGTGTCAGGTCAAAATTAGGATTTCTGGCAGTTTTGTGGCCGTCCATTCCTTCAGCTGAGATCCAAGGGCTGAAGCTTCTTTCCTCTTTTCCTAAAGGCCGAAATCTGAAAAGTTATTCTCATTTACTTGGCATTTATCTTTCTTCAAGTTGGAGAGAAAGAGAGAGAGGAAGAAGGAGGAAGAAGGGGAAAGGCTGCTGCTGGTGGTGCTGCGATTTACCGACAAGAGATCCGAAGCCGCGTTGCGGAGGAAAAACTCTTGTGCTTCGTGCAAGCTAGTTTTGCATTCATGGCACCGAAGCGATCGTCAAGGGTAACGACTTTTCTTCCTAGCCATGTGAAGGCTTCTTTTTGGCATATCTTGTGATTTCCCCCACCAAGAGGTGGCTGATTTTGGGAATCTTTGGGTGGATGCTTGAAATCCCCTTTGTTAGCATATAGATCCGGAAATGGAGTACAGAATAGGCATGCTGTGTGAAGCCCATCTGGACAGGTTGGTCTGGATTGGTGATGTTGCAGACGAACAGGAGAAGACTCCGTGATAACGTATAGTTTAAGGAGTCTACGGGTTATGCCTGCGAAAAGGAGTAGCAGGAAGTACTGGGGTGGTAGCCCAGGAAAAATAGCCATGTGATGTTTTTGGGTCCAACCTGTGAATGAGGCACAGGAAGTACTGGTGTGACCAGGAAAGGCCCTTTGTGCTGCTTGATGTCGTAGGGTGTCCACCTGTGAAGCGAGCAACAGGAAGTACTGGCATGATAGCCAGGAAAGACCCCTAACATTTGTGCTTGTGCGGTGTCCACCTATGGAGAGAGTCACAGGAAGTACTGGGAGGCCCAGGAAAGACCCGCTGTTGTGCTAAGAAATGGGTATAGAGAAATACCCAGGCTTGAATGCCAAGAACAGGATTGGTGAGACCGACCCGCGCCTTTGATATAGCCATTACTACGCTGTACTCGGAGAACGCAAGGCGATTTGAGCAACGGGGGGGGGGGGGGGGGGGGGGTGGAGGATCCGACCTGCGCTATGTCCGTCCGACGTGAGACCAAAAGGTGCGGTCTGTTGGATCACATAGCAAGAGTCTTCGGCCTGCGCGCCATGACACAATGGGGGGCTACGGGCCATCCCGGTGTAGGAAGACTAACTCCGGCTGCATGCCATGGAGTAAATGCTCAAGAGATTTACCGTTGGGTTGTGACCCTAATACGGTGATGGGCAAGAGCTTTGCCAGAACACCAAGAATGTGCCCTGAGTGCACGAACCGTTGGGCCGGGTGGCGAACGGTTGTGATGGCTTGTGTGCGTGAAAGCACATTTTGATGATATATTGCCATACTTGTGATATAATATGCTTACAGGGAAGAATACCGCTGCCCCGAGAGAAGGGGTAGGGTCGTTACAAGTTGGTCAGCTGAACGCTGACCGTTGCTTTTGTTTTCCACCGTTGGGTGGATTGTCCCTATACAGGTGCTGGAGAGCCGAGCGGGACGCATAGAGGTTGATGTTCCTGCTATTGTTGCTGCTACTGCTGCTAGCCCTCGAAGGCTATTTGTGTTGTCGTGTGTTTTCTTTTATTGTGGCCGACCTACGCGCCAAGCTGTTTAGGCCACTGTTTGAAAGCCATGTAAGGCCATAAGGCCAACTCTTTGTACTTGTTGTAAGACATTCCTATCCTGTATAAAATGTGGAGTTTTATGTTTGGACATTCATGAGGAGTTCCAATTGTAGTCTAGGCTTCCGCTAGAATGATTTGTGATAGGTGCGATGCGCTACTCTGGTATCATCCTGTACCTTCACCGCCTGTTTTGTGATATATACTGTGGGGCCCCGGCCGAACCGTCTAGAATATACCATATGAACAGATGGGGTTGTTACAAAACATGCCATTGACTTTATGTCGGGCACCTCATTGCCTAATCAGCCCCATTATAGGTTGCACCCCGCAGCCCATGAGGAGCTCCATGCCCAAATTTGGGATTTATAGGCGAAGGGGTTCATTAGGAACAGCAAGAGTCCGTGTGCGGTACCGGCTTTGTTGGCCACAAAAAAGGATGGTACGTGGCGTATGTGTGTAGACATTATAGCCATAAATAATATCACTATCAAGTATAGGTTTCCCATCCCTAGATTGGACGATCTTTTGGATATGTTGTCTGGTGCCTCGATCTTCACGAAATTGGATTTGCGGAGTGGTTACCATCAGATTCGGATACGTGATGGGGATGAATGGAAAACTGCATTTAAATCTAAGGACGGGCTCTACGAGTGGTTGGTCATGCCATTTGGGTTGTCAAATGCTCCAAGCACCTTCTCACGCATGATGACCCACGTATTCCAACCATACATGGGACGATTTGTGGTGGTGTTCTTTGATGACATAGTGATTTATAGCACCACTTTTGACTCACATGTGTCTCACCTACGGATTATTCTATCTACACTTCGGGACGAAAAATTATATTTAAATTTAAAGAAGTGTATATTTTATGCAAAGGAAGTGGAATTTTTGGGCTACCTGGTTGGATCTGAGGGAATAAAGGTAGACCCCAGTAAGGTGAAAGCAATTCTGGAGTGGCCTGAACCCACAAGCTTGGGAGACGTTAGGAGTTTCCACGGGTTAGCCTCATTTTATAGACGATTTATTCGGGATGTTAGTACTATTATGGATCCCATGACGGAATGCATGAAAAGGGGTGAGTTTAAATGGACGCCAGCAGCTACCCAAGCATTCCAACACATTAAGAAGATGATGACTGAGGCTCCTATTTTGCGCTTACCAGATTTTAATAAAGTATTTGAATTGACATGTGACGCATCCGGAGTAGGAGTAGGATGTGTCTTAAGCCAAGAGGGACACCCAATAAGTTATTTTAGCGAGAAATTGGCGGGTGCAAAACTTAATTATTCCAATTACGATAGAGAGTTCTATGCCATCATTAGATGCCTACACCAGTGGAGACACTACCTCCTTTACAAGGAGTTCGTGATTTTCTCTGACCATGATGCACTTAGGCACATTAATAGGCAATCTAAAATCAGCCCCCGTCATGCAAAATGGGTATCTTATCTGCAAGAGTTTTCGTTCACCTTAAAACACCTTAAGGGCACTGAAAATCATGTGGCCGACGCGCTTAGTAGAGTGACACTTTTATTGTCAATCATGGAAGTAAAGGTTGTCGGATTTGAGAGAATAAAGGATGAATATGCCATGTGTCCTGATTTTGGAGATGCGTATCTAGCGGCACACGATGACTCACCAATGATAGTGTCAGCATATGTATTGAGAGACGGTTATTTATTTCGGCAGGCTAAGCTATGTATTCCCCGTACCTCCCTACGCCATCACATAGTATGGGAACTACATAGTGGCGGGTTGAGCGGCCATTTTGGGCGGGATAAAACGATAGCCTTAGTCGAGGAGAAATTCTATTGGCCTAAACTTCGCGTTTTAGTTGGGAAAATCGTGAGTAGCTGTCGGGTTTGTCAAGTGTCTAAAGGGGGAAAGACTAATGTAGGACTATACACTCCGTTGCCTATTCCATCTAGACCTTGGGACGTGAGTATGGACTTTATTTTGGGGCTTCCTCCAACCCAGCGACGACACGATTCCATTTTTGTGGTGGTTGATAGGTTCTCTAAGATGGCTTATTTCATACCTTGTAGTAAGACTAATGACGCGTCTCACATTGCAAAATTATATTTTAAAGCGGTGGTGAGTCACCGCGGCGTTCCTAAGACCATTGTCTCGGATCGCGACGTTAAATTCACAAGTTATTTTTGGAAGACGCTTTGGACATTAATAGGAACGAAGTTGTTGTTTTCCGCCGCCTATCACCCACAAACTGATGGGCAGACGGAAGTGGTAAATAGGAGTTTGGGAAACTTGTTGCGTTGTCTTGTGGGTGACCACAAAGGCACTTGGGATTTGATCCTCCCCCAAGCCCAATTAGGCTACAATAACTCTACCAATCGGTCTACGGGTATGTCACCAAATGAAGTAGTGCACGGGTACCGTGCGAATGTGCCCATTGACTTGATTCTGTTACCTCCATCTTATCATACAAGTCAATTTGCACAATCTTTTGCCGAGCATATACATGACTTACACACCCAAATACGAACAACTTTAGCTACCACGTATGAGTCGTATCGATCCCAAGCGAATTTACATCGGAGGGAGTCTAACTTCCAAGTTGGCGATCTTGTTTTAGTGCGCCTTATTCCCACGCGGCTGCCTTCTGGCACCGTTAAGAAGTTGGCACCAAAGCGAGCCGGCCCGTTTCGAATTATTAAGAGGCTAGGAGATAACGCGTTTGTTTTGGATTTGCCGACAGATTGGGGTATTTCACCCATTTTCAATGTTTCGGATTTAACGCCGTATGTTTCCATTCCAACTGAGTTGACTTCTACGCCTTCTTTTTCCCCCAATATTTCTTCCTCCACAAATGTCTCTTCTGTGTTGGTGAGTGGTAGTTCCGTGAGTCATTCTTCCATTGTACCTACAGGCCTAGCGCCGGGTGGTAAGTCTTCTACTTTGATTCCACATGCTGATATGTTTCCTAGATTTCCCCGTACATTTCTTGTCCCAGCTCAGGTACTTGCAGATGGCTACACTTCTACAGCTGATGGCGGCCATCGCCGCTTCCTTGTTCGTTGGCGTGATCGTCCGCCCTCTGACAACTCCTGGGTTATTGAGTCGGATCTCTTTCGCTTGGATGAGGACCTCCTCCGCCGCTACCTTGCAGCCCACTCATCGGTGTTGAGTGACTTTAAGGGGGGGGAGGATTGATGCGGCTCGTCTCACATCCCCTTGCCCGTTGATGCTAAGAGTGCTCGTGATCAAGTTGCTGTAGATGATGATCAAGTTGCTCGTGACCAAGTTGATGCGGTGCAACATAAAGATGCTCGACGACCTTCTACCGCGACTCGTGACCTTGGCGGCTTCAATCTTCATTCGCGGCGGGCTTAAGCCCTTTCCTTATTTGCACCTTTATTTTCCTAGTTTAATGTTATCACTATTTCATGTTGTCTTTTATTTTGGACATGTTTAATTTTTGGTGTGCTCATAGCCATCCAATAGATGATAAATAGGATGGCTAGATTTATTTTGCTTGTTTTGGGACTTGCCTATATATATGCTTAATTGATGAGAAATGAAGGCATGCTATTTGAAAACCTAAATTAATCCTCTCTTGAGAATTTCTGCCACCTCCCTTTGGGATTGCCGCCCCCCCTCTCATCCTCCTTCTCCACCTTTGTTAGCCAATCGCTTGGGTGATTCAAGGCTTGTGAAACGCGGAGGCGGATGCTTCTCGGTGTGACTCCGGCGAAGAAGAAGGTTGCCTCTCGGTGTGACGTCGGTGGTGCGTGGACGTGTGACTCTTCCACTTTCCTTGTGTGATCTTCACCCTATCTTGGGGAGGGTAATATCTACATCCTTCCTTTGTGATTTCTTGTGAGATTTGGAATGGATGCAATGGCTTTTTATCCGCGATCTTGAATACGATCTTTTGGATTTAATCAAAAACCTTCTTGCGTTTATTTTCGAAACCTTGCAAGAAGCCGGATCGGGTGGATCCTTTTGCTTGAGGAAGATCTTGGCATATAGTTATTGATCTTCCTCTCAAAAAGGTGTGGCGACCTTTGCTTTCGATCTTTAGTGGGAAAGGATTGGACTTTAATTAGATCGTCGCTTTTAGTCCACTCCCCTCCGCGTGTCTGTGCGGGATGACAGTGAATCGTGCGGCTAGAATGTTTGTGTTAGGACGCGTTAGAACGTGTTACGTGGGCTTGAGTTGTAAGAAAATCCGTACGCTATTTTAATCCGACGACTCCCTACATCAGCTAGGGTGCTAGTTATTTCTAAACCTAAAAACACTACTATAACTATATCTCATGATCAGCATGTTTTAAAAAACTCATACACTACTTTTCAAGTTACGTAAAAAGATCGTTTTCCTACTTATAATATAATATAAATCTAGAGTCTTGCATAGTATAAGTTGACCTCGGGGGTCACTTATGCACTCTCATAGGATGTCAAAAATAAATAAAGTAATTTCCGCTGCGTATAAGTATAGTTTTAAACCGTGGACTATATGATCCACCGAGCCGCAGGATATGACCCTTAAAATTATATCTGATTTTCTAATCATTAAACATAAGAAATTTTCATAGTCTAGTTAGATGGTGTTCGCCCGAGCGTCGACAGTTATCCCTTGCTCGACGTGGCATTACGACGCATGTTTTTCTCATACTATGATACTTCTTGAATTCGGAGAAAAATGCGGGCTGTGACAGTTGGTATCAGAGGGAGGTTGCTTGACAATTTGTCGGGCAACCTTTCCTTATAGGTATTAAATGTTTAGCATCATATCATACACACACCGATATGTCATCATCACGTCTTGGCTGAAGCACGAACACTACACCGTAGCATAACATAAAGTATACGTGGCATATTATATAGTATGGGATGCATAATATGTGTTTGTATACGGATACACCATAGGGGCAACATATGAGGGTTATGTAGTATGGGATGCATAACCTCACCACATGAATGCGACTAGCACGTTTCTTTTTCGTTGCATGGGAATGTTATGTAGTATGGGATGCATAACATTTTCATGCGTACGCCGCTCATGACATGCATTATGGCCTTTTTAGAATGCATAGCACAATCATGCATAGCATAATATTGCATAAGCACAACGTGCCAAGCTAAAGATTTGCAGGATGACATATGTACACACATGGTTTTAAATCAGAAAAAGAATATAAATTCATGCATTCCCGATCTAGGAACAAGAGTTAGATGAAGGTGGTTAACCATCCTAGGTTAGGCATAACATCATTTTTGTTCAAATGAACTCCCAGAGCAAGTTTAGCAGTTTTAAGATCATATTTATGTATGTATTGTCTGTACTTGTAGTTAGTTCCAACTATTGTACCAGGATTTGACTAATGTTGTTATGACCATAGGATGGAAGGACGTCCTTCGACAAGGTCGACTCCCCTGTCTAAGGGTGAGACTTCTAGAGCACAGAGTGATGCGGTGATCGAGAGCTTGCAGTTGAGCAACGATTCCTTGACCAGGCAGTTGGTGGAGATACAGGTCCAGATGCAGTCTCTGGCGGCAGTTGTGGCAGGACAGACTCAGGGAGTGCAAGTCCCTGCAGGGGGGGTCAGCTTCCCCTCCCCCTCCTTCTCTGCTGAGACTTCCAGTGGTGGTGCCAACGGTGATGGCCTTCATTTCTCAGTTTCAGAGACTTAGCCCTCCTACATATGATGGAAGGCTGATTTCATGGTTATAGATGATTGGTTGATCTCCATGGAGGAGATGTTCACGTACTCCAGAGTTACTGATGATCAGAGAGTGATGATAGCCGCCTATCAGATAAAGGGTTTGGCTAAGAGCTAGTGGCTTAGGGAAAAGGAGAGTTTGGTGGCTGGTTGCACTTGAGGATTATTCAAGGAGATGTTGTTGAGGAAGTTCTTGCCTTCGATCGAGCGTGAGCGACTTATGAACGACTTCCTTCACCTGAAGCAGAGGCAATGTGGTTGCGAACATGTTGAGTCGTCGGGCCTCAGCTCAAGCCAATTGGCTGTCGATCCATGACGAGCGCTTGGTTTGGGAGTTGGAGGCATTGGAGATTGTTTGTGTCGATAAGCAATCAAATGCTGAAGCAGTACTGAATTGAAGTGAAGTCCAATATGACCTGGCTGATCGAATTCGACAAGCTTTGGATACGAATGTCCATATGAAGCAGTTCATGGTAGTGGCTCTGGATGTGTCAAATTCTCAATTCGTTGTGGAGTACGGATTGCTTTGGAAAGACGGTCGTCTGGGCGTCCCAAGTGTGGGAAATTTGCGGGTGGAATTGTTGTATGAGGCACACCATACCAAGTACTCGATTCAACCGGGGAGCACGAAGATGTACCGCGATGTAAAGAAACTATTTTGGTGCCCGGATTTGAAGAAGGATGTGACACTCTATGTGGCAAAGTGCCAAACTTGCGCCTTGGTGAAGGCGGAGTGCCAAAAGCCGGGAGGATTTCTGAAGTCCTTGCCTATTCCGGAGTGGAAATTTGATGACATATCTGTAGACTTTGTGCACGGATTGCCAAGGTCGCAAAAGGGGAACGACGCCATTTGGGTGGTCATAGATCGGCTAACGAAGGTGTCGCATTTCATTCCTCATAGGAAGGATGATCCGGTGGAAAAGTTGGCAAAACTGTATGTGGATAACATTGTACGGCTTCATGGTGTGCCCCGCAGCATCGTGAGTGACCGAGATGGGTGGTTCACGTCCAATGATTGGAGGCTTGTGTAGCAAATGTTGGGAACAAAGTTGAAATTCAGCACAACCTTCCATCCGCAAACAGATGGGCAGACCAAAATGGTCAATATAACTATGGAAGACATGCTCCGCATGTGTGTCTTGGACTTTGGAAAGCAATGGGAAGACCATCTTTATTTGGTGGAGTTTGCGTACAACAATAGCTACCATGCGAGTATTCAAATGGCGCCCTTCGAGGCCCTATATGGTTGAAGATGTCGCACGCCGTTGTCTTGACTAAAAATGGGTGAGTCAAAGTTGTATAAGCGTTTAGAAGTGGAGGATGATACTTCGTTGGTGCGAACCATACGAGAGAGGTTGCTTATTGCTTAGGACCGGAAAGCGAAGTACTATAATGCCAAGCACAGGAACATGGAGTTCGCTGTGGGTGACTGGGTGTACTTAAAGATCAAGCCGTTTAAGGGTGTCTCGCGGGTGCGGCGATTGAAAAAGCTAAGCCCGAGATACCTTGGGCAGTTTGAGGTTCTGGAGCGGGTTGGTGAAGCAGCCTATCGGTTGAAGCTCTCAGTGGAGCTTAGTGGTTTACATGATGTATTCCATATTTCGGTGCTATGGAAGGTGGTGCAAGAGCCTTTGCAAATGATCGCAGTTGATCAAGTACCGGTGGATATTGGGATGACGACAAGAGTCAAGCCCGTGCGGATTGAGGACTCGCAGGTCAAGCTGATACGCAATAAAGAGATAAGGATGGTCAAGGTCCGACGGGACAATTACGGTCGTGAGGAGCTCTCTTGGGAACGAGAGCAGACTATGCTTGACGAGTATCCGGAGTTGTTCCGCTCAGGTACAATTTAATTTTGTACATGTCTTTCCTTTATATAATTTCGTGGACGAAATTCTTTTAAGAGGGGGAGTGTTGTAACGCCCCGAAACTCAAAAGAGCGACGGGGGACGTTTTGGGCCAGATTTGGAATCTGGCAGGAGGCACACGGCTTGGAACACGGGCGTGTCCTAGGGCGTGTCAGGCTGGAGTCGACGATTTGGTCGAGAGGTCGATGATTTTGGAGTCGACGATCGTCGAGCAGAGAACACGGCCTGAGACACGGGCGTGTCTCAGGGCGTGTCAAGCTCGTGTCGACGATCGGCCCAGGGAGTCGACGAATTTTGCTCGACGTAGTGTCTAGACAAGGCACACGGCCTAGGACACGGGCGTGTGCAAGGCCGTATCAGCAAGTCAACGAACTTCGCTCGATGAAGTGTCGAGACCGTGAACACGGCCTGGAGCCCAAGCGTGTTCGAGTAGACATGGGCTAGGACCCGGGCGTGTCCAATACCCGTGTGAGTCTCGGGTTATTTTTGGGGCTGTGTCGATGGGGGCATGAAAGTGTAGGTTAGATCTGAAATACTCTATAGGGGGTGAATAGAGTATTGTGCTTACTTCAAAACGTTTTACAACTTTTGTTGTAATCCTAGGTGAACAGGTCAATAAGTGAAATAAACAAAGCACAACAAACTAAATAATCACAGAACAACACAGAACAACATAGCCAAAACACAAATAAGGCAACCAGACGACACAAGAATTTTATAGTGGTTCCCCAACCTGGGTACATCCACTCTTATACAACCCTGGTAGGAATCCACTCAGGTTTTTGATCTGGTGGCTGACACCAATGAGCTTTTGTTCAGGTGCTCAAAAACCAAACCTCAAGTCTTTTAGAAGGAGACTTGCAACCAGAAAAATTTTGAAGGGAATTAAAACCCTGTACAGGAATTGGAAATAAGGAGATGGTGTCTTCTCTTTCTCAAAATAGCTGAGAAGACTTGTGGATTGATTGTAGCAGATGTTACTCCCCCTGAGATCTTGAATTAATCAGGATTGTTGGAGCACTACTTCAGGGTGATAGGTCTTCAAAGACCTAAAGTGCTTGGACCAGAAATTGTTCAGGAACTTCTTTGACAGATTGAAATTTGTTGTCCTTTGAAGTTGTCCTGCAGAGTTGAAGGAAGAAGACTCTTGATAGAATTTGATTGTTCTTCTTCTCCTTCTTGAAGATGTTCTCTAGTCAGGCTGATTGCTATAGAACTTTTTGATTTGAGTATGATTGTCCTTATGTGCAATCTGAGTGACTGTCTGATTGTCTGTATTGTTTGCTGTTGTGTTCTGTTACTCCTTCATTCTATTCTCTTCTGTTCTATCTTTTCTGACTGAGGAGCATTCAAAATTTGAATGTTGAGCAGTAATTGCAGTCGGCCTTGGAAGGAAGCGGAAATCAATAATTTCCCTAACTGTCCCATGGAAAAATGGCATGTGATAATCCACAATTAATGCGCGTTCCAATGGTAACATTCCGAGAAGATCTGGCATTAATTGCTTCCGGAATCATCGCCAAGAAACAGGATAGGAAAACAGAAGAAGACCTAGTCTGGAGTCGTCGACCGAAGAACACAATTCGTCGAGCTGAGTATGAGTTAGTCGAACTGAGCTTGAATTCATCGAGCTGAGCTTGAGAGAGTTCGTCGACCAGACAATCTTAATTCATCGAGATGTGAACCATCATTCGTCGAGCTGATAATTATCACTGTCAGACAGTATTCGTCGAACTGAGATGCAAATTCGTCGAGTGAAGAAAGACTGTGGACTTAGCCAAATATTCTGCATCTGCTGATATCTAGTGTCGACATAGGCTGGTGTCGACTGATTGATCTTGGTGTCGACTCAAATCTTCTGGTGTCGACAAAAACTGGTGTTGACTAATATCCTGGTGTCGACACAAATCCTCTGGTGTCGACATAAATTGACTGGTGTCGACACATTCCCTAAGTGTCGACATAAATACTCTGAGTTCAGATTTCGTCAAGTAGAGTACAACATTCGTCGACCTGAGAAGTTGACTTCGTCGACCTGAGAAGCTGACTTCGTCGACCTGAGAAGCTGAGAACTTGAGGTCCAAGTTCGTCGAGCTCAGAATCTAATTCGTCGAGCAAAGTTTGAAGCTGGACTTAGAAAAATTCTGAAGTTGTTCTAACTTTAGCTTGATGTAGAAACTGAGAGTTCGTCGAACAGAGAACTAAGATCGTAGAGCTCAGCACTAAGAATTGTCTCACGATCGTCGAGCGCAGAAATCCTTTCATCGAGCTGAGTTCGATGAATGTCAAACTCACTTTACTTAGTCTTGAAATCCTCTAAGTCTGAAGTCTCTGATGGTCTTGTTGAAAGCTGGTCCATCTGAAGTTGAACCTAAGGACTTGACCTAGACTCTAAGACACAAACTTGACCCTGGCTATACATGTTGGGTCACATCCTAAGTCAGTGAACCTAGCCCAAATCAACTAGGGATCCAACAATCTCCCCCTATTTGGGTGAGGTCACTAACAGAGACTCAAAATAGAGACAAACAGAAAAACAAAGCAAGAAAAGAGATATATCTGGCAGAGAATTACCAACATATGTAGTAGATGTATATATACATAGCTTTGTTTAACCAGATAGCATAGTTTGAAAAAAAAACATATAGAAATAGAAACAACATGAAGATTACTTCTTTTGCTTCTTCAGCTTGGACCTGTCTTCTGAAGTCTTCTCTCCTGCATTCTTAAAGATGATTTCTCTCTTTGGATCTGAAGCCTGAGCCTTTTTCATAGTCATATCAGCTGCCCAATAATGTTCAATGATGTAGCTCTAGGGACAACTGCTTTTAGATGAAGTTTCATATAATCATCAACATTAAACAATTTATTACTTTTGTCAAACCTTTTCAGCTCTAACTTTTTATACTTTGACATTGTTGTTAATCCAGAAATATCTTTGCCTTCATCCTTGTCTTTATTGATTAAAGATAGTCCAATTAATTCCTGATATCTAGCCATTCTTGCAGTATTTGCAGTTTCAGGATCTTCAAAAGGAGTTGGAGGAGAATATAGTCATTTTGGACTTTCAGCTTTTTGTACTTCAGATATGTGTTGCTGCTGCTACTGATGCTATTGTTGACTACCTGAGGATGGCTGCCTCTGCTGGCTGCCTCTAGAAGATCTCCCTGACTGTCTCTAATATGTCTGCATTGGGACAGATCTCTGGGAGCTAGAGCCACTAGCACCAGCTGTTGAAGGAGGAGGAGGATCTTTTCTGAATCTGTGAACTGGAGGAGGGGAATATCTCCTACTTCTCTTTCTTTCCTTCTATGGTTCTTGGATAGCCACATCCATGCAGGCATCCCCTTGTATGGAGTAACATTGTGCAGAATATAATAGGGAGTGTCTGTAGTGGGATTTGGCTTGGGAGCTGGAGGAGGAGGAGCCTTCCTTTTCTTTGATAACATCTTCTTTTTCTTACTGGTAGTATCTTCATCTGAGTCATCATCATCATCATCTTCACTGTCAGAGTCAGAACCCTGAGGGTTATCATACAGGGCATCCAAAGCTTTTAAAATTTTATCAGAAATAACAGCCTTTTCTGTAGAAGCAGGGGCAGAAGTTGAGGATTCTGGAACTGGAGTTTCAGCAACAGGAGAGGAGGGAGCTGCATAGGAAACAGAAATAATAAGGACAGAGCATTCAACTACTGCCTTATTCTCTTCTTCAATGTCAACTAGAATTAGCTCATCCAAATCAGGTAGGGGAGAGTCATCCATAACAAAAGTTGGGGCTTGAATTACTTCTGGAATGACCTCTGGACTAGAAGCTGAGATGGAAGCTGAAGCTGAGATAGCAAAATTGTCACAGAGTTGCTTAACAACTGCTGGACTGACTGGAGAGGTGTAGGGTACAATAGCCAAATATGGCTTAGTAAAGGGTAACTGTACAAAAATAGTATCAAAACTTCTCAACAGAACAAACAAATTAACTGTGCGATTTAACTGGAAATCACCAATAGGTTTTATTTGCTCAATTGACTCATCCAAATCAATGTCAGTATCCATAAAATGAATTAACTCAATCTCAAAATTAAAATCTGTCAAACTGTTTGCATCTTCAACAGAATCTGCATCTGCTGGAGAGGGAACTGCTGCTGTGACTGCTGCTGCTGCTGCATCTGCATCTGCTGTAACTTCATCATTGATCATCTTCCCCTACCTGGGTTCAGGAATACCTGGAGCCAGGCCCCTGGATGAAGAGGGGGCAGCGGAGAGGGCAGAAATCTGGGCAGATAGAGAATTGATGGAGGTCACAAGAGGTGTAATGGCCTCTTCGATGAGAGATTGGATGAGGGGAGTGAGCAACGATATGATGTTAGATTGATCAAATGGGGAAGGGGAAGAGGATGGAATAACATGAGTGGATGGAGATGAAGATGGAATGTTGGCATTTGGCATGACAGAGTCTGTGGGTATGGTGTAAGATGGAATGGAGGATAAGTGGGAGGGGGGAAGAGGAGACCGAGGAGGTGTAGCAATGTGGGTGTCATAAGGTGAAGCTGGAGGTGTCGGAATATTGGTAATGTCAATAGGTGGAGATGGAGGTGGAGTAGGCACATGAGGATATTGTGGGGATTTAGGTGTGGTAAGAAGGATGGAAGAGGAGGGGAGTTATTTGGATGGAGGTGCAGGAAGAGATGATTGAGATGGAAGGGCGTCTTCTGCAGGGTGGGGAGCGGCTTTTACAGCCCTGGTGCTCTCAGAAGTTTGGATGGAAGAGGAAGAAGCCTTTGAGGGCTTGGAGATAGTACTCTCCCACCTGCCAAACAGAGCGCAAGTCAGGCTCTTGCTGTCATTTATGAAGATGGTCTGGGAGACCATACATTCAGCAGCCTTCTCTTGAAGAAAAATTCCCAAAATTCTGCCGAAGCAGACTTCCTTCTTACTATTCTTTTTCTTTATCAAGTCAAAGAACATTGTGCCCCAGTTGACACGCCTCTTGTTCACCACGGCGCACATAACCAGGAATTGGTAGTGGGTTATGTAATCATGCGCTGAGTGCTTGCCCATCAGCACTTTTCCTACAATGTCTGCCAGAAACTGGTACGCGGCAGACAGTTGCTTCTTCAATAATTTGTTAAGGTTGCTTCCTGAAAAACCCATTAGCTTCAGCATATCACCAAACTCTTCAGAATCCATTTTCATGGTGTCTTCTCCATTAACTAAGCCAAAAATCTCAGACAGAATTGCGGGAGATAGGGAAACAACAGTACTCCCGATGTTGCCTGTCAGAACATCTTCCGCAGAAACAGACGATGTATACACCCATTCTCTGATTTCTGTCACATGTAGTTTAATCCTTTTGGTCATGAAGTCCTTTAGATTGAGTTCTTCCAGTAGTTCCAAAATATAGAGAAAAATGGGGTCAGAATGTTGGAAGAAATCAAAATCCATATCGAAACCAGTATCAAATTTCATTGCGCCGAGGGTGCTTGCTGGAATCGCCATTGATGACCTGCAAGAAAATCACAGAGAAAAACGCCGATCAAGAGCAAAAGAACTGAAAGCGCGGGACGGAGGTCGAAGAAAACTTAGATATAAGATTTTCAGAATATGAATCGATAATCTCTGTTCCACGAAAAAGAGAAATTCTTCGAACTGAGCTCGACGAAATATATTATAGACAGATAATTCGTCGATCTCATCCAGAAAAATCGAAAACAGTTCGTCGAAATCCATTCGACGAATTATCTTCTGAAGCAAAGTTCGTTGATCTACAATCGACGAAAATTGTTTCCACACACAGAGAATTCGTCGATCTCCAGTCTATAAGAATCTCTCAAACTTTCCCTAAATCGTCGAACTCCGTTCAACGAACTCTGGAAAATTCGTCGAATGCGGACAGAAGTTAATTTAACTCTTCTCCATTGATCATTCCCAGTTGATTTATAAAGAACAGATGAGTTTTCTCATCCAAGGGCTTGGTGAAAATATCTGTTCTCTGTAAATCAGTAAGAATATGGATTAAGTTAATTTTCTTTTTGTCTACATTATCTCTAATGAAATGATGTCTTATTTCAATATGTTTAGTCCTAGAATGGTGAACTGGATTCTGTGCTATAGCAATAGCACTAGTATTATCACAAAATAATGTTGAATTATTTAAGTTGACACCATAGTCTAGGAGTTGGTTTTGTATCCATAACATTTGTGAACAGCAGCTGTCAGCAGCCATGTATTCTGCTTCTGCAGTTGATGTTGACACAGATGTCTGCTTTTTACAAAACCAGGAGACAAGTCTCATACCAAGGAACTGGCAAGTTCCAGAGGTACTTTTCTTGTCCACTCTACGTCCAGCATAGTCAGCAACTGAGTATCCAGTTAACTCAAACTCTGACTCTGCAGGATACCAGAGTCCTAAATTAGGGCAACTCTTTATATATCTCAAAATTCTTTTTAGGAAAATAAGGTGAGATTCTTTAGGGTTCACTTGGAACCTAGCACAAAGGTATGTGGCAAACATTATGTCAGGTCTGCTAGCTGTTAAGTATAATATGGATCCAACAATTGCCCTATAATGCTTCTGATCTACAGGTTTCCCTGCTGCATCAGAATCCACAACAGCATTTGTAGCGATAGGGGTTTTCATTCCTGAAGCATCACCCATCCCAAACTTCTTAATAAGCTCTTTATCATACTTAGCTTGGGAGAGGAAGATACCATCAGGGAGCTGCTTCACTTGGAGACCAAGGAAGTAGGAAAGCTCACCCATGCTACTCATCTCAAATTTAGAATGCATGAGGTCAGCAAACCTCTTGCACAATTTGGGATCAGTAGACCAAAAAATAATGTCATCCACATATATTTGTACTAACAATATTTGGTCCTTATGATGTCTAGTGAAAAAAGTTTTATCTATGGTTCCTCTTATAAATTTATGCTCTAAAAGAAAGCTTGCTAAGGTCTCATACAAAGCTCTTGGAGATTGCTTTAAACCATAGAGAGCTTTATGCAGTTTAAATACAAAAGAGGGATAAGTTGGAGAGATAAAACCTGGAGGTTGTTCTACATAAATCTCTTCTTGAAGTACTCCGTTCAAGAATGCACTCTTGACATCCATTTGGTAGACTTTGAATCTTCTGTAAGCTGCATATGCAAGGAATATTCTTATGTACTCTAACCTTGCAACAGGGGCAAAGGTTTGGTCATAATCAATTCCTTCCTCTTGCCTGTGGACTTGAGCAACAAGCCTTGCCTTGTTCCTCACTATGTTGCCTTGAGCATCCAACTTGTTCCGGTAGACCCATTTGGTTCCAATAACTGGGTAGTTATGGGGTCTTGGAACCAAATTCCAAACTCTACATCTCTCAAACTCATTTAGTTCCTCTTGCATTGTCATGATCCAGTGGGGATCTTGCTCTGCTTCATGAATGGTGAGAGGTTCAATTTGAGAGAGAAAACAGGCATGCATCAAGTCTTAGTTGAGTTGATGCCTTGTCTATACACCTACTGAAATGTCTCCAATCACTTGAGATCTGGGGTGATCTCTAAGTGTGACAAGATCAATTGGTGGAGTTTATTGAACAACAGCTTATGTAATTAATTCCTCTTGAGGAATGGTACTAGCTGTTGAGGGAAGTTCAGCCACTTCCACATGAATCTCTTCTTCACTATCTTCAGCAACCTGTGGAGAAGGATGGGTTGATACCTCTTGGGTAAGGTTTAGTCCATCCATAGACTCACACATTGGTGGAACCTGCAAAGAGCTTATGGTAGAAATCTCTTTCTCCTTATAAGACATGTTAGCTTCATCAAAGGATACATGAAAAGATTCTTAAATTTTAAGGGTGGATTTATTAAAAACCCTATACGCCTTGCTTACTTGGGAATATCCTAGAAAAATCCCTTCTTCAGCCTTAGCCTCAAACTTTCTAATGTATCTCTTGTTATTTGTGTGAATGTAGCAAATACAACCAAAAACTTTAAAGTTTGTGATTTTAGGTTTCTTTACTTTAAGTAATTCATAGGGGGTCTTATTTTTTAGTTTATGTATAAGGATTCTATTTAGGACATAGTTGGCAGTATTTACAGCTTCTGCCCAAAAGGATAGAGTCATGTAAGCATCTGCCAATAATGTACCTGCACATTCAATTAGTGTCCTATTTTTCCTTTCAGCAACCCCATTTTGTTGGGGAGTTCTAGGAGCTGAGAAGCACTGCCTGATACCTTCGTCCTCATAGAACTCATGGATAAGAAGAGACTCAAACTCTGTGCCATGATCACTTCTGATCAATGCAACATGAGTAGAGAACTCAATCTATATGGTCCTGAGAAAATCTGTAAGAACCTTGAATGTATCTGACTTAGCTGTCAGAAAGTCTACCCAACTGAATCTAGAGAAGTCATCAATAATAACTAAAGTATAAGACTTCCCTCCTAGGCTTTGTACTGCAATGGGTCCAAATAGATCCACATGAAGCAAATACAAAGTCCTAGGTGAATCACTTTTATTAATGGATTTAAAACTAGTTTTGGTTTGCTTGCCTAATTGACAAGCCCTGCATAGGCTTTCCTTCTTGTAGGGGCCAGAAGGTAAACCTCTAACAAGGTTGTCTTTAGATAACCTAGATATATTCTTAAGGTTTACATGTCCTAATCTTTTATGCCATAACTCATTTTGGTTACTAGTGATATTGAGTAAGCAAACATCAGTTTTGGCAGAAATAAAAACTCCTAGATATATGTTGTCTTGTCTAAGTCCAATTAAAACTGTTTGGTTTTCATTATTAATAATAGAGCAAGAGGTAGAGTTAAAGTGTACCTGATAACCTTCATCACATAATTAACTTATGGATATTAGGTTATGTTTAAGTCCTCTTACATATGTTACTCTCTTGAAGGTAACTGATCCAATATTTACTGTCTCATATCCTCTGATTGGCCACTATTTGAATCTCCAAAAATCACCTTTGGTCCTAGCTTGGACTTGTAGTTGGATAAATTTGCCTTGCTGCCTGTCAGGTGTTTGTAGCACCCACTGTCCAAGTACCAGGTCTGACTCACCCTTGGACAGCTCTTCACCTGTACCTACAAGGAAAAACAAAACTCAATTGTTCTTGACACAGGTTACCTTGGGTCCTTTATTTGGTTGAAATGAAAAACTAGATATAACTGATAATGCAGGTTGAGATTTATAACCTAAGGGGTGATATCTCCTAGGTGGAATAACCCAATCAGCTACTGGATTAAATGTCTTATTAATTTGCTTAAAGTTTCTGTAGGAGAAACTATTTTAGTTTGGTCTTTCTGGGTTCGACGAATTGTTTTAAGTTCGTCGACCAGAGTTCGACGAATATGGATGAGATCGTCTATCTCTGCTCAGAGAATGACTGTAGTCATTTTCTGTGCCCCAAGTTCGTCGACCTCTACTCGACGAACCATACACAGTTCGTCGATCGCAGTTAGACAAATAGTTATAACTAAAGTTTGCGTTCAGCGTTCGTCGATCTGGGTTCGAAGAACTGGCCACATTTCGTCGATATGAGTTCGACGAATGCGGCTGAACTTTGTTTTTATTAACTGTTTTCTTATTTCTGTTTCTCTTGTCTATAGGTTTAGGATTGTTTTCAGATAATGGTTTGTTTATTAACTTTTCTTTTCCCTTTATAGAAATAAACTTGATGGGGGTTGAAAGAATATTCTTCTTAATTTTGGGGGGTAAACTTGATGAAGCACTCAAGCCCAGCTTGCCATTTAATCTAGCATTCACTGTGCTTGTAATGTCCATCAGCTTAAGGCTTCTCCCATTGAGAGATTGCTCAAGTTGTTTGGCCTCACATAATTCAGATTTTAGTTTAATTATTTGTTCATTAGCTAAGGTTAATTTATTTGTTAGCTTAATATTTTCTGAATTTACAGATTCAAGACTTCCTAGTCTTTCTCTAAGAGTTTTTATTTCCTTTTCTGAATTAATTAAGTCTAAGCACATAGATTTGAATTCAGTTTTAAATAAATGAGAACTAAAGTCAAAGCTAGAAATAACCTGATCTGCCTCTTAGTCTGAGGCAGCTTCATCTTCAGATTCTTCTTCTGATCCAGAGTTGCTCCTGGAGGCATCAATTGCCATTAGGCAGACCTCCTTGGATCTAGCTTCTTCCTCTTCTTCACTTGAATAGGAAGAGGATGTTTCTTCTTCAGTGTCACTCCAAGTCTCAGCAACAAATCCCTTGTCTTTCTTTTTATATTTACTGGAGGAGGGTCTGCTGCTGTGTCTTCTCTTGGAATCCTTCTCTCTGTTCTTGTCCTTCTGATTTTCTGGACATTCTGAGATGTAATGTCCAGGCTTTCTGCAACCAAAGCACACAACCTCCTTGGTTGGTGTCTTGTCATACTTGGGCTTATCATCCTGTCTGGATGACTTCCTTCTGAAATCCTTCATTTCCATCTTGTAGAACCTTTTGGCAAAGAGGCTCATGAGTTATTCATTTGAAGTTGATGTCTCACTTTCTTCAGATGCTTTGAAGGCTATGTTGTGCTCTTTTCTAATTGGAGTTGTTGCCTTCTGTTCTGCTGCCTCTCTTGATTTGATCAACTACTCATAGGACTTCAATTTGCTTAGTAAAGACTCAATTGATATCTCATTGAGGCTTCTGACTTCTTTGATAGGCCAGATTCAGGAATCCCAAGAGCTTGGGAAGCACATCAATATCTTGTCATTCACCTCTATCAAGGGTATGTCCTTATCCAGGGTTTTGAGCTCATTGATGATTGTGCTCAACCTGTTGTACATTTCTGCCACTGATTCATTCTCATCCTTTTTAAAGTTCTCATACAGGGATATGAGATTGGATCTTCTGTCCTTTCTTTCATCAGCAAAGCCAGCTACCATTTTTTTTAAGGGAATCCCAAATGGCTTTGGCTGAGGTGCACTCAGCCACCTTCTGGAATATGTCATCTGACATAGTCTGTGCTAAGATATTCATTATCTTAGCATATGCCATCTTGGCTTTCTTGTAGGCTTCATTGTTCTCTGGAGGAGGAACTGCAGTCATATTTGTTGAGGTTCTTGTAGAAGCTGCAGGTGCTGGAGGTACACCTGTCAAGATAACAGAAAAGATATACTCGTCAATAGAATTCATGTATAACCTGATTCTTGCCTTCCAGATGGCAAACTTGTTAAGATTGCACACTAGAGGTCTGATGCTTGCATAGTATTTGTTTTGGGCCATGTCTGTGAAGAGATAAATCTAATAACAAACTCAAAACAAATAGATCTAACTAGAGGGATCTTTGTGGTTCAGGTGTTAGCCTGTACAACAAATAAGGTATGATATTTTAACCAACCTCCCTCTAATACCAATTGAAAGTGCAGGTTAGATCTGAAATACTCTAGAGGGGGTGGGGTGAATAGTGTATTGTGCTTACTTTAGAACTTTTTACAACTTTTGTTGTAAGCCTAGGTGAACAAGTCAATAAGTGAAATAAACTAAGCACAACAAACTAAATAATCACAGAACAGCACCGAACAACACAGCCAAAACACAAAGAAGGGCAACCAGACGACACAAGAATTTTATAGTGGTTCCCCAACCTGGGTACATCCACACTTCTACCACCCTGGTAGCAATCCACTTAGGTTTTTGATCAGGTGTCTGACACCAATGAGCTTTTATTCAGGTGCTCAAAAAACAAACCTCAAGTCTTTTGGCAGGAGACTTGCAACCGGAATAATTTTGAAGGGAATTAAAACCCTGTACTTGAATTGGAAATAAAGAGATGGTGTATTATCTTTCTCAAAACAACTGAGAAGACTTGTGGATTGATTGTCGCAGATGTTGCTCCCCGTGAGATCTTGAATTAATCAGGATTGCTGGAGCACTGCTTCAGGGTGATAGGTCTTCAAAGACCTAAAGTGTCTGGACCGGAAATTGTTCAGGAACTTCTTTGACAGATTGAAATTTGTTGTCCTTTGAAGTTGTCCTGCAGAGTTGAAGGAAGAAGACTCTTGATATAATTTGATTGTTCTTCTTCTCCTTCTTGAAGATGTTCTCTGGTCAGGGTGATTGCAGTAGAACTTTTTGATTTGAGTATGATTGTCCTTCTGTGCAATATGAGTGTCTGTATGATTGTCTGTATTGCTTGCTGTTGTGTTCTGTTACTCCTTCATTCTATTCTCTTATGTTCTATCTTTTCTGACTGAGGAGCATTCAAAATTTGAATGTTGAGCATTAATTGCAGTCGGCCTTGGAAGGAAGCGGCAATCAATAATTTCCCTAACTGTCCCATGGAAAAACTGCATGTGATAATCCACGATTAATGCGCATTCCAACGGTAACATTCCGAGAAGATCTGGCATTAATTGCTTCCGGAATCATCGCCAAGAAACAGGACGGGAAAACTGAAGAAGACCTAGTCTGGAATCGTCGACCGAAGAACATAATTCGTCGAGTTGAGTATGAGTTCATCGAGCCGAGCTTGAGCTCGTCGAGCTGAGATTGAGAGAGTTTGTCGACCAGACAATCTTCATTCGTCGAACAGACAATCTTCATTCATCGAGCTGAGAACCATCATTCGTCGACCTGATAATTATCATTGTCAGACAGTATTCGTCGAACTGAGATCCAAATTCGTCGAGTGAAGAAATACTGTAGACTTAGCCAAATATTCTGCATCTGCTGATATCCAGTGTCGACATAGGCTGGTGTCGACTTATTGATCTTGGTGTTGACTCAAATCTTCTGGTGTCGACAAGAACTGGTGTTGAATAATATCCTGGGGTCGACACAAATCCTCTGGTGTCGACATAAATTGACTGGTGTTAACACATGCCCTAAGTGTCGACATAAATACTCTGAGTTCAGATTTTGTCGAGTAGAGTACAGCATTCGTCGACCTGATAAGTTAACTTCGTCGACCTGAGAAGCTGAGAAATTTAGGTCCAAGTTCGTCGAGCTCAGAATCTAATTCGTCGACCAAAGTTTGAAGCTGGACTTAGAAAAATTCTGAAGCTGTCCTGGCTTTAGCTTGATGTAGAAACTGAGAGTTCGTCGAAGAGAGAACTAAGATCATCGAGCTCAGCACTAAGAATTGTCTCACGATCGTCGAGCGCAGAACTCCTTTCGTCGAGCTGAGTTCGACGAACGTCGAAATCACTTTACTTGGTCTTAAAATCCTCTAAGTGTGAAGTCTCTGATGGTCTTGTTGAAAGCCGGTCCATCTGAAGTTGAACCTAAGGACTTGACCTAGACTCTAAGACACAAACTTGACCCTTGCAATACATGATGGGTAACATCATAAGTCAGTGAACCTAGCCCAAATCAACTATGGATCCAACAGGGTACACGGCCGACCACATGGCCGTGTTAGTTGGAACACGAGCATGAGAGGTCGAACACGGGCGTGTTGAATGCCCGTATGTTGTTCCAGGTGCATCGATTTTGACGGCGAATGAGGGACACGACCCTGGACACGGGCGTGTGCTAGGCCATGTTCGGCCCAGATTTTAATTTTCAGCTACGAATCGTAGTCATTCGTTCATATAGTTTGGGATTCGAAGGTTGGGGATTCTTCCTACTGGGATATACCCGGGATTGGGCCTTTGAAACCCTCATTTCACTTGAGTGGTTCCCTTTCTAAAGTCTAGAGAGAGAGGAGAGCAAAGGAGGAAGAAGAAGCTAGATTCGGCCATTGGAGGAGCTTCGAAGCTCCAAATCACGAGCCGACTTCTGATCTATAGAGACAAAGGGTGTGCAGTGCTTTTCATCTGCTTACTTTTCCATGGCTACAAGGAAGAACGCTAGGGTAACGATTCTCTTCTTGAGCATATGAAGCTCTCCTTCTTTGCATAGGAAGCCCGCTCTCGCGAGTTTGCGGCGAGTTGGAGGCGTTACTTCGGGTAGATATGTGAAGTCCCCATTGTTTAGAGTCCATAATCGAGAACGGACATAAGCATGATGTGTGAAGCCTACCCAGACAAGTTGGTATGGATCGGTGATGTTGCATTGCATAAATGCCGGAGAAGACTCCGTGCGATTGTTTGTTTTTTGGGCTTTCTACGTGGTAGATTGCAACAGGGAGCCTTGGGGATTAACCCAAAGGTGCACCCGGAAAACTTGGCGGATGCGTGATCTTGCCAACTTGGTGGCCTGAGATCCAACTTGAACATAACCGGGTTATGTGAAGTGTAATGGAAACGGGACTCGGGAGAAGTTTGACCCGCGCATATGGCTTAAATTATCGTTGTGATGTTAGCACGAGTTAGATGGAACCGTACCCGTTCTATATCGTTCGGTTAAAGAGACCTAAGGGTACGTGGCACTTGTCGTTGGCATAGATTATGGTCTTCGGCGGTCTATGGCTTAAATTGTCGTGACCTATGCCAAGAAGACAAGAGCTCATATGTTTGGCCGTCAAAGTGGCGGTGGTGAGTCCGGAATGTCTATAGCTTAAATTGACGTGACATTGGCCGGTTCACTGAGAATGTACCCTGAGTGCACGGGGTGTGTGGTCTTGTGAGCCTACACCTGTGATGTTGTGGCATTACTATAATGCCTGTGTATACTGATAAAATGCAGGAAAGGAGCATCGCCGCCCCGAGTTGGGGGCGGGATCGTTATAATTTGGTCAGCATTGCCTACCGTTGCTCTTTGTTTGCCACCATGCGGTGGTTTGTGCTTGTAGGTGCTGTTGCACCAAGTGGTCAATAGCGGGCTAAAGCCCAAATTGCGAAGCTAGCCCTCGAAGGCCTAATTGGAGTGTTTACTGCTTTTATTCATGTATGACCGGCCTGCGTGTTGTGATTTGTAAATCATGTATTATTAAGTAAACAATTTTGTAAGGACTTAAGGCCAGTACTTGTGTATGTACTACATTCCTATTTGGTGTATTAGTGGACATTCGTGTTCTTTGTACTGGGTTCTTTTAATTGCAACTTATAAACTGCTTCCGCTAGAATGCTCTAAGTAGGACGTTATTATTGGTTGGATGGTTTCCATGAGTAACCACCCGGTCTGTCTGTGGTATATGGAGTCGGGCCCTGGAAGGACCTACTGCTATATGCTATGCGACAGATAGGGGGTTACAATTTGGTATCAGACTACTGGTTTTGGTCGGGCTTAAGATGAATTCGTGGCCAAATTCTTTTTAAGGGATGTTTAGCACATGTGTGTTCGTCATCATTATAACAGTAAAAGAACCCATGAATGTCCACTTAGGAATGAAAATACACGTGTTTGGGGAACCTGCGCGTTCCTATAATTGCTATTTGCAATTTTATTTGGTCGCTTAACGGTGTTTTGTACCACTATAGGTGACCAGAAGTGTTGCTGGGCCGTCATAACGTCGAGTTTCTGAGGCTAGCAGTGCACCTAATGAAGCTCCTGCAACACCTCTATCGGCTGAGACCATACGATTAGTTGTCGAAGCAGTGTTGGCCATGATTAATGCGCAGCCTCCAAGGCAAACGCAGCAGCCCGCTCCTGCGATGGAGCAGCTACCGCTGCAAGCGGCTGAGCAGCGAAGAGTGGAGCAGGTGGTAGAGGAACTGGTGGTACCAAGGAGGGAAACCGAGAGACAGCTCAAGCATGTCATGAGCTTTAATCCTCCGATATTCTAGGGGTTGGGAACCCCATCTCAAGCTGAAGACTGACTCTCCATGGTGAAGAGAGTCATGATAGCAACGGAGACGGAGGAGTGGCAAATGACCACCATTGTTACGTTCCTTTTGGACGGTGAAGCGAGAATGTGGTGGGAAGGATTGGAGCTACATCTTTTGAGTGGTAGGAAACTTGTTGATGTCTCGATGGAGGAGTTCTCGAGATTGTTCTTGGCTAGATACCTCCCTTCGGCGCAATGGATAGTGTTATAGAACGAGTTCCTGAAATTGGTACAAGGGGACAATAGCGTGGATGAGTATCTCCACGAGTTTACTCGTTTGAGTCGATATTCTAGCTCCACCATCGCGGATGAGGAGCCCAAGACGAATCGATTCTACGAAGGGTTGAGAGATGAGTTGAGGTTACTACTCTCGGGGCTGATGTCGCAGGGTTTCTTGACCTTGGTCAACACGTCTCGGTCCTTTGAGAAGGATATGAAGAATGTACAAGCAAAGAAAAGCTTGGGGGATAAGTAATCTGAGTTCAAAGTGCCGATTACTTCAAAGTCCGGCTATCGAAGATTCCACAAGAAGCATAGGACTTCGGGTCTAGCTCCCTCTTCTGGTGCTTCTGGGGCTACTACGGGTTGGACCCCGGGTGCGTGTTTTACTTGTGGAAAGCCGTGGCACTTTCCCCGTGACTGTTGTAGCGGACGTCCCAAGTCCGATAGAAAGCCGGGGGCAACGTATGAAGAGAAGGGCAAGGCGGTGGAGTCGACCGCGTCCCACTATGCTCCGGCCCAACCAAGGGTGTACAATCTTGGCCAACAGGAGGCCATCAAACAGGCGGATGTGGTGACAAGTATGGTTTAATTTATAGCAAGTTAATTTCTTTAAATACTTGTTATGCACGTGTTACCTTACCACTGGTTGTTTAGGATTTGTTTTGTTTTGTGAAAATCCAGCAAGAGCACACTTCGATACGGGAGCTTCACACTCGTTCTTATCCGAAGGATTTATATCACGCATCGGAGTCCCTTCTTCGATGGCGAAGGATTAGTTGGATGTGTTGTTGCCCAATGGGTGTTCGATGCACGTGGATAGGATCTGCGATGTTAAGATTCGTATTGGGAATCAGGGGTTCGATCTGCAAGCATCGTTACTTCTGTTGGTGGAGTTTGACATTATATTTGGCATGGACTGGCTCTCAGAGCAGCAAGCCTATATTGATTGCGGTCGCAAGGAAGTCAACAAGTTGACGAAAAAGAACAAGTACCCGATCCCCCGGATTGATGATCTTTTTGACCAGTTGGTCGGGTCGACAGTGTACTCGAAGTTGGACCTCAAGTCCGGGTACTACCAGCTGCGAATAAGGGAGAGAGATATCCCGAAGACTGCGTTCAGTACGAGATACGGGCATTACGAGTTTACGGTCAAGCCGTTTGGGCTGACTAATGCGCTGTCAGTGTTAATGGATTTGATGAACAGGACCTTCAGGGAGTACTTGGACCATTTCGTGATCGTCTTCATCGACGATATTTTGGTGTACTCGCAGAGTGAGGAAGATCACTTAAAGTATCTTCATTTGGTTTTGGAGACGCTAAGGAGGAATTAACTGTATGCCAAGTTCTCGAAGTGCGAGTTTTGGTTATCCTCAATGGCGTTCCTCGGTCATATAGTGAGTGGAGAGGGTATTGTGGTGGATCCGGCGAAGATTGTTGCGATACGAGAGTGGCCTGAGCTTTCTACGGTAGCGGAAGTCCGGAGCTTTCTGCGGCTCACTGGCTATTATAGGCGCTTCATAGAGAACTTCTCGCGGATAGAGTTACCTCTCACTACTTTGATGAGGAAGGAGCAGAAGTTCGTTTGTACATCAGAGTGCGCACGAGCTTTTGAGGAGTTGAAATGTCGGTTGACCACGGCGCCTGTGCTGAGTTCGCCGAGTGGGACCGAAGTATATGAGATTTATAACGATGCTTCGGGCAGCAGTTTGGGTTGCGTGCTACTGCAACACGGAAGTGTGATAGCCTATGGATCCAGATAGCTAAAAGTGCACGAGAGGAATTATCCGGTCCATAACTTGGAGTTAGCGTCCGTGATTTTTGCCTTGAAGCTGTGGAGGCATTATTTGTACGGTGTGAAGATTGATATCTACACCGATCACAAGAGCCTGAAGTATCTGATTGATCAGAAAGATCTGAATATGCGACAACGTAGAGGATGGAGTTCCTGGGGGACTATACATTTAAGATCCACTACGTGCCTTGTAAAGGTAATGCGGTTGCGGACACGTTAAGTCACCGGGCCCCAGCTCAAGCCACTGGCTGTCGATCCATGACGAGCGGTTGGTTTGGGAGTTGGAGGCGTTGGAGATTATTTGTGTGGATAAGCAATCAAGTGCTGAAGCAGTACTAAATTGGACTGAAGTCCAATATGACCTGGCTGATCGGATTCGGCAGGCTTTGGATACGGATGTCCATATGAAGCAGTTCATGGTAGAGGCTCTGGATGGGTCAAATTCCCAATTCGTTGTGGAGGACGGATTACTTTGGAAAGACGGTCTTCTGTGCGTCCCAAGTGGGGGCAATTTGTGGGTGCAATTGTTGTATGTGGCTCACCATACTAAGTACTCGATTCACCCGGGGAGCACGAAGATGTACCGTGATGTAAAGAAACTGTTTTGGTGGCCAGGTTTGAAGAAGGATGTGGCACTCTATGTGGCGAAGTGCCAAACTTGCGCCTTGGTGAAGGCGGAGTGCCAAAAGTCAGGAGGATTTCTGAAGTCCTTGCCTATTCCGGAGTGGAAATTTGACGACATCTCTATGGACATTGTGCACGGTTTGCCAAGGTTGCAAAAGGGGAACGATGCCATTTGGGTGGTCGTAGATCGTCTAACGAAGGTATCACATTTCATTCCTCATAGGATGGATGATCCGGTGGAAAAGTTGGCAAAACTGTATGTGGATAACATTGTACGGCTTCATGGTGTGCCCCGCAGCATCGTGAGTGACCGAGATGGGCGGTTCACGTCCAATGATTGGAGGCTTGTGCAGCAAATGTTGGGAACAAAGTTGAAATTCAGCACAGCCTTCCATCTGCAAACAAATGGGCAGACTGAGAGGGTCAATAGAACTATGGAAGACATGCTCCGCATGTGTGTCTTGGACTTTGGAAAGCAATGGGAAGACCATATTTATTTGGTGGAGTTTGCGTACAACAATAGCTACCAAGCGAGTATTCAAATGGCGCCCTTCGAGGCCCTATATGGTAGAAGATGTCGCACGCCGTTGTCTTGGCTAGAAACGGGTGAGTCAAAGTTGTATAAGCGTTTAGAAGTGGAGGATGCTACTTAGTTGGTGCGAACCATACAGGAGAGGTTGCTTATCTCTCAGGACCGGCAAGCGAAGTACTATAATGCCAAGCACAGGAATGTGGAGTTCGCTGTGGGCGACTGGGTGTACCTAAAGATCAAACCGCTTAAGGGTGTCTCGCGGGTGCGGCGATTGAAAAAGCTAAGCCCGAGATACCTTAGGCCGTTTGGGGTTATGGAGCGGGTTGGTGAAGCAGCCTATCGGTTAAAGCTCTCAGTGGAGCTTAGTGGTTTACATGATGTATTCCATATTTCGGTGCTACGGAAGGCGGTGCAAGAGCCTTTACAAGTGATCGCGGTTGATCAAGTGCTGATGGATAGTGAGTTGACGACAAGAGTTAAGCCCGTGCGGATTGAGGACTCGGAGGTCAAGCGGCTACGCAATAAAGAGATCGGGATGGTCAAGGTCCGATGGGACAATTACGGTCGTGAGGAGCTCTCTTGGGAACGAGAGCAGACTATGCTTGACGATTATCCGGAGTTGTTCCGCTCAGGTACAATTTAATTTTGTACATGTCTTTCCTTTATATAATTTCGTGGACAAAATTATTTTAAGAGGGGGAGTGTTGTAACGCCCCGAAACTCAAAGGAGCGACGGGGGACGTTTTGGGCAAGATTTGGAATCTGGCAGGAGGCACACGACCTGGGACATGGGCGCGTCCCAAGGCGTGTCAGGATGGAGTCGACGATTTTGTCGAGAGGTCGACGATTTTGGAGTCGACGATCGTCGAGCAGAGAACACGGCCTGAGACACGGGTGTGTCTCAGGGCGTGTCGAGCCCTTGTCCACGATCGGCCCGGGGAGTCGATGAATTTTGCTCGACGAAGTGTCGAGACAAGGCACACGGACTAGGACACGGGCGTGTCCAAGGCCGTGTCAGCAAGTTGACGAACTTCGCTCGACGAAGTGTCGAGACCGTGAACACGGCGTGGAGCCCAGGCGTGTTCGAGTAACACGGGCTACGACACGGGCGTGTCCAATACCGTGTGAGTCTTGGGTTGTTTTCGGGGCTGTGTCAATCGGGGCACCCGGCCGACGACACGGCCGTGTCAGTTGGAACACGGTCATGTCAGGTCGAACACAGGCGTGTTGGATGCCCGTGTGTTGTTCCAGGCACATCGATTTTGACGGTGAATGAGGGACACGACCCTGGACAAGGGCGTGTGCCAGGTCATGTTCGGCCCAGATTTTACTTTTCAGCTACGAATCGTAGCCATTCGTTCCCTTAGTTTGGGATCCGATGGTTGGGGATTGTTCCTACTGGGATATACCCGGGATTGGGCCTTTGAAACCCTCATTTCACTTGAGTGGTTCCCTTTCTAAAGTCTAGACAGAGAGGAGAGCAAAGGAGTAAGAAGAAGCTAGATCCGACCATTGGAGGAGCTTTGAGGCTCCAAATCGCGAGCCGACTTCAGATCTACGGAGACCAAGAGAGTGCGGTGCTTTTCATCTGCTTACTTTTCCATGGCGCCAAGGAAGAACGCTAGGATAACGATTCTCTTCTTGAGCATGTGAAGCTCTCCTTCTTTGCATAGGAAGCTCGCTCTCACGAGTTTGCGGCGAGTTAGAGGCGTTCCTTCGGGTAGATATGTGAATTCCCCGTTATTTAGAGTCCGTAATCGAGAACGGACATAGGCATGATGTGTGAAGCCTACCCGGACAAGTTGGTCTAGATCGGTGATGTTGCATTGCATAAATGCCGGAGAAGACTCCGTGCGATTGTTTGTTTTTCGGGTTTTCTACGTGATAGATTACAACAGGGAGCCTTGGGGATTAACCCAAAGGTGCACCTGGAAAACTGGGCGGATGCGTGATCTTGCCAACTTGGTGGCCTGAGAGCCAATTTGTAGATAACCGGGTTATGTGAAGTGTAATGGAAACGGGACTCGGGAGAAGTTTGACCCGCGCATATGGCTTAAATTGTCGTTGCGATGTGAGAATGGGTTAGATGGAGCCGTACCCATTCTATGTCGTTCGGTTAAAGAGACCTAAGGGTACGTGGCACTTGCCGTTGGCATAGATGAGGGTCTTCGGCAGTCTATGGCTTAAATTGACGTGACCTATGCCAAGAAGACAAAAGCTCATATGTTTAGCCATCAAAGTGGCGGTGGTGAGTCCGGAATGTCTATGGCTTAAATTGACGTGACATTGGCCGATTCACTAAGAATGTGCCCTGAGTGCACGGGGTGTGTGGCCGTGCGAGCCTACGCCTGTGATGTTATGACATTACTATAATTCCTGTTTATACTAATAAAATGCAGGGAAGGTGCATCGCCGCCCCGAGTTGGAGGAGGGATCGTTATAATTTGGTCAGCATTGCTGACCGTTGCTCTTTTTTTGCCACCGTGCGGTGGTTTGTGCTTGCAGGTGCTGCTATACCAAGTGGTCAATAGCGGTCAAAAGCTCAAATTGCGAAGCCGGCCTCGAAAGCCTAATTGGAGTGTTTACTGCTTTTATTCATGTATGACCGGCCTGTGTGCCATGGTTTTCAAATCATGTATTATTAAGTAAACAATATTGTAAAGCCTTAAGTCCAGTACTTGTGTTTGTACTACATTCCTATTTGGTATATTAGTGGACATGCATGCTCTTTGTATGGGTTCTTTTAAATGCAACTTATAAACTGCTTCTACTAGAATGCTCTGAGTAGGACGTTATGATTGGTTGGATGGTTTCCATGAGTAACCACTCAGTCTGTCTGTGGTATATGGCGTCGGGCCCCGGCCAGACCTACTGCTATATGCTATGCGATGTATAGAGGGTGTTACAGGCCTACCATCCAGGATCTACAAAGATGTATCATGAATTGAAGCAGATTACCTGGTGGTATGGGATGAAGGGAGATATAGCCTGATTTGTTGCTGACTCCACACTTGCAAGCATGTGAAGGCCAATCATGGAAGGCCTGGTGGCAAGTTGACTACGTTGAAGATCCTTATGTGGAAGTGGGAAAGTATTTCTATGGACTTCATTACGGGCTTGCCGAGATCTCCAAGGGGATTTGATTCAGTTTGGGTTATAGTGGATAGACTGACGAAGTGTGCTCACTTCGTGCCGTACAAGATTGACTATCTGATGAAAAAGATAGCAGAGTTGTATCTGAATGAAGTCATCAGATTACACGGTGTGCCTGTTAGCATCATTTCGGATCGAGACTCCCGTTTTACATCTCGCTTCTAGAGGAGTTTGCAAGAGGGTTTGGGCACAGATTTGAGGTATTCTACAGCTTACCACCTGCAGACCAATGGTCAGACTGAGCGAGTGAACCAGATAGTTGAGGATATGATGAGGTGCTACATATTAGACCACGGTGGAGCATGGGATGAGCGTTTGCGGCTTATGAAATTTGCATACAACAACAGTTACCAGGAGAGCTTGCAAATGGTTCCATTTGAGGCTTTGTATGGGAGGCGCTGCAGAACTCCCTTGTTTTGGACCGAGGTCGGTGAGAGGCCTGTGTTGGGTCCGGATGCGCTCGAGGAGATGGAAACTGTTGTGAAGCTTATTCGGGAAAAACTTCGTATAGCTCAGGAGAGATATGAGAAGTACGCCAACCGACATAGGTCTGACTTGGAGTTTTCTGTAGGGGACCTTGTGTTTCTTAAGGTTTCACCGATGGTTGGTGTTAAGAGGTTCGGTAAGAACCGGAAATTGGACCCGAGGTATGTCGGCCCGTTTAAGATTGTTGAGCGGATTGGCGTGTCAGCATATAGATTGGATTTGCAAGCAAATTTCCCAGGTATTCACAATATGTTTCATGTAAGCAGATTAAGGAAGTTTGTGCGAAGCAGTGGGCAAGTCTTGGATGTGGTGCCCCAGTTGGAGCATAATATTTCATATGTTGAGGTGCCAGTCCGCATCTTGGATACTCAAGATCGGGTGCTGCAGACAAAGTCTATCCCGATGGTGAAAGTTTTATGGAAGAATCAGGATTTGGAAAGCGCGACTTGGGAGCTAGAGCCGGCTATGAGGGAGGCTCACCCTCATCTGTTCCCTTGATTTGATTGGTACGTTTTCTTTCTAGTAGCTCTTGTTTTGTTACTTTCCTTCTGTAGTAGAAGTTGTGTATGAAAGTGCAGCTAGATCTGATATACTCTAGAGGGGGGGTGAATAGAGTATATGGTGCTTTAAAAACTTTTACAACAATTGTTGTAATAAGTGTGAGCAGGGAAACAGTTAAAAATCTAATTATAAAACTATACTAAGCAAAAGCTAATCACAGAAGAATCAAAGCCAGAAACAAAAATGAAAATAAGCAAAACCAGAAGACACAAGGAAATATAGTGGTTCCCCTAAACTTGGGTACATCCACTCTTCTACCACCCTAGGTAGGAATCCACTGCAGGATGAGTTAATCAGGTGTCCTGGGCACCAATGAGCTTTTGATAAGGTGCTCAAAAACCAAAGCAGATTTTTTGATCAGGTGTCTTGCCACCAATGAGCTTTTGACAAGGTGCTCAAAAACCAAGCTCAAACATTTGAAGGGAGTTTGAGAAACCCTTTACAGAGAGGTGGTGAGAGAGTGATGGAAGTCTTCTCTTTCTCAAACAACTGAGAAGACTATGTGGATTGTTGATGTCAAAGCTCCCCCCTGAATCCTTGAGATCTTCAGGAAGAAAAGCTTTGCTGAGGGTGATAGGCCTTCAAAGATTGAACTCCAGCAATAGATGATTTCAGCAATGACTGAAATGTTGAATGTCTGGAGTCTGGAAAATATGTTGGCCTTGAACACTTAGAAAACTAAAGAGATCTGAAGATTTGAGAAAGCTTGATCTCCTTGGATGAGTGTTCTTGAGAAATCTTTGAGACAGAATATTTTTTGAATGTATCTCTGTAATCTGTTTTCTATGAGTGATTCAAAAATTCTGTCTTTTATTCTCTGGTACAGAATAGAATAACATTCTCTGTCAAGAATAGCCGTTAGCCTGCATTAATTGCATCCTTAATTGCAAAATCTCTTCTGGAGGAAATTCCGCAGAAATATTCCTTGAAAAATCCCTTGAAACTTGGTCCAGAAATGAATGAAAACGGCTAGGAAATCTCTGAATTAATTGCAGAATAACTCCTTAACTGATTTGAATTTGAATTTAGAAACATCCTGGAAGTTATCTGAAATCGTCGAACTGAGCTCTACTATCGTCGAGCTGAGCTCAGCGATCTGGAAAATATACAGCAGCAAAATATCGTCGATCTGAGCTCAAAGATCGTCGAACTGAGCTCAGAGATAAAGATCCAAAGCAGAGTCAAAATCGTCGACCTGAGCTCACCAATCGTCGAATGGAGTTCGACGATATAATGAAGTTGAGCTCAGCGATCGTCGAATGGAGTTCGACGATCTGTCGAAGTTGAGCTAGACGATATTCGACCGGAGTTCGACGAATCGTCGTGCTGAGCTCGACGATATGACTTAGTCTCCAAACACAAAATCTTGGTCTTCAGGGCAGCTTCCAAACCTAGACTTCTAACCCTTAGACTCAATTCTAATTGAACTATTAAGCTATACAGGAGGTCAAGCAAAGATTCCTAGAGACATAGTGATCCTGACCCAAAATAGTAATAGGGTGTTCCAACAATCTCCCCCTATTTGGGTTAGGATTACTATTTACAGACTTTGGAAGAATTTAAATAACAACATACAATCAGTAAAACATAAAAACAACAGCTAGACATTGCAGAATCACAGAGATATATAACATCCAGATAGCAATCAGAAATCACAGAAATTGTCACCTTACAATATCATTTCTTCTCTTTGCCTTTAACAAGTTTAATTTCTCTGTTAGGATTGAGGGCTTCTTTGTTTGATCTGGTATCATCTATTACACCCAAATATGTTTGCTTTTTAGGCCTGGGAACTACAGCTTCAGGATGTAATTCCATATATCTGTCAGCATCAAAGAATTTACTTGAAGCATATCTCTCTAGCTCTTTCTGTCTCTGTTCAGACATTGTTGAAATGTTGGAAGAATCTATTCCTTGCTCTCTAGCCTTTTTAATTTGATCCAGTGCAGCTAGTTCTTTTAACTTTGCAGTCCAAGCAACTGGATTATTTTCAGGATCCTCAAAAGGTACAGGTGGCTCATATCTGTTAGAGGGATTGTCTTGAGGAGGCCTGGTAGACACAGTTTCTTTCAGCTTGTAAGGGAAAGGACCAGATGTTTTATCAGAAGAAATTTGTCCTCCCCTAGAATATGGGTGCTGCCTGGAGTAACCTTTGGAGTAGACTTGAATATCTCTTTGATTACCTCTATATCCTCCTCTCCTAGAATGTGAACCCCTGGATTGGCTTTTCCTGTGGTAAGATCTGGCATGAGGCTGATAGGGAGCCTGACTTCTGACTGGGGGTTGAGCTGCAGAGCTTCCACCTGCACCTGCATCAGGAGGAGGTGGTGGAGGAGGATGAGAGTGCTGGAATTGGGATGAACCCTTCTCATATTTTCTTTTCTTCTTCATTGCTTTCAGCTGGTTCTTGGAGTATTGCATCCAGTGTTCAGTGGTAGGGCAGTCATGTAGAATGTAATATGGGATATCATTGTTATCCTTAACTTTGGCAGGAGGTACCCTCTTCATTGCTTTGCTCCTTGTCATTCTTTTCCTGGCAATGGTAGCAGAAGAGTCATCAGAGTCTGTTCTAAATTCATCACTTTCAGAACTCTGGTCATCATAGAGAGCATCTATTTTCTTCATTAGATCCTTCTTGAGTTGTACAGAAGCAGATGAGGCAGAGGTTTTAGCAGCAGATGTTGAAATGGTAACAGCAGAGATAGCAGCAGATATTGAAGCAGAAGCAGAAATGACAGCAGTAGATGGAGTAGAAGTGGTAACAACAACAACAGCAGCAGTAGGCTCTGGAGAGGTGGCAGCAGCAACAACTGTCTCACTAACATCAACAGAAACAGAAGGAATATCATCAAGGACTGCAGAAGAATCAAATTCAGGTGCCTCTGTCATAGGAATGTCCTTGGAAATTGGTTCATCAGAAACAACAGGAACTTCAGCAGCAGTAAAGGCAGTAATGTCAGAAGCAACAATAATACATTCTTCAGAAGAAGCAGCAGCATCAACATTTTCAGCAGCAGCAATTACTGAATTTACAAAGGAGGTGATAATGCTAGGGTCACAGTAAGAAAATGGCACAAGTGCCTTGGATAAATCTTCTAGAGGCTGCACAGCATTGACCTCTGGCAGACAGCTTAAGTTTGCAGAATCAAAAACTGATAGCAAAGACTTGAGGTCTATTGCAAGGACTGCAACAAGAGGAACTTATGCTTGAGGCACAACAATAGCAGCAAGAGGAGGAGCAGCAGAAGCAGCAGCAGTCATGCTTACAGAAACAGCAGCAGCAGCAGCATGAAGATTCAATTCATATGGCATCTCCCCCTGCCTAGATTCAGATAAGTCTGGATCAAGGCACACTGCTGTAGGTGATGCCTGAGGGAAGAGGGAAGAGAGCCTGGCAGAGAAAGCTGCCACTGACAGGTGGAGTGGAGCCAAGGAGGTCTCCAACAGCAGAGAAAGCCTGGGGGCAAGCAACTCTTACAGCCTGTCAGCAAGGGCTGGGAGGTCTACTTGCTCAAGGGCTGGAGCAGAGGTAGAAGAGATAGGAGCAGCTGAGGGTTATGGTAGTGGAGAGCTGGTGAATGGTGGAAGGGATGGCTGAGGTGTGGGTAGGGTGGATATGGAGGACAGGGGAATGGAGATAGATGGGGTAAATGTTGGTTGGTCAATGATTTGGTGTAGAAGGTCTTGAAATGAAGTGGAGGAGGAAGGTAACTCAGGAGGAGATGATGGGGAATCATCCATAAAGGAATCATCAAGTAGGGTGAAGGATGGATGAGAGGGTGATGAAGTGACATCTGGTGGAGGGTAGGAGAATAGTGGGTGGAATTGTTCTTCTGGTGTTGGAAGAACAGGTACTGGGGAAGGTGTGGATGTTGGAGATGGGCTGGATATGATGATGGTGGATGGAGCTGGAAGGGTAGATGGTTGATGCGTAAAAATCATCTCATGGACTACAATCTGAATAGGCAAGTGTACCTATCGTTTTATAGTATAGTGAGAAATATATATCAAGGTCGTATAAAAACTCGTGGCAGGCAAGTACTATTACTCACAACGATTCTATTATCCTACCGAACGATTGATGGGTATGAAAATTAAAATGAACTAAGCTTAATTAAAAGAGAAATAAAAATATTGCGAAAGAGTGCTCGATCGACGATTCACTTTGAAATAAAATAACGAAATAAATTAGTTTAGCATTTGCAATACTATTAAGACCATGACGGATCCGATATTAGGAAGTAATCTCGCTAGAGCATTAAATCCCCTAACTTATAGACGTTTTGCCCGAAATCTCTTTACAAGTCAAAAAGGCCTAAAGTCGCATTACCGAAGTGACCCGCACTATTGGATTTGACTCCAATCTGGAGGATTTACGTCATCCTATCTCTAGGGTTGCGTTCAACTCCTTCCTTCTTTGAGTGATCTTTCAAATCAATGAGTCTCTCGACTTCTATGAAATGTGATCAATTGCCTACTACCGTATACCGGAATACGGAGTCGACATGATAAAAATCAAAGAAGGATCAAAATAGGAAAAATACAAATGCAAACATAAAATTAAAGATGCGTTATTTTGTCGCAAAGCTCATCGCGATCAGGCGCAAAATATAATTAGCTAAGCATAATAGAGGAAGAAAACAAAATAGAAGAAAGAGAAGTCATTTGCATTGCTTAAGAAAAGGAAATACACAAAAATTAAAATATGACAATGCTATTCTACTACAAAAAGGAAATTACAATAAAAACTACAACAAGGAAAAACTCTCATGAACTAGCTATCTCACTTGCTCTCTAAAATCCTCCTCCTCAAAGCATGAGACATTGGTTCCTTTTATAGGAGAGGAGGAAGATTCTAGAAAGTGGTGGAAATGAAATGGGAGAAGGATGTGGCTGGCCATGCATGTATGAGGAGGTGCATGAATGTCATTAATGGGGGAGAGAGGGAAGAGGCTACATGCATGCATTTTCATTTGGGAAAATAAAAAGAACAAAATAAATAAAAGAGGGGGGTTGGATGGGTTTAAATGAGAATGAGAGAAAGGGAAAGAGGGGTGAATGATAAATAAATAAGAGAGAAGGAGTGAGTGGGGAGATGCATGAGGAATAAAGAGAAGAGAAAATAATACAGGGGAGAGAAGGAGTCGCCCATGCATGTTGGGATTCATTATGTGGGCTGAAATATTATTTGTGGGCTGAAATATTATTTGTGGGCTGCATCATAGGCTCGGGTAGCACCAAATGGAAGGGCTCGGGTAGCACCAAATGGAAGGACTCGGGTTATCTTGCATGGTGGGCTGCACTTGGACCGCAACAAAGGCCTTGAACCTACAAATAAAACAAAACAAATAAACAAAATGTTAGATATATTTTATAACATAACATAACATATATTTTATAACATAATAAAAAACTAACCATAATAATATAATAATAGTTATATTTCATAACAAAACACAACTAGACATAGAACATAAAATTAAACATAAAAAAAGCATAAAACACATAATTAAACTAAGAATTAATATATTATAAAAAAGACATTAAGACATGAAATAAAAATATAACAAGCATAAAATATAAATAAATTTAGGCATTTTGCATACTAAACTACCCCCAAAAATGATGACTAAAAGTAGTCATCAAATACCCCCATGCTTGGGATTTTGCTATTCTAGAGCAAAAGTATGAGAAATATTTATAAGACATTTATAAAGTTTTCAATTAAACTAAAAATTTATTTACACCAAATTCAAGTCAAAAATATAATTTAGGAATTTACGAATTAAGTCCTAAATTATGGAATTAAAATGAAAAGAGAGAAATATTTAGCCAAAAATTCTCTAATAAATTAACTAGCACTCAAAATTGAGTAAATTGCAAACAAGGTTTGATTAAAATTATAAAAACCATAACTTAAAAGAAACTTAAGGAAGAATGCAACCTACTACTTATGCTCTCCCAATATTTTAATTTAAAATCTAAGACAGTAATATTGGCTAAGGGATTTGGGGAGGAAAATCAACATGAAGAGGTCTTTGATTGGAGGTGATCATCATTATTTTTTTTCACACCCCACCAAATTTTTTTTTTAAAATATATATGTAATACCAGAAAATGATAGACTAACATCCTATCACTTCCCACGACATATATGAACTTTTAAATATATATGTAATACCAGAAAATGATAGACTAACATCCTATCACTTCCCACGACATATATGAACTTTTAATTCCTCTTTTCATCTAGGTTGCATATGTTTACCAGAGAATAAGGAACTAACATCTCCTTATTCCCATGACATATGATCTAACAATAAAAAGAAAAAGGAAGGAGTTAAACAAAATTTTAGAAAATAAACAAAAATACTAGAGAGCAACTACTAGTAGATTGAGATTTCCTAAGAATCTAAAAGCATGAGGTAATAATAATTGGAATCCAAAATTGTTAAGCAAAATTACTACAAAATTGAAACTATTTAAAATAAAAGAAAAAAGTGCTAAATAAATTACTCTAAGCAAATTAAAACCATAAGATAATTCTCAAAATGAAATCACTAAATATTAGATTTAACTAAACATGATGAAACAAAAGATTAGCAAATCAAAAATAGTAAAAATGCTTATAAATAAACTCAAACAAAATTTCTGAAAACAACAAAAAGACTAAGGGAGAGGTTTATTATATTTTTTGGATTTTGATTTTTTGATTTTTTTTTGGGTTTTTGTATTTTCTAGTTTTTTTTTGGATTTTTTGATAAAGCTAAATTACTTAAAAACTTTTTTGGGTTTTTTTGTATTTTCTAGTTTTTTTTATTTTTGATAAAGCTAAATTACTTAAAAAAACATTTTTTTGAAAAACATAAAAAGAAAAGATATTTTTTTAAAAAAAGGAGAAATTAAAAAGAAAAGAAAAGGAAAAAGAGCGAAGCCCTCCCCCATGCTTGGATTTTGCATTGTCCTCAATGAAAAACAAAAAAAAGGAAGAAGAAGAGGGAGGCGGGGGGGCAATAAAGTAAAGACTTAAAAAGGAAACGACTTGCCCTGATTCGTAAGGACGAATGCTGATTTCGTTCCACCATGCTTAAGCTGGACACCGGCTCAGGCCTAAGGAAGAGGAAAAAAAATGATGGAGCCAAACGAACCGCCGAAGGTCTTATTCCTGCAAAACACAATTAGCAAACAAAAAAAGGAATAACAAAAAGTGATAAGCAATGGGTGCCTCCCAAGAGCGCTCTTTGTTTAACGTCGTTTGAGCTCGACGTTATTGGTTAGCTAAATGGAAAATAAAAACTAAAGTGAAGAGGTAACTCCCTAAGTATGCGCTTAGGAGAGTACATCAAAAAAGAGAAAAATTGAAGAATCGCATCGACATGGGGTGGAATCTTCAATGGAATGACGCCCGAAAATGAACGGACAGAGTTATAGAAGAACTCCGCCGTATGAAAAATGGGAAAGAAGGGGTCGTCAAAAGAAGAAGAAGAAAAAGAAGAAGAAATAGAAAGAGGAATAAAAGAAGTAGAAAAAGAAATTTCATCAACGAAAATTTCACAAAGAGAAGGAGAGACTTGTGAAATTTCGGGAGAAGAAGGGGTAGAGAGGACTAAAGAAGAATTATTTAAAATAAAAGAAGAAGAAGAAAAAGACTCGCTAAAACTAGAAAAAGTTGGAACAGTTAAAGTTTGAAGCAAAAAGGAATCACACACGTCTTCAGAAAAAGAAAGAGAATGATGAAACGTCTTGTCATCCTCAAAAGGTAAGAAGCATGCCGGAGTATCCATAGGGGCGTCATCCAAAGGAGGAAGGAAACAATCCGGAATATCCAAATAATTATCCCCCTTGAGAGGAAAAAGACAAGCCGAGATATCCGGTCACTCATTACACGATGAAATTGGAGGAAACGGAGAAGAAGACGAAGAAAATGAAGTGGCCTCACGAGAAAAATAATCGAGAATGGTCTTCAAATGCGAATTGATATTATCAAGAGAAGTTTGCAATTCAAAATACGCATTATCGATTGAAGTAAAATTTAGAGACACGGCGCTTTGCGGGGCAAAATCATAAGAAAAATAAGACGGGTTCCCCATCTCCCAAGTAGGATAAAAATTGGAGTAAGAGTCAAATTGACCACTTTGACCTGATCCAGAAAAATTGAAATCAAAAGAGGGAGGGGTTCCCAAAAGACATTCAGAATAAAAGTGGTTGGGCGACCCGCAAAAATTACAAAAAGCGCCAAAAGAAGATGATTCCATAAAAAAACCGTTAGCAAAAAGAAAGAGAAAATTTAATATTTTAATTTTTTTTTGTTTTGTTAAAAAAAATGTTTTTGTTTTTTTTTTAATTTTAGTAGAAGTAATAAACTCGATGCTTTCGTAATATTACCAAAATAGTCCCCGACAACGGCGCCAAAAACTTGATGGACTAAAAATCGTCTCACGGACTACAATCCGAATAGGCAAGTGTACCTATCGTTTTATAGTATAGTGATAAATATATATCAAGGTCGTATAAAAACTCGGGGCAGGCAAGTACTATTACTCACAACGATTCTATTATCCTACCGAATGATTGATGGGTATGAAAATTAAAATGAACTAAGCATAATTAAAAGAGAAATAAAAATATTGCGAAAGAGTGCTCGATCGACGATTCACTTTGAAATAAAATAACGAAATAAATTAGTTTAGCATTTGCAATACTATTAAGACCGTGACGGATCCGATATTAGGAAGTAATCTCGCTAGAGCATTAAATCCCCTAACTTATAGACCTTTTGCCCGAAGTCTCTTTACAATTCAAAAAGGCCTAAAGTCGCATTACTGAAGTGACCCGCACTATTGGATTTGACTCCAATCCGGAGGATTTACGTCATCCTATCTCTAGGGTTGCGTTCAACTCCTTCCTTATTTGAGTGATCTTTCAAATCAATGAGTCTCTCGACTTCTATGAAATGTGATCAATTGCCTACTACCGTATACCGGACTACGGAGTCGACACGATAAAAATCAAAGAAGGATCAAAATAGGAAAAATACAAATGCAAACATAAAATTAAAGATGCGTTATTTTGTCGCAAAGCTCATCGCGATCAGGCGCAAAATATAATTAGCTAAGCATAATAGAGGAAGAAAACAAAATAGAAGAAAGAGAAGTCATTTGCATTGCTTAAGAAAAGGAAATACACAAAAATTAAAATATGACAATGCTATTCTACTACAAAAAGGAAATTACAATAAAAACTACAACAAGGAAAAACTCTCATGAACTAGCTATCTCACTTGCTCTCTAAAATCCTCCTCCTCAAAGCATGAGACATTGGTTCCTTTTATAGGAGATGAGGAAGATTCTAGAAAGTGGTGGAAATGAAATGGGAGAAGGATGTGGCCGGCCATGCATGTATGAGGAGGTGCATGAATGTCATTAATGGGGGAGAGAGGAAAGAGGCTACATGCATGCATTTTCATTTAGGAAAATAAAAAGAACAAAATAAATAAAAGAGGGGGATGGATGGGTTTAAATGAGAATGAGAGAAAGGGAAAGAGGGGTGAATGATAAATAAATAAGAGAGAAGGAGTGAGTGGGGAGATGCATGAGGAATAAAGAGAAGAGAAAATAATACAGGGGAGAGAAGGAGTCGCCCATGCATGTTGGGCTTCATTATGTGGGCTGAAATATTATTTGTGGGCTGAAATATTATTTGTGGGCTGCATCATAGGCTCGGGTAGCACCAAATGGAAGGGCTCGGGTAGCACCAAATGGAAGGGCTCGGGTTATCTTGCATGGTGGGCTGCACTTGGACCGCAACAAAGGCCTTGAACTTACAAATAAAACAAAACAAATAAACAAAATGTTAGATATATTTTATAATATAACATAACATATATTTTATAACATAATAAAAAACTAACCATAATAATATAATAATAGTTATATTTCATAACAAAACACAACTAGACATAGAACATAAAATTAAACATAAAAAAAGCATAAAACACATAATTAAACTAAGAATTAATATATTATAAAAAAGGCATTAAGACATGAAATAAAAACATAACAAGCATAAAATATAAATAAACTTAGGCATTTTGCATACTAAACTACCCCCAAAAATGATGTCTAAAAGTAGTCATCAATGGTGTGGGAAGGGATGGAATTGGAGGAGGGGGAGGAGAGGCAACAACAGCAGCCAGGTCATCTGCAGGGGCAGAGACCTGTGGAGGAGTGACTCTTAGAGTCCTTGTGCCCGAAGGAGTACTGGAGGAGGGCCTGCTGGGCTTGCTGATTTGTCTGTCCCACTTTCCAAAGAGGGCACAAGACAGTCTCTTGGAGGCATTTATATGAATTCCAGAGGAGACCAGCAAGGCAGGGCACCTGTGCTGCAGAAACACTCCAATGATTCTCCCAAAGTTAACAAAACTTTTGTTGATTTTCTTTTTGATGAGGTCAAAGAAAACTTCTCCCCAATTCAGATTCTTCTGGTCCACAAGAGCTCCCATGAGGCAGAGCTGATACCTAGAAATTGTATCATGGGTAGAGTGCTTTGCCAGGAGCACTTTTCCAACAACATCTGCCATAAATCTGTACTCCACAGATCGGTTCCTTTTGAAGAGCTTGCTAGGGTTTCCCTCTGGATGACCCATTCTGGCAAGCAGTTCAGAATACTCATCTCCAGATAACTCAACAGTATCTTCTCCATTTCTCAACTCAAAAACTTCTGATAGAATTGTTGGGGTCAAGGGTACCTGAGTTCCAGCTATAGATCCAACAATGGTAGAGTTATCTTGATTATGGGCATTATAAACCCACTCCTTTATTTCATCAGATGCCAGCTTGATCCTAGTGGTCATTATGGCAGTAAAGCTCTGGTCTTTGAATAATCCCAATATATCTTGAAAAACCTGGTCAGTTGTGCTGAATGATTCCAGGTCGATGTCAAAGCCAGCATCAAACTTCATAGCAGCAAGAACAGCAACTGACACAGCCATGGGTACCTGCAAAGATTCAACAAACAAAATGACCAAGTGTAGAACTGTTTGGAGGGAAAGAAAATTCTTGCAGAGAAATCGAAAGCGCAAAAGAGAACGACGGCGAAAAATGAGTTTTGTATTAGGGTTCGACGCAGAAAAGGAAAGATCGTTGAACTCAGTTCGACGATCGAGGCCACTTAAGGAATCTAAAGAGTCTTCAACATCGTCGATCTCCGTTCGACGATATTGGAGAGCATCGAGCTCCGTTCGACGGTCGTTCAGAGAACATAATCGTCGAGCGCCGTTCGACGATCGTTGACCGGAAGAGATAGTTCATACTATCTGATAGACGCTGAACTCAGTTCGACGATTTTTGGAAATCGTCGATCTCCGTTCGACGATCTTGGGGCAAATCGTCGAGCGCAGTTCAGAGATCAGAAAAATTTTAGACACTAAGAAAAATCAGAATGTTTGCCTAGTCTTGGTCAATTTTTAAGCTTTCAAAATCTTTGATATTATTTAAGACTTCCTCCATCTAACATTCCTAACTGATTTAGGAAGAAGGTGTGTTTCTTTTTATCCAAGGGTTTGGGGAAAATATCTCCCCTTTGCAGATCAGTTGGGATATAGTGTAGTTCAATTTTATTCTTTTCAACATTATCCCTTAAGAAATGATGCCTAATCTCTATGTGTTTTGTCCTACTATGGAGGACTGGATTTTGAGCAATAGAAATAGCACTAGTATTGCCACAAAAGATTTTAGACTTCTCTAAGTTGTAGCCATAGTCTAGGAGTTGGTTTTGAATCCACAAGATTTGTGAACAACAACTGCCTGCAGCCATATATTCAGCTTCAGCAGTTGAAGTTGACACAGATGTTTGTTTCTTACAAAATCAAGAGACAAGTCTGTCACCAAGGAACTGACAAGTTCCACTGGTGCTTTTCCTGTCAATTCTGCATCCAGCATAATCAGCATCTGAGAATCCAGTTAAATCAAATGCTGAATCTTTTGGATACCAGAGACCTAGATAAGGACAACTTTTAACATACCTGAGAATCCTCTTTACTAAAGTTAGGTGTGACTCTCTAGGGCTTACTTGGAACCTAGCACATATACATGTAACAAACATTATATCTGGTCTACTAGCTGTAAGATACAGTAAAGAGCCAATCATTGCTCTATATGTTGTCTGATCAACAGGTTTCCCATGTTCATCAGCATCCAATACAGCATTAGTAGGCATGGGTGTTTTCATACAAGATGCCTCAGACATACTAAATTTCTTAACCAGTTCATTTGCATATTTGGTTTGAGAAATAAAGATGCCTTCAGCATGTTGCTTGACTTGCAATCCTAGGAAGAAGGATAGCTCACCCATGCTACTCATCTCAAATTTAGAATGCATCAGGTTAGAAAACCTTCTGCACAATTTGGAGTCAGTAGAACCAAAAATAATATCGTCTACATAAATCTGTACTAGTAGGGTATGGGACTTATGGGTTCTAATGAAAAGGGTTTGGTCTACTCTACCCCTTATAAAACCATTTTCGAAGAGAAAGCATGCTAGGGTCTCATACTGAAAGAAATGGTACCTAAACACCTAGAGGGGGGGGTGAATAGGTGACCTAATCCTTTTTAACTTTATTGGCAGCAATCAGTTATATCACAGCAATCTAACTAGTTTATCACAGTACACACAGCATACACAGCAACAATTTTTAGCACAGTACAACACACAGTGATTTATAGTGGTTCCCCAAGATATGGGTACATCCACTTTCCCCCTTCGCCTATCTAGCAGTGTACTAGATTCGGCCAAACTCCTGCACTGTCTCAGAACCCAATTTGGTTCCTACACCTCAGGCCCAAAGCCTTACAACTCAGCTTTATCCCAAAGCCTACACTCAGCCAATCAAGGCCTACACTCAGCCAATCCAAGGCCTACACTCAGCCAACAAGGCCTACACTCAGAGATCACAATCTCCTACACTCAGGCTAACAAGCCCTACCCTCAGCCTTTATAATTATAGGCTTACAAATCACTCAGATCCAAAGGATCCTACAAGTTAAAAAGATATTACAAATTATAACTCTACAACTCTGAAAGATAAGAGGGGAGTTGAGAGATTCTTGATGAGTTCTTGGAAGAACTCAGCTGGATCCAATCTGACTTAGCTTTCTTCAAAGCTTCTTGAGTAGAACTGAATAAGACTGAATCCTCTGCAGTTGTTCCTTGACCTCTGCTTCTTAAGACCCAGAATTGTATCTGAATCCTTCTTCTCAGCCTAGTTCCAGAGGCTGATTTCTTGGATGGAGCCCTCTCTCTCCAACTTCTTAGATTTGCACTTGGACTGCAAGATCTTCTTGTATTGATACTATGTGTACCACTTTTCTGATTACTTGAATAATCTGTACCACTTGTTAATCACTTGATCAACTCTTCCAACAACAGTTTCTGTAAACTGTGGGTACCTATTTATAGGCTTTCTTCATGGTAACCGGCTGGTCCGGTCCATAACTGACTTCTGATATCTCTGACAGGCGCTGTAGACCGGCTGTATCGGCAGCTGTCATGTCAACCAGTCACTTCTTGAAAATCTCTAACAGTCAGTAAGTGTCGAGACTTTCTGTCTTTAAGTGTCGACACTTATAGACCAAGTGTCGACACATGCTTTGTAAGTGTCGACACAAGTCTACAAGGTGTCGACACATATTCTTGTATGTCTCGACACAGATTCTTCTGCATGTGTCGACACTGAAATTGAGTGTCGACACAAGTACTTGTTCTTCTAGCTTTTGCTGAATTCTTCTATGTGTCGACACATCTCCTTTGTGTCGACACATCTTCTTGTGTTGAATCTGTCAAGTGTCGACACTGCTTCTTGGTGTCGACACATAGTCTTCTATGTTGTAACTTGCTGAGTGTCGACACAGCTCCCTGTGTCGACACACCTTCTTGTTGTTGAGACTTCAGCTGAGTGACGACACATTCCCATAGTGTCGACACTTGTACTTAGAATAATTTGTTGTTCTTTCTGTTCTTTGCTAAGTGTCGACATAGCTCCTTGTGTCGACACTTTCTTCAAGTGTTGAGTCTTTAGGTGTGTGTCGACACATTGTTCTGGGTGTCGACACATACTTCAAATGTTGACTCTTCTGTTGAGTGTCGACACATTGTGTTGAGTGTCGACACTTACTTCAAGTGCTGACTCTTCTGCATAGTGTCGACACATTGTGTTGAGTGTCGACACTTGTACTTAGACTCTGCAGACTTTTGCTGAGTGTCGACACAGCTCCAAGTGTCGACACTTTCTGGTGTAGACACAGCTTCACTGAGTGTCGACACAGCTCCTTGTGTCGACACTTTCTGTCTGCACTTTTCTTCACTGAGTGTCGACACAGCTCCAAGTGTCGACACTTTCTGTCTGGTGTCGACTCTGCATCCCAGGTGTCGACACAATGACTCCAAGTGTCGACACATCTTGTCTGGGTGTCGACACAAGTCTTCTTAAGTGTCGACACTTTCCCTCTGGGTGTCGACACATGGACTTAGAAAATTTTTGCTTCAGTCCAGTACTTTCTTAACCTGCACAAGTAACTTAAACATACATCAAATATATTATGATGTATATCATTGAGTTGGGTGAGGCTTCTTCAAATCAGGTACATTTGACCAATGTACCCAACAATCTCCCCCTATTTGGAGAAGTCATAACCCTTAGTCAATGATATACACCATCCATAATTAAAATTACAAAATGATGTACAGCAGATTATATTCAGCAGGGTAAACATAAACATGTAGAAATACACACATGTATACACATTCATCATTTCAGAACAATCAAGAAATAGACACATATACAGAACAATCATGAAATATATTTATCATATATTGTTCTAACATTTTTCTTATACATCTTCAATGTTTTACAAAAATGTTTTACATTAAAAAAGGATTGCAACATAATCTTCAAGTAAAATCCTAATCTATTTCTGATCAGGTTCCTTGATAACAATTCCCTTTCCAGCTTGGACTTGAGCTTTGACAGGGGCTTCAACAGTTGCAGCATCAACAAGCTTCTTTCCTTTTAAGTCCTTCTTCTTCAGCTCTTCTGCTTTGATTTTCTGTCTCTCAAAATAGTGGTATGGCTTGGGGAAGTACTTGCTAGGCTCCACAGCAGTAGGAGGTAGCTTTCCCATCTTAGCCTTCCTTCTGAATTGTATTATAGCCTCCTACCTGATATCATGCTTTCTCCATTCTGTCTCAGAGAACTATTTGTTCCTGTCATTCATGTTGTCTTTGGCAGCTTTCCAGGCAGTTAGAATTATATTTCTAGAGGTAGGGCTCCATTGTTCAAAATCTGGCTTTTGTTCTGCTTGTTCCCTAAACCTCTTTTTAGACAGCCTAGTCTCTTCTTCTTTCTCTAATGCCTCTTGCATAGCTACAGAAATAGGTTGAACAACCTTTTCCAGAACAACATTTGACTTCCCTGCAGTTGGGCTATATATTGTGCTTACATCTGCATGAACCATGTCAAAATCTGGAGGTGGATAAATCACTTGAGCTACTTCTGCTTGCTCACCTCCAAGATATGCAGTTTGAATTCCTGATTCAGCCACATTATCATCATCACAAAGTGGAGGATAGCCCAGTGTAGCTCTGATGGAGTTAGATATCCATTTAACATGGTCAGAGCTAGCTTTGACTAATACCCTCTCCCCCTTTATGACTTCTCTGGCCATATGGTCTCTGACATCATCCTTTTGAAACCTTATCTGACTGTCCAAGTATCTGATTCCCTCTTTGAAAAATTGTTTAAGCTTTTGCAGTTGTTCAGAGATAGCTTTCTGAGAATCTTTAATAGCAGACTTAACAGCAGTAATCTCAGCTTGAAATACTTTATCAAAGTCAGCCTTAACTGCAGCAGCAGAGGTAGAAGGTTCAGCAGACTTATTCTTCAACTCAGTGACTATAGCATTGTGTGATGCAGTCAAGTTGTCATTCATCCTTAACTGATTTTCCAGTACATATCCTTGCTTTAATGCTATATCATCTACCTGAGCCTTGATCTTCTCATGGTGAGTTGCCAAATAGACTACTGCATTCTCACCCTTGTGGAAGCAGTCAGTCATCTCCTTCTTGTTCAGGTTCATTTCAAACCTTATAGATTTTATATCTTGTGCAAGATCAAACTGTAGGGACTTGTGCCCTTCATCCACATAAGCCTCTATTGCCTTCCTTTGCTCATCCAACTTGATCTGCATGGCAATCATCAAAGCACTATAATCAACTGTTGGAGCTTGTTGAACTATAGGCTGTGGGGCAATGGATTGCAAGGCCTTTTTATAACTCTGGCTTCTCCTTTTGAAGACATAGAGTTTCTTCTTCTTGGCCCTAGCACTCTCCTCATCTTCAGTGGCAGAAGTGCTGGCAATATCAACCCTGTCCTTAGGGCTTTGAGGCTTCTCAGGTTGCACATCAGGTGCTTGCTCAGTTTCTAGCCTAATAGGCTCTTCCAGAACTGTCAGTTGCTCCCCCTCAGCAGCAGCACTCTTATCTTCAGCAGCAGCATCCTTGTCCATATCAAAATCTTCTTGATCTAGATTTAGGAATAAATCCTCCATTGTATATTCAAGTGGAGATGGAGCTGGAGAGAGTCTTTGCGCTTCAACCACTGACTCAGGTACCACTTCTTGTTCAGCAGATTTGTCTTCTAAAACAACATCTGGAACTTGACTGTCTAGCTGAGTTTGCTGATGGACATCAGACAAATTAGCATCTTCTATAATATAGTCTAAAGTTTTTAGGTCAGTGAGTACCTCTTGGATAATGATGGTGGCTTGCTCACTGTCCAGAGTAGATGGTTCTTCTACTACTGGAGGCTCCCCCTGGATCTCAGCATTATCTGCAGCAGCAAGGGTCTTCTCTGTAGCCACATCCTCTTGGTCATCGGGAGTGAAGACAACATGTTCTTCACTATCAGAACTGCTGGAGGACTCTTGCGCCACTGCAGCAGTTTTTCTCTTCTTCTTAGGAGGAATCTCCTTCTCAGTAACTGGCTTCTCTGGGGTTGCCACTTCCTTGGACAACACCCTGTCCCATCTGGAAAATATCCTTTGGTCCATCTTCCTCATGTGGTTGATCTTGCTTCCAGCAGCATTGCTCATTACCTCTGGTATTGTACCAGCTAGGTAGAGACTTATAATTCTGCCAAGATTGGGCTTCTTCAAGCTCTCCTTGATCTTGTCAAAAACCACTAGAGACCAGTCTGTTCTTAGAGTAAAGATTATTCTGGTCATAATTTCAAACATAGAGGCAGACACCCTGTCATGCCCTCCTGGCTTACTGAGAATAACCTTGCCTACAATCTCAGACATGAATTTCCCTTGATTATTCATGTCTTTCCTGTTGAATACCGATCCTATCTTCATCTTGGGATCAAGACCACACCAGGTAAGTGCTTCCCTGGTCTTTGAAGCAGTTACTTCCTCTTCATCTTGAGTTTTAGGTAGCTGGAGTACTTCCTCAGACTTTTTGGTGAAATCTTGACCTTAGATCCATGAACTCTGGATTTGATTCTGTATCCAGATTCATCTACAACAGCTCCATTAAGGAATTCAAGAACTTCCTTTTTCCAAATCTTTGTTGGTTCTGAAACCAAGTATTCGAGTCCAGAATTGGTGACTAGGGTTATCACCGATTGGATTTCTTGATCTGTGTCGTCGAACGCGCCGCGCACTAGCTCATAGCCCTCGTTAACGTTCTCCTCAAGCTTAGGAGCCATTAGGGTTTGGAGAATTAGTCTTGAGAAAAGAGAAGTGTTGACACAATAGTTTTGGTCTTGAAACTTTGAAAGCGTGTCGACAAACAAAGACAGATCCCTATTTATACCTTTCTGATTTTGAAGATGAACAGGCGGGACAGCTAGCTTAAAGTGTGTCGACACAGGCAATAAGTGTCTACACTGACTTATAATGTCTCGACACATATGTGTCGGCACAAGTTTAGTCAACAGATTTTATGTGTCGACACATGTTTATGTGTCGACACAACATAACTCGACACATTGTCGAGACTTTACTTAGAAAAATTCTGAGTAAAACTTAAGTATCGACACCATATTGGATGTGTCGACACCTACTTGACATGTGTCGACACTAACATTCTGAAGTGTCGACACCACAATCCTAGATGTGTCGACACCTTTTTCCCGAAGTGTCGACACCACTATTCTGTGTCGACATAGACTTGTCTATGTGTCGACACCTTTTTACTTAGCCAATTTTCAATTCTGTAAACTTAGTCTAAGTTTATCATTCCTAGTTCAATTTTGAATCTATTGAACTTAGCTTCTTCTAGGGGCTTAGTAAACATATCAGCTTCTTGTTCATCTGTTTTAACATATTCAAGTGAAATATCTTCTCTTTCTACATGTTCTCTAAGAAAGTGATATTTAATCTCAATATATTTTGTTCTACTATGAGATACAGGGTTATTAGCTATTGAAATAGCACTTGTAGAATCACATTAAAGTGGTGTTCTACTTACCTGAAATCCATAGTCCTCTAGCTGATGTTGAATCCACAGAAGTTGAGCACAGCAACTTCCTGCAGCCACATACTCTGACTCAGCTGTGGAGATAGCCACACTAGTCTGCTTTTTGCTGCTCCATGAAATTAGTCTCCCATCTAGGAATTGACAGGTTCCAGTAGTACTCTTTCTATCCTCTTTGCATCCTGCAAAGTCTGCATCTGAATAACCTGTGAGATCAAAGTCTCCATTCCTAGGGTACCAGAGGCCTAGATAGGGAGTGCCCTTTAGATATCTCAAAATTCTCTTGACTGCAGTCAAGTGAGACTCTTAGGGCAGGCTTGATACCTTGCACAAACACATGTAGCATACATGATGTATGGTCTACTAGCAGTCAAGTATAATAGGGAGCCAACTATCCCTCTATACAAGGTTTTATCTACAGGTTTCCCTGCATCATCCTTGCTAAGAGACATACTTGACCCCATAGGAGTCTTCATGGTACTGTATGAATCCATACCATACTTCCTTATGAGTTCTAAGGTGAACTTTGACTGACAAATGGACAAACCACTCTCAGTCTGTTTAACTTGGAGACCCAAGAAAAACTTCAGCTCTCCCATACTACTCATTTCAAACTGACCTTGCATAAGTTTTGCAAACTTTTTGCAAAGGCTGCTTTCAGTAGACCCAAATATAATGTCATCTATATATATTTGGACTAGTATGACTTTGCCTCTAGATTCCCTAAGAAATAGAGTCTTATCTATTTTCTCCCTTGAGAATTTATTATCAATGAGGAAACTAGATAGGGTTTCATACCAAGCCCTAGGAGCTTGCTTTAACCCATATAAAGCTTTCCTAAGTCTATAGACATAATGAGGTAGAGTTGGATCAACAAAACCTGAAGGCTGCTCCACATAGACTTCTTCTTTTAAATTACCATTTAGGAATGCTGACTTGACATCCATTTGGTATACCTTGAATCCTTGATAGGTTGCATAGGCCAAGAACATTCTTATGGCTTCCAGTCTGGCTACTAGAGCAAAGGTTTGATCAAAGTCAATACCTTCTTCTTGCCTATATCCTTTAGCAACCAGTCTAGCCTTATTCTTAATGACGACCCCTTGTTCATCCATCTTATTCCTGTAGATCCACTTAACTCCTATTACATTGTGGTCTTTAGGTTTAGGAACCAATTCCCAGACCTTGCACCTCTTGAACTGATTAAGCTCTTCTTGCATTGCTTCAGTCCATTGTGGATCCATTATTGCTTCTTCAAATCTTTTAGGTTCAACTTGAGACAAAAAGCAGGAATAGATTGCAGCATTCATGTTTCTACTCCTAGTTTGTACTCCTTGTCTTGGATCTCCAATAATCAGCTCTATTGGATGATCTCTAAGATGCCTGTGGGCTGGAGGCATCCTCACTTCAGGTTGAACCACTTCAGCATCTGCATCATGCTGTATACCTTGGATTTCTTCAGCAACTGGCACATGTAGTTCTCCCCCTGGACAGCAGCTACTCTCCTCTCCTTGCTGTCTTGCAGCAGGCACTTCTTCTATAGTCAGCTTGTCCATTGTCTTTGTCAAACCTGTGGGGCTGCATACATTGCTAGACAACTCATTATTAATAAGTTTAGTCTCATCAAAAACTACATGCACTGATTCTTCTACAACTTGTGTAGTCAAGTTGTAGACTCTATAAGCCTTACAATTATTGCTGTACCCAACAAAAATTCCCTCTTGGGACTTGGCAGCAAACTTAGTTAAGTAAGACTTCCCATTGTTAAGTATGAAGCATTTACAACCAAAGATCCTGAAGTAGGATAGGTTTGGTTTCCTGCCTTTCACAACTTCATAGGGGGTCTTGTTTAGCCCTTTAGTGATGGTAGCCCTATTTATAACATGGCATGCAGTGTTAACTGCTTCAGCCCAGAAATACTCTGGTAGTGATGTATCACTTAGTAGGGTTCTACCAGCCTCTATCAAGGTCCTATTTTTCCTTTCAGCAATGCCATTTTGCTGAGGTGTTCTAGGTGAAGAGAATTCTTGAAATATCCCAAAGTCTTCACACAGTTTTGCCATGCTATCAGACTGAAATTCAGTACCATGATCACTTCTAATTCTGACCACAGTACTATTTAGTTCATTCTGAATTTGCTTGACAAAGCTGTAGAAGATACTAGGTGTTTCAGATTTCTGTCTTAAGAAGAACACCCAGGAAAACCTTGAGTAGTCATCTACAACTACAAAGGTATAGACCTTCCTACCTAAGCTGTGAACTGGCATTGGACCAAAGAGATCCATATGCAAGAGGTATAAACACCTCACAGCATCTTTGTTATCTATGCTTCTAAAGGTGGATTTAGTCTGCTTGCCCTTCTGACAAGCTGAGCAAATGCCATCTTTAACACACTTAACTTGAGGACCATTCCTCACTAACTCTTTGCTAAAGAGTTTGCTAATTTTCTTGTAGTTAAGATGGGCTAGCCTCTTGTGTCATTTGACACAATGAGAGACTGTCTCATCAGCTACAAGACAAACTGGAGAACCATTGTTCTCAATTATAATGTCTAGACAGTAGACATTCCTCTTCCTATAACCAGTCAAAATGATCTCTTGATCACTTGACCTCTTGAATTGACAACCATTTTTAACAAATGAGATGTCATACCCTACATCACTTAATTGACTTATACTTATTAGGTTGTGTTTCAACCCTTTACAATAAGCCACTTGAGTAATGGTAACTAAGTTTGAAGAAATGTTACCAAACCCTTTGATGATTCCTTTTTCAGAACCACCAAAGGTCACTTTAGGACCATTTTTGATTGGAATGTAGTCCTTCAGTAGTTCCCTAGTTCCAGTCATATGTCTGGAACATCCACTGTCCAAGTACCATGTAAGGGTATGGCCACTTGGACTCACCTGCAAAACAAATTATTGAATCTTAGAACCCAAAGTATTCTTGGGTCCTTGGTGATTGTTAGTTTACAATTTGACAAACCTACCTACTGGCTTTCCAACAGGTAGTTTGGAACTCACTTTGGCACTCTCATTGTGCCAACAGTCCACTGCAAAATGGTCAACTTTGCCACAGCACCAACATTCAAATTTATTGTACCTTTGCTTAGGTACTGCCTTGGCTGTCTTGACTACAGCAGGCTTGTTGAATGTTGGGGCTTTGCCCTTGGACTTAAACTTGGACTGCTCAGTCCCTGCAGGTCTAACAAAACCCAGCCCAGCTTTACCTTTATGATGAACAAATTCATCAATTAAGGGTAGCACTGATTTAGGTTTTGAAAACCTAGCAACCAAGTCCTTCTCCTTCTGAAGATTATTCTCCAGACACTTAATTTGATCATTCTTAAAAGTGATAGTTCCCATCTGAATCACAGTAATGTGTTTCAGCCTGGCTACCTCATTCAGTATTTGATCAAATTGTTTCTCAAAATCTGTTGCAGCAGCTTTAAGATCAGCAATTTCCTTTGCCTGACTTTTGGCTAGGGTCTTGCTTTTCTTGTAGGCTTGCAACAGTACCTTATATTCATCTATAAGCTGATGAATATCTTCCTCGGACTCAGATACATTCTCATCACTTGATGAAGAAGAATCTGAAACTGAACTAGAACAAGAAACTGAACTTGAACATGAACCTTGTACCTGACTGGGTCCTGGCTGCTCCAGGATTTTGGCACTGTCTGTCAAAGCCATTAGCCCTTGGCAATGACTGTCTTCTTGTTCATAAATTGACTCCAAGATCTGCATGAATTCTTTCTTTTCTTCTTCAGCAAACAGCCATATGTAGGCTTCAGCCTCAGACTCAGTTTCTGAAGAAGAGATATCTGATAGAGTCTTCTCCTTCTTAGCAACAAAAGACTTTTCTTTCTTCCCTTTGAAGTGAGTCTTTTTCTTGTCACCAGATTCCTTTCTCCTCTCTGGACAATCTACAATAACATGGCCCTGTCTATTGCAGCAATAGCAAACAATCTTTGAACCAGTTGTCTTGCTTGATTTTGTCCTTTTCTTGTCATTCTTAGAAGACCTCTTTTTCTGATAAGAGTCTTCCTTTCTTGTGATGTAGAAGGCCTTGACCTCCACTGTTTCTTTTTCAAAAACTTCTGAAAGTGTCTAGTGAAAGCAGCAAAGTCTTCATCACTTTCACTGCTCTTAGACTTTGTGCTGACAGACTCATCAGACTCTGATTCAACTACCTCTGGAGGTGGAGTTGAAGACTTGTTCCTGCACTTTCTGGGAACTTCTGTCTTGAAAGCAACAGTTCTTTCTTTATGCTCAGTCCTTGTTGATTTCTCCTCCTCTTTTCTCACTGTTAACTGCATTTCATAAGACAATAATTTGTCAAACAGTGTGGGGGGAGGAATTTCCCCAACTTAGCCATTTCTCTTATGGCACAGATCTTGGTGTCCCAATCTTTGGTTAGGGACCTTGAGAACTTGTCATTTAGTTCATAGTTACTGAACTCTCTTCCATAAGACATGAGTTCATTAACTATTCTGTAAAATTTCTTATAGCACTCAGTGATGCTATCACCCTTTCCTTACCTAAACTTTCATACTCCTGATTTAGCAAGGACTTCCTATCTTGCCTAACTTCTTCAGAACCTTCCATATAGACAATGAGGGTATCCCACATTTCTTTTGTTTTTTTACAGTGAATTAAGTTCTGAAAGGTTGCATCATCAATGGCACTCACTATTATGTTTTATGCCCTCTTGTCCATGGTGGCTAGGACAATTTCATCCTTGGTCATCTCAGAGAAATCCTTTGGAGTCCTCTGATTTGCATCCAATACTGAAATCTTCATTGGCACATAAGGCCCTTCCTTTACTGTGATGTAGATTCTTGGGTCAGAGGCTTCCATAAATAACCTTACCCTCTCTTTCCAGATCCCAAAGATCTCCTTTCTGCATATGGGTAATTTCATGGAACCCAATTCCTTGTGATTCTCATAAGAACCCATGTTTCTTGATTTTCTTGATTTTCTTGAAACTGTGTAATGCCTTACACTGAATCTGCCGAACAGGATCTCCTCAGACTATTAGTCCTTGTTTTGAGGAACCTCCCTCTGATACCACTTGAAAGATATGGTACCTAAACACCTAGAGGGGGGGGGGGGGGTGAATAGGTGACCTAATCCTTTTTAACTTTATTGGCAGCAATCAGTTATATCACAGCAATCTAACTAGTTTATCACAGCACACACAGCATACACAGCAATAATTTTCAGCACAGTACAACACACAGTGATTTATAGTGGTTCCCCAAGATATGGGTACATCAACTTTCCCCCTTCGCCTGTCTAGCAGTGTACTAGATTCGGCCAAACTCCTGCACTGTCTCAGAACCCAATTTGGTTCCTACACCTCAGGCCCAAAGCCTTACAACTCAGCTTTATCCCAAAGCCTACACTCAGCCAATCAAGACCTACACTCAGCCAATCCAAGGCCTACACTCAGCCAACAAGGCCTACACTCAGAGATCACAATCTCCTACACTCAGGCTAACAAGCCCTACCCTCAGTCTTTATAATTATAGGCTTACAAATCACTCAGATCCAAAGAATCCTACAAGTTAAAAAGATATTACAAATTATAACTCTACAACTCTGAAAGATAAGAGGAGAGTTGAGAGATTCTTGATGAGTTCTTGGAAGAACTCAGCTGGATCCAATCTGACTTAGCTTTCTTCAAAGCTTCTTGAGTAGAACTGAATAAGACTGAATCCTCTGCAGATGTTCCTTGACCTCTGCTTCTTAAGACCCAGAATTGTATCTGAATCCTTCTTCTCAGCATAGTTCCAGAGGCTGATTTCTTGGATGGAGCCCTCTCTCTCCAACTTCTTAGATCTGCACTTGGACTGCAAGATCTTCTTATATTGATACTCTGTGTACCACTTTTCTGATTACTTGAATAATCTGTACCACTTGTTAATCACTTGATCAACTCTTCCAACAACAGTTTCTGTAAACTGTGGGTACCTATTTATAGGCTTTCTTCATGGTAACCGGCTGGTCCGGTCCATAACTGGCTTCTGATATCTCTGACAGGCGCTGTAGACCAGCTGGATCGGCAGCTGTCATTTCAACCAGTCACTTCTTGAAAATCTCTAACAGTCAGTAAGTGTCGAGACTTTCTGTCTTTAAGTGTCGACACTTATAGATCAAGTGTCGACACATGCTTTGTAAGTGTCGACACAGGTCTACAAGGTGTCGACACATATCCTTGTATGTCTCGACACAGATTCTTCTGCATGTGTCGACACTGAAATTGAGTGTCGACACAAGTACTTGTTCTTCTAGCTTTTGCTGAATTCTTCTATGTGTCGACACATCTCCTTTGTGTCGACACATCTTCTTGTGTTGAATCTGTCAAGTGTCGACACTGCTTCTTGGTGTCGACATATAGTCTTCTATGTTGTAACTTGCTGAGTGTCGACACAGCTCCTTGTGTCGACACACCTTCTTGTTGTTGAGACTTCAGCTGAGTGTCGACACATTCTCATAGTGTCGACACTTGTACTTAGAATAATTTGTTATTCTTTCTGTTCTTTGCTAAGTGTCGACATAGCTCCTTGTGTCGACACTTTCTTCAAGTGTTGAGTCTTTAGATGTGTGTCGACACATTGTTCTGGGTGTCGATACATACTTCAAATGTTGACTCTTCTGTTGAGTGTCGACACATTGTGTTGAGTGTCGACACTTACTTCAAGTGCTGACTCTTCTGTATAGTGTCGACACATTGTGTTGAGTGTCGACACTTGTACTTAGACTCTGCAGACTTTTGCTGAGTGTCGACACAGCTCCAAGTGTCGACACTTTCTGGTGTAGACACAGCTTCACTGAGTGTCGACACAGCTCCTTGTATCGACACTTTCTGTCTGCACTTTTCTTCACTGAGTGTCGACACAGTTCCAAGTGTCGACACTTTCTGTCTGGTGTCGACTCTGCATCCCAGGTGTCGACACAATGACTCCAAGTGTCGACACATCTTGTCTGGGTGTCGACACAAGTCTTCTTAAGTGTCGACACTTTCCCTCTGGGTGTCGACACATGGACTTAGAAACTTTTTGCTTCAGTCCAGTACTTTCTTAACCTGCACAAGTAACTCAAACATACATCAAATACATTATGATGTATATTATTGAGTTGGGTGAGGCTTCTTCAAATCAGGTACATTTGACCAATGTACCCAACACATACCATGCTCTAGGAGCTTGCTTGAGACCATATAATGCTTTGTTCAGTCTAAAAACATAATCAGGAAAAGTTGGAGAGATAAAACCTGGAGGTTGTCTGACATAAACTTCATCTTTGATGTCTCCATTTAAGAAAGCACTTTTGACATCCATCTGATATACTTTGAAGCCTTTATGAGCTGCATAAGCTAGAAATATTCTGATGGCTTCTAATCTTGCAACTGGTGCAAAGGTCTGATCGTAGTCGATTCCCTCTTCTTGAGAGTATCCCTGAGCAACTAGCCTTACCTTGTTCCTTATAATTACTCCTTGATCATCCAGTTTGTTTCTGAATACCCATTTTGTTCCAACAATGGAGTGATCCTTAGACTTTGGCACTAGTTTCCATACTTTGTTTCTCTCAAATTGATGCAACTACTCTTGCATTGCAAGGATCCAGTGTGGATCTTGCTCTGCATCTTGAATGGACTGAGGTTCAATTTGAGATAGGAAGCAGGTGTGCAACAGGTTTTGGTTGACCTGATTTCTGGTTTGCACACCAGCTGAGATGTCTCCAATTATTTGGGAAATTGGGTGGTCTCTTGATGTTACTAAATCAATAGGGGGTGTTGATTGTTCACCAACCTGTGTTGTTGTTTCCTCTTGTGGTACAACAACTGGCTCTTCAAATTGTTCTTCATTATGTTGAGCATTTCCTTCATCTTCACTGCTTTCATCCTCTTGAGTAACCTATAACTTGTTCAAGTCTTCAACTAGAGAATGTTCCTGCAAAGGTTCTATGGTAGAAGAATTCTTCTCCTTGAAAGACATGTTAGTTTCATCAAATGAAATGTGAACAGATTCCTCAATTTTCAAAGATGATTTATTATAGACCATATAGGCCTTACTGATCATGGAGTATCCCAGAAACACTCCTTCATCAGCTTTGTCTTGAAATTTTGCTAAATATTTCTTGTCATTATTGTGAATGTAGCAAATACAACCAAAGATTCTAAAATTGTCAACTTTAGGTTTCTTCCCTTTGAGTAATTCATAGGGAGTCTTTCCCTTTAGTTTATGTATCAGACTTCTGTTCAGCACATAGTTAGAGGTGTTCACTGCCTCTGCTCAGAAGGATAGAGGAAGGTGAACATCTGACAACAATGTAGTGGCAGATTCAATAAGGGTTCTATTTTTCCTTTCAGCTACCCCATTTTGTTGAGGAGTTCTAGGAGCTGAGAAAGTATGCATGATCCCTTCACTCTGACAGAACTCTTGCGTAAGAAGAGAATCAAACTCTGTCCCATGATCACTTCTGATCAGGGCAATGTGAGTATTAAACTCAGTCTGTATACATTTGAGAAAATCTGTCAGACACTTAAAGTTATCAGACTTCTTCCTTAGAAAGAACACCCAAGTGAATCTAGTGAAGTCATCTACAACTACTAATGTGTAGGATTTCCCTCCTAGGCTTTGTACTGTGATGGGTCCAAAAAGATCCATGTGTAACAGATACAATATCCTAGGTGAATCACTCTTATTAAGTGACTTAAAGCTGTTTTTAGTTTGCTTGCCTAATTGACAAGCCCTGCAGAGTCCTTCCTTCTTGTAGGGGCCAGAAGGTAGTCCTCTAACAAGGTTGTCATTGGATATCCTAGCAATAGTTCTAAGGTTTAGGTGTCCTAATCTCTTATGCCATAAAATATTTGGTCTACAGATAGAATTAAACAAGCAGATATCTACATCAGTTGAAAGAAAATCTACTAGATAGATGTTACCTTTCCTTTTACATGTCAATACAGTTGTGTTGTCCTCTGACTTGATTTTGCATAAGGCTTTGCTGAAGGTCACCTGGTAGCCTTTATCACACAGTTGACTGATGCTAATTAGGTTGTGCTTCAGTCCTTCCACATAAGCTACCTTCTTAAAGGTTACTGATCCAATCTGGATTGCACCATATCCTTTAGTTTGTCCAAAGTTTGAATCACCAAAGATAACTTTGGGTCCAAGCTTGGCTCTGAAGGATGTGAGGTTGTCCTTGTTCCCTGTCATGTGCTTAGAGTACTCACTATCCAAATACCATTGCTAGTTAGATGTTGGATAGGTCTTCACCTGCACATAAGACAATTCATTTGTTTTTGACCCAGTTTACCTTGGGCCTAGGTTGATAACCTTTAAATTCTGAAATGAAAGACATCCCAGATTGACTCTTATATCCTTCAGGAAGATATCTCCTTGGAGGTATAATCCATTCAGTATAAGGGTTAAAGATTTGGGATGAAGGACCCTTAGGATTCAATTTTGATTTGCCTTTGAAAAATTTTCCAGAGCTCTGACCTCTGTTCGACGATCTTGGAGCTGCGTTCGACGATCTTGGGTCAGATCGTCGAGCTCAGTTCGACGGCCGACTATGGCTGAGGTCAGGTATTTGAGATTGTCGACAAGCGTTCGACGACTTTGGTTGAGATCGTTGATCTACGTTCGACGATTTTGCCTGAGATCATCGAGATGCGTTCGGCGATCGTCGATCTTCATTCGGCGATCGTCGATCTCCGTCCGACGATTTCTGCTGGGACTTAGTTTTCTGGGGCAGATCAGAATTTTTCCTAGCAACCTCTGCAACTCCCTTTCCTTTGTCAGAAATTAATTTGATTGGAGTTGTTAGGACTATAGGTTGGCTGGATGAAGCACCCAAGCCCAGTGTACTGTTGAATCTGGAGTTCACTGTGCTTGTGATGTCCATCAGCTTGATGCTTCTCCCATTGAGGGATTCTTCAAGCTTTTTGGCCTCAGAGAGCTCACTTTTCAGTGAAGCTATCTGTTCCCTACAGCACTCCAACTCCTGAGAGAGTTTGAGGTTTTCTAACTTTAAAGTATTGTGTTCAGATAATTGATTTCTGAGAGAGATAATTTCTTTCTCAGACTTTAGCAGGTCTAAACACAGTTCTTTAAATTCAGATTTAAAATCCTCTGAACTAAAATCAAAAGAACCAATTACCTGATCTTCTTCAGGTTGAGTCTCTGAATCTGACTCTGACTCCTCTTCCTATGAATTGTGCTGTGAGGCATTGATTGCCATCATGCAGAACTCCTTTTCTTCTGCATCATCCTCATCATCACTGGAGCTGGATGAGGCTTCTGACTCTTCTTCAGTCTCACTCCAGGATTCAGCAACAAACCCTTTTCTTGTATGCTTGTTTTTGCTTGAAGAAGGTTTGCCATTGCCATTCCTTTTGGAGTCTTTCTCCTTTCTTCTTTCTTTCATGTCCCTTCTGTCCTTGTTCTTGTTCTCTGGACAGTCAGGAACTATGTGCCCTGGTTTCCTGCAACCAAAGCAAATAATGTCTTTATTATTACTAATGGACTTGTCATATCTTGGCTTATCATGCTCCTTATATGATCTTCTTCTGAAGTCCTTTCTGGCCATTTTGTAAAATCTTTTGGCCAGCAGACTGAGTAGTTCATCATTGCCTGTGGCTTTATCTTCAGGCAGATCTTCAGTTGCCTTGAAGGCTATGGTCTTCTCTTTTCTTGTGGCTGGTGAGGCAGCCTTCCATTCTTCCTCTCTATTCTTGATGAGTAGCTCATAAGATTTAAGCTTACCCAATAGAGCTTCAGTAGTGATCTCATTCAGACTTCTGGCATCCTTAATTGGCCAGATTCTTGAATCCCAAGTGCTGGGGAAGCACATTAGGATCTTGTCATTAAGTTCAGTTAGAGAGATCTCTTTGTCCAATGTTCTAAGTTCACTGACAATTAGACTTTGCCTGTTGTACATGTCTCCCACTGACTCAGTTTCTCCCTTCTTGAAATTCTCATATTGAGAGATGAGATGGGATCTTCTATCCTTTCTCTCATCAGCTGAGCCTGAGACTATTTCTGAGAGTTTGTCCCCAATTTCTTTTGCTGAATTGCATTCAGCCACCTTTTGAAATATGTCATCAGACATTGTCTGGGCTAGGATGTTCATAGCCTTGGCATCAGCTACCTTCCATCTCTTGTTATTAGCATCTGTTCCTGATGGAGGTGGAACAGCATTTGTACTTGTGTTCTCTGGGGGTCTTTGACATACTGTCAAAATAGAGTTAAAGATATCTTCGTCAGTAGAATTCATGTAAAGTCTGATCCTTGCTTTCCAAAGTGCAAACTTGGATAGATTGCACACTGGAGGTCTGGTGCTAGCATAATCTTTGTTTTGGTCCATGATTTGTGAAAACAAAATCTAATAATAGAATACAAAAGAAAAACAGATCTAACTAGGGATCTTTGGGTTCAGGTGTTAGCCTGTACAACCAATCAGGTATGGTATGTTTAACCAACCTCCCTCTGATACCAATTGAAAGTGCAGCTAAATCCGATATACTCTAGAGGAGGGGGTGAATAGAGTATATGGTGCTTTAAAAACTTTTACAACAATTATTGTAATAAGAGTGAGCAGGGAAACAGTTCAAAATCTAATTACAGAACTATACTAAGCAAAAGCTAATCATAGAAGAATCAAGGCCAGAAACAAAAATGAAAACAAGCAAAACCAGAAGACACAAGGAAATATAGTGGTTCCCCTAAACTTGGGTACATCCACTCTTCTACCACCCTAGGTAGGAATCCACTGCAGGATGAGTTGATCAGGTGTCCTGGGCACCAATGAGCTTTTGATAAGGTGCTCAAAAATCAAAGCAGATTTTTTGATCAGGTGTCTTGCCACCAATGAGCATTTGACAAGGTGCTCAAAAACCAAGCTCAAACTTTTGAAGAGAGTTTGAGAAACCCTTTACAGAGAGGTGGTGAGAGAGTGATGGAAGTCTTCTCTTTCTCAAACAACTGAGAAGACTATGTGGATTGTTGATGTCAAAGCTCCCCCTGAATCCTTGAGATCTTCAGGAAAAAAAGCTTTGCTGAGGGTGATAGGCCTTCAAAGATTGAACTCCAGTAATAGATGATTTCAGCAATGACTGAAATGTTGAATGTCTGGAGTCTGGAAAATATGTTGGCCTTGAACACTTTGAAAACTAAAGAGATCTGAAGATTTGAGAAAGCTTGATCTCCTTGGATGTGTGTTCTTGAGAAATCTTTGAGACAGAATATTTTTTTGAATGTATCTCTGTAATCTATTTTCTATGAGTGATTCAAAAATTCTGTCTTTTATTCTCTGGTACAGAATAGAATAACATTCTCTGTCAAGAATAGCCATTAGCCTGCATTAATTGCATCCTTAATTGCAAAATCTCTTATGTAGGAAAGTCCACAGAAATATTGCTTGAAAAATCCTTTGAAACTTGGTCCAGAAATGAATGAAAACGGCTAGGAAATCTCTGAATTAATTACAGAATAACTTCTTAACTGATTTGAATTTGAATTTAGAAACATCCTGGAAGTTATCTGAAATCGTCGAAGTGAGCTCTGCTATCGTCGAGCTGAGCTCAGCGATCTGGAAAATATACAGCAGCAAAATATCGTCGATCTGAGCTCAAAGATCGTCGAACTGAGCTCAGAGATAAAGATCCAAAGCAGAGTCAAAATCGTCGACCTGAGCTCACCGATCGTCGAATGGAGTTCGACGATATAATGAAGTTGAGCTCAGCGATCGTCGAATGGAGTTCGACGATCTGTCGAAGTTGAGCTAGACGATCGTCGACCGGAGTTCGACGAATCGTCGTGCTGAGCTCGACGATATGACTTAGTCTCCAAACACAAAATCTTGGTCTTCAGTGCAGCTTCCAAACCTAGACTTCTAACCCTTAGACTCAATTCTAATTGACCTATTAAGCTATACAGGAGGTCAAGCAAAGATTCCTAGAGACATAGTGATCCTGACCCAAATTAGTAATAGGGTGTTCCAACAGTGTACATAAAGTTTTGGGACAAAACTTTCTTTTAGGGGGAGTGACTGTAACACCCCCGATTTTTTTCTGCGATTATTTAATTCTCGTTGGGGATTACGTTGACGCGATTCCGGCATATGCTGTTCGTTAGAGCATGGTCTTAGCTCTTTAGGTTCCTTGTGTGGATGTTGGTAGCATTTTTGGCAAGATCCCCTAGCAAGCCGGGTCTGTTTTGGTGATCGGTGAGGCCTCTCTTGGGATGCTTGTGTTTGGGCTTCGGGAAGTGATAACCCGAGTTTTGTTCGTCGAAAATTAATTTCGATTTTGCTGTTGCATTCGTAGCGTGGGTAATTAGCTACGGTGTGAATTTCATCGGATTCCGAGGTGGTTCAGTTTTCGCGTTATTTTGATGTGTTGCTATTAATGATGCAAATAATTAATTATTAAACTGAAGGAATCCAGTGGTTTTTGGGTGTCTGTTAGAGCTGATAAAGCGTGTCCCTGCATAAATATATATAGTCTCAAGACAAAAAAAACGAGTCTTTTCATCGTCTCCTTCCCGTGAGAGTTTAACCGTCACCTGTTCGAAAGGAAGAAAAACCACCAACCCTGCTCCCCTTCAGACGCTGAATTTGTGAGCGTTAGTGAATGGAATTCGACTCCGAAAGTGGATTTGGAGTGCTCTCGCCTAGACCTTCATTCCTACGGTGCTGTTGCGGCTGGAGCCGAGAGAGAGTTGCAAGGCTGTGCAAGATAAATTCTGGAATTGAGGCAAGTGGTGCTCCTACCCTTGCCAAGTTTTCTTCTCCTATTCATGTCAATTTTGTTGCTATCACTTATGTTTTCCTAAGATTATTAATTTCTCTACTTTCCTGTGAAAATCATGAAGACCTTGAACCAAAAATGCACTTTTTTGTCTTTATTTCCTTTTTTTCTCAGTTTCTGAAACTGAAATTCCAAACCGTGTTGTTGTAGTTTTGTTTTCTGTTTATCAAAGTGTTCCCTTCTAAAGCTCTGTCAGGGTAGTATTTCAACCCTAGAATTTAATAGCAGTGAGATTTCATACTTATATTACCAGTAATTGGTTGGAGTTAGGCTAAGAAGATTGGTCGGGAACAATGTTGGAGGTACAGGAATGTTGTACACTCAATTCAGCCAGATCGATAGAAATCGTCGATCTGGGTTCGACGATTATCATCGAGCTATGCGCGACGATGAGCCTTAGTTCAGGGCCCGACGGAAATCGTCGAACGGAGTTCGACGATTCTCCCGTGGCCAGTGTTCGGTGTAAGGAAAATCGTCGAACGGCGTTCGACGATTTTTCCCGTGATCTTTGTTCGGCGAAAGGAAAATCGTCGAACGACGTTCGACGATATTTTCCTGTTTCCTGTTTTCGACGTTTCCCTATGGCCTGCGTTTAACGCAAAAATCGTCGAACGGAGTTCGACGATTTCCTGTGGTTTGCGGTTAAGGAAAATCATCGAACGACGTTCGATGACTTTCCCGTGACCTGTGATCGACAAAATGCAGATCGTCGAACGGAGTTCGACGATTTCCCGTGTCCTGCGATTCGACGAAAATCGTCGAGCTGCGTTCGATGATTTTCCTGAGTTCGACGATTTGTCCGGCGCTCGACGAAAATCGTCGAGCTGCGTTCGACAATTCCTGTGGGCAAAAATTTATTTCTTTTCAATTACGTTTCTTCCCGAGTGATTACCTCCTAGGGGAAATGTCGTGTCGGCCTTTCGTTCATCCTTTGTTTTGAGGGCCAAATCATTGGTTATGACAGGTAGTGGTGTTTTGACACTCTAAAGGAGTGGGATGTTTTGTGTGCGAGCCGTGGCCGCCATTTTTGTTTGTCCCAGGTACGGGATGGGCATTTGCTGTGGCCGCCACCCTTTTTGTCCCAGGTATGGGCTGGGTTTGTGGTGGTTTTGTGCTGACAGTGAAGTTTTATTTTTAGTTGGAACTGTTTTGTTTGGGGGACTGTTTTTGGTCACCAACTCAGGTCCATGATGATTTACTACTGCCATTCCTCACAAATTAGGATTGTTAGGTGTTTCTTCCTGGTTAAATGTAACATATTGTGGCAGATTTTTTTCTTGTCTTTTGCCCTATAGCCCTGCAGGATTTGAGTAGGGCTTGGTGTTGTTACTTGGTACTTGTTGTACTTTTGTTCACTTTGGACAGTGTTTGCTTTTACTGTCTTGTTTACTTACACTCCTGTTCCACTTTGATTTAACATTCTAATTCTGATTTTCTACTTTTACTTACTGAGGTGTTCTTTTTTTTCTGAATGCCTCAGGTTCTGATTAGTAGCCGGGTAGACGACTAGATTTGCTGTGGTGTTGCTGGTGCTCCCTTGAGTTGTAGGGATCTTTCTCTTGGTTGTTGTGAGGTAGTTTTTTTGCGTTTCTTACAAACATACATGCTTGCCATTGAGTTCGTGTCAGTTTGTTGGCGCTCACTGGTTGTTTTACCTTATGATACTAGATATGTTTCTTTTACTGCTACCTTTTTCTGGAGATAGTCTACTTGCTCTTGTAAAGTTTTATGCTAGGTTGCTAGTTATTTCTAAACCTAAAAACACTACTATAAGTATATCTCATGATCAACATATTTTATAAAACTCATACACTACTTTCCAAGTAACGTAAAAAGATTGTTTTCCTACTTATAATATAATATAAATCTAGAGTCTTGCATAGTATAAGTTGACCTTGGGGGTCACTTATGCACTCTCATAGGATGTCAAAAATAAATAAAGTAATTTCCGATGCGTATAAGTATAGTTTTAAACCGTGGACTAGATAATCCACCGAGCTGAGGGATACGACCATTAAAATTATATCTGATTTTCTAATCATTAAACATAAGAAATTTTCATATTCTAGTTAGATGGTGTTCGCCTGAGCGTCGACAGTTATCCCCTGCTCGACGTGGCATCACGGCGCGTGTTTTTCTCATACTCTGATACTTCTTGAATTCGGAGAAAAATGCGGGTTGTGACACCAGTGGAACTAAAAGTCTTGGAACAAACAGAGGAGTTCACGGAGTCAACATGGCTGACGAGAGGACAAAAATTTGGCGCACACGGGTGGCCACACGACCATGTTAATATCCATGTCCTATGTACCCTGGAGCTGAAGAAATTGAATGCAGGAGACAAAGACTCACACGGGTAGGAACACGCCCGTGTGCCTACCCGTGTCATATTTGAACACGACTACCGACCAACCCATGTCTAAAGAACGTGAAGAACAACACGCCTATGTCAGTACCCGTGTCATCTAACACGACCCACTACCAGACATGCCTATTCATGAGGAACCGCCTAGGAACCGTCAACACGGCCTGATACACGGCCGTGTTGCAACCCGTGTCCGACCTGTTTGCAAAGGGACTATATAATTCCTATAGAAAAATTAGAGAAGAACTTTTGGATCATTTCTGCATTAGGAGTTTTCTGGAGAACGAAGTGGAGCATCAAAGAGGAGGAGGATTTGAAGGCTATTTTTGTATGCTTTTATTCTTTCATTAATCCCTATTAATCTCCCCTTCTCTTGGTGATTCATCTTGATTTATCTTTTATTTTGCATGAACTTTAATTTGGAACAATTTGTTAATCATGTCTCGTATGGTTTACATCAAATTTGTAGTATTTTATTCGTATGTAGGCTTACAAATAAAGAGATTTATCCTAATTATGAATTGCTTATTTGTCTTTCATGAATCGCAAATCTCTAGATTGAGAAATTGGATGTTTGTGATGAAATTTACATGTTCATATTTGGTGTGAGATCTCTTTATAATTCGAATTTCATGATCGAGAGATATGTTATTTGGATAATTGGAATACGAATAAATGAATTCATGATATTTTAGAGATAGGATTTCATGGATTTATGTAATAGATATGGTGTTTTATTTAATGCAAATTTGAGTATTGTAAATTGTTCGTGAGAAAATTTACTAACTTAGATTTAGATTTTAAATTGCTTGAGAGAGAATTTGATAAATATTTACACTTTACAATATAACAAATTTGATAGTCTTATGCTTTCATGATTAAATAGAATTGAGTGATTGAATGAATATTTTCATGTAATTGCTCATAAGCTTTCGGGTTGTTATCATGTTCAATATTCCAATGTTGATTTATCCAAATAGTCATAGTTAGGTTAATTTAGGTTAGAAATCACTTTTAATTATAGGTATGATAGTAAAGTGACGGTGAGTACGAATGCTTGAAAAGGCCCTGTGGAATACTGCACGAGATGTAGATTTCTCCTATACTATGATTGATAGGTGCACTTGCCTGAAAGATAATTCAATCTAGCTTATGCCCATCTACATATTTCAGACTAGAGTGTAGAATGAATCCGCATCAAGTTTATCGCTTGTTAAGCAAAGCAATCATCAAGTTTTTGGCGTCGTTACCGGGGACGTTTTCAATATTTTGAAAGTCTAAACTTTATTAATCTACCAATTTTTGTTTAGTAATAAATAGTTATAGATTAGTATTTAAATAATTATATCGCTTAATCTCTGTTTTATAGTCTGTTAGTCTATGACCAGGGGAAAAAATTCTGGGCTAGCACCATTTCATCCTGAACCTGAGCTACTTATCCATAACACTAACATAAGAGACGTGGAAATTAATACCACAGACATTTAAAATGGACTATCAGAAGAGGAGACAGTGAACCAAGGGGAGAATCATCCGGAAAACTTAGACACCATGGCCAACCAAAATGAGCAAAGCATGTCTGACTTTGCTAGACCTAATCTCCAAGGAACCGGGTCAAGCATCGTTAGACCACCGATAGATACAAATAACTTCGAATTGAAGCCTAATGTGATACAAATGGTTCAACAGTATGTCCAGTATGATGGCTTGCAAGATGAGGATCCTAACACCCACTTGGCCGAATTCCTGAAGATATGTGACACATTCAAGATCAATGGTGTTTCCAACGATGCCATTCGATTGAGATTGTTTCCATTTTCTTTAAGGCATAAGGCGAAGCAGTGGTTGAACTCACTACCTAGAGGGTCGATTACTACTTGGGACATTATCGTTGAAAAGTTTCTAATGAAGTATTTTCCGCCGGCAAAGACTGCGAAGTTAACGAATGATATCTCTACATTTATTCAAATGGAATCTGAATCATTGTACGACACATGGGAATGATTCAAGGACCTTTTTAGGAGATGTCCCAACCATGCTCTACCTCATGGCTTCAGATTCAGACCTTCTACAATGATCTCAATCCGGCCACTAAACAGATGATTGATGCGGCTAGTGGAGGCACTTTGAACAACACGACACTTGAAGCGGCTCAGCAGTTGATAGAAGATGTGGCTATGAATAATTACCAATGGACTACCGTAAGGCAAAAGCCTAGCAAGCCCACAGGAATTTATGAAGTGGATGCCGTCACCGCCTTAGCAATTTAAGTGGAGAAGCTTCACCAAAAGATGGAAAACCTTACCTTAGCATCACCCTCCATGACACCTCAACAATGGGACCCTTGATGCAGTGGAATGCCTGGTTGTGAACCTCAAGTTCAAGAGCATGTTGACTATATGGGCAACAATATTAGACCTCCTTTCAATCAAGCCAACAACCCATATAGTTCTACATATAATCCTGGATGGAGGAACCACCCCAATTTCTCTTGTGGAGGACAAGGAAATCAAGGGAAGCAACCCATGTTTGGACAACAACCACAGCTGGAACCAAGGAAGCCTACATTTTAAGATGTGCCTACCATGTTCATGCAAACTACCGATATAGCCTTCTGGAATCAAGAGGGTTCAATTCGGAATTTGGAGAATCAAATTAGTCAGCTTGCAAGGATGGTTTCTGAAAGGCAGGAAGGAACACTTTCGGGGAACACTGAGATAAATCCAAGGGAGCATGCAAAAGCCGTTCAATTGAGGAGAGGAAAGGAGTTACAAGACCCAAGGCATACGAAGGAAGAACCCCAAATGGAGTCTAGCGGCAAAGGCTCAAGCGAGATGAATGTGCAACTGATCGAGTACCAACCAGCAATACCATACCCAGCAAAGCTTAACAAGGAGCGCTTGGATACGCAGTATGGTAAATTTTTATCCATGTTTAAGCAATTACATGTCAATTTACCTTTTATGAAATTATTCAAATGCCTAAGTATGCTAAATTATTTAAGGATTTAATTTCTAATAAAAAGAAAATAGAGGAATTATCATTAGTAACACTTAGTGAAGAATGTTCCACTATTTTGCAAAATAAACTACCACAAAAAATTAAGGATCCCGGTTCATTTTCAATTCCATGTTTAATCGGAGATTTACAATTCAATAAAGCTTTAGAAGATTTAGGAGCAAGTATAAATTTAATGCCTTATAAACAATATCTGAAACTAGGCCTAGGAGAACTTAGCCCGACTAGAATGAGTATTCAATTAGCGGATCGATCGGTTAAGTATCCTAGAGGAATAGTAGATGATGTATTGGTTAAGGTAGATAAGTTTATATTTCCTGCTGATTTTGTTATTTTAGATATGGATGAAAATATCGAAATACCACTCATAATAGGTCGTCCATTTCTGGCTACATCTAGAGCGCTTATTGATGTTTTTGATGGTAAATTAGTCTTGCGAGTAGGGGAAGATGAAGTCACTTTTCAAATTGGCAATACTATGAAACAATCTTTAGATAATGATGATTATTGCTATTTTTCTCATGGTATTGATAAAGTTATGCCTTCTATAAATTATACTTTTTATCATAAAGATCCTTTAGAAATTTGTATTACCAACTGTTTTCTAGAAGAAGAAAAAATTGAAGACATTACTGAACATTTATTTTTTCTAGATAATTGTGTTTTGATGAATATAATGACTGAATTTACTTTGATTACTCAAGGAGATTATGAAGCTCTTAAGAATAATACTAAGAATCCACCAATAGTAGAACTAAAAAAACTATCGGATCATCTTGAGTATGCTTTCTTAGAAACTAATTCTTCTTACCCAGTTATTATGTACTCTAATCTTTCTAACATTGACAAAACTAAATTAATAACTGTGTTGAAGAAATGTAAAGGTGCAATAGCATGGCAAATATTTGATATAAAAGGTATTAATCCTAGTTTTTGCACTCACAAAATCCTTTTGGAAGAAATCTATAAGTCTTATATTCAACCGCAACTTAGGCTAAATCCTAATATGAAAGAGGTAGTTAAGGCTGAGATTGTTAAGTTATTAGATGGTGGTATTATATACCCTATTTCGGATAGTTCATGGGTTAGTCCTGTCCAAGTAGTTCCTAAGAAGGGTGGTCTGACAGTGGTAGCAAATGATAGGAATGAATTAATTCCAACGCGAACGGTAACAGGTTGGTGTGTCTGTATTGACTATAGGAAATTAAATGATGCCACTAGGAAAGATCATTTCCCTCTTTCTTTCATTGACCAGATATTAGAATGCTTATCAGGACATTCTTATTATTGTTTTCTAGATGGACTTTCTGGATACTTCCAAACTCATATAGCACCAGAAGACCAAGAGAAAACAACATTTACTTGCCCATTCGCTACTTTTGCCTATAAATGTATATCTTTCGGGTTATGTAATGCACCATCCACGTTTCAAAGGTGCATGCTAGCCATCTTTAACGAGTATGTTGAAGATATCATGGAAGTGTTCATGGATGATTTTTCTGTTTTTGGCAACTTGTTTGATCTATGTTTGAATAATTTAGAGAAAGTTCTTAGGAGGTGTCAGGAGACGAACCTAGCTCTTAGTTGGGAGAAGTGTCATTTCATGGTACAAGAAGGGTTAGTACTTGGCCATAAAATCTCAAGGCAAGGAATCCAAGTTGATAGAGCGAAAATAGAGACCATAGAGAAATTACCACCACCAACCCCCGTTAAGGCAGTGAGAAATTTCTTAAGACACGCGGGATTTTACAGCCGGTTTATTAAGGACTTCTCTAAAATAGCTAAACCACTTACAAAGCTTTTAGAAAAAGACACGCCTTTTATTTTTGAACAAGAGTGTCTACATGCCTTTGAGTTCTTAAAAGAGAAATTAATTAATTCTCCTATTATGATCGCACCCGATTTTAGTCAACCATTTGAGATCATGTGTGACGCTAGCAGTTTTGCGGTAGGAGCTATTTTAGGACAATGCCTAAACAAACATTTTCACCCTATATATTATGCTAGCAAAACACTTAATAATACACAGGAGAATTATATAACTACCGAAAAAGAACTCCTAGCAGTGGTATTCGCCTTCGATAAATTTAGATCATATTTAACATTGTCCAAAGTGGTAGTATACACGGATCAGTCTGCCCTTAGATAATTGCTAGCCAAGGCGGAATCCAAGCCTCGTTTAATCCGTTGGGTTCTCTTATTACAAGAATTTGATTTAGAAATTAGGAATAAATGAGGAGCAGAAAAGTTAGCGGTAGACCATCTTTCACGCTTAGAAAATCCACTACGATCAATGTTAGATGAATCTGAAATTTATGATACATTTCCTGAGGAATCACTATTTGCCATATATACATATATACATCTTGATTATCCATGGTTTGCAGAGCATAAAAACTATCTTGTGGCTAAGGTCCTTCGAAAAGGATTTTCATATCAGCAAAAAAAGAAATTTTTCTCTGATTTGAAATATTACTCTTGGGAGGACCCCTTTCTTTTTCGGATATGTGCAGATTCTGTTATACGAAGGTGTGTGATTGATATTTTTCGCATCAAGTCCGAAAACTTAATGCGGTTAAAACTCCAAAAATAGGTGAGGATGCGCGGCGCCCCTGGCGATTTTATTTAAGTAGAAAAGCGGATTTGGTTTTTATTTAGAAAACGGGGCGCGCGTATTTATTTATTTGGATATTAAAAGGTGGGATCGAGTTTTAACGAAAGGAGGCAACTGCACCTATCGTGAGTACTACAAGATATTTCGGGTGGAATATCAAGGTCGTATTGTTCTCGGGGTCGGTTCGATTATTTCTACTCTTCCCTGGAGGGGACTATTATTTTATCGATAATTACGTGTCGGGTATTTTATATATAATAAAAAATGACAGAAAAAGAAAGCATAAAAAGAAAGCAATAAGGTGGAGCCGATGAAGAGCATAGCTCGATGGCACCGAATCGAATTAGAACTAAAATATACTTTAAATAAAAAGAGCTCCTAAATTTCTAATTCATTAAGGCGGAGACTTGGCCGTGGAGGTTCCACTAGAATGAGCTCACCAAGCTATAGGGCTATCGCTCACTTGAACGCTAAGAAAATTCGACCGAACGTTAGTCCGATGAAGTATTCCTCTTAACGCCCGCATTACGATAAGAACCCCGCTATTGGGTGGGGAACCCAATCCGGTAGAGTTGGCGCACCTCCTCTCTCGAGGGTTAGTGCGAAACTCTCTTTATCAAGTGGTGATCGGTCCATATGCATGGCCTCTCGGCTAGCTAGCATATGGACTACGGAAATAGGGCCCACACATCGATTATGTGGTCCTACGTATCGTAAACCCTAAGCAAACCTTAAGTAATTTTAATTAATTAGAAAGTAAAGACCTTTAATTATTTTAAGCTATTTTATCTGTCCCAATGATGTTTGATACTGAGGGCTAAGAACGATTAGCCACTCATCGTAATGGGGATGGCTTGTGAGGAAAGCAATAAAGAAAGCGATAAAAAAAGCAGGAAAGTGAAAGAAGTAAAATGAAAGCAGTAAAGAAAAGCTGAAAATTGCAAGTCCTACTCAAACGAGTGAGACTGAAATGAAAGCAGTAAAATGCGAGTCCCGGCGCAAATGCGTGGGCGGGAGAAAGAAAGCGGGTCCTACTCAATTGAGTAGGACTAAATAAATGCAACACACGCACACTCTCGACAGAAAGTAAAACTCATGCACACACTCGCTTGACATAAAGTTAACACACGCACACAAATCCTACTCAAATGAGTAGGGAAAATAAAGAGCTGCCATTTAACTCCTAGCGAGTAGGTGGAAATAAATGAAAATTATAAACTCACGCACTCTACAGAAAGTAAAAAAAAGCAAAGCGTCATTTAACTCTTAACGAGTAGGCGGAAATAAATGCACACACGTATAGAAATGTAAAAAAACTAAGTTATCTAAAAATGAAAACAACTGCATTTCTATCGCTAGAATACGATAGAAATGCATAATAAGTGAAAATAAAAATTAACCGAGCAAATGGATTTGCAAATACACGCAAAAGCAAAGTGCTCGAAAAATTAAAACAAATAGATTTCAACCGCTAGAATGCGGTAGAAATGCGTAAAAATAGAACGAAAAAATTAAACGGACAAAAGTTTAAAATGAAAATGCAAGTGCACGAAAAATTAAAACAACTATATAATCACTGTTATAACTCCGTAAAAAATGGTAAAAAAGTGCAAATAAATTTAAAAGGAAGAAAAGTTTTACAACAGAAAAATGAAAAGCTAAGTTAGTGAAAAAAAATGAAAATCACTTTAAAACGTTTTTACGGATCTATAGGAATGAAGTAAAAGCTATAAAAATTCTAAGTTAACAAAATCTAATGAAATTAAAACATAACAACTACTTATCCAAAAAAAATGAAAACATAACATTTACTCTCATAAACACACACACAATTTAAAAAGAATAAAAATAAAGTTAAAACAAAAGCAAATAAGATTGCATAAGGTGTGAGTTGCATAAATCCATTCCAAAGGCAATATAAGAGAAGAAAAACATATTGCATTAAATAAAAAAACGAGTTACAAAGACACGAAAATAAAAGCTAAGGAGAGGGGGAGAAAATATCCCTTACATAACCCTTGGAAGCATTCCAGCAGCACAACACCTTATACAAAATGGTTCCAAAAGGGGAACAGGAACTCAAGCAGAACACTGGAATTTATCGACAAAATTTTGAGGAACACGCCCCCTGACACGGGCGTGTAGGGGGGGGGGGGCATGTCAGCACTGTACAAAATGCGGCTGGCAATTTGACAGGAAAGTGGACTTCTGGCTGGACACATGTCAGACACGCAGCGGTCACGCCCCAGGTCATCGACATGACGGTGGGCGTGTCGAGGAGGTGGATCTGGGCGCGATGCGTCAAAAGTCGTCGCGCGGGTCTTGTCGGCCAGCTGGAGAAGTCATGCCCCAGGTCACGGTGTGACGCTGGGAGTGTTGGGTTGAGTCGACACTCGACAAACGTCGAGCGGAAATTGTCGAGAGGAAAATTCGTCGAGCGGGAAGAGGAGTCACGCCCAGGGTCACGGGTATGCCTCTGGGCGTGTCGCGGAGGTGTCGACGATCATCGAGCGGAAAGTCATCGAGCGTGAATTTCGTCGAGTGGAGAATCATCGAGCGGAACATTTCATCGAGCTTGATGGAGTGGTCATGCCCCAGATCACGGGAGTGACGGGTGTTCGACGATCGTCGAGCGGAAATCGGCGAGCGCAAAAATCATCAAGCAGAAAATGTCAAGCGCAGGACACGGGTCATGTCACGGGCGTGTGACCGGGCGTATCAAGCAATTTCTTCAAAATTTGTTCATTTCTCGTGAATTTGACGTAACACGCCCTGGTCACGGGCGTGACCAATAGTACACGGGCGTGACTTGACTGTTTTGTGCAGTTTTTTGATTTTTTCTGAAAAATAAAATAAAACAAGTTAGGAAAATATTTACAATAAAAGGAGCATTTTATTAAACAAAAACAAGTAAAAATGACGAAAATAAATGAAAACGACTAAATTAATGTACACAAAAATGCGTATATTTACAATTCATCAGTGTGTAGCAGCAGAGGAAGGTTGGAAAATTTTGGAGCAGTGTCATTCAGGCCCTGTCAGTGGTCACTATGGAGCAATCGCTCTGCGAAAAAGGTTCTTGATTTTTTTTTATTGGCCGCTTCTATTCAAGGATTCCCAAAGGTATGTGCTTTCATGTGATTCTTGTCAGAAAGCAGGTAATATTTCTAAATTACATGAAATGCCACAAAACTTTATTCTTGAATGTGAAGTATTTGATGTGTGGGGTATTGATTTTATGGGTCCATTTCCAGTTTCGTTTGGGAATAAATATATTTTAGTAGCTGTAGATTATGTATCGAAGTGGGTTGAAGCACAAGCTTTGCCTACTAATGATAGTAGGGTAGTAATCCGATTTTTAAAATCCTTATTTGCACGATTTGGCACACCACGTGCGCTTATTAGCGATAGGTGTTCACATTTTTGTAATTCACAGCTAGATAAAGTTTGGTAAAATAGGGAGTTACACATAGAATAGCCACTCCTTATCATCCGCAAACTAGTGGTCAAGTTAAAGTTTCCTATAGAGAGCTTAAGAGGATCCTAGAAAAATCTATAGAAGGGAATAGGAAACAATGGTCGAGGAAACTAGACGATTGTTTGTGGGTTTATAGGACCGCCTTCAAAACACCTATAGGGACCACCCCTTTTAGATTAGTGTATGGTAAATCATGTCACCTACCTATAGAATTAGAGCACAAGTCGTATTGGGCAATACGTTCTTTGAATTTTGACACTAGTTCTATATGAGAGAAACAGAAGTTTCAACTTAACGAATTAGATGAGTGGAGAACTATGGCCTATGAGAACTACAGGATTTATAAGGAGAAGACCAAGTTATTTCATGACTGTCACCTTCGCAAACCCAAGACATTCCAAAAAGGTGACCAAGTCCACCTTTTTAATCTCAGACTGCGTTTATTCCCTTGGAAATTAAGGTCTAAGTGGTCCGGACCCTTTAAGGTTAAATAAGTCTTTCCCTACGACACATTCGAGCTAACTCACCCTGGAAAGGGAGATTTTAATGTTAATGGACACCGACTTAAGCCTTATTATGTTGAGCTTCCTAGAGACTTCACTCGTCTAGAGACCTGCCCCCGTCTAGATTAGGTTAATGTTAAAATAATAAATATAGTAAGTGTTTCTAATTTATAAAAAATTTTTGTATAAGTTTAGTAAAATTTAATGAAAAACAATTCTGTAAAAAAGAAATTTTTTTTAGGAGGAATGCAATTTTCATGGGTGACACGGGTCACCACACGCTCGTGTGGGTTGCTGTGTCCGCAGCACAATCTTAGCCCAGCCGTGTTACATAAAACCTGGGTTAGGAAGAATTCATCCCGAGTAGGACACGGGTTTGAGCCCACCCGTGTTCATGCCCGTGTGATATTACACGGGTCTCCACCCAGCCGTGTTTATGGCCGTGTCTTTAATTCTCCGTTCGATGAATTTTTGCCCGAGAAGGACACGGGTTCCCACCACAACCGTGTCCTGACACGTGTGGAATTTAATTTTCTAAGCCAGATCTGACAGGGGTTATTGACCAACCTGTGTTGTTGACCGTGTTAGCCAGACATGCAGCCAGCCCGTGACTTTGACCGCACGTCCCGACGAGAACCCGTGTTTCACATGGTTCAAATTCCTTAACACGAGTGCACACACGGTCATGTGCGCACCCATGTTTGAAGTCTTTAAATTGGGAGTTGTGTCACCTTCTTCCTTCTCATTTCTTGAATTCAGATCTTCCTCCCAGCACCATTTCTCTCCATGGCCAAAGCTCAAGTTGAAGTTTTTGTCTCCAAATCTCGCACCCTTTACTCAACTTCCCTCTCCTTGATCATTTCGTTTGGACAAAGCCAAGGCGGTCGTCGTTGTCGTCCAGAGTTGCAAGTGTCAATGGAGAGGCGTGATGCCGCTGCCCCGCTAGTATTCACCGACCTAGCACACATTAACCGCTATAATCGCCTCCAGTCTAAAAAATATCAAGATATCCGCACGATTGACTATAGTGTTCTTGAGGAAATAAACTTGCAGGGGATGTAAGGGAATTAATCTTTGTAACGGGTTGGGAGCCGTTTTTCTCCATAGAGGAGTTAGATTTTAAGGAACTCACGTTAGAGTTCCTGTCCTCGTTCTATTTCAATTTTCAGCCTAACTTCATTGATACACTGCACGCGCACGAGGGGGTAATTTCGTTTCTAGTATGCGGCACCTTTTATACACTCACCCTGCTCCAGTTCACCCAGTATCTAGGGGTGTATGAGGATTCATTCCTCTTTAGTGCTGCCTACCCCGAGCTCCATTTCAACATCCCCTCTCGCGATCATGCCGGCGGTATCTGGCGCCGGCTTTCTTTTGACACTAGCCCCTATGAGGCCAAGCGATCTCAGGCCTCTAAGTTGGATTCACCCGCTCTCCATTACATTCACCATCTCTTGAGCCGTACTTTGAGCGGTCGGGGTAAAAGCTCCGGCGTTGTCAGTCGACAGGACCTACTGTACCTCTATAGCATGTCGTCACATTATCCTCTGCACCTCGGCTTCCTACTCTCCCAGTACATTCTCCACCAGGCCGACACCCCCCGTATAGGGTCTATCTGTGTAGTACCCTACATCACTCGCTTGGTGAAGAATATGGGCATATTATCATCCCTCCCCCCGATGACAGTGGTCGCGAAGACCGTGCCCATCATGATGGCCAGTCTTCGCTCCCTCCGCCTCATCACCGCCCGTCAGGGTCGAGGAGGCGTCACATATTCTATGGCGAGAGGTGGGCCGCAAGCGCAGGACGACAGTGATGACGAGGTGGATCCTGACCTTGATGTGCCTTTGGTACCTCCGCCCCATTCCACTTATGATCATGGTGAGTCTTCTACTGCTCCCCCTCCACCTCGTTCACGGTATTCGCTTGAGTTCCAGCAGTTCTTCGACAACGAGCTCTCGCCGCGCTTAGAGCATATTGAGGCAGCTCAGACACGGACGAAGGACCTCCTCATCCAAATCAGAGACCACCTAGGGATCGCTCCTCGCCAGCCAGCAGCTCCTGCCCCGCCTTCCATCACTGACGATGAGACCAACCATCCCGCATACTTCTGACGTGTCTCTATGTCATGTTGTCTTTATGTATATGTGTCGTGTACTATTTCTTTATATCAGTGTATTTTAGTTCTTTCATCTATTGTATATCAGTGTATTTCATTGTAGATCCTGTTTTATTACTGTGATCTACTTTTTATGATAGCAGTTTTGTTTTTCTTATTTATTCGTGAAATTACTCTATGTCAGCTCTTTACATTGCACTGAGGACATTGCAAATTTTAAGTCTAGGGGTGGAATGGCTGTTCTTCAAATTTATAATTGTTGTGTTCGACGTTGTAACGTCCCGAATCGCTCTAGGCCCCTAGTGTATTTGTTTTGAGTCAGGAGGGTGACTCGAGCCCTGAGAAGTGCAGGGAATTGGACTGCACTTGTGGAGAAGTGGAGAAATCAGTGTAAAAGAGGTAAGTGACACGGGTAGTGACACGGCCGTGTCCCTACCCGTGTGCGTTGAGTTGAGCTCGACGGGGCGTGTCGAGATCGTCGAGCTGTGTCGACACCAAGTGACATGGGTAGTGACACGGCCGTGTCCCTACCCGTGTGCGTCGAGTTGAGCTCGACGAGCAGTGTCGAGATCGACGAGCTGTGTCGACACCAAGTGACACGGGTAGTGACACGGCCGTGTCCCTACCCGTGTGCGTCGAGTTGAGCTCGACGAGCCGTGTCGAGATTGTCGAGCTGTGTCGACACCAAGTGACACAGGTAGTGACACGGCCGTGTCCCTACCCATGTGCATCGAGTTGTGCTCGACGAGCCGTGTCGAGACTGACGGCCTGTGTCGACACCAAGTGACACGGGTAGGGACACGGCCGTGTTCCTACCCGTGTGCGTCGAGTTGAGCTCGACGAGAAGTGTCGAGATGCAACCCGAGAAGTACACGGCCAGTGACATGGCTATGCACACGGCCGTGTCATGTGGACACGGGTCGGGACACGGGCGTGTCCCAACCCGTGTCAAGTATTGAACCGACATGAAAACTGTCGTTGCCGCTTCGCTAGGCAGGACACGGGTAAGGACACGATCGTGTCCCTACCCGTGTCACATTTTATATATATAGGGCAGAGAAAACCCTAGCCGTTTTCATTCTCCTTTCTTCCCCTATTTCCAGTGAGAACTCCTGTGAGAGGGAAAACTGCAGGAGCAAGTCCTACCGAAGGAGATCCGCCATCGCCGTGAAAGAGAAGATGCCGCCAAGGAGAACTACGAGATCCATGGCTAGAAATGGTGGTACCGCTGGAGCCAATGTGAGTTTCCTACCCTCTCCCTTGGTGCTAGATCTTAGATATTTAGGAGAGGAATCGACTCAAGAGAGTCTTGATGGAGAGGAGAAGATTTCTAGGTTAGGCCATGTTAGAACTTGTGTTCTAGACTTTAGATCTCTTCAACCCTTCCCCTTTTCTTCAATATGACGATGGGTGGATGGTCTCGTGAGGAGTTTATGGCCTTTGAGGTTGAATAAGGGAGGAGAATATTTCTGGAAAATTTAGGAACGATCGCCTTGAGGAGGAAGACGAACCGATGTCGTTCATTTTCCTTTAAGATGCGCGCAGAATCTGTATTCTGCGCGCAGCAATCTTCTAGGCCATTTTCCTGATGGATAAGGCCAGATCTGGGCTTTCGGCTAAACCAGAAAGTTGAAGCCCTTGGAAATACCTTTCCAACGAGTGGTTGCACGACTTCAGGAGATGTCTGTAGCCACGGGAAAGTCTAAACGAAAATGGGGTTTTATAAATCTTGTATGCAGAAACTGTGTTCTGTACGCAGCGGACTTCGGGTCCGATTTCAAATAGGATAATATTGAATCTGGGTTGAGCTCTGAATATGAAAGATGTAGTCCATGGAAATACCTTTCCATCGAGCGGTTACACGACTTCACCGGATTCCTGTAGCCTCGGGAATCTCCGGTCGAAGTTGCTGTCCAGATTCAACCTGCGCCTAAATTCTGGGCTTAATGAAAGATGAAGTTTGATTCGGTGGAATTAATAATGCATGATACTTGCCTTGGATGAACCCTTATGATTAATCAATTGTTGCATGATTGAAGTTGCTTATTAATCAGATTTCATATTATCAAATTGTGAAATAATCTTATTTATACGAATCGAATTGGTAGGAATTGAAAGATTGGTATTGTGCACTTCATGTTTAAATTATGACATTATCAAATCAAAATGAGATAGATCTTTATATGCGCATCATGTTTATATTACATTGTCATCATTTGGAAAGTCATATAGATGAATAGATTATGATTATGTACATGTTTGATTAATGAAATGAATCTTGTAGTCCAATACTTAGAGAGTCGTCTCCCTACGGGTAGTATTGTGAAGGGATGTAGGTGCGGTGTTGACCGTCACTTGTTTTAGTTGTGTTGAGTTAAGGTGTGGATGGATGGTTGGGCTGTGTCCTCGTGTTTACTTCCGAGGCCCCTTCCATGATATGTTGATGTGGTATTTGCATGTGGTGTGAGTCGACATGCGGTGTCGTAATCCTGGGTTAAGGATAGTGTGGCAGGTCTACGGGCTCGCCAGTCGTCACACCGACGGGAGTTGGCAGTTAGACTTGGTCGGTTTGGGCTGTGTCCTCGGTGTTCACGTCCCGAGGCCCCTCCGACCATGTGAACGGTTGGGCTGTGTCCTCGTGCTTTCTTCCGAGGCCCCTTCCGGGTCACGCAAGGCCAATTCGGGCTGTGTTCTTGGTGCACATCTACCCAAGACCCCGCTGGGCCATAGTACGCAGGGGCTCCGCTGTTGTGTTCTTAGCGTTGAGGCGTACGGAGGCCTAGGTGAAGTAGTGTGATACCCGCCTAGTAGTAGAAGTGCCCGTTCTACTGTCACCGCCTCGCCACGACGGCTGATGCCTGAGAGGTTAGCTACCTGCTCGAAAAGTGGGAACTATAGTCTGTGTCGACATAGCAATTGCATGGGTGTGCATGGGAGAGTCATTGCATAGCATTCATAGCATTTCATATCATTGCACAACAAGATCCTCATCATATAAGTTTGTATGGGCACTCTTATACGATGAGTTACTTTTATGTAACCTGATCCTTAACTTATAAGTTTGTATGGGCATTCTTATAAGTTAAGTTACTTTCCTGCTGTTACTTATACTTGCTAGTTTAGTGTAGCTCTTATATAAATGCTAATTATGATACTGTTACTCTTACACTACTGTCACCTGCTTGTACTTCCTTTACTTGCATACTTGTTATATACTATACTCTTGTTCCTTTTCTCCGCCCGGTGCCGAGGAGTCGCCGGGGGAGCGGATGTGAAACCACTTAGTCGTTTCGACTAACGGTTGCTACGTCTTCCTTTTTAGGAGGTCATGCCGCAGGTAGAGCAGCCGCAGACTACGCAACAGGACAGCCAGGCCAGGACGACAGGGCCTGATGTGACGGTGTCGTCGATACCGTCGGTTACAGATGTTAGTGTTTTGATTACTCTGATGTAGCCCGTTTGGGCAAAGTTTAACTGTACTCTGATATATTGAAGAAGCATGTTTTAGCTTCTCATTATTGATGTATTTGGACTGTATAACTTAGTGTGGATTTGACTTCTGGATGTTTATTTATTTGGTTGGGTTGGCATGATTTATTGATATTGTTGTAGCCGGCGGGATAGGCGTCTTGTGGTACAGGTTAGCCCGTGTGCTAATGCTACCGCAAGGCGGCTGTTCCGGGCATAAGACTCCCCCTTTGTGCCGTGTTTTGGGATCCGGGAGGGGGGGGGGGGTCTTACAAATGGTATCAGTTTGCCACGATCCTCAACTAAGAAGTCATTCAACAATGGTGCCACCCCCATTTGGTTAGTCAGTTTGGGGACAAACTGACTTAGCGGAAGCAGTGGTGTGCCCATATATAATTCACATTAAGTTTGTCCAACTTAGACCTTAAGCTTAGCCAACCTGACCACAAATTTGTCGTGTATGTGTAGGTTCCATTGCATGTTGAGCCGATGGGGGGTACTCCTACCCCTCCCATACCCACTCAGTTCGAACAATCTGAGTTGGGGCAGACGCTCAACGCCATTCTTAATGCTTTTAAGGCACAGCAGACTCCGGTGCAACAACAGGCCCCGAGCTCCAACTGGCTGAGCACCTTCCGGGCTCTCTCCCCTCCCATCTACCTTGGGACGGAGTCAGCCGTACGTACAGAGGAATGGCTAGACACGATACAGGAGTTGTTGGCCGGTATCCGTTGCCCAGCCAACATGGCAGTGACATTGGCAGTGTTTGTCTTGGACTTACATGCGAAGAGGTGGTGGAAGTCCCTCATGGGCTCTACCTTCCAAGGCCGGATCTACACAGAGATAAGTTGGAGTGAATTCTCGGGTGTTTTCTTGGAGCACTTTATCCCTACATCGGCCCGAGATGAGCTTGAGCAGATGTTCCTTCTACTAAAGCAGGGATCAAAGTCGGTTACAGAATACCAGCGGGAATTCCAGCATCTCGCAAGGTTTGCGGACTCTTATGAGTTGGATGACAGAGGTTATGCCAAGCGCTTCTATAAAGGGCTGCGAGATCCCCTAAGGCAGTCCCTTTTATTTATAGCGGATGGTAGCTTGGCGGAGATCATTGATATGGCGAAAAGATTGGAGGCGGACCACCTGGGATGTAGTAAGAGGCCTGCGGAGGACGTGATGGAAGCCGGCCCAAGTAATAGAAGGAGACGGGACTTCAGAGGAGGAAGAGGTTATCAAAGAGGTGGCGGGCGTGTCCACCGAAACTATAGGGTGGAGCATCCAGTTCCGCAGCCACCTGCGTTGCCTCCACCCCCACAGCATCAGCGATTTCAACAACCTGAAGGGCGTCGTGGTCTGGTGTTCTTCGAATGCAACCAGCCGGGCCACATCCGGCGTTTTTGCCCGCAGCTATATGGGAACGCCCCTCCTGCTCTCCCTCCTGCTCTCCCTCCTGCTCTCCCTCCAGCCGCTCCACGAGGGCGGGGATATATGCGCGGTCGAGGACGAGGACCGCCAAGAGAAAACCCCGGACCGGTCCGGGATCAGGTGTACGCACTTGATATGGCGCAGGAAAGGAACCCACAAGATGTGATTGCAGGTATGATTTAATTAATTTACATATTTGCATGATCTAGCTTGAATTGATTAGAACTTACTAGCCACTAGCAATAAGTTTTGGTTGTTGGTACTTAGGCACCGTGATTATTGGCGGGAAGACAGCCTATGCGCTGTTCGATACCGGTGCCTCACACTCCTTTGTGTCCGAGGATTTCATAAAAGACATGGGGGATGTACAGTACTTCACTGGCATAGCCCGACGTGTACGCCTTCCGGACGGCTCGGAGATGATCGCGATCGCCAAGTGCGAGTTGGAGTTTTTTATTGATGGGAAGGCCTTTGATACGCCGGCCACGGTTCTGAGAATGCCGGAGTTTGACATCATTTTGGGCATGACATGGCTGGACTAGCACTTCGCGAGGATCGACTGCGCGGAGAAGCGGATCTATTTGAGGCATGGAGACTCTGACGTCATCTTCCAAGGTATTGGCTTCGCGCCACGTATGATATTATCTTCTATTCAGGCTGTAAAGGCTCATATGAAGGGGGATGAGGTCTTCATGATCTGGTTCGAGTTGAAGGAAGCAGCGTTGGAATTAAAGGATGTACGGATAGTGCGGGATTTTCCTGAGGTATTTCCTGAGAAGCTACCAGGATTACCTCCGCATAGAGAGGTTGACTTCCAGATCAATCTATTACCAGGTGTCAAGCCTGTATCCAAGGCTCCGTACAGAATGGCTCCGAAAGAACTCGCGGAATTTAGAGTTCAATTGCAAGAACTGGTGGATTCAGGGTCCGTTCGCCCCAGTTCATCACCATGGGGAGCCCCTGTGCTGTTCGTGAAGAAGAAGGATGGAACACTGTGATTGTGTACAGATTATCGGGAACTCAATCGGTTGACGGTGCGGAACACTTATCCGCTACCGCGGATCGATGAGTTGTTCGATCAACTAGTGGGAGCACATTGGTTTTCTAAATTAAATTTGCGCTCCGGATACTATCAGTTGAGGATACATGAGGGGGATATTCAGAAAACAGCATTCAGTTCGAGATATGGTTTGTATGAGTTCACAGTAATGCCGTTTGGGCTCACAAATGCACCTTCGGCCTTCATGAGTTTAATGAACAAGGTGTTTGAACCGTATTTGGACATCTTCGTCATTGTTTTCATCGACGACATCTTGGTCTACTCAAAGACGGAGGAGGAGCATGTCGAGCACCTGACCTTGGTTTTGAAGAAATTGAAGGAGCACGCCTTGTATGCCAAGTTTAGCAAGTGTGAATTCTGGCTTAAGGAGGTTGCCTTCTTGGGGCATGTGATCAGTGGAGCAGGGTTAGCAGTGGATCCAGCAAAGGTGCGGACCGTGAAGGAGTGGTCGCCCTTGAAGTCGGCGGCTGATGTACGAAGCTTTCTTGGACTTGCTGGCTACTACCGCAAGTTCGTGAAAGGATTTTCCAAGATTGCCCTTCCTCTTACCTCCTTGACGAAGAAGGGTGTGCCATTTGAGTGGACACCTCAATGTGAAGCGGCATTTCAAGAATTGAAAGTTAGGCTTACCTCCGCCCCCATCCTTGCACTTCCGTCTGGGAAGGAAGGATTCCAAGTTTACACGGACGCATCATATCAAGGGATGGGAGCGGTGCTGATGCAGCACGGGCATGTGATCGCTTATGCTTCAAGGCAGTTAAAGAAACATGAAATCAATTACCCGGTTCATGATTTGGAGTTGGGAGCAGTGGTGTTCGCTTTGAAGGTCTGGAGGCATTATTTATATGGCGTGCACTGCGAGATCTTTTCCGATCACAAAAACTTGAAGTATGTTCACACTCAGAAGGAGTTGAACCTGAGACAACGGCGGTGGTTGGAATTTCTATGCGACTACGAGTTCACCATGAACTACCACCCCGGGAAAGCGAACTCGGTAGCCGATGCCTTGAGTAGAAAAGTGCCAGGCTCTAGCCCAGAGTCTCGGCTGATGAGCATGGAGTTGGCTCGGATGATCGAGGAGATGGAAATTACTCTAGTATTCAAGGATCCTTCGGCAGAGTATGCGTAGTATTTGGCCAACATGAGCATAGTTTGTGATATCCGAGACCGGATTCGGGTGGAGCAAGGAATGGATGCGGCCTTGGCCCCGGCAATCAAGGCAATTGAAGATGGGACCACCGATGAGTACACACTCAAAGACGGCCTCATTTATTTTCGTGGCCGACTCTATATTCCCAAGGGCGGCAAAATTCGGGAGGATATCTTGAGAGAGGCACATTCCTCTCAATATTCAGTGCACCCTGGTATTGCTAAGATGTACGCCGGATTGCGGAAGACCATGTGTTGGCCGGGAATGAAGAAGGATGTTCGCTACTATGTTACACATTGCGAAGCTTGCCAAAGAGTGAAGGCTGAATGCAGGAGTCCCGGTGGTTTGTTGCAGTCATTGCCCATCCCCGAATGGAAGTTCGAGGATATCTCCATGGACTTTGTTCATGGGTTACCTCGTTCCCGCTCCGGGAATGATTCAGTATGGGTTATTGTGGATCGACTGACAAAGGTGGCCCGGTTCATTCCAATGAAGAAGGAAGCACACGTGGATGTTTTGGTACGCCTTTTTGTGGAGCAATTTGTACGGTATCATGGCGTGCCCAAGACAATTGTTTCGGATCGGGATGGTCGGTTTACATCCAATGAGTGGAAGGCGGTACAGGCGTATTTGGGCTCACGCCTAACCTTTAGTACCGCATTTCATCCTCAGACGGACGGGCAGTCAGAGCGGACCATCAGAACACTGGAGGATTTATTGAGGTTATGTATGTTGGACAGAGGAGAGCCATGGGAAAGGCTCTTGCCACTAGTGGAATTCTCCTATAATAATAGCCATCAGGCAAGCATCGGCATGGCGCCCCATGAAGCCCTTTACGGAAGAAGGTGCAGGACTCCCTTGTCTTGGGTGCAAGATGAAGATCCGAAGGCATTGGGAAACGAATACATAGATGATACTGATGCGGCGGTCAGATTGATACGGGATCGCATGTTGGAGGCTCAAAGTCGACAGGCGAAATATTATAATAAAAAGCATCGGATGGTGGAGTTCCAGGTGGGAGAAAAAGTGTTCCTCAAAATTCGGCCGATGCATGGAGTGTCGCGGGTGCGTGGAGTGAAAAAGCTCAGCCCAAGGTATGTTGGGCCTTATACTATACTAGAAAGGATCGGCCCGTTGGCCTATCGGTTGGAGTTACCACCAGAACTAGAAAATCTCCACGACGTGTTCCATGTGTCGTCGCTTCGAAAAGCACTGTTGCGGCCCAACCAGTATATTCCCACTACTGATGGTGCAGTGGCATCAGATAGGTCTGTGCGACTAGAGCCGGTGCGGATTGTTGACAGCGAGACAAGGACTTTGCGCCGCAAAAGTGTACCCTTGGTGAAGGTGCTATGGTTGAATCATGGGAAGGAGGAGTACACATGGGAGCCAATGGACTTAATGCAGCAACGCTACCCGGAGTTGTTTGCTCAAGGTAATCTTATTTAAAAGCATACGTTAAATTTTCTGTTATGCTCTTCTCCCCACTGCCTAGGCCTGATTTCGGGTACGAAATCTTTTATTTTGTTTATAGGATTTGTAACGTCCCGAATCGCTCTAGGCCCCTAGTGTGTTTGTTTTGAGTCAGGAGGGTGACTCGAGCCCTGAGAAGTGCAGGGAATTGGACTGCACTTGTGGAGAAGTGGAGAAATCAGTGTAAAAGAGGGAAGTGACACGGGTAGTGACACGGCCGTGTCCCTACCCGTGTGCGTTGAGTTGAGCTCGACGGGGCGTGTCGAGATCGTCGAGCTGTGTCGACACCAAGTGACACGGGTAGTGACACGGCCGTGTCCCTACCCGTGTGCGTCGAGTTGAGCTCGACGAGCAGTGTCGAGATCGTCGAGCTGTGTCGACACCAAGTGACACGGGTAGTGACACGGCCGTGTCCCTACCCGTGTGCGTCGAGTTGAGCTCGACGAGCCGTGTCGAGATCGTCGAGCTGTGTCGACACCAAGTGACACGAGTAGTGACACGGCCGTGTCCCTACCCGTGTGCGTCGAGTTGTGCTCGACGAGCCGTGTCGAGACTGACGGCCTGTGTCGACACCAAGTGACACGGGTAGGGACACGGCCGTGGTCCTACCCGTGTGCGTCGAGTTGAGCTCGACGAGAAGTGTCGAGATGCAACCCGAGAAGTACACGGCCAGTGACATGGCTATGCACACGGCCGTGTCATGTGGACACGGGTCGGGACACGGGCGTGTCCCAACCCGTGTCAAGTATTGAACCGACATGAAAACTGTCGTTGCCGCTTCGCTAGGCAGGACACGGGTAAGGACACGGCCGTGTCCCTACCCGTGTCACATTTTATATATATAGGGGAGAGAAAACCCTAGCCGTTTTCATTCTCCTTTCTTCCCCTATTTCCAGTGAGAACTCCTGTGAGAGGGAAAACTGCAGGAGCAAGTCCTACCGAAGGAGATCCGCCATCGCCGTGAAAGAGAAGATGCCGCCAAGGAGAACTACGAGATCCATGGCTAGAAATGGTGGTACCGCTGGAGCCAATGTGAGTTTCCTACCCTCTCCCTTGGTGCTAGATCTTAGATATTTAGGAGAGGCATCGACTCAAGAGAGTCTTGATGGAGAGGAGAAGATTTCTAGGTTAGGCCATGTTAGAACTTGTGTTCTAGACTTTAGATCTCTTCAACCCTTCCCCTTTTCTTCAATATGACGATGGGTGGATGGTCTCGTGAGGAGTTTATGGCCTTTGAGGTTGAATAAGGGAGGAGAATATTTCTGGAAAATTTAGGAACGATCGCCTTGAGGAGGAAGACGAACCGATGCCGTTCATTTTCCTTTAAGATGCGCGCAGAATCTGTATTCTGCGCGCAGCAATCTTCTAGGCCATTTTCCCGATGGATAAGGCCAGATCTGGGCTTTCGGCTAAACAGGAAGGTTGAAGCCCTTGGAAATACCTTTCCAACGAGTGGTTGCACGACTTCAGGCGATGTGTGTAGCCACGGGAAAGTCTAAACGAAAATGGGGTTTTATAAATCTTGTATGAAGAAACTGTGTTCTGTACGCAGCGGACTTCGGGTCCGATTTCAAATAGGATAATGTCAAATCTGGGTTGAGCTCTGAATATGAAAGATGTAGTCCATGGAAATACCTTTCCATCGAGGGGTTACACGACTTCACCAGATTCCTGTAGCCTCGGGAATCTCCGGTCTAAGTTGCTGTCCAGATTCAACCTGCGCCTAAATTCTGGGCTTAATGAAAGATGAAGTTTGATTCGGTGGAATTAATAATGCATGATACTTGCCTTGGATGAACCCTTATGATTAATCAATTGTTGCATGATTGAATTTGCTTATTAATCAGATTTCATATTATCAAATTGTGAAATAATCTTATTTATACGAATCGAATTGGTAGGAATTGAAAGATTGGTATTGTGCTCTTCATGTTTAAATTATGACATTATCAAATGAAAATGAGATAGATCTTTATATGCGCATCATGTTTATATTACATTGTCATCATTTGGAAAGTCATATAGATGAATAGATTATGATTATGTACATGTTTGATTAATGAAATGAATCTTGTAGTCCAATACTTAGAGAGTCGTCTCCCTACGGGTAGTATTGTGAAGGGATGTAGGTGCGGTGTTGACCGTCACTTGTTTTGGTTGTGTTGAGTTAAGGTGTGGATGGATGGTTGGGCTGTGTCCTCGTGTTTAATTCCGAGGCCCCTTCCATGATATGTTGATGTGGTATTTGCATGTGGTGTGAGTCGACACGCGGTGTCGTAATCCTGGGTTAAGGATAGTGTGGCAGGTCTACGGGCTCGCCAGTCGTCACACCGACGGGAGTTGGCAGTTAGACTTGGTCGGTTTGGGCTGTGTCCTCGGTGTTCACGTCCCGAGGCCCCTCCGGCCATGTGAACGGTTGGGCTGTGTCCTCGTGCTTTCTTCCGAGGCCCCTTCCGGGTCACGCAAGGCCAGTTCGGGCTGTGTTCTTGGTGCACATCTACCCAAGACCCCGCTGGGCCATAGTACGCAGGGGCTCCGCTGTTGTGTTCTTAGCGTTGAGGCGTACGGAGGCCTAGGTGAAGTAGTGTGATACCCGCCTAGTAGTAGAAGTGCCCGTTCTACTGTCACCGCCTGGCCACGGCGGCTGATGCCTGAGAGGTTAGCTACCTGCTCGAAAAGTGGGAACTATAGTCTGTGTCGACATAGCAATTGCATGGGTGTGCATGGGAGAGTCATTGCATAGCATTCATAGCATTTCATATCATTGCACAACAAGATCCTCATCGTATAAGTTTGTATGGGCACTCTTATACGATGAGTTACTTTTATGTAACCTGATCCTTAACTTATAAGTTTGTATGGACATTCTTATAAGTTAAGTTACTTTCCTGCTGTTACTTATACTTGCTAGTTTAGTGTAGCTCTTATATAAATGCTGATTATGATACTGTTACTCTTACACTACTGTCACCTGCTTGTACTTCCTTTACTTGCATACTTGTTATATACTATACTCTTGTTCCTTTTCTCCGCCCGGTGCCGAGGAGTCGCCGGGGGAGCGGATGTGAAACCACTTAGTCGTTTCGACTAACGGTTGCTACGTCTTCCTTTTTAGGAGGTCACGCCGCAGGTAGAGCAGCCGCAGACTACGCAGCAGGACAGCCAGGCCAGGACGACAGGGCCTGATGTGACGGTGCCGTCGATACCGTCGGTTACAGATGTTAGTGTTTTGATTACTCTGATGTAGCCCGTTTGGGCAATGTTTAGCTGTACTCTGATATATTGAAGAAGCATGTTTTAGCTTCTCATTATTGATGTATTTGGACTGTATAACTTAGTGTGGATTTGACTTCTGGATGTTTATTTATTTGGTTGGGTTGGCATGATTTATTGATATTGTTGTAGCCGGCGGGATAGGCGTCTTGTGGTACAGGTTAGCCCGTGTGCTAATGCTACCGCAAGGCGGCTGTTCCGGGCATAAGACTCCCCCTTTGTGCCGTGTTTTGGGATCCGAGAGGGGGGGGGGGTCTTACAGACGTGGTTACAATTGTTTCTAATTTCGCTATCATAATACTCAAGTTTGTTATACCCCCCCCTAAAAAAATTTTTGTTCCATTTATATCTCATTAATTCATTCATTTGGGATTATAACTATCTAATTTAACTTCGCATGCTGATTAAAATGAATTGATGTAGACTCACTGAGTGTTCAACTTTGTTGATTTGTAATTAAGTATAGAAATTCATTAGCTTAATTTACTCTATATAATTTACTTTTAAGATTAATCCTCTATATTATTAACTATCAATCACTCTATTTTAGAAAATATACTTATCTATAATAATGTGAGTCGATGAGTGTAATATTTTTTTATAATTTGGTATTAGGGAATCAAAATGAAAAATACTCTCTATTGATGTCCATAACTTATCCTCTAGCGATCCTCAAAACATTACATAGGTTAATTAGTAAGGGCAGAAATGACTTAGGCCCCCTATTGGATAGCTTGAGCCTTGTAAACCAAAAACCTTTAACATGATACCCTTACACACCCAATTTGAACCTAATCCACATCCTTTTGATGCTCTACCACCAAAATTCACCAAGGCCAAATCCTTACCTATTATCAGACCTATCATTGAGACCTTCTTGGAATGTGTTTGTTCATAGTGATATGTGGCCTGAGTGCGTATATATTTGCACCCACTTAGAATGATCCCTACTATGAACCCAAAGCCTAAAAAAAGACATAGTGATATGTGGCATGAGTATGTGTATACTTGCACCCACTCGGAATGATCCCTACTATGGCCCCTTGGTTAAGAAAAATAAAAGTTTGGAGTATCTTTCAAAATAATATGGGAAGTATGCTAATTGCAAAGTCTGGGGGTGTTTATCTAACACCGATGTATGTTAAGGTATATACCAACAAAAGGCTCAATCGTGATTTAGGTGTGGAAAACCCATCGCATTTATCTTTGATTACCTCGCCTATAATCTTCTATCTTAAGCCAAAAAGGCTACACCACCATACAAGTCCTAAGGACCCGACCTTACTGATTCTAACTAGTATCGTGGAGAGGATGTAAAAAGGGTAAGCTTGTGACTGTCAATATGGGTACTTATAAGTTTTGAAATACTAATACGTATCTTATTTAGATTATTATTTTCTCCTCATATTTGTTATATATGACTATACTCTTATTTCTAAAAACGAGTGAGAGATAGTTAACAGATATATTGGAAGAATTTTAAGATTACGTTATATTTAGAAAAGTCTGCTAAACTATTTCTGATGCAATTACATCATCAAAGTTCTCTTAAATTTATAGCAACTAGTGTGCGGAGGCAAAATTATTTATTGGTAACCCAAGTATTTGAATTAGTTTGCTTAGGGACAAGAAAACATTTAAGTCTGAGGATATTTGATGAGTGTGATTATGATAGACTTTTTACTATCATAATTGTAGTCATGTCTACTACTTGTACCTCATTTTATAGTAATTTCGCGAGAAAATTCAAATAATTGTCTTATCATGATTAGGAGACCACAGTTAGGATTTTCGTTATTCCTTATATTGAGTTATCTAATTTATTCCTTCACTTTTATTTGCAGGTAGCGCTAACCAGTGGAACTAAAAGTCTTGGAGAAAATAGAGGAGTTCACAGAGTCAACATGTCTGACGACAAGACAAAACTTTGGCTCGCATGGGTGGCCACACAGCCATGTTAATACCCGTGTTCTATGTACCCTGGAGCTGAAGAAATTGGACGCATGAGACTGGGACTCACACGGGTAGGAACACGCCTGTGTGCCTACCCATGTCATATTTGAACATGACTGCCGACCAACCTGTGTCTGAAGAACGTGAAGAATAACACGGTCGTGTCAGTACCCGTGTCATCTAATACAGCCCACTACCAGACATGCCTGTTCGTGAGGAACAGCCTAGGAACCATCAACACGGCCTGACACACGGTCGTGTTACAACCCGTGTCCGACCTGTTTACAAAGGGACTATATAATTCCTGTAGAAAAATTAGAGAAGAACTTTTGGATCATTTCTGCATTAGGATTTTTCTGGAGAACGAAGTGGAGCATCCAAGAGGAGGAGGATTTGAAGTGTATTTTTGTATGCTTTTATTCTTTCATTAATCCCTTTTAATCTCCCCTTCTCTTGGTGATTCATCTTGATTTATCTTTTATTTTGCATGAACTTTAATTTGGTACAATTTGTTAATCATGTCTTGCATTGTCTACATCAAAGTTATAGTATTTTATTCATATGTAGGCTTACAACCAAAGAGCTTTATCATAATTATGAATTGCTTATTTGTCTTGTATGAATCGCAAATCTATAGATTGAGAAATTGGATGTTTGTGATGAAATTAACATGTTCATATTTCGGTGTGAGTTCTCTTTATAATTCGAATTTCATGATCGAGAGATATGTTATTTGGATAATTGGAATGCGAATAAATGAATTCATGATATTTTAGAGATAGGATTTCATTGATTTATGTAATAGATTGGGTGTTTTATTTAATGCAAATTTGAGTATTGTAAATTGTTTAAGAGAAAATTTACTAACTTAGATTTAGATTTTGAATTGCTCGAGAGAGAATTTGACAATTTACCCTTTACAATACAACAAATTTGATAGTCTTATGCTTTCATGATTAAATAGAATTGAGTGAATGAATGAATATTTTCATGTAATTGCTCATAATCTTTCGGGTTGTTATCATGTTCAATCTTCCAATGTTGATTTATCCAAATAGTCATAGTTAGGTTAATTTAGGTTAGAAATCACTTTTAATTATAGGTATGATAGTAAAGTGAGGGTGAGTACGAATGCTTGAAAGGGCCCCATGGAATACGACACGAGATGTAGATTTCTCTTATACTATGATTGATAGGTGCACTTGTCTGAAAGATAATTCAATCTAGATTATGCCCATCTACATAGTTCAGACTAGAGTGTAGAATGAATCCGCGTCAAGTTTATCGCTTGTTAAGAAAAGCAATCATCAAGTTTTTGGCGCCGTTGCCGGGGACGATTTCAGTATTTTCAAAATCTAAACTGTATTAATCTACCAATTTTTGTTTAGTAATAAATAGTTGTAGATTAGTATTTGAATAATTATATCGCTTAATCTCTGTTTTGTAGTCTGTTAGTCTATGACCAGGGGCAGAAATTTTGGGCTAGCACCATTTCATCCTGAACCTGAGCTACTTATCCATAACACTAACCTAAGGGGTGTGGAAATTAATACCACAGACATTTCAAAACGGACTATCAGAAGAGGAGACAGTGAACCAAGGGAAGAATCATCCGGAAATCTTAGACACCATGGACAACCAAAATGAGCAAACCATGTCTGACTTTGCTAGACCTAATATTTAAGGAAATGGGTCAAGCATCATTAGACCATCGATAGATACCAATAACTTTGAATTGAAGCCAAGTGTGATACAAATTGTTCAACAGTATGTCCAGTATGATGGCTTGCAAGATGAGGATCCTAACACCCACTTGGCCGGATTCCTGGAGATATGTGAAACATTCAAGATCAATGGTGTTTCCAACGATGCCATTCGATTGAGATTGTTTCCATTTTATTTAAGGCATAAGGCGAAGTAGTGGTTGAACTCACTACCTAGAGGGTCGATTACTACTTGGGACATGATGGTTGAAAAGTTTCTCATGAAGTATTTTTCGTCGGCAAAGACTGCGAAGTTAAGGAATGACATCTCTACGTTTATTCAAATGGAATCTGAATCATTGTACGACACATGGGAATGATTCAAAGGCCTTTTGAGGAGATTTCCCCACCATGCTTTACCTTCATGGCTTCAGATTCAGACCTTCTATAAATATCTCAATCTGACCACTAAACAGATGATTGATGCGGCTAGTAGAGGCACTTTGAACAACAAGACACCTGAAGCAGCTCAGCAGTTGATAGAAGATATGGCTATGAATAATTACCAATGGACTACCATAAGAAAAAAGCCTAGCAAGCCCGCGGGAATTTATGAAGTGGATGTCGTCACCGCCCTAGCTATTTAAGTGGGGAAGCTTCCCCAAAAGATGGACAACCTTGCCTTATCATCACCCTCCATGGCACCTCAACAATGGGACGCTTCATGCAGTGGAATGCCTAGTTGTGAACCTCAAGTTCAAGAGCATGTTGACTATATGGGCAACAATATTAGACCTCCTTTGAATCAAGACAACAACCTATATTGTTCTACATATAATCCTGGATGGAAGAACCACCCCAATTTCTCTTGGGGAGGACAAGGAAATCAAGGCAAGCAACCCATGTTTGGATAACAACCACAGCCGGAACCAAGGAAGCCTATATTGGAAGATGTGCTTACCAAGTTCATGCAAACTACCGATGTAGCCTTCCAGAATCAAGAGGGCTCGATTCAGAATTTGGAGAATCAGATTGGACAGCATGTAAGGATGGTTTCTAAACGACAACAAGGGACACTTCCGGGAAATACTGAGACAAATCCTAGGGAGCATGCAAAAGACATTCAATTGAGCAGCGGAAAGGAGTTACAATTCCCAAGAATTACGAAGGAAGCGCCCCAAGTGGAGTCTAGCGGCGAAGGACCAAGCGAGATGAACGTGCAACCAATGGAGTATCAACCAACACTACCATACCCAGCAAAGCTTAACAAGGAGCGCATGGATGCGCAATATGGTAAATTTCTATCTATGTTTAAACAATTACATGTCAGTTTACCTTTTTCTGAAATTATTCAAATGCCTAAGCATGCGAAATTTCTTAAGGATTTTATTTCTAATAAAAGGAAAATAGAGGAATTATCTTTAGTAACACTTAGTGAAGAATGTTCTTCTATTTTGCAAAATAAATTACCACAAAAAATTAAGGATCCCGGTTCATTTTCAATTCCATGTTTAATCGGAGATTTAAAAGTAAATAAAGATTTAGCGAATTTAGGAGCAAGTATAAATTTAATGCCTTATAAACTATATTTGAAACAAGGTCTAGGAGAACTTAGCCCAACTATAAATTTAATGCCTTATAAAGTTTATCGCTTATTAAGCAAAGCAATCATCATCTTCCCAGTTTATTCCGTTCTGTGGATATACGCGCGAGTTCTTCACGCACGGGCGGCTGCTCCCGTATGCGAGTAAAATGCATGGTTTTCCTGTATGTTTCTATTTTGCAACACTATGTCGATACCCGTGCGACGTCCTTCATGCACAGGCAGAACCGCCCGTGCTCCAAGGAAAACGCAGAGGTCAATTCTTCTCCTTCCTCGTTTCAATCCTGAAAGTTAATATCGCACGGTTTGCGCACGGCTGTGCGCCAAACCATGCGTGACCAATTTTTCTGACTTTTCTATTTAAGTTGTAGATTTCTTCTTTCAATGGATCCAGCTCTGCTTCCCCCACCATTTCTGCTACTCTGAGTGGGAAAACTCGCCTCCAACCGTCATTTTTCCTCTCCTCCTTGTAGAGTTGATTGGGCCACCATTTCTCCTCAGAAAGCTTGCAATAGTTGCGTCTCTGGCCGCCTTCATCTTCTCTGAACTCCTAGCTACCATCCAAGCTCTTTGTTGTTGCACTTGTGGAGTTCTTCGGTCAGAACTAGCCCAGCGATCATTCACGAATACTACAGTGTATTCGAAGGAAGTGACAACCCTTCTTGGTTCTCAGACGTCATCCGAAGACCGAGCTCGGACAAGGCCTGACAACCCTTGAATCCGGCCGTGAATCTCGGAAAGCCTTAGTGCGCTCGGTTGTATTTCTCCACATCTTCTTATGGTTTCTTTATTCTGAACTCGTGTTAGGGAAATTGTTGCTTGAGAACAATGTTTTGCTTAAGGATTCAGCATGTCTTTATGTTATTATGTCTTAATCATGTCTTGTGTTGTTATGCTTCATTATTTCTTGTGTTTGTTGTGATCGTGCCGTTCTAGCGATTGCTAAAAGTGTGCATTGTGAAGAGGTGATTGCGAACCTCACTGTTCATCCATCGTCCATACTACTCTCCATAGTACTCCACCGAAGTGACGTGGTGATGGCGACCCGCCATAGTTTTCTTTTTGTTGTTAACTTAGGAATCCCATTCAAAAACCCCCTTTAGTTATTTTCCCGCTTGTAATCTCTTTTTTATATAGCGAAATCACACTCCCTACTTGCACTCCTCGAGAGATTTGATGAGTCCAAATTTTACATTGATTTTTGGACTCAACTGGGCAAGTTTTATCATCTTAGCACTACACTTCAGAGCCATAACTGCTTATATTTGCTTACGTTCCTATTTCACGATTAAGTTCACTGTATGCCCGTTTCTATGTGCTTTATTTGTTTATGTGTTTTTGTTGTTCTTTAGCCTTGTCTTGGGAATGTGGTGCGCATGTTTGGTGGCCTATCTGCCTCTTCTGCTGGTGCAAGGTTCGTGTGCATGCTCCGGAACCGCTCGGGAGACCCCGACGATGCAGGAATACTATGCACGACCATTAGACTTATTGCGCAGACCACTAGTCATGCGCCACCGATCGTGTGCATTAATTTCCCATTTTTCCTAATTCTGCTCGGGTAATTGCACGAGCACTGGCCATAGTACGCACGACCACTGGTCGTGCGCCACTGCTCGTGCGCTTTTGCCCCTTGCTTTCGGCAATTCTGTCCCTGCCAATGGCACGATCAGTGGATTTAGTGCGCATGACCACTGGTCGTGCGCCACTGATCGTGCGCATATATGCTGATGTTTCTATCCAGGTTGTAGGTCTAATTGGAAATGGCGCATGATCATCGACTGACAGTGCTCACGACCACTGGTCGTGCGCCTCTGATCGTACGCTCTGCTTTTGCTGCCTCCATATTTAAGGCCCTACTCCGCGATTTAGGTCAACGCCTGTCATTTGCTGCGATCGGGGAGTGCGCGGGAAGCGCCATTTTACTTCTCCAGCTGCTCCATCACCTCCACCCTCATCGAGAGTCCATAGCTGGCTATTCCAAAGATTTTAAAACTCTCGGCGAGGTCTCGGCCATTGATGACTTCAACTCCAAGCTTTCCACCATAGTTGGTGAATAATACAACCTAGAGAACGGACTCGAAGGCCTTCGAGGTGACAGCTCGTTGGTACCGGAAGCCTCCTTGGACTGAGCCCGGAAGCGGATTGACAACTCGCTATTCCGGCCACGACCTGTGGTGGATCTTCACTCTCTTTTGGTTTAGTCCTCTTCCCCTTCCTTTGTAGTATGGAATGATTTAATATTGTAATGAACATCAAGTTTTATTTTATATCTAATGGGATGTTTGTAGTTTTCTTATGCTTGTGAGTAGTGTTTGTGAAAGCGCCTCGCTCACTCCACAGCCACTCCATACCCGTGTCTCACACGATTGCACTCCACACAAGAACACTTCCATCCATTAGCTTTTCGTCCACTCGACCAACTGAATTTCGGCATCGCAGCCGAAACACTCACTTCACCTTGCGAAGCGGTGCCTTCGACCCGCATATCTTTTATTAGTTTATTAGATCAAATAACCATAATCTCTCAAGTCCCTTTTTACACTTTTTCTAAGTATAACCCTCATAACAATATTTTCTGAACTGTTGTCGCTCTATGCTAATTTCATTCCTCAAGAGTCCGACACTCGGGGATTTATTCCCAAACTTTATTACTTGTGCGACCGGTGCGCTTGCCGATTTACACGCATCAAGTTTTTGGCACCGTTGCGGGGAATGCAACTGTAGCGCCACTCAGGATGACTGAGAATTTCGTTATAAGAGTTGTATTGTTTTGTTTTGTTTTGATCCCTTTTCTCTTGTGTTGTTATTCCATCAGATGGAATTGTTAGTTTTATTCGGAGAATCTATGCCAGGTAGTTGTATCCTTTATATTTAAAATCTCCGCAATGTGGGCCAATTTCAATATCCGTTATCGTCATTGTGTAGACATCTCTCATGCTAGCGACAGATGCCCTCAGAAGTATAGTAGCCAGGAAATTCAGGAATCTACATATCGTAGACATAAGTCGGTTAGCTACCGACCTACGGAGCCATTGCCGCACCACTTTTATTCGGCTTCAGCACTCGTTGAACCGCTGAAGCCGGCTAAACAGTGCCTTTTTTGTCGAAGCTGGGATCTTGCATTGAAGGATTGCGCCGCTTACGTAGCTGAGCTAGAAGTGGATGACGAGTCAGATCATCGGATTGTCTCCACTTCAACCTTGGGTAGCATCCCTTCTGTATCTGGGTATGCACCATTGCCATCTCTATGTTATGGAGAAGGCATCCCAGGTATGTGCACCGATACACGTGCTTATCCCCATTCCGACACTGCTCTTTATACTCCTGAAGTGCATACATCACCTAGCGTAGAATCTATTAGTTGTGGAGAGCCAGTGCTCAACATCCTATCGAGCTTCATGCCTTCACCTTCTTCTTTGCATAACATTCTTTCTTCTTCTGACAGTGCTGTTGAGGTTGATTCGTAGGTGGAAATTAGCATTTCCATCGTTCTGTTAGATCTAGTCGAGGAGGACGACTCCGTGGCAGAGGTTGCGACCTTCACCCCATGTGAGGATGCCCGAGGCATGGACGAGGCAGATGCAGCTTTAGAACATTCTTGTATCAGCCTAGATAGCTGTATGGAAGCACCCACAATTCCACCGACGGGGGATGACTCCGGGACCATCACTAAGATCGAGGTTCCTTTATGTTATTCTTCTAGTTTATTTCTTGACACCGCTCTCATGTCTTCTTCCATGCAGGACCATATTGTGGAATCGGTCCAATCAGTGCATGGGCCTGTAATGCGGCCTAGGACTTATTGTGACCAGATGCAGGTGGAGTTGGAGCCGATGAGCTTCCCAAGTTACTTTCTGCCCATGCCTGACACATACGACAGGTATACGTATACATGTATTGGGCTTATGTTCTGTCTCCGTTCCGGTACCCGCTACCGCAGCGCGACCATGAACCTCTTCCTGAGCATTTCCAGTTTCATTCGCCCATCAGTTAGGAAATGTTCAGATTTCGAATAAGTCCTGTTGGGAGACAATAAACCCAACAATTATCTAGGGTAGTGTTTCTTTTATTTAAATTTATGTTTGTATTTAATTATATGGGTGTGGTAGCCCAGCTGCGTGATGAGCTCTCTGTTGCACCACGTGGTTAGCAGTGTGAAATTGATTGAAAACTAGGGCGTGTAAAAAATTTCACTGGGCATGACCACTGGTCGTGCGCACTACTTATCATCGCACGACCATTGGCCGTGCGCATGGCCAGTTTCTTTAAATTCCAGTCCGGTGTCCACTGTGTGTGTGCCCTAATATCCCGCTTGGTCCGCTGCGCGTGCGTTGTCGACGCTCATACCATTCTGATTCCTCTCTGGTGGTCCGGCTCTCTCTCCTCTAGTAGGCTCCCCCAATTTCAGATCTCTCTTCCACATTGTGCTGTAATGGAGTCTGGATGCCGCCATGTAGTAAAGGCCTACCAACGATCCGGTCATGCTTCAGCAACCCCTGCTCAGATCTTGGGGAGAATGGGAACCTTCTCTAAGGCAGATCATAATCAACGCTAAAATTCCATGAAGGACAAGCCATTCCTCTCTCAGCGGCTTGTTGATTGGAACGAGCTGCGTTCAATTGGGGATGACGGTGTATTAGTAGAGGCCGTGCTCATTCTCTACTCCTTCGATTTTTGGAGCAAGTTGTTCGAGTGTGATGAGCTTGGATACCGGGAATTGATGTTGGAGTTCCTTTCCACATTCACTTGGGAGACAACGACGGACAACCGCTATTTCCCCACTTGTTCCTTTCGGGTGATGGGAAATGTCTTCACTGTCACATTGCCGGAGCTTTCCATTCATGCAGGCGTCTATAGCGAGGCGGAGGCATCCAAGATTAACTTCCCCGAGTTGTGCTATGATTTTCCAGAGGGTGTTAATCCGTGTGCCGCTTGGCGTTCTCTAACTGGAGGGAACGAGTAGTACGTCGCCCGCCGTGCCAAATCAACGAAGATTATCTCCCCCGTTCTAAGGTTTATGTAGCATTTGCTTAGTCACTCACTCATCTCTAGGGCCCTAAGCAAGAATGTGGTGGGGTGGCAGGATTTGATTTCCTTATTTAGTATGCAGCAGCAGTACCCCATCCATCTGGGGTATATGCTGTCCTATTTCTTCCACCACAAAGCCACTTATGGCCTCGCGGGCGCGATCGGGTGTGCTTACTACATTACCCACATCGCCAAAAGTTTGGGAGTTTGGAGCCAGCTACCTCTGATGGAGCAGGTCACTGCCCCTTCCTTGATCTCCAGGGACAACCTGGTGAGTTGCCATTTGCTGCATGTGGTTGGGAGAAAAGGTGGCTGGAAGTTTATCGTCTGCATGCCTGGTGATGTGCCTGCGGGTAGAGATGAAGAGGAAGATGAAGGAGAGCCAGGTAAATCTTGTACTATGGGTAGGCAGAGTGCGGGAGTGCCACCACAGCAGAGTCAGCAACAACTGAGGCCTCCCATAAAGCATGAGGGGCAATCTAGCCGCCAGTTCGGCTTAGCTCAAGAGCGGGGCGTCCCATATTTGTCTGAGCGCCTTGCTGATCTGGAAGCTTCCCAGTTTTGGATGCAGGACTTTATTTATCAGTAAGCAGTGCGAGGCGGGTTGAACATTCGAGCACCACCGACTCGTGTCGCTCCATCAGCGCCTGTTCAATGTCCGTCGCCCATCGAGATTCACGATAACGATGGTGATGGGGAGTGAGTGGAGCTCACCACGGAGCTAGCCTACCACGCCTTCTGTTTATTTTTATTGTTTTTATTTTTCGTGCAAGGAGACAACAATATTTTTTTGTGGGTGCCCATCTGGGTGCCCATCTGCTAATACAGGTATTTGGTCCACCTTAAGGACGGTAAACAAAAGGGCTTTCAGGAGACAACCAAAGTTGGATCGTTTGGTCTTATGCTGTGTTTTGAGTTCTTTTTATATATTCGTATTTATATGTGTCCATATTTTGTTTGGCGTGCATATTTCAATCGCAGGTGCAGGAATTTTTGAGGCGCGGCAACTTGGCCGCAATTTGACATCTCGTTGCACGACTGGTATGCTCAATTTTGAGCATAGGTACTCCCTACCCTAGCTATTTTTCCCATTTGTAATGCTTATTTTTACTAGTTATCGAATTTAAGTCTGGGGGGAGAACATTCCTGTAGTCACTACACAACACATTCTATTGCATACCAGTTTCTTGTTTAGTTATTTCTTGATCTTTGTTGCACACACTGAGTCACCCACACGAGTGCGCTCTTATCCACGCGCACAGCCCAAGTCAAATGTATTGTTTTTGTGTAAACTTTAAAATTGTGGTGCTGGCTTAGGATTTCAGGATTGAGTAGTTCAAAACTCATGCAGTGCTCCTAATCGAGTACTCATGGTTTGTGTAGAACTAGGATAGAATTAATTTTTCTTTATGCTCATAGATTTATATTTTTCTGCAGACGTAAATATTGTTTGTACTACTCAAAATCTGAATCTGTAGTAATCAAATGATAATGTAGGAATGTGTGTAGCCGCCACTAGACTCGTATTGCTCGAGTCGGGAGAAAGGATCCTCTTTCAAGGTGGTTAAGAACTTGCCCTAAGCTACTCTGGAAGCTTTGGTGCCCGGTTAGTCAAGCGTGAGCATGACGTAGACCCTCATTTTGGCTAGTTTGAGCCTTGTTTAGCCTTTCCTACCCATTAACCGTTGCATGACAAATTTGTGCCTACCCCTTCTTTGATCCAGCTCCACTCACATTCACCAAGGCCTAAAGCTAAACCCACCATCGTAATCAAATGCTTGAGCTTGTTTGAATTTACTATTTTTCAAAGGTTGTGATATGTGGAAATCGTTTAATATGGTGCTGAATTCATAAACATTTTGATTGCTACGTTTGGGGATTGCAAGCGCAGAAAAGAAAAAGAAGCAAAGCAAAAAAGAAAAAAAAGAAAAATCTGAAAGAATTTCTTTGAGAATTCTATCCCCATACTATTTATTGATTTTGGTCGGGTTATGCCGTGTACACGCCCGGTTTTCAAGCTCAGTCTGGGGGTGTGTTACCCATACATTTCTAAGTGGTTGTATTGGTTTAGGTTTTTATTCGCTCGCTTTGGTTGCGTGTAGCCTTCATGTTTATCATTGACTACCAAACCTTAGTCTAAGCCCTATTCTCTCCTACAAGTCCTACAGATTCACGCTTGAGTCTAACCCGCGCCGTGGAGAGAGTGTGAACATGCATGCGTATGGTCCCCGACATTGGTGGATTCCTTTGGAGGTGATTCTGAGCCCCGATCTTTGGTAATGCTCACCTTAGTGGCCTGCCTACTTTCTTCCTACACATGATCGCAAGATTCTCCAGAATTCTAATTTTGAGCAATTACAATATTTATTTACGTCTGTCGAATAGTTTAAACTACATCGTATAATCAAAAAGTTTTTCTATTATATCTTCTATGCCCATGATGTATTTGATTTCTCGTCTTACTTTTTTTGAAATTTCTGAGCCAGCTAGCTATTTTCTAGCCCACGGAGTGATGATTTGCTCGGGACGTGCAAATGGTTAAGTTTGGGGGTGTGATGAGTCCAAATTTTACACTGATTTTTGGACTCATCTGCGCCAGTTTTATCGTCCTAGCACTACACTTGAGAGCCATAACTGCTTATATTCTCTTACATGCCGATTTCACGATTAAGTGCACTATAGACCCGTTTCTGTGTGCTTTATTTGTTTCTGTGTTTTTTTGTTCTTTAGCCTTGTCTTGCGAATGTGGTGTGCACGTTTGGTGGCCTATCTGCCTCGTCTGCTGGTGCAGGGTTCGTGTGCGTGCTCCGGAAACGCTCGGGAGACCCCGACGATGCAGGAATACTGCGCACGACCACTGGACTTATTGCGCAGACCACTGGTCGTGTGCCACCGATCGTGCGCATTACATTCTCATTTTTCCTAATTCTGCACGGGTAATCGCACGAGCATTGGCCTTAGTGCGCACGACCACTGGTCATGCGCCACTGCTCGTGCGCGTTTGCCCCTTGCTTTCGACAATTCTGTCCCTACCAATCGCACGATCAGTGGATTTAGTGCACACGACCACTGGCCGTGCGCCACTGATCTTGCATATATATGCTGATGTTTTTATTCAGGTTGCAGGTCTAATTGGAAATGGCACACGATCATCGACCAATAGTGCGCACGACCACTGGCCGTGCGCCACAGATTGTGCACTCTGCTTTTGCTGCCTCGGTATTTAAGGCCCTGCTCCGAGATTTAGGTCAACGCCCGTCATTTGCTGCAATCGGGGAGTGCGCGGGAAGAGCCATTTTACTTCTCCAGCTGCTCCATCACCTCCACCCTCATCGGGAGTCCATACCTGGCTATTCTGAAGCTTTTCAAACTCTCTGGCGAGCTCCCAGCCATTGAAGACTTCAAATCCAAGCTTTCCACCAGAGTTGGTGAAGAAGACAGCCTAGAGAACGGACTCAAAGGCCTTCGAGGTGACAGCTCGTTGGTACCAGAAGCCTCCTCGGACTGAGCATGGAAGAGGATTGACAACTCGGTATTCCAGCCACGACCTGCGGTGGATCTTCACTCTCTTTTGGTTTTCTCCTCTTCCCCTTCCTCTGTAGTATGGAATGATTTAACATTGTAATGAACATCAAGTTTTATTCTATACATAATAGGATGTATGTATTTTTCTTTTGCTTGTGAGTAGTGTTTGTGAATGCGCCTCGCTCACTCCACATCCACACCATACCCGTGTCTCACCCCATTGCACTCCACACAAGAACACTTCCATCCATTAGCTTTCCATCCACTCGCCCAACCGAATTTCGGCATCGCAGCCGAAACACTCACTCCACCTTGCGAAGCGGTGCCTTTGACCCGCATAACTTTTATTAGTTTATTAGATCAAACAACCACAATCTCTCAAGTCCCCTTTTTACTCTTTCTCTAAGTATAACCCTCATAACAATATTTTCTGAACTATTGTCGCTCTATGCTAATTGCATTCCTCAAGAGACCGACACTCGGGGATTTATTCCCAAACTTTATTACTTGTGCGACCGGTGCGCTTGCCAATTTACACGCATCAAGATCGATATCTGGGGATTAAACTCCTCAGTTTTATTACTTGACAACGATCGATACACTTGCCGAGAGTGCATCAAATATTAGGTGTCGTTGTTGGGGAGTGCCACCGTTGTGTGCATTTTTCTTCTGGAAAAATTTGCAAGTGTTTGACGATTTGATAGATTTTTCTTGTTGTATGATAGATCCTAACCCTGGTAATAGGGGTGAAAATTTGGGAGCTGATCTTGAGACCGCACGAGCAAGGAGAGCTCGGGTGCGTGCTGCTGCTGCTGAAGGTAGAATGGAAGACTTGATCCAAGTAGGAAATGACCTAGGTGATAGAGTTGTTGAAGGTCAGGAGGTGGTCCAACCTCGCGTTAAGACGATGCGCGATTTCACTACCCCGACTGCGGGAAGTGTTTATCCATGCTTCGGACCATCCATTGCCAACAAATATTTTGAGATAAAGCCTGTGATTTTGAACATGATCAGAAATAATACATAGTATTCTGGTTTGCCGAGTGAGGACCTGCAGCTCCATCTGGCGGAGTTCTCAAAAATTTACGGCACCTTCCGATATGTTGTAATTTTTGATGAGGTAGTTAAGCTGAAGCTATTCCTGTTTTTACTGAGGGACAGGGCTAAGACCTGGCTTCACACAATTGCCCCTGGGACCGCTACCACATGGGATACTCTGTCCTCTAAGTTTTTGGCGAAGTTCCACCCCGCAGACAAAATATGAATGCCCGAAGGGAAATTATTACGTTCCGGCAGCTGGACCAAGAGACATTTTCTGAGGCGTGGGAGCGTTTCGATGACCTGCAACGTCGTTGTCCACAATACGGCTGCGAGCCGTGGAATCTTGTGGAAATATTCTATTTTGGTGTCGAGCCGAACTACCGGGCTATGATCGATGCAGCCGTCGGCGGCACAATTATGAACCTTTCTCCTAAAGAGGCTTTGCGACTTCTTCAAGAAACGGCGTCCCATAGCACATACTGGACCGCGAGACGAAATTCCCCGAGTGGGGCGAAAAATCTGTTTGATGTTAATGTGGTGATGCAGCAAGTCGAAGCAAGCCACCCTATGATGGATGGAAGAAGGAAGTTGACCAGATCGACCACTCCTCTGGCTTCGGTTGGGGGCATATCATGCCAGGGATGTGGAAATCCTGGCCACCATGCTTTTGAATGCCCAACTGAAGAGTCCTTTGCAGAATCGGCAGGTATAACCTTTGATGAAAGTGCTAATTTTATAAACAGTCAAAATCGTGCTGCGCCCTATAATAATGCTTATAACTCGAACGCGAGGAATCATCCGAATTTCTCGTGGAATCAAAATGCCCTAGGTCAAAGATGGCAGGGAGGACAACATCAATTCGATGATCAAACATCCAATAGCCAACCACGACTGCCGCAGTCGGGTTATAATCAGAGCGGGCAATGGGTACGTAGGAGTGCTTTAGAAGAAATGATGGAAAAGTTTGTTGAGATGGCCCAATCTAACATGGCCACTCAAACTGCCTCTATGTGGAACTTAGAGACCCGGCTGGGCCAACTTACCCATTTGTTCTCTGAGCGTACTCACGACATGCTCCCAAGTGACACGGAAAAGAATCCCCGTGAGCAAGGGAAGAGTACTGGGGAGGCAGAGGAGTGCAACATTAATGAAGTGGCTGTCAAGTGTGAGATTAATGAAATTGAGATGGTAGCTCTTTGAAATTCAGGTTCGTCGTGCACCATTCTTACTCTGCAAGATTTCGAGAAGCTTAATTTAAATGTCAAAACAAATATCCCAAAATTGCTTGTGCTAGCTGATGGTTCGGTGGTTAAAACTGATGGAGTGATTAAAGAGGGGGAAGTGAAACTTAACGGGGTTGTGTTTGTTACCGACTTCCAGGTGTTGGGACCCATAGGAAATGATTCAATGCCTATTCTTGGGGTTCCATTCCTGAAATCCAGTGAAGCGACGTTGTGCTTTAAAGCATGCGGCATCACCTTGGCTTCCAAGGCTGATTTGCCACTATCGCCGTCACTTCCCACTCTAATCCCGAGTGATTCTAAAAAACTGCTGGAGTTAAATGTTTTATTATCTGATGATTTATCTGGAGCTGATGAGATAGATGTTGTGCTGAATAAGAAAGACCAGGTTTTGCAAGTAAAAGATGTGCTGAAGATTGCGGCCGGAGAAGCGAAAGAGGAATTGTTTGACGTTAAACAAGTTGCTGAAGAAAAGGAACGAGGGTTGTGCACGACTATTGGCAGAGTGCAGGAAACAGTTTTAAAAACTATGATTAAGCATAATGAATGCTGTAAAAATGTTAAACATGTGACTTGGGCGGATCTATCACCCGTCGTGGGTGAGGAAAGGATGCCCCCCGATGTGAAAGATAGGCCTATTGCTGATTTAGTTGGGGTCGATATACCACCATGGCGATCCCCATCTGTTAATTTGAAAAGAAAAGAACTTCTTATACGTAAAGCTTATGATTTTGCCTGCCGATGCGAGAAGGACGAGGCTAGGGGTAGGGGAGACGCATCTTCCCTGGGCCCTAAAGCCTTCACCTCGCCCTCATCTTGCGTGACTGGGGCGATCTATCACAAGTCAGCATTCAGCTAAAGAGTGAAGGATCTTCGGGGTCCCCTTTCTTTCTGTTTCTTATTTTATTTATCTTCAGGCTGTGTGTAACTTTGGATTTCTTTTTCATGCATTCTGAACCTTTACTTTAAAACAATATCTATATAACTGTTAATACAGGTATTTGGTCCACCTTAAGGACGGTAAAGAAAAAGGCTTATGGAGACGACCCAATGCTGCTGCTTGTTTTAAATTTTCTACAATTTAGTTATTGTGCTATTTTGTATAACTTTTTGTTGTTGGAGATACCCTATTTTGCAGGTGGATTTTGTTTAGGCCGTGGACTGTTTGCTGAAGTTTAACGGCAATCTTCGGGTAAGCTCATTTGCTCGGCATGGGGTAACTCCTTCCCTCAACTTTCTTTTTTTCTATTTTTATTGCATCTCATGGATATATTGTTTAGTATAAGTATGGTTGGGGGAAGTTTCGCGAGTCACCCTTGCACATGCACTTGCATACCAAAAGAGTGTTTTCATTTTTCAGTTTGATCATTACAGCATTGTGCACCTACACCATGTGAGAGTGCACTTAAGCACGCGCTCGGCCCAAGTTTAATTTATTTCTTTTGTGTTACCTTTAAGATAGTGGTGCTGGCTTAGGATTTAAGGATAGGGTAGTGTGAAATTCATGCAGTGCTCCTAATCGAGGACTCGTGATGTATAAAAATAGTATAGATTCAATTTTTCGTTATGCTTTTATATTTATGCTTTTATGCATTTGTAAATAATGTTTGTACTACTCAAAACTGTGCAATCTAGAGGAATCGAACAGTAGTGTAGGAATGTGTGTAGCCGCCACTAGCCTCGTATTGCTCGAGTCGGGTGAAAGGATCATCTTTCTCGGTGGCTAAGAACTTGCCCCGAGCTACTCTCGAAGCTTTGGTGCATGATTAGTCAATCGTGAGTGTGATGTAGGCCATCATTTTGACCCGGTTGATCCTTGTACCCATTCCTAACGTAATCCTTGTTAGCCTATTTTTAGCCTACCACTAAATTTGATTCAGCCCCACTCCATGATCACCAAAGCCTAAAAGTTTATCCCAGTAGCACGCCCCTAGCTCGAGCTATTAGTTTATCACTTCTTTCATTTGGTGTTGTTGCTGAGGTGATGTTTTGTGTTTATAAGGTGCAAATATCATGATATTGTGGCTGAATGTGAAAAAAAAATTGAAAAAGAAAAGAAAAAGAAAAAAGAAAGTAGATTGAAATGAAAGAAGAAAAATTTTAAATGAAAATTCCATTTGAGATTTTATGATGGTAGGAGATGGAAGCACCCGTTTGTCAAGTCTAAGTCTAGTGGTGTGGAGCACCTATATGTATTGCTTGGATAGAGGATTCTTTATATGAGCTCATTTGGGTTGTGCGTAGCCATTATTTACCTTTTGCATCCTTACCTACGTATACCTAAGCCCCATTATCTTCCTAAAGTCCCGCGGATTCGCGCTCGAGTCTAACTAGCACTGTGGAGAGAGTGTGAACGGGCAAGCATATGGTCCCCGACATTGGTGGATTCCTTTGGAGGTGGTCCCGATCCCCGGTCTATGGCAATACTCAACTTAGTGGCTTGTCTACTTTCTTTCTACGCATGACTGAACGATTCTCCAGAATTCTATTTTTGAGTAGTTACAATACTTATTTCCACTTGTCGAAATTTATAAACTTCGTAGCATAATTAAAAAGTTAATCTATTATATTTTCTGTACCCATGAGTATTTGATTTCTCGCTTTACCTTATTGTTGAAATTTCTAAGCCAGCTAGCTATTTTCGAGTCCATGGAGAGATGATTTGCTCAGGATGAGCAAATGTTTAAGTCTGGTGGTGTCATGAGTCTGATATATATTTTCTCACCTATGGACTAGTGATCCACCCAACCGAGGGACATGGTCAGTAACTCTAATAACTTATATGCATTGTTTTTAACTTAATTTCATAAATCTTTTACATGAAGTAAATGTGAGGACGAGTAACCTGAGCGTCTGCAGTTATCCCCTGCACGGCGTGGCATCACGACGCGTATTTTCTCTACTCTGACATATTTTGAATACGGAGAAAATGCGGGTTGTGACAGTTACCGCGTGGCAGTAGACCTATCGTTGGCGGTAGATAGCTGAATTAATGGACCATGGTCTCTAGTCGATACCGCCTGGCGGTAGTAAGCTACAACATAGCGATAGTATGAGAGGCAGAGCGTTGCTTGATGAGGCCACCGCCACTGCCAACGGTTATCGTGCGGCGATAGTAAAGGTACCGCACGGTGGTAGCTCCCTAATAAAGGCTGGTGATGAGATTATGTTCTCATTTTCCTCTCATTCTCTCTCTCTCTTGGTTCTTAAGAAAAGAGAAGGGAAAATCCAGGAAGCAAGATCAAGGCTGACCTAGTACTATTGAGAAGGCGTTCATGTGATCGGATTCATGAGTCGAAGCCAGATCTGTGGAGAGGAAGTTGTGGTGATCAGTTCCTTCTGGACCATGAGCAAGAGAATCGCTCCTAAGCGATCAACAAGGGTAACAAATTTCTCCTTGGGCAATTGAAGTCCTCAATTTGCACACATGCATGGAACCCCTCACCAAAAGGTGAATAAAAGGGTGGTTTCCAATGGGTAGATCATTGTGAACCCCGAAAGAAATTGCATATAAAATCCCAAATCAAAGTACGGAATAGGCACGCTGTGTGAATCCCATCTAGACAGGTTGGTCTGGATTGGTGATGATTTATTTGCATGCTAGAGAAGACTCTGTGAATAAACATGTAGTTTCTGGGATAAAGGGCTGTGTAGGATACTGTAGTGATAGTATTGGAGGTTGCCTCTAGGAAAACACCCAAAAGTGGGGAAGAAACGCAATTATGTCCTTTACTGCACGGCGGTAGTACGACCACCTGCGATAATTCCCAGTGAGCTATGAGAGGTCTGTCTCTTGGAGACTTGGGGGCCATTATTTGAAGCTCAGAGCCTTATGAACCTAGCTAAGGTGGCCATGAGAGTAATCCTGAATGTGGTGTAAAGCCTATACCTGCAAGACAAGGTATGTAGTATGAGAAGCTGTTGTGCCTAGAGAGCCCAACTATTATGCCCGAGAGAGCCATTGATGTGATCATTGCAGGATCAGGTCCTGGGGACAATGTGAGAGAAAAATGAAATTGAGAGCCTGAAGTTCCCTGCCAAAAGGACAGAAAGCCGAATAGGAAAGGGCTTGCTGACCCGCATCTTATCGTTCGCCATGATGGCTTTGACCGTCGTCATTGACATGACGATTTGAGCAACAGGCTGTAGATGAACTGTACCCGCATTATGTCATTTGGACTAGATCACCTAAAGTAATTGGCTTTCATCGTTGGCATAACGAGAGTCTTAGGCTATGGGCTTGATATACTAGAATACCCGAGTGTGGACCACCAAGTATGGGATGGTGAATTGTTGTGGGACCCGGAGAAGTCCGGTATACTGAGAATGTGCCCTAAGTGCATGGGGCGTGTGGCCGATCAAGCTTGCATTCGTGGCGAACGGTGCATAAGTGAACATTTTTGTTGCCTAAAGATATACATGATGCTGCTTGCTGGGAAGGAGAACCACTGCCTCGAGTAAGGTGTGGGGATGTTAAAATTTGGTCAGCTAAACTTGATCGTTGCATTGTTTTGCCACATTTTGGTGGGTAGTGCTATGCAGGTGCTGGAGAGCCAAGTGCAAAATTGTGGGCTTAAATGCCTTGTGATGCAATTGGTTGGCCCTCGATGGCCCAAAGGCGAAAATTTATTGTTTTCATTTGTGGTCGGCCTGTATGCTGATGTATGAAAGACACTTTGTAATGAAACAGTGTAAGACCTTAAGGCCAGGAAATGTTGTATGTTTATATACATTCCTATGTTTATAGTGGACATTCCTGGCATGTGGGTTCTACAACTAAAATAACTACTTCCGCTACAACGCACTCTGAGTTAGGATGCATGAATAAAATGATCTCAATGAGTAACTCCACTGACAGCCCGTGGAATATGGCGTGGGGCCCCAGTCGGACCTTCTTTTATATTCTAAGTGATGGCTAGAGGTGTTACAGGTGGAAGAAAGTAGAAGGGAGCGTAGATCTAACACTCATCCTATGTGAAATAGCAAGACAGGAGTCCTTCCTTATTATCAATGCCCCAAGCAACTATAACGCAATTTTAGGGAGACCCCTCCTAAATTATTTTTAGGCCATTGCCTTGAGTTGCCATCAAGTTTTGAAGTTCTCACTGGGAGGGATACAATTAAGGGTTAGGAGAGACCCAAAAATGGCCCGAGAGTGCTACAGTCGATCTATGAACTCGATAGAAGAGTACATACTTCCTCGGGTAGGGGCGATCCAACCTCTGAGCATGGCAGAAGAATAAATTCCACTCCCTCTTAAGGATGTGCAGACTGTCGATCTGTAGAAAAGTATGTCCTGATGTTGGAGAAAGGGGCTTGGTATGTAGACACGGTGGAAAAATATGTTCCACTAGAGGATGACAGTCTGAACTACCGACATGCCTAGCAAATGCAGATGATCCAACACCAATGGTTTTGTGCTCTCTACCCTCTATATACATCTTATCATCAATCTAAGAGCCTTACATATTTTTTTTCTTAACAAATGACCTAATGTGTGCTCTTTAGAAAAGTTACAGGTCATGAGAGGAACATCAACCTGAAATCCTTGATACTCGAAATAAGCTAAAAAAGATCCGAGATTAACGCCCATGCATGGTTACCGGTGCCTGGCAACACCCCTTCGAACGTATTCGGACATCGTAAAACCTGTTTTCTTGAGCCAGCGACCCTCATGCCGGTGTGAGTTACTACTCCCACTGTGAGACTGTGATAATTTCCCTCGTGAGATACTCTCGAGCGACATATGTGGCAGGTCTGGATGTGTGCACCAACCATGCATTCATCGAGGCATTTTCAATATTATTGCTTTTCTTTCGAGATCGATCTCCGAGCAACAAGCACTTATTTCCCACTAGCATTCTTCAACGTTGTGTGCAGACGAGAGTCCTACAGATGTATTAGGTCAGAATGAAATCGTTAACCTTGGGCAAGCAGACCATATAGAGTGGTGTACTCATCCTCCAAAGGAGAGCGAACAATCCCATTTCGTTTCACAAGGCAAATGCCAGACCAATGAGTATTGTCAATTTGCCAAGATCTATTCGACAGGTGTTCGCTCGACGGTTTGCAACACTTCACAATGAACCATTCACTCGATAATTTACGACGCTCTAAAATGAACTTACAATGATAGTGGTTTAGGCAGACACTCGACATGAGGCCTCCTTGAGTTTTTGTCTATCTAATAGGCGGACACTCAACACGAGGTCGCCTGGAGTTTTTTCTCTATCCAATAGGCGGACACTCAACACGAGGTTGCCTGGAGTTTTCTTTATCTATTATCGTACACTCAACACGAGGTCTCCTGGAGTATTCTCTATCTAATAGGAGGACACTCAACACGAGTTCTCCTGGAGTACCTTATATCTAATAGGTTGACACTCAACACGAGGTCTCCTGGGGATTTCTATATCTAATAGGAGGATACTCGGCACGAGGTTGTCCGGAGCTTTTCCTATCTAAATATTCGGGTGCTCGTTATGGAACCACCTAGAGTTCTTCATATGTGAATAAATGGATGATAAGCCTAAGGCACTCAATTCATTTCTAATTCGAATGAGCGAGCTCTCAAACCAAGATCGCCTGCAATGCATATTCATACATAAGTATAACATACAACAAAGAGAATCAGAGTATCAACCAAAAATAAGTAAGTCATTTACATGGTTAAAAAATTTGTCTACAACAATACAAAACATAAAATTTGAAGCAAGGACTTCAAAATAATCGATGTGGTTGGTTCTATGATGAGCTCTTTGAGCTCTAATAGGCAGCCTCTGGATAGTGCGCAAAAAGAGTCTGGTAATCGACATCTGCGAAGGCGGGCATCAACACGTCGGCCTCCTTCAGGAGGCAAATCATCGCTTTTGCTCAACGCTTGGCAGCTCGAGCCTACTCCCGATGAAGTTCTACCCCATATGCTGCTCTATTTTCCTGCCAAAGTAAGAGAATGCAAAGGAGTAACCTCTATGCATAGGTAAGAGGAAGAGTTGAGGATATGTTCAGATCTTACCTTCAGTTTCTACTACAGGCAGACATTCACGGAGAAAGCATCGTAAAGAAGGATCCAAGCCACACTGTTATATGAGAGGGTTCGTAGGTTTGTTACAGTAGCTCTTGCGGACAAATCCACCCCATGGGTCCCCCCGATCACTCCGATGTTGGCTGCTTCATTTAACTCCCTAGCAATCATCAGGGCATGTTGGGGGCCCGTGGTGTCTCTTTTTAGGAGGCCATCTTGGTGGGTATCTTAATAGAATTCAAACATCTAATGATCGTTGTAACGATCAATTCAATGTACAGGCCCTGTTCTAAAGGCAGGATAGAAGATATGCTGACTCCTGGTTATTCTTTAGTGGTCGGTCTATTGCCTGTAGATGGAGTTTGCGGTTTGGAGCCCGACGCAATCAAAATAACTAAAAATCATGAAAGACCGTAGTGTTGGACCTGATGGCCAACCTTAGAGGGGATGAATAAGGTTTCAAGATTAATTTATGAATTAAAAATGATTTTCACCAAGGAAAACAGGTTCTAGATGCCACCGCAGGGCTCTATCTTGCTAGCGCATGACGGTAGGTCACAAAACTTGTTTCCTCCGTAAAACTTTGCCTCTTACAGACTCATACATCCTTCAGAGATCTACCAGTATATAACCACGAAATTACAATAATAATAAAGAACGAACAATAATTTTATTCAACAGTAATGATAGTGGATTGCAATTAAGAACAGCTAGATCTACATGATGTCGAAGATCGAGCGAGAAAATTACAATAAGTAAGTGAAGATGATTTAAAGTGTTTCTCCCTCAAGAAAATTTCTCTGTTTAGTGGTGCATGATCGGTGTTAAAGATCTTCATTAAATTACACCCGATCAAATCCTCTTTGTCATTAAAGACCTTTGCTCCCCAGAGATTTTCGTGCATGAATAGGAGGGAGGCGACTTTCCCTTCCTTTGACGGAGGCGATAGAACGTTGCTCTGAGACGGCACACGAACCCTAGAATCAGAACATGCCTCTCTCCATCTCTATGAAAATAGGTGTGCTTTTATATGTCTTGGAAAATAAGCTACAGTCGGTGGTATAGATAGTGCCCGACGGTAGGTTAATGCACGAGGATGTGACACCTGTCTAGAAGATTTGGAAAAATATTCGAATAAAATATTTCTCCGCTTTTTTGTGCTATCGAGGCGCGGTACGGAGTTATTGCCTGGCAGTAGCGTGATGAATCAATGCTCGTTAAGAGATCTAGTGCTTCACGATAAGTCTAGCGCCACACGGTAGTTCACAAAGCAATTCTCATAAATTATTTTGAAGCTAGCATAGGCGGTAGAGCTAGCTCTCGGCGGTAGATTACAGAACATGATTTTTTCGTTCTTTTGTACCTATGAACCTGCACACTATACCCAAACCTCATATGATCAAATACAACCTGGGATTTGACATTGTCAAACTAAAGGGATGTGAACAATAGGCTCCAACAAACTCCCCCTTTTTAAAATATCAAATTCTGTTTATGACATATAAAAACAGTAACAATATGGTATAGTGTAATCCAATCGGTAATCGTGAAATTTAGCAGGTTGAAATACTCAATATAAAAATGATTCGAACGGTTCCCCATATATGTGTGCTCCCCTTATATGTGTGCTCCCCTGCATAAGATCTTCCCCTGGGTGACTAGCACACAACACTCAACTAGCAAAGGATATACTCATAAACACTCAATTCTCCCCCTTTTGATATTATTGAAAGGGGCCGTGGATTAACAAACTAGTCTCCTGAACACTCACCTGTCTTCTTATGTGAATGAGATACTAATGAGATGAGACAATGTGCACACATGCATAAAAATTTTATAAGCAGTAATGACAAAAATTAGAGCAGAACACCATGAATACAGACCTACCCAACATAAGAATCAGTTAGTTTGACGAGTTTTTATTGTAAAATAAATTTGGACAGCACAAGTGAAACTAAATACACATGATTTGGAGTACAAACTAAGAGATTTATCGAGTTAATACAGTGTAACATTTTAAGCTTCAGGAATAGAAATCGTGTACTAATACATATGTGTTATAGACATATAATGCATTGGAAGTCAAATTCTTATGCATGTAATTGTTAGATAGAATAATGACACGTGTATGTGTAGCATCAAAAGAAAAACTTCAAGTGGAAATAATCTTTAGTACATGTTTTATCTCAATAATTCAATATGCTATCACAAGAGAAATAAAGTGAAAAATCATGTCATTTTGTTATCTACTTCATACCAAGATGCGAACAAGGGGTACTAACTTAAGTTTTAGTCTTTGCACAAGATCGAAATGACTCTTTTGGCCAAGGTGCTCATCCTCACAATGCTTATGAAGACTTATCAGGAGTGAGTAGTGTTTGGGGGGTATCCTTGACACATGATTTGATAGCATATGATTTACTCTATTTTTTCATTCAGTTTTTTTCACTATCATTTTTTGATACCTTTTTGATTTCAAGGACCCCGAATCAATCGAAATCTACTCACATAGATAGATACACTTTAATGTGTATTCAAAATACTTATTCACTAGAATTTTGTCCCAAAGTTCTATGCTTTATATAAAAACAAGGACAACGTTTCATTGATTATTCAAGTTATTTCTAGCATGTTAGACACGATATCGCGAGTTATAGCAAGTACGCATGAATTTCTACACGAGTGCATTTTCTAGGGATGTGTGAATTGTGTAATGTCATTATGCTACCTAAATCCTCACACATACCTAGAGGCATATTCAACATACAATATCCTATCTAGTCGCACTCAGTAGCTAACTACCTATAGATTTGACACATCATGACATAATCAGACAATGTTCGCAGGGATTAATAATTCTAAGTCAAACATTACATGTAATCGTTATGCTCTAGGCTCTAGTCATGCATGTCGTAAGAATGATCATTCCATTTTTTTAGTTTAAGCTTTTATAATTTTTTTAATGATTAAAATTAAACAAACAAGCTGAAAAGGAAAAAAATAAAGACATTTTTTAAAGATTTCTGATTGATTTTTGCAAACATACAAATAATGCACACTGAATAAATGGGAAAGACACATAAACAACAAATGCGATGAACAAGCAGACACAGGACAACATGATAGAATATTATGCATGATATTAAGGAATATGAGACGTTAAATAACAATCATACTATGTATATGAAAATCATGAGAATGCTCAAGACAAAAATTACCCAAGCATTATGTTGTCACAGTAGCCCCGTACTAAGTACAATATATGCATCAGGAGCTGTTGTCGTAGGTTGTTGTGTTAATCTCATGTGCATATAGAAGAACCCGCTCAACCGAACACTCTTTCCCCCCAGTGCCTCACATAGACCTACTGGAACCCTCCCTAGTTAAGAACAAGATGTAGTTTACATGTTAGCGAATCTAATAAACACACATACGCCCCTACTATTGTAAGACACATCACATATGGTCTTGAGTTATCGTTTGCATCAAATAAGAAATGGAGTTTACCAACAATGATCGTTTATAATCAGAATAAAATCGTGCTACCGATGGTGTTAGAGTTAGCGCGGCTCGGTAGCTTGATTTATTAGATCCGGCCCTAGGTCAAACCCTTCATATTTTTTTAAATTCTCCCTCTCCCGTGCTCAGTTCTTCCGTCGGTGTTACCCCATATCCAGGTAAATCTCGCTTTTTTTCTCCCCTTTGTCCATATATGTTGAGATTAGAGAGTTGTTCATGGAGATTTTTTCGATTTGGGCACGATCCATGGGGATTTCAAGGTGTTTGGAGTTTGATTTGAGGTTTTTCTTCATAGATCGAGTTAGACTTCTTAGACCTGAGTTATTAGTGCGTAGATATCCATCCCCTATAGGTATTTTTCAGAAATTTATGAAAATAAGATTTTTGGGGAGATTCAGTGGATGGGGATGAAGTTCACTACGTCACGCTACTGCACGACGGTAGCAGATTACCGCTCAGCGATACCCACCAGAAATAATTTTTTTCTTGAATTTTAAAAATCGATTTTTTGTGTTTTTCAGGCTATGGCTTCATCCAGCTCCTAGCCACCTCGAAGAAGCTTCTTCAAGAAATCTTGTAATCCCGCATCAACCTTCCCTGTGGTGGATGATCCCACTATGAGTGTGGCGATGTTTGTCGACATCGATGACCGATATACACACATCTATAGTTATTTGTACCATACGGGAGTCATCTCTATGATTTCAACGGGTGACCCATTTTCCTTGGTGCTCGTTTGGGAGTTTTACAACAACCTCCGAGATCCAGCTCTCATATAGCCGGACGAGGGGGGGGGGGGGGGGCGGCGGGGGGTGCAGTTGTCCATAGGTACCTAAGTCGTGACTATACTACATGGAGATCTAGAGAGGAAGTACGTCTGGTTCCTCGTTGGGGAGCGACTTGATATCGTCAAGTCCTTCAGATATACTAGGGACTGGAGAGAAATTAATGAAGTTCTCCATGGTGTAGAAGGCTGTCGAGATCTCATCTCATCCGTAGATACTCTCATTCTAGATACCTTCATTATCAAAGAATTTTTGCGCCACTCCCTCATGTTCAAACCCAGGGATACTAAGAAGATCACAATGCATCTCTTGATGGTGATATACTACATCCTAGCAAGTAAGCCATTCTGCATATCAGACCCCATTCTATCGATGATGCACTATATATATCGATTGAAGTCTCCCGAGCGCCAGCGACTGAACACCTTCTCGTTGGGCAGTGTCATTCAGAGTATCTTGATGGGGAAATATTCGGTCATTGATTGGTCTCAGTACCCAACAGATAGATTTCCTCAGCTCTATAAAGTGGTGGAAATTCTGACTTCACCAAGAGCACGGCCCCCTGCTTTGCAACCTCCTCTATGTCGTGGAGGATCCCTTCGGGATACCAGTCGGGATATCTACGGGATGGTGGATGATCAAGGACGGGAGATCTTGCAGACTGCTAAGGAGGTGAAAGGGGTGAAGAAGATGCTGATGAAGATGATGAGTAAACTCAATATTTCACCGACTTCTTCATAAGAATAGCATCTACGATTTGTCACTTAGTATTTTGGTGCTTAAAAACACTACCCCATATTATTATTATTATTATTCATGTTATACTATGATAGGTTAAACAATATTCTATCTGTGGTGAACTCTCACGCTGGTAGTGTTACTACTGGTTGTATCTATTATGCTATCATTTTTTCCAATTGCTATTAGCTTCATGATACTACCCAACTCAATATGATTTTTAACGTTCTTCTGATTTTTGTGACTAGACATTCATATCGTGCTGGCTCAAACACAGAGAAAAACAAAAACAGAAAGAAACAAAAAAAAAACAAAACTAAAAATTAGTAAGCATATCATGAAGTAATATATAATGTAGTTCATTTTGAACTTACTTCACGCAATTTGTGGATGTTATTGAATAGGAGATTTAGGTATCCATGTGAGTCCTTGTGAGGCGATTCTCTTGGGTACCCAAACATTGTGTGTTAGCTTATGCGGAGGTAATGATGAATGTGCCCTTTCGAGTAGTATAGGTGCGTCATTGTTAACTATGGGCCTCTATTCATACTTTGGTTTAATGATATTTTTGTATTGTAAATTTCCATTAAGATTTTTACGAAACTTTATGTAATGATCTTCAATTGAACAATACTGCATTGGAGGTTTAGATATATTGAAATTGTTCTTCAAGTTAAAATTATGTCTCTTAACATAAGGACTCATAGTGTAGTGATTCTTTAAAGAAAATTTACGTTCATTTGATTTTAAATTTTGAATGATTTGAGTTTGCACATGAAGATGATTTTTATGTTTTGGAATTTCATTTACAAGCGCATGACATTTCTACTCTCGTTGATTGACTTAGTTATTGTATGGCAATTCATATTCAACATGCTTTCAGGTTTTACTTGAAATTTAGGAGTTGTGTTTTGTGAGTTTTTAATTATAATTTCCTTACGCATGTTGATTTTTGTAACTAGTTCTTTTTTAATTTTGAGATCGTGTCTAGCTTTATTGTGCACGGTTGTACTATTTTTAGGAGTGGAGACTATAGATTCAATGTGAACTTCATAATTACTCTTGAATTCATCAAAAGTCTCATTCATCTCCATAATTTCAATCTTATAATCATTGCATCTTGCATAATCACTTTTAAAGATGAGTTTTCTAGACATAACTTCCCATTTTATTCTTTTGCCAAATGAAACTCTTTTCTGAGATCCTTGTATTTTTCTTGTTGTTTAGTGTAATTAATATAAGGTGTGTAGTGTTTATCTAAAGAGCATGTGAGAGAATTAGGCACAACAACAGCAGATTCTACATTATCATTTTCTTTTGGAGTGTTATTTTCTAAACGTAATTTTGGGTCAATATTTTTCAATTTCTTCATTTTAAATTTAGCAACATTTAACATATACAACATAGCAGTAGAATCAAATACAAGACGGGAATTTGATTTTCTGATAATGCTCTTGGACGAGGTGTGATTTGAGCTCAAGGTTCCTTTGTCATCTTCCTCTTGGCTCTCCTTTTCCAATGATATATTTTCATCTTTCCTTCCTCATGATGTGATTGTCATGTGCACCTCCAAGAGTTAGTCTTCGTTTGACTCTTCACTTGGATCCATAAGAAATTGCTCCGATTCATTATCTGTAGAAGAAGAACTATAAGTATTCTAAAGAAATTTCCATATATCATAAGAAGTAGGAAGTGTGTAGATGAGTTTGAAATTTTCATGACCAAGCCCGCAAAACAGACTATTCATAGTTTTGGCATTTAAATGACACTCATAATTATTATAATTATTTGTGGGCTTAGTACACGTCATGTTCCAAACTTCTACGATTAAGAATATAAGGAATTTTCTCATTAAAGTTTTCCACACATTATATCTCACACTTGTAAAAAGAGGTTGAAAGTGCAGGTTAGATCTGATATACTCTAGAGGGGGGGTGAATAGAGTATGGTGCTTGCTAAAAACTTTTTACAACTCTTGTTGTATTCCTAAGTGAACACGGAAGCAAATGAAATACAGCAAACACAACAACTACCTAATCAAAAAGCAATCACAGAACAATCACAAACCACAGCCAGAAAACAAAAGAAAATAAGCAACCAGATGACACAAGGAGCAATAGTGGTTCTCCAACCAATCTGGGTACATCCACTCTTCTACCACCCTAGGTAGGAATCCACTACAGGATGAGTTGATCAAGTGTCCTGGGCACCAATGAGCTTTTGATAAAGTACACAAAAACAAAACCAGATTTATTGATCAGGTGTCCTGCCACCACTGAGTTTTGATAAGGTCTCAGAAATCAACACAAAATTTTTAAGGGAGTTTGATAAACCCTTTACAGCAGAGAGAGAGAGAGAGATGATCTTCTCTGTCAACAATCAGAGAGAAGATAGTGGATGTTGTCAAAGCTCCCCCTGAGATCTATAGTTGTTCAGGAAGTGAAGCTTTGTAGTAGGGTGATAGGCCTTCAGAAGATTTGATCTCCAGCAAAAGATGATTCCAGCAACAGCTGAAATGTGTGTTGTCTGGAGTCTTGAATGATAATAGCCTTTGAACACTGTAATCAAAAGGGATCTGAAAATTTCAGTATGTTGATCTCCTTTTGTGATGTGTGTTCCTGTATGAATTCTGTCTGTGAATATCTGCAACTATTTCTCTTTCTGTTGTTATTGTTATGGTTGTTGTTATTCACCAGCAGAATATGAATATATCTTTTATTCCTTAGATCTGAATAGAATATTTCTCTATCCAAGATAGTCGTTAGCCTGTCATAAATGACTTCCTTAACTGCATTTTGTCTTCTGGAGGAAAGTCCAATAAAACATTCTTTTGAAAATCCCTTGAAACTTGCTCCAAATTAATTGAAACAGCTATAAGATCCTTGACATAAATGCTGAGAATAATTCCATAACTGTTTGAATTTGAATCTTGAAAAACGTCGATCTCTCCCGAAAAACGTCGACCTGAGCTCAACTATCGTTGAACTGAGCTCAGAGACTGGACTTAGACTGAAGCAGAAAGCGACGATCTGAGCTCAACTATCGTCGAAATGAGCTCATAGATAGGGAAACAAACTAGAGACAGGAACGTCGATCTGAGCTCGAAGATCGTCGAATGGAGTTCGACGACTCGTTGAAGTTGAGCTCAGAGTTCGTCGAATGGAGTTCGACGATTCGTCGAAGTGAGCTCAGAGATCGTCGAATGGAGTTCGACGATTCGTCGTCCTGAGCTCGACAAAATGACTTAATTTCCTGAACTGATATATCTGGTCTTGAGGGTCTTGAGGGCAGCTTTCAAACCTAAATACTAACCCATAGACTCAATTCTAATTGACCTTTAGATCCATACAAGGAGGTCAAAACAGATTTCCTAAAGGACATAATGATCCTTGCCCAAATCAGTAATAGGGTATTCCAACAATCTCCCCCTCTTTGGGTTAGGATTACTATTTACAGATATTGGAAAAATAAAAACATACAAAGCAGAAATGTAACAAACAAAACATTGCAGAAACCCAGACATTATCACAGATAGTTCAGAAAACAAAATTACTGTTATCTTACAGAATCATTCTTTTTCCTTGCTCTTTATGAGAACTATTTCTCTGTTGGGGTTGAGAGATTCTTTCTTGGATCTTCTATCATCAGCTACACCTAGAGAATTTTGATGTTTTGGCCTGGGAACTACAGATTCTGCATGCAGCTTCATATAAATTTTTGAATCAAAGAATTTACTGGAGGAGTATCTCTCAAGTTCTTTCTTTCTTTGATCGGATAGAGTAGTGATACTGGATGTATCTTTTCCTTGTTCTCTAGCCTTCTTGATTTGGTCTAGTGTAGCCAATTCTTTCATTCTTGCTGTCCATGAGGTGGGATTATTTTCTGGGTCTTCAAATGGAACAGGAGGCTCATATCTATTTGAAGAATTATCAGGAGGAGCTCTGGAAGAGACTAGATCTTTAAGCTTATAAGGGAAGGGACCAGAAGTAGTGTTAGAGGGACCTTGTCCTTCCCTTTGATAAGGATGTTGCATGGAATACACTTTGAGTCCTCTTTGATTTCCTCTGTACTATCCTCTTCTGGACTGGTAACCTCTAGACTGATTTCCTCTGTACTGCGATCTTCCTTGAGGTTGATATGAACATTGGCTTCTGGCAGTAGATTGGAAGGCAGAACTTCCACCTGCACCTGCATCAGGTGAAGGAGGAGGAGGAGGAGGATTGAAATGGGATGATCCTTTGTCATACTTCCTTTTCTTCTTCATGGATTTCAGTTGATTCCTTGAGTACTGCATCCATGGTTCTGTAATAGGGCAATCATGCAGTATATAATATGGAACATCATTTGTATCTTTCACTTTCTCTGGGGGAACTCTCTTTATGGCCTTACTTCTGGCTTTCCTTTTCCTTGTAATTGTTGCACAGGAATCATCAGAGTCAGTCCTAAACTGATCACTGTCTGAGCTTTGTGGATTATCATACACTGCATCAATTCTTTTGAGATAATCTTTCTGTTGTTGAGACTGAGCAAAAGAGACAGCAAAAACAGCAACAGGGGCAACAACAGCAGCAGGAATTGGAGTAGAAGCAGCACTGGCAGAAGAAACTGTAACAGCAGGTTTAGATACAATAATTTCAGAAATAGTAGGCTCAGACACAGCAGACTCTAGAACAATTGCCTCTATCATATGCATATCTTCGGAAACTGAAACAGCAGTAACAGAAGTGGCTGAAACATCAACAACAGCAGTAGGATCAAAATAAATAGAAGGAGTATTGTCCACAATATTGAAGGAATTGACATAAGAACTTATTAATCTTGGGTCATAGCTGGAAATTGGCACAATGGCCTTAGTGAGATCTTCAGTATGCTGGGCTGGAAGGCAGTTGAAGTACACAGAATCAAAAACTGACAACAATGATCTGAGGTCCACTGTAATGACTGCAACTGGAGCTACTGGAGCTTGGACTGAAGTTACTACAACAGGAAATCTCTCAGCTTCATAAGGCATCTCCCCCTGCCTAGATTCAGTGAGAACTGGATCAAGGCACTCAGAAGAAGGGATTTCCTGAGGAGGAAGAAAAGAGGATAGCCTGGCAGACAGCTCCTGAACTATTTTTAGAAGTGGAGCCAAAGAGGTCTCCAGCAGTAGTGATAGCCTTGGAGCTATCAGCTCATATAGCCTGTCTGCAATAGCTGGAATGTCTACTTGCTCAAGAGGGACTTGAGTAGGGGTAGGGATGGAAGTTGGAGCAGCAGGAGATGTTGTTGGAGAACCTGTGGATGGTGGAAGTGATTGTTGAGATATTGGAATTGTGGAGATGGAATATAATGGAATGGAAATGGATGGTGTGAATGATGGTTGAGCAATTATGTCCTGAAGTAACTGTTGATAAGAAGTGGATGAAGATGGTGGCTCAGGAGGGGATGAAGGAGAATCATCCATATAGGAATCATCTATAAGAGTGAAAGATGGAATATGAGATGATGAATCAATGTCCAGGTGTGGGTAGTGATGTAGTGGATGGAAGATTTCTTCAGTTAATGGTGGAGTTGGAGAGGGGATTGAAGTTGGAGATGGGATGGAAATGGGGGATGAAATTGTAATTGTGACTGTTGTAGATGAAACAATAGGTGGAGAAGGAGGAGATGAAGCAGGCAAGTCTTCTGTAGGGGTAGAAACCTGAGGGGAAGAGACTGAAGCAGTCCTTGTACCTGAAGAAGAGATTGCAGAGGGCCTGCTGGGCTTAACAATCTGCCTGTCCCATTTCCCAAATAGGGTACAGGTAAGCCTCTTGGAGTCATTGATGTGCATCCCACTGGAAATAAGCAGTGCAGGGCATCTATTTTGAAGAAACAGCCCTAAAATCCTCCCAAAATTAACAAAATTCTTGTTAATTTCCTTCTTGATTAAATCAAAAAAGATTTCTCCCCAGTTCAGTTGCTTCTTATCCACCAGGGCACCCATCAAACAGAGTTGATACCTAGATATGGTATCATGAGCTGAGTGTTTTGCCAACAACACTTTTCCAACAGCATCAGCAATAAATCTGTACTCAACAGACAGATTCTTCTTAAGCAATTTACTAGGGTTTGCTTCTGAATGTCGAAACCTTTCAAGAATATTTGAAAATTTCTCTCAAAAACTCTCAATAGAATATTCTCCAGAATTTAATTGAAAAACCTCTGTCAAAGCAGTAGGTGTTAGAGATACCTGAGTTCCTCAAATGGTTCCAACCACTGTGTTCTGATCCAGATTGTGGGCAGTATACACCCATTCCTTTATCTCATCTGCAGCCAATTTGATCATTGTAGTCATTATGGTAACTAGGTGTTGGTCTTTGAAAGGTTCCAGAATATCCTTGAATATTTGATCGCTGTTATTGAAAGAATCCATGTCGATATCAAAACCTACATCAAACTTCATTGTTGCCATGATTGCGACTGAAACTGCCATTGATTCCTGCAAAAATGAGCAAACAAACGACCAAGTGTAGAAAAGTTTGGAGGGAAAGGGAAAATTTGCAGAGAGTATGAAAGCGCAAAGGGATAACAACAGCCGAAAAATGAGTTTTATATTATGGTTTGACGTAGAAAATGAAAGATCGTTGAACTCTGTTCGACGATCTGGACTTCTAAAGGAAACTGAAAGGTCATCAACATCGTCGATCTCCGTTCGATGATATTGGAGAGCGTCGAGCTCCGGTCGACGATCGCTGACCTGAAGAAAGATAGTTTAGCACTATCTGAGAAGTGCTGAACTCAGGTCGACGATTTCTGAAATCGTCGATCTCCATTCGACGATCTTGGGGAAAATCGTCGAGCGCAGTTCAGAGACCAAAAACATAATTTATACACAAAAAACAACATATTGATTTGCCTAATGTTGGTCATTTTTATATTTTTAAAATCTTGGATCTTATTTTAGACTTCCTCCATCTAACATTCCTAACTGATTAAAGAAGAATGTATGTTTCTTTTCATCCAAGGGTTTGGTGAAAATATCTCCCCTTTAAAAATCAATATGGATTTACTGAAGTTCAATTTTATTTTTCTCAATATTATCCCTTAGAAAGGGATGTCTAATTTCTATGTGTTTTGTCCTACTATGGAGGACTTGATTTTGTGTTATAGAAATAGTACTGGTATTATCACAAAATATTTTTGACTTCTCTAAGTTGCAGCCATAGTCCAGGAGCTAATTTTGAATCCACAAGATTTGTGAACAACAACTACCTGCATCCATATATTCAGCTTCAGCAGTTGAAGTTGACACAGATGTTTGTTCCTTGCAAAACCAGGAGACAAGTCTGTCACCAAGAAACTGACAAGTTCCACTGGTGCTTTTCCTGTCTATTCTACATCCAGCATAATCAGCATCTGAAAATCCAGTTAAGTCAAATGCTGAATCTTTTGGATACCAGAGACCTAGATTTGGACAACTTTTTATATACCTAAGAATCCTTTTTACTAAGGTTAAGTGTGACTCTCTACGGCTCACTTGGAATCTAGCACATATGCATGTAGCAAACATTATGTCAGGTCTACTAGTTGTAAGGTACAATAAAGATCTCATCATTGCTCTATATGTTGTCTGATCAACAGGTTTCCCATGTTCATCAACATCTAATACAGCATTAGTAGGCATAGGTGTTTTCATACATGATGCTTCAGACATACCAAATTTCTTAACCAATTCTTTTGCATACTTGGTTTGAGAAATAAATATGCCTTCAGCATGTTGTTTGATTTGCAATCCTAGAAAGAAGGATAGCTCACCCATTCTACTCATTTCAAATTTAGAATGCATTAGGTTGGAAAACCTTATGCACAAATTTGAATCAGTAGAACCAAATATAATATCATATACATAGATTTGTACTAGTAGGGTATGGGACTTATGGGTTCTAATAAAAAGAGTTTGGTCTACTCTACCTCTTATAAACTCATTTTTCAGAAGAAAGCATGCTACGGTCTCATACCATGCTCTAGGAGCTTGCTTTAGACCATATAATGCTTTATGTAATTTGAAAACATAATCAGGATGAGTTGAAGAGATAAAACTTTTGGGTTGTCTGACATAGACTTCTTCTTTGATATCTCCATTGAGAAAAGCACTCTTTACATCCATCTGGTATACTTTGAATCCTTTGTGTGCTGCATAAGCTAAGAAGATTCTTATGGCATCTAACCTTGCAACTGTTGCAAAAGTCTGGTCATAATTTATCCCTTCTTCTTGAGAGTACCCTTGAGTAACTAGCCTTGCCTTGTTCCTTACAATGACTCCTTGATCATCCAATTTATTTCTGAACACCCACTTTGTTCCAACAATGGAGTGATCCTTTGGCCTTGGTACTAGTTCCCAAACTTTGTTCCTTTTAAATTGATGCAACTCTTCTTGCATTGCAATGATCCAGTGTGGATCTTGCTCTACATCTTGAATGGATTGAGGTTCAATTTGAGAAAGAAAGCAAGTGTGCATCAGGTTTTGGTTGACCTGGTTTCTGGTTTGCACACCAGCTGAGATGTCTCCAATCACTTGGGAGATTGGATGGTCTCTTGATGTTACTAAATCAACAAGAGATGTTGATTGTTCACCAACATGTGTTGTTGTTTCCTCTGGTGGTACAACAACTGGCTCTTCAAGAAGTTTCTCTTCAAGATATTGAATGTCTTCTTCATCTTCACTGCTTTCCTCTTTTTGAATAATTTGTAACCTGTCCAAGTCTTCAGCAAGAGAGTGTACCTGCAAAGGTTCTATGGTAGAAGTATTCTTCTCCTTGAAAGACATGTTAGATTCATCAAAAGATATATGGACAGATTCTTCAATTTTGAGAGTAGATTTATTATATACCATATAAGCTTTACTGATCATGGAGTATCCCAAAAACAGTCCTTCATCAGCTTTATCTTGAAATTTTGCAATGTATTTCTTGTCATTACTATGAATGTAACAGATACAAGCAAAAATTTTAAATTAATCTACTTTAGGTTTCTTCCCATTGAGTAATTTATAGGGAGTCTTGCCCTTCAGTTTATGTATTAAACTTCTATTCAACACATAGTTGGAGGTGTTCACTGCCTCTGCCAAAAAGGATAGAGGAAGGTGAGCATCTGACAACAATGTAGTAGTAGATTCAATAAGTGTTCTATTTTTTCTTTCAGCTACCCCCATTTTGTTGAGGAGTTCTAGGAGCTGAGAAAGTGTGTCTGATCCCTTCACTTTGACAGAACTCTTGCATAAGAAGAGAATCAAACTCTGTCCCATGATCACTTCTGATCAGGGCAATGTGAGTATTGAACTCACTCTGTATGCATTTGAGAAACCCTGTCAAACATTTAAAGTTATCAGACTTCTTCCTCAGAAAGAACACCCATGTGAATCTAGAGAAGTCATCTACAACCACTAAAGTATAATATTTCCCTCCTAAGCTTTGTACTGTAATGGGTCCAAAAAGATCCATGTGTAACAGATACAAAATCCTAGGTGAATCACTCTTATTAAGTGACTTAAAAAGTATTTTTGGTTTGCTTGCCTAATTGACAAGCCCTGTAGAGTCCTTCCTTCTTGTAGGGGCCAGAAGGTAGTCCTCTAACAAGGTTGTCCTTGGATAGCCTAGCAATGGTTCTAAGGTTTATATGTCCTAATCTCTTATGCCATAGTTCATTAGGTCTACAAATATAGTTAAACAAGCAAATATCTACCTTGGTTGAAAGAAAATCTACAAGATAGATGTTACCTTTCCTTTTACCTGTCAACACAGTTGTGTTGTCGTCTGATTTGATCTTCCATAAGGATTTGCTGAAATTCACTTGGTAGCCTTCATCACACAGTTGACTGATGCTGATTAAATTGTGCTTCAGTCCTTCCACATAGTCTACCTTCTTGAATGTGACGATGCCAATCTGGACTGCACCATATCCTTTTGTTAGTCCAAAGTATGAATCACCAAATATTACTTTGGGTCCAAGCTTGGCGTTAAAGATGTGAAATTGTCCTTTTTTCCTGTCATGTGCTTTGAGCACCCACTATCCAGATACCATTGTTGGTTTGATGTTGGATAGGTCTTCTCCTGCACATAAAACAATTTATTTGTTTTTGACCCAGTTTACCTTGGGCCTAGGTTGATAACCTTTGAATTCAGAAATAAAATACATACCTGGTTGACTCTTATAGCCTTCAGGATGATATCTCCTTGGAGGTATTATCCATTCAGTATAAGGGTTAAATCTTAGGGATGAAGGACCCCTAGGTTTGAAATTTGATTTACCTTTGAAAATATTTTCAAAACTCTGATCTCTGCTCGACGATCGCTGAGCTGAGTTCGACGATCTAGGGTCAGATCGTCGAGCTCCGTTCGAATATCGACTGTGGCAGAGTTCAGGGTTTAGAGATCGTCGACCTGTGTTCGATGATTTAGGCTGAGATCGTTGATCTTCATTCGACGATTGTCTAGCTCCGTTCGACGATTTCTGTTGAACTCTTGTTTTCTTAGGTAAGTCAGAATTCTTCCTAGCTACCTCTACAACTCCCTTACCATTATCATAGATAAACTTGATTGTGATTATTAAGACTATAGGTTTGCTAGATGAGGCACCCAATCCCAGTGTACTATTGAATCTTGAGTTCACTGCGCTTGTGATGTCCATTAGCTTGATACTTCTCCCATTGAGGGATTCTTCATACTTCTTGGCCTCTGATAGCTCACCTTTCAGTGAGGCTATCTGCTCCCTACAGCATTCCAACTCCTCAGAGAGTTTGAGGTTTTCTGATTTTAAAGTACTGTGTTCAGATAACTGATTTCTGAGAGAAATGATTTCCTTCTCAGATTTTTAATAAATCCAAACATAGTACTTTAAACTCACACTTGAAGTCCTCAGAATTAAAATCAAAAGAACTTATTACCTGGTTCTCTTCAGATTGAGTCTCTGATTCTGACTCTGACTCTTCTGCATCAGAACTTTGTTGTGAGGCATTGATAGCCATCATGCAAAATTCTTTTTCATCAGCATCATCTTCAACATCACTTAAGCTGGATGAAGCTTCAGATTCTTCTTCTGTCTCACTCCAAGTTTCAGCAACAAACCCCTTCCTTGTATGTTTGTTCTTGCTGGAGGAGGGTTTGCTATTGCTGCTCTTCTTGAAGTCCTTTTCTTTTCTCCTTTCTTTCCTGTCCTTCTTGTCCTTATTTTTATTTTCTGGACAGTCAAGCACAATGTGGCCTGCTTTCTTGCATCCAAAATAAATAATCTCTTTGTTATTTGATTTGTCATACCTTGGCTTGTAAAGCTCTCTGTGTGATCTTTTCCTGAAATCCTTCCTGGCCATTTTGTAAAACCTTTTGGTCAGTGGGCTTAGCAACTCTTCATTGCCTGTGACCTTGTCTTCAGGCTGATCTTCATTGGCTTTGAAAGCTATTGATTTTTTCCTTTCTTATAGCTGGTAAGGCAGCCTTCTGCTCTTCTTCTCTGTTCTTGATGAGCAGCTTATAAGACTTGAGCTTGCCCAAGAGAGCTTCAATTATGATCTCATTTAGGCTTCTGGCATCCTTGATTTTCCAGATCCTTGAGTCCCAAGTGCTTGGGAAGCACATTAGGATTTTATCATTGAGCTCAGTCAATGAGATCTCTTTGTCCAATGATTTCAGCTCATTGACTATGAGACTGAGTCTATTATACATATCTGCTACTGACTCAGCTTCTCCTTTCTTGAAGTTCTCATTCTGGGTTATGAGATGAGATCTTCTATCTTTTCTCTCATCAGCATATCCTGAGACTATTTCAGATAACTTGTCCCAGATGTCCTTTGCTGAGTTGCATTCAGCTACCTTTTGTAATATTTCATCAGATACAGTCTGGGATAGAATGTTCATAGCCTTTGCATCAGCCAATTTCCATTTCTTGATTTCTGCATCTGTTCCTGAAGGGGGTGGAACAACACTTGTACTTGTATTTTCTGGGGGTCTTAGACATACTATCAAAATAGAATTGAAAATGTCTTTATCAATAGAGTTCATGTACAGTCTAATCCTTGGCTTCCAAAGTGCAAACTTAGATAGATTGCACACTGGAGGTCTGGTGCTAGCATAATCTTTGTTTTGGGGCATGTTTTGTGAAGAAATAAATCTAGTAACAAACATGAACAAACAGATCTAAATAAAGGGATCTATGGGTTCAGGTGTTAGCCTGTGCAACTACTGAGGTGTGATATTTTAACCAACCTAGAAGATGTGGTATTTTTAACCAACCTCCCTATGATACCAATTTAAAGTGCAGTTTAGATCTGATATACTCTAGAGGGGGGTGAATAGAGTATGGTGCTTGCTAAAAACTTTTTACAACTCTTGTTGTATTCTTAAGTGAACATGGAAGCAAATGAAATACAGCAAACACAGCAACTACCTAATCAAAAAGCAGTCACAGAACAATCACAAACCATAGCCAGAAAACAAAAGAAAATAAGCAACAAGATGACACAAGGTGTTATAGTGGTTCCCCAACCAATCTGGGTACATCCACTCTTCTACCACCCTAGGTAGGAATCCACTACAGGATGAGTTGATCAGGTGTCCTGGGCACCAATGAGCTTTTGATAAGGTACTTAAAAACCAAACCAATTTTTTGATCAGGTGTCTTGCCACCACTGAGTTTTGATAAGGTCTCAGAAACCAACACAAGCGTTTGAAGGGAGTTTGATAAACCCTTTACAGCAAAGAGAGAGAGAGAGAGTTGATCTTCTCTGTCAGCAATCAGAGAGAAGATAGTGGATGTTGTCAAAGCTCCCCCTGAGATCTATAGTTGTTCAGGAAGTGAAGCTTTACAGTAGGGTGATAGGCCTTCAGAAGATTTGATCTCCAGTAAAAGATGATTCCAGCAGCAGCTGAAATGTGTGTTGTCTGGAGTCTTGAATGATAATGGCCTTTGAACACTGGAATCAAAGCTATCTGAAAATTTCAGTATGTTGATCTCCTTTTGTGATGTGTGTTCCTGCATGAATTCTATCTGTCAATTTATGTAACTATTTCTCTTTCTGTTGTTGTTGTTGTTGTGGTTGTTATTATTCACCAGCAGAATATGAATATATCTTTTATTCCTTAGATCTGAATAGAATATTTTTCTGTCCAAGATAGTCATTAGCCTGTCATAAATGACTTCCTTAACTACATTTTGTCTTCTGGAGGAAAGTCCAATAAAACATTCCTTTGAAAATCCCTTGAAACTTGCTCCAGATTAATTGAAACGGCTACAAGATCCTTGACATAAATGTTGAGAATAATTCCATAACTGTCTGAATTTGAATCTTGAGAAACGTCGATCTCTACAGAAAAATGTCGACCTGAGCTCAACTATCGTTGAACTGAGCTCAAAGATTGGACTTAGACTGAAGTAGAAAGCATCGATCTGAGCTCAACTATCGTCGAACTGAGCTCAGAGATAGGGAAACAAACTAGAGACAAGAACGTCGATCTGAGCTCGAAGATCGTCGAATGGAGTTCGACGACTCGTTGAAGTTGAGCTCAGAGATCGTCGAATGGTGTTCGACGATTCGTCGAAGTGAGCTCAGAGATCGTCGAATGGAGTTCGACGATTCGTCTTCCTGAGCTCGACAAAATGACTTAATTTCCTGAACTGATATATCTGGTCTTGAGGGTCTTGAGGGCAGCTTTCAAACCTAAATACTAACCCTTAGACTCAATTCTAATTGACCTTTAGATCTATACAAGGAGGTCAAAACAGATTTCCTAAAGGACATAGTGATCCTTGCCCAAATCAGTAATAGGGTGTTCCAACAGAGGTGGTGCTAATGAAACTTCTGTGTACAAATTTTCATCCCAACTATTTGATTCGAGATCAGGGTCGGCATTATTCCCTATGGTGAAATCATTTTGGAATAACCTTCCTCTGATATCACTTGTTAGATTTTGTGGCCAACCTAAGAGAGGGTGAATAAGTTTTTAAAATTAATTTTAGAATTAAAAATGATTTTCACCAAGGAAAACTTATTCTGGATGCTGTTTTGGGGCACTAGCTTGCTAGCGTGCGGCGGTAGGTCACAAAACTCATTTTCTCCATAAAAATTCGCTTCGCAGAGAATCACACACCCTTCAGAGATCTGCCAGCATACATCCACAAAATTACAATAAGAATAAAAAATGAACAATAATTTTATTGAATAGTAATGAAAGTGGTTTATAATTAAGAAAAACTAGATATACATGATGCTAGAGATTGGAGGCGATGAAAGATAAATTTCTCTTTTTGTTTCTATATGACCCTATACCCGGACCGGCTAGCTCTCTGCCTTTCCCCCGCAGAAAGTTTTTCAAGACGGCTCTTCACCTTCCACTCTGGAAGTGTCATAGAACTCCACTAAATCCCCCGATCTAGACATCCCTTCCCCAGAACGATTTGTCATAGAACCCTTCTCGAATTCTGACGACCTTCATCGGTCGATTTTCCTTACCCACAAATAATTAGAAAAGGGAAAAATACAATAAGAGAGTAAAGAAGATTTAAAGTGATTCTTCGTCAAGATGATTCCTCCATTGAGTGGTGCGTGACCGGAACTAAATATCTCCATTTTAATGCACCAGATCAACTCCTCTTGGTCATTTTAGTCCTTTGCTTGTCGGAGATCTTCGTGCGTGAACAGGCAGGAGGCGACTTTCTCATCCTTTGACAGAGACGGAAGAATGTTTCTCTGATACGGCACACCAACCTAGAATCAGAATGTCTCTTTCTATGTCTCTAGGAAAGGACGCGTGCTTTTATACGTCTTGGGAATTAAGCTACCGCCAATGGTAGAGATAGCGGCCGGCAGTAGGTCAATGCTCGAGGATGTGACACATCTCCAGCCGATTTGAAAAAAATATTCGAATAAAATATTTTTCCACTTTTTTGTGCTATCACGACACGGTATGGAGCTATCGCCTGGCGGTGGCGTGATGACTCGACGCTCATTAAGAGAGATAAAATGTCGTGGTAAGGCTACCACCACACGGTAGACCACAGAGCAGTTGTCCCGAATTAATTCTGAAGCTAGCGCGGGCAGTAGGTTCCAGAACTTGATTTGCACATTCTTTTGTACTTGTAAACCTGCACACTATACCCAAACCTCGTATGATCAAATATAACATAGAATTTTTTATTTTCAAACTAAAGTGATGCGAACCATAGGCTCCAACACATAGGACAGGTACACATAAGAAACTTGCAAAATTTTCAAGAAACTTACACTTACTGACATGGGCATCCACAACTTCCTTTGCCCGACGGACGTAATATTGGGAGTCCACGTATGTCTTCTCCAAAAACCAAACTAACCGCCCGCTAACCTCGGACAAAGCTGGGAGATAAAAGGCCTCTTTCAACCGAAGAGTGAGAAGAGTATTGATATCACCCAAATTGCCTTTGAAGAACACGAAACGAGACCGCTAGCCCATAGTAGTGGCCACCACGTTTGTAATTTGTATCTTGTCAGACCTATATTATAGTTGTCCGCATTTTAAGACATATGTTTGGAATAGAAAGTGGAACACCTACGGGGAGAAGGCTATCATCTCCAACCTCAAATATATCGTGAAGGACATAATGATCGCCACAGCATTAGGCGATAGTTGGGCGGGCAAGATCCCATAGTAGCTTGATAAGTCAATATTTATAGTTATTTTTATATAGTTTTTATTAAATAAAGAATCAATTTTTATTTAGTTTAGATTAATATTTTTCTAAAGTACTTTATTTTCTAATTTTAGGTATAATTGGGCTTTAAATATCAATTTTAAGCCCATGTTCATGTTCTGGAGGCAATTTGGAGAAAATTAACATTTTTGGCCGCGGATAGCTGAACTTTAAATGGTCATAACTTTCAAACCAGGAAATGTTACGGGACGTGCAACCAGTCAACAGAAAGAGAACGACGTCCTCTACAAAGCTAGAGAGTTTCAAAGGTACAAGCCACGAGTCCAGCCCTATCAGGATGTGACAAGGGGCCGTGTCTCAGGTAAAAGTACAATTTTAACCGGAAAGCTTCCGTGGACAATTCTGAGACTTTTTCTAAGTACAGGCCCCCATGTCACGGGAGTGACCTAGGGCGTGACCTACCTGAAACTGCCGAATTGATGAGAGATTACACCATTTCCAGCTGTTTGTTGACCCGGTCAGTACACTCCCTAGGTCACGAGCGTGACTAAGGGGTGTGACACTTCAGGAACTGCCAAAATTTATTTCCCGCTGTTTCCAAAAACAAACTTGACACGTCATAGGTCATAGGCATGACCTAGGGGCGTGGCCCCAAAAATTGCGACTTTTGGCTGTTTTTCTCCAATGTTCCCGGGCTTTCAAGATGACGGTTCCGAGCCTGACACGCACTAGGTCATTGGCGTGACCAAGGGCGTGACCGACCAGCAATTTTTCCTATAAATTTCCAGATGAGTTCAGAGGATCTTGGGAGGATCTAAGGATGCAATGTAGTAGTTCTTAGCCAGTTTTAGTAGTTTGTTGTCTTGTATTTACATTCCTTTCTTTTACTTTTTTAAGTCATAGTTTAGTTTTCATTTTGTTATTTACAATTCAAGTACTTTTTTTCATTGCAAGCATGTCTCTCTCTTTATATCTTAATTTATTTTATTTTGTAGCAAATTCCATTTTCACTTGATCATGATAATATTTGAATAAAATAATTCTCTTTTTTTGTCAAAACTCTTTGTTGCTACTTTGATTTACCTTTGATTTATTTTGTGTCGAATTCATATTTCGCGGATATGTTCTTCGGTTTTACATTCGTATCCTAGATTTACCGAGAGGTTGTGGATACGAGTAGATCACTCAAAGGTAGAAGGAGCCACATGTACTCCTTGAGATAGGATGACACGGATCTTCTGGATTGCAGTCAAATCCAATAGCGGGGTTCACCACATATGGCAAGCTTAGGGGTTTCGACTGGCTGAGAGGTCTTAATCGATCAATCTAAGTTTAGTCGAGAGCGTATTCTCGAGATAGGCGCTTTTGTAATTTAAGAACCTCGACGGTCGAAGTAGGTAATTTAGAAGCTTGGCTTTCTTAAAGAGTTTATTTAAATTCAAGGTGAGTCCAGAATAAGTGCTAGTTTTAGTTTATTTCCTTTCATATAGTTTAATTCCCTCGTTTCATTTTCCGATAAAATAATATTAATTTGCGTGAGTAGAAGTAATCAACAGGCCCAGGTCTAATACAATAATTTCCTATACTATATTTCGATAGGTACACTTGCCTATTTCGGGATTATAGTTTGGATATATTTTAAAAACTATAAATTCCTCATCAAGTTTTTGGTGCCGTCTAGCCGCCTTAGTTTTGGATTTTAAGGAAAAAGGAAAAAAGGCGCAAACGAATGACATCATCAGTGACGCCATTAACCTTAAAGGTATCGCAGATTTCCAAAAGAATAGATAAATGAACATTTGGGTCCTCGTTCGGCAGTCCATTGAACTACACGACATTTTGGATCAATTGGATAACACTCGATTTTATTTCAAATTATTGTTCGCCACCGTCGGGAGAACAATACTGGACCCAGTATCATCCAAATTCGGCCGGGCGTAATAAAACATTGTACGCTCGACGGCCGCGTTCGGATTAGGGTCGGCCATAGCAACTACAGAGGGTTCTCCGATGGATTATTCGAGATCCAAAGAGGGATTTCAGCATTGAGATCGAATACGTGCGAGTGAGCGTTCGATCTCAGGATCGAAATCCAAATTTTTAGACTCCAAAGGTTGTCCACGGGTCATACACCCTAAAATATAAACTAAATAATTAACTTTTTTTTTGGATTTATAAGTAGAGTTTTTAAGTTTTTTAAGCTTTTAGAAATATAGGTAAAAATAATAGACTCCATATTTCGAAATAACAACTCGAAGAGTCCCTGGAAACGGTGCCAAAAACTTGATGCGTGCGAAGCCCGACTCTGATTTATCTAGGGAGCGCGGCGGGTCCAGATTTCGCACGGCGAATTATAGGCAGGTGCACCTATCGCAAGTAATACAAGATATTCAGGGGAATATCGAGATCGTAAATTTCCCGGGAATGTGTTGATTATCCCTACTGCTCCGGAAGAACTATTATTTTACCGAAAAATTTAAGTTATTGGTTTTAAATAAGAAAAAGCCGGAAATAGATTAAGAACAAGGTCGATGAAGAAATAACACTCGGTATCGAATTACGTTAGGACTAAAATAGATTTAAATAATTAGAGATCCTAGGTTTCAGTTCAATTAAAGCAGAAACTTGGTCGTGGAGGTTCCGAAAGAATGAGCTCACATATCTCTAGGACTATCGCTCACCTGAACATTAAGTTTATTCGACCGGGCTCTCATCCGACAAAGGATTCCTCTTAATTCCCACATTACGTTAAAAACCTGCTATTGGGGGGGGGGACCCAATCCGGAAGAATTACACGCCTCCTCTCTTGAGGGTTAGTGCAAAACTCTCTTTACCCAAGGGTGATCAGTCCATACGCACGGCTTCTCAGCTATCTAGAATATGTATAACAGAAATAGAGCCCACACATCAATATGTGGTTCTATGCGTCGTAAACCTGGGATAAACCTTAAGTTGTTAATTAAATAGAAAAAAAGACTTTAATTATTTAAAAACATTTTATATCCCAGTGATCTTCGATACCGAGGGCTAAAAGCGATTAGCCAATCATCAGAATGGGTATGGCTTATTACTTTGGTGAGACGTGAATTCTAAACTATGCGCTGAAGAGTTACAAAAAAAAAGAAGAAATAAGATAATCTAATATTAGAAAGAGAAAAGCTACTAAAAAGGGAAACGCATGCACTCAACCAAACTCATAATAAAGAAAAAAAAGGCTAAGTTACAAAAAAGAAAGATTTCGTAATTGAAATGACAAGTCCTACTCAAACGAGAAGGCGGGAAATGGCAAGTCCTACTCAAATGAGTAGACAGGAAATGACAAGTCCTACTCAAACGAGTAGGCGGGAAATGACAAGTTCTACTCAAACGTGTAGGTGGGAAATGACAAGTCCTACTCAAACGAGTAGGCGGAAAATGAAAGCTGAAAATGACAAGCCCTACTCAAATGAGTATGTATGAAATTAAAGCGGTAAATTGCAAGTCCTACTCAAACGAGTATTCAGGAAATGACAATTCCTACACAAACGAGTAGGCAGGAAATTAAAGCGGTAAATTGCAAGTCCTACTCAAACGAGTAGGCGGGAAATTAAAGCGGTAAATTGCAAGTCCTACTCAAACGAGTCGGCGGGAAATGACAAGTCCTACTCAAACGAGTTGGCGGGAAATTAAAGCGGTAAAAGCTTACTCATAAATACACACACACAACTTGAAGGAAATCAATAAAAAGATAACTCATACACTCACACACATAAGCAGAAATAGAGAATATCAAAGTGATTGAAAAATTAAAACGTTTACATTTTTACCGCTAGAACTTGCTGAAAATGCATAAAATGTAGAAAAAACTTGTTTGAGCAAAAGAGTTTTTATATAACGGTGAAAATCAAAGGGACTAAAAAATTGAAATAACACATAATCCGTTCTTATAACTTTGTAAAAAGATTTAAAAAGTAGTAGAGAGATAAAAAGAAGCAAAAGTTTTACAACCTAAAAAAGGAAAATCTAAGTTAGAGAGAAATGAAAACCACTTTGAAACCACTTTACAAATCCAAAACTATGAATATAAAAGCACAAAAATCCTAAATCTAGACCAATCTAAGGAATATTATAAGAAAAAAAGGTTATAATAACGACTAGTAAATTTAAGAATATCTAAAGTAAAGCTAAGTGATTTTTTCATTTGAAAGCATAAATTCCACAAACCTAACTCATACACACACACACCCATACAAAAAATGAAGATACATAAGATTGCTGAAAAAGCGGGACTTAGAGGCATTCCAGTACAACATAAGTATGAAAAGCTAATAAATTTTATTAAGAGAAAGTTTGATTACAAAAGCCAAAACAAACACAAAGAGGAGGGGGAAAATTTCCTTACATATCACAATAAGAAGCCTCCTAGAAGCAGCCCTAATAGCAAAATGGCTCAAAATTTTGAACCCATGGCACTTATAGTAAGGTTCTATTTATAGTCAAAAAAATTCAGATTACACACCCCAGGTCGCGGGCGTGTAGGGCGGAGGGGGCGTGTTAGTACCGAAGCTGAAGTGAAGCCGATCATTCAATGCATGTTGACTCTGGGGCTGTCCACGTGGAAGTCACGAGCGTGACTCTGCTGTCATGGGCATGTAGCAAGGGCGTGTCAGGAAGGTGTATCTGGGGAAGGCATCATGTTGTTTCCAGGCCGGCGATGTCTTGTCTGGAATAGGTGGATTGGTCACGGCCATTTTCCTGACTTTTCACGGGCGTGTCCGGCAGTTCGACGAACGTCGAATGTCAAACGTCGAGCTTGAAGCATTGAGCGTCGAATAGGATTAACACGGGTGTGTCTGGGCATGTCACGGGCGTGTTCAGATGATCGTCGAATGCCGATCGTCGAGTTAAATTTCGACGAACATCAAGTTGCGTGACATGGGGCATGTCGGACTGAACACGGGCTTGTCAATATTGGACACGGGCGTATACTTGAGATTTTCTTTACAGGCGACAACTTCTGTTGGAACCAAAGTCACACGCCCAAGTCACGGGCATGACCGAGGTGTACACGGGCGTGTACTTTAATTTTTTCGACTTTTCTGCAAAATTTCAGAGAACAAATAGAGGCTAAGTTAAAAGATGAATATACAAAAAGGAACATTTTATTAAACAAATTTAACTAAAAGTAATGAAAATTAACTAAAATGAGTTAAATAACGTACGTAAAAATATGTATATTTATAACTTATCAAATACCCTCATACATAAGCTTTTGCTATTCCAGAACAAAAGTTGGAGATGTACTTATAAGGAATTAAAAGAAATCCTAAATTTAGCTACTGCTTGAATTAATTAAAAGTGAGATCAAAATAATTATCAGGGGTATAAGAGTTAAGTTATAAATCATGAAAGTGATTTAAATAGAGGAAACGTTTCGCCAAAAAGACTTCTTGAAGTAGTCAAATAACAAGTTAATAAAAATTATAATCGTTAGCTAATAAAGATAAATTAGAATTATAGAAACTTTAGCTTAAGAGTTTAAAGGAAATAATGTAATTTAAAAATTTTGCTCTCAAAAAGATTTTATATTAAGTCTAGAATCATTTACTATGTCTAAGGGGATTGCTTTGGTTTATGAAGAGGGCTTTTGAGGTGGTGAGGTATATTTTTTTCTCAAACCTCTAATACAATTTTTTTGAATGTGGATGTTTAGAAAAATGAAATCTTATTTTTCATAACATGCAATAGTATTTTTTTTGTACAACTTAATATAACCCAATGTATATATATAGGGGTAATGAATTTTATTCTCTTACTCTATAACATATATTCTTTTCAAATATTGGATACCTATGTTTACGGAACGAAATCTTATTCACATTGACATATGTTCTTTTAAGGATAAAAATTTTATCATGTCAAGTTAGATATGATAAATATGGGGAGATGGATTGTTTTCAAAATTAAAACTAGATTTTAATAAAAAAAATTTGAGAGCAACCTTTATAAATTGGACGTTCCTGTTTTTTTAAAAGCTTGAAGTTGAAATAATTGAAGTATATGGTTATTTTTTCTAACATAATACGCATGCCTCTATTTTAGATAAATTAAAAGTAGTGACTAAAATAAGTCCCCTATCTTAAAAACAAAGCATAAATGTTTTTTTAAAATTAACCCTGGATATTTAAATCTATCAATCTCTAATTAATAAATAAATAGTAAACAAACAATTAATGAAATTCACTTATAAATTAACTCACAACAAAATTTTTGGAGAACAAAAAGGTTTAAGAATGAAATATTTGATTTATTTGTTTCATAAATTTTTTTTTTCAGATCTTAGAGTTTTCATTTTTTTTGTTTTAAATTTATTATCTTTTTTTTGGATTTTTTGTTTTTGTTTTGTTTTTTTGGAATTTTTGACTTATTATCTTTCTCGTGTCTTGTGTTTAATTTTGTTATTATATACATACTAAAAATGCGAAAAAGATATATTTTTTTGAACTATTTTTCTTTTCTAATTTTTTTTCTAATTTTGTTTTTTATAAGCAAATATTTACAAAATAAGGAAAGAGAGAAAAGTTGTTTACAAAGAAGAGAAAGAAAGGAAGAGAGGAAAGATAAAAGAATATTTACAAAAATATTTACAAATAGATATATGCATAAAGTATTTACAAAGAATATTTACAAAATAAAACTAAATTTTATTGGAATTTTTTTTATAATTTTTTTGGAAATTGTTTTGGTGATAAAAACAAAAAAAAAAATTGGAGTTTTCATTTTAAATTTTTTTGTTTTGTTTTTATATTTTTTTATATATATATTTAAAAAATTTAGGAGTGCAGAAAATAGAAGTGCGGAAAATAAAGCAAGAAAACACCCCTATACTTAAGTCCAACATTGTCCCCAATGTTGCAACGTAAGTATGCAGAACAAAAATATAATGCAATATTTATAAAGAAAATAAAGAGAGGGGTGTAGAAGCTTCCCTAAAAGGAGGTCGGGGAGGCTCAGTTTAGGAACCGTGCATTATTAAGAAAAAATAGCAAAGAAAAAGTAAAGAAATAGCGAAAAAGATAAACCTGAGGTGCCTCCCAGGAGCGTTGATATGTTGAGAAGGGTTATGGATTCGATATTACCGCCCACTGGATCACCTGCTATATATAATTTTAAGCGTTGACCGTTCACTTTAAACGAGCCTTTTTCCGGGTGAGAGATGAGTAAGGTCCCATATGGCCAAACCTCTTCAACTTTGAAGGGGCCGGACGATCGTGATTTTTGTTTACCGGGAAAATGTGTAAGTCGTGAATTATATAGAAGGATGAGATCGCCCGGAGAAAAAGTTTTTTTGGTCTTGATTTTTCGGTCATGGTAAAACCTAGAATGCTCCTTACAGAATTTATTGCTCTCTTAAGCGTTTGCACGCCATTCATCGAGCTCATTTAGTTGCAGTTTTTTATATTTAGCGGCTAAGTTAGCGTCGAGATTTAAGAGTTTTAAAGCACAAAGAGCGTGATGTTCTAGTTCTACGAGGAGATGACACGCTTTGTCGTGGATTAGTCGATATGACGTACAACCAATTGCGGTTTTTATGTGGTACGATATACCCACAACGCATTGTCGAGTTTGACGGACCAATATTTCCTATTAAGTGAAATGGTTTTTTATAATATACGCTTAATCTCTCGATTTACTCCCTCAACTTGGCCACTAGTTTTCGGGTAGTAGGGGGTGGCAAGTATTTGCATGACGCTGTATTTAGATAACATATTAGCCATTTGGGTGTTGCAGAAATGCGTTCCCCTATCGCTCACAATAGCGCGAGGTATGCCGAAGCGAGAAAATAGTTTTTAAAGAAAAGTAACGATGACTCCCGCATCATTGTTGGGGAGAGCTTGCGCTTTCGCCCACCTCGATACGTAGTCAACCGCTACTAAAAATAATTATTTTTAAAAGACGGAGGTAGGGGGCCAACAAAATCGATGCCCCATAAATCAAAGACTTCGCATTCTAAAAACAAATTTAGGGCATTTCATCCCGACAAGAAATGTTACTCGACCGCTGGCAGCTTTCGTAGGAGCGCATAAAATTTTGAACATCTTTTAATAGAGTGGACCAAAAGAAGCCCGCATCCAGCGCCTTTTGTGCGGTCCGGTTAGCTTGATAGTGCCCACAAGCCGGACCCTGGTGGTAGTGCCTAAGTATTTGCATGCACTCCACACATGCAATGCATCTTCAGACCGCTTGGTCCGCGTAGATATAAAAAAGAAAAGGGTCCTCCCAAAAGAAATATTTCAAGTCAGAAAAGAATTTCTTCTTTTGTTGGCTCGAAAAGTCTTTTGGGAGAACCCGCGCTACTAAATAGTTCACAAAATCTACGAACCAAGGCGGGGAAGATGAACTAATATTTATGGCTAAGAGGCGTTCCTCGTGGAATCTGTCATTTATGTCAGATTCGACAAGCCCTTCCGCACTGTGATTTTCTAAGCGGGAGTGGTGATCGGCGGCTAAATTTTGCCTGCCCCTCATATCCCAGATCTCCAGATCAAACTCTTGCAGGAGGAGAATCCATCGAAGAAGGCAGGGCTTAGCGTCTGTTTTTGCTAACAAATATTTTAAGGAATAGTGGTCGATAAATACGATAACTTTAGATAGTGTTATATATGAGCGAAACTTATCAAATGCAAAAATGACGGTTAAACGTTCCTTTTCCGTTGTCGTGTAATTTCCTTGTGCGGAAGTGAGCGTCTTGCTAGCGTAATAAATAGGATAAAAATATTTGTTTATACGTTGGCCAAGAATGACACCTACGACAATATCACTAGCGCCGCACATAATCTCGAACGGAAGGGTCCAATCGGGTGCCACTAAAATGGGTGAATTGATAATTTTGTGTTTTATAAAATTAAATGCAGACCTCGTATTCGCTACTAAAGACAAAATTTGATTCCTTTTCCAAGAGGCGAGTAAGCTGCTATGTTATTTTTGAAAAATCTTGAATGAAACGTCTATAGAAGCCCGTGTGGCCTAAGAAACTCGTAATAGATTTAACGTTAGAAGGCGGGGGAATTTTTTTGATAATTTCAACTTTGGCCTTATCGACCTCCATCCCCCTATAAGAAATCTTATGGACGAGAAAAAAACCTTCTCGAACCATAAATTTACATTTTTCCCAATTTAAAACAAGATGTGTGTCCTCCCATTGCTGAAGGACACGATCTAAATTGCGAAGACAAGACGGGAAAGAGCATCTGAAGATAGAGAAGTCATCCATAAAGACTTCCATAATGTCTCCTTCCAGCTCGCCAAAGATCGCCAGCATACATCTTTGGAATGTAGATGGCGCATTGCAGAGGCCAAATGGCATTCTTCGGTATGCGAAGGTGCCAAACGGGCAGGTAAAAGTTATTTTCTCTTGCACATCGAGGGAAATGGGGATTTGGAAAAGCCCCGATAAGCCATCAAGAAAACAAAAGTACGTTTGACTGGATAAATACTCCAGAATTTGGTCTAAGAACGGTCGTGGGAAATGATCCTTACGGGTGACATCATTTAGTTTTCTATAATCGATGCACACCCGCCAACCCGTAACAGTATGAGTTGGGACGAGTTCATTATGCTCATTTTCCACTACGGTAAGACCTCCCTTTTTGGGTACGACATGAACGGGACTAACCCATGTACTATCAGATATAGGATAAATAATCCCCGCATCTAATAATTTTATAATTTCGGCCTTAACGACATCTTTCATATTTTGGTTAAGACGTCGCTGCGGATGAATAGTTTTGCGGCAATTATCGTTAAGGAAAATCTTATGGGTGCAAAAAGAAGGGTTAATCCCTTTTAGGTCAGAAATTTGCCACGCACTTGCGTGGCGATGTTTAAGTAAAACTTCCAATAAATCGGAAGTCTCTGAATCACTCAAATGCCAAGAAATGATAACGGGAAGGGTATCATCTTTTTCCTAAAAAGGCGCATTTGAGTGATTCGGGTAGGGGTTTCAGTTCAAGGCATGGAAGTTCTTTTAATGAGGTTTTAATTTTAATGTCTTTGCATCCAAAAGGTTCGAAAGACAAATTAGTAGAGTTATCCTCTTCGCAGTTAAAGTTTTAGTGCGCAAAAATGTTGTCGTTTAAAAAAGTAGACTTGAATATGGGGGAAGAACAATCTCCGAGATTGGTATCTAAATTATAACAAAAGTCATCGCTCGATGACGAGTCTCCTATGGAGGGATTAATAGAGAAAGTAATTTCATAATCTCCTACCCGAAGGAGGAGATGACCGTTACTTACATCAATTAATGCGTGGGAGTTGGCGAGAAAAGGGCGACCGAGTATAATTGGTACATCAGTGTCCTCCTCAATGTCTACGATGATGAATTCTACAGGAAAGATAAACTTATCAACTCGGAGAAGAACATCCTCCACTACCCCGACGGGAAACTTAACTGAGCGATCTGCTAGTTGGATACACATTTTAGTAGGGGTCGGAGTGCCCAAACCTAATTTTTGAAAGAGCGAGAACGACATCAAATTAATGCTTGCGCCTAAATCTGCAAGAGCATATTTTACTAACATATTGCCAAAAAGGCACGGGATGGATAACCGTCCCGGGTCATTTCTTTTAAGGGAAAATTTATTAGTAAGAGCCACCGAGCAGTCTGCATTCCGAGATATATGCGAAATATTTTCTAATATTTGTTTATTAGAAAGAAGTTATTTTAAATATTTCACATACTTAGGCATCTGCGAGATCGCCTCGCAGAAGGGAACATTAATATAAATTTGTTTTAATAATAATATAAATTTTCGTACTGCGTGTCCTTATGCTCACTATCTAGCTTATGTGGATAAGGCAAGCACGTTTTAATAATTTTTTCGTTTAAAATTTGTAAAGGCGGCGTAATTGAAGAAGGGTGAAGAGGGGTTGAAGGTGAAATATGTACCTGCGGTTCGATCCGTTTTGGATCGATCACCTCCCTTCCGCTACGGAGGGTTATAACATTGATATTCTCCAGCGGATTGGGCTCTGTGTTTCCCGGCAGTGCCCCGAGCACGCACTCAGACATAATTCAGGCCAGCTGTCCAACCTGGAGTTCTAAGTTTTTTAGCAATCCATTGATGTTCTAGATATTTGATTCGTTGGAATCTTTGTATTTAGAAAAATTTCCTCCGTAGGGGAGGGTTTTGGAAGAGTGGGAGGCGGCAGAAATACGGTCCCAAAAGAATTGGGTGGGCGCTGCGCGTTGTTCGCGTTGCTCCATGAGAAGTTGGCGTGGTTCCTCCAACCCAGATTATAGTTATTAATATAAGGGTTATTGTTGTTGGGGTTGAAGGAAGGTCACCCAGGATTTCCCACGTAGTCTACGAACTCTTCGACTACGTTGACATTAGAGGGAATCGCCCAAGGCAGAGTGGCGGAGGCAGCAGACATCTCCGCCACCTGCTTCGTTAATATTTTAACTTGAAGGGCTAAATGGGCAGTGGCATCCACTTCGAAGAGGCCGGCCACCTACCTGAGACATCCCCGCGGGACATTCCATTGGTAGGCATTCATAGACATCTCTTCAATAAGATCTTGGGCATCCTCGAGGGTCTTATTATTCAGAGTACCCCCGGCAGCCGCGTCAATCATTTGACGCCTCTGATAGTTAAGCCCATTGTAGAAGATTTAGACATGCAACCACACAGGCAGCGCGTGGTGCAGACACCTACTGAGGAATTCTTTAAACCACTCCCAAGTCTCAAATAGAGACCCGGAATCATTATGCACAAACGGAGAAATGTCCGCCCGCAACTTTGCAGTTTTTACGGGCGGAAAATACTTGGTTAAGAATCGTTCTGCAAGCACGGCCCAGGTGGTGATACATCCTCATGGGAGGGAATTCAACCACGCCTTAGTTTTGGATTTTAAGGAAAAAGGAAAAAGGCGCAAACAAATGGCGTCATCAGTGACGCCATTAATCTTAAAGGTATCGCAGATTTCAAAAAAAATAGATAAATGAACGTTTGGGTCCTCATCCAACAGTCCATCAAACTGCACGACATTTTGGATCATTTGGATAACGCTCGATTTTATTTCAAAAATATTGTTCGCCTCCATCGGGCGAACAATACTGGACCCAGTATTGTCCAAATTCGTTCGGGCATAATAAGACATTGTACGCTCTATGGCCGAGTTCAGATTAGGTTTGTCCATAGCAACGACAGAGGGTTATCCGATGGATTCTTCGGGACACAAAGAGGGATTTCGGGGTTGAGATCGAATACGCGCAAGTGAGCATTCGATCTCATGATCGAAATCCAAATTTTTAGACTCCGAAGGTTGTCCACGGGTCATACACCGTAAAATATAAAATAAATAATTAACTTTTTTTGGATTTTTAAGTAGAGTTTTTAAGTTTTTTTAGTTTTTAGAAATATAGGTAAAAGCAATATACTCAGGATTTGAAAATAACAACTCGAAGAGTCCACGGCAATTTCGCCAAAAACTTGATGCGCGCGAAGCCCGGCTCTGATTTATCTAGGGAGCGTGGTGGGTCCAGATTTCGCACGTCAAATTATAGGGAAGTGCACATATCGCAAGTAATACAAGATATTCATGGGAATATCGAGATCGTAAATTTCTCGGGAACGGGTTGATTATCCCTACTGCTCCGAAAGAACTATTATTTTAACAGAATATTGAAGTTGTCGGTTTTAACTAAGAAAAAGCCGGAAATAGATTAAGAACAAGGTCGATGAAGAAATAACACTCGGTATTGAATTACGTTAGGACTAAAATAGATTTAAATAATTAGAGATCCTAGCTTTCAATTCAATTAAAGCGGAAACTTGGTTGTGGAGGTTCCAAAAAAATGAGCTCACCTATCTCTAGGACTATCTCTCACCTGAACTTTAAGACTATTCGATCGGGCTCTCGTCCGATGAAGGATTCCTCTTAATTCCCGCATTACGCTAAGAACTCTGCTATTAGGGTGGGGGGGGACCCAATCCGGAAGAATTATTCACCTACTCTCTTGAGTGTTAGTGTGAAACTCTCTTTACCCAAGGGTGATCAGTCCATACGCACGGCCTCTCAACTAGATAACGGAAATAGAGCTCACATATCGATATATGGTTCTACGCATCGTAAACCCGGGGTAAACCTTGAGTTCTTTATTAAATAGAAAAACAAGGCCTTTAATTATTTAAAAACATTTTATATCTCAATGCTCTTCGATACCGAGGGCAAAAAGAGATTAGCCAGTCATTGGAATGGGTATGGCTTATGACTTTGGTGAGACGTGAATTCTAAACTACGCGCTGAAGGGTTACAAAAAAATAAGAAGAAATAAGATAATCTAATATTAGAAAGGGAAAAGCTACTAAAAAGGGAAACGCAAGTACTCAACCAAACTCATAATAAAGAAAAAAAGGCTAAGTTACAAAAAAGAAAGATTATGTAATTGAAATGACAAGTCCTACTCAAACAAGTAGGCGGGAAATGACAAGTCCTACTCAAACGAGTAGGCGGGAAATGACAAGTCATACTCAAACGAGTAGGTGGGAAATGACAAGTCCTACTCAAATGAGTAGGCGGAAAATGACAATCCTACTCAAACGAGTAGGCGGGAAATGAAAGATGAAAATGACAAGCTATAATCAAAAGAGTAGGCGGGAAAGTAAAGCGGTAAATTGCAAGTCCTACTCAAATGAGTAGGATGGAAATGACAAGTCCTACTCAAACGAGTAGGCCGGAAATTAAAACGGTAAATTGCAAGTCGTACTCAATCTAGTAGGCGGGAAATAACAAGTCATACTCAAACTACTCGGTGGGAAATTAAAGCGGTAAAAGCTAACTCATAAACACACACACACACACAACTTGAAGGAAACCAAGAAAAAGCTAACTCATACACTCACACACACAAGCAAAAATAGAGAAAAGCAAAGTGATTGAAAAATTAAAATGTTTACATTTTTATCGCTAGAACTTGTTGGAAATGCAAAAGTTTTACACCCTAAAAAAGGAAAATCTAAGTTAAAGAGAAATGAAAACCACTTTGAAACCATTTTACAAATCCATAAGGATGAATATAAAAGCACAAAAATCCTAAATCTAAACCAATCTAAGGAATATAATAAGAAAAAGGCTATAATAACGAATAGTAAATTTAAGAAAATCTAAAGTAAAGCTAAGTGATTTTTTAATTTGAAAGCATATATTCCACAAACCTAACACATACACGCACACACCCATATAAAATTGAAGATACGTAAGATTGCTGAAAGAGAGGGACTCAGAGGCACTCCAGTACAACATAAGGATGAAAAGCTAATAATTTTTATTAAGAGAAAGTTTGATTACAAAAGCTAAAACAAACACAAAGAGGAGGTTGAAAATATCCTTATGTAGCACAATAAGTAGCCTCCTAGAAGCAGCCCTAACAGCAAAATGGCTCAAAATTTTGAACCCATGGCCCTTACAACAAGGTTCTATTTATAGGCAAAAAATTCAGATTACACGCCCTAGGTTACGAGCGTGTCGGGGGCGAGGGGGGCGTGTCAGTACTGGCGCTGAAGTGAAGTCGATCATTCAATGCAGGTTTACTTTGGGGCTGTCCACATGGAAGTCAAGGGCGTGACTCTGCGGCCATGGGTGTGTAGCAAGGGCATGTCCGGAAGGTATATCTAGGGAAGGAGTCGTGATGTTGCCACGCCGGCGATGTTTTATCTGGGACAGGTGGATTGGTCACGGGCATGTTCCTGACTTGGCACGGGCGTGTCTGGCAGTTCGACGAATGTCGAATGCCTAACGCCGAGCTGGAAGCATTGAGCGTCGAACGGGATTAACGCGGTTGTGTTTGGGCGTGTCACGGGCGGGTTCAGTAGATTGTCAAACGCCGACCGACAAGTTAAGTTCGACGAACATCAAGTGGTGTGACACGGGGCATGTAGGACTGAACACGGGCGTGTCAATAACGAACACTGTTGGGTACATTGGTTAAATGTACATGATTTGAAGAAGCCTCACCCAACTCAATGATATACATCAAAATGTATTTGATGTGTTTTTGAGTTACTTGTGCAGGTTAAGTATTTGCAGGACTGAAGCAAAAATTTCTAAGTCCATGTGTCGACACCCAGAGGGAAAGTGTCGACACTTAAGAAGACTTGTGTCGACACCCAGACAAGCAGTGTCAACACTTGGAGTCATTGTGTCGACACCTGGGATGCAGAGTCGACACCAGACAGAAAGTGTCGACACAAGGAGCTGTATCGACACTCAATGAAGAAAAGTGCAGACAGAAAGTGTCGACACTTAACAGCAGTGTCGACACCCAGTAAAGCTGTGTCTACACCAGAAAGTGTCGACACTTGGAGCTGTGCCGACACTCAGCAAAAGACAGTAGAGACTAAGTATAAGTGTCGACACTCAGAACAATGTGTCGACACTCAACAGAAGAGTCAGCACATGAAGTAAGTGTCGACACCTAGAACAATGTGTCGACACTCAGCTGAAGACTCTACACTTGAAGAAAGTGTCGACACATGCAGCTGTGTCGACACTTAGTAAAGAACAGCAAGATCATCAAATTATTCTAAGTACAAGTGTCGACACTAAGGGAATGTGTCGACACTCAGCTGAAGTCTCAACAGAAGAATCAAGTGTCGACACAAGGAGTTGTGTCGACACTCAACAAGTATCAACATAGAAGACTATGTGTCGACACCAAGAAGCAGTGTCGACACTTAACAGATTCAACACATGAAGATGTGTCGACACAAAGGAGATGTGTCGACACTTAGAAGAATTCAGCAAAAGATAGAAGATCAAGTACTTGTGTCGACACTCAATTTCAGTGTCGACACATGCAGAAGAAACTGGGTCGAGACATAGTATCTACAACACAAGGAGTTGTGTCGACACCTTGTAGACTTGTGTCGACACTTACACAACTGGTGTCGACCCTTGGTCTATAAGTGTCGACAATTAAACACAGAAGTCTCGACACTTTCAGACAGTTGGAGATTTTCAAGAATTGACTGGATGACTTGACAGCCGCCGTTCCAGCCGGTCTACAGCAACTGTCAGAGATGTCAGAATTCAGTTATGGACCGGACCAGCCGGTTACCATGGAGAAGGCCTATAAATAGGCTCATATAGTTTACAGAAACTGTTGTGGTTAAGGTGGTACAGATTATTGTTGAACAAGTTATTAAAGTGGTTCACAGAGTTATTGATCAAGTATCAAATCAAGAAGATCTAGCTGTGCAGATCTAAGAAGTTGGAGAGAGAGGGCTCCATCCAAGAAATCAGCCATTGGAACTAGGCTGAGAAGAAGGATTCAGATTCATTCTGGATCTTAAGAAGTAGAGGTCAAGGATCAACTGCAGAAGGAATCAGTCTTATTCAGTTCTATTTTCAAGAAGCTTTGAAGAAAGCTAAGTTAGATTGAATCCAGCTGAGTTCTTCCAAGAACTCATCAAGAAACTCTCAACTCCCCTCTCTTGTTTCTGAGTTGTTGAGTTAATATTTGTATAATCATTTTTATCCTGTAGGATCCTTTGGATCTGAGTGAATTGTAAGCCTGTAATTATAAAGGCTGAGAGTAGGGCTTGAGAGCCTGAGTGTAGAAGATTGAAATCTCTGAGTGTAGGCCTTGTTGGCTGAGTGTAGGCCTTGTTGGCTGAGTGTAGGCCTTTGTGGCTGAGTGTAGGCTTTGTGGAAAAGCTGAGTTGTAAGGCTTTGGGCCTGAGGTGTAGGAACCAGTTTGGGTTCTGAGATAGTGGTGAAGTTTGGCCGAATCTAGTACACTGCTAGATAGGCGAAGGGGGAAAGTGGATGTACCCAAAGCTTGGGGAACCACTATAAAACTATGTGTCTGCTGTGCTGTGATTGTGATTTGCTGTGTATGCTGTGTGATTGCTGTGCAAAAGTAGAGTAGATTCTGTGATATAACTGTTTGCTGCCATTAAATGTCAAAAAGGATTAGGTCACCTATTCACCCCCCCCCCCTCTAGGTGTTTAGGTACTATATCTTTCAAGTGGTATCAGAGGGAGGTTCCTCAAAAAGGACTAACAGTCTGAGGAGATCCTGATTGGCAGATTCAGTATAAGGAAAATTACAGATTCAAGAAAATCAAGAAACATGGGTTCTTCTGAGAATCACAAGGAATTGGGTTCCATGAAATTACCTATATGCAGAAAGGAAATCTTTGGGATTTGGAAGGAAAGGGTAAGGCTGTTTATGGAGGCCTCAGACCCTAGAATCTACATCACAGTAAAGGAAGGGACTTATGTGCCCATGAAGATATCAGTTCTAGATGCAAATCAGAGAACCCCAAAGGATTTCTCTGAGATGACTAAGGATGAGATTGTCCTAGCCACCATGGACAAAAGGGCACAAAACATTATAGTGAGTGCCATAGATGATGCAACATTTCAGAATCTTATACACTGTAAGACAGCCAAAGAGATGTGGGACACTCTTATTGTGTATATGGAGGGTTCTGAAGAAGTTAGACAAGATAGAAAATCCTTGCTAAATCAGGAGTATGAAATTTTTAGACAAGGAAAGGGTGGTAGCATAACTGAGTGCTATAAGAAGTTCTACAGGATAGTGAATGAACTCATGTCTTATGGAAGAGAGTTCAGTAACTATGAACTAAATGACAAGTTCCTAAGGTCCCTAACTAAAGATTGGGACACAAAGATTTGTGTCATTAGAGAAATGGCTAAGTTGGGAGAAATTCCTCCTCCTACACTGTTTGGCAAATTGTTGTCATATGAAATGCAATTGACAGTGAGGAAAGAGGAGGAGAAGTCAACAAGAACTGAGCACAAGGAAAGAACAGTAGCCTTCAAGACAGAAGCCTCCAGAAAGTGCAGGAATAAGTCATCAACTCCACCTCCAAAGGTAGTTGAATCAGAGTCAGATGAGTCAGTCAGCACAAAATCTGAAAGCAGTGAAAGTGATGAAGACTTTGCTGCCTTCACTAGACACTTTCAGAAATTCTTGAAGAAGAAACAGTGGAGGACAAGGCCCTCTACTTCACAAGGAAAAGAAGACCTATATCAGAATAAAAAGGCCTCAAAGAAGGACAGGAAGAGGACAAAATCTAGCAAGGCAACTGGTTCTAAGATAGTGTGCTATTGGTGCAATAGACAGGGCCATGTTATTGCAGATTGTCCTGAAAAGAGAAAAGAGTCTAGTGACAGGAAGAGCACTCATTTCAAAAGCAAGAAAGAGAAGTCTTTTGTTGCCAAGAAAGAGAAGACTCTATCAGATATCTCTTCTTCAGAAACTGAGTCTGATGCTGAGGTATACATAGGGCTGTTTGCTGAAGAAGAAGAAGAATTCATGCAGATAATGGAGTCTATTTATGAACAAGAAGACAGTCAATGCCAAGTGCTAATGGCTTTGACAGAGAATGACAAAATCCTGGAGCAGCCAGGACCCAGTAAGGTACAAAGTTCAACTCTAAGTTCAGTTTCTTGTTCTAGTACAGAATCAGATTCATCTTCATCAAGTGATGGAAGTGTATCTGAGTCTGAGGATGATATTCATCAGCTTATAGATGAATATAAAGTGTTGTTGCAAGCTTACAAGAAAATCAAGACCCTAGCCAAAAGTCAGGCAATGGAAATTGCTGATCTAAAAGCTGCTGTAACAGATTCTGAGAAGCAATTTGATCAAAAGCTTAATGAGATAGCCAGGCTGAAACACATAACAGTGATTCAGATGGGGACTATCACCTTTAAGAATGATCAAATCAAGAGTCTAGAGATCAATCTTCAGAAAGAGAAAGAGCTTGTTGCTAGGTTTTCTAAACCTAAGTCAGTGTTACCTTTAATTGATGAATTTGTTCATCATAAAGGCAAGGCTGGACTGGGTTTTATTAGACCTGCAAGGACTGAGCAGTCCAAGCCCAAGTCCAAGGGCAAATCCCCAACATTCAACAAGTCTACTGTAGATAAGACAGCAAAGACTGTACCTAAGCAAAGGTACAATAAGTTTGAATGCTGGTGCTGTGGCAAAGTTTGCCATTTTGCAGTGGACTGTTGGCATAATGCTAGTGCCAAAGTGAGTATCAAACTACCTGTTGGAAAGCCAGTAGGTAGCTTTGTCAGATTGCAAACTAACAAGTACCAAGGACCCAAGAATTCTTTGGGTTCTAAGGTTCATTAATCTGTTTTGCAGGTGAGTCCAAGTGGCCATACCCCAACATGGTACTTGGACAGTGGATGTTCCAGACATATGACTGGAACTAGAGGATTACTAAAGGACTACATACCAATAAAAGATGGTCCAAAAGTCACCTTTGGTGGTTCTGAAAAAGGAATCATCAAAGGATTTGGTAATATTTCTAGCAACTTGGTTACCATTACTCAAGTGCTTATGTTAAAGGGTTGAAACACAACCTAAAAAGTATAAGTCAATTAAGTGATGTAGGGTCTGACATCTCATTTGGTAAAAATGGTTGTCATATCAAGAGGTCAAGTGATCAAGAGATCATTTTGACAGGTTATATGAAGAGGAATGTCTACTGCCTAGACATTATGGTTGAGAACAATGGTTCTCCAGTTTGTCTTGTAGCTGATGAGACAGTCACTCATTGTGTCCAATGGCACAAGAGGTTAGCCCATCTTAACTACAAGACTATTAGCAAACTCTTTAGCAAAGAGTTAGTGAGGAATGGTCCTCAAGTTAAGTGTGTTAAAGATGGTATTTGCTCAGCTTGTCAAAAGGGCAAGCAGACTAAATCCACCTTTAGAAGCATAGAAAACAAAGATGTTGTGAGGTGTTTATACCTCTTGCACTTGGATCTCTTTGGTCCAATGCCAGTTCACAACTTAGGTAGGAAGGTCTATACCCTTGTAGTTGTAGATGACTACTCAAGGTTTTCCTGGGTGTTCTTAAGACAGAAATCTGAAACACCTAGTGTCTTCCATAGCTTTGTCAAGCAAATTTAGAATGAACTAGACAGTACAGTGGTCAAGATTAGAAGTGACCATGGTACTGAGTTTCAGTCTGATAGCATGACAAAACTATGTGAAGAATTTGGGATATTTCAAGAATTCTCTTCACCTAGAACACCTCAGCAAAATGGCATTGCTGAGAGGAAGAATAGAACCTTGATAGAGGCTGGTAGGACCCTACTAAGTGATACATCACTGCCAGAGTATTTCTGGGCTGAGGTAGTTAACACTGCATGCCATGTTATAAATAGGGCTACCATCACTAAAAGGCTTAACAAGACCCCCTATGAAGTTGTGAAAGGCAGGAAACCAAACTTATTCTACTTCAGGATCTTTGGTTGCAAATGCTTCATACTTAACAATGGGAAGTCTTACTTAACTAAGTTTGCTGCCAAGTCCCAAAAGGCAATTTTTGTTGGGTACAGCAATAATAGTAAGGCTTATAGAGTCTACAACTTGACTACACAAGTTGTAGAAGAATCTGTGCATGTAGTTTTTGATGAGACTAAACTTATTAACAATGAGTTGTCTAGTAGTGTATGCAGCCCCACAGGTTTAACAAAGAAAATGGACAAGCTTACTATAGAAGAAGTACCTGCTGCAAGACAGCAAGTAGAAGACAGTGGCTGTTGTCCAGGGGGAGAACTACATGTACCAATTGCTGATCAAGTTCAAGGAATACAGCATGATGAAGATGCTGAAGAGGTTCAACCAGAAGTAAGGATGCCTCCAGCCAACAGGCATCTAAGAGATCATCCAATAGAGCAGATTATTGGAGATCCAAGACAAGGAGTACAAACCAGGAGCAGGAACCTAAATGCAGCAATCTACTCCAGCTTTCTGTCTCAAGTTAAACCTAAGAAATTTGAAGAAGCAATACTGGATCCACAATGGACTGAAGCAATGCAAAAAGAGATTAATCAGTTCAAAAGGTGCAAGGTCTGGAAACTTGTTCCTAGACCTAGAGACCACAATATAATAGGAACGAAGTGGATCTACAGGAATAAGATGGATGAACAAGGGGTCATCATTAAGAATAAAGCAAGACTGGTTGCTAAAGGATATAGGCAAGAAGAAGGTATTGATTTTGATCAAACCTTTGCTCCAGTAGCCAGACTGGAAGCCATAAGGATGTTCTTGGCCTATGCAACATATCAAGGATTCAAGGTTTACCAAATGGATGTCAAGTCAGCATTCCTGAATGGTAATCTTAAGGAAGAAGTCTATGTGGAACAGCCTTCAGGTTTTGTTGATTCAACTCTACCTCATCATGTCTATAGACTTAGGAAAGCTTTATATGGGTTAAAGCAAGCCCCTAGGGCTTGGTATGAAACCCTATCTAGTTTCCTCATTGAGAACAAGTTCTTAAGGGGGAAAATAGATAAGACTCTATTCCTTAGGGAATCTAGAGGCAAAGTTATACTAGTCCAAATATATGTAGATGATAATATATTTGGGTCTACTGAAAGCAGCCTTTGAAAAAAGTTTGCAAAACTTATGCAAGGTCAGTTTGAGATGAGTAGCATGTGAGAGCTAAAGTTTTTCTTGAGTCTCCAAGTTAAACAGACTGAGAGTGGTTTATCCATTTGTCAGTCCAAGTTCACCCTAGAACTCATAAGGAAGTATGGTATGGATTCATCCAGCACCATGAAGACTCCTATGGGGTCAAGTATGTCTCTTAGCAAGGATGATGCTGGGAAACCTGTAGATGAAACCTTGTATAGAGGGATATTGGCTCCCTATTATACTTGACTGCTAGTAGACTTGACATCATGTATGCTACATGTGTTTGTGTAAGGTATCAAGCCTGCCCTAAAGAGTCTCATTTGACAGCAGTCAAAAGAATATTGAGATATCTAAAGGGCACTCCCTATCTAGGCCTCTGGTACCCTAGGAATGAGGATTTTGAACTAATAGGTTATTCAGATGCAGACTTTGCAGGATGCAAAGAAGATAGAAAAAGCACTACTGGAACCTGTCAATTCTTAGGTGGGAGACTAATTTCATGGAGTAGCAAAAAGCAAACCAGTGTGGCTATCTCCACAGCAGAGTCAGAGTATGTGGCTGCAGGAAGTTGCTGTGCTCAACTTGTGTGGATACAACATCAGCTAGAGGACTATGGATTTCAGGTAAGTAGAACTCCACTTTTCTGTGATTCTACTAGTGCTATTTCAATAGCTAATAACCCTGTATCTCATAGTAGGACAAAACATATTGAAATTAAATATCATTTTCTTAGGGAGCATGTAGAAAGAGAAGATATTTCATTAGAATATGTTAAAACTGATAATCAAGTAGCTGATATGTATACTAAGCCACTAGAAGAAGCTAAGTTCAATAGATTCAAAATTGAACTAGGAATGATAAACTTAGAGTAAGTTTACAGAATTGAAAATGCCTAAGTAAAAAGGTGTCGACACATAGACAAGTCTATGTCGACACAGAATAGTGGTGTCGACACTTCAGGAAAAAGGTGTCGACACATCTAGGAAGTTGGTGTCGACACTTCTGAATGTTAGTGTCGACACATGCCAAGTAGGTGTCGACACATCCAGAGTGGTGTCGACACTTAGTATTTACTCAGAATTTTCTAAGTAAGGTCTCGACAATGTGTCGAGTTATGTGGTGTCGACAAATAAACAAGTGTCGACACATAAAATCTGTTGACTAAACTTGTGTCGACACATATGTGTCGAGACATTATAAGTCAGTGTCGACACTTGTTGCCAGTGTCGACACATTTTAAGTTAGCTGTCCCGCCTGTTCATCTTCAAAATTAGAAAGGTATAAATAGGGTTTTGTCTTTGTTTTTCGACACACTTTCAAAGTTTCGAGACCAAAACTACTGTGTCGACACCTCTCTTCTCTCAAGACAAATTCTACAAACCCTAATGGCGCCTAAGCTTGAGGAGAACGCCAACGAAGGATATGAGCTGGTGCGCGGCGCTTTCAGTGATGCAGATCAAGAAATCAAGTCTGTCGTAACCCTAGTCGCAGATTCAGGGTTAGAGTATTTAGTTTCTGAACCTACAAAGATATGGAAGAAAGAGGTTCTTGAATTCCTAAATGGAGCTGAAGTAGATGAGTCTGGATACAGAATCAAATCCAGAGTTCATGGAACGAAGGTCAAGGTATCACCAAAGAGTCTGAGGAAGATTCTACAGCTTCCAAAAACTCAAGAGGAAGATGAAGTTACTGCATCCAGGACCAGGGAAGCTCTAACCTGGTGTGGACTTGATCCTAAGATGAAGATAGGTTCTGTTTTCAACAGGAAAGGCATGAACAATCAAGGCAAATTCATGTCTGAGATAGTTGGTAAAGTAATACTCAGCAAGCCAGGAGGGCATGACAGAGTGTCTGCCTATATGTTTGGAATAATAACAAGGATAATCTTCACACTAAAAATAGACTAGTCTATAGTAGTTTATGAGAAAATCACGGAAAGCTTGAAGAAGCCCAATCTGGGCAGAATCTTAAGTCTCTACCTAGCTGGTACCATACCAGAGGTAATGAATACTGCTGCAGGAAGCAAGATAAATCATATGAGAAGGATGGATTTGAGGATCTTTTCTAGATGGGACAGGGTGTTGTCAAAGGAAATTCCAACCCCTGAGAAACTAGTTCCTGAGAAAGAAATTCCACCTAAGAAGAAAAGGAAGACTGCTCCAGTGGCACAAGAGTCCACTAGCAGTTCTAGAAGTGAAGAGCTTGTTGTCTTCTCATCTGATGAGAATATAGCAGAGCCTACAGTGAAGACTCCTACTCCTCCAGCTGATGCTGAGATCCAGGGGGAGCTACCACAAGCTAGCCCCATCCACAGTGATCAAGGCAAGGGGGAGCTTCCAGTTGTAGAAGAACCCTCTACACTGGAAAGTGAACAAGCCACCACCACCATACTAGAGGTACTCTCTGATCTAAATACTTTAGAATTTCTTATAGAAGATGCTGATTTGTCTGATGATCATCAGCAAACTCAGCTGAATAGTCAAGTTTCAGATGCTGTTAGAGAAGACATATCTGCTGTACTAGAAGTGGTTTCTGCTCCAGTGGTTGAAGAGCCCAGAATTACTCCAGCTCCTTCACCACAAGAGTACACTATGGAGGATTTATTTTTAAATCTGGATCAAGTGGATTTTGACAAAGAACCTACTGCTGCTGAAAAAGAGAATGTTGCTGTTGAGGGAGAGCAGATGGAAATTCTGGAAGAGCCTGTGAGGACAGAAACTGAGAAGGCACAAGATGTGCAAACTGAGAAGCCTTCAATCCCTAAGGAGAGGGTGGATATTGCCAGCACATCTGCCTCTGAAGATGAGGAGATTGTCAGGGCTAAGAAGAAGAAACTTTATGTATTCAAGAGAAGAAGTCAAAGTTATAAGAAGGCTCTTCAATCTATTGCCCCACAGCCTATAGTTCAGCAAACTCCAACTATTGATTATAGTGCTTTAATGATTGCCCTTTAGATAAAACTGGATGAACATAGAAAAGCCATACAGGCTTATGTGGATGAAGGGCAGAAATCTTTACAGTTTGATCTTGCCCAAGATATCAAGTCTATAAGGTTTGAAATGAACCTTAACAAGAAGGAGATGACTGAGTGCTTCCACAAAGGTGGAAATGCAGTGGTGTACTTGGCAACCCACCAGGAAAAGATAAAGGCACAAGTGGATGACATAGCATTGAAGCAAGGGTATGTGCTTGAAAATCAGCTAAGAATGAATGATAATTTAACTGCTTCCCATAATGCTATTGTCACTGAGTTAAAGAACAAGGCTGCTGAACCTTCTACCTCTTCTACTACTATTAAAGCTGATTTTGACAAAGCATTTCAAGAAGAAATCTCTGCTGTTAAGACTGCTATCCAAGCCTCCCAGAAGGCCATATCTGAACAACTTAAAAAACTCAAACCTTTCTTTAAAGATGTAGTCAGATTCTTGGATAATCAAATCAGATTCCAGAAGGATGATGTCAGAGATCATATGGCTAGAGAAGTCATAAAGGGGGAGAGAGTTTTAGTCAAAGCTAGCTCTGATCATGCCAAATGGATATCTAATTCCATCAGAGCTACACTGGGCTATCCTCCACTTTGTGATGATGACAATGTTGCTGAATCTGGAATTCAACCTGCATATCTTGGAGGTGAGCAACCAGAGGTAGCTCAAGTGATCTATCCTCCACCAGATTTTGAAATGGTGCAAGCTGATATTCATCACATATATAGCCCAACTGAAGGGAAGTCTAATGTTATTCTGGAGAAAGTGGTTCAGCCTATGTCTGAAGCTATGCAAGCAGCTCATCAGAAAGAAGAAGAAGCTCTACAAAAAGAAGAAGAGACAAGGTTGTCTAAGAAGAGGTTTAGGGAACAAGCAGAACAAAGGCCAGACTTTGAACAGTGGAGCCCTACCTCTAGGAATATTATATTAACTGCCTGGAAAGCTGCCAAGGATAACATTCAAGACAGGAACAAATGGTTCTCTGAAGCTGAATGGAGAAAATATGAAACCAGACAGGAGGCCATAGTTCAACATAGAAGGAAGGCAAAGATGGGAAAGCTACCTCATACAGCTCTGGAGCCTAGCAAGTACTTTCCAAAGCCATACCATTATTTTGAAAGACAGAAGATCAAAGCTGAAGAGCTTAAGAAGAAAGATATGAAAGGCAAGAAGCCTGCTGATGCTGAAACTGCTGATGCTGCTGTCCAAGCTAAAGTTCAAGCTGGCAAAGGCATAGTAATTAAGGAGCCAGAATAAAAATAGATTTAGAATTTTCTTGAAGTTTATTTTGTAATCTTTTGGATGTAAAACATTTAGTGAACTTCTGAAAATATATGAGACAGATATTAGAACAATATATGATTAGTATATTTCATGTGTGTTCTGTGAATGTGTCTATGTCTATTTCTTATTTGTTCTGTGTTGATGTATGTGTATACATGTGTAATTGATACATGTTATGTTTACCCTGCAGTACTTAATTCTGCTTTACATCATTTTGTAATTTTATTATGAATGGTGTATATCATTGACTAAGGGTTATGACTTCTCCAAATAGGGGGAGATTGTTGGGTACATTGGTTAAATGTACCTGATTTGAAGAAGCCTCACCCAACTCAATGATATACATCAAAATGTATTTGATGTGTTTTTGAGTTACATGTGCAGGTTAAGTATTTGCAGGACTGAAGCAAAAATTTCTAAGTCCATGTGTCGACACCCAGAGGGAAAGTGTCGACGCTTAAGAAGACTTGTGTCGACACCCAGACAAGCAGTGCCGACACTTGTAGTCATTGTGTCGACACCTGGGATGAAGAGTCGAAACCAGACAGAAAGTGTCGACACAAGGAGCTGTGTCGACACTCAATGAAGAAAAGTGCAGACAGAAAGTGTCGACACTTAACAGCAGTGTCGACACCCAGTAAAGCTGTGTCTACACTAGAAAGTGTCGACACTTGGAGCTGTGTCGACACTCAGCAAAAGTCAGCAGAGACTAAGTATAAGTGTCGACACTCAGAACAATGTGTCGACACTCAACAGAAGAGTCAGCACATGAAGTAAGTGTCGACACCTAGAACAATGTGTCGATACTCAGCTGAAGACTCTACACTTGAAGAAAGTGTCGACACATGGAGCTGTGTCGACACTTAGTAAAGAACAACAAGATCATCAAATTATTCTAAGTACAAGTGTCGACACTAAGGGAATGTGTCGACACTCAGCTGAAGTCTCAACAGAAGAATCAAGTGTCGACATAAGGAGCTGTGTCGACACTCAGCAAGTATCAACATAGAAGACTATGTGTCGACACCAAGAAGCAGTGTCGACACTTAACAGATTCAACACATGAAGATGTGTCGACACAAAGGAGATGTGTTGACACTTTGAAGAATTCAGCAAAAGATAGAAGATCAAGTACTTGTGTCGACACTCAATTTCAGTGTCGACACATGCAGAAGAAACTGTGTCGAGACATAGTATCTACAACACAAGGAGTTGTGTCGACACCTTGTAGACTTGTGTCGACATTACACAACTGGTGTCGACACTTGGTCTATAAGTGTCGACACTTAAAGACAGAAAGTATCGACACTTTCAGACAGTTAGAGATTTTCAAGAATTGACTGGATGACTTGACAGCTGCCATTCCAGCCGGTCTACAGCACCTGTCAGAGATGTCAGAATTCAGTTATGGACCAGACCAGCCGGTTACCATGGATAAGGCCTATAAATAAGCTCATATAGTTTACAGAAACTGCTGTGGTTAAGGTGGTACAGATTATTGTTGAACAAGTTATTAAAGTGGTTCACAGAGTTATTGATCAAGTATCAAATCAAGAAGATCTAGATGTGCAGATCTAAGAAGTTGGAGAGAGAGGTCTCCATCCAAGAAATCAGCCATTGGAACTAGGCTGAGAAGAAGGATTCAGATTCATTCTGGATCTTAAGAAGCAGAGGTCAAGGATCAACTGCAGAAGGAATCAGTCTTATTGAGTTCTATTTTCAAGAAGCTTTGAAGAAAGCTAAGTCAGATTGAATCCAGCTGAGTTCTTCCAAGAATTCATCAAGAAACTCTCAACTCCCCTCTCTTGTTTCTGAGTTGTTGAGTTAATATTTGAATAATCATTTTTATCCTGTAGGATCCTTTGGATCTGAGTGAATTGTAAGCCTGTAATTATAAAGGCTGAGAGTAGGGCTTGAGAGCCTGAGTGTAGGAGATTGAAATCTCTGAGTGTAGGCCTTGTTGGCTGAGTGTAGGCCTTGTTGGCTGAGTGTAGGCCTTTGTGGCTGAGTGTAGGCTTTGTGGAAAAGCTGAGTTGTAAGGCTTTGGGCCTGAGGTGTAGGAACCAGTTTGGGTTCTAAGACAGTGGTGAAGTTTGGCCGAATCTAGTACACTGCTATATAGGCGAAGGGGGAAAGTGGATGTACCCAAAGCTTGGGGAACCACTATAAAACTCTGTGTCTGCTGTGCTGTGATTGTGATTTGCTATGTATGCTGTGTGATTGCTGTGCAAAAGTAGAGTAGATTCTGTGATATAACTGTTTGCTGCCATTAAAGGTCAAAAAGGATTAGGTCACCTATTCACCCCACCCCCCCTCTAGGTGTTTAGGTACTATATCTTTCAAACACGGACATGTACATGAGTTTTTCTTTACAGGCGACAACTTCTGTTGGAACCAAAGTCACACGCCCAAGTTACGGGCGTGTACTTTGATTTTTTCGACTTTTTTGCAAAATTTCAGAGAACAAAAAGAAGCTAAGTTAGAAGATGTATATACAAAAAAGGACCACTTTATTAAACAAATTTAACTAAAAATAACGAAAATTAACTAAAATAATTTAAATAACGTACATAAGAACACATATATTTAAACCTTATCAGGACTCCTCTCGAACTTACGAGTTGGTAGGAAGAAGTCTGAGTTGTCCTTCAAAAATCAGGTATCTTTCCGAACAGTTCGGAATCTTGTTCACCAGGTTGATGACTTTCAACCGCTGACATCTAAAGTACAATTTCCCTTTGAAGATCTTCGTGTCGATATCCGGAATAGACTGCACCGAGAAGCACTTGTGGAAGAGGCTATTTGAGAAGCAGACTCCTTTAGATCGCAAGTAAGAGATAAAGCTGAAGATTATGACTATGGAGTTTGGTGGTAGTTGGCATGGTACAATGCCATAGTGGTCAAAGATTATGATGGCTTCTAGCATAACTTGGAATAGAAAGTCGCTATCGAAGTGATCTATTAGAATTACAATCTGGTTAGTATTTGAAGATTTAATTCGCTTATTTTGAAGTGGAATCTGTGCAAGTAGCAGTCTTCCTTGCATGTATTTATGGACGAATTCATCAAGTACTGCCTGGGTAAGCCGGCATTCTTTGTGATCCGTGGAATGGAAAGAAGAAGCAGCGTCAGTCTGAACAACAGTAGTTTTATCAAACCACGCGGATTTGGCCTTAGCTCGCATCTTGAAACTTACTGCAGAAATTCTCAAAAGCCCTTCTATTTATAGATCTCAGTGATCTACAAATAACCGAGTCAAATAGCGACTAGTTGAAAACCGCGCGACCTTAACCTACAAAGATGAGAACATAATAATTGCAAAAATCGCATTTCAGTTCGCCAGCTCGCGTGACTTTGATCTTGTACTTGTAAGAATTTTGTAAAGCAGAAATTGCCACCAAAAATAATCAAGCTGCATAAGCCGCAAAGTAGTTCAAAGAAGCATTATACAAATACTCAAGAATTAAAAACATAGAACATCATCCAACATATTAACACATCATCAATTGTTCAAAAGCGAATAAATAGTTAATATTACAAATCCAAATCAAAATTTTAAAGTTATTTGTTGCCCTCTTGCCATTCTCTACCAAGTCGAGCGACTTGGTCTCCGGTCTGCAAAAGAGTAGCATATATCTGACTCACATGGTGATGAATTGGATTTAAAGACTGGTTAATCCGCGAGGCATCGCGCTTCACACGAATGAATTGGATCATGTGCAGAGTTTAAATCTCTGGTTCATCAGGAGTAGTGACTTGTTCGGTCACCCCGATCTCTAAAGGATTTGAAATCTCTCCAGTAGACAAGCGGATTGGTTTTTGCGACCTTTCAATGATTGTTGGGTCCATTTCCCACAATGTCCTATATTTGAGGAAGTCAATCTTGTCAATGACATACATATATTAGTAGATGACAGTGATAGCACAGATAGCCTATATGGCCAAGTTAGGAAACCTCATACCTAGGATTTGGTTTGAGAAAATTAACCAAGTCCAATTTCATCGAACTAAGTTCAGAGTTTGTCGAGCTGAGAAAATCGTTCGTTGAACTAAGCTCAGAGTTTGAGAAATTTTTCCAAGTATAAATTCGTCGAACTGAGCTCAGAGTTCGTCTAGCTGAGCTCACTGTTCGTCGAACTCAGTTCTGCATTCATCGAACTCAGTTCAGAGTTGTGTAAGGCTGGATGAGACAGTCAACGCTTATGGTTTAAGAGGCAGAAATGTGGCTATGTCCGCAGGCGTTGAGTGAAGGTCATTCACTCTACGCCATAGCCACTTAAGTGTTGAGTAACACTCAGTTTGTCAAAGCCAGTAGTTTTATAGAATACATAAATTTGGCTAAGGTAGAAATCGTTGAGTGAGGCGTGGTTGTTGGGTATTGTATCCACAATGACCCAGATTTGATGAAGTCACCCTTAAACTAAGATGAATTAAGTTGTATTTGATGCTTGGGTGAGTTATGTGTTTGCAGGACTATATTGCCAAGTGTAGACCAATGTTAGTCTACAATGGGTCACCTAACACAGGACCATACAATGTAATCCCTCATTGTGTGATCCATGGTGTCGACTCGTGTGTAGCCTCTCTATTGGGATACACTTTATTTTCAAGCACTAGGACTGATTGGAAAAAGACTTGTTGCTGAATTTATTGAAGAAGAGAAAATTCTGTTGAAGAAATTTTTGTTATGTATTTTACTCGAGTAGTTACTTACACACTCGAGTGAAACACTTAGTTAATACTCGAGTTGGTCTGTCTGAACTTGAGTAAGGGAATTGGCTCTCGAGTAGTCTGAACATAGCTCTCGAGTGGCCAAGTCCACTACTCGAGTAGACATTCTCTTAATCTCGAGTTGACAGAATTTCTTCTCCAGAAAATTTTATAAGTCATTTACTCGAGTAGTCATATAAGTTCTCGAGTATATTAGTCTTTTGTCTCGAGTTACAGAAGACAGGATTTCATGTAATTTTTCTTCACTCGAGTACTCAAGTTTATATACTCGAGTAGTCCATCTACTACTCGAGTAGTCCAGATTAAATACTCGAGTGATACGCTTTTCATCACTAAAAATTTTTCTAAGTCCCATACTCGAGTAGTCCAATTGCGCACTCGAGTAGTTGAGCCTCTCAACTCATGTGTCAGAAGTCAAGTACTCAAGTAAAACCTTTCTTAATCGAGTAGTAAAATTCCCACTCGAGTAGTTTACATCATATACTCGAGTAGTCAGTTTTATCCCACAGAATGTTTTCTAAGTCTTTTATCTCGAGTAGCTTATCTCCACCACTCGAGTGATTTTCATATACTCGAGTAGTCTTTATTCCACTCGAGTACTCATAATTCTGTTCTGAATTTTCTGAAGGATTTTCCACTCGAGTAGTCATGCTTCATGTACTTGAGATCTAATCTCAGTACTCGAGTACTCCAGACAGTTTTTCTCAGAAATTTGCTAAGTCCAAATTTGACGAAAAAAATTCAAATAGCCTTGACGTGATTGGTCCACCAGTAAGTCATTAAGACTAATGGTGACCGTTACGAAGATCTTATATAAGGTCTTGTCAAAACCGATTAACCCTAAGAAGTGCTGTCAAGTTTATTCTAAGAATTTTTCTGAATCTCTCTCTCTCTCTGTCTAAAAATGGAAGCCGCCGCCGATCTTCATCGCACATAATCGGCTATGGTTTTCGATTCAGAAGATTCAGATCAAGAAGACTTCTAGATCGAGATTGCTTTTCATTCCTAATCATCCATCTAATTATGTGAAGTTAAAGGATTCCAGATCTAGTTCTTGCCGAGCTATCTTCTTCAATATTTTATGAGAAAGCTTTAATGATCAAGAGGAAGACCTTGGCCGAGATTTTCAAATCTGTGAAATAAATTTGTTTGTATTTTTATATACTCTAAATTTCATTCTTGTAGGATATATTTCTCCGAGTGTAGGAGCTCTCTTTTTGTCTCCGAGTTGTAGGAAGTTTTTATCTTCCAAGTGTAGATCTTTGTTGTGGATCGAGATTATAGGAACTTTTTCCCGATGTGTAGGATTGGTTTTCAATCCGAGATAGTGGAGTAGCCGAGTCTAGTGATTTGCTAGATCGGTGAGAGAAAGTAGATGTACCTAATATTGGGGAACCACTATAAATCTTTTGTCGTCTGTGATTGCTTGGTTGATATTTGTGTGCTTAGATCTAAAATCTTTTGTTCCGCAAAAGACGAACAACTCACCTATTCACCCCCCTCTAGGTGATTTAGGTAGACAACTGATCACTTTCAATTAGTATCAGAGGGAGGTTGATCAATAAAAGGTTAACACCTTGATGAGATCTTTCTCCAGTTGTCTTTTGAGATCTTCAAAGCATGGACAAGGCTAAAGATTTTGCCAAGCTTCCATTGTGCATGAAGAATAACTTTCCCATGTGGAAAAAAAGAATTAGATTTTTCATGGAAGCTGTGGATCCAAGGATCTTCGTGATTGTTGAAGAAGGTCCATACATTCCCATGACTGTCTCCACAATAGATCCTTCAAAAAAGTTCCAAAGAAATTGATGGATCTAGACAAGGAAGAAATTGAACTTGTGTCTCTAGATAAGAAGGCGAAGAACATAATAGCAAGTGCAGTCGATGACTCCATGTTACAGAACTTGATCCATTGCCAGTCTGCTAAGGAGATGTGGCAGTCCATAGTCTCTTTGATGGAAGGTACAGAAGAAGTTAGCGATGATAGAAGATCCTTTCTGAACCAGATGTATGAAGTCTTCTAACAAGGACACTATTGCTGACACTTTTGAGAACTTTTTCAAGATAGTCAATGGCCTAAGGATATATGGCCGAGTCTTCACAAACGAAGAGCTAAATGATAAGTTCTTGAGATCCCTAACCAAGCAATGTGTTAACAAGGTCTGTGTTATCCGGGAGTTTAGAAAGCTAGTTGAGACAGACCCGCAGAATCTCTTTGGGAAGCTTATGTCATATGAGCTTCAACTCAATACTAGAAATGCTGAAGAAGAGAAGAGTAGGTCAGCATCTAAGGAGAAGTCTGTTACATTAAAGGCAGACACCTCAAGGAAGTCAAAGGCTTCCTCTCCTACCCCAGCACAAGAAGTGAGTGAAGAAGAAACCTCGGAGCCAAGCACCTCAGGCTTTGAGCTATCTAAAGGAGAGTTCTCCCTACTCTCACGACAGTTCAAGAAATTCTTGAAAAAAAAGAAGCAATGGAAAGTCAAGGATGCCTCCTATAGAAGATCACGACATGATGGTGATCGACACCGAAAAGGCTCAAGTAGCCATGACAGGTATGCTTCCAAACCGAACAAACATATTTCTACTGACATCGTTTGTTACTGTTGTAATAAGCCAGGTCATGTCATTACTGACTGCCCCCACAAGAAGAACGAGGGTGGAAAGAGAGAAGAAAAGAGATCCTCATACAATAAGAAGATGACAGAGAAGATCCTGATAGCCAAGAGGGGCAAAACTCTTAGTGACTTGGACTCATCTGAGTCGAGTGAAGATGAAGAAACCTACTTTGGGCTTATGGCTCAGACAGATGATGAACAAGAGCCCTAGTTTACTGGGAAGGTAAACTCATACACTCCTCTTTCAGAATCTGAAGATTCTGAGCATGATAATGAGGACAGATCTTCTGATGATGAGTCTGAACTCATGGTCCAGTACAAGGAGTTAATCAAGGCTTACGATAAATGTCGTCGAGCCGTGAAAACTCAAGCTAAAGAGATAAAGTCTCTAAAAGCTGAAGAGAGCACCTTGAGAGAGTAAGTCTCTATGACTGACTCACTCAAAGAGAACTTGAATAATGCTATTGAAGAATACAATAAGGCTCTTGAGCACCTTGACTTAAAAGAGAAAATCATCAAATAATTGGAAGCACAACTCGTTATTGAAAAGAAACTTGTTGAAAGTTTCTCGAAGCCTAAGACTGTTCTTTCATTCATTGCTGAGTTCTCAGCTAAGGCCAAGGGTGCTGTACTAGACCATGTAGAAGATCCTAGAAAATCTTCTAAGTGGGATAAGGCTCAAAGAAAGAATCAGGCCGCCAAGAAGTCTTTGGCCAAGGAAAAAAGGAAAGCCCCTCAAGATCAGACTTCTTTCAAGAATGTCATCTTTCCTATAAATGAGTTTGATCTTTAACCGTACTATGGTCACTTGACTAGGCCTACATATGTAGAGACTAAGTCCCGGTACCAAGGATGGACTTGCCCCAGAAACTTTTGAGAGAGTGTCTTTAAGGCACCTTATGAAGAAGTCATTCTTCAGAGCTATGGCCCTTTCAATCATGGTCATAACTTCAAGAAAGCACCAAAGGTAAAGCCCATTGTGGAAAAGACATTGAAGGAGAAGAAAACATGTGATTGTCATCACCATGAAGCTTCTTCCTCCAAGAATGCTGCCCCTGCTAGACCACCATCTCAAAAGCTCAGGCAGGAGAACCTAAGGCAAAGATACAACAGGTTCGACTGTTGGTGCTATGGCAAGATTGGTCATTTTTCCATTGATTGCTGGTTTAATCCCAGAAACTTTGCAAATCCTCATGTTAACAATATGAGAAAGACCGCTCATAATGCTAATACTCGTAGGGGGAGTGTACTAACAAGAGACCAAGGACACAAACGTGTTTGGGTTCCTAAGGAAAACTGATTTATTTAACCAGGTATGTCCAAAGGCCACCAAAATGCCTATCTGGTATTTGGAGAGTGGATGCTCTCGGCACATGACCGAGACAAGAAGCATACTTTAGAACGGGACAAAAGTTCATCTTTGGAGGTTCAGACCAAGGAATAAATAAACGCTATGGTATGATCACTAACGGTAGTGTATCCTTCTCAGATGTAGCTTATGTTGAAGGATTGGAACACAATCTTATAATCATAAGCCAACTCTGCGATAAAGGATATATAGTTTAATTTCATGCTGATAAGTGCTTGATAAAATCCGTTGACAATATGTTTTTGCTTCGAGTGTCGGATAGAATATGTTTTTGCTTATAGATAGTTTAATTTCAAAACTATTAATAAATTATTTTCACTAAATTTAGTACGTGATGCTCCAAGTGTCAAGTACTTCAAAGATAGACCTTGTCATACATGCGTACAAGACAATCAAACAAAGGATACATTTAAAAGCATTATTGGAAAAGATTCTAACAGATGATTACATCTTCTTCATATATACTTATTCGGTCCACTGCAAGTTAGAAGTTTGGGAGGTAAGGATTATACGTTGGTAATTATCGATGATTACTTGCGCTTTGCGTGGGTGTTCTTTCTGAAACACAATTCAAATACCTTCGACATCTTTACTAATTTTGTCTGGCAAGTCCAGAATGAATACCACTGTTCCATAGTCAAAATCAGAAGTGACAATGGAACAGAGTTCAAGTCAAGCGCCATGATAGAATTTTGCAAAAGGTTGGGTAACTTTCATGAGTTTTCCTCTCGTCGTACTCCCCAACAGAAAAGTGGTGCTGAGAGAAGGAATAGAACACTCATATAGTCCTGCAGGACCATATTGAGTGATGCCTCAGTTCCGTAATACTTCTGGGCTGAAGCCATCAACACTGCATGCCACGTGCAAAATCGAGCACTCATAAACAAAAACCATGATAAGACACCTTACGAACTTCTAAAGGGCAGGAAACTGACTGTCTCATATTTTAGAATTTTTGGTTGTAAGTGCTTTGTGCTTAACAATGGCAAGTATCATACTACCAAGTTCAACAAAAAGAGCTTTGAAGGTATTTTTGTAGGACATAGTAGCCATAGTAAGGCATATATGATATTCAATATAAAAACTTTGGTCGTAGAAGAATCAATACATGTTGTATTTGATGATACGAGCTTGCTGCAAGGCAACTCTTCTAGTGTTTACATTGAAGATACAGGTACAAAGTTGAAAGAACTTAGCTTGGATGAAACTTCTGAAGATAAAGGTGAAAAGTTCATCAAGATCACCACTCCAACCCCTATTAGAGAGGTTGATGATCAAGATGAAGAAATCGTCCAAGTTGATGAAGTCACTCCGGTGATTGAAGACAATCCAGATGCAAGGACTCTAGAGCTCAGACATCTGAAGGATCACCCCATGGACCAGAGCATAGGAGATCCCCGGGATGGTGTCACAACTCATCGAGGTACAACTAACGAGAATTTATATTTAAGTTTTCTCACACAGGTTGAACCAAAGAAGTTTGAGGAAGAAAACTCAGACGCATCTTGGATAATGGCGATGGAAGAAGAACTAAACCAGTTCATGCGTTGCCAAGTATGTAAACTTGTTCCAAGACCCAAAGGTAAGAACGTCATCGAGGCAAAATTTGTCTACCGGAACAATATGGATGAGGATGGAACGATCGTCAAGAACAAAGCCAGACTCGTTCCCAAATGATATTATCAAGAAGAAGGAATCGACTTTGTCCAGACGTACGCTCCAGTGGCAAGGCTGGAGGCCATCAGGTTATTCCTAACATATGTTGCTCTCAAGGGCTTCACCGTCTATACAATGGATGTGAAGTCTGCCTTCCTTAATGATGACATAAAGGAAGAGGTATATGTGGACAACCTCCAAGTTTCGTTGATTCTAACTTTCCTGATTATCTTTACTTATTGCATAAAGCCTTATATGGTCTGAAACAAGCTCCTCGAGCTTGGTATGAGACGTTGTCTAGCTTTCTTCTTGAGAACAAGTTCACAAGGGGAAATATAAATAAGACATTATTTCTTAGGGAAATAAAAGAAAAGATTTTACTAGTGCAAATATATGTCGATGACATTATTTTTGGCTCTATTGACGACAAACACTACAAGAAGTTTTCTAAACTTATGCAAGCGAGGTTTGAAATGAGCATTATGGGCGAGCTGAAGTATTTCATAGGTCTTCAGGTGAAACAATCTGAAGATGGAATTTTCATCTCGCAGACTAAGTTCACCAAAGAGCTAATTAAGAAATTCAGAATGGAGAATGCAACCTCTATGAGGACTCCAATAGGTTCAACTATGTCCCTAGATAAGGATGAGAAAGGGAAACCTTCTGATGAAAACAAGTACAGAAGCATAATTGGATCCTTGTTCTACCTTACTGCCAGTAGACCTGACATAATGTTTTCAACATGAGTATGTTCTAGATTTCAAGTGAACTCTAAGGAATCTCACTACGCTGCTGCAAAGCTGTAATGCCCCGAAAGTTGTGTGCGAGTCGGTCCCTAAAAAAGGGTTTTTGGTGCCTGTATGGGTACACGGCCTAGGACACGGGCATGTCAAAGGCCGTGTCTGGCTGGTGATTTTTGGCCGTCTTCAACCCGAGAAGGACACGGCCAGAAACACGGCCGGATGACACGGGCGTGTCATCCGACACGGGCGTGTGCCAACCCGTGTCCCGACCCGTGTCCTGATGGGTCGTGTCCATTGCCGTGGCGGTTATGCGTGACACGCCCACGAACACGGGCGTGTCGAGGAACCCGACACGGGTGTGTCAGATTAGACACGGGCGTGTCTTGTCCCGTGTGCGTTTCTCAGTTCGATGTTCGTGCCTGGATCGAGGCACACGGCCTGGGACACGGCCGTGTGCCAAGCCGTGTTCGGCCCAGGTCTGGATAATTTTGTGCAGATCTGAGCCGTTTGTTTTCTTTAATTAGGATCCGACGGCCCAGATGAAATCCTGCTCTGTTAAGGCCAGGAATAGGAGGTTAATTCCCCATTTTCTCTCCAAAGTTCTCCCCTTCCAAAGTGAGAGAGAAGAGGAAGAAGAAGGAGATTTTTGGCCGCCGGCGGAGCATCGGAGCACCATTTCGAAATCGGGGAGCGGATCCGTGGAGGGAAGGTCATTGCGAAGAGTTCTAACCACGTAGTTTTTCCATGGCGCCAAAACGGACTACAAGGGTAACGATTCTCAACTTGAGCATTTGAAGCTCTTTCTTTCTGCATAGGGAATCCCGCTCCTGCGAGTATGCGGTGAGTGCGTGGTGTTCCTTGGGGTTGACGGGAATAGTCCCCCTTGTGTTGCATATAGAGCCCAGAATCGTAAGTACGGGCATAGGCATTGTGTGTGAAGCCTAGCCCGACGTGTTTTGTCTAGATCGGTGATGTTGCATTTGATGTGGTTTTGCCGGAGAAGACTCCGTGCTTTGGATTTTTTCGGGTTTCTACGCGGTAGATTGCAGCAGGGATCCTTGGAGGTTAGCTTCAAGGTGCACCCGGAAAACTGAGCGGAAACGTATTCTGCTAACTTGGCGGTCTGGGAAACGGCCTTGATCATAACTGGGTTATCAGATTGTTTTGGAAAATTTGGCCTCCGAGAGAAGCTTGGCCCGCGCAAAGGACTTAAATTGGACATGCGGCGTGAGCAACGGGCAAGTGGAATTGGACCTAGGCTATGTGGTTCGGTGCGAGAGACCCGAAGACGGGGACTGGCTGTTGGCATAGTCGGAGCCTTAGACGGTGGTCAGAAAGGCTAAATGCTCACATGTTGTTGCAATCCTGGGGCTGGTGGTGAATGCACTGATGGGTCAGGGTTCACCATGAATGTGCCCTGAGTGCACGGGGTGTATGGTTGTGCGAGCCTACATTTGTGGCGAATTATAATTGCACTATATATATTGTTGGGCTAATGTTATGCATGGAAAGAGCACCGCCGTCCCGAGTAAGGGGCGGGGTCTTTATAATTTGGTCGGCTTTTAGCTGACCGTTGCTTTATTTGCCACCGTGCAGTGGTATGTGCTTGCAGGTGCTGCGGAGCCGAGCGCCAAATAGCGGGCTGGAGCCCATGTTGCTGTGCTGGCCCTAGAAGGCCGTAGAATAGCTGTTTTTTTATATTTATCATATGTGGCCGGCCTGCGAGCCGATGTATGTAAAACACTCTTTATTAAGTGAACATTTGTAAGGCCATAAGGCCATGCACCCGTTTTTGTGTATTTGGGGTTTCATTACTGTTGTTGTAGCTGTGGACATTCATATAGTTGGATTTAATTTTGGGTTCTTTCAACTTTAAAATCTTCCGCTAGAATGCTCTGTGATTAGGACGAGTAGTCTTAGTTGGTTGGTTTGATTATTCATTTAGTATCACTTCCGACTGTCTGTGGTATATGGCGTCGGGTTCCAGCTGGACCTTCTGTTATATGCCATGCGGCAGATGGGGGTGTTACAATTTGGTATAAGACTTCTGGTTACGGTCAAGCTTAAATGAATTCGTGGGCGAATTCTTTTAAAGGGTGGTGAGCATATGTGTGCGTCATCGTTATAACATCAAAAGAACCCATGAATGTCCACTTAGGAATGGAAAATACACTTGTTTTGTCGAACCTGAGTGTTCCAATGATTGCTTTTAGCAATTTGTTTGTTGTCTAATCGCGTGTCTTTGCTAATTTAGGCAGCTAGGAGCAGTGCTGGTCAGTCAGAGCGTCCGCAATCAGCGGAAAGTAGCGCACCAAGGGACGTGCCTGCTACACCTCCTTCAGCGGAAACCATCAGGATGGTGGCTGAAGCCGTGTTCGCAATGATAAATGCCCAACCTGTAGGGCAAATGCATCGCGCACCTCCTGTGAATGAGCAAGAACCGGTTAGGGCGGCAGAGCTGAGAGTGGTGGAACGCGCAGCAGTTGAGTTAGTAGAGCCGAGGAGAACTACGGAGCGGCAACTAAAGCACGTGATGTGCTTTAATCCTCCGAGGTTTAATGGGGTTGGAACGCCAACTCAAGCTGAGGACTGGCTCTCTTCCTTAAAGAGGGTCTTGACGGCCACAATAACTGAGGAGTGGCAGAAGACCACCATAGCGACTTTACTTTTGGAAGGTGAAACGAGGCTGTGGTGGGATGAGATGGATTTTCATCTTCTAGTGGGAAGGCAACTTGCGAATGTGCCGATGGAAGAATTTTCAAGATTGTTCCTAGCTAGATTTGTACCTTCTGCTCAGAAGTTAGAGATGGAGAATCAATTTCTTGGGTTGTCTCAGGGATCCAGAAGCGTGGACGAATATCTGCATGAGTTCACACGATTGGGTCGTTATGCTGGTGCTATGTTTTCAGAAGAAGAGAGGAAGACCAACCGATTTTATGAGGGTCTTCGAGGCGATTTACAGTTACTCCTTGCTGCGCCTAAGGCGCAGGGCTTCCTAGCCTTGGTTAATTCGGCCCGATCGTTGGAAAAGGTTGCGAAGAAAGTTCAAGAGAAGAGTGACCAAGGAGAAAGGAAGACCGAGTTCAAGGTGCCAAGTAACAAGACAGGCTTCCGCAGATGGAACAAGAAGCGGAGGACTTCGAACTCAGCCCCTTCGGCTGATGCATCGGGGGCAACTACAAGTCGAGTCCCCGGAGCTTGCTACAACTGTGGGAAGACGGGGCATTTTGCTCGGGAGTGTTGGAGCAGACGTTTAAAGTCCGAGAGGAGGCCTGGAGCGACTTATGAGGAGAAAGGTAAGGCGGTGGAGTCAACCGCGTCCCATCATGCTCCAGCCCAGCCTAGTGTCTACAACCTTGGTCTGCAGGAGGCCATTAAGCAACAGACATGGTGACAGGTATGAGGTAAATTACAGTGGTTTAACTTTTATAGTTATTGCCTTTGTATTTGTAAGCTTACGTTTGTTAGTGCAAGGCTTTGTGTTAATCTTTGGGTTTCCGGCGAGAGCCCTTTTTGATACGGGAGCATCACATTCCTTCTTGTCCGAAAAACTTATATCGTGCATCGGAGTTCCGTTCTCGATGGCAGAAAACAAGTTGGATGTGTTGTTGCCTAATGGGTGCTCAATGCGTGCGGATAGGGTTTGTGTTGTGAAGATTCGGATTGGAGACCGGGAGTTTGATTTGCGGGCGTTGGTTCTACCGTTGGTGGAGTTCGACGTAATTTTTGTTATGGATTGGCTCTCGGAGCAAAGTGCATGTATTGATTGCAGCCGTAAAGAAGTTAAGTTGGGTCTGGACACTAATCAAGAGACTACTTTTGCGGGCATGAAGGGGTCAGGGAAAGTTCTGATGTCGGCCCTTCAGATGTTCAAGGCAGTTCGGTCTGGGGCAGAACTATATGTCACTCTAGTGCAGACTTCGACGCCTAAGCCTAGTTTGGATAGCATCCCAGTTGTGTCCGAGTATCCTGATGTGTTTCCAAATGATCTCCCAGGAGCTCCTCCTCAGCGGGAGATAGACTTTACTATAGAGCTGGTACAGTTGATCCAACCAACTGATCAAATAGATCGTCAATCCTCGGGATTGTATATTTGTTCTTCTCCGTAAGTTTGTTCAATTCCCGATAATCAATACAAAGCCGCAAGCTCCCATCTTTCTTCTTAACAAAGAGAACTGGTGCGCTCCAAGGCGACGAACTTGGACGCACATAACCTTGCTCTAGCAACTCTTGCAGTTGCACCTTCAACTCTGCCATTTCTCTTGGAGCTATCCGATAGGGGGAGCGTGACACCGGTTTGGCACCCGGTGTGCCTCGTAGTATCGTTAGTGATCGTGATGGACGCTTCACGTCAAATGACTGGAGGTTAGTGCATGGTCTGTTGGGTACTAAGCTAAAGTTCAGCATAGCCTTTCACACGCAGACAGATGGCCAAACCGAGAGAGTCAACAGGACTATGGAGGACATGCTTCGCATGTGCGTCCTAGATTTCGGGAAGCATTGGGAGTATCACTTGTACATGGTGGAGTTTGCGTACAACAACAGCTTTCAGGCAAGTATTGGAATGGCGCCTTTCGAAGACTTGTACGGGAGGAGGCGTCGCACGCCGTTGTCTTGGTTAGAGGCAGGCGAATCAAAGCTGTATAAACGTTAAGCGGTGGAAGATGCCACTTCAATGATACGGACAATTCAGGAAAGGCTGAAGATTTCTCAGGATAGACAGTCAAAGTATTACAATGCCAAACGTAGAAATGTGGAGTTCAACGTTGGCGACATGGTATATTTAAAGATAAAGCCGTTCAAGGGTGTATCGAGGGTTCGACGCTTGAAGAAGCTGAGTCCGAGATACCTTGGACCATTTGAAATCCTGCAGCGTGTTGGCGAGGCGGCGTATAGGTTGAAGCTGTCGACGGAGTTGAGTGGGCTGCATGACGTATTCCACATATCGGTGTTGCGTAAGGCAGTGCAAGAGTCTTCGCAGATCGTTACGGACAATCAGGTACCGGTTGATTATGAGTTAACAACAAGGGTCAAGCCAGTACGAATTGAAGATGTTGCAGTCAAACGACTCCGCAACAAGGAGGTCTGAATGGTAAAAGTCTGTTGGGATAATTGCGGACGTGAGGAGCTTTCTTGGGAGCGAGAGCAAGCTATGTTGGAGGAATACCCCGAGCTATTCCACTCAGGTATCATTTAGCTTTTGTGTACCTTTGCTTAATTTCGGGACGAAATTCCTTAAGTGGGGGAGATTTGTAACGCCCCAAAAGTTGTGTGCGAGTCGGTCGCGAAAAAAGGGTTTTTGGTGCCTGTAGGGGTACACGGCCTAGGACACGGGCGTGTCCAAGGCCGTGTCTGGCTGGTGATTTTTGGCCGTTTTCAACCCGAGAAGGACACGGCCAGAAACACGGCCGGATGACACGGGCGTGTCATCCGACACGGGCGTGTGCCAACCCGTGTCCCGACCCGTGTCCTGATGGGTCGTGTCCGTTGCCGCGGCGGTTATGCGGGACACGCCCACGAACACGGGCGTGTCGAGGAACCCGACACGGGCGTGTCAGATTAGACACGGGCGTGTCTTGTCCCGTGTGCGTTTCTCAGTTCGACGTTCGTGCCTGGATCGAGGCACACGGCCTGGGACACGGCCGTGTGCCAAGCCGTGTTCGGCCCAGGTCTGGAGAATTTTGTGCAGATATGAGCCGTTCGTTTTCTTTAATTAGGATCCGACGGCCCAGATGAAATCCTGCTCTGTTAAGGCCGGGAATAGGAGGTTAATTCCTCATTTTCTCTCCAAAGTTCTCCCCTTCCAAAGTGAGAGAGAAGAGGAAGAAGAAGGAGGTTTTCGGCAGCCGGCGGAGCATCGGAGCACCGTTTCGAAATCGGAGAGCGGATCCGTGGAGTGAAGGTCATTGGGAAAAGTTCTAACCGCATAGTTTTTCCATGGCGCCAAAACGGACTACAAGGGTAACGATTCTCAACTTGAGCATTTGAAGCTCTTTCTTTCTGCATAGGGAATCCCGCTCCCGCGAGTATGCGGTTAGTGCGTGGTGTTCCTTGGGGTTGACGGGAATAGTCCCCCCTTGTGTTGCATATAGAGCCCAGAATCGTAAGTACTGGCACAGACATTGTGTGTGAAGCCTACCCGGACGTATTTTGTCTGGATCAGTGATGTTGCATTTGATGTGGTTTTGCCGGAGAAGACTCTGTGCTTTGGATTTTTTTGGATTTCTACGCGGTAGATTGCAGCAGGGATCCTTGGAGGTTAGCTTCAAGGCGCACCCGAAAAACTGAGCGGAAACGTGTTCTGCTAACTTGGCGGTCTGGGAATCGGCCTTGATCATAACTGGGTTATGAGATTGTTTTGGAAAATTTGGGATCCGAGAGAAGCTTGGCCCGCGCAAAGGAATTAAATTGGACATGCGGCGTGAGCAACGGGCAAGTGGAATTGGACCTAGGATATGCGGTTCGGTGCGAGAGACCCGAAGACGGGGACTGGCTGTTGGCATAGTCGAAGCCTTAGACGGTGGTCAGAAAGGCTAAATGATCACATGTTGTTGCCATCCTGGGGGTGGTGGTGAATGCACTGATGGGTCAGGGTTCACCATGAATGTGCCCTGAGTGCACGGGGTGTATGGCCGTGCGAGCCTACATCTGTGGCGAATTATAATTGCGCTATATATATTGTTGGGCTAATGTTATGCAGGGAAAGAGCACCGCCGTCCCGAGTAAGGGGCGGGTTCGTTATAATTTGGTCGGCTTTTAGCTGACCGTTGCATTATTTGCCACTGTGCGGTGGTATGTGCTTGCAGGTGCTGCGGAGCCGGGCGCCAAATAGCGGGCTGGAGCCCATGTTGCTGTGCTGGCCCTAGAAGGCCGTAGAATAGCTGTTTTTTTATATTTATCATGTGTGGCCGGCCTGCGAGCCGATGTATGTAAAACACTCTTTATTAAGTGAACATTTGTAAGGCCATAAGGCCATGTACCCGTTTCTGTGTATTTGGGGTTTCATTCCTGTTGTTGTAGTTGTGGACATTCATATAGTTGGATTTAATTTTGGGTTCTTTCAACTTTAAAATCTTCCGCTAGAATGCTCTGTGATTAGGACGAGTAGTCTTAGTTGGTTGGTTTGATTATTCATTTAGTATCACTTCCGACTGTCTGTGGTATATGGCGTCGGGTTCCAGCTGGACCTTCTGTTATATGCCATGCAACAGATGGGGGTGTTACAAAAGCGGATTTTGAGATACCTTAAAGGTACACCGAATCTTGGCTTATGGTACCCAAGAAGTAATGATAGCGAGTTAATTGGATTTTTAGATGCAGATTTTGTAGGTAGCAAAGACGACAGGAAAAATACTTCTGAGACTTGCAAATTTCTTCGAAGAAGGCTCATTTCCTGGAGTATTTAGAAGCAGAACTGTGTTGCAATCTCAACAGCTGAGTCAGAGCATATCTCTGTAGGCAGTTGCTGTGTACAGTTGCTGTGGATAAAGAATCAATTTGAAGACTACAATATGAAGTTTCAGAACATTCCACTATTTTGCGACTCTTCCTGCGCAATTGCAATAGACAATAACCCAGTCTTGCACAGCCGGACAAAGCACATTGAGCTGAGGTATCACTTCATCCGGGAGCATGTGGAGCATGGGAATATAGATCTACAGTATGTCTCTACAGACATGCAGATTGCAGATATTTTCACAAAACCGTAGGATGAGACCAAGTTCTCGTTCTTCAAAATAGAACTTGGAATGCTCAACAAAGAAGATTAGAGAAGGTGGACTCACAAGTAGGCTCAAAGATCGAGGATCAGTCAAAAGTTGAAAATTTTCAAAATTCTAACTTTTTGACTCGAGTAAGAAGTAACCTACTCGAGTACCTGCTTGACCTACTCAAGTACTTCTTCAGCTACTCGAGTAACCTACTCGAGTAGTCAAAAGACCTACTCGAATACTATAGCTCCACTTGAGTTCTTCAACATCTCTAATCGAGTACTATTATCCCTACTCGAGTACTTCCAATAGTTCACACGAGTACCTCCAGCTTACACAGTCGAGTATTTCTATATCTTCACTTGAGTACTGCCGACTCTCTCGAGTATCAGGAAGTCTTATTTTCTACTTTGATTAAAATTTCATTATTCGCAAACCGAGGCTTATGCCGCAAATCCCAAGGTACGTTTGCTTTATTTATTTCATAATTAGAGATAACTTAGGGTTATATAACTCGAAAAGTCCAAAAATCAGTTTTCTACACGAAACAGATCCTCTCTCTCAAGTAAGCCAAGACGCTTCATCTTCCGCCTCAAGTTATAGAGCCGCGCCATCTTCCTCACTGCCGCAGAATTTTTTCCCTAATCCCTGGATCATGGCGCCCTCTTATAAAATTGGAATCGGTTCAGAACTTGTTGCCGACGGAATCGCTGACATTTTAGATGATTTTTTAAACCTTCTGATACTTCTCGACACCACCGGACTAACTTTCGTTCTTCAGCAATCATGTAAGATCTTGTTTCAAGAAGTAGAAGAATTCTTCAAGAACATCAAGGTAAAGCTAAATGGAAAAGTTCTCAAGTTATCAGTGAAGGGTATCAAGATCAAGCTCAACAAATCCAGAGTATCTACTCTTCTGCGGCTGCCCGATGTTGATGAAGAGGATGACCTAATCTCTGAAGAATATGACAGAACCTACAGTTTTTGTGGAATCCTTGAAGATACTTCCTTCTTTCGTCGCCCGGACATGAAACCTGAAGGAAAATTTCAGGTGGACATTATTGGAAAAATACTTCTGTGCAAAACCTACTCCATCAGAGATGTCTCCAATGATATGCTTGATATCATGACAGCCATTATCTGCAGGAAGAAGTATCAATTTGGGATGATGATTCTTGATAAAATCAGGGAGAGCTTCAAGGCTCCAAGTTATGCTAGGATTATTTCTCTCCTACTTCATGAAATCAATCCAGAAATCTTCAGCTTCTCCAAAGGTGCTATTCTCCATCTCATCCATTCAGAGATGGTATTTAAAAATTCAGAATCCTGCCCAAGCTACCAAAGCTCAATACCTTCCAAGTTCAGAGGTCAGGACCCCATCTCCCTCTCCACTTCAGGTTGCCAGCTCATCGCGTGCACCTGCTGAGGGGGAGCCTGCTACTTCTGGTCCAGAAGACAGAGCACCTACTCCACCTGCTGAGCATATCTATCTCCCTCCATCCACTCTAGAAGTCATTCCATCAGATGAACAAGTACAAGAAACCATTCACTCCACTAATACAGCAATCAATGAAATGATTGAGGAATTGACTGCTAATGAACCTCTTCCCCCTCTTCAAAAAGAATAGACTGCTGAAGTTCCCAAGCAATCCTCTCCAGTACCATCTCCACCACATACTCCATCATCTCCCATCCACTCTCCTGCTGCTGACAAAGAGTAAGTTGAAATAATTTTGCTTTCTGATGAGCTAGATAAATCTCTTGAACCAGCTGAAGCACCATTGAGGAACCTGGACTTCTCCATTCCCATGGTCACTGATGAAGGGGATGCCCTTATCCATACCACCAGAGCTTAGAGCTCGGTCGCTGTTGAAGAGATAGTTCGATGGTCTGCTCCTCCTCTTCTAGTTCGCTCTGTTGCTCCTGCTGCTGCTGCTGCTGCCAATGATCTTATGGGTCAGTTTGTACTTTTGTTGTAAGAACAAAGGAAGTATTTTGATGATTCTCTCAAGGCTGTAACTAAGAAAGTGACTGCTCTAGAGAAAGAGATGAGCAGAGGCTTTGCAAAGATTCAACATAATACAGATCAACTCAAACATCTATTTCAGATTGGTGGCAAAGCTGTAGATCACACTATCACTAGTGTTGGTCAAGTTATGGAGCAAGGTGTGACTCTTGCAAATAATTAGATTGAATTAGATAAGAGAGAAGAAGCAACCAAGATGAAGATTTGTGAAGAAGTTGGGACATTCAAAGATGATACCATCAGTATACTGACTGTAGAAGTCAGAAAGGGGGGGGGGCAGTTTAGTGAAGGAATATCTTGAGAAATCGGATGCACTCAAGCAAACTCAATGGGAAGCCAAGATGAAAGAGATTCATGATGATGTGGTAGGACAAATTCAGAGTGTGAAATTACATACCTATGACACAGCTGTCTGGATGCACAATCAGATTCTTCTAGAATTCCCAGCTGATCAAAACATCATTTCCCACCATCTGAACCCCTTAGCTACTACTGCTCCAGCTCAACAGCCAAGTAGCACTCACTCAAATTGTTTGCAGCAAAGTAGTTTGAATTAGTCTAAGTAGTTTGGCGTTGAGTGATGCTCACTCACTCAACGTCAAGCAGCAGAAAGCTAAGAAAGTATGTTGGCATTGAGTGAAGCTGAATCACTCAACACCTAGTAACAGATTTAGAATCTAAGTGATTCGGCGTTGAGTGAAGCTCATTCACTCAACGCCTATACTACTGATACTTGAATTTTGACTAAGTCCTCAGGTGCTGATGTCAGCAAGTCAAAAATTCAACAATATTCAAATTATTAGCAGCAAAGTCACAGTACATGACAAACGGCACTGCAGGTCTACAGTACGACATATATGCATTAAAGTATGTTGTATCTGGATACTGCAGGTGGGGCCCACTGATCTCTAAGAGCCGTTGAATAGCAGACTACAAAAGGAGGAGATGAGCCAAGACATAAGATAACTTTTTTAGGGCTTCATCAACAAAAAGAGTTAGCAGCCGACTTCATCTTCCTCATCATTGTTGTATATAAAAATCTTGAAGCATTCCAAGAGAAAAAGTTCAGCTAACTGTGTCGTTTCCATCTAGCAAAGCAGGATCAGATACAGTTATGAAGAAATAAGAACCTTCAGCATGAGGTAGGTTCAATTAGCTTTTTGAAAACTGAAGATCAGTAGATCTTTAGCCTTCTACAAGCAAGTTCAAGAGTAAGCTCCTGAGTTCTTCCAGCAAAGTTTTCTCTACCGTGGGGAGAGATAGTGCAGAGATTCTCTACTCTAGTTGTTGACACACTGAAATTTCTGTGTCAAAGTTATATAACTTATTTCTTGTTGTAGGGTCATTCTGGATCCGAGCTATAGGGCATTTTGTCCTGAGATAGGTGACAAGTGTATCACTGAAATGTAGGTGCCTGGAAGAGCACTGATGTAATGGCCTAGGTTTTGATCTCAGAGGCCCACAAAAATTTACTGCTTGACTCGCCCCTGGCACCGCTACAGGGCTGCAGCCCAGGCACCCAAACCGCTCTCGGCCTGTTTCTCAGTACGGTAGGTTTTTGAGCATGCCAAGTTTCAAACCCAACACCTCCTTAACAAGGCGCCTTCAACTGCAGCTCAGTTGGTGATGGTGGCTATTGAAGGCGCCTTGTTAAGGAGGTGTTGGGTTCGAAACCTGGCATGATCAAAAACCTAATGTGCTGAGAAACAGGCCGGAGAAGGGTTTGGGTACCTAGTCTGCAGTCCTGTAGCGGTGCTAGGGGCAAGAAAAGCTGCAAGTTTATGTGGGCCTCTGAGCTCTAAACCTGGGTCGTTACATAAAAAGTGCAGCTCAGTTGGTGATGAGGGCTGTTAAAGGCGCCTTGTTAATGAGGTGTTGGGTTCGAAACTTGGTATGCTCAAAAACCTGTCGTGCTGAGAAACAGGCCGGAGAGTGGTTTGGGTGCCTGGGCTTAAGCCCTGTAGTGGTGTTTGGGGCGAGACAAGCTGCACGTTTATGTGGGCCTCTGAGCTATAGGAGTACCGCAACACTCTGAGAGTAGGGCCTTGTGCCTGAAGTTGTAGGGATGAAAAGCCTGAGCTGTAGGACTTAAAGGTAAGGCTGAGGTAGGTGGTTTGAGGACCACTGAGTTGTAGGAGCACTACAGGGCTCTGAGGTAGGAACCTTTGTGGTTCTGGGTAGGGTTCTGAAGAGAACCTGAGTGTAAGGCAGAGGGCCTGAGGTGTAAGCTCTGAGGATCATTTGGGAGGAGTTTGGGCCTTGACTAACAGAAAGTTAGCAAGGTGGGAGGAGAATGGATGTATCCATAATTTTTGGGAACCACTATAAATTACTTATGTGCTTTTCTGTGTGTGTTTTCTGTTTGCAGGTACATAAAAAAGCTCTAATCACATAAAAACTCTAGAAGAAACAAAAAGTGATAACAAAAGACCTAGAAAAACCCATTCACCCCCCTCTAGGTTGCTAGCTACCTTGTAAACAAGAACTTTCTAGTGGTATCAGAGGGAGGTTTCTCAAATAGGATTTAACAATTTGTGCAATAGGTAGCTGGCAATAGGTTTTCTAGCTCCCGCCGGCCTCTCGAGTAAGATTTAGATACTTCCCCCCTGTAGTACAGGTAGTCGTCTTTAACCTTCCGATTGATCTTCTTCTCTCTTTCAAGTCGTGCGGGCAGAACATCGACTTGATCTTGGAGCACCTTCTCCCACTCCAATCTCTCTTTCTTCTCAGCCTCCAAAGCAGCTCGCAACACCTCCTCCTAAGCCCATGCGGTCTCTTCAAGCTTCTTTAGCACTAGCTTCAAGAGTTCAAGTTTCCTTTGAAAGTAGGGTAACACCTCTTTACTGAGACTTGTGATCAGTGGAAATTCCTAATACTATATTGTTGCAGCAGCAGAGGCAGAATAGTAGTCAAGTCGTCTAGTCTTATGGGTGGTTTTGATACACCTACATAAAAGGAAGTGCAGTAAGAATTGAACAACAAAGCGGCGACTTATTTTAAGAATGTTGGGTCCATTGATCCCAATGTCCTGGATTTGAAGAGGCCAATCAAACAATGTATACACATATGGTGATCTAACTTGTGCTCAAGTTTAGTGATTGCAGGATGTCCTAACAATAATGATGGGACAGGTAGCCTAAGTGGCTAGGTAAGGTAAACACTTACCTAAGATATGGATAGATAGAAATCTGTCCAAGTCCACGGGCGTTGAGTGAAGGTTACTCACTCAACGTTAGATGACTTATAATGCTGAGTGGAGCCTATATAGTCAAAGCCAAAGGAGTGGCAAGCTGAGAAAGTGGCTAAGTCCACAGGTATTGAGTGAGGTCAACTCACTCAATGACATACAACTAAAGGGTATGAGATAGACAAAGCCTAAGAAGAAATGAGCAGAAAAGTGGCTAACTCGATAGGCGTTGAGTGTAATATACTCACTCAACGCCATAGCATCATAATCGTTGAGTATTGCCTTATAAGTCAAAGCCACAAAAAAGTTGTGCTGATATTTTACTAAGTACATAAGCGTTGAGAGAGGCATGCTCACTCAACACCATATGATAAATCGTTGACTGTATCTCATCCATTTAGTGTGTGTTTTCAGCCACAAAAATTCAGCTAAGTCCAAATGTGTTGAGTGGAGCATACTCACTCAACGCCAAGGAGTAGAAAAAGTTGGATAAGGCAAAAAGCGTTGAGTGAGGTGTGCTCAATCAACGCTCTCAACGCCACGATTCAGAAAATATGGCTAAAGCAAAAAAGCGTTGAGTGAGGCGTGCTAACTAAACGCTCTCAACGCTTAAGATGTTGAAGAAGCAAAAAATTGGTTAAGGCGGAAAGCGTTGAGTGAGGCATACTCACTCAATGCTCTCAACGCCTATATTATAGAAAGCATGGATAAGGCATAAGGCATTGAGTGAGGTGTGCTCACTCAATGCTCTCAATGCTATGCATGCTGAAAAGGCTGCAAAAATGGCTAAGGCAAAAGGCATTGAGGGAGGCTTGCTCGCTCAACACTGTCAACGCCTAGAAAGGTAGAATTCTATCTAAGTACTTTTATGTTGAGTGAAGCTCATTCACTCAACGCTTATTCTATTAATGCTTGATTTTTGACTATGTCCACAGGTGCTGACGTTAACAAGTCAATAAGTTAACCTTATTCAAATTGTTAGCAGCAACGCTACAGTACATGACAAAGGCGCCACAGAGATACTATATGACACTTAACATTAAAGCAAGATAGTTGCTGGCCATTAATGGTGTGGGGCCCACTGCTAAGATAGTCGTTGGATTGCAATCAATAAAAGGAAGAGGCTTGTGACAGAAGAAAACATTTAAAAAGTAGTTCTTCCACATTGCAATTATTGCTATGAAGAGAAGAATAGAGAGCAAAAAGACTGCAGATCTAAAGGCTCAACAAGTTAGCTGCTTGTCTTCATCATCGAATACATCAAGATCAGAAAAAATCTCTGAAGAGGCGAAAGAAAGTTAGTTGGTGCCATTTTCCATCTGCACTAGTAGGCTCTTCACAGATCCAGTGGCATAACTCTGAAGAATATCTACTGGAGGCTGTGAAGAAGAAGTTAGGGCCGAATCTCCTTAGCCCAGGAACGAAAGAAGAAGTAGAACTATTTTCTGCTAGTTACTTCCAGCGTAACCCAAAGAAAGATATGTATCCTTGTTGTTGTGAAGAATTTGAGTTGTGATTCTTTCAGCTCAGGTAGCAGCATGTTTTATTGCAGTCACTTCACAGATCCTGCAGGAAAAATCTCTAGTGCTGTGAAGAAGAAGTTAGGACTGAGTGTATCTCAGGTCATTTAAAGATAGATTCGGGAAATATATTACTGGAGCCAAAGTTGGACTGAGTCTATCTCAGTCAAGGTAGGAGCAAGTTTTCTCTGATATAGGATTGATTCTGTTGAGAATCTGAGTTGTAGGACTTGGCTTCAAGTCTGAGGTAGGTGATAAATTGATATCTGAGCTATAGGAAAGGGATACTCTCTGAGTGTAGGACCTTTGGTTCTGAGGTAGGATCCCTAGTGGATCTGAGGTAGGACTGTCCTCCCAGCCTGAGTGTAGGGCCTTGGCGTGAGGTAGGTGATTTGCTGATCACTGAGTTATAGGCCCTTATGGCTAAGTTGTAGGTCTTGGAAGAGAGTGAGAGATCCTGAAGGATCTGAGGTATAAGCTCGTTGGAGCAGTAGTTTTGGAGAAGTGCCTTTTCCAACAAAATAGTTGGATAGGTGGGAGGGAAAGTGGATGTACCCTTGTCAGGGGAACCACTATAAATCTTGTGTGCCTTGTGTGTTTTCTCTGTCTTGGCTTTCAAATGGTATCAGAGGGAGGTTACTCAAAGAGGATCTAACAGTCTGAGTAGACCTCAAAGGATAGCGAAAAAGGTTTAAACTTATGTGTTTAAAAGTGAACCATAAGCTGTGGAGATCAATGTAGCTTCAAATCCGTAGAAAGGACAAGAACAACATTGGACTGTTGGCAGCTCTTGCAGAAGACAAAATTTATTCAGATACAAGTGCAAGGATCAGGGCCTCTCTGCCATATTCAAATACTGACTCAGAGGTGGATGTAGCTGAGGAAGGTGAATGCAGATGCTATGAGCTGACAGCTATACTAGAAGAAGAATTCTACTAGGATCATCCTGGACAAAATGAGGTATATTCCCCTTCTAGCTCATCCTTAGAGTCTGGATATGATTCCTGCTCAAACTCTGATGCTTCCTCATTAAGTGATGATGAGAGTCCGCTGTCAGAAGATGATATCAATCAATTGATCAAAAATCATGCTACACTTCTATAAGCTTTCAAGAAAAGCAAGATGCTTGTTAAGAAACAAGGAGAGAAAATTTCCTCCCTACAGCTGGCTGCTTCCCAGTAAGATAAGACTTCATCTTTGCTATGTCTAAAAGAGAGGGAAGTAGCACATCTAAAGATCATGGTAGATATCCATGTGGAGTCCATCAAATATAAGGACTCCATTATCAAGGCTCTTGAATAGAAACTTGAAAGGGAGAAGAGGATTGTGGCTAATTTCTCTAAGATAGATTCTATCAAGAGAAAATCTAATTCTGAGTGGATTTTTAAAGTTATCCAAACTCAGAGGAGAGGCCAAGTTCCTATGAGGCCTCAGTCAACCTTTCACAAGGCAATTCTCCCATCCAATAGGTATGACCAAGTCTGAAAGTGTGGTCACTGGAGGTATGGCAATCTTTCTTGTATGATTACAAAAGTACCTTACAATGGAAGAAGAGATGTCATGGGATTGAGTGCACAGAAGGCTCCCATGTAAAAGTCTAAAAGGCCCATCCTGGACTTTTTGTATTTAGTTCCTCAGCCCCCACATTTAAGGATAAGGTTGTAGTCTATTCTAAGGTTCTTCAAGCAAGAACACAATCCAATTTTGCTCCAGTCAGTAAGGCTGACTTGGCTGCCTCTGAAGCAATTAAGAACATGCCAACTGCAAAGAAGGTTGTTGCTAATGGAGTTCAGAGTAAGTGATGAGTCCACATTTTACACTGATTTTTGGACTCATCTGGGCTAGTTTTATCGTCTTAGCACTACACTTGAGAGCCTTTATTGCTTATTTGTGCTTATGTACCTATTTCACGATTAAGTGCACTGTAGGCCCGCTTCTGTGTGCTTTCTTTGTTTCTATTTTGTTGTGATTCTTTAGCCCTATCTCGGGGATGTGGTGTGCACGTTCTGGTGGCCTATCTGCCCCTTCTGCTGGTACAGTGGTCGTGTGCGTGCTCCGGAACTGCTCGGGAGACTCTGACGATGCAGGAATACTGCGCACGACCACTGGACTTACTGCGCATGACCACTGGTCGTGCGCCCCTGATCGTGCGCATTACACCCCCTTTTTCATAATCCTGTCTCGGTAATCACACGAGCACTGGCCGTAGTGCACACGACCACTGGTCGTGTGCCTCTGCTCGTGCGCATATATGCTGATGCTTCTTGTCCAGGTTGCAGGTTTATTTGGAAAAGCCGCACGATCATCGACCTGCAGTGCGCACGACCACTGGTCGTGCGCCACTGATCGTGCGCACTGCTTCTGATGCCTCCGTATTTAAGGCCCTGCTCCGCGTTTTATGTCAACGCCTGTCATTTGTTGCGATCGGAGAGTGCGCGGGAATCGCCATTTCACTTCTCCGGCTGCTCCATCACTTCCACCTTTGTCGGGAAGCCATTGCCAACTACTTCGAAGCTTTTCAACTCTCCGGCGAAGCCCTCGGCCATTGATAACTTCAACTCCAAGCTTTCCTGCGGAGTTGGTGAAGTAGATAACCTAGAGAACGGACTTAAAGGCCTTCGAGGTTACATCTCGTTGGTACCGGAAGCCTCCTTGGACTGAGCCCGGAAGCAGACTGACAACTCGCTACTCCGGCCACGACCCGCGATGGATCTTCAATCTCTTTTGGTTTACTCCTCTTCCCCTTCCTCTGTGTTATGAATGTTTTGAGCAGTGTAATGAACACTTCCATCCCTGAACATCAAGTTTATTTTATAGTTAATGGAATGTTAGTATCTTCTTATGCTTGTGAGTTTTGTCTGTGAATGCGCCTCGCTCACCCCACATCCACTTCATTCCCGTGTCTTGTCCGGTTGCAATCCACAAAAGAACACTGCAATCCATTAGCTTCCCTTCCACTCGCCCAACTGAAGTTCGGCATCGCGGCCGACAAACCCACTTCACCTTGCGAAGAGGTGCCTTCGACCCGCATAGCTTTTACTAGTTCAGTAGATCAAACATCCACAATCTCCCTAGTCCGCTATTTCCTTATTGTTCTATTTATAACTCTCATAACGATATTCTCGGTACTGTTGCCGTTCTACGCTAATTGCATTCCTCAAGAGACCGACACTCGAGGATTTATTCCCAAAACTTTATTACTTGTGCGACCGGTGCGCTTGCCGAATTACACCATCAAGTTTTTGGCGCTGTTGCCAGCGACATGCAACTGTAGAGCGACTCGAGATGACTGAGAATTTCGTTATACGAGTTGTTTTGTTGTTTTTGATCCCATTTCTCTTGTGTTGTTATTCCGTCAGATGGAATTGTTAGTTTTTTTCGCAGAATCTATGCCAAGTAGTTGTATCCCTGATATTTGAAATCGCTGCAATGTGGACCAATTTCAATATCAATTGCCATCATTGTGTAGACATCTCTCATGCTAGCAACAGATGCCCTCAGAAGTACAGTAGCCAAGAAATTCATGAATCGACATATCGTCGACATAAGTCGGTTAGCTACTGACCTGCGGATCCATTGCCGCACTACTTTTATTCAGCTTCAGCACCAGTTGCACCGCCGAAGCCGGCTAAGCAGTGCCTTTTTTGTCGAAGCTGGGATCACGCATTGAAGGATTGCGCCGCGTACCTAGCTGAGCTAGCGGTGGATGATGAGCCGGATTTTCGGATTGTCTCCACTTCAACCTTGGGCAGCATCCCTTCTGTATTGGGGTATGTACCATTGCCATATCTATGTTATGGAGAAGACATCCTAGGTATGTGCACCGATACATGTGCTTATCCCCATTCCGACACTGCTATTTATACTCCTGAAGTACATACTTCACCTAGCATAGAATCTTTTAGTTGTGAAGAGCCAGCGCTCAACGTCCTACCGAGCTTCGTGCCTTCACCTTCTTCTTTGCATAGCATTCTTTCTTCTTCTGACTGTGTTGTTGAGATTGAATCGCAGGTGGAAATTAGCATTTCCCGCGTTCTGTTCGATCCAGTTGAGGAGGACGACTCTGTGGCAGAGGTTGAAACCTCCACTCCATATGAGGATGCCCGAGGCATGGGTGAGGCAGATGCAGCTTCAGAACATTCCTGCACTAGCTTAGACAGCTCTTTGGAAGCATCCACAATTCCGCCGACGGGGGATGACTTCGGGATCATCCCCAAGATCGAGGTCCGTTTATGTTATTCTTCTAGTTTATTTTTTGACCCTGCTCTCGTGTCTACTTCCATGCAGGACCACATTGTGGAATTGGTGCAATCATTACAAGGGCCTGTAATGCGGCCTCGGACTTATTGTAACCAGATGCAGATGGAGTTGGAGCCGATGAGCTTCCCAAGTGACTTTCTGCCCATGCATGAAACTTCTGATAGGTATACGTATACAGGTATTGGGGCTTATGTTCTATCTCCGTTCCGGTACCCGCTACAGCAGCGTGACCATTAACCTCTGCCTGAGCATTTCCAGTTTCATTCGCCCATCAGTTAGGAGATGCTCAGATTTTGAATAAGTCCTGTTGGGAGACAATAAACCCAACAGTTATCTAGGATAGTGTTTCTTTTGTTACATTTTTTGTTTGTATTTCATTATTTGGGTGTGGTAGCCCAGGTGTGTGTTGAGCTCTTTGTTGCACCACGTGGTCAGTAGTGTGAAATAGACTGAAAACTCAGGCGTGTGAAAAATTTCACTGCGCACGACCACTGGTATTTTTGTGAGCGAGACAGCTACTATATTTTCTGAGCAAGACAACTAATATATTTTTGTGAGCGCCCATCTGGGAGCCGACTGTTGTCTTTTCTTTTTTATGTATCGAACTCTCTATTTGAACTGCTAATACAGGTATTTGGTCCACCTTAAGGATGGTAAACAAAAGGGCTTTCGGGAGACAACCCAAGTTGGACCGTTTGGTCCTATGCTGTGTTTTGAGTTCTATTTATTTCTTCATATATATATGTGTCCATATTTTGTTTGGATGGCATCCTTTAATCGCAGGTGCAGGAATATTTGAGGTGCGGCAACTTGGACGCACTTGGACATCTCATTGCATGACTGGTATGCTCAATTTTGAGCATAGGTACTTCCTACCCTAGCTATTTATCCTATTTGGAATGCTTATTTTTACTCATTGTCAACTTTAAGTCTGGGGGGGAAGTATGCCTGTGATCACTACACCACACTTTCTGTTGCATTCCAGTTTCTTGTTTACTTATTTCTTGCTTTATATTGCACACACTGAATCACCCACACGAGTGCACTCTTACACACACGCACAACCCGAGTTAAATTTATTGCTTTTGTGTAAACTTTAAAATAGTGGTACTGGCTTAGGATTTCAGGATTGAGTAGTTCGAAACTCATGCAGTGCTCCTAATCGAATACTCATGGTTTGTGTAGAGTTAGGATAGAACTAATTTTTCTTTATGCGCGTAGATTTATTCTTTTCTGCACACATAAATATTGTTTGTACTGCTCAAAATCTGAATCTGGGATAATCGAACGATAGTGTAGGAATGTGTGTAGCTGCCACTAGACTCGTATTGCTCGAGTCGGGGGGAAGGATCATCTTTCTCGGTGGCTAAGAACTTGCCCTAAGCTACTCTCGAATCATTGGTGCACGGTTAGTTAAGCGTGAGCATACGTAGGCCTTCATTTTGGCTAGTTTGAGCCTTGTTTAGCCATTCCTACCTGTTAACCATTGCATGCCAAATTTGTGCCTACCCTTCCTTTGATCCAGCTCCACTCACTTTCACCCAGGCCTGAAGCTAACCTTCGCAATCAAATGCTTGAGCTGATTTGTATTTACTGTTTTGCCGAGGTTGTGATAAGTGGACATTGTTTTTGGGGGTGCTGATTTTATTCCCGTTTTGATTGCTCCGTTTGGGGATTGCTAGCGCAGAAAAGAAAACAACAATTTACGAAAATAAAAAGCTGATTTGCGCAAAAGAAAAAAATATATATGAAAGAATTGGTTTGAGATTTCGATCCCCATCCTCTTTATTGAATTTGGTCGGGTTCAGTCGTGTTCACACCTGGATTTCAAGCTAAGTCTGGGGGCGTGTGCCCCATTCATTTCTAAGTGGCTGTTTTGGTTTGGGTTGTTTTCGCCCGCTTTGGTTGCATAGAGCCTTCATGTTTATCTTTGACTACCAAGCCGTCACCTAAGCCACGTTTCCTCTTACAAGTCCTACTGATTCACGCTTGAGTCTAACCCGCGCCGTGGAGAGAGTGTGAACGTGCAAGTGTATGGTCCCCGACATTGGTGGATTCCTTTGGAGGTGATCCTGAGTCCCGAACTTTAGCAATGCTCACCTTAGTGGCCTGCCTACTTTCTTCCTGCACATGATCGCAAGATTCTCTAGAATTCTAATTTTGAGCAATTACAATATTTATTTACGTCTGTCGAATAGTTTAAACTACGTTGTATAATTAAAAAGTTTTTCTATTATATCTTCTATACCCATGATATATTTGATTTCTCGTCTTACTTCTTTTTGAAATTTCTGAGCCAGTTAGCTATCTTCGAGTCCACGGAGTAATGATTTGCTCGGGACGTGCAAATGGTTAAGTCTGGGGGTGTGATGAGTCCACATTTTACACTGATTTTTGGACTCATCTAGGCTAGTTTTATCGTCTTAGCACTACACTTGAGAGCCTTTATTGCTTATTTGTGCTTATGTACCTATTTCACGATTAAGTGCACTGTAGGACCACTTCTGTGTGATTTCTGTGTTTCTATTTTGTTGTTATTCTTTAGCCTTATCTCGGGGATGTGGTGTGCACGTTCTGGTGGCCTATCTGCCCCTTCTGTTGGTACAGTGGTCGTGTGCATGCTCCGGAACTGCTCGGGAGACTCTGACGATGCGGGAATACTGCGCACGACCACTGGACTTACTGTGCACAACCACTGGTCGTGCGCCCCTGATCGTGCGCATTACACCCCCTTTTTTCATAATCCTGTCTCGGTAATCGCACAAGCACTGGCCGTAGTGCGCACGACCACTAGTCGTGCGTCACTGCTCGTGCGCATATATGCTGATGCTTCTTGTCCAGGTTGCAGGTATATTTGGAAAAGCCGCACGATCATCAACCTACAGTGCGCACGACCATTGGTCGTGCGCCACTGATCGTGCGCACTGCTTCTGCTGCCTCCATATTTAAGGCCCTGCTCCGCGTTTTAGGTCAACACCTGTCATTTGCTGCGATCGGAGAGTGCGCGGGAATCGCCATTTCACTTCTCCAGCTACTCCATCACTTCCACCTTCGTCGGGAAGCCATTGCCAACTACTTCGAAGCTTTTCAGCTCTCCGGCGAAGACCTCGGCCATTGATGACTTCAACTCCAAGCTTTCCTGCGGAGTTGGTGAAGTAGATAACCTAGAGAATGGACTTAAAGTCCTTCGAGGTGACAGCTCGTTGGTACTGGAAGCCTCCTTGGACTGAGCCCGGAAGCGGACTGACAACTCGCTACTCCGGCCACGACCCGCGGTGGATCTTCAATCTCTTTTGGTTTACTACTCTTCCCCTTCCTCTGTGTTATGAATGTTTTGAGCAGTGTAATGAACACTTCCATCCCTGAACATCAAGTTTATTTTATAGTTAATGGAATATTAGTATCTTCTTATGCTTGTGAGTTTTGTCTGTGAATGCGCCTCGCTCACCCCACATCTACTTCATTCTCGTGTCTTATCCGATTGCAATCCACACAAGAACACTGCAATCCATTAGCTTCCCTTCCACTCGCCCAACTGAAGTTCGGCATCGCGGCCGACAAACCCACTTCACCTTGCGAAGCGGTGCCTTCGACCCGCATAGCTTTTACTAGTTCAGTAGATCAAACATCCACAGTCTCCCTAGTCTGCTATTTCCTTTTTGTTCTATTTATAACTCTCATAACGATATTCTCGGTACTGTTGTCGTTCTACGCTAATTACATTCCTCAAGAGACCGACACTCGGGGATTTATTCCCAAAACTTTATTACTTGTGCGACCGGTGCGCTTGCCGAATTACACGCATCAGTAAGAGAAGTTCCTCTACTAACAGACTCACTTCTGGTCAAGCTCTTAATGGAATAAATGAGAAGAAGGCCTCAGTTCTCCCCACTGAACAGGCAACCAGAAATGTCTTGCACACTTCAAAGTGTGTTGAGAAAAGGAGATACAACATCCATGAATGTTGGTGATGTGGCAAAGTGGCTCACTTTGCCATAGATTGTTAGCACAACCCCTGTATGCCAAAGGCAAGGTAGTGTCTTCCTGACAGGACTCTTATAGTTAGACATATGCGTCATCAAGCTAACAGGAACCTAGGAACCAAGTCATATTAGGTTCCTAAGGTAAGGTAAACTCTGTTTTTCAGGATTGTCCAAGTGTCCATATCTATTTATGGTCATTAGATAGAGATGTACCAGACCTAAGTCTTGGTGCAAGGAATGATTCAACTAATCATCATGCACAAGATGTCAAAGGCATGTGCAACTATTGAGGGGTAGCTAGTAAAATAAAGCAAGATGCACTTCGATGGCTAAATTTCAGGAGCAAGGATGCTGGTGTGCTCAGAGACTATGAATCCAGCATCTGCCTCTAGTCTACAGGGCAAAGATAAGTAGAATTCATCTTGTTTCTGAATCTTCTAAATGTTCTCTTAAATTGCTAAATCTATGCATCTTAGAGATAAGATATTTGAAATTAAAGTCTGAGAAGAAGTGAGACAATTGTCTAAAAGCTCTTCAAAATAAATAAGTTGGTGGCTCACATGCTCACTATGCCACAAGATGTAACTAGATTCAACTTCATCAAAATTGTCATTGGCATGTTGAAGCTAGTTCAAATTGCACTCCACTAGGGCACATATTATAATGCGCATTGTAGGTCATCTTAATCCCTGCTGATTAGGCAAATTTAGTATTACTAAAGACGTCAAAGGAAATTCAATTTCTAAAGAAATGGTCAATCAATTAAGACCAAGAAGTCAAAGGTTGAGGAAAATAAGCTTACTCAACTAAATCTATTGATTAATCTACCTGCGGATAAGATCTAGGATTCAATCCCAGCTGTTGATCAAAATTGATCAACGAAACAGGTAAGTGACTTTCTGCCTTCCCTTAAGAAATACCTATAAATAGTAGAGCTTGTGCATAAAAGCAAAGTCACTGTTCCATGCCCTCTCCCGCCCATATTCGCTGAATCGACAGAAAGCCGTTCGAGCTAGCCCTCACAAATTCTCTAGCAAAATGGCGCCCAAAAGTCAAGATTTCCTATTAAAGGGTTCAGAATTGGTGAGAAATGGATTCAAAGATGCTCCTAAAGAGGTACAGTCTGTTCTTGATCTTCTTTGTTAGAAAGTAGCGAGAAGAAGCGAAAAGTAGAGAACAAGCGAATAAACTTTTGAATAATTGAAATTTTATTATCCAAAAAAAGATATCATTTACAAAGGTATGACCTCCCTTATATAGAATGGAGGAGATAAGAAGAGAGTATACAAACAATGTGGGACTAAACATTTACAGTACTGAGCGGCTAGAATAATGGAGACCGCACAGGCCGCACGGTTAGACAGATGGGTTAACCGCTCGGCAACTCCAGCAGGATAGAACAGGCCGCAGAGGTAGACCGATAGACCGCCCGGTTAACAAACCGCTGGATCAGACCGCTAAGCTGCTCGGTCAACAAACCGCTGGATCAGACCGCTAGCCGCCCGGTCTAATACTTCAACACTCCCCCTCAAGCTGGAGCATAGATATCAATCATGCCCAGCTTGTCACAAATGCGGAAGAAGGAAGTAGAAACCGGCTTGGTGAAGATATCTGCCAACTCTTTGTCAGAGGTGACAAAAGGAGTACAAATCTGTTTCTTCAAAATCTCTTCCCGAATGAAGTGACAGTCAACCTCTATATGCTTTGTTCTCTCATGGAAGACCGGATTTCTGGATATGTGTATAGCGGCCTTGTTGTCACAGAACATAGGGAGAGGACAGTCATATACCTCGCCCAGGTCAAGCATGAGAGCCCGCAACCACTTTAACTCACACGTGGTTGACGCCATACTCCGGTATTCTGCTTCGGCACTGGATCTGGAAACAACGGACTGTTTCTTGCTCTTCCAACTCACGAGATTACCTCCAACAAAGGTACAAAAACCTGATGTGGATTTACGATCGCCTTTGTCATCCGCGTAACTTGAATCTGAGTAGGCCTCAACCCTCAGATGACCATTCCTCTGAAAGAGTAACCCTCTGCTCGGTGCTGCTTTGATATACTCTAAAATCTTCAGGGCGGACTGAAGATGGCACTCCCTGGGAGCTTGCATAAACTGACTGACCTTGCCTACAGCGTAGGTGATGTCGGGTCTAGTCACCGTGAGATAGATAAGTTTGCCTACCAAACGTCTATACCGTGTGACATCAGATAGAAGAGGGGAATCATCCGTCCACATTTTGTCTTCTCCAACAGCCATGGGAAAACGAGCTGGTTTGGCACCTGTCAATCCTGCTTCTCGTAGAAGATCAAGTGCATACTTCCGTTGAGAGAGAACCAAGGAGTCAAGTTTCCGAGAGATTTCTATCCCCAAAAAGTATTTTGGGGAGCCCATATCCTTCGTGACCAAGTGCTGATGGAGGTGCTTCTTCGTCAAGTCCACCCCATCTCGGTCATCGCCAGTAAGGAGAATATCATCCACATATACGGCCAAAACCACCAGTCCCGAGGCCGTTTTGCGAAGGAATAAGGAGTGATCGGCCGAACTGCTTTGAAAGCCGATGGTAGCCACAATACCACTGAATTTGTCGAACCATGCCCGAGGGCTCTGCTTTAGGCCATAAATGGCCTTGTTCAAATGACAGACACGTGTCTCCCCCTGAGCAACATACCCAGGAGGTTGCTCCATATAGACGTCCTCCTGAAGATCGCCATAGAGAAAGGCATTATTCACATCAAGCTGGGAAATAGCCCAAGCCCGGTTAACAGCCACAGAAAAGAGAACCCGGATGGTGCTGAGGCGAGCAACCAGAGAGAAGGTATCAAAATAATCAACGCCATAAGTCTGAGTAAAGCCCTTGGCCACCAGCCGGGCTTTGTAGCGATCCACAGTGCCGTCGGGGCGAAACTTCACAACGAAGACCCAGCGACAGCCAACCACATCAGTGCCCACGGGAGGAGGAACCACGGTCCAGGTACCCCGTTCAGTAAGAGTAGCCATCTCCTCATCCATGGCAGACTTCCAATGAGGGAGAGCGAGAGCCTCCTGGTAGGTACGGGGAGTAGAAGTAGCAGAGATAGCCAAGGCAAAACACCTGCGAGAAGGAGAAAGCTGATCATAGGAAACAACAGCCGTGAGCGGGTGTTGAGTACACGCCCGCACCCCTTTACGAAGGGCAATGGGAACATCCAGGTCAACGGGAGCGTCGGTGACGGGAGCGTCAGCGACCGGAGCGTCCGTGGCGGAGAAGGCTGGCCCGGGACTAGAGAGAGATGGCAGCGGAGAGGAGGGTGGAGGGGTGGGTGGAGAGACGGACTGGGAAGGAGTGGGTGGAGGAGGAGACGAAGGTGGGAAAACGTGGAGAGGTGTGGAAGGAACGGAGATATCAGAAGGAAGAGAAGGAAGAGAAGAGGGATGAGAGAAATAGGAAGCATTTTCGAAAAAAGTCACATCGGCGGAGACAAACTGCTTGCGGAGAAGGGGGTCAAAGCAGCAATAGCCTTTTTGAGTGGTAGAGTACCCCAAAAAGACACACTTGGTGGAACAGGGGGAAAGCTTGTCGCGGGTAGCGGAGGGAGCGTCAACAAAGGCCGTACAGCCAAAGACACGGAGAGGAAGAGGAAAAGGTTCCTGGTGGGGGTAGAGAAGGGAGAAGGGAGTCTGGCCGTGGAGAACTGTGGAGGGAAGGCGATTGATGAGATAGCAGGCGAGGAGCACAGCGTAGCCCCAGTAGGAGCGAGGGACGTTCATCTGCGTCATGAGAGTACGCGCAACATCAAGCAGGTGACGGTTTTTACGCTCCGCCACCCCATTCTGCTGGGAGGTGTAAACACAAGTTATTTTATGAAGGAGGCCATGTTTGTGAAAGAACGCGGAGAACTCATGAGTGAGATACTCCTTGGCATTATCAGAACGTAAGACTTTAATAGAAATAGCAAATTGAGTCTTAATCATAAAGTAAAATGATTGCCAAACAGAAAATAGTTCAGAGCGATCTTTTAATAGATACACCCAGGTACATCGAGTAAAATCATCGATAAAAGTGACAAAATAGGAACTGCCCCGACCAACTGTGAGGGTAGGAGCAGGACCCCATACATCAGAATGAATAAGATCAAAAATGCGAGAGTAGCCACGGCCTTGCTTCGGTGGGAAGGAGGAGCGATGATGTTTGTCAAGCTGACACGCATCACAGTTGAGCGGAGAACTGGTAGGAGGTAAGTGGGGCAGAAGCTGACGAATAAGCCGAGGAGGAGGATGTCCAAGACGAAGATGCCACTGAAGGAGATCGGTGGAGGAGGAGTAGGCAGAGAGAGCAAAAACATCGTCGAGGAAGTAGAGGTCGCCGCTCTCAGTCCCAGTAGCAATCGTCCGCTGGGTCCTCGGGTCCTGAAAAGAACAAGTAGTGGGAGTGAATAAGACGGAGCACTGAAGTTGCCGGCATAAAGTAGTAACGGATAACAAATTGCACGGGAACTTCGGGACATAGAGGGTATCCTCCAAGCAAAGCGATGGAGTGAGTTGAACCATGCCCGTCCCATGAACCGGGGACGGGGAACCATCCGCCACATGAACTGGGGGTAAGCGGTCATGGGTCTCAAGACGGGAAAAGCAATGAGGGTTGCCCGTCATATGATTGGTGGCACCGGAGTCAATCAGCCATTTACCTTGGGTAACGACGTGGGCACTACCTGACGTCGTGGCCACAGAGGCAGACGGCCTAGAAGAGGCGGAGGCCGAAGAAGGAGCATCACCGGAAGGGCGAAGATGAGGATGTTTCTGCCAGCAGCGGTCAACAATATGGCTAGTACGACCACAGTGAGAGCAGAGGAACCGGGAGGAACCCCATCCGCCAGAGGAGCCACGGCCACTAGGGACCCCCCTCTGAGCTTGGTGAGCAAAGGAGTCCTGGGAAGGGGGGGAGGCCAACAGAGGCCGCTGGAGGAGCGAAGTAACAGCGGCAATGCGAGCCGCAGTGGCATCCAAAGTAGGAGATTCCGCCTCACCCAAGATCTGCTGGCGGATCATATCATAAGAGTCAGGAAGACGAAGAAGATAACAAACAACCAGGAGTTCCTGGAAGTGTTTGTGCTGGTAGGCCAAGTACGCGGAGAAGGGGCGATTCTGGAGGATTTCAGCACCAAGAACCTGAACCTGCTGATAAGCCGCAGCCGGTGACATGGAAGGGCGGGCGAAGAGGTCCACATAGAGAGTATAAATGCGGGACGTCTGGCCCCCCTTAGAATAGAGAGCAGCGAGGTGATGCCAGGCGGCCTTGACCGTCTCATCATGGCGAATGACGGGAAGGCACTCATCAGAAAGGCTGTTGGCCAGCCAGGTGCGAACAAGAGCATCACTCGCATCCCAGTCATCAAACTCAGGAGAGGTGCGAGGAGGAGGGTCATCGGTGAGGTGATGACGCTTGCGTTGAGAACGGAGGAGAAAGGTGAAAGAAACGCTCCAATCGGGATAGTTGGAGCCAATAAGCTTGGAAAGGGTGCCAAGGTTGCCCGAAGGAGGAGGAGGAGAAGGAGCTGCAGGAGTAGTGGTGAGACCGGAGGTAGTAATAGAACCCGGCAAGCAGAAGAAGCCGCGCGAACAGGAGCGGTTAGGAAACAGAAGAAGCCGCGCGAACAGCAGCGGCTAGAAAGAGGTCAAAGACACAGCGGGGAAGAGGTCGCGCGGACTGAAAAGGCCGAGCGAAAAGAAGAGAGGAGAAGAGCAGGTGATCGCGACCAAGATGCAGGTAAGAAAGGTACAACCCGCACGGTCAGGCAGATCACAGCAGCTGCTAGAAAGCGGTCAAAGGCACAGCGGGGAAGAGGTCGCGCGAACTGAAAAGGCCGAGCGAACAGAGAATCCATGACAGGTTTTTGCTCAGGTGCCCTGCCACCAAAGAGTTTTGCTCAGGTGCCCTGTCACCAGAAGATCTATTTTTCTAAGGGGGATCTAGCAAACCTTTGAGATTTTGATCAGGTGCCCAAAAACCAATCTCAAGTCTTTTGATCAGGTGACTTGTGAACCAAATGGTTACCTTTTGAAGGAAGTTAAAACCATGTACACAGTGAAAGAAAAATGAAAATGATTTTGTCTTCTTTGTCTCAAATCTCTGAGAAGACTAGTGGATTGTTGATGATGTCAAAGCTCCGCCTATGTTGTGTAGATGATCAGGAGATGGAAGCTTTGCTTCAGGGTGTAGGACTTCAAAGTTAATGTTGTTGTTCAGTAAAAATTTCAGACTCATATTTTATTTGTTGTCTCTTGAAGGCTCAAAGCAGATGTTGAAGAACTTTGTATGTAAAACTGTATTTGTCCTTCACTTTTTTTGTACTCTATTCTACATTCCTTAGCATATGCAATTTTCTGAAGTAGTATATATATCCTAGCAGATTTCAAACCTTTGAATTTTAAAATCTTTCCTTGAAATTGTCTTCATAATCTCTGGGAGTTGGAATGGCTCAATTTGTCTTGAATGCATTTCCATAACTGTCCTAGTAATTTGGTATGGTAATATCTCTGTGAAATCTATAATTAATGATGCATGGTAATGGTTATATTCATTGGTAATACTATGCATTAATTATTGGAGTATTACTTAACTGAATTAATTTGAAATAAATCTGTCATTAGTTGAACTAAAAAACTGTAGAGAATTAGTCAAACAGAACCTTGAAGGAGTTAGTCGAACCCAGCAAATTTTCGTCGACCTGAGCTCCAAGTTGGTTGAGCTGATAACTCTCTTTCGTCGAGCTATGCTCCAATATCGTTGAACTGAATAATTTACTTCTTCAATCTGAGCTCCAAGTTCGTCGAGTTGATAACTCTCTTTCGTCGAGCTGAGCTCCAATATCGTTGAACTGAATAATTTACTTCTTCAATCTGAGCTCCAAGTTCATCGAGCTGATAACTTTCTTTCGTCGAGCTAAACTTCAAAGTAGAGAAAGCAGTTCGTTCACCACAGCTTGGCTTTTGTCGATCTCAACTACGAGAAGAAACTCTGAGTTGGTCGATCTGACATCGACGATCATCGAACTTAGTTCAGCTTTTGTCGAACGGCTTTTTCTGCATACTTTTAACTGCTTTTCTCTAAAGTCTTCCGTCTCTGAAGTCTTATTAAGGTAGGTTCCAACAATCTAACATCATGTGACTGACCTTGACCCTATAAACATCCTATGACCCTAAACTATACATGTTGGGTCATTTAATCAATCCTAATAGTGATCCTAGCTCAAATCACAAGTTTGGTTCCAACAAAGTTGAATGATAAGAAATTGAAACCCTAAATCTATTGAGATTTTCCTCCTTGCAAAATTCAGCCATCCTCCCTCTCCTCTTTCTCCCATCTCTTGGCCGGCGGCAACCTCCATCCCCCTCTCTATTTTCTCGGCCTCCACCTCTGCTTCCCCCCTCAAGTTCACCACCAAACAGCCCCTCTCTTTCTTCACTAAATCGACCACCACATCACTCTAAAATTTCTGCCAACCCTAGCCTTCCACCCTCAAGCTGGCCACCCTTCCCCCTCCTTCATTCTCTTGGCCATCCACCACCACCACCCATCCCGAGCACACTCCTCCATCTATAAATAGGGGTAGCATCCCTTTGATTTGTGTGTTGTCCGAATCGGGTAGGTCCTATTCGCTTGAGCGATCATTGGCATATAGCTCCATTCAATCTATAAATAGGGGTAGCATCCCTTTGATTTGTGTGTTGTTAAATTAGTTAAATTATCAATAGAATTTTAGGGAGATCCCGCACGCTACGAATCTATCTTAAATGACGAACCCAATAGCATGTAGTTTAATCTGTCGGGCCCATTGGCCTTCATCAGGAGATCACACTGGGTCAGAATACCGAGATAGAGACTAAATTCACTGGTATGTGAGGATTGCGCAAGATAATGATCTCTGCTCTCCAAGTAGTCAAAGTTGTTTGAAAGGGCGCGGAGTTATTCTTTGCTCTTATAGGGGATGTTGAGCCAAAATCCAGCGTGAGTGATGTTCTGATTGTATTAGAGTATGCAGATGTGTTCCCGAAGGATCTTCCGGGGCTACCACACCAAAGAGAAATTGAATTCTCTAACAAGTTGGTGTCAGGTGTGAAACCTGTGGCCTACTCACCGTACTCTATAGCGCCAAAGGAAATGGTGGAACTGAAAGTCTAGCTGCAAGAGCTGCTAAAGCAAGGATATATATGCCCAAGTATGTCACCTTGGACCATACCTATCCTCTTTGTGAAAAATAAGGATGGTAGCCTGCGTTTGTGCGTCGATTAAAGAGAACTAAACAAGCTGACGGAGAAGAATAAGCATACAATACCACAGATTGATGACTTGTTCGATCAGTTGGCTGGATTAATGGTATACTCAAAGCTAGACCTGAAGTTTGGCTATTACCAATTGCGAATTCATGAATGTGACATTCCCAAGACAGCGTTTGAAACACACAACGATCATTACGAGTTCATGGTAATGTCGTTTGGTCTATCTAATGCACCATCAGTGTTCATGGACCTAATGCACCAAATCTTTTGAGAGTACTTGGACATATTTCTAATCATCTTTAATGATGACATTTTAGTGTACTCTCAGTATGAAGAAGATCAAATGAACCATTTGCTGATGGTGTTGCACACCCTAAGAAGAATCAAGCTCTATGCCAAGTTCTCAAAGTGTGAGTTTTGGCTGTCGTCAGTGGCCTTTCTTGTCCATGTGGTTAGTGGATAAGGTATAGCAATGGATCCAGTGAAGATAGTTACGATACAAGAGTGGCATGTTCTCTCTACTATAGTTGAAGTATGGAGTTTCTTTGCACTTGCGAGCTACTACAGGCGCTTCGTGGAGAACTTTTCACGGATAGCCATACCTCTCACCACACTTAGAAGAAAATATCAGATGTTCATTTGGATGTCGGAGTGCGCGCTACCTTTTATATAGTTGAAGGGTTGTTTGACCACGACGCCTATTTTGACGTCGCCTTGTAGTACAGATGGTTGTGAAATTTATAGTGATGCATTAGGGAGCGTCTTAGGCTGTGTACTTCTTTAGTTTGGTAAAGTTATAGCATATGGCTCAAGCCAGTTGAAAGTGCATGAGCGGAATTATCCCATCCATGACTTGGAGTTAGCGTCGGTGATTTTTGCACTTAAACTATGACATCATTACTTATATGGCATGAAAGTAGACATCTACACGGACCATAAAAGCCTTAAGTATCTCTTAGATTGAAAATATATGAACATGCGATAGCGGAGATGGATGGAGTTCCTCGGAGACTCTACCTTCCAGATTCATTATAATCCCGGGAAAGGGAATGTGGTCACGGATACCTTGAGTCGGCGTGCTCCGGTAAGTGCAAATTGGTTGCAGATGCATAATGAACATCTGATCCAGGAGTTGGACAACTTATACATTTCTTGTGTTGAGAAGGATACCACTGCAAATGCATGCCTAAACTGGATAGAGGTTCAATACGACCTCGCGGATAGGGTTCGGCGAGCAACGAAAATCGATGAAAGTCTACAACATTATGCAACAGATGGGTCAAATGACCAATTCTCCTTGGATGATGGCCTTTTGCAGTAAGATGGTTGTTTGCGCATACCAGATGTGGGTAAACTACATGAGGAGCTGATGTATGAAGCACATTTTACCAAGTACTCAATTCACCCAGAGAGCAAGAAAATGTACAAGGACATGAATAAGGTGTTTTCGTGGCCAGTATGAAGAAAGACATAGCCCATTATGTGACAAAATGTCAAATTTGTGCCTTAGTGAAAGCTGAATGCTAGAAACCTGGAGTTTTCCTGAAGTCATTACCAATCCTGGTATGAAAGTTTGATGACATTTTTATGGAATTTGTGCATGGACTGTTGAGATCTCGGAGCGGAAACGATGTCATATGTGAAGGATGGTATGAAAGATACCACCCCTGGTTAGACTGTTTAACTCTAGAGGGGGTGAATAGAGTATTTTAAAACTCTTTTTAGATTTTTATTGCGGAATTAAAATAGTGATACTTATAAGTGTAGTCAGATAGTGCAGAATAAAACTAAACTATTTAGCATGAAGCACACAATAAAAAATAAGAGAGCATCACAGACGACACAAGAATTTTATAGTGGTTCCCCTAAAACTTGGGTACATCCACTCTTCTACCACTCTGATAGGAATCCACTCAGGTTTTTGATCAGGTGCCCTGTCACCAATCATGTTTTTGCTCAGGTGCCTGTCACCACAAGATCTGCTTCAGGTAGATCAGGAAACACTTCAGGCTTTTGATTAGGTGCCAGAAAACCAAATCATGTCTTTTGATCAGGAGACTTGCAACCAAGTGTTTAACTTTTGATGGGAGCTAGAACCCTGTGTACAGTGGGGCGAAACAAATAAAACTATATGTTGTCTTCTCTTTTCACAAAATAACTGAGAAGACTTGTGGATCCTTGATGGTGTCAAAGCTCCCCCTGAGATGAGGTTCTGTTCAGGAAGATTGAGAGCTTTATAGGGTGAGTAGGTCTTCTAAAAATTTCTCCAGAAAGCTGTAGACAGATTGAAGCTGATTGTCTCTTGGAAGCTTGCAGGAAGAAAAACAGTTGATGAAGACAGAGCAGAATTTTTGAAATCCTTTTGCATTAAATGTTGACTGCCTGGACAATGTAATGCGGCTGGAGAGAATATCTGCATTAAAGAATTTCCCCAACTGTCCCATTAAAAATAGCAAGTAATATTCCCGATGAAGACCATAATAAATACTGCCACTAACGACTATATTCAGAGAATATAAGCATTAATTACTCAGGAATTACTGCTATAGAATAAGGAAAAAATGAATGAAATTTCCAATTCTGGAACTGCACAGGAATCGTCGACCAAAGAACAGATTTCGTCGACCTGAGATCCAAGTTCGTCGAGCTAAGAAATCATGTTCGTCGACCTGAGAAATTTTGTTCGTCGCCCTGAGAACCAAGTTCGTCGACCTGAGATCAGCTAATTGCTTCTCTGAAAAACTTCCCAATTATATGCTCCAAGTTCATCTAGTTGATAAAATAACTTCGTCGACCTGAGTTTAGAGAAAGTATTCTGGACTTAATGTGTTGAAGTTGAACTTCCAGAATACGTCGACCTGAGCTAGAATATCGTCGAGCTGAACTTAGAGAATTTACTCTGAGATTGTCGAGCAGAGCACAACTTTCATCGAGCTGAGTTCAACGAACGTCGAACTCACTTTCTGAACTTGATTTTCTTCTAAGTCTTTGAGTCTTCTGCTGTCTTCAGTTGGCTGGTCCATGCAGGGTTGAATCTAATGACTTATCCTAAACTCTAGGACACAGTGACATGACCCTGGCTATACATGGTGAGTCAAATATCCTAGATAGTGAAGCTAGCCCAAATCAAACTAGGGATCCAACAATCTCCCCCTATTTGGGTGAGGTCACTAATACAAATGAAATGAAAACATTCACAAAGCAGGAGGAAATATATCTGGTAGAAAAATTAAAACATGCAGCAGATATTTACAAAGTAGCTTTTTGACAATAAATAAGTAAAGAATTTTAGACGAATATAAACTAAACAGAATATATATCATTTCTTTTTCTTCAGCTTCTCCTTTAGCTTGTCATCTTTATCTTGGTCAGCAGGCTGTGTGAACTTGATTTCTCTATTGGGATTAGCTGCTTGCTTCTTGGACATTGTCATATCAGTATCTTCTATAATATTCAGAGATGTAGCTCTACGCACAACACCCTCTAGATGTAGGTTCATATAAGCATCAACATTAAAGAATTTGTTTTCTTTTTCATACCTTTTTAATTCTTCTTTTTTGTATTTAGACATTATGGAATATTGTGATGGATCTTTTTCTTCAGCTTTAGCTTTATTTATCATTGAAAGTCCAACAAGTTCATGGAACATAGACATTTTAGCAGTTGTCTCTGTCTCTGGATCCACAAAGGGAATGGGAGGAGACTCTGGCCTTTTAGGACTGTCAGCTTTTTGTTGTTTAGGATCTTGTTGTTGTTGTTGCTGATGTTATTGTTGTTGTTATTATTGAGGTTGTTGATGTTGTTGTCTACTTGAAGAGTACCTCTGTTGGATGCTTCCTTGAAATGATGAGGATCTACCTTGATGTCTGTGGTAGGTTTGAGCATATAAGGTAGACCTCTGAGGAGTATTGCCTGAAACACCAACAGCAGGTGGAGGAGGAGGAGGACCTTTCCTGTGCCTCTGAGGAGGAGGAGGAGAATATCTCCTACTTTTCTTTCTTTCCTTTTGCTGATTCTTTGACAAACACATCCAGGCTGGCATCCCAGGGTATGGAGTAATTTTTTGAAGGATATAATAAGGTGTATCATGTGTGGGATTTGGCTTGGGAGCAGCAACTAGAGGAGCCTTTCTTTTCTTTGAAACGTTCATCTTGGCAGAGGGACTATCATCAGAATCATCAATATCATCATCATCTTCATCATAGGAGGATCCCTGAGTATTATCATATAAATAATCCAGATCTTTCAGAAGATCTTTATCAATTTTCTTTTCAGCCTGAGGCTGTACTTGAGGTTCTAGAACTGGAGCAGTTGTTTCAGGGATAGGTTCAGCAACTGTTTCAGGAATATGTTCAGCAATTGAAAACTTTTCTGCTTCTATATCTGCCATGATTATCTCATCCAAATCAGGAAGAGGACTATCATCCATCTTATAAGTTGGAGCTGAGATGGTTTCTGGAGAAGAAATTTCCTTGGAAGGGGATACTGTTAGACTCTCAGTAACTGCGAAACTATCCTTAAGTTGCTTGGCAACTGTGGGACTTATTGGTGTTGTATATGGTACAACAACCAAGGAGGGCTTTAGGCAGACAACTGGAAGAGAATTTAAATAGATTGTATCAAAAGAATTTAACAAACTGAAGAGATCAACTATGGGATTGACAATGCAATCACCAACAGGAATTATTTCTATAGGTTGTATAACTGTATCTGTGCAGAGAATATCAATATCTTTAACTATTGTATCTATAACCATATAGATATATGTATCTGTTTCTTCTTCTGCTGCTGCTGAAATTGGAGTTGCTTCTTCACTGAGCATCTCCCCCTGTCAGATTTCAGTGTTAGCTGGAATCAGGCTCCTAGTAGAAGAAGTAGGGATAGATGAAGCAGTAAAGAGAGCAGCAAGACAAGAAATGGAATTTGCAAGAGGTGTAATAGCCTCTGCAATAAGTGTCCTAATCACTGTCGGGATGTGCTCCAGGATGGAGGACAGGGAGGGAGAAATAGTATCCATAAACTCAGGTGGAGTTTGAGTGGATACAAATGGAGGAGCAGAAGGAGTGACATCTGGTATGATGTCATCCTGTGGAGATGATCTAGCAGGGGATGGTGTTGGACTGGGAAGGTCATGGATATTAGAAGTAGGTGTAGATGGTAATGAGGTGAGTAGATTGAAGGTGGGGGATCACAGGAATAATTCAGTGTGAATGTCTTATAGGTGGGATGGAAGTGGAGATTGAGGAGGTGTGATATGTTGTGGAGATGGAGTATGTGTTGGCAGATGTGTTGGTGAGGGGATTGAGAGGACTGGTTGTTGCAGATTAGGAATGATGATGGCTGGGGAGATGGAGGAGTTATTGTTGTAAGAGATGTTGTTGATGGAGGTGGTGGAGGAGGAACTTCTTTAGCACTAGGGTGGGTAATGGTTGTTACAGCCCTGGTGCCCTCAGAAGGCCTGGAGGAGGAGGAAGCCTGGGATAGCTTGGTGATTCTCCTCTCCCATCTGCCAAACAGGGCAGAGGTTAGCCTTTTGGAGGCATTGATGAACACTGTTGTGGAAACAAGATGTTCAGATGCCTTGTCTTGCAGAAATATCCCCAAAACCCATCCAAAACATACCTCTTTCTGGGTATTCCTCTTTTTAATCAAATCAAACAATAACTTGCCCCAGTTTATTCCTTTCTTATCAACCAAGACACCCATCACCAAGAACTGGTGCCTGGTGATATAGTCATGTGCTGTGTGTTTGCTCAGCAGTACCTTCCCGACTACATCTTCTAATAACTAGTATTCATCAGACAAGTTCTTCTTTAGCAGATTGCTAGGGTTATCTCCAGAATGACACATTTTTATTAACATATTATTATATTCCTCAGAGTCCATTTCTATCTCATAAGCACCATTCAGAAGACCGAAAATGTTGGTTAGTACAGTAGGAGTGAGGGAGACTTGATTACCAGAAATATTTCCTATCATGTTATCTTCAGATGTTGCGGAAGTAAAGACCCATTCTTTGACTTCTGTCATTGCAATCTTGATTCTAAGTATCATGAACTGCTTAAGATGTTGATCTTCAAATACCTTCAGAATTTCTACAAAGATTGCGTCGGAATGCTGGAATGAGTCAAAATCAATATCAAAACCCATATCAAATTTCATTGTGGAAAGTGCACTCTCCGGAATTGCCATGAGTGCACCTGTAAGAGAGAAACAAAGATCAATTGCAAAGGAACTGAAAGCGTGGGACGGAGGTCAAAGAAAACCTAGATATAAGGCTTTCAGAATATGAACTGCCAGACTCCGTTTGACAAAAAAAGAAAAGATCTTTGATCTGAGTTCGATAAAGTATTTTAATAAAAAATGAGTTCGTCGATCTCAGTCTAAAGAAGACAAATAAATCGTAGATCAGAATTCGACGAAAAATTCACTGAAGCAAGGATCGTCGATCTCCATTCGATGAAAACTGTTTCACTAAGAAGTGATCGTCAAACTCCGTTCGACGAACTCTTCACGAGGGGTTCACAGATCGTCGATCTCCGTTCGACGAACTGTCAACAAATCGTCGACCACAGACAAAATTTAAATTAACTCATCTTCAATGATCATTCATAACTGATTTAAGAAAAATAGATGTTTCTTCTCATGCAATGGCTTGGTGAAGATGTATGCCCTTTATAAATTAGTGGAAATAAAGACAAGATTAATTTTCTTTTTGTCTACGTAATCTCTAATGAAATGATGCCTTATTTATATATGTTTTGTCCTACTATGATGCACTGGATTTTATGCTATGGATATAGCACTAATACTATCACAATATATAGTTCAATTATTTAAGTTGTATCCATAATCCAGTTGTAACGCCCCCAGTTTTTCTGTGTTTTGTTTGATCAATGTTTGGCGTTACGATGAAGCGTTTCTGGCCTTTTGCCATTGTTAGAGTGTGGTCTTACATCTTTAGGTTCCTTGAGTGGCATATTTGTAGCCTTTTTGCAGGATTCCCCATCTAGCCGGAGTCTATTTTGGTCACTCGGCTGAGCCTCTTAGGGAATGCTTATACTTTGGCTTCGGAGGTGTTAGCTCAAGTGTTTGATCGTCGGATGTTGTTTTCGACTTCGCTGTTGTTTTCGTAGCTTGGGTGTTTAGCTACGGTGAGAGTTTTGTCGAAATATGAGGTCATTTGTTTTCGCGTCGTTTTGACGCTTGCTTGTTAGCTAGTAGCAGTAGCTTTTGTTGTGCATGTCCTTGAGTGGCCGAGCTTGGTAGGGTTGGTGCCCAGTTTTTAGGCTAAGTGTTTAGCTGTTTTCATTTCATGTATATAAATAAATAAATATATATATATATATATATATATATATATATATATATATATATATATATATATATATATATATATATATATATATATATATATATATATATATATATGTGTCTACTTGTGTCTGGTGTCGACACTGTTGTGTCGACTGGTGTCGACACCATTTTGTCGACACCGTAGTGTTGTCTGGTGTCGACACTTTGTGTCAACACCGCCATGCTGTCTGGTGTCGACACATTGTGTCTACACCGCCGTGTTGTCTGGTGTCGACACATTGTGTCGACACTGCCGTGATGTCTGGTGTCAACACATTGTGTCGACACCGTCGTGCGTCTGGTGTCGACACATTGTGTCGACACTGTTGTGTCGACCTTGGTCTATAGTGTTGTTTTAAATAGGGTCGTCTATTATCTCCACGTTTTTCCTTTTCCCGAGCTGCTGCTAGCTTCCAGCGGGTTGTGCGGGAGGCGGAGGCGCTGGAGCTATGGCCGGAGTTTTCGGGAGGATTTCAGCTCGGTTTCCTCGTGTGTCTACAGATTTGGCTTGCTCTCGTCTGGATCTTTCTTCCTAGGTAAGTTATGCATGTTCTACGACTGTTTCTAGGAGTTAGGGTTTTCGATTTCTCTTCTTCTTCTCTTAAGCCCAGTGTTTTTACTCGTAGGTGGCCAATCTTGCCGCCAAAGCCAGGTTTCTTGTTACAGCTGCTGCATCTTGGCGGTGAGGCAAGTGGCTCCTTGCCCTTGCCGATTTTGACCTCCTTTTTACTTGGTTAATTGCCGTAATTAGCTCTATTATTTTTCCTCTAGGAGCTAGTGCACCAGTGCTTCTTCATTTCAGCCATGTCTAGTTCAGGTCATCTAAGAATTTGGGCTAATCTCTCCTTGTTTATTCTCGGTTTGGTGTCCAGTTGTAAGCTGGAGGTAGGGTATGGCTGTATTTAGCTGTAGTATAAGTCAGATAGCTGTTGTGGCCGGGTAGAAAGGGTAGAAGAGAGAGTTGGAATTAAATTTCCAACTCCCTGTTTCCAAGCATTGAGGTTTTAGCTTTTAGTCAGAGGTTTGAGCTTAGGCAGAGGTTTTGGAGTTGGAATTAAATTTCAAACTCTCTGTTTCCAAGCGTTGAGTGAGTGGTCCTCACTCAACGCCTTGGCTATTAGGCTTTTTGGCATGGAGTGTGGTGAACTCACTCAATGCCGAAGTTAGTTTCTACGGCTAAGTAGAAAGAATTGACATCATTGAGTGAGTAGAGCTCACTCGACGCCGTCATCCAGCGTTGGTTTTGCGGCTAAGTTATTTGGCATTAAGTATGTGGAGCTCACTCAACACCGCGTCGAGTGGACTCGACGCTTTACCTTGGGTTGGTGTCCTTCCTTAGGATTGTTAGTGGATCTTCTCCATAGGGGAGGGGTGTTTTGTGTTCAGCTAGTTCTTTGGCATGCCGACTCTTGGGTTGTGGCAGGTGGTGGAGTTTTGGTACCTCTGGAGGGCTGTTTTTATGTGGGGAGTCGTGGCCACCACCTTTATTTGCCCCGGCTTGGGCTAGTGTGTTGGCCACCCTAGGCCTGCCACTGTTTGACCCCTTAGCCATTTTTGGATCTGGTTTTGGTTATGTACTCAGATCCATGTTTTGACCCCTGTCATTAACCCACAAAGTTAGGATTGTTAGTTCCTTTCCTTGCTTATGGCTTTTTCTTTGGTACATGTTATATGCCAGGTTGCTGCTGCAGTTTCTTTTCTTTTGCAGATCATGTTGCTATTGTACTCACACTTGGTGTGTTTTATTTTATTGTTCTTTAGATAGTGTTCTTTTCTTACTGTCCTGATTTTCTTCTTCCGATAGAATTTATTGTTGTCGGCTGGTAAACCCTTCTTTACCTGTTCTTAAAGCTAATTCTCTATTTATTTTTGACTATATTCTTGCTGAGTTGTTCTTTACTTGAATGCCTCAGGTCCAGGTTGTAGCCGGTTGAGCGGCTAGATCTTTTAGTGGGTTTTACTGATAACCTCCTGGGTAGCTGAGGTTTCCGATCTTCATCCTTGTGAGATAGTTATTTTCCTTTCTGTATAGACATGCATACTCACCAGTGGGTTCGTGTCAGGTTGTTGACGCCCACTGGTGGCTTTCTTATGATGCTGGGTAAGAATTAAAACTGCTACTTTTGTCTATTGTTGGTTGTTTACTTGTCTTCTGGGAAGGATTTATGCTAGGTTGCATGTTAGGTATTTTAAACCCTAAATTATTACTACAAGTATCTCATGCACATCATGTTTATAAAACTAAAGCACTATTTTTCCTTATGCATAGAGACTATCCTTTTTATATATTCTATACTAACCTTAGAGCCGTGCATACCATGAGTCATCCCTCGGGGACGCTTATGCTCATTTAGGATGTCAAAATAACTTAATAAAGTATTTTCCGCTGCGAATAAATATATATTTTTAATCGTGGACTAGCTGATCCACTGTGTCGAGGGATACGACCATTAAATATAACTGGTTTTCTTTCATATTAAAATATGAATATTCCTTAAAAATCTAAAGTCTAGAGTTTTGCCTGAACGTGTGCAGTTATCCCCTGCACGACGTGGCATCACGACACATATTTTCTCTTACTCTGATACGATTTTATTGTTGAGAAAATGCGAGTCGTGACAGTTGATATCAGAGGGAGATTGCTTGACAATTGGTCGGGCAACCTTTCCCTTAATTGTATTAGTAGTTTAGCGTCATACCATACACACACTGATATATCATCAGTACGTCTTAGCTGAAGCAGGAACACTACACTCATAAGCATGAATAGAAGTATACGACGCATATTATGTCGTATGGGATGCATCATATGTGTTTGTATATGGATCCACCGTAGGAGGAAACATGTAAGGGTTATGTAGTATGGGATGCATAACCTCTCCACATGGATGCAGCTAGCACGTTTTCTTTCTTCGTTGTACGCAATGTTATGTAGTATGGGATGCATAGCATTGCTATGCATACGATCGCTCATGGCATGCATTAAGGCCTTTTTAGAATGCATAGCACAACATGCATAGCATAACATTTCATAAGCACAATGTGCCAAGCTAAAGATTTGCATGATGACATACGTACACACATGGTTTTGAGTTAAAAAGAATACAAATACATGCATTCGTGGTCTAAGCACATGAGTTAGTGTGATGGTGGTGGACCATCCTAGGATAAGCATAACATCGTCATGGCAAAAACAAATCCCAAAGCAAGTTTAGCAGTTGAAGTTTATATTTAAGTATGTTTGTCTATACCGGGTAGTTTTGTTCTAGCGTTTGGGCTAGGTTTTGATTCGTATTTGTACGTTCTTAGAATGTCGAAGCGTCGTTCGACGAGATCGACTCCACAATGGGAGGGCGAGTCATCGGGTGCGCAGAGCGAGGCATTGATAGAAAGCCCGCATCAGAGCAATGTGGCCTTATCAAGGCAGTTAGTGAATATGCAGGCCCAGATTCAGTCTCTTGTAGCAGTGGTGGAAGGACAGACTCTGAGAGTTCAGGACCCCGCTGAGGGTGTAACTGTTCCTGCCCCTCCTACTTGTTGGAACCTTAGGTTCTGATTTGGGTTAGGATCACTATTAGGCTGATTAGTTTGACCCAAAATGTATAGTCTAAGGGTCATAGGGCTCTCCAAGTATTCCTCAGAAAGAATCCCAGAAGAAGTGCAGAAGAATTCCAGAGAAAATCAATTTTAAAGTTCAGAAATTTTAGCTCTCAGAAATAGTCGAACGGAGTTCAACTATTGCAGTCCAGAGATAGTCGAACGGAGTTCAACTATTGCAGTCCAGAGATAGTCGAACGGAGTTCAACTATTGCAGTCCAGAGATAGTCGAACGGAGTTCAACTATTGCAGTCCAGAGATAGTCGAACGGAGTTCAACTATTGTAGTCCAGAGATAGTCGAACGGAGTTCAACTATTGCAGTCCAGAGATAGTCGAACGGAGTTCAACTATTGCAGTCCAGATATAGTCGAACGGAGTTCCACTATTGCAGTCCAGAGATAGTCGAACGGAGTTCAACTATTGCAGTCCAGAAATAGTCGAACTGAGTTCAACTATAGTCGAACGGAGTTCAACTATAGTCGAACGGAGTTCAACTATTTCTGTGTTCAGCTCTAAGAGAACAGATAACTCAGATGCAGGTCAACTATAGTCGAACGGAGTTCAACGATAGTCGAACGGAGTTCAACTATAGTCGAACGCAGATTGGAGAAGCTTTTTAGATTAAATTTTGGTGATTTTCTGTGCAGTTATTGGAGACAGCTGGCTAGAGTTATTCAAGGCTTAATTAAAGAAATTTACAGCTAATATATTTAATGCTAAATATTCTTATGAATATAGCCGTTGGGAGGCTGCATTAAATATGAATCAATTCAGAGGTTTATTGTCAGTTACCTTTCCAAGACAGTTTCCTTTCTTGAAAATGTCTCTGCCGCATCAAACAAGAATTCAAATGACTTTCCTCAGCCCAGTGGATACATATATATATTTTATACAGAAGATAGAAAAGATATATAGCAGAGAGGCTCAGAAATAACAACAAGAGACAGAGAGAGAAAAAGCTTTGAAGAGACAACATATTCAGATTTGTCTACAGAGCTTGCTGGAGATTTTCATCTAGTTGAAGGCCTACACCCTGAAGCAAAGCTTCCACTCCTGAACTATTCTACATCTCAGGGGGAGCTTTGACAACATCACTGAATCCACATAGTCTTCTCAGTTGCTTGAGAAAGAGAAGACTTCCATCACTCTCTCATCCCCACCTCTGTAAAGGGTTTTTCAAACTCCCTTCAAAAGTTTGTGTTTGGTTTTTGAGACCTTATCAAAACTCAGTGGTGGCAAGACACCTGATCAAAAAATCTGGTTTGGTTTTTGAGCACCTTATCAAAAGCTCATTGGTGCCCATGACACCTGATCAACTCATCCTGCAGTGGATTCCTACCAGGGTGGTAGAAGAGTGGATTACCCAGATTTGGGGAACCACTATAAATTTCCTTGTGTCGTCTTGTTTGCTTGCTCTATTTTCTTCCTTATGTGCTGTGAATTTTATTTCATTTTTATTTTCTAAAAACTCTTAAGCATATCAGATCTATCACCTCACTTTAAATTGGTATGAGAGGCAGGTTGGTTAAACATACCACATCTTGGTGGTTGTACAGGCTAACACCTGAATCAAAAGATCCTTGATAGATCTTATTGTTCTTAAGAGTTTTTCATGGCATAAAATGAAGAATGGTCAAGCACTGGACCTCCTAAGTGCAATCTGGACAAGCTTGCACTATGGAAGGCAAGGATTAGGCTTTTTATGAACTCTATTGATGAAGCCATTTATAATTATATTTTGTCAGGTCCCTTTACACCATCTGCAGCTATAGAAGCTCAAAAACAGCTTAAGATGGCTGATGCACAAGCAATGAACATTCTTGCAGAATCAATGTCTGATGAAATTTTCCAAGAGATTGCTGAATGTTCATCTGTAAAGGAAATTTGGGACTCTCTCACAGTAATGGCTGCTGGATCAGCAAAAGAAAGAACATCAAATGCTGATTCCTGGAGTAACTCTGAAGCTTCATCTTGCACAACTGAGGATGAAGAAGAAGCAAGAGCAAGAGAATTTTGTCTAATGGCAATAGATGCATCTTGCAAAAGGTATGATGAAGATAAAGAATCTAACTCAAATGATGATGAAGATCAGGTTATCTCTACCCTTGACTTTTCATCAGAAGAACTTAAAACAGATTTTAAATTATTATGTAACGATCTGATTCAATCTAAGAATGAAATAAAACTTCTTAGAGAGAAAGTAAATAAACTTTCTTCTAAAAACATAAAATTCAATGAAGATTTAGAAATTACTTTAAATCATATAGCCTCATTAAAATCAGTTAAAGATTTTCATAGCAAAGATTTTAAATCATTTCATAAATCATATAGCCTCATAAAATTCAATGAGAAAGGAATAACCCGCACGGTCAGGCAGATCACAGAAGCAAACTGCGAGTCGAGAGACAACACAGCGGACAGACCGCAACGACTAGGAAGTCGGAGCGGCAGGAAAGAACAAGGAGCGCGGCGACAAGAAAACAGGTCGTTGCGACAAAGAGCAGTAAGAGAAGAGAACCAAGAAGAAGCAAGCCGCGCGAACAGGGCAGCGGACAGAAACAAGCCGCGCGGATAGAAACAAGCCGCGCGGACAGAAGAGAAGGCAATTCGCGAATCAAGTCGCAGAACGCGGAAAATAGGCCGCGAACAACAGAGAGCGCACAGAATCAGGAGGAAATGACCGTGTCCTCTGATACCATGTTAGAAAGTAGCGAGAAGAAGCGAAAAGTAGAGAACAAGCGAATAAACTTTTGAATAATTGAAATTTTATTATCCAAAAAAAGATATCATTTACAAAGGTATGACCTCCCTTATATAGAATGGAGGAGATAAGAAGAGAGTATACAAACAATGTGGGACTAAACATTTACAGTACTGAGTGGCTAGAATAATGGAGACCGCACAGGCCGCGCGGTTAGACAGATGGGTTAACCGCTCGGCAACTCCAGCAGGATAGAACAGGCCGCAGAGGTAGACCGATAGACCGCCCGGTTAACAAACTGCTGGATCAGACCGCTAAGCCGCTCGATCAACAAACCGCTAGATCAGACCGCTAAGCCGCCCGGTCTAATACTTCAACATTCTTCAAACATCTGACCTAAAATTCATCATGTCAGAACCCTATTTACTATGGAAACAGGAGGTTTTGGAATTATTCTCCAATGTTAGAGGAGATGCAACAGCTGAGAAAATCAAGATGACTATAAGTGGAATAAGAGTAAAGATAACACCAAGAAGGCTGGCCAAAGCCCTAAAGCTGACAAAGTTCACTGCAACTGATGACGAAGACGAACTATCGCAGGATGATGTAAAGACTGCCATGAAATGGTGTGGGTTGTCCAGGCACTCCACCGGATCAATCCTAAGGATGGAACTGAACATGAAAGGTAAGTTCTTTGTAGATGTCATCGGGAATGCTCTATTATGTAAAACAGGCACCCACGATAAGATATAGAAAAAGATGTTTGACATGATGAGCAGGGTCATATTGACCAGAAGATCTGACTGCGGAAGAATTACATTTGAAAGGATTAATTAATGTATGATTATACCGAATTTAGGGAGAATTCTGCCCCCATCTCTACGGCAAACTATTCTAGAGATTCTGAACATGAAGCTTGGAGTAAGAATACATCACATGAGAAGAATGGACTTCAAGATGCTGGAAAGGTGGGACAGGGTACATCAACCCCATGGACTATCAGCTGTAGAAAATTAAGGAAAGAACATAGCTGCTTCTGATCCCATCTCCTCTAGCAACTCTTCTGATGAGGAAGAACCTCATAATCTAGAACTGACATCTTCTGCTGAAGAGTCCAGGAAGGACACGAACACTCAGGTATCAGCCTCTTCATAACGTACCCCACTAAGTCTTGTAAGCAGACACAAGTCATATACTGTTCCTGAGGATGATGTGCCAACTGCTGAGATGGTTGGAACAGTGTCAAAGGAAATTGTTGACAAGATCTCTGCAAGGATGGAGGAAGATGCTTCCAGACTTGATGATACAGATGGGCATCTGCCTATGTCTGATGATGCTGATGTTCCTAGGCCTCAGAGTGAGGGAGAGATAAAACAAGCTTCAAATAGGGAGGTTACAATGTCTGGAGAAGTGCAACCCATCAATTAGGAAATGTTGAATGCACCATTTAAGGGGGTAAAATGGGCAGAAGAGATAATGCAGGAAGCATTAGTTGTGGGTCAGCAATTTCAGATCCCCTCTATAAAAATTCAGCCTATAGATGATACTACTACTACTACTACAGCTGACCTGCATACAAATGAAGGCATGGCAGAGGTTGAGGGGGAGATTCTATTTAAACTCCCTGCTCATGAAGTACATGATCTAGTCTTCTCTCAATCTGAGAAAGAGGAATCTAGTCATGAGAAAACGCACTCCTCAGCACATACAGAGAATGACCATTCCAAGAGTGACTCTACTCAAGGAATAGGGAAGAAGCTAGTACAGGAAGCTCTAGATGAAGGCACATCTGCCAGAATAGATCAACTGCCACCAACATTCCTATCCCAACTAAAGGTGTTGCTGAATGAATAGAGGAGATCATTAGAGAATTTTATGGATGAAGCCCTTAAAGATACCAGGAATGATCTGGCAATAGAGATCAAATCTATAAGATTGGAAGTAAACTTGTTAAAAGGAGAAACTGTCAAGTTCTTTACAAGAGTTGCTCCAGTTGTAGACTATACCATGGAGAAGTTGGATGTGTCAAGATAGAATATAGCCATTGTCATAGAAACTCAAAAGATTAAGGCTAATAACTCGGTGACCATTCATGAAAATGATAAAGTTCTGAGGGATGAACATAATACAGCTATCTTTTCCAAGGTGAAAGCTTGAACTAAGCTGCTTGATGGCCGCATGTTGGAAGTCAAAAATCATGTTACTGCTAGAGTGAACTACATAGAAACAAAAAGAACCAAGGGAGGCACCTCCCAGACCATTCAAATAATTGAAGAAGTCAAAAAGTGGGAGAGTGAGGCTATAAGAACTTTTACAGAAAACATGGTCTGGGCTACCAATGTGGTGAGAGGCTCATTGGGAATAGAGCTAGTGTAATATGATAACATCCCAATAATGTATGCTTAAGTGCTAGAGACCTTGAATAAAGTGTATGCTCAGCAAGATCATCAAAGTTATCAGTACATAGAAGAATATGATAGTGTTGGTGACCAATGGGGGAGGGATGTACACTACTGCTGAAATTCCTTCCTTCATTCCCACTGTAGACCTAACACTACAGACAAAAGAAATGACTTCAAATACTGAAATTGAAGAGGAAGTTGGGCTAAGGAAAAAGAGATATAGGGATGAAATGGAGAAAAGGCCTGATTTCGAGCAATGGGGCCCTAAATCCAGATCCATCATTCTGCTTGCTTGGGATCAGGTAAAAAATAAAAGGCCAAACAGAGTAAAATGGTACAGCAAAATGGAATGAGACAAGATGGAAAAGAGGGACACAGAAAGGAGAATTTATTGTAGGAACAAAAATGCCAACCTTCTAGCTCCTGATGCAGTTGAACCCTCCAAATGCTTCCCCAAGCCCTTCAACTATTTTCAAAGGCAGACAAATAAAGCTGAAGTTGAAGTTAAAAGGGAAAAAACAACTAAGGAAAAGGCAGCTGATGAAGCAGACAAGAAGGGAAAGGAGATAGCTGGACCAGAAGACAAACCTGCAAAGAAATCCAAGGGCAATGGGATTGTGATAAGGGAACCTAAAACATGTAAAGTTTCAGGTTCTACTTATAGGGCTAAAGGATCGATGTGAGATTTTGTTTCATACACAAACTTTATAATTCCTTATATGTTAAATGAAATATCATTTGTTATGATTATGATTTTTCTGATTTATGCTGTGTATATGTAACATAAGTATGTTAGTGTATACATTGGCATAGGTTTTGACTTCTTCAAATAATGGGAGATTGTTGGGTCCATTGATCATAATGTCCTGGATTTGAAGAAAGCCTAGCAAATAATGTATACATATGTGGTGATCTAACTTGTGCTCAAGTTTAGTGATTGCAGGATGTCATGACAATAATAATGGGACAGATAGCCTAAGTGGCTAGGTCAGGTAAACACTTAACTAAGATATGGATAGACAGAAATCTGTCTAAGTCCACAGGCATTGAGTGAAGGTTACTCACTCAACGCCAGATGACTTATACTGCTGAGTGGAGCCTATATAGTCAAAGCCAAAGGAGTGGCAAGCTGAGAAAGTGGCTAAGTCCACAGGTATTGAGTGAGGTCAACTCACTCAATTCCATACAGCTAAAGGTTGTGAGATAGGCAAAGCTTAAGATGAAATGAGCAGAAAAGTGGCTAAGTCCACAAGTGTTGAGTGTTGCTCACTCACTCAATTCCATAGCTTCATAATCGTTGAGTATTTCCTTGTAAGTCAAAGCCACAAAATGTTGTGTTGATATTTTACTAAGTCCATAAGTGTTGAGAGAGACAAACTCACTCAATGCCATATGATAAAGCGTTGACTGTATCTCATCCAGTCAATGTGTGTTTTCAGACACAACAATTTGGCTAAGTCCAAATGCATTGGGTGGAGCTTACTCACTCAACACCAAGGAGCAGAAAAATCTTCGCTAAGGCAGAAAGCGTTGATTGAGGCATCCTCACTAAACGCTATCAACGCCATGATTCCGAAAATTTGGCTAAAGCAAAAAACGTTGAGTGAGGCATGCCAACTCAACGCTCTAGACGCTTAAGATGCTAAAGAAGCAGAAAAATAGTTAAGGCAGAAAGCGTTGAGTGAGGCATGCTCACTCAACGCTCTCAACGCCTATATTACATAATGCATGGCTAAGGCACAAGGCATTGAGTGAGCTGTGCTCACTCAACGCTCCCAACATCATGCATGCTGAAAAGGCTACAGAAATGGTTAACGCAAAAGGCGTTGAGTGAGGCTTGCTCACTCAACGTTGTCAACGCCTAGAAAGACAAAATTTTGTTTAAGTACTTTGGCGTTGAGTGAAGCTCATTCACTCAATGGCTATTCTACTGATGCTTGATTTTTGACTAAGTCCATAGGTGCTAACGTCAGCAAGTCAACAAGTAAACCTTATTCAAATTGTTAGCGGTAAAGCTACAGTACATGACAAAAGGCACCGTAAAGCTACTGTACGATGGTTAACATTAAATCAAGATAGAAGCTGGCAATTAATGGTATGCGGCCCACTGCTAAGATAGTCATTGGATTGCAATCAATAAAAGGAAGAGGCTTGTGACAGAAGAAAAGGTTGAAAAAGTAGTTCTTCCTCATCGCCATTGTTGCTGTGAAGAGAAGAACAGAGAGCAAAAAGATTGCAGGTCTAAAGGCTCAACAAGTTAGTTGTTTGCCTTCATCATCGACTACAACAAGATCAGAGCAGATCTATAAAGAGGAGAAAGAAAGTTAGATAGTGTCATTTTCCATCTGCACCAGCAGGTTCTTCACAGATCCAGCGGCATAACTCTGAAGATATCTACTGCAGGCTGTGAAGAAGAAGTTAGGGATGTATCTCCTCTACCCAAGAAAGAAGGAAGATGCAGAACTTTTTTCTGCTAGCTACTTTCAACACAAGTCAAAGAAAGATCTGTATCTTTGTTGCTATGAAGAAGTTGAGTTGAGATTCTTTCAGCTCAGGTAATAGCAAGTTTTGCTGCAGTCATTTCATAGATGCATTAGGAAAAACCCTGGTGATGTGAACAAGAAGTTAGGACAGAGTGTATCTCAGTTAATGTAAAGGTAAACTCAAGAAATATATTCCTGGAGTCAAAGTTTGGCTGAGTCTATCTCAGTCAAGGTAGATTGGCACAGAGAAATTTCTCTTGTGTCCAATCAAGAACCTCACCAAATCACTTCTATCCTATAGGATCCTTTTAGATCTGAGTGGTAGGAGCAAGTTTGCTCTGAGGTAGGATTGTTTTTGTTTATAATCTGAGCTGTATGACTTGGCTTCAAGTGTGATGTAGGTGATCAATTGATCACTGATCTATATGAGAGGAATACTCGCTGAATGTAGGACTTTTGTGTCTGAGGTAGGATCCCTAGTGGATTTGAGGTAGGGTTGTCCTCCCAGCCTAAGTATAGGGTCTTTGGCATGAGGTAGGTGATCTACTGATCATTGAGTTGTAGGCCCTTGTGGCTGAATTGTAGGTCTTGGAGGAGACTGAGAGATCCTGAGGGATCTGAGGTTTAAGCTCCTTGGAGCAGTAGTTTTGGAGAAGTTCCTAGTCCATCAAAATTGTTGGATAGGTGGGAGGGAAAGTAGATGTACCATTGTTAGGGGAACCACTATAAATCTTGTGTGCCTTTTGTGTTTTCTCTGTGTTGGAATTATTGTAGGTTGCATGTCTTGAAAGCAGAATATAATCAGCTAATAAAGCATCCAACTAAAGGAAAATAAATGATAGACACTAAAGACTAAGAAACCTATTCACCCCCCTCCAGGTGATTTAGTTATCCTTGAAATCAAAGACTTTCAAAGAAGACTTTGAAGAACGAGACCGCCAAGTTAGATTTTCTCTCTTTCAAAAGTCGCGGTCATAAATTTAGCAGTTCGAAATTCAAATTGCCTCGATTGTTCAGAATCCATCTACATGCGTCGTTCCATCCAAAGCCGCTTGGTCTTCATGCCTATAGTTTTCAATTGAGCCACAGACAAGAAAAAGCTATCCATATGATTTAAGAGTACGACTGACCGCTTCTTCCATGACCGCGATTTATAAAATCTTATAGTTCAAAAAGCAACTCCACCTTTACCTGACAGAAGAAGATTAGTAGATTTGAGTCTATCTGCAGCGACCAGTTTCTTCATCTCCTCTATCTTCTCCCTCAAATTTCCACTTCTCGCCTCCCTCAAAGACTGCAAAAACTAGCTTGCTAGCCTTCTCTCCAATCACTTTGAGATCAGAAGTGTTCACTTCATTCGAAACAGCCGAAGTGTCCAGAAGTTTGTTCTATTTTTGGAGCGTATCCATGTACTTGAGGATATCACTCAAAGACATGTTAGCCACAGAGTTCCCCTGAGGCTCGTCCGGCTTGGGAGACGGCGTCTCTGAAATCTCAATGACTACTTTTTCATGCGGCTTGAATTGTAGACTAGTCGCTCCGATATTCACGGAAACGTTCTTGTTCCCAGACTTCAGCTTCCTCGCCTTTCTCTCCATACTCTCCTCCAAGGTTTCTTCATGCCTCTTCCTCTGGCACTTTAAGGTAGCAACTATCTTTTTTCTCTGTTCGGATTATGTAGACATAGACAGGTCGGCCTTCTCATCTTCCACATCGATTACTTCAGTGGGAGTGGCAAGGTCGTCCGGCTTGGGAGAGCCCACATTCTTTTCATTCGGCTCATTGACTTCAAGAAGAGGTACACCTGATGGAGAATAGGTGATCTCAAAAGGAGGATTCTTCGCGGTCTGTGAAGGGGATGCTGTAGAAGCCACTAACCATTCTGTTATGGTCTGAGAAGTTTCCGAAATAGTTTTAGTCGCTTTTGCAACTGCTTCAGAAGCCTCCAGTAGGACTCGTTTCTCAGATTCCACCGCGGTCTGATGGTCAGAGCTTTTAGGCTTCCAACTTTTCTTCTTCTTGGATTTCTCGGCAGTTTTCTTCTCGTGGTCTAAGACAGAAGACATGATATCCATTTCGAGAAAGAGTGTGATGGCTTGAAAAACATTAGCCGCTAATGGCGAGAAGCGACCCATGACTGAAGAAAATTACTGAGAAATGAAAAAGTTTAGGGCTTTTATAGGTTTCACAACATTTAAGTCATTCACGATCTCCAGCTAGAACTAACATTTCCAAAATTTCCTTAAATTTACAAATGTGCGAGGATCATGTTTACCCTAGAGCCCGCAACTAATTCAAAGAACTTTCCAAGCCGGGCGGCTTGTCTCTCCAAGCCGCATTTAGTAGCAAGCCAGCTAGTCCTTAGACCTGTGGACAACCCGCATGGAAGAAATCAGCCAAACCGCACGACCTTCATCCTTCAGGCCACCGCCAGAGGCAGACCATATCAAGAAGTCTGAAAGTGTAGGTTAGATCTGAAATACTCTAGAGGGGGGGTGAATAGAGTATTATGCTTACTTCAAACTTTTTACAACTTTTGTTGTAAATCTAGGTGAACAGGTCAGTAAGTAAAAATAAACTAAGCACAACAACCTAGAAATCACAGAACAACACAGCCAAAACAAAAATAAAGGGCAACCAGACGACACAAGAAATTTTATAGTGGTTCCCCAACCTGGGTACATCCACTCTTCTACAACCTTGGTAGGAATCCACTCAGGTTTTTGATCAGGTGCCTGACACCAATGAGCTTTTATTCAGGTGCTCAAAAACGAAAACCTCAAGTCTTTTGGAAGGAGACTTGCAACCAGAATAATTTTGAAGGGAATTTAAACCCTGTACAGGAATTGGAAATAAGGGTGATGGGGTCTTCTCTTTCTCAATATCAACTGAGAAGACTTGTGGATTGATTATAGCAGATTTTTCTCCCCCTGAGATCTTGAGTGTATCAGGAAAGCTGGAGCACTGCTTCAGGGTGATAGGTCTTCAAGGACCTAGATTGTCTGGACCAGAAATTGTTCAGGAATTACTTTGACAGATGGAAACTTGTTGTCCTTTGAAGTTATCCTGCAGAGTTGAAGGAAGAAGACTCTTGATAGTGCTTGATTATTCTTATTCTCCTTCTTGAATATGTTCTCTGGTCAGGTTGATTGCAGTAGAACTTTTTATTTGAGTATGATTGTTCTTCTTTGCAATCTGAATGTCAGTCTGATTGATTGTATTGCTTGTTGTTGTGCTCTGTTACTGCTTCATTCTATTCTCTTATGTTTTGTCTTTTCTGACTGAGGAACATTCAAAATTTGAATGTTGAGCAGTAATTGCAGTAGGCCTTGGAAGGAAACGGCAATCAATAATTTCCCTAACTGTCCCATGGAAAACGGCATGTGATAATCCAAGATTAATGTGCGTTCCAACGGTAACATTCCGGGAAGATCTGGCATTAATTGCTCAGGAATCATCGCCAAGAAAAAGGACGGGAAAAACTGAAGAAGACCTAGTCTGGAATCGTCGACCGAAGAACACAATTCATCGAGCTGAGTTTGAGTTCGTCGAGCTGAGCTTGAGTTCGTCGAGCTGAGCTTGAGTTCGTCGAGCTAAGCTTGAGTGAGTTCATCGACTAGACAATCTTCATTCGTCGAACAGACAATCTTCATTCGTCGAACAGACAATCTTATTTCGTCAAGCTGATAATTATTACTGTCAGACAGTATGCGTCGAACTGAATTCCAAATTCGTCGAGTAGAGTACTATATTTGTCGACCTGGGAAGCTAACTTCATCGACCTGAGAAGCTGACTTTGTCGACCTGAGAAGCTGACTTCGTCGACCTGAGAAGCTGAGAACTTGAGGTTCAAGTTCGTCGAGCTCAGAATCAAATTCGTCGACCAAAGTTTGAAGCTGGACTTAGAAAAATTCTGAAGTTGTCCTAACTTTAGCTTGATGTAGAAAATGCGAGTTCGTCGAACAGAGAACTAAGATCGTCGAGCTCAGCACTAAGAATCATCTCACGATCGTCGAGTGCAAAACTCCTTTCATCGAGCTGAGTTCGACGAACGTCGAACTCATTTCACTTAGTCTTGAAATCTTCTAAGTCTGGAGTTTCTGATAGTCTTTGCTGAAAGCTGGTCCAACTGAAGTTGACTCTAATGACTTGGCCTAGACTCTAGGACACAAAATTGACTCTGGCTATACATGATGGGTCACATCCTAAGTCAGTGAACCTAGCCCAAATCAACAAGAGATCCAACAATCTCCCCCTATTTGGGTGAGGTCAATAACAGAGACTCAAAATAGAAACAAACAGATAAACAAAGCAAGAAAAGAGATATATCTAGCAGAGAATTACCAATACATGCAGCAGATATATATATACACAGCTTTGTTTAAACAGATAGCATAGTTCTGAAAAACAAAAACAGACAGAAATTGAAACAACAATAAAGATTACTTCTTTGGCTTTTTCTGCTTGGACCTGTCTTCTGTTGGTTTCTCTCCTAGTTTCTTGAAAATGATTTCTCTCTTGTGATCTGAAGCCTGAGCCTTTGTCATAGTCATATCAGTTGCCCCAATAATGTTCAATGATGTAGTTCTAGGGAGAACTACTTCTGGATGCAGCTTCATATAATCATCAACATTAAACAATTTATTACCTTTGTCAAAACTTTTCATCTCTTCCTTTCTATACCTTGACATTGTTGTGAATCCAGAAATATCTTTGCCTTCAACCTTGGCTTTATTGATTAAGGATAGTCCAATTAATTCCTAATATCTAGCCATTCTTAGAGTATTAGCAGTTCCAGGATCTTCAAATGGAATTGGAGGAGAGTAAGGCCTTTTTGGGATGTCAGCTTGTTATACTTCAGAGATTTGTTACTGCTACTGCTGTTGATGCTTTTGTTGACTACTTGAGGATGGCTGCCTCTGCTGGCTGCTTCCAGATGATCTCCCAGACTGTCTCTGATATGTTTGCATGGGGGCAAATCTCTGGGATCTAGAGCCACTGACACCGGCTGCTAGAGGAGGAGGAGGTGGATCCTTTCTGAATCTGTGAACTGGAGGTGGGGGGGGGGGGAATATCTCCTGCTTCTCTTTCTTTCCTTCTGCTAGTTCTTTGACAACCACATCAATGCAGGCATTCCCTTGTAAGGTGCAACATTGTGGAGAATATAATAAAGGGTGTCAGTAGTGGGATTTGGCCTGGGTGCTGGAGGAGGAGTACCCTTTCTTTTCTTAGATAGCATCTTCTTTTTCTTACTGGCAGCATCTTCATCTGATTCATCATCATCATCTTCTTCTTCATCACTGTCAGAACCCTGAGGGTTGTCATAAAGAGCATCCAAAGCTTTTAAAACTTTATCGAAAATAACTGCTTTTTCTGTAGAAGCAGGGGCTGAAGTTGAGGATTCTGGAACTGGAGTTTCATCAACAATAGAAGAGGTAACTGTACAGGAATCAAAAATGATAGAGACAGAGCTTTCAGCTGCTGCCTTATTTTCTTCTTCAAGGTCAGATAGAATTAGCTCATCCAAATCAGGTATGGGAGAGTCATCCATAACAAAACTTGGGGCTGAGATATCTTCTGGAATGACTTCTGGACGGTCTGCAGAGATTGAAGCTGGGATAGCAAAACTGTCAGAGTTGCTTAGCAACTTCTGGACTTATTGGGGAGGTGTAGTGTACAATAGCCAAATGTGGCTTAGCAGAGGGTAACTGTACAAAAATAGTATCAAAATTTTTCAACAAAGCAGACAAATTAACTGTGGAATTTAACTAGAAATCACCAACAGGTTTTATTTGCTCAACTGACTCATCCAAATTAATGTCAGTGTCCATAAAATGAATTAACTCAATCATCTCAGAATCAAAATCTGTCAAAATTTCTGCAACTGTATCTGAATCTGCATCTGTTGTAGAGGGAACTACTGGTGTGACAGCTGCTGCTACTGCATCTGCATCTGCTGCAACTTCATCACTGAGCATCTCCACCTGCCTAGGTTCAGGAGAACCTGGAGCCAGGCCCCTGGATGAAGAGGGGATAGCAGATAGGGCAGAAATCTGGGCAGATAAAGAATTGATGGAGGTCACAATAGGTGTAATGGCATCTTGGATGAGAGATTTGATGAGGGGAGTGAGCAAGGTTATGATGGTAGATGGATCAAATGGGGAAGGGGAAGAGGATGGAATAACATGAGTGGATGGAGATGAAGATGGAATGTTGGCATTTGGCATGACAGAGTCTGTGGGTATGTTGTAAGATGGAATGGAGGATAAGTGGTGGGGGATGTTGGGTTTCTCTATGAGGATGGCACAACACTTGTGCACGCAGCGGAAATAAAACATCAAGAAAAACCGAAAGAGATGGGATCGGGCCATTAACGTTGAATCTAGAAGTTAGCAAACAAGTAGGCAAAAATTACATCGGTGGGGTTGAGTCACAACTCAACGGAGATGCTCCAAACTTTGTATTCCTGCTGGTGGCGAGTTGTACGTATAATAGTGTCCACGTTTTTGCAGAAGTCCACACGAGCGGGAGAACACCGAGCTTTCCGTCACACGAAAATCGGGAAGGACGATGACCGCACCTTGCTAAGCCACGGACTGCTAGGTCCGCGCCAGGAAGAGCAGCACCAGCGACAGTCGCCGGAGAAGAGGAGGTCAGCGGAGCGATCACGGCGGCGGCGGAACGCTTCCGTCGGCGGCGGGATTCGGGATCGGCGGAACGAAGAACGGAACTCTTCCGTCGGGTTCGATTCGATCAGAAGAAGTAAACCCGAAAAAACCCTAAGTGTTCTATTTATACCAAAGGTATAAATAAACCTAGGAAAATCGCTATCCGCAGACCACCCAAGAATAAGGGTTCCAGAATCGGCGAGAATGACCAGCCGATCGGTGAGAATCGATCGTCGAGAATCACTAAGGATCGGCGAGTATCGGCTAGAATCGGCGAGAACCAGTCAGCGAGAATCGGTCGGCGAGAATCACCAGCAGATTCGGCGAGTATCAATCGGCGAGAATGCCCGATGATTCACATCGAATCGTAGGTTGATGATTCTCGTCGATCGTCGAGAATCACTGACGATACACGTCGAATAGGGTTGACGATACACGCCGATCGGCGAGAATCAGAGAACTATTCTCGACGATTCTCGTCGATCGGCGAGAATCAGAGAACTATTCTCGACGATTCTCGTCGACCCTCGGCCGACTATTCTTACCAATCCTTCGAGGCAACATTTGCCCAACCCGATGATTCTTTAAGGCAACTCTTTGCCTACAACCCTATTCAGGTCGGTGATTGGTAACCTTTACCAACACAGTCAATCATCCAACTTCTTCACATCTCTTATGTGCGACCCTGCAGGCTCATATCGCGTTCGCAGTGAGATTACATGTTTGATCACTTCTAGATCACAATGGTAACTCCAACAGACTCCCACTTGATCTCAAAAGTATCAAAGCAAAAACCTCACAAATAATGAGCGGCATCTAGCAATGCATCATTGCTCCCCAAGCAATAAGAGTTTATAACTCATAAGCCTTTATGAACAATGTATCAGCGTTGTCTTTGTCCCTTTGTCCCTTACATTCGGAAAGAACTAGAGGCATGGACCGTGTCACCCTCGTAATAGCTCAATCCAAGTTTCTTGATCCAGGACGAACTTCCAGAGAATGGTGAGTCCAATATCACATATTGACTCAACCAAGCATTGCCATGCATTTCTCAGTCCAATTCCATCAAGGGGCCCATGGATGCAACTCCTGTCATACAGAAGGACAAATCCCATATCTGCTCACACACAAACACCCAAATGATTCGTAACATGCCCAACAACCACCCTTATCATCAACCTTTCTCAAGGAAGACTTTAGATGGCATCAAAGCACGCTCTTCCTCACTTGATGAATGCTGTGACTTCAGGTCAAAGGACCACAACACCATTGTCAATTGAGACCTACTCGTGACACTATTGGATGACAATCCACAGAGTAGTCTCAGGTTGGGTCTATCCAGTACAACTTGTTCACTAACAAGTACCCACGTGATGACTTGATATCACAATATCATGACCTGTGAGAACTGGTCATCAGTCAACGCACGTGCTAGTCTCCAAGTACCATCATCACCCTTAGCTTCTATGATGATACTCGACCAGGGACCTTTTAAGAATGAAGCTTCAAATAAATCACAGGCTCTCACATTCAAGTCATGTACTTGATGTCCCATGGAAGCGAGCATTCTAAGGGTATCTATTATGTTAACATTTAACTATCAAATAGAAAAACTCATAATAAAATAATTTGCCATTAATTGTAAAAGAAAAACTAGGTACACTGTTCATCATATGAACAAATAGCCAACAAAATACAAGTTTACATGCAATCCACAAGATTCTCACTAGAGTTGATCATTTAGGTATCGTATACCCATCGATCTAGTATGACCATCATGCTTTCTCTGCGCGAGAGGCTTTGTCAGTGGATCCGCAATATTCTCCTCAGTCGGCACTCTACAAATGTTTACATCTCCTCGTTCGACAATCTCACGAATAAGATGAAACCGCCGAAGTATGTGCTTGGAGCGCTGATGGGATCTAGGTTCCTTAGATTGTGCAATTGCACCATTGTTATCACAGTAGAGAACTACGGGACCAACAATGCTAGGAATTACCTCAAGCTCGCCGATGAATTTCCTAATCCATACAGCCTCCTTCGCCGCATTAGCTGCTGCGATATACTCGGCCTCTGTTGTAGAATCAGCAACTGTCTCTTGCTTGGAACTCTTTCAGCTCACAGCTCCTCCATTCAGGCAAAACACAAAACCTGACTGAGACTTGGAGTCGTCTCTATCAGTTTGGAAGCTAGCATCTGTGTAACCACTTACAACGAGATCTTCCTCTCCACCATACACCAAGAACACATCCTTAGTCCTTCTCAAGTACTTCAGGATATTCTTGACTGCAATCCTGGGACACTCACCGGGGTCTGACTGATACCTGCTACTCATGCTCAAAGCAAAGGAGACATCGGGTCGAGTACATAACATCGCGTACATGATTGATCCAATTGCCGAAGCATATGGAATCAACTTCATGCGGTCCTTATCTTCACAAGATTTTGGACACTGGTCCTTAGAGAGATTCACACCATGAGACATGGGCAAAAATCCTTTCTTGGACTCAAGCATGTTGAACCGTTTCAACACCTTTTCGATGTACGTACTCTGGGTCAAACCCGGCAACTTCTTCGATCTATCTCTATAGATCTTAATACCGAGTATATAAGTCGCTTCACCCAAATCCTTCATTGAAAAGCAGTTCCCTAGGTTGTTCTTAACAACTTTCAGGGTAGGAATGTCATTCCCAATCAACAGTATGTCATCTACATACAATATCAGGAAGACTACAATGCTCCCACTAATTCGCTTGTAAACACAAGACTCATCTTCATTCTTAATGAAACCAAACTCTTTGATTTTCTCATCAAAACGAAGATTCCAACTTCGAGAGGCCTGTTTCAGTCCATAAATGGACTTATTCAGCTTGCATATTTTAGTGGCTTCATCTGGGGATACAAAACCCTAGGGTTGTGTCATATACACTTCCTCAAGGAGGTTTCCATTAAGGAAAGCCGTTTTGACATCCATCTGCCAGATCTCGTAGTCATAATACGCAGCAATAGCAAGCAATATCCTAATGGACTTTACCATGGCAATAGGGGAAAAGGTCTCATCATAGTCAATACCATGAATTTGTTTGAAACCCTTAGCCACGAGTCGCCCTTCGAATGTCTGTACATTACCATCCATGTCGGTCTTCTTCTTGAAGACCCACTTGCACCCTATGGGTCGTACCCCTTCAGGTGGTTCCACCAAGTTCCAAACTTGGTTTGCATACATGGAGTCCATTTCGGATTTCATAGCCTCAAGCCACTTGTCGGAGTCCGGTCCATTCATAGCCTCTTGGTAGGTTGCTGGTTCATCATCATGATCCATAAGCAACACATTACCTATTTGAGACACGAGAAATCCATATCTCTCAGGCTCAAACCTCGGTCTACCAGATCTACGTAGGACTTGTGTTCCCTGAGCAGGTTCTCTAGCTACAACATCTTGTAGTCCTATCTCAGAATTCAATTCCGGTTCATTCACTACATGTGGTTCTTGAACTTCTTCAAGCTCTACCTTTTCAGTCTTTCTTGATAAGAACTCTTTCTCCAAGAAGAAACCAGTCCTTGCGACAAACACTTTGCCCTCAGACGGTAGGTAAAAGTAATACCCTTTCGTTTCCTTAGGATATCCCACCAGATAACATTTATCTGATTTGGGTTCCAGCTTGTCAGGCATTTGACGTCTCACGTATGCCTCATAGCCCCAAATTTTAATGAACGACATACTAGGATGCTTCCCAGTCTATATCTCATATGGTGTCTTCAGAACCGTTTTCGTTGGAGCGCGATTCAATGTCATTGCAGCAGTCTCTAAAGCAAAACCCCAAAAGGAAACAGGCAAGTCTGCATGACTCATCATTGAACGTACCATATCCAACAGAGTACGATTTCTCCTCTCAGACACACCATTATGTTGTGGCGTTCTAGGTGGACTGAGCTGTGATACAATACCACACTCTTTCAGATGATCACGGAACTCATGACTTAGTTATTCTCCACCTCGATCAGATCGGAGTGCTTTAACCCTTTTACCCAACTGGTTTTCTACTTCATTCTTGAACTCTTTGAACTGTTCAAAGGTCTCGGATTTGCACTTCATAAGATACACATATTCGTATCTACTGAAATCATCAGTAAATGTAACAAAGTAGAAATACCCACCTCTAGTCATGGAACTCATGGGTCCGCATACATCACTATGTACAACACCCAAGAGATCCTCAGCCCTATCAGTATAACCAGTGAAAGGAGCTTTAGTCATCTTGCCTAACAAACAAGATTCGCATCGCTCAAATGATTCATAATCAAATGAGTCCAAAAGTCCATCTCTATGGAGCTTGGATATGCGCTTCTCGTTGATATGGCCCAAACGACAATGCCAGAGAAATGTAGGGTTCGAGTCATTTATTCTTAGTCTTTTATTATTTTCTACATTACAGATCAGATGGTCCAAGTTCAAAACATAAAGACCATTAAACAATTGGGCTACAGCATAACAAATATCATTCTTAAATATAGAACAACAATTGTTCTTAATTATAAAAGAAAATCCAATCATGTCCAAACATGAAATAGATATAATGTTTCTAGTTATGGCCGGAATAAAATAACAATTATCAAGTTCTATTACAAGCCCACTGGGTAAAGAAAGACGGTAAACTCCTACGGCTACAGCAGCAACTCTTGCTCCATTGCCGGCGCGGATGTCCACCTCCCCTTTACTCAGCAATCTTCTTCTTCCCAGTTCCTGCACATTTGTACAAATGTGAGAACCACATCCGGTATCCAATACCCAAGATGAAGGAGCAGAAAGGTTTATCTCTATAACGTAAATATTTGAAGCGGAAGTCATACCTCCCCTCAATTTCTGCATACCCTCAATGTACGAAAGACAGTTCCTCCTCCAATGACCAGCCTTGCCACAGTGGTGCCATTTCCCTTCCTTCACCGTGCTTTTCTTTTTCATCAGTGCAGAAGACTTGGGCTCAAGATATGACTTAGGTCCCACCTTCGTCTTCTTGGAACCCTTGGCCTTGCCCTTGCCCTTATGCACCATCAGTATGGGGCTGGCAGGCTTGGCCTTCTTCATGTTGATTTCAGCAGTTCTCAACATGCCTAGGAGTTCGGGCAGTGTCTTGTCTATCTCATTTATGTTGTAGTTCAAGACGAACTGCTCATAATTATCCGGCAACGATTGCAGGATCAGATCCGTGGCCAACTCTTGACCAAGAGGAAAACCCAGCCTTTCAAGGTTCTCTATATACCCAATCATCTTGAGTACGTGAGTCCCTACTGAGTCTCGAACTCCCATCTTGCACTGAAACAACGCTTTTGTGATGTCGAACCTCTCTTGACGAACCTACCCTTGAAACATTTTCTTGAGATGCTCGTCAATCTCCTTGCACCCCATGTTCTCAGGTTGCTTCTGAAGCTCAGAGTTCATAGTGGCAAGCATAAGGCATTCAACATCTAAACCATCGTCAGTATACTTCTTATAAGTATCCGTCTCAGCACGGGAAGAGTTCCCGGTCGGCACCTCGGGGGCTTTTTCTTCCAAGACATAGATCTTTCGCTCTTGCCTGAGAACAATTCTCAGGTTCCTATACCAGTCCATGTAATTTGTCCCACTGAGCTTATCCTTCTCAAGGATGGCTCTCAGAGACAAGGTCGAGTGTGAAACACTTGCCATGGAATTCTACAAGAATTTATGCAGAATAAAATCAGTACAAAAATTTCAAATACAATTTATTTTAATTTGGACTTCAATTAAAATACTCCCACTATTTTATTCGAAATGATAGCCCTCACTAACAATTCGAAGAGTTCATGCGAGCTACTCTCTTAGTGGACAAGATCCGTATTTCACCAACACTATGAGTCTGCTTTGGCGTTCCTCTCACGATGCGGTTATTTAGGTAGGCAACGCTTGCCAATTGCATCCTCATGCAATTCTTGTATGGTTGGTGAATAACTCCTTATTCGCATCCATCATATGGTGCATGCCAACCCTATGCCTCTAGGCACTCAACCTTTGAGGTCACCTAGTTAAGATGGACCCGATGTCGACAGTGGGATATCACAATTATCCGCTCGCACCCTTACCAAGATAGATTAATCCACCTTGCTTTGGCAAGCCCACACTTCATCGATCGAGGCAGGAAGAGTGTCATCCATCGGAAGGCATCCGAACACTTAATATTAGATGAAGGGATTTTAATTATAGGTTAACAATTAACCATGATCAACATTTGATCAATGTGCACATCCAAAGAAAAACAATTCTAAACCACATGCATCCCTTATGTGCACATCCTGACACCATCAACAATTGATAGAAGGAAGGGCTAAATCTGAACATCCGGAAACTTCCAAATCCTCAGATTTACATGCATTGGACAAAGGCAAAGACAACTCAACTTAAAGTAGTAGATAAGCTCATCTCTCTTTGTTGGATTCAAAATACAAAACAAAATCGAGGGATGGTTACTGCTAAGGAGATCACAATTTCTAACAATTAGAAATTCCCATGCATTTCCAGACGTTCTTGGAGGGACACCAAGACTAAATCTAGACATTTAGAACACTTCTAAATCCCTAGGTTTACACGTACTGGAATAACAAACTTCCAATACAATGATCATGCCTGCAACCTCCCTCTGATACCACTGTTGGGTTTCTCTATGAGGATGGCACAACACTTGTGCACGCAGCGGAAATAAAACATCAAGAAAAACCCAAAGAGATGGGATCGGGCCATTAACGTTGAATCAAGAAGTTAGCAAACAAGTAGGCAAAAATTACCTCGGTGGGGTTGAGTCACAACTCAACGGAGATGCTCCAAACTTTGTATTCCTACTGATGGCGAGTCGTACGTGGAATAGTGTCCACGTTTCTGCTGAAGTCCACACGAGCGGGAGAACACCGAGTTTTCCGTCACACGAAAATCGGGAAGGACGATGACCGCACCTTGCTAATCCACGGACTGCTAGGTCCGCGCCAGGAAGAGCAGCACCAGCGACAGTCGCCGGAGAAGAGGAGGTCAGCGGAGCGATCACGGCGGCGGCGGAATGCTTCCGTCGGCGGCGGGATTCGGGATCGGCGGAACGAAGAACGGAACTCTTCCGTCAGGTTCGATTCGATCAGAAGCAGTAAACCCAAAAAAACCCTAAGTGTTCTATTTATACCAAAGGTATAAATAAATCTAGGAAAATCGCTATCCGCAGACCACCCAAGAATAAGGGTTCTAGAATCGGCGAGAATGACAAGCCGATCGGTGTGAATCGATCGTCGAGAATCACTAAGGATCGGCGAGTATCGGCTAGAATCGGCGAGAACCAGTCAGCGAGAATCGGTCGGCGAGAATCACCAGCAGATTCGACGAGTATCAATCGGCGAGAATGCCCGATGATTCACGTCGAATCGCAGGTTGACGATTCTCGTCGATCGTCGAGAATCACTGACGATACACGTCGAACAGGGTCGACGATACACGCCGATCGGCGAGAATCAGAGAACTATTCTCGATGATTCTCGTCGATCGGCGAGAATCAGAGAACTATTCTCGACGATTCTCGTCGACCCTCGGCCGACTATTCTTACCAATCCTTCGAGGCAACATTTGCCCAACCCGATGATTCTTTAAGGCAACTCTTTGCCTACAACCCTATTCAGGTCGGTGATTGGTAACCTTTACAAACACAGTCAATCATCCAACTTCTCCACATCTCTTATGTGCGACCCTGCAGGCTCATATCGCGTTGGCAGTGAGATTACATGTTTGATCACTTCCAGATCACAATGGTAACTCCAACAGGGGAAGAGGAGACTGAGGAGGTGTAGGGATATGTATCTCATGAGGTGAAGCACGGGGTGTAGGAATGTTGGTAATGTCAAGAGGTGGAGATGGAGGTGGAGTAGGCATAGAGGTATGTTGTGGTGATGAAGAAACATGAGTGGGGGAAGTTTGAGGAATTTGAAGAGAGGTTGATGATGGAAGATGAGTTGCTGGAGGAGGTTGTGGGGATGGAATGACCTCTTCAGCAGGGAGGGGAGTGGCCTTTACAGCCCTGGTGCTATCAGAAGTTTGAATGGAAGAGGAAGAAGCCTTTGAGGGCTTGGAGATAGTCCTCTCCCATCTGCCGAACAGAGCGCATGTGAGGCACTTGTTGGCATTTATGAAGATGGTCGGGGAGACCATGCATCCACCAGCCTTCTCTTGAAGAAAAATTCCCAAAATTCTGCCGAAGCAGACCTCTTTCTTGCTATTCTTTTTCTTTATCAACTCAAAGAAGATTGTGCCCCAGTTAACATGTCGCTTGTTAACCACTGCGCACATCACAAGGAATTGGTAGCGGGTGATGTAGTCATGCGCTGAGTGCTTTCCCATTAGCACTTTCCCTACAATGTCCGCCAGAAACTGGTACGCAGCAGATAGTTTCTTCTTCAATAGCTTATTAGGGTTGCTTCCTGAAAAGCCCATTAGCTTCAGCATATCACCAAACTCTTCAGTATCCATGTCCATGTTATCTTCTCTATTTACTAAGCCAAAAATCTCAGACAGAATTGCGGGAGATAGGGAAACAGCAGTACTCCCGATAGTTCCGGTCAAAATATCATCCTCAGAAACAGACGATGTATACACCCATTCTCTTATTTTAGTTGAGTGAAATTTAATTCGCCTGGTCATGAAATCCTTTAGATGAAGTTCTTCTAGCAATTCCAAGATATAAAGAAATATGGGGTCAGAATGTTGAAACAAATCGAAGTCCATATCGAAACCAGTATCAAATTTCATGGCAGCGATGGTGCTTGCTGGAATCGCCATTGATGACCTGCAAGAAAATCACAGAGAAGAACGACGATCAAGAGCAAAAGAACTGAAAGTGCGGGACGGAGGTCGAAGAAAACCTAGATATAAGATTTTCATAATATGAATCGACATTCTCCGTTCAACGAAAAAGAGAAATTCTTCGAACTGAGCTCGACGAAATAAATTATAGACAGATAATTCGTCGATCTCATCCAGGAGAATCGAAAATAGTTCGTCGAACTCCGTTCGACGAAATATCTTCTGAAGCAAAGTTCGTCGATCTCCGGTCGACGAACATTGTTTCCACACATAGAGAATTCATTGATCTCCAGTCGACGAGAATCTCTCAAACTTTCCCTAATTCGTCGAACTCCATTCGACGAACTCTGGAAAATTCATCGAATGCAGACAGAAGTTAATTTAACTATTCTCCATTAATCATTCCCAGTTGATTTATAAAGAACATATGAGTTTTCTCATCCAAGGGCTTGGTGAAAATGTCTGCTCTCTGTAAATCAGTAGGAATATGGATTAAGTTAATTTTCTTTTTGTCTACATTATCTCTAATAAAATGATGTCTTATTTCAATATGTTTAGTACTATAATGGTGAACTAGATTCTGTGATATAGCAATATCACTAGTATTATCACAAAATAATGTTGAATTATTTAAGTTGACACCATATTCTAGGAGTTGGTTTTGTATCCATAGCATTTGTGAACAGCAGCAGGCAGCAGCCATGTATTCTGCTTCTGCAGTTGATGTAGACACAGATGTCTGCTTTTTACAAAACCAGGAGATGAGTCTCATACCAAGGAACTGACAAGTTCCAGAGGTACTTTTCCTATCCACTCTACATCCAACATAGTCAGCATCTGAGTATCCAGTTAACTCAAACTCTGACTCTGCAGGATACCAGAGTCCTAAATTAGGGCAACTCTTTATATATCTCAAAATTCTTTTTAGGAAAATAAGGTGATATTCTTTATGGTTCACTTGGAACCTAGCACAAAGGCATGTGGCAAACATTATGTCAGGTCTGCTAGCTGTTAGGTATAATAGGGATCCAACAATTGCCCTATAATTTTTCTGATCTGCAGGTTTCCCTGCTGCTTCAGAATCCACAACAGCATTTGTAGCCATATGGGTTTTCATTCCTGAAGCATCACCCATCCCAAACTTCTTAATAAGCTCTTTAGCATACTTAGCTTGTGAGAGGAAGATACCATCAGGGAGCTGCTTCACTTGGAGACCAAGGAAGTAGGAAAGCTCACCCATGCTACTCATCTCAAAATTAGAATGCATGAGGTCAGCAAACCTCTTGCGCAATTTGGGATCAGTAGACCCAAAAATAATGTCATCCACATATATTTGTACTAACAATATTTGGTCCTTATGATGTCTAGTGAAAAGGGTTTTATCTATGATTCCTCTTGTAAATTTATGCTCTAAAAGAAAGCTTGCTAAGGTCTCATACCAAGCTCTTGGTGCTTCCTTTAAATCATAAAGAACTTTATGCAGTTTAAATACAAAAGAGGGATAAGTTGGAGAGATAAAACCTGGAGGTTGTTCTACATAAACCTCTTCTTAAAGTACTACATTCAAGAATGCACTCTTGACATCCATTTGGAACACCTTGAATCTCCCGTAAGCTGCATAGGCAAGGAAGATTCTTATGGCCTGTAACCTTGAAACAGGGGCAAAGGTTTGGTCATATTTAATTCCTTCCTCTTGCCTGTAGCTTTGAGCAACAAGCCTAGCCTTATTCCTCACTATGTTGCCTTGAGCATCCAACTTGTTCCTGTAGACCCATTTGGTTCCAATAACTGGGTAGCTATGGGGTCTTGGAACCAAATCCCAAACTCTACATCTCTCAAACTGATTTAGTTCCTCTTGCATTGTAATGATCCAATGGGGATCTTGCTCTGCTTCATGAATGTTGAGAGGTTCAATTTGAGAGCGAAAACAGGCATGCATCAAGTCTTGGTTGAGTTGATGCCTTGTCTGTACACCTACTGAAATGTCTCCAATCACTTGAGATCTGGGGTGATCTCTAAGTGTAACAAGATCAGTTGGTGGAATTTGTTAAACAATAGCTTCTGTAATTAATTCCTCTTGGGGAATGGTACTAGCTGTTGAGGGAAGTTGAACCACTTCCTCTTGAATTTCTTCTTCACTATCTTCAGCAACCTGTGGAGTAGCATGGGTTGATACCTTTTGGGTAAGTTTTAGTCCATCCATAGACTGACACAGTGGTGGAACCTGCAAAAAGCTATTGGTAGAAATCTCTTTCTCCTTATAAGACATGTTAGCTTCATCAGAGTATACATTAACATATTATTCAATTTTAATGGTGGATTTATTAAAAACCCTATAGGCCTTGCTTACTTGGGAATATCCTAGAAAAATCCCTTATTCAGCCTTAGCCTTAAACTTTCTAATGTATCTCTTGTTATTTGTGTGAATGTAACAAATACAACCAAAAACTTTAAAGTTTGTGATTTTAGGTTTCTTCCCTTTAAGTAATTCATAGGGGGTCTTATTTTTCATTTTATGTATAAGGCTTCTGTTCAGGACTTAGTTTGCAGTATTTACAGTATCTGCCCAAAAGGATAGAGGCATGTAAGCATCTACAAATAATGTGCTTGCAGATTCAATGAGTGTCTTATTTTTCCTTTCAGCAACACCATTTTGTTGGGGAGTTCTATGAGCTGAGAAGCACAACCTAATACCTTCCTTCTCATAGAACTCATGCATAAGAAGAGACTCAAACTCTGTGCCATGATCACTTCTGATCAATGCAACATGAGTAGAGAACTCAATCTGTATGGTCCTGAGCAAATCTGTAAGAACCTTGAATATATCTGACTTAGTTCTTAGAAAGGCTACCCAACTGAATCTAGAGAAGTCATCAACAATCACTAAAGTATAAAACTTCCCTCCTAGGCTTTGTACTGCAATGGGTCGAAATAGATCCACATGAAGCAAATACAATATCCTAGGTGAATCACTTTTATTAATGGATTTAAAACTAGTTTTGGTTTGCTTGCCTAATTGACAAGCCCTGCATAGGCTTTCCTTCTTGTAGGGGCCAGAAGGTAAACCTCTAACAAGATTGTCTTTAGATAACCTAGATATATTCTTAAGGTTTACATGTCCTAATCTTTTATGCCATAACTCATTTTGATTAATAGGAACATTCAGTAAGCAGATATCAGTTGTGGCAGAAATGAAATCTACTAGGTATATGTTTCCTTGTCTACGTCCAATTAAAACAGTTTGGTTTTTATCATTAATAATAGTACAGGAAGTAGAGTTAAAGTGTACCTGATAACCTTCATCACATAATTGTCTTATGAATATAAGGTTATGTTTAAGTCCTCTTACATAAGTTACTTTCTTGAAAGTCACTGATCCAATCTTCACTGTCTCATATCCTTATGATTGACCACTGTTGGAATCTCCAAAAATCACTTTTGGTCCTAGCTTGGGCTTGTTATTAGATAGATTGCCCTTGCTTCCTGTCATATGTTTGGAGCAACCACTGTCCAAGTACCAAGTCTAACTTACCCTTGGACAGCTCTTCACCTGTACCTGTAATGAAAAACAAAACTCAATTGTTCTTGACCCAGGTTACCTTGGGTCCTTTATTTGTTTGAAATGAAAAGCTGGAAATAACTGATAAAGCAGGTTGAGATTTATAACCTAAGGGGTGATATATCCTAGGTGGAATAACCAAATCAGCTACTGGATTAAATGTCTTATTAGTTGGCTTAAAATTTCTATAAGAGAAATGATTTAGGTTTGGTCTTTCTGGGTTCGATGAATTGTTGTAAGTTCGTCGACCAGAGTTCGACGAATAGGGATGAGATCGTCGATCTTTGCTCAGAGAATGACTGTAATCATTTTTTGCGCCCCAAGTTCGTCGACCTCTGCTCGACAAACCATACACAGTTCGCCGATCGCAGTTAGACGAATTGTTATTACTAAGGTTTGCGTTCAGCGTTCATCGATCTGGGTTCGACGAACTGGCTACATTTTGTCGATCTGAGTTCGACGAATGCTGCTGAACTTTGTTTTTATTTGCTGTTTTCAGATTTTTGTTTCTCTTGTCTATGTGTCTTGGATTGCTTTCTAACATTGGTTTATCTATTATTTTTTCTTTTCCCTTTGCAGAAATAAACTTGATGGGGGTTGTGAGTATATTTTTCTTAATTATGGGTGGTAAACTTGATGAAGCACCCAAGCCCAGCTTGCCATTTAATCTGGCATTCACTGTACTTGTAATGTCCATCAGCTTGAGACTTCTCCCATTGAGAGATTGCTCAAGTTGTTTTGCCTCACATAATTCAGATTTTAATTTAATTATTTGTTCATTAGCTAAGGTTAGTTGATCTGTTAATTTAATGTTTTCTGAATTTACAGATTCATGACTTCCTCGTCTTTCTCTAAGAGTTTTTATATCCTTTTCTGAATTAATTAAGTCTAAGCACATAGATTTAAAATCAGTTTTAAATAAATCAGAACTAAAGTCAAAGCTAGAGATAACCTGATCTGCCTCTGAGTCTGAGGCAGCTTCATCTTCAGATTCTTCTTCTGATCCAGAGTTGCTCCTGGAGGCATCAATTGCCATTAGGCATACCTCCTCAGATCTGGCTTCTTCCTCTTCTTCACTTGAACTGGAGGAAGATGTTTCTTCTTCAGTGTCACTCCAAGTATCAGCAACAAATCCCTTGTCTTTCTTTTTATATTTGCTGGAGGAGGGTTTGCTGCTGTGTCTTCTCCTGGAATCCTTTTCTCTGCTCTTGTCCTTCTTCTGGTTTTCTGGACATTCTGAGTTGTAATGTCCAGGCTTTCTGCAACCAAAGCACAGAACCTCCTTGGTTGGTGTCTTGTCATACTTGGGCTTATCATCCTGTCTGGATGATTTCCTTCTGAAATCCTTCCTTGCCATCTTGTAGAATCTTTTGGCAAAGAGGCTCATGAGTTTTTCATTGGAAGTTGATGTCTCACTTTCTTCTGATGCTTTAAAGGCTATGTTGTGCTCCTTTCTAACTGGAGTTGTTGCCTTCTGTTCTGCTGCCTCTCTTGATTTTATCAGCTTTTCATAGGATTTTAACTTGCCTAATAGAGATTCAGTCGATATCTCATTGAGGCTTCTGGCTTCTTTGATTGGCCAGATTCTGGAGTCCCAAGAGCTAGGGAAGCATATCAATATCTTGTCATTCACCTCTGTCAGGGTGATTTCCTTATCCATGGTTTTGAGCTTATTGATGATTGAACTCAACCTGTTGTACATATCAGCCACTGATTCTGTCTCATCCTTTTTGAAGTTCTCATATAGGGAAATGAGATAGGATCTCCTGTCTTTTCTCTCATCTGTTGAGCCAGCTACCATTTGGTTAAGGGAGTCCCAAATGGCCTTGGCTGAGGTGCACTCAGCTACCTTCTGGAATATGTCATCTGACATAGTCTGAGCTAAGATATTCATTGCCTTAGCATCTGCCATCTTGGCTTTCTTGTAGGCTTCATTGTTCTCTGGAGGAGTAACTGCAGTCATATTGGTGGATATGTTGGTAGAAGCTGTAGGAGCTAGAGGTACTCCTGTCAAGATAACAAAAAAGATATCCTCATCAATAGAATTCATGTATAACTCGATTCTTGCCTTCCAGATGGCAAACTTGTTAAGATTGCAAACTGGAGGTCTGATGCTTGCATAATCTTTTCTTTGAGCCCTGTATGTGAAGAAATAAATCTAATACCAAACTTAAACAAATAGATCTAACAAGAGGGATCTTTGTGGTTCAGGTGTTAGCCTGTACAACCAAACAGGTGTGGTATTTTAACCAATCTCCCTCTGATACCAATTGAAAGTGCATGTTAGATCTGAAATACCCTAGAGGGAGGGTGAATAGAGTATTGTGCTTACTTCAAACTTTTTACAACTTTTGTTGTAAATCTAGGTGAACAGATCAGTAAGTAAAAATAAACTAAGCACAGCAACCTAGAAATCACAGAACAACATAGCCAGAAAAAAATTAAAGGGCAACCAGACGACACAAGAAATTTTATAGTGGTTCCCCAACCTGGGTACATCCACTCTTCTACCACCCTGGTAGGAATCCACTCAGGTTTTTGATCAGATGTCTGACACCAATAAGATCTTGTTCAGGTGCTCAAAAACCAAAACCTCAAGTCTTTTGGAAGGAGACTTGCAACTAGAATAATTTTGAAGGGAATTAAAACCCTGTGCAGGAATTGGAAATAAGGGTGATGGGGTCTTTTCTTTCTCAATTTCAACTGAAAAGACTTCTGGATTGATTGTAGCAGATTTTGCTCCCCCTGAGATCTTAAGTGTATCAGGAAAGTTGGAGCACTGCTTCAGGGTGATAGGTCTTCAAGGACCTAGAATGCCTGGACCAGAAATTGTTCAGGAATTTCATTGACAGATGGAAACTTGTTGTCCTTTGAAGTTATCCTGAAGAGTTGAAGGAAGAAGGCTCTTGATAGTGCTTGATTGTTCTTCTTCTCCTTCTTGAATATGTTCTCTGGTCAGGCTGATTGCAGTAGAACTTTTGATTTGAGTATGATTATTCTTCTTTGCAATCTGAGTGTTAGCCTGATTGATTGTATTGCTTGTTGTTGTGCTATGTTACTGCTTCATTCTATTCTCTCCTGTTCTGTCTTTTCTGACTGAGAAACATTCAAAATTTGAATGTTGAGCAGTAATTGCAGTCGGCCTTGGAAGGAAGCGACAATCAATAATTTCCCTATCTGTCCCATGGAAAAACGGCATGTGATAATCCAAGATTAATGTGCGTTCCAACGGTAACATTCCGAGAAGATCTGACATTAATTGCTCAGGAATCATCGCCAAGAAACGGAACGGGAAAAACTAAAGAAGACCTAGTCTGGAATCGGCGACCGAAGAACACAATTCGTCGAGCTGAGTTTGAGTTCGTCGAGCTGAGCTTGAGTTTGTCGAGCTGAGCTTGAGTTCGTCGAGCTGAGCTTGAGTGAGTTCGTCGACCAGACAATCTTCATTCATCGAACACACAATCTTCATTCGTCGAACAGACAATCTTCTTTCGTCAAGCTGATAATTATTACTATCAGACAGTATGCGTCGAACAGAGTTCCAAATTCGTCGAGTATAGTACTACATTCGTCGACCTGGGAAGCTGACTTCGTCGACCTGAGAAGCTGACTTCGTCGACCTGAGAAGCTGAGAACTTGAGGTCCAAGTTCGTCGAGCTCAAAATCTAATTCGTCGACCAAAGTTTGAAGCTGGACTTAGAAAAATTCTGAAGTTGTCTTGACTTTAGCTTGATGTAGAAACTAAGAGTTCGTCGAACAGAGAACTAAGATCGTCGAGCTCAGCACTAAGAATCGTCTCACGATCGTCGAGCGCAGAACTCCTTTCGTCGAGCTGAGTTCGACGAACGTCGAACTCATTTCACTTAGTCTTGAAATCCTCTAAGTCTTGAGTTTCTAATGGTCTTTGCTGAAAGTTGGTCCAACTGAAGTTGACTCTAATGACTTGGCCTAGACTCTAGGGCACAAAATTGACCCCGGCTATACATGATGGGTATCATCCTAAGTCAGTGAACCTAGCCCAAATCAACTAGAGATCCAACAAAGTCCCAGAGGTCAAGCTGCTCAGCTCCTCAGAGGTCAAGCCGCTCAGCTCCTTAGAGGCAGGGCGCCAGGCTACGTGGCTTGCCTCCGTAGGGTAGGAGCCATACCAAATTTATAGGTTTAGGACACCTTAGCATGGTAGGTCTAGTAGACCTAGGAAAAAGATTTGGACGGTTCAGATTCGTTTCTGCGATCGAATGGCTGAGATCTTATGATCTAATCAAATCGGGCAGCTCAGATTGATCTTGTAACACCCCAAGAAGAAGTTGGAGAGAATAGGATAAAAGTCGACCTGGGCCCGAATAAAATCGTCGAGCGGAGCCCGGCGAAAATCATCGAGCGGAGCCCGACGAATATCGTCGAGCGGAGCCCGACGAAAATGTCGAACGTCGAGCAGAGTTCGACGATTATGGCATGTTCTGTGACATCAATCTCGCTCGATGAACTAAAGCCTATTCGACGAACTCACTCCCGATCGACGAAGTTCGTGCGACGAAATTAGCCCCGTTCGACGATTTGTTGAAAAATGAAGATATGGCCGAGCGGTGACTCGTGTCAGATGGCTGGTGAGTGGCCAGTAGGCGGTGGGTGACATTTCAGCTTAAACTCGAGCCGTTGTTGTGTTTTGATGATTTTACCGTGTGGCTGGGGTGAAACCAGAGACCACTTATGCACAGGGATTGGAATGAGGAAATCATTATTTCCTTCTCTCTCTTTCTCTCTCTCTCTTCCTTGTGATCCAGTTCTGGAGCAGAGAACTCTCGGCTCGAGCTAGGGCTTGCTGAAGATACTGGAGTATATCTTTTAACTGGAATCAAGATCTGAAGCTAGATTCACGAAGGGGAAAGTGAGACGCTCATTTCCATCCGCGTCGAAACGCTTTATCATGGATCCGACGAGAACTTCAAGGGTAACGAATTTCTTCTAGACAAGTGAAGTCCTCAATATGCATATTTGCATGGATCGCCTCACCAAAAGGTGAAAAAGGGTGGATTCTAGTGGGTAGATCGGTTTGATCCCCATATATTACTACATATAGATTCGGAAATGTAGAGTACGGAATAGGCATGCTGTGAGAAACTCATCTGGATAGGTTGGTCTGGATTGGTGATGTTTTTGTATTTCTGTGCAGGAGAAGAATCCGGGGATATGCGTGTGATGTACGTGTGGAATCCGGAGTCAAGGGGTGTGTAGTAGTCTACATTAAATTACTGGAATTATTTCAAGGAAAATACCCAGGAAAGATCACGGTTTTGTGAACTGTTGATGTCACCAGGCGATAGTGAATGTCGCCTGCGATAGCTCCCTGTGAGCTAGTGTTATGAGACCTATCTTTAAGAGGCCTGGGGGCTATTGTATGTATAGCTGTGTGCTTAAGTTGCCTGCCTTGTGGTGGGTGCTAGCCCAAAATGGACAAAGCCGTGTGGCTTTTGATGAGTTGATCCGTGAAGGTCAGCTACTGTGCTATCAATTTAAGTACCTCTGAACGACTGGGTCGTCAAGTTAAGTATATCTGAATGGGTAGTCATCAAGCTAAGTACCTCTGAATGACAAATATACCGTTAAGTCATGGACCTTTGAATGGTGGTGTTACATGGGAGAGTCCGGTATACCGAAAATGTGCCCTGAGTGCACGTGGCATGTGGTCGTTAGGTCAACGTTTGTGGTGAATGGTGCTTCAATGCACTTTTTTGTTACCACTATATATATATGTTATGCCTTGTTTGTAGGGATGGACGAATGTTGCCCCGAGTAAGGGGTGAGATCGCTATAAATGGGTCAGCAAAATGCTGATCATTACTTTGTTTACCACATTTTTGTGGGCCCTTTTGTGCACGTGCTGGAGAGTCAGGTGGAAAGTAGCGGGCTGGAGCCCATGTGCTTCAGTTGGCTGGACTTCGAAGGCCCAAAAGCGGATATTTACTATTTTCATGTGTGGTCGGCCTGCGTGTCGATGTCTGAAACCACTTGTTGTATATGAAACTGTTGTCATAACGCTACAACCGAAACATGTGATGTAATATATGTGTATGTTATGTCATTCCTTTTGTTTAGTGGACATTCTCTTTATGAGTGTGTTCTTACATTAAAATTCTTCCGCTAGAATGCTCGGTGGTAGGACGGGTTTCTACTTGAACTTGGGTTTGGCAACAACTTGTAATCTCCTTACCTGTCTGTGGTATATGGAATGGGGCCCCAGTCGGAACTTCTGTCATATCTTATGCGACGGATGGGGGCATTACAAAATTGGTATCAGATTCCGTTCTCGGTCTTTCTTATTTGAATTCGTGGTCGACTTCTTTTAAGGGGTGGTGAGCACGTGTATGTGCACTACCGTTATAATAATAATGAATCCATGAATGTCCACTTAGGAATGCAAATACACATGTTTGCAGAATTGGTATGTTCTTGTGATTGCTTTTGGCAATATTTTCAGTTGCTTATTTGTGTGTTTCACACATTGTGGGCAAATAGAAGTGGTGCGGGGCTGCAAGAACCCCAGCGGTCGGTGGAGAGTAGTGTACCAAATGAGGTGCCAACACCTCCTCCTTCTACGAAAACTATACGGTTGGTTGTCGAAGCCGTATTCGCAATGATCAATATGCAACCTGGAGGCTAGAGAAAACCTCCTATTCCTACGATGGTTAAAGAACCGGTCAACGTAGTGGAGTGCGTAGCGGTGAGACAAGTGGTCATTGAACCAGTGTCTGCAAGGCGAGCAACGAAGAAGCAATTGAAATACGTGATGAGTTTCAATCCCCCTGTGTTTATGGGTATTGGAACCCCGACACAAGCCAAAGATTGGCTCTCAAGAATAAAGAGGGTCCTGATGGCAACAGAAACAAAATAGTGATAAAAAGTCACTGTAACTACCTTCTTATTGGATGGTGAGGCAAGACTATGTTGGGATGAGCTGGAGCTACACCAGTTTGCTGGTCAACCGTTGACTGAGATCTCCATGGATGAGTTCTCAAGATGTTTTCTGGCAAGATATATTCCATCGGCACGGCGGATTGCGATGGAGAACCAATTTCAAAGGCTAACTTAAGGCGAGAGATCGGTGGATAACTACTTGCACATGTTTCCAGGGTTGGGAAGATATGCAAGCTTTACGTTTGCAGATGAGTAACAAAAAACAAACCGATTCTATGAAGGGCTGAGAGATGACCTGCAGTTGCTTCTCTCAGGACCGATGATACAGGGTTTTCTTACCCTAGTCAATACGTTCCATTCCCTCGAGCTAGACATGAAACGTGTGCTACGGAAGAATGACTTGGTAGTTAAAAATACAGATTTAAAAGTACCTGGTTCGTCAAAGTCTGGGTTTCAATGGTTAAAATAGAAGATGAAAACTTCTGCGTCGTCTCCTTCTTCTCCTGCATCTGGAGCAACATTTGGGAGAGGTCTGCCCACACATTATACATGTGGAAAGGTGAGTCATATCGCTAGAGACTGCTGGAGTAGTCTAAAAGGGGAGAAAAATACGGGTGCATCTTATGCCGAAAAGGGAAAGACAGTGGTGGAATCGACTGCATCTAGAGCGCAAACCCGAGTTTATAATCTTGGCCAACAGGAGGCCATAAAACAAAGTGGCGTCGTAACAGGTATGAGTTAAGATTCAGTTTTTATTGTTTTCCATACTTAGTACCTTGTATGTTACTTATGTGTATGATTAGTTTACATTAGGCTTTGTCCTGATATTGGAGTATCTGGTGAGAGCACTGTTTGATACGCGAGCTTCTCATACTTTTCTGTCGGAGGACTTCGTTGGGCGTATCAGAGTGCCTTCGTTTACGCCGACAGATCAAGTCAATGTGCTGCTTCCTAACGGGTGCTTGATGTAACGTCCTGAATCGCTCTAGGCCCCTAGTGTGTTTGTTTTGAGTCAGGAGGGTGACTCGAGCCCTGAGAAGTGCAGGGAATTGGACTGCACTTGTGGAGAAGTGGAGAAATCAGTGTAAAAGAGGGAAGTGACACGGGTAGTGACACGGCCGTGTCCCTACCCGTGTGCGTCGAGTTGAGCTCGACGAGCAGTGTCGAGATCGTCGAGCTGTGTCGACACCAAGTGACACGGGTAGTGACACGGCCGTGTCCCTACCCGTGTGCGTCGAGTTGAGCTCGACGAGCCGTGTCGAGATCGTCGAGCTGTGTCGACACCAAGTGACACGGGTAGTGACACGGCCGTGTCCCTACCCGTGTGCGTCGAGTTGTGCTCGACGAGCCGTGTCGAGACTGACGGCCTGTGTCGACACCAAGTGACACGGGTAGGGACACGGCCGTGTTCCTACCCGTGTGCGTCGAGTTGAGCTCGACGAGAAGTGTCGAGATGCAACCCGAGAAGTACACGGCCAGTGACATGGCTATGCACACGGCCGTGTCATGTGGACACGGGTCGGGACACGGGCGTGTCCCAACCCGTGTCAAGTATTGAACCGACATGAAAACTGTCGTTGCCGCTTCGCTAGGCAGGACACGGGTAAGGACACGGCCGTGTCCCTACCCGTGTCACATTTTATATATATAGGGGAGAGAAACCTAGCCGTTTTCATTCTCCTTTCTTCCCCTATTTCCAGTGAGAACTCCTGTGAGAGGGAAAACTGCAGGAGCAAGTCCTACCGAAGGAGATCCGCCATCGCCGTGAAAGAGAAGATGCCGCCAAGGAGAACTACGAGATCCATGGCTAGAAATGGTATGGTACCGCTGGGAGCCAATGTGAGTTTCCTACCCTCTCCCTTGGTGCTAGATCTTAGATATTTAGGAGAGAGTCATCGACTCAAGAGAGTCTTGATGGAGAGGAGAAGATTTCTAGGTTAGGCCATGTTAGAACTTGTGTTCTAGACTTTAGATCTCTTCAACCCTTCCCTTTTCTTCAATATGACGATGGGTGGATGGTCTCGTGAGGAGTTTATGGCCTTTGAGGTTGAATAAGGGAGGAGAATATTTCTGGAAAATTTAGGAACGATCGCCTTGAGGAGGAAGACGAACCGATGCCGTTCATTTTCCTTTAAGATGCGCGCAGAATCTGTATTCTGCGCGCAGCAAATCTTCTAGGCCATTTTCCCGATGGATAAGCGCCAGATCCTGGGCTTTCGGCTAAACACGAAAGTTGAAGCCCTTGGAAATACCTTTCCAAACGAGTGGTTTGCACGACTTCAGGCGATGTCGTAGCCACGGGAAAGTCTAAACGAAAATGGGGTTTTTATAAATCTTGTATGCAGAAACTGTGTTCTGTACGCAGCGGACTTCGGGTCCGATTTCAAATAGGATAATGTCAAATCTGGGTTGAGCTCTGAATATGAAAGATGTAGTCCATGGAAATACCTTTCCATCGAGGGGTTACACGACTTCACAGGATTCCTGTAGCCTCGGGAATCTCCGGTCGAAGTTGCTGTCCAGATTCAACCTGCGCCTAAATTCTGGGCTTAATGAAAGATGAAGTTGATTTCGGTGGAATTAATAATGCATGTTACTTGCCTTGGATGAACCCTTATGATTAATCAATTGTTGCATGATTGAAGTTGCTATTAATCAGATTTCATATTATCAAATTGTGAAATAATCTTATTTATACGAATCGAATGGTAGGAATTGAAAGATTGGTATTGTGCACTTCATGTTTAAATTATGACATTATCAAATGAAAATGAGATAGATCTTTATATGCGCATCATGTTTATATTACATTGTCATCATTTGGAAAGTCATATAGATGAAGATTATGATTATGTACATGTTTGATTAATGAAATGAATCTTGTAGTCCAATACTTAGAGAGTCGTCTCCCTACGGTAGTATTGTGAAGGGATGTAAGTGCGGTGTTGACCGTCACTTGTTTTGGTTGTGTTGAGTTAGTGTGGATGGATGGTTGGGCTGTGTCCTCGTGTTACTTCCGAGCCCCCTTCCATGATATGTTGATGTGGTATTTGCATGTGGTGTGAGTCGACACGCGGTGTCGTAATCCTGGGTTAAGGATAGTGTGGCAGGTCTACGGGCTCGCCAGTCGTCACACCGACGGGAGTTGGCAGTTAGACTTGGTCGGTTTGGGCTGTGTCCTTGGTGTTCACGTCCCGAGGCCCCTCCGGCCATGTGAACGGTTGGGCTGTGTCCTCGTGCTTTCTTCCGAGGCCCCTTCCGGGTCACGCAAGGCCAGTTCGGGCTGTGTTCTTGGTGCACATCTACCCAAGACCCGCTGGGCCATAGTACGCAGGGGCTCCGCTGTTGTGTTCTTAGCGTTGAGGCGTACGGAGGCCTAGGTGAAGTAGTGTGATACCCGCCTAGTAGTAGAAGTGCCCGTTCTACTGTCACCCGCCTGCCACGGCGGCTGATGCCTGAGAGTTAGCTACCTGCTCGAAAAGTGGGAACTATAGTCTGTGTCGACATAGCAATTGCATGGGTGTGCATGGGTGAGTCATTGCATTAGCATTTCATAACATTGCACAACAAGATCCTCATCGTATAAGTTTGTATGGGGCACTCTTATACGATGAGTTACTTTTATGCAACCCGATCCTTAACTTATAAGTTTGTATGGGCATTCTTATAAGTTAAGTTACTTTCCTGCTGTTACTTATACTTGCTAGTTTTAGTGTAGCTCTTACTTAAATGCTGATTATGATGTTGTTACTCTTACATTACCTTGCCACCTGCTTGTACTTCCTTTACTTGCATGCTTATTATATACTATACTCTTGTTCCCTTTTCTCCGCCCGGTGCCGAGGAGTCGCCGGGGGAGCGGATGTGAAACCACTTAGTCGTTTCGACTAACGGTTGCTACGTCTTTCTTTTTAGGAGGTCACGCCGCAGGTAGAGCAGCCGCAGACTTACGCAGCAGGACAGCCAGGCCAGGACGACAGGGCCTGATGTGACGGTGCCGTCGATACCGTCAGTTACCGATGTTAGTATTTGATACTCTGATGTAGCCCGTTTGGGCAATGTTTAGCCGTACTCTGATATATTGTAGAAGCATGTTTAGCTTCTATTTATTGATGTATTTGGACATTATAACTTAGTGTGGATTTTGACTTCTCATGTTTATTTATTTGGTTGGGTTGGCATGATTTATTGATATTGTTGTAGCCGGCGGGATAGGCGTCTTGTGGTACAGGTTAGCCCGTGTGCTAATGCTACCGCAAGGCGGCTGTTCCGGGCATAAGACTCCCCCTTTGTGCCGTGTTTTGGGATCCGGGAGGGGGGGGGGTCTTACAAATGGTATCAGTTTGCCACGATCCTCAACTAAGAAGTCATTTCAACAATGGTGCCACCCCCGTTTGGTTAGTCAATTTGGGGACAAACTGACTTAGCGGAAGCAGTGGTGTGCCCATATGTAATTCACATTAAGTTTGTCCAACTTAGACCTTAAGCTTAGCCAACCTGACCACAAATTTGTCGTGTATGTGTAGGTTCCATTGCATGTTGAGCCGATGGGGGGTACTCCTACCCCTCCCATACCCACTCAGTTCGAACAATCTGAGTTGGGGCAGACGCTCACCGCCATTCTTAATGCTTTTAAGGCACAGCAGACTCCGGTGCAACAACAGGCCCAGAGCTCCAACTGGCTGAGCACCTTCCGGGCTCTCTCCCCTCCCGTCTACCTTGGGACGGAGTCAGCCGTACATACAGAGGAATGGCTAGACACGATACAGGAGTTGTTGGCCGGTATCCGTTGCCCAGCCAACATGGCAGTGACATTGGCAGTGTCTGTCTTGGACTTACATGCGAAGAGGTGGTGGAAGTCCTTTTCTCATGGGCTCTACCTTCCAAGCCGGATCTACACAGAGATAAGTTGGAGTGAATTCTCGGGTGTTTTCTTGGAGCACTTTATCCCTACATCGGCCCGAGATGAGCTTGAGCAGAGGTTCCTTCTACTAAAGCAGGGATCAAAGTCGGTTACAGAATACCAGCGGGAATTCCAGCATCTCGCAAGGTTTGCGGACTCTTATGAGTTGGATGACAGAGGTTATGCCAAGCGCTTCTATAAAGGGCTGCGAGATCCCCTAAGGCAGTCCTTTTGTTTATAGCGGATGGTAGCTTGGCGGAGATCATTGATATGGCGAAAAGATTGGAGGCGGACCACCTGGGATGTAGTAAGAGGCCTGCGGAGGACGTGATGGAAGCCGGCCCAAGTAATAGAAGGAGACGGGACTTCAGAGGAGGAAGAGGTTATCAAAGAGGTGGCGGGCGTGTCCACCGAAACTATAGGGTGGAGCATCCAGTTCCGCAGCCGCCTGCGTTGCCTCCACCCCCACAGCATCAGCGATTTCAACAACCTGAAGGGCGTCGTGGTCTGGTGTGCTTCGAATGCAACCAGCCGGGCCACATCCGGCATTTTTGCCCGCAGCTATATGGGAACGCCCCTCCTGCTCTCCCTCCTGCTCTCCCTCCAGCCGCTCCACGAGGGCGGGGATATATGCGCGGTCGAGGATGAGGACCGCCAAGAGGAAACCCCGGACCGGTCCGGGATCAGGTGTACGCGCTTGATATGGCGCAGGAAAGGAACCCACAAGATGTGATTGCAGGTATGATTTATTAATTTACATATTTGCATGATCTAGCTTGAATTGATTAGAACTTACTAGCCACTAGCAATAAGTTTTGGTTGTTGGTACTTAGGCACCGTGATTATTGGCGGGAAGACAGCCTATGCGCTGTTCGATACCGGTGCCTCACACTCCTTTGTGTCCGAGGATTTCATAAAAGACATGGGGGATGTACAGTACTTCACTGGCATAGCCCGACGTGTATGCCTTCCGGACGGCTCGGAGATGATCGCGACCGCCAAGTGCGAGTTGGAGTTATTTATTGATGGGAAGGCCTTTGATACGCCGGCCACGGTTCTGAGAATGCCGGAGTTTGACATCATTTGGGCATGGCATGGCTGGACTAGCACTTCGCGAGGATCGACTGCGCGGAGAAGCGGATCTATTTGAGGCATGGAGACTCTGACGTCATCTTCCAAGGTATTGGCTTCGCGCCACGTATGATATTATCTTCTATTCAGGCTGTAAAGGCTCATATGAAGGGGGATGAGGTCTTCATGATCTGGTTCGAGTTGAAGGAAGCAGCGTTGGAATTAAAGATGTACGGGTAGTGCGGGATTTTCCTGAGGTATTTCCTGAGAAGCTACCAGCATTACCTCCGCATAGAGAGGTTGACTTCCAGATCAATCTAGTACCAGGTGCCAAGCCTGTATCCAAGGCTCCGTACAGAATGGCTCCGAAAGAACTCGCGGAATTTAGAGTTCAATTGCAAGAACTGGTGGATTCAGGGTTCGTTCGCCCCAGTTCATCACCATGGGGAGCCCCTGTGCTGTTCGTGAAGAAGAAGGATGGAACACTGCGATTGTGCATAGATTATCGGGAACTCAATCGGTTGACGGTGCGGAACACTTATCCGCTACCGTAGATCGATGAGTTGTTCGATCAACTAGTGGGAGCACATTGGTTTTCTAAATTGGATTTGCGCTCTGGATACTATCAGTTGAGGATACATGAGGGGGATATTCAGAAAACAGCATTCAGTTTGAGATATGGTTTGTATGAGTTCACAGTAATGCCGTTTGGGCTCACAAATGCACCTTCGGCCTTCATGAGTTTGATGAACAAGGTGTTTGAACCGTATTTGGACATCTTCATCATTGTTTTCATCGACGACATCTTGGTCTACTCAAAGACGGAGGAGGAGCATGTCGAGCACCTGACCTTGGTTTGAAGAAATTGAAGGAGCACGCCTTGTATGCCAAGTTTAGCAAGTGTGAATTCTGGCTTAAGGAGGTTGCCTTCTTGGGGCATGTGATCAGTGGAGCAGGGTTAGCAGTGGATCCAGCAAAGGTGCGGGCCGTGAAGGAGTGGTCGCCCTTGAAGTCGGCGGCTGATGTACGAAGCTTTCTTGGACTTGCTGGCTACTACCGCAAGTTCGTGAAAGGATTTTCCAAGATTGCCCTTCCTCTTACCTCCTTGACGAAGAAGGGTGTGCCATTTGAGTGGACACCTCAATGTGAAGCGGCATTTCAAGAATTGAAAGATAGGCTTACCTCCGCCCCATCCTTGCACTTCCGTCTGGGAAGGAAGGATTCCAAGTTTACACGGACGCATCATATCAAGGGATGGGAGCGGTGCTGATGCAGCACGGGCATGTGATCGCTTATGCTTCAAGGCAGTTAAAGAAACATGAAATCAATTACCCGGTTCATGATTTGGAGTTGGGAGCAGTGGTGTTCGCTTTTAAGGTCTGGAGGCATTATTTATATGGCGTGCACTGCGAGATCTTTTCCGATCACAAAAACTTGAAGTATGTTCACACTCAGAAGGAGTTGAACCTGAGACAACGGCGGTGGTTGGAATTTCTATGCGACTACGAGTTCACCATGAACTACCACCCGGGAAAGCGAACTCGGTAGCCGATGCCTTGAGTAGAAAAGTGCCAGGCTCTAGCCCAGAGTCTCGGCTGATGAACATGGAGTTGGCTCGGATGATCGAGGAGATGGAAATTACTCTAGTATTCAAGGATCCTTCGGCAGAGTATGCGGAGTATTTGGCCAACATGAGCATAGTTTGTGATATCCGAGACCGGATTCGGGTGGAGCAAGGAATGGATGCGGCCTTGGCCCCGGCAATCAAGGCAATTGAAGATGGGACCACCGATGAGTACACACTCAAAGACGGCCTCATTTATTTTCGTGGCCGACTCTATATTCCCAAGGGCGGCAAAATTCGGGAGGATATCTTGAGAGAGGCACATTCCTCTCAATATTCAGTGCACCCTGGTATTGCTAAGATGTACGCCGGATTGCGGAAGACCATGTGTTGGCCGGAATGAAGAAGGATGTTCGCTACTATGTTACACATTGCGAAGCTTGCCAAAGAGTGAAGGCTGAATGCAGGAGTCCCGGTGGTTTGTTGCAGTCATTGCCCATCCCGAATGGAGTTCGAGGATATCTCCATGGACTTTGTTCATGGTTACCTCGTTCCCGCTCCGGGAATGATTCAGTATGGGTTATTGTGGATCGACTGACAAAGGTGGCCCGGTTCATTCCAATGAAGAAGGAAGCACACGTGGATGTTTTGGTACGCCTTTTTGTGGAGCAATTTGTACGGTATCATGGCGTGCCCAAGACAATTGTTTCGGATCGGGATGGTCGGTTACATCCAATGAGTGGAAGGTGGTACAGGCGTATTTGGGCTCACGCCTAACCTTTAGTACCGCATTCCATCCTCAGACGGACGGGCAGTCAGAGCGGACCATCAGAACACTGGAGGATTTATTGAGGTTATGTGTGTTGGACAGAGGAGAGCCATGGGAAAGCCTCTTGCCACTAGTGGAATTCTCCTATAATAATAGCCATCAGGCAAGCATCGGCATGGCGCCCCATGAAGCCCTTTACGGAAGAAGGTGCAGGACTCCCTTGTCTTGGGTGCAAGATGAAGATCCGAAGGCATTGAGAAACGAATACATAGATGATACTGATGCGGCGGTCAGATTGATACGGGATCGCATGTTGGAGGCTCAAAGTCGACAGGCGAAATATTACAATAAAAAGCACATCGGATGGTGGAGTTCCAGGTGGGAGAAAAGTGTTCCTCAAAATTTCGGCCGATGCATGGAGTGTCGCGGTGTGCGTGGAGTGAAAAAGCTCAGCCCAAGGTATGTTGGGCCTTATACTATACTAGAAAGGATCGGCCCGTTGGCCTATCGGTTGGAGTTACCACCCAGAACTAGAAAATCTCCACGACGTGTTCCATGTGTCGTCGCTTCGAAAAGCACTTGTTGCGGCCCGACCAGTATATTCCCACTACTGATGGTGCAGTGGGCATCAGATAGGTCTGTGCGACTAGAGCCGGGTGCGGATTGTTGACAGCGAGACAAGGACTTTACGCCGCAAAAGTGTACCCTTGGTGAAGGTGCTATGGTTGAATCATGGGAAGGAGGAGTACACATGGGAGCCAATGGACTTAATGCAGCAACGCTACCCGGAGTTGTTTGCTCAAGGTAATCTTATTTAAAAGCATACGTTAAATTTTCTGTTATGCTCTTTCTCCCCACTGCCTAGGCCTGATTTCGGGGACGAAATCTTTTATTTTGTTTATAGGATTTGTAACGTCCCGAATCGCTCTAGGCCCCTAGTGTGTTTGTTTTGAGTCAGGAGGGTGACTCGAGCCCTGAGAAGTGCAGGGAAATTGGACTGCACTTGTGGAGAAGTGGAGAGAAATCAGTGTAAAAGAGGGAAGTGACACGGGTAGTGACACGGCCGTGTCCCTACCCGTGTGCGTCGAGTTGAGCTCGACGAGTAGTGTCGAGATCGTCGAGCTGTGTCGACACCAAGTGACACGGGTAGTGACACAGCCGTGTCCCTACCCGTGTGCGTCGAGTTGAGCTCGACGAGCCGGTGTGTCGAGATCGTCTAGCTGTGTCGACACCAAGTGACACGGGTAGTGACACGGCCGTGTCCCTACCCGTGTGCGTCGAGTTGTGCTCGACGAGCCGTGTCGAGACTGACGGGCCTGTGTCGACACCAAGTGACACGGTAGGGACACGGCCCGTGTTCCTACCCGTGTGCGTCGAGTTGAGCTCGACGAGAAGTGTCGAGATGCAACCGAGAAGTACACGGCCAGTGACATGGCCATGCACACGGCCGTGTCATGTGGACACGGGTCGGGACACGGGCGTGTCCCAACCCGTGTCAAAGTATTGAACCGACATGAAAACTGTCGTTGCCGCTTCGCTAGGCAGGACACGGGTAAGGACACGGCTGTGTCCCCTACCCGTGTCACATTTTATTATATATAGGGGAGAGAAAACCCTAGCCGTTTTCATTCTCCTTTCTTCCCCTATTTCCAGTGAGAACTCCTGTGAGAGGGAAAACTGCAGGAGCAAGTCCTACCGAAGGAGATCCGCCATCGCCGTGAAAGAGAAGATGCCGCCAAGGAGAACTACGAGATCCATGGCTAGAATGGTGGTACCGCTGGAGCCAATGTGAGTTTCCTACCCTCTCCCTTGGTGCTAGATCTTAGATATTTAGGAGAGGACATCGACTCAAGAGAGTCTTGATGGAGAGGAGAAGATTTCTAGGTTAGGCCATGTTAGAACTTGTGTTCTAGACTTTAGATCTCTTCAACCCTTCCCCTTTTCTTCAATATGACGATGGGTGGATGGTCTCGTGAGGAGTTTATGGCCTTTGAGGTTGAATAAGGGAGGAGGAATATTTCTGGAAAATTTAGGAACGATCGCCTTGAGGAGGAAGACGAACCGATGCCGTTCATTTTCCTTTAAGATGCGCGCAGAATCTGTATTCTTGCGCGCAGCAATCTTCTAGGCCATTTTCCCGATGGATAATTCCAGATCTGGGCTTTCGGCTAAACACGAAAGTTGAAGCCCTTGGAAATACCTTTCCAACGAGTGGTTGCACGACTTCAGGAGCGATGTTGTAGCCACGGGAAAGTCTAAACGAAAATGGGGTTTTATAAATCTTGTATGCAGAAACTGTGTTCTGTACGCAGCGGACTTCGGGTCCGATTTCAAATAGGATTAATGTCAAATCTGGGGTTGAGCTCTGAATATGAAAGATGTAGTCCATGGAAATACCTTTCATCGAGGGGTTACACGACTTCACAGGATTCCTGTAGCCTCGGGAATCTCCCGGTCGAAGTTGCTGTCCAGATTCAACCTGCACCCTAAATTTCTGGGCTTAATGAAAGATGAAGTTTTGATTCGGTTGGAATTAATAATGCATGTTACTTGCCTTGGATGAACCCTTATTGATTAATCAATTGTTGCATGATTGAAGTTTTCTTATAATCAGATTTCATATTATCAAATTGTGAAATAATCTTATTTATACGAATCGAATTGGTAGGAATTGAAAGATTGGTATTGTGCACTTCATGTTTAAATTATGACATTATCAAATGAAAATGAGATAGATCTTTATATGCGCATCATGTTTATATTACATTGTCATCATTTGGAAAGTCATATAGATGAATAGATTATGATTATGTACATGTTTGATTAATGAAATGAATCTTGTAGTCCAATACTTAGAGAGTCGTCTCCCTACGGGTAGTATTGTGAAGGGATGTAAGTGCGGTGTTGACCGTCACTTGTTTTGGTTGTGTTGAGTTAAGGTGTGGATGGATGGTTGGGCTTGTGTCCTCGTGTTTACTTCCGAGGCCCCTTCCATGATATGTTGATGTGGTATTTGCATGTGGTGTGAGTCGACATGCGGTGTCGTAATCCTGGGTTAAGGATAGTGTGGCAGGTCTACGGGCTCGCCAGTCGTCACACCGACGGGAGTTGGCAGTTAGACTTGGTCGGTTTGGGCTGTGTCCTCGGTGTTCACGTCCCGAGGCCCCTCCGGCCATGTGAACGGTTGGGCTGTGTCCTCGTGCTTTCTTCTGAGGCCCCTTCCGGGTCACGCAAGGCCAGTTCGGGCTGTGTTCTTGGTGCACATCTACCCAAGACCCCGCTGGGCCATAGTACGCAGGGGCTCCGCTGTTGTGTTCTTAGCGTTGAGGCGTACGGAGGCCTAGGTGAAGTAGTGTGATACCCGCCTAGTAGTACAAGTGCCCGTTCTACTGTCACCGCCTGGCCACGGCGGCTGATGCCTGAGAGGTTAGCTACCTGCTCGAAAAGTGGGAACTATAGTCTGTGTCGACATAGCAATTGCATGGGTGTGCATGGGTGAGTCATTGCATAGCATTCATAGCATTTCATAACATTGCACAATAAGATCCTCATCGTATAAGTTTGTGTGGGCACTCTTATACGATGAGTTACTTTTATGCAACCCGATCCTTAACTTATAAGTTTGTATGGGCATTCTTATAAGTTAAGTTACTTTTCTGCTGTTACTTATACTTGCTAGTTTAGTGTAGCTCTTACTTAAATGCTGATTATGATGTTGTTACTCTTACATTACCTTGCCACCTGCTTGTACTTCCTTTACTTGCATGCTTATTATATACTATACTCTTGTTCCTTTTCTCCGCCCGGTGCCGAGGAGTCACCGGGCGAGCGGATGTGAAACCACTTAGTCGTTTCGACTAACGGTTGCTACGTCTTCCTTTTTAGGAGGTCACGCCGCAGGTAGAGCAGCCGCAGACTACGCAGCAGGACAGCCAGGCCAGGACGACAGGGCCTGATGTGACGGTGCCGTCGATACCGTCAGTTACCGATGTTAGTATTTGATACTCTGATGTAGCCCGTTTGGGCAATGTTTAGCCGTACTCTGATATATTGTAGAAGCATGTTTTAGCTTCTATTTATTGATGTATTTGGACATTATAACTTAGTGTGAATTTGACTTCTCATGTTTATTTATTTGGTTGGGTTGGCATGATTTATTGATATTGTTGAAGCCGGCGGGATAGGCGTCTTGTGGTACAGGTTAGCCCGTGTGCTAATGCTACCGCAAGGCGGCTGTTCCGGGCATAAGACTCCCCCTTTGTGCCGTGTTTTGGGATCCGGGAGGGGGGGGGGGTCTTACACTTGATCTACGCGGATCGAGCCTGCTCTGTTGAGGTGCGGATAAAAAGTCAGGATTTTGGATTAGAATCATCTGTGCTCCCAATATCAGAGTTTGATGTAATCTTTGTTATGGACAGGCTCTCGGAGCAGCGTACCTATATAGATTGCAACTCTAAGGAAGTCACACTAGGGAAGAACACCGAACGAGGGACAAAATTCGTCGGTATGCAAGGATCGAATAAGACATTGTTTTTTGTTGTCCAGGTGGTTAAGGCAGTTCGGAAGGGCGCAGAGTTGTTCTTCACGCTGTTGGAGGCTGTTGAGCTGAAGCCCGGTGTGAGTGATATTCCTATTGTATCGGAGTACGTTGATGTGTTTCCTAAGGATCTTTCGGGGTTACCGCCCCAGCTGGAGATGGACTTCGCTATTGAGTTGGTGCTAGGTGCGAAACCTATGACCTGCTCGCCATATTGTGTCGCGCTAAAGGATATGGTGGAACTAAAGGTTCAATTGCAAGAGTTGCTGGCGCAAGGCTTTATATGCCCAAATATATCATCTTGAAGTGCTCCGATCCTATTTGTGAAAAAGAAGGATGGAAGCTTGTGGCTATGCATTGACTATCGAGAGTTGAACAAGCTGACAGAAAAGAACAAGTATCTAATTCCACAGATTGATTACTTGTTCGATCAGCTAGTGGGATCAACTGTTTACTCGAAGCTAGACTTGAAGTCTCGCTACTATCAGTTGAAGATTCGGGAATGTGATATTCCTAAGACAGCATTTGGGACACGCTACGGTCATTAAGAGTTCACTGTAATGTCGTTTGGGCTAACAAATGCGCCATAGATATTCATGTACCTAATGCACCGGACGTTTAGAGAGTACTTGGATTTGTTTGTAATTGTCTTCATTGATGACATTCTAGTGTACTCTCAGTCTGAAGAAGATCATGCGAACCATTTACGATGGTGTTGCACACCCTGAGGAGAAACAAGCTCTATGCCAAGTTCTCAAAATGTGAGTTCTGGCTGTCGTCAGTGGCCTTTCTTGGCCATGTGGTTAGTGGAGAGGGCATTGCAGTGGATCCTGCAAAAATAGTTATGATACGAGAGTGGCCGGTGTTGTCTTCTGTAGCCGAAGTCAGGAGTTTCCTTGTACTAGCAGGCTACTACAGGCGCTTCGTAGAGAACTTTTCATGGATAGCCTTGCTCTTACCACACTAACGAGGAAGGATCAGAAGTTCATTTGGACGCCAGAGTGCGCGGGAGCTTTTGAAGAGCGAAGAGTCACGACGCCAATTTTTACATCGCCATGTGGTTCGGACGGCTTTGAAATTTATAGTGAAGCATCAGGGAGCGACTTCGGTTGCGTTCTTCTTCAATTTGGAAAGGTGATTGCTTATGTCTCACGCCAGTGGAAAGTGCATGAGCGGAACTATCTCGTCCACGACTTGGAGTTGGAGGCGGTGATATTTGCACTTAAGCTATGACGTCATTATTTATATGGCGTGAAAGTCGATATCTTCACAAACCATAAGCGCCTGAAATATCTGCTGAACCATAAGGATTTAAATATGCGACATCGGAGGTGGATGGAATTCCTTGGAGACTACACCTTCCAGATTCATTATACTCCCAGGAAGGAAAATTTGGTCGCAGATGCCCTGAGTCGTAGGACTCAGGTACGAGCAAGTTGGTTGCAGATGCATGATGAGCATCTAATCCAGTAGTTGGAGGCCTTAGACATGACTTGTGTGGACAAGAATTCTACTGCAAGTGCATGCATGAACTGGACGGAAGTATAATATGACCTTGCGAACAAGGTTCAGTGAACAACGGAACTTGATTAAAGTTTACAACGCTATGCAATGGATAGGTCAAATGGCCAATACTACAGGGATGATGGCCTTTTATGGAAAGGTGATCGTTTGTGCGTCCCGAATATGGGTAAGCTAAGGGAAGAATTGATGTATGAAGCTCACTTTACGAAGTACTCAATTCACCCAGGGAGCACAAAGATGTATAAGGACACAAAAAAGCTATTTTGCTGGCCGGGTATGAAGAAATACATATCTCATTATGTGGCAAAGTGTCAGACTTGAGCTTAAATAAAAGCTGAATGTCAGAATCCTGGAGGTTTCCTAAAGTCGCTACCTATTCCGGAATGGAAATTTGACGACATTTTGATGGATTACGTGTACGGTTTGCCGAGATCGCAACGCGAGAATGATTCTATTTAGGTGATCATGGACCAGTTGACTAAAGTGCCTCATTACATTCCGAATAAGAGAGACGTTTCAGTGGAAGTTTTGGCTAAGCTTTATGTTGAGCAAATTGTACGACTGCACAGTATGCCTCGTAGCATCGTAAGTGATTGAGATGGGTGCTTCACTTCAAATGATTGAAGACTAATCCACCAGTTGTTGGGGACAAAAATTAAAATTCAGTATGGCCTTTCATCCTTAAACGGATGGCCAGACTGAGCGGACCAAAAGAATGATGCAGGATATGCTCCGAATGTGCGCCTTGGATTTCAGGAAGAGGTGGGAAGACCATCCCTATATTGTAGAGTTTGTCTATAATAAAAGTTATCAAGCTAGTATAAATATGACATCTTTTGAAGCTTTGTATGGTAGGAAGTGTCGTACACCATTAGCTTGGGTGGAAACTGGCGAGTATAAGTTATATAAGCATAATAAAGTCAAAGAGTCTAATTCATCGATACGCTCTATTTGAGAGAGGCTAGTGATGGCCCAAGATAGGCAGGCGAAATATTACAACTCCAAACACCGAAACGTGGAGTTTGCGGTGGGCGATTGGGTATACTTAAAGATCAAGTCATTCAAATGCGTATCCAGGATTCGGCGATTGAAAAGGCTGAGTCCAAGGTATCTTGGCCCGTTTGAAGTGGTGTAAAGTGTTGGAAAAGCTGCCTATCGGCTAGCTTTTTTGGCAGAACTGAGTGGCTTGCATGATGTGTTCCGCATATCAGTGCTTCGAAAAGCCGTAAAAGAGCTGGCTCAAGTGATTGCGAATGATCACGTACCGGTCGAATCTGGGCTAACGACAAAGGATAGGCCCATTCAGATCGAGGATAAGACAGTTAAGCAGCTGCAGAACAAGACAATCGGATGGTCAAGGTTCGGTGCGACAACTATGGCCGTGAAGAGATAACATGGGAGCGGGAGCAAACCATGCATACTGAGTTTCCCGAGTTGTTTGTACAAAAGGTTGTAATATTTTTTTGTTAAAGAAAATGTATGTTGTAACATATTTGTTACTGTGTTCTTGGTGCTGTATGCAAATTTCGGAACGAAATTTTTGTAAGGAGGGGAGGATTGTAACACCCCAAAAAGGAGTTGGAGAGAACAGGATAAAATTCGACCTAAGCGGAGCCCGATGAATATCATCGAGCGGAGCACGATGAATATCGTCGCGCAGAGCCTGACAAAAATCGTCGCGCGGAGCCCGACGAATATCGTCGAGCGGAGACCGATTAAAATATCGAACATCGAGCAGAGTTCGATGATTATGACCTGTTTTGTGACATCAATCTTGTTCGATGAACTAAAGCCTGTTTGACCAACTCACTCCCGATCAACGAAGTTCATGCGAAATAATAAGCCCCGTTCGACGATTTGTTAAAAAATGAAGATATGGCCGAGCGGTGACTAGTGTTAGATGGCTGGTGAGCAGCCAGTAGGAGGTAGGTGACTTTTCAGCATAAACCCGAGCCGTTGTTGTGTTTTGATGATTTTATCGTGTGGCTGAGGTGAAACCAGAGACCACTTATGTAGAGGGATTGGAATGAGGAAATCATTATTTCCTTTTCTCTCTCTTCCTTGTGTTCTAGTTCTGGAGCAGAGGACTCTCAGCTGGAGCTAGGGCTTGCTGAAGTTGCTGGAGTAGATCTTGTGACTAGAATCAAGATCTGAGGCTAGGTTCGCGAAGGGGAAAGTGAGGCACTTATTTCCATCTGCGTAGAAAAGCTTTATCATGGCTCTAAAGATAACTTCAAGGGTAATGAATTTCTCCGGGACAAGTGAAGTTCTCAATATGCATATTTGAATGCATCCCCTCACCAAAAGGTGAAAAAGGGTGGATTCTAGTGGGTAGATCGGTTTGATCCCCATATATTCCTACATATAGATCCGAAAATGTAGAGTATGGAATTGGCATGCTGTGAGAACCCCATATGGACAGGTTGATCTGGATTGGTGATGTTTCTGTATTTGCGTGCCGGAGAAAACTCTGTGGATATGTGTGTGATGCACATGTGAAATCCAGAGTCAAGGGGTGTGCAGGAGGCTGCATTAAAGTACTGGAAGTATTTCCAGGAAAATACCCAGGAAAGATCAAGGTTTTGTGAACTGTTGATGTCACCGGGCGATAGTGAATGTCGTCGGCGATAGCTCCCTGTGAGCTAGTGTTATGAGTCCTGTCTTTAAGAGACCTGGGGGCCATTGTATATAAAGCTGTGTGCTTAAGTTGCCTGGCTTGTGGTGGGTGCCAGCCAAAAATGGACAAAGTTGTGTGGCTTGTGATAAGTTGAGCCGTGAAGGCCAACTACTGTTCCATCAAGTTAAGTACCTCTGAATGACTAGGTCGTCAAGTTAAGTACCTCTTAATGAGCAGTTGGTCGTCAAGTTAACTACCTCTGAACGACATAGTCCTCAAGTTAAGTACATCTGAACGAAAAATTGATCGTTAAGTCATGGACCTCTGAACGGTGGTGTTACACGGGGGAGTCTGGTACAACGAAAATTTGCCCTGAGTGTACTGTGCATGTGTTAGTTGGGTCAACGTCTATGGTGAATGGTGCTTCAATATTGCACTTTGTTTTTGCCACTATATATATATATACTATGCCTTGTTTGTAGGGATGGTGAAATGCTGCCCAGAGTAAGGGGTGGGATTATTATAAACGGGTCAGCAAAATGCTGAATGTTGTTTTATTTACCACGTTTTGGTGGGCCCTTTTGTGCAGGTGCTGGAGAGATAGGTGGAAAGTAGCGGGCTAAAGCCCATTTGTTGCTGTTGGCTGGCCCACAAAGGACCAAAAGCGAATATTTACTGTTTTCATGTGTGGTCGGCTTGCGTGCCGATGTCTGAAACCACTTGTTGTATATGAAACAATTGTAATAATGCTACGACCAAAACATGGGATGTAATATATGTGTATGTTATGTCATTACTTTTATATAGTGGACATTCTCTTTATGAGTGGGTTCTTACATTAAAATGCTTCCGTTAAAATTCTTGGTGGCAGGACGCGTTTCTACTTGAACTTGTGTTTGACAACAACTTGTAATTTCCTTACCTATCCGTGGTATATTGCGTCGGGCCCCGGTCAGTTCTTCTGTCATATGCTCTGGGACGGATAGGGGCGTTACCGATCTAGCGGTGTGTCGTCGTTACACCGCGAGCTGTGATTGACCAATGATATTTCATTATATATATAGTATAGATATATATATATACTATACTATAAATAAATAATATAGACTCCCAATAACGTTAGTTCAAAATTCCAGAAAAAAATTCGAACCCTTAGATCTGCCTCGATAAATCTACCACCGTCCATTTATTTTCAGATCCTCTTAAATGTTTACCCAATGCACTCTGCCCTAATGCTTCCTCCCATGATTTCCTCATCTCTCGTGCTCGCATCTTCCCCTTTCGTCCGCTGCAACTTCTCCGACATATCTCCACCAATTACTATCCAGGCTCGGTCCTCCTTCATCTCAGGGCCTGTTTGGCTAAGTTGTGGTTGTGCAGGAAGCAGTGGTGAGAAATAGTGGTGTAGAAATCTGCTATTTTGCAGTGGCGGAAAGATCTATGACACTGTTTGGAAAACGGTATTTGCAGTGCTGTGTGAATTAGTGATACAGAATTAAACAATTGTATAATAATATGTAGTAATTATAAAAGTAAATATATTAATATTGATGGGGATTCCCCAAAATATGTTCTGACGAGCCATAGATTTTTTTCCCGATCTTGTCCGGCAGGACGCTACAATTCTAATTGGCACATTCTCACACAATTTTGAGTTCATTCAGTATTCCAAACGGCCGTCAAGACGCATGTATGCGCCCTCGATTCGCTCACGAGCTTGTACGATTAATTTTTGACCGATTCACGAATGTTACGAGCTTGATTAAATATTTCATGGCGACCTTCAGTTGGCTGATTGCCTCGAGCAAAGTCCGCCAAGTAATTTCTTGTTTATGGAAATTTTTCATGGCGACATTATATTTTTTCGTGCCCGCCGGCCCCTCACCCCGATCGATGCTACAATTCCAATGGACACATTTTAGCACAATCCAAAGGCTGCATGGTCTTCCAAACAAACAATAAGATGTACATTTGTGTTCTCGACTCGCTCACAAGCTAGGACGATTAGTTCGCAACCGATTCACGAGCGTCTCAGCTGACCCGTAAAAAATGTATACAAATATTATTAAACTTTAAAATGTTAATATATTAAAAAATAAATATAAAAATAAATAAATTAATTAAAATTAAATATATTATTAACAATATATAAATTATCATTTTTTATTTTTAATTATTTTTTAGCAAATCATAAACTTTAATTTTTTTATAAAGTATTTTTTATTTTTTTTTAATTTTTTTAAACTGCGCTGCAGCCCTGAAAAAGGGCTGCAGCGCTGCCTGCCGCGGGTCTCCACCCGTGGCAGGATAATTGGCGGTGGCTTCTTGCCACTGCCCGCCTTTAAAGTTCTGTTTGGAGGAGCTGCATGAACAGCAGCGGCATGCAACACCTGTGCCTCTTCGCCAAACAGAGCCTCAGTCGCCTCTACCACTTCTGTAAGGAGCTCCAAACATGGAGGAGCGGTGGTCGGAATCCACGGGAGATGGAAGAGATGAGTTGGGTTGGGAGAGAAACAGTTTAGAGATAGAGAGAGAGGGTAAGGGGAAGAGGAAGAGAGAGATGGAGAGACAGGAGTCATAAACAAAGAACATGTAATATCATTAATTCTATGCATAAACCTAATTATAGAGGTTTGATCAAATTATAGACGGCCAAATGACCGTTACACAAATTTCATGGTTTATCTTATTTCAAAATTAACTAACGGCTCTGTTCTAAAAACAATAGCTGGCCCTCCCCGTGATACAACCATGTGTTGGGCTGAGATGAATTGGAAGTAAGATGGATTGCTGGATGGACGCCACGTGCCAAGATCATAGATTTGATTTTGAGTGATGGCTGTTGGATGAATTCCACGTGCCCGGATCATAACCACACCTTACGTCTTTAAAATGATGATGCCCTCATCGTTCCTTCCTCCCGGTTTTGTTTTGGTTTTAGGGTTAGCTTTGTAGCCCAGGAATGACAGCGGACGAAAAATGACAAGCTGCTTCTGTGTCTGAAGCTACAGTAAGAGATCGTGAGCTGATGTTGCTGAAAATACTAACGCTCTGGTAACATCGTGCTCTGGAATGGATGGTAAAAACTAATCTGACTGTGTTGCTATTTTATTGAGTGCGAAGTCGTTGAGTACCCTTCTTCTTCTGGATCCAATCTGGAGGAAGTAAATCCGTGAGATCTGCGTCAATAGTAGCCATATAGTCGTTCTGTATCGCCGTTTTTAGTTTTGCTGGTAGAGAGTCTAGGGCTTCGTTTGGCGCAGTGGTGGCGGTCATGAACGACGTGGTCATGAACCGCGGTTTATGAATGGAGTGGTCATGAACCGCTAGTTTTGTTTGGATGATTTATATTTTTTGTGGTCATGAACGGTTGTTTGTGAACTGAATTTTGTTTGGATTTTTTTATTTTATGGCATCATAAATGAAGAAATAATTTTTTCAATTTGGCAAATAAAAATAAAAATTTTATAAATGCACACAAAAACAAAAACTAGGTAAATGAAAATGCACAATTTATAAGGGAATTGTTAAAACCAAACCAAATTTAGATATACACAAACCATTATTAATGACAAACAATATGTTTTGAAAAATACTCCGTGCAAACTAAATTGTTAACCACAAACCAATATTGTTACCAACAAACCAACACTTCAAATTACACAATCAAATATTTTAGACAAAAAAAGATAAATCATGAGAAGTCAAGTTCAGCCGTTCAACAAAATAACACGTTTATAACAAAATATATACAAAATTTATGACATTTAATAGCTGCTGTCTTTGTCACATTTACTTAATGAAAACCTACAAAAAATTAATGACTTGTGTTACCAATCAACACCTATAAATTTCATAAACCTGATAATTTAAATTTTAGATGCCAATCGTGAAAGATGACAGAATACAATGAAAATCTTTCGAAGGTTTTATTGGGTCCATTTATCCAAATGTCCTGGATTTGAAGAAGACCTAGTAAATAATGTATACACATGTTGTAATCTAACATATGCTGCAAGTTCTATGTATACAAGAAATCTCTTATGCATTGATTGGACAGGTTAATTCAAGTGACAAAGTCGGGTGATGACTACGCATGCTAGTGGAATGACAGAAATCTGTCTAAATTCACAAGCGTTGAGTGAAGTCTACACACTCAACGACATAGGCTGTAAGATAGGCTGAGGCAGTCAAAGCCTAAGAAGAAATAGGTAGGAAATTTCCTAATTCTACAGGCATTAAGTGAAGCAAGTTCAATTAACGCTAGATGCCTTAAGAATAGTTGTTGGACAGAGAAATGTGGCTAAGTCCACAGGAGTTGAGTGAAGTCTACTCAACCAACGCCATACAGTAAAAGGTTATGAGAGTAAGACAGTTGAAACCTTAGAAGCGAGAAAAGTGGCTAAGTTCACAGGCGTTGAGTGAAGTCCACACACTCAACGCTATAACTTCACAATCGTTGAGTATTGCTCAGTCAGTCAAAGTAATAGAAAAACTGTGTAGATATTTTGGCAAAGTCCACAGGTGTTGAGTGAAGCTTACTCACTCAACGCCATGAGGGTAAAGCGTTGACTGATTCTCATTCAGTCAGAGCCATTATTTTCAGACACAGAAAATTAGCTAAGTGTTTTTGACGTTGAGTGAAGCTTACTCACTCGACACCAAGTGATAGAAATGTTGTCTAAGCAGTTTGGCATTGAGTGAAGCTTACTCACTAAACGCCTATACTAATGCTTCTCGATTTTGGATAAGTGCATAGATGGTGACATCAACAAAGTCAACAAGTCAACAGAATTTGAATTCGTTGCGGGAAATCTACAGTACTCGACAAATGTTACCTCCTACATACAGTATATCAATTAATGCAAAAGCAAGGGTGCAACAACCAACTCCTTGTGTAGGCTCCACTGCCCAAAGAGCTGTTGTATGGTTAAGTATAAAAGGCAGAGCTGTGATAAAAGAAAGAAGCTTTTGGAAAAATACAGCTGGACTTCATCTTCCTGCTCGCCATTGTTGCAGAGCTTGGAGAACCAGTTCATGTTGCTGATCAAAGAGAAAAAACAAAATAGCCCGTGACTCACAGACAGTTAGCTATTGAAGAAGTAATTCACTGAAGCATCAAAGTGTATTAAATAATAAGATCAGATATACTAATTTCTGAGTAAGCAGAGCTAAGTTGCTGAATCATCTTGCTTTAGCAAACTGCAAGAAAGGGTTGTGTTATTTTCAGCTCAGGTAGCAGCAAAGGGCCAACCCTAGCTGCAGTTACTTCACAGGTCCAACAAAGCATTTCCTAAAGATAAGTTTCTGAAGCTGTGATGAGGAAAGAGCTGTGTTTCTGGTTTGGTTCAGAAAGGTGCAGATCAGTAGATCTACAGAGTTGCTTTCAGCTCAAGACTGTTATTGTTGTGAAGAAGTTAGGGCTGAGAAAATCTCAACTCAGGAAGAAGTAGGCACAAAGAAATTTCTCTAGTGTCATAATCAAACCACACACACTTTCATACTGTAGGATCCTAACAGATCTGAGATGTAGACCTGAATTTATAAAAGCTGAGTGTAGGATCCTTATGTGGATCTGAGCGTAGGATCACTTTTTGATCTGAGGTAAATTCTGTTGAGAATCAGAGTGTAGGGCTTTGGCCTGACAGTAGGATCCAGTTTGGATCTGAGGTAGGCTATCATTTGATCACTGAGCTGTAGGGATTTTGAGTCCGAGATAGGAGAGTCATTCTCTTTAATGTAGGGCACTTGCTCCTGAGTTGTAGGATCCTTTGGATTTGAGGTAGGGCCTTTGTGCCTGAGCTGTAGGAGAGGCATTCTCTCTGAGGTATGATTCTTTGTGGATCTGAGTGTAGGGCTGTCCTCCTAGCTTGAGTGGCAGGGCTTAACAGCCTAAGATAGGTGATTTGTTGATCACTGAGTTGTAGGGCAATTTTCCTGAGTTGTAGGTCTTGGAGGAGACAGAGTGATCCTAATGGATCGAGTTGTAAGCTCTTAGGAGCTGAGATTGAAGAAGTGTCAAGTCCAACAAAATAGTTGGGTAGGAGGGAGGGAAAGTGAATGTATCCATAATTTGGAGAATCACTATAAATCTGGTGTGTTATCTGTGTGATTAGCTTGAAAGCATAACTAACCTAATCATATCACTCACCTGATTAATTACGTATAATATATAGCACAAAAGACCAATAACCTATTCACCCTCCCTTTAGGTTGTTTAGTTATCCTTGAAAACAAAGACTTTCAAGTGTTATCAAAGGGAGATTGCTCAAAAAGGACTAACAATTTGAGTAGATCTCAAAGGATAGCTAAAATATTTACACTTATAAGTTCAAGAGTAAACCATAAGGTGTGGAGCTCAATGGAGCTTTAAGTCTACAGAGAGAACAAAAACAGCATTGGGTTGTTGGCACCACTTGCAAAAGATAAAGATTATCCTGATGCAAGGACAAAGATCAGGGACCCCTCTATCACATTCAGACAGTGATTTAGAGGTGGAATAAGCTGAGAAGATTGACTGCAGATGTTATGGGCTGATAGCCATGAGAGAAGAAAACTCCTGCCAGGATAAGCCTGGACCAGACCAGGTACAATCCCTATCTAGCTCATTCTCAGATTCTGGTTATGTGATCAGTCCTGACACTGATGCATCCACATCAAGTGATGATGAAAGTCCTATGTCAGAAGATGATATGAATCAACTGATTGAAAATCATGGTGTACTTCTAGAGGCCTTTAAAAAAAGCAATATGTTGGGCAAGAAGCAAACTGAGAAAATTGTCTCCTTAAAGTTAGCTGCTTCCCAGCAGAATGAGACAACATCCTTATTATATCTGAAGGTGAGAGAAGTTAGCCATCTGAAGACCGTGATAGACATCCATGTTGATTCTATTAAATATAAGGACTCTATTATTTTAGATCTTTAACATAACCTTGAGAGGGAGAAGAGAATTTTGACAAATTTCTCTAAGATAGACTCCATCAAGAGAAAATCAGAATCCAAGTTGATTTTTAGAGTATCCCTTACCCAAGGGAAAGGCAGGGCTCCCGTTAATCCTCAGTCAACCTTTCACAAGGTAATTCTCTCTTCCAATAGGTATGACCATGACTACAAGTATGGTCACTGGTGGAATGAGAATCCTTCTTGTAAGAATACAAATGTATTTTGCAATGGAGGAAGAAAGGACATGTGATTGAGTGCACAGAAGGCTCCCCATGAAGAAGTCCAAAAGGCCCATCGTGGACCTTTTATATTTAATACCTCAGCCCCCTCATTCAAGGATGAAGCAGTGGCCTACTCTATGGTTCTTCCAACAAGAATTCAAACCAAGAGTAAGTCAGTCAGTAAGGCTGTCTTGGATGACTCTGAGGCCATTAAGAACTTGCCAACTACAAATAATGTTGTTGATAATGAAGCTAAGAGTAATCCAAGTACCTCCACTAGCAGAATCTCTTTTAGTAATACTCTTGCTAAAAGAGACAAGAAGAAGGTCACAGTTCTCCCCATTGAACATGCAGCCAGGTGTGGCTTGCACACTTCAAAGAGTGTTCAAAAGAGAAGGTACAACATCCATGAATGTTGGTGCTGTGGAAAAGTGGGCCACTTTGCCATATACTATTGGCACAACCTTAGTGTCCTAATGGCAAGGGTGACTCTTCCTGACAGGACTTCTATAGGAAGTCCTATGCATTTTTATGCTAACAAGAACCTAGGACCCAAGTCATCTTGGGATCCTAAGGCAAAGTAAACTTTGTTTTGCAGGACAGTCTCAGTACCCATACTCATGTATGGTACTTGGACAAAGATTGTACCAGACCTAGTACTGGTACAAAGAAGCCATCCTCTGGATATTACACCTAAGATGGAGGTGGATGAAATGACCATCAAGCACAAGATGTCAAGGGGTATGTCCAAGACATGTCCAATTATTTAGAGCGAGACCAACAAGCTTGAAGCTCCTATTGAGGGGGAGCTAGTACACTGAGATGTTAGTCAAGCTTATGGTTTACCAAAGGATTGGTATTAGGAAACCCCCTGCATCAAGTGGACCAGTAAGAGAGAGCCAGATGCTAATAAATGGCTAAAGAAGAGGGTGCAATATAGTGGTTGTGAATCCAGCATCTGCCTCAAGTCTACAAGAAAAAGATAAGTAAAATTCCCCCAGTTTATGATTTTACTAACTATTATCTAAATTACAAGAAACCATGTCTCACATAACAGGCCTATACACATTAAGATAAAATATTAATGTGTTAGAAAGTAGAGGAGAAGTAAGACAATAGTCTTAAGTTTCTTCTCAACAAATGAATAAGTGGTTTACATGTTCACTAAGCCACTAGATGTAACTAGATTCAGCATCCTTAATGTTAACATGGGCAAGTTGTATTTAGTTATATTAACTTCACAATCGTCGAGAGTTGCTCAGTCAGTCAAAGTAACAGAAAAACTATGTAGATATTTTGGCTAAGTCCACAGGTATTGAGTGAAGCTTACTCACTCAACGCCATGAGGATAAAGCGTTGATTGATTCTGATTCAGTCAAAGCCATTGTTTTCAGACAGAGAAAATTAGCTAAGTGTTTTGACGTTGAGTGAAGCTTACTCACTCGACACCAAGTGACAAAAATGTTGTCTACGCAGTTTGGCGCTGAGTGTAGCTTACTCACTCAACGCTTATACTAATGATGCTCGATTTTGGATAAGTGCATAAATGGTGACGTCAGCAAAGTCAACAAGTCAACGGAATTTGAATTCATTGCGGGAAATCTACGGTACGCGACAAATGTTACCTCTTGCCTACAGTACATCAATTATTGCCCAAGCAACGGTGCAACAACCAACTCCTTGTGTAGGCTCCACTGCCCAAAAAGCCGTTGTATGGCTAAGTACAAAAGGCAGAGCTGTGATAAAAGAAAGGAGATTTTGGAAAAATACAGCTGGGCTTCATCTTGCTGCTCGTCATTATTGTAGAGCTTGGAGAACCAGTTCATGTTGCTGATCAAAGAGCAAAAACAAAATAGTTTGTGACTCATAGATAGTTAGCTGTTGAAGAAGTAATTCACTGAAGCATCAAAGTGTCTTCAATAACAAGATCAGATATACTAATTTCTGAGTAAGCAGAGCTGAGTTGCTGAATCATCTGGCTTCTGCAAACTGCAAGAAAGGGTTGAATTATTTTCAGCTCTGGTAGCAGCAAAGGGCCAACCCTAGCTGCAGTTACTTCACAGGTCTAGCAAAGCATTTACTGAAGATAAGTTTGTGAAGCTGTAAAGAGGAAAGAGCTGTGTTTCTGGTTCGGTTCAGAAAGGTCCGAATCAGCAGATCTTTAGAGTTGCTTTCAGCTCAAGTCTCTTATTATTGTGATGAAGTTAGGGCTGAGAAAATCTCAGCTCAGGAAGTAGTAGGCACAAAAAAAGTTCTATGGTGTCATAATCAAACAACACACACTTTCACATTGTAGGATCCTAACGGATTTGAGCTATAGGCCTGAATTTATAAAGGTTGAGTGTAGGATCCTAGTGTGGATCTGAGCGTACGATCCCTTGTTGATCTGAGGTAGATTCTATTGAGAATCTGAGTGTAGGGGTTTGGCCTGACAGTAGGATCCAGTTTGGATCTGAGGTAGGCGATCATTTGATCCCTAAGCTGCAGGTCTTTTGAGCCTGAGATAGGAGAGTCATTCTCTTTTAGTGTAGGGCACTTGTTCCTGAGTTGTCGGATCCTTTGGATTTGAGGTAGGACATTTGTACCTGAGCTGTAGGAGAGGCATTCTCTCTGAGGTAGGATCCTTTGTAGATCTGAGTGTAGGGTTGTCCTCCCTGCCTGAGTTGCAAGGCTTAACAACCTGAGATATGTGATTTGTTGATCATTGAGTTGTAGGGAAATTTGCCTGAGCTATAGGTCTTGGAGGAGACTGAGTGATACTGAGGGATCGAGTTGTAAGCTCTTAGGAGCTGAGATTGAAGAAGTGCCTAGTCTAACAAAATAGTTGGATAGGAGGGAGGGAAAGTGAATGTACCCATAATTTGGAGAATCACTATAAATCTGGTGTGTTATCTGTGTGATTAGCTTGAAAGCATAACTAACCTAACAATATCACTCACCTAATTAATTAAATATAATATATAGCACAAAAGACCGATAACCTATTCACCCCCCTCCCTCTAGGTAGTTTAGCTATTCTTGAAAACAAAGAATTTCAAGTCTTATCATAGGGAGATTACTCAAAAAGGACTAACAGTCTGAGTAGATCTCAAATGATAGCTAAAAGTATTACACTTATGAGTTCAAGAGTAAACCATAAGGTGTGGAGCTCAATGGAGCTTTAAGTCTACAGAGAGAACAAAAAAACATTGGGTTGTTGGCACCTCTTGCAAAAGATAAAGATTATCCTGATGCAAGAACAAAGATCAGGGACCCCTTTATCACATTCAGACAGTTATTTAGAGGTGGAAGAAGCTGAGAAGAATGACTGCATGTGTTATGGGCTGATAGCCATGACAGAAGAAAAGTCGCGCCAGGATAATCCGGGACCAGATCATGTACAATCCCTATCTAGCTCATTCTCAGATTCTGGTTATGTGACCAGTACTGACACTGATGCATCCACATCAAGTGATGATGAACATCCAATGTCAGAAGATGATATCAATCAACTGATCGAAAATCATGGTGCACTTCTAGAGGCCTTTAGAAAAAGCAAGATGTTGGCCAAAAAGCAAGATGTTGGCCATGAAGCAAACTGAGGAAATTGTCTCCTTAAAGCTACCTGCTTCCCAACAGAATGAGACATCATCCATGTTGTATCTGAATGTGAGAGAAGTTAGCCATCTGAAGACCATGGTAGACATCCATGTTGAGTCTATTAAATATAAGTACTCTATTATTTTAGATCTTGAACATAATCTTGAGAGGGAAAAGAGAATTGTGACAAATTTCTCTAAGATAGACTACATTAAGAGAAAATCAGAATCCAAGTGCATTTTTAGAGTTGCCTTTACCCAAGGGAAAGGCAGGGCTCCTGTTAAGTCTCAGTCAACCTTTCACAAGGTAATTCTCTCTTCCAATAGGTATGACAAGGACTATAAGTATGGTCACTGGTGGAATGAGAATCCTTCTTGTAAGAATACAAATGAATTTTGCAAAGGAGGAAGAAAGAACATGGGATTGAGTGCAAAGAAGGCTCCCCATGAAGAAGCCCAAAAGGCCCATCCTGGACATTTTATATTTAATACCTCAGCCCCCTCATTCAAGGATGAAGCTGTGGCCTAATCTATGGTTCTTCCAACAAGAATTCAAACCAAGAGTAAGTCAGTCAGTAAGGCTGACTTGGCTGACTCTGAGGCCATTAAGAACTTGCTAACTACAAATAAGGCTATTGTTAATGAAGCTAAGAATAAGCCAAGTACCTCCACTGGCAGAATCTCTTTTAGTAATACTCTTGTTGAAAGAGACAAGAAGAAGGTCACAGTTCTCCCCACTGAACAGGCAGCCAGGTGTGGCTTGCACTCTTCAAAGACTGTTCAGAAGATAAGATACAACATTCATGAATGTTGGTGTTGTGTCAAAGTGGGCCACTTTGTCATAGACTGTTAGCACAACCTTAGTGTGCCAATGGGATGGGTGAGTCTTCCTGATAGCACTTCTATAGGAAGGCATATGCATTTTTATGCTAACAAGAGCCTAGTAACCAAGTCATCTTGGGATCCTAAGGAAAAGTAAACTTTGTTTTGCATGACAGTCTCAGTATCCATACTCATGTATGGTACTTGGATAGAGATTGTACCAGACCTAGTACTGGTATAAAGAAGCCATCCTCTGGATATTACACCTGAGATGGAGGTGGATGAAATGACCATCAAGCACAAGATGTCAAAGGCTATGTCCAAGACATGTGCAATGATTTAGGGGGAGACCAACAAGCTTGAAGCTCCTATTGAGGGGGAGCTAGTACACTGAGATGTTAGTCAAGATTGTGGTTTAACAAAGGATTTGTATTAGGAAACCCCCTGCATCAAGTGGACCAGTAAGAGAGAGCCAGATGCTAATAAAGGGCAAAGAAGAGGGTGCAATATTGTAAGGCCCCATTTTTTTTCCTTTTCAAACCCGAGGTCTTATGCCCATAACCGCTGTTTTGCGGTGACCCCGACATTCGGGAAGGCCGCCACTACAAAACGACGATTCTGCCGGACTTTTCGATCATAAAAGAGAGAGCAAGGATCATAAATGAAATATAATTAAGTCCATAAAACATCATATGAAAATGAGAAACAATAGCAACTCCATTAATAAAGAAAAGAGGAAGTACTACAAAAGAACAGTACAAATGAAATATAGACGGGTAAAGCCCGGTACATCAGATCCTCACTACAATCTCTCACGAAAGCTATAAAAAGATTAATCACTCGCGGAGCTGGTCACTGGTGCTCCGGTACTAGACTAGCCCACCTCCATGCACACCGTACTCCGCTGGTGCTGGTCCTTGAGCTGCTGGTCCCTGTCTCCCATCCAGAGCCCCTGTAATGTTGTGGTCTGAAAACCATTAGTCTTAAAGACTAAGTTCTATCATCCCCTACCCTTCCCCCATGGCTCCTAGGCACCGAGCGGGGAGGAGGAGAGGGAAGCTACAAAGGTAGAGAGTAAGCAAAGCAGGTGACAGTGGAACTAATCTAGCAGTTCTTTATATTATATAAACAGCTAAGGAAGAATGGTACAATCTAGAAGTTCTACAATAATGAGCAGTAAAGTAAACAAGTAGAATAAGCACCATATGTCAGAAAGACAGGGTAAGAAATAAGTAACCTTAAACTATATGAATGCTCATACAAACTTATAAGTTAAGGGGTCTTCTGAAAGGCTCCCATTGTATAAAAAGTCTCATACCAAGTTATACGTTGGGTTGTCGGTTGTATGCAAATATGAGTGTAGTGATATATTATGCCATGATTCATGCAAGTGCAACTCATGTACATGACTCTTTGTGCACAGACCTTTAGTTTCCCCTATTTGGGCAGCTAGCTTCACTCCCAGGAACCTCCATAGTGTTAAACGGAGACAGTGGGTCGGCCCCCCCACTCCTAGGCGGGTATCCACACTACTAGGCCTAGCCATTCCGTACGCCCCTAGAAGAACACAACCTAGAGTAACCGCGTACTAATGTTGGCCATATCCACCAGACTTTCTTTGGCTAAGTGTCCCACATCACCAAGTCAACATATCAACGTCGGTGTGAACGACCGTCCAATACCGAAGATCCACCACCTTATTTTGTATCCAAAACCTTCTGTGCCACCGGCTCCCCAGACTATCCCATCCGTGCATCTACCTTCCAAACCTATCGTCTGGATGGCAATCAAACCAACCTAATCAAGCTCCAGAGCTACCGGGGTGTGTGAATGTGAAAGCCTAGTTATACTAGCTGCACTTGTAGTTTATTATTCCTACTATTTAGGTTAGTCCAGGACTGCCCAAGGTATTCCAAGTGAAGGGCTCTCGAGGGCACTAGGAACTATGATGGTAGTTGAAGCACATCATTCCCTTTCGCAAGACACTTACAATTATTGATTGTTACCCAACTCCCAATCCCTTAAATGTTGTACTGGATCTAACCCTATTGTATTTGACACTTTCTCTCCTATGAGGAAGACGATGTTTCGTCAACCCCGAGCACCTCTTAACACTAGTCAAACCTCCTACTACTCATCACGACTCCCGTTGATAATCTCGTTTCACTTACCAATTCAATACACTAATATCCCATCTCTATAAGTTCATTTTGCACCATATAATGATTCTTGCAGTTTCTACTAAATACAGACCATCCTAAGCTATATGATGTATATAATGGGAGGTACTCCAAATTATCATCCAAAATCACTATAATATTTATTTAAGGTCTATCGTTGCATGATTAGCCTAAATCCAGAAGTTTATCATTTTCCCAATTTATTTTATAATTTATTTAATTTCCAAAGAGATCTATATGCCTCATTTTGAACATGAAGTACTATTTTCAGGCATGCAAAATATTTCACAAAATTATGATAAATAAAACATAACTATTTATCAATAAATTCAAGTTCTCCAGATTTTCAGTGAGATTTAAACCTCTAAACATAATTTTTGAACATAACCTACATTAACCAAATTAAAGAGACAAGTACTGCCAATATACTTCTAAAACTTTTGAGAAAATTCAATGAAGAATATAAAGACATATAAACACTACAGGTTAAGTTTCACAATTTATCAGTGAATATTGAACTCTATAATTGATTTTCTCATAATATTCCAAGTAATAGGTTAATGAACTAAGTACAACAATTATTCATCTAAAAATTGCAAATAAATTCCCACATGAACATATTGACCTAGAAACACTACTGATCAAGTTTCATAATTTTCCAATAAAAAAGGAGCTCTAAATCTATTATTGATCATATTCTCGTGTTTATACATTGTGAAGTATGTACTGGAAATTTACATCTGAAAATTACAATAAAATTCATGTGTGATCATAATGATCTAAAACTCACTCTTCCCCAATTTCATAATCATCTAGTGGATATTCATATCAAAATAATAATAAAATTGATTAGAGCTAATTCTAGTATTACAAACGTGATACTGAAATTATTAACCTGAAATTCCCAATAAAATTATCCAAGGCTTATAATGTCATTATGAATACACTACCCAAATTTCACAAGTTTTCATAGAGTTCTAGTTACCTATCCTTCAAATTTAAGGATTGTGACCTAAACTAGGGTTAGGATTTTGAGGGGCTAAACCATCTCCAAATGCTCTAATATTTTTACCAGAGGAATTTAGCTACCCTAGAGTCCTATCTACCAAATTTTAAATCCATAAAAGGGCATTTGACCACATGCCCTTCACAAACCCCCAAAGTCCAGACATAGGGTTTGAACTTGGGTCCTAGTGCAATCCTACCCTAAACCACCCCATAACCCATATGAGGGGGTTAAATGTCATTTCAAACCAGTGGCCCAAGTCTCAGCCTCTGTTGAGGTGATTTGACCACTTAAACCACAATGTGCACTTTTGACCTAAATACCCCTTATTAGGGCAAGGATAGGGTTTGCTCATTTCCCAACCAAATCAAATCAAAATGAGATGAAATTTATACAGAACCTCATGATGTCCCTAAGGAACCCTCATCAAAATTTGGGAGGGTTTGGCGGTATTTAGGTCCCTAAATTAATTTACCATAGGATTTTTAAATGATTTCAAAAACTATAGAAAAATTATCCCCAAAAATTCTTATTTTTGGGCAGGACCTAGGTACAGACTAGGGTGACCCCCTGTCCAATTTCAGGTCTTTTGGACAAGGGATGAAGTGGGGGCACCCATTTTAATTTCTGTCTAGACCTAGATGTAGACCCCACCAAAATGAGTGCCCTGGTCAAACTAGGCACATAAATTGGTTCAAAGCAATTTTAAATTAAAGTAGACCCATAGGGCTACAATTTGGTATTCATCACTTTTCTAGATTTTGCCTCTAGGTATTTTTAATAATTAGAAACATTAAATATAAATAGTGTGACAGAAATGAAATGATATGCAAATATATATCTTATAGTTTGATTGATCGCCAACACGAATCTTAAAGCGCATCCAGCGGCTCTGGCTCATCTTCTTCCTCCAACCGATGGTTAGGATTGACCCATCCTAGAGCTACTTCCAGCGGCCATAGCCGGCAATCCGGCCACCTCTCTGGCCGGCCATCGCCACCACCACCTCCGTTGAGGTGGTGGATATCGCCAGGCGGAGGCACAGCCGTCGGAGGTGCATATTCCGACGAACCCGACAAGATGATTTTCACGGAAAAATCATGGAGAAACTCCACCCGATTTTTCCCAATTGAGCCTGATTATTGTTCCTAATGAGTCATATGATCTACCCAAGGATGAAGGAGAAGCGAAGGACCTTACTTGCAGCCTAGAGATGCGTCGATCTCCAGGATGCCATTGGTGGTGGAGGAGTCGCCAGAGTTCTGCAACTGCACAGTGAAGTGGCTCAGGATCGTCGAGGCAAGGGTGGAAACGAAAGCTTGGAGTCCTGTGATGCTTTTAAAATGATAAAATGGGGGAGGGGAGGGGTCTAGCTTGCGGTGGCCATTAATGCCCCCTTAAGGTTATTTTGTCCATGGTGGTGGGGGATGAATGTGGGCTCAATCCAGCCAGGAAATGGCTAGAAACTCCTCCTTTTCCCTAGAGGAGTTGAATCCAGCCATAAAGGGGGGAAAAGGAGGGGCCAAGGCTTCAATGGCCATTAGTGGCCATTGAGGGCACAATTCAGCCATTGTGTGGTAGCACTGTTTAGGCCATGAATAGCCACCAAAGTGGCCCCCGGATCTTCCTGATTGAATATGGAGTTGGATCAGCCAATGAAAAATGTCTCTTGGCCTACTTGGCCATGAATGACCCTCTTTCTCTCTCTTTCTCTCTCCTCCATTAAAGGGAAGATGAGATTTCTCCCTCCTAGACATCATTTCTAGAAAATTAATGGCTTTTCATGTAAATATCAGCCCCTAAGGTTGGTGGGCCACTACAATTTGGCTTAGCCCAAGTGGATTGGGCTAGGTTCGGTCAACTTGAGCTAATTTGACCTTGACTTTGGTCAATTTGACCTTTTGGGATGACCCCAATGGGTCTTTGGTGACCCATTGGCCTACTTTAATGTCTAGGAAGGGTTGGGTAGGGTTGGTTGGGCATCTTGGAGGTCACTTGTCCCTTAGCTAGGGCACTTTGACCACTTTCAGGCTAGGGTTGACTTGAGTCAACATAGCCTCTTTGGTTGACCACAATGGGTCCTTGGTGACCTATTGACCTCCCTTATTGCATGGGAAGGTCCAGGTGAGTCCCTTTGTCCAAGGGGATGTCAATTAGACATGGGTGAGCTTAGTTTGACCAAATCAAGGCTTTGGTTGACTTTCGTCAACTTGACCTTTTTAGTTGACCGTAGTGGGTTCCTATGGCTCTAATGGACCCTCTAATAGGTCAGTGGTGTTGTGGTAGGGTCATGGAGTCAAGTTGAAGAGTTATGATCATAACTATGCTAGTAACTGTAATTCTACTATTTGGAGACCAAGGTGATCTCACCTTCATTCCTAGATTCACTTGGTCTTCTTGGGCTTCCAAGGGTTTTGTCATGACATAGTCATGACAAAACCACTCTTAGGGGTCTAGTTGGAAATTGGATGTTACAAATCCCAACAAATAAAATAAAAATTTCATCCCCGAAATTCAGATTAGGCTTGTGGGGTTCCTACTGAAAGTAACTGAATATAACATCCCATAAGAAGTTGAATGTATACTTTACCCGGAGAGATCCGGGTACCTCTGCTGCATCAGATACGGTGGCTCCCAGGTATGCTCCTCCTGCCCATTGTTTCTCTACAGGATCTTGACTAGCGGGACCTTCTTGCACTGTATGACCTGCATCGCTGTATCATCTATCCTGACCGGCTCACAGCGAACCGATTGATCAAAATATGTCGAGCCATCTATACCAAGAACATGCTATTCCGGCCATAGTAGAGCCTTCCTAAGAGAGGAGATGTGGATGACATTGTGCAAAATCGCTAACTCCGGCGGTAGCTCCAGCCTGTAAGCCAATGGGTCGATCCGCTCCCGGATCCTGTAACACCCCATATTCCATGGACCCAACTTCTCCCGCCTGCGTACCCGCGAGACTCCATGCACCAGACGTATCTTCAGGAATCATGGTCTCCATCTTGAGACTCTACTTGGCAATGTCGCGCATCGTAATATTTGGCTGGTCTGCTCTGGGCCTCCGTCATCGTATCTTGAAGTAGTCACGCCTAGGTATCTGGGTTCTTCAAAACTTCCGAGTCGAGTGCCTTTGGATCCTCATCTTAGATCCACAACAGTGGCATCCTATACCTCCGTACGAGGGTGGAGAGATGTGTTGAATATCAGCCAAGATTCGAGATAAGCCTGGACTGACCTTCTCTCCTTGGACATACATTATCCATCCTGATTCGACACGATCATCTTGAGCACACCATGATAATGAACTTCTACTCCCAAACTTCATAAAACACCCACAGGAGTTTTCTTCCTGGTCAGGGTGACCCCAGCTACCTCGGCCAGTCTATCCTCGATGTTCCCTTTATAATTGTACCTAAAATAGGGATGAGGAATCATGTGTATGAAAATCCCTAATTATACCCTCTAACTTCCACTCTAACTCGGGCAGTGTATGGTATTTGTGCCTCTTTCTTCACTCCGGGGAGATATATGTTCTGAGATACACCATACTTCCGGTGATACATCATAGCGATTAAATGTTTACCTTCTCAAATATCTTGAATCTTGTTACCCATCATCTAATTTTTCGTGATCATTGTTAATCCTCATAATTATTACGTCTTATCACCAAGTCATTGTCTTAGTAATGCTACAGGTCATCATTCCAAACATGTTTTTTACAAAATCTTATCTTCGCCCGAATAATGTCGAATTATATCGACTTCAATCTCACTATGTTCGTTATGCCTCATTTTCTAAATTAGGTCTAAAGAAACCCAAGTCAATACTAATTTACCCAATAATCAAAGTACAAGTCCCTAATAAACAAATGGTAAGCCCCCAATAAACAAAAGATAAGCCCCTACCTACCTTGGGCTAAGTATCTTTGATATTAGCGTATTATATCCATCCTAGCTGGGTGCACAATCCCTAGGACATCAATCTTCGCCTTGAGGATCCACCCTGAAACTCGTCGATATACCCCATACTTTAAACTCTATGAGTCACATTTACGACAACCTTTTTGGGGTCTAAATATTCCCGTCCCAAATGGGTATCTTCCGAACTTGAATTCCTATCCGACCCTCGGTATTTGTCTTAGTGGTTATCTCCAAGTAGTCTTATTACTGGTACAAGGGTTGAGACTATGTGTCTTCTACCATTCTAATAATCGATTATTGGTCTCAATTCTCCTTAAAGCAGTCCTACCAGTTTGAGTAATGGACTGTAGGGTCACCTAAGTTTATTTCTTAGGTTGCCATTCTCGTGTTAAACTCCTCCTTTATTCTCTTTGGGTATCTCCTTACCTTAGCCAAGTTCATACCGAAGGTCGATTTGTGACTAAGGCATACTATAAGTTGTAATGGTTTGTCATGAGTCCTAGTGGGTTAAGTCTAACTCGTCAGCTAGAGAACTATAAGATGAGATCTTCGCATCCGGAGGTGCTCCCTGCTAGGGCAGGGTTTGTCGCAGGCTACAAAGAAGAATTCTAATTGTTAGATAACGTACAAATGGAATGAATGGAAGAGTTAAGGTGGACCTTTTCATGTGATTCGCCTTATGGGCACACCACTGCTTCCGCTGCTAGTTTATCCGCAAACTAAGCTCGCGTGGGGTGGCCTAAGGTTTTTGTGGACTACTTCTCTTTCGATCGAGGTTTTGCTCTGATACCACTTGTAAGACCCCATTTTTTCTTTTTCAAACCCGGGGTCTTATGCCCAGAACCGACATTTTGCGGTGACCCCGACACTCGGGAAGGCCGCCACTACAAAACGACGATTCTGTCGGCCTTTTCGATCATCAAAGAGAGAGCAGTAATCATAAATGAAATATAATTAAGTCCACAAAACATCATATGAAAATGAGAAATCACAGCAAGTCCATAAATAAAGAAAAGAGGGAGTACTGTAAAAGAACAGTACAAATGAAATATAGACGGGCTAAAGCTCGGTACATCAAATCCCCACTACAAGTATCAGAAGCGGCAGGATGTCATTTATCAGTTCAGAAGGGATATCAAAGCTGGAAAGATACCTTCTACTTCTGTGGAGCCTAGCAAATACTTTCCAAAGCCCTATCATTACTTTGAAAGGCAAAAGGTCAAGGATGAAGAGCTCAAGAAAAAGGATCTTAAAGGGAAAAAAGCCAGGTGAAGACACTGAAGCTACTGTTCAAAGAAGAATTAAGTCTGGCAAAGGCACTGTCATCAAGGAGCCTGATCAGTCCTAGATTAGATTTACTAGATTTTTGGGACTATATAATCTTTTGTTTTAAAATCCATGTAATCTGTTGTATCAACACTTCTTGTAATTCAACAAAACTTTTGACTCATGTTCACTATATGTTATCATATTTTGTGATGATATAATATGCTGGTGTTACCCTGCCAAATAATGCTTTTATACATCATATTCTGTATTTTGTTATAAAGTGATGTATATCATTGACTAAGGGTTATGACTTCTCCAAACAGAGGGAGATTGTTGGGTATATTGGAAAATGTGTACCAGATTTGTAGAAGCCTCACCTGACTCAATGATATTCATCAAGATGTATTTGATGTTGTGTTGAGTTTCAATATGTAGGTTAAGGAAATGCAGAAAAGGTTTCTAAGTACAAGTGTCGACACTTGAGAAGAATTGTGTCGACACATAGGAAAGGCTTTGTCGACACCAGGAGCCAGATTGTGTCGACACACAGGACTTGTTTCGACACACAGAAAACTTGTCGACAACAACTGTGTCGACACACAGGACTTGTGTCGACACATTCTAGAATTCTATCGACAACAATTGTGTCGACATACAGGACTTGTGTCGACACACTCCAGAATTCTGTCGACATCAACTTGTCGAGACTAGAAGCTGTTGTGTCGACACACAGGACTTGTGTCGATACATTCCACAGAAGCTATGTCAAGAAGAAAAAGAAGAGTCGTGTTGACATTATGTGAGCTGTGTCGACATCACCAAGGATTGCATCGACACATGATCTATTTGTGTCGACATATTTGAAGTATTGTCTCGACACTTTGCTGCTGAGTTGAAGTTCAATGAAGGATCAAGTATCACGACTGAAGAGTTGATAGTTATCATACCTAATAATGTTGTTGTATCTGTCAGAGCTATCAGAAGGATGTTAGGAACCGGATCAGCCGGTAACCTCAGATGGGGTCTATATGAGGACCTATTCTATCAACAAACGACAATGAAGAAGAAGAGATAACCAATAACTAAGAAGAAGATAAGTCTTCATCATGAAATCAACAAGTCTCTAAGGGCAGATCCTGAACAAGTCTGCAAGAAGAATTCAGAGCCACATCTGAATAGAATACGGAAGCTAATTGAAGATTATCTCCAAGAAGATCAACCTTAATTTTTTCAAATTCAAGAAGCTTTGAAGAAGCTAAGACAGGTTGGATCTAAAGTAGTCAGATCTGTCAAGAACTGACCAAGAAACCTTCTCCCCATTCTCTCTCTACCTAGGTGAAGGATTTATTCTTTTATAATCAATTTTCTCTGTAGGATCTGTTATAGATCTGAGTGTAGGAGAGTTATCTCTCTGAGTTGTAAGCCTAAATTTATAAAGGCTGAGGTAGGGCTGAGTGCCTGAGGTAGGAGAGTTATCTCTCTGAGTTGTAAGCCTAAATATATAAAGGCTGAGGTAGGGTTGAGTGCCTGAGGTAGGGGATAAATTTCGCTGAGTTGTAAGCCTAAATATATAAAGGTTGAGGTAGGGCTGAGTGCCTGAGGTAATGGATTAATTTCTCTGAGTTGTAGGCATGGGAAAAGGTTGAGTTAGGGCTTAATTGCCTGAGTTATAGGAGTGTGGACTCACTCTGAGATAGGGTTCTCTGGAAGAATCTGAGTTGTAGGACTTGCTGAAGTCTGAGCTATAGGGACCTTTCAAGGTTCTATATTATACGATCTATGGATCTGAGAAGAAAGAAGGTAGTTAGGCCGAATCTAGTACACTACTAGATTGGCAAAGGGGGAAAGTGGATGTACCCATCACTTGGGGAACCACTATAAATCTGTGTGCACTCTGTGATTGGCTGTGATTTCATTTATACTATGTTGTATAAATTGCTGAATAAGTGATCTAACAGTAAAAATATTATCTGCCTTAAGGAAAAAGAATTGAACCAATTCACCCCCCTCTAGGTGTTTAGGATATCATTAAAACCAATTCTTTCAAGTGGTATCAGAGCCAGGTTACACAAGTTTTGACTTAACAGTCTGAGTTGATCTATAAGGTAGTTATCAGTTATATAGAATTGGTTCAACTGAGACTCATAAGGAATTTGGATCTATGAAACTTCCTATCTGTAGGAAAGAAAATTTTGGCATATGGAAAGAAAAGGGTCAGATTATTCATGAAAGAATCTGATCCATGAATTTACATTACAGTACTAGAAGGGCCATTTATTCCTATGAATATATCAGTTCTTGATGCTAACCTCAAGACTCCAAAAAGTTATTCAGAAATGACTAAGGAAGAGATCATCCTAGCAACCTTAGACAAGATGGCACAGAACATAATTGTGAGTGTCATAGATGACTCAACATTCCAGAATCTGGTCCATTGAAAAACCTCCAAGGAGATGTGAGACACCTTGATTGTCTACATGGAGGGGATAGAATCAGGATAAGAGACTGAAGCTGAAGCTTATATAGGATTGTTCACTACTAAAGAGGATTCAGTAGAATCTGAGTTCTTACAACTTCTGGACTCAATAAATGGGGTTGAAGATCATCATTGCAAAGGATTGAGGAAGATCAGTGCCAGGATCAGCCTGGACCCAAAAAGGTAAACAATCTTTCTTATGTTTCTAGTTATTATACTGGATCTGAATCAGAAGCATCTGCATCAAGAGATGTGGATGGTTCTGAATCTGAAGGGGATGTTCATCAACTTATTGATTAGTATGGTGATTTGTTGCAAGCTCTTAAGAGAAGCAGAATTCGTAACAAGGAACAGACTAAGGAAATTACATCTCTTAAACTGGCTGCATCAGATTCAGCAAAAATGCTGGATTTGAAGTTGAATGAAATTGCCAAACTTAAAAATATAACTTTTATTCAGATGAGTACAATTACATTCAAAAATGATCAAATCAAGAGTCTGGAAGTCAGACTTCAAAGAGAGAGGGAACTTGTAGCTAAGTTCTCAAAGCCAAAGTCAGTCTTACCCTTGATTGATGACTTCACTCTCCAAAAGGGTAAGATAAGATTAGGATTCAAGGGAAGAACTAGGGCAGCTAATTCTAAAGGAAAAGGCAAAGCCCCAGTTCAACCACTTGCCTCCAAACCCCCTATTTCTTTCCGGAGAGTAATGCAGCCTACTAACAAGTATGACCATGACATTACACATGGTCACTGTAAGCCTGGAAATCTGAATGACAAGTGTGTAAATGCCAATACGGCAGCCCATGTACAAACACATTATGATCTTCAAGAATCATTAATATTTGATGCATCTGCCCCGTCACTCAAGAAAAGGACTACTGTGTCTACAGTTTTAAGGTCTGCTGACAGTAATGCTGTTAAGACTGTATCTAAAAGAAGATACAATAGATATGAGTGCTGGTGTTGTGGCAAAGTGGGCCATTATGCCATTGATTGTAGGCACAATAATACTGTCAGGAAGAATGCCAGCTTACCTGTCAGAAAGACTGTAGGGAAGCATATCAAGTTTCAGTCTAACCTGAACCTAGAACCCAATAATTATTGGGGTTCTAAGGTTAAGTAATTTTATTTGATGTAGGTGAGTCCAAGTGGCCATACCCTAATATGGTACTTGGACAGTGGATGTTCCAGTCACATGACTGGAACAAGAAGGATGTTGAAGGATTACACTCCTATAGAGAATGGACCCAAAGTGATCTTTGGTGGATCTGAAAAAGGGGTCATCAAAAGGTTTGGTAACATTTCCAATAGCTCAATCACTATCACCTAAGTGGCTTATGTGAAAGGTCTGAAACATAACCCAATAAGCATAAGCCAACTGAGTGATCTTGGTTATGACACTTCTTCAATTAAGAATGGGTGTCAGATTAGAAGGACAAGTTATCAAAAGGTCATCTTGTCAGGTTATAGAAAAGGAAATGTTTACTGTCTCAACTATGATTGTGAGAATAAGAACTCACCTATTTGTCTAGTTGTAGATGAGAAAGCTTCTCATTGTTTCAAATGGCACAAGAGGCGTGCTCACCTTAACTACAAGACTATTGGTCAACTGTTTAGTAAAGAGTTAGTGAGGAATGGTCCTCATGTCAAGTGCATCCAGGAGGGTGTGTGTTCAGCTTGTCAAAAATACAAACATACTAAGACCTCCTTCCATAGTCTTGATACCAAAGACTTAGTGAGGTGTTTGTACCTCCTGCATATGAATCTATTTGGTCCTATGCCAGTTCATAGTATAGGTAAGAAAGTCTAGACATTTATGGTTGTGGATGACTATTCTATATTTACATGGGTTTTCTTCCTGAGGCAGAAATCTGAAACCCCTACTGTCTTCCACAATTTGGTTAGACAAATTCAGAATGAATTTAACAGTTCTGTGGTCAAAATTATAAGTGACCATGAGATTGAATTTTAGTCTGAATGCATGACAAAAGTTTGAGAAGAACTAGGGATTCATCAAGAGTTCTCCTCACCAAGAACTCCTCAGCATAATGGTATTGCTGAAAAAAAGAATAGGAATCTTATTGAGGCTAGTAGAACACTACTAAGTGAAACTTCTCTCCCAGAATATTTTAGGGCTGAGGCAGTAAACACTGCATGTCATGTTCTCAATAGAGCATCCATCACTAAAAGCCATAAAAAGACACCCTATGAGATTATGAAAGGCAAAAAACCAAACATATCCTATTTTAGAATCTTTGGTAGCAAGTGTTTTGTACTTAATAATGGCAAATACTATTTCACTAAGTTTGCTGCCAAATCCCAAGAAGGGATATTTGTTGGGTACAACAACAACAGTAGGGTATACAGAGTCTACAACTTGACTACTCAAGTTGTAGAAGAATCTGTCCATGTAGTTTTTGATGAAACTAAACTAAATAACTGTGAGCTGTCTAGTACTCCTTGTAGCTCTACAGGTTTGAAGGAAAAGATGGACAAGCTAACCATTAGTGAAGACCAATCTGCAAGGCAGGATGAAGAAAATGATGGATGTTGTCCAGGGGGATTATAAGACCCACAAGCTGATGAAGAGGAAAATGAAGTACAACATATTGAGGAGATTGGAGAAAATCAAGGTGTAGATAGATTGCCTCCAGTAATAAGACATCTAAAGGATCATCCAACACACCAAAATATTGGTGATCCAAGACATGGTGTCCAGACAAGGAGCAAGAACTTGAACACAGTTCTTTGCTCAGATTTCCTATCCCAGATGGAACCCAAGAAATTTGAAGAAGCCATACAAGACCCAAATTAGATTGATGCCATGCAGGAAGAGCTGAATCAATTCAGAAGATGCAAAGTCTGGAAGCTGGTTCGTAAACCAGAGAATCACAATATCATAGGGACTAAGTGGATCTACAAGAACAAGCTATATGAAAATGGCATTATAGTCAAAAACAAAGCAAGACTGGTAGGAAAAGGCTACAAGTAGGAAGAGGGAATAAATTTTGACCATACATTTGTCTCAGTGGCAAGACTGGAAGAAATAAGGTTGTTCCTTGGCTTTGCAGCTTATCAAGGGTTCAAGGTATTTCAAATGGATGTAAAGTCAACATTTCTGAATGGTGACTTCAAAGGGTAAGTTTATGTTGAACAACCCTCAAGTTTTGTAGATCCTCTCTATCCTAATTATGTGTATAGGCTTAAGAAAGTATTATATGGTTTGAAACAAGCCCTTAGGGCTTGGTATGAAACACTATCTACATTCCTCATTGTGAACAAATTCTCAAGGGGGAAAATAGAAAAAACTCTATTCCTTAGGGAATCAAAAGACAAGATCATCCTAGTCTAGATATTTGTTGATGACATTATCTTTGGATCTACAGAAAACAACCTTTGTAGAAAGTTTGCTAAACTAAAGCAAGGGAAGTTAGAGATGAGCAGCATGGGTGAGATGAAATTCTTCTTGGGACTCCAAGTTAGACAGACTGATGATGGCTTGTCCATATCCCAGTATAAGTTCACCAAGGAGTTGATTAAGAAATATAGTATGGAGTCAGCCTCCGCCATGAGAACTCCAATGAGGTCAAGTATGTCTATAGGTAAAGATGATGCAGGGATACCTATAGATGAGTCTTTGTATAGAGTGATAATTGGCTCCCTTTTATACTTAACTGCTAGTAGACCATACATCATGTATGCTACATGTGTCTGTGTTAGGTATTAAGCCTGCCCTAAAGAATCTCATTATACTGCAGTCAAAAGAATTTTGTGATATCTTAAGGGAACACCAAATCTTGGCCTTTGGTACCCTAAGAATAGAGATTTTCTACTAATTAGGTATTCAGGTGTAGACTTTGCAGGATGCAAAGAAGACAGGAAAAGTACAACTGGCACATGATAGTTTTTAGGAGGAAGATTGGTGTCATGGAGCAGCAAAAAGCAGACAAGTGTGGCTATTTCCACTGCTGAGTCTGAATATGTTACTGCAGACAGGTGTTGTGCTTAGCTGTTATGGATACAACACCAGCTTGAAGATTATGGCATCCGGGTAAGTAGAACTCCATTATTTTGTGATTCTACTAGTGTCATTTCTATTTCTAAAAATCTTGTTTCTCATAGCAGAACTAAGCACATAGAAATAAGGTTTCATTTCCATAGAGATTATGTTGAAAAGGAAGATATAAGTTTAGAATTTGTCAATACTAATTTTCAAATTGCTGACATGTTCACCAAACCACTTGATGAAACTAATTTCAATTATTTTAAAATTGAATTAGGCATGCTGAACTTAGAATAAGAATGACAAATTTGACTAAGTAAATTTGTGTCGACATATAAAAACATCTGTGTCGACACTTAGTAGTTGGTGTCGACACATACGACAAATTCTGTCGACACATCAAGAAGATTGTATCGACATTTAGAATTTGGTGTCGACACACAGCTTTCTCGACACTTATATATTGGTGTCGACACATACAGTCGTCTGTGTCGACACACAGAATTTAGTGTATACTCTTAAGGTTGTCTGTGTCAGCACATCTCAAATGGTGTCGACACATAATATTGTACTACAATAAAATCCTCGGTCGAGACTTTAGTAGACTGTGTTGACAAAATCCCAACAGTGTCGACACAATAAGAGTATTTCTACCCGCCTTTTGACCTTCTTTGTTTTGAAACATATAAATAGGTGGAAGTAAAACCCTATCGACTACGCTCTCAACATTCTCGATACCCAATCCTTTGTGTCGACAGACCTTCATCTCTCTTCTTCTCAATCTCTCATCCCTAATGGTGCCAAAGCTAGAAGAAAACATCAACGAGGGCTATGAACTCATTCGTGATGCGTTTGGGAGTGCAGCATAAGACATCAAAGACGTGATTACCCTAATCATAGAGAATGGCTTAAAATACTTGGTCTCAAAACCTACCAAGATTTGGAATAAGGAGGTTCTTGAATTCTACATAGCAGCAACACTGGATTCAATGGGCCTGAAAATTAAGTCATTTATTCAAGTAACAAAGGTCAAACTCACCCTGAAGAGTTTGAGGAAGACACTACAACTGCCAAGGGTTCAAGAAGAAGATGAAGTCGTATCTTCCATGACCAGAGAAGCCCTCCAATGGTGTGGACTGGATCCCACCACCAAGATTGGGTCTTCTATGCACAGAAAGGTAATGAACTCCTAGGGAAATTTTTTTTTTGAAATTATAGGAAAAGTAATTCTGTGCAAAAAAGGAGGACATGATAAAATATCTGCCTATATGTTCAATCTAATGACCAGAGTCATCTTTATGGTCAAAACCAACTAGTCTACTGTGATCTTTGAAAAGATCAAAGAAAGTTTAAAGAAAACAAATCTGAGCAGAATACTAAGCTTATATCTGACTGTGAATATTCCTGAAGTGATGAATCACACAACAGGATCTAAGATAAACCATATGAGAAGAATGAATTTAAGGATACTATCTAGATGGGAAAGGGTCCTGACCAAAGATGTTTCTACCTCTCAGAAATAATCCAAGCAGATTCAGAAAAAGAAGAAAATAGCTTCTAAGACCACTGAATCTTCCAGTGATTCAGAAGAAATGGTTGTTTTCAGCTCAGATGAAGAAGGAGCAGAAAGGTCTAGCAAATCTCCTGCTTAAGAACCAGTCACTGATAGTCAAGTGCATGGGGAGCAGATTCCTGCAGTCAACATCCAACTGGATCAAGTCCAGGAAGTGCCTCATCAAGGGGGAGCTAATGAGCTTCCTCCAGTTTCAGCTCAATAAGAGGCATTACCCTCAGGGGGAGTTCATGAACAAGAGCCAACTATTCACATACCTGAATTGGATAGTGAAGCAGCTACTCAATCAATACTTGAAGGTAGTTCAGGACATCAATCACACTGCTGTGGATACTGAAAATGATGCACTGTATGTGCTCCTGAATGATGTTGATAAAAATATCCAAGACTATGTCCCAGATCAGGACGTTACCATGGAAGTCACTGTTGCATTTGAAGGAGGAGAATCTACTAAGAAAGAGCAAGTTATTCCTCCTATTCAAATGCAATAAGAGTTCACTCTAGAGGAGTTATTTCCAGACATACAAGAAGCAAGGACTGAGAGGGAGCTGACAAGGACTGAAAAAGAGCTGCCCTCTAGTCCAAAAGAAACAGTGGACATAGAAAGCTCATCTGCTTTTGATAATGAAGAAGCATCCAATACAAAGAAGAGGAAACTGATGGTCCTCAGAAAGAAAAGCTTAGGCTATAAGAAAGCCTTGCAGACTATCTCCCAACCACCAGCTCCAGTAGTTGACTTCAGCTCACTATTGGTGGCACTCCATGTTAAGATAGATGAGCAAAGAATAGCTCTTGAGAAGTATGTGGATGAAAGTCATAAGGAACTCCAATTTATTTTGGCTCAAGATATCAAATCTATTAGATTTGAGGTAAATCAGCATAAAAAGGAGATGACAGATTGCTTCCATAAGAGAGGTAATGATGTAGTATACCTAGCCAAACAACAACATGCGGCAAAGACACAGATAGATGATATAGCAGTCAAACAAGGCTATGTTTTGGAAAATCAAATAAGAATGAATGACAATCTTACTGAATCTCAGAATGTGATTATTATTGAACTGAAAAATCAAGCCACTGCTGTCACAGACCGCATGGTTCAGGCAAAGTCTGAGTTTGATAAACAATTCCAAGTAAATTTGACTGTTGTTAACACTGCTATCCAGGCATCTCAGAAGGTAATTTCTGATCAGCTGCAGAAATTTAGGTCATAATAAAAAGAAGGTACAAATTATCTCGCTGAACAGATAAGATTTCAAAAGGATGATTTGCGAGACCATGTAGCAAGAGAAGTCATAAAGGGGGAGAGAGTGTTAGTCATTGCAGGCTCTGATCATGCAAAATGGATAACTAATGCTATCAGAGCAACTCTTGGTTATCCTCCCCTTTGTGATGATGACAATACTACTAAGTCAGGCATTCAAACTGCTGCCAATGAAGGGGTTTAGCAGGATGTGGCTCAAATCATTTATCCACCTGCTGATTTTGAGGGCATTCACTCTGCAGTACAACAAATGTACAGTCCTCCACAGGATGTTCAGAATGTGATTATTGAGAAAGTTGAGATGTCTGAAGTTGCTTTGAAAAGAGAACAAGAAGCTCAACTTTCTAAGAAAAGGTTTAGAGAGCAGGTTGAGTTAAAACCTGATTTTTAAAGATGGAGTCCCACCTCCAAAAACATTATTCTCACTGCCTGGAAAGCTGTTAAAGATAACATGCATAATAGGGGCAAGTGGTACTCTGAACAAGAATGGAGCAAGTATCAGAAGCGGTGGGATGCCATTTATCAGTTCAGAAGGGATATTAAAGCTGGAAAGATACCTGCTACTTCTATGGAGCCTAGCAAATACTTTCCAAAGCTTTATCATTACTTTTAAAGGCAAAAGGTCAAGGCTGAAGAGCTCAAGAAAAAGGATCTTAAAGGGAAAAAGCTAGCTGAAGACACTGAAGTTAATGTTCAAGCAAGAATTTAGTCTAGCAGAGGCATTGTCAATAAGGAGCCTGTTCAGTCCTAGATTAGATTTACTAGATTTTTAGAACTATGTAATCTTTTGTTTTAAAATCTATGTAATCTGTTGTATCAACAGTTCTTGTAATTCAACAAAACTTTGACTCATGTTCATTATATATTATCATATTTTGTGATGATATAATATGCTGGTGTTACCCTGTCAAATAATGCTTTTATACATCATATTCTGTGCTTTGTTATAAAGTTATGTATATCATTGACTAAGGGTTATGACTTCTCCAAATATTGGGAGATTGTTGGGTATATTGGAAAATGTGTACGAGATTTGGAGAAGCCTCACATGACTCAACGATATTCATCAAGATGTATTTTATGTTGTGTTGAGTTTCAATGTGTCGGTTAAGGAAATGCAGAAAAAGTTTCTAAGTACAAGTGTCGACACTTGAGAAGAATTGTGTCAACACATGGGGAAGGCCGTGTTGACACCAGGAGCCAGATTGTATCTACACACATGATTTGTGTCGACACACAGAAAATCTGTCGACAACAACTGTTTCGACACACAGGACTTGTGTCGACACATTCCAGAATTCCGTCGACAATAATTGAGTCGACAAACAGGACTTCTGTCGACACACTCCGGAATTCTGTCAACATCAACTTTGTCGAGACTAGAAGCTGTTGTGTCGACATATAGGACTTGTGTCGACACATTCCACAGAAGTTGTGTCAATACGAAAAAGAAAAGCTGTGTTGACATTACGTGAGCTGTGTCGACATCACCAAGGATTGTGACAACACATGATCTATTTGTGTCGATACATTTGAAGTATTGTCTCGACACTTTGTTGCTGAGTTGAAGTTCAATGAAGGATCAAGTATCATGACTGAAGACTTGACAACTGTCATAACTGATAATGTTGTTGCATCTGTCAGAGCTATAAGAAGGTCGTTAGGAACAGGATCAGCTGGTAACCTCGGATGGGGTCTATATAAGGACCTATCCTATCAACAAACGACAATGAAGAAGAAGAGATAACCGACAACTAAGAAGAAAAGAAGTCTTCATCCAGAAATCAAGAAATCTCTAAGGGCAGATCCTAAACAAGTTTGCAAGAAGAATTCAGAGCCACATCTGAATATAAGAAAGAAGCCGATTGAAGATCATCTCCAAGAAGATCAACCTTACTTTGTTCAAATTCAAGAAGCTTTGAAGAAGCTAAGACATGTTGGATCTAAAGCAGTCAGATCTATCAAGAACTGACAAAGAAACCTTTTACCCATTCTCTCTCTACCTGGGTGAAGGATTTATTCTTTTTATAAACAATTTTATCCATAGGATCTGTTATAGATTTGAGTGTAGGAGAGTTATCTCTCTGAGTTGTAAGACTAAATTTATAAAGGCTGAGGTAGGGCTGAGTGCCTGAGGTAGGAGAGTTATCTCTCTGATTTATAAGCCTAAATCTATAAAGGTTGAGGTAGTGTTGAGTGCCTGAGGTAGAGGATTAATTTCTCTGAGTTGTAAGCCTAAATCTATAAAGACTGAGGTAGGGATGAGTGCCTGAGGTAGGGGACTAATTTCTCTGAGTTGTAGGCCTGGGAAAAGGCTGAGGTGGGGCTTAATTGCCTGACTTGTAGGAGTGTGGACTCACTCTGAGGTAGGGTTCTCTGGAAGAATCTGAGTTGTAGGATTTGCTGAAGTCTGAGCTGTAGGGACCTTTCAAGGTTCTGAGTTGTAAGATCTCAGGATCTGAGAAGAAATAATGGAGTTAGGCCGAATCTAATATGCTGCTAGATAGGTGAAGGGGGAAAGTGGATGTACCCATCACTTGGGGAACCACTATAAATATGTGTGCACTCTGTGATTGGCTGTGATTTCTTTTATACTGTGCTGTGTAAATTGCTGAATAAGTGATCTAACAGTAAAAATATTATCTGACTTAAGGAAAAAGAATTGAACCTATTCACCCACCTCTAGGTGTTTAGGATATCTTGAAAACCAATTCTTTCAAGTGCAACTCACGCATACGACTCTATGCGCACAGACCTTTAGTTCCCCCTATTTGGGCAGCTAGCTTCACTCCCAGGAACTTCCGTAGTGGCAAACGAAGACAGTGGGTCTCCCCCCGCCTCCTAGGCGGGTATCCACACTACCAGGCCTAGCCCTTCAGTACGCCCCTATAAGAACATAACCTAGAGTATCCGCGTACTAATGCTGCCATATCCAGCAGACTTTGTTTGGCTAAGTGTCCCACACCGCTGAGTCAACGTATCAACGTCGGTGTGAACGACCGCCCAATACCGAAGACCCGTCACCTTATTTTGTATCCAAAACCTTCCGAGCCATCGGCTCCCCTGACTATCCTATCCGTGCATCTACCTTCTGAACCTACTGTCTGAATGGCAATCAAACCAACCTAATCAACCTCCCGAGCTACCGGGGTGTCTGAATGTGAAATCCTATTTATAATAGTTGCTCTTGTAGTTTATTATTCCTACTGTTTAGGTTTCCTAGGACTGCCCAAGGTATTCCAAGTGAAGGGCTCTCGAGGGCACTAGGAATTATGATGGTAGCTGAAGATCATTGTTCCCTTTCGCAAGGCACTTACTATTATTGATTGTTACTCAACTCCCAATCCCTTAAATGTTGTACTGGATCTAACCCTAGTGTTTTTGACACTTTCTCTCCTACGGGGAAGATGATGTTTCGTTGACCCCGAGCACCTCTTAACACTAGTCAATCCTCGTACTCATCATCATGACTCCCGTTGATAATCTCATTTCACTTACCAGATCAATACACTAATATCCCATATCCCTAAGTTCATTTTGCACCATATTATGATTCATGTAGTTTCTACTAAATGCAGACCATCCTAAGCGATATGATGTATACAATGGGAGGTACTCCAAATTATCATCCAAAATCACTATAATATTTATTGAAGGTCTATCGTTGCATGATTAGCCTAAATCCAGAAGTTTATCATTGTCCCAATTTATTTGATAATTTATTTAATTTCCAAAGTGATCTATATGCCTTAGTTTGAACATGAAGTAATATTTTCAGGCATGCAAAATATTCCACAAAATTATGATAAATAAAACACAATATTTATGCAAAATTATTTTCAGGCATGTAATTTTTGAACATAACCTACATTAACTAAATTAAAGGGACAAGTACTGCTAATATACTTCTAAAAATTCTGAGAAAATTCAAGGATGAATATAAAGACATATAAACACTTCAGGTCAAGTTTCATAATTTATCAGTGAATAATGAACTCTATAATTGATTTTCTCATAATATTCCAAGTAATAGGTTAATGAACTAAGTACAACAATTATTCATCTAAAAATTGCAAATAAATTCTCACATGAATATATTGACCTAGAAACACTACTGATCAAGTTTCATAATTTTCCAATAAAAAGGGAGCTCTAAATGTATTATTGATCATATTCCCGTGTTTATACATTGTGAAGTAAGTACTGGAAATTTACATCTGAAAATTACAATAAAATTCATGTGTGATCATAATGATCTAAAACTCACTCTGCCCTAATTTCATAATCATCTAGTGGATATTCATAACAAAATAATAATATAATTGGTTAGGGCTAATAATGGTATTACAAAGGTGATACTAGAATTATTAATCTGAAATTCCCAATAAAATTATCCAAGGCTTATAATGTCATTATGAATACACTACCCAAATTTCACAAGTTTTCATAGAGTTCTAGTTACCTATCCTTCAAATTTTTCGGATTGTGACCTAAACTAGGGTTAGGGTTTTGAGGGGCTTAACCATCTCCAAATCCTCTAATATTTTTACCAGAGGACTTTAGCTACCCTAGAGTCCTCTCTACCAAATTTCAAATCCATACAAGTGCATTTGACCACATGCCCTTCACAAACCCCCAAAGTCCAAACATAGGGTTTAAACTTGGGTCCTAGGGAAATCCTACCCCTAACAACCCCATAACCCATATGAGGGGGTTAAATGTCATTTCAAACTAGTGGCCTAAGTCTTAGCCTCTGTTGAGGTGATTTGACCACTTAAACCTCAAAGTGCACTTTTGACCTAAATACCCTTATTAGGGCAAGGCTAGGGTTTGCTCATTTCCCAACCAAATCAAATCAAAATGAGGTTAAATTTTATACAAAACCTCATGATGACCCTAAGGAACACTCACCAAAATTTGGGAGGGTTTGGTGGTATTTAGGTCCCTAAATTAATTTACCCTAGGATATTTAAATGATTTCAAAAACTATAAAAAATTGTCCCCAAAATTTCTCATTTTTGGGAGGGACCTAGGTACAGACTTGGGTGACCCCCTGTCCAAATTTCAGGTCATTTGGACAAGGGATGAAGTGGGGGCACCCATTTTAATTTCTGTCTAGACCTAGGTGTTGACCCTACCAAAATTAGGGCCCTGGTCAAACCAGGCACCTAAAATAGTTCAAATTAGGTTTAAATTAAAGTAGACCCGAAGGGCTACAATTTTTATATTCATCATATTTCCATATTTTACACCTAGGTATTTTTAATAATTAGAAACATTAAATACAAATAGTGTGATAGAAATGAAATGATATGCAAATATATATATCCTATAGTTTGATTGATTGCCAACAAATCTCAAAGCGCATCCAGCAGCTCTGGCTCATCTTCTTCCTCCAACCGACGGTTATGATTGACCCTGTCGGATCCCTAATTGATTTGGGCTAGGTTTACTAGCTTAGGATGTGACCCATCATGTATAGCTAGGTCAAGCTGTGTCTTAGAGTCTAGGTCAAGTCCTTAGAGTCAACTTCAGATGGACCAGCTATCAACAATACCATCAGAGACTCCAGACTTAGAATATTTCAATACTAAGTAAAGTGAGTTCGACGTTCGTCGAACTCAGCTCGACGAAATGTGTTCTGCGCTCGACGATCGTGAGACATTTCTTTGTGCTGAGCTCAACGATCTTGGACCCCAAGTTTTGGTCGACGAACAGGATTCGGAGCTCGACGAACTTGGACCTCAAGTTCTCAACTTCTCAGGTCGACGATTTCAGTATTCTACTCGACGATTTGTGGTCTACGATTTGATTCCTTCTCAGTAAGAGACTTCTCAGATTCCAAGTCCACAATCATTCTCAGCTCGACGAATTTGGATCTCAGCTCGACGAATTGAGATCGTAAGTTCGACGAATGTTAAAGCAGAATTGACAAGATTTCCCTGGAAGACTAATTGCTTTTGTCTGGTCGACGAACTCATCAAGCTCAGCTCGACGAACTCAAGCTCAGCTCGACGAACGGTGAACTCAGCTCAACGATTGGTGTTCTTCATTCGACGATTCTAGACTCCCGGTTCTTGGCGATGATTCGGTAGTAATCAATGCTAGATCCTCTCAGAATGTTACAGTTAGAATGCGCATTGATCTTGGATTATTTCATGCCGTTTTTCCATGGGACAGTTAGGGAAATCATTGATTGCCGCTTCCTTCCCAGGCCGACTGCAATTACTGCTCAACATTCAAATTTCGAATGTTCCTCAATAAGAAAATTATAGAAAGAAAAGGATTAATCAGTAAGAGATACTAGAAGTAATACAGACATACAGACAGATTGCACAAGAACAATTTTACAGAAATCTTAAGTTCTTGACTGCAATTAGCCTTGGCCAGAGAACAACTTCATCAAGAAGAAGAAGAACAACCATTTACTATCAAGAGTCTTCTTCCTTCAATCCTCCAGGACAACTTCAGAAGGACAACATAACTCTATCTGTCAAAGAAGTTCCTGAATCAATCTCTGGTCCAGGTACTCAAGCTTTCAAGACCTGTCACCCTATAGTAGTGCTCCAGTTTTCCTGATCTCAGGGGGAGTAAAATCTGCTAACATCAATCCACTGTCTTCTCAGTTATTATAGAGAAAGAGAAGATGTTGGGTATTTCATCCACATGAACCCATATTTGATGAAGTCACCCTGAAACTAAGATGAATTAAGTTGTATTTGATGCTTGGTTTCAGTTATATGTTTGCAGGAATTTCACTAGGAAAGTGTAGACCAATGTCAGTCCACAGTGGGTCACCAAACACAGGAACTGTGCAATGTAATCCCTCATTGCATATTCCAAGGTGTTGACTCATGTGTGGTCTCTCTATTGGGACACACTTCATATTTAAGCTATTGGACTATGGGAAAGGAATTGGAAGTTAACTATACTAGAAGAAAAAGTTTTCCAACAACAAAAAGTTTTCTAAGTCTCTTACTCGAGTAGGTCTATAACTACTCGAGTAGTCTGGGTACAATTTACTCGAGTAAAGGAATCTTGTACTCGAGTACTTAAGTGAATCTCTCGTGTAGCTAAGTCACCTACTCGAGTAGTCATAGTCATATACTCGAGTAGCATACTTATATACTGGAGTAGATTACTCTTTATACCCAAGTATTAAAGAGTTCTCTCATCAAAATTTCTCTAAGTCATATACTCGAGTAAGTATACTCATATACTCGAGTAAATATATTCACATACTCGAGTAGATAGAAACATACTCGAGTAGTTCATTATACCTACTCGAGTAGAACATGTGTCACTCGGGTACCTTGATATTTCCCTACTCCAGAAATTTTCTAAGTCTTTTACTCGAGTAGAACTTTCACCTACTCGAGTAGATTACTTCATCTCGAGTAGTTTAGTTCAACTACTCGAGTAGTTACCTGCTGACCTCTTCAGAATTTTTCTAAGTATCCCACTCGAGTAGTACTTCATGTACTCGAGTAGTTTATGTAATATACTCGACTAGCTTTTCCAGTACTCGAGTAGATCCTCTATGTACTCGAGTAGGTCTCTACACATACTCGAGTAGTTCTGTCTGCTTACTCGAGTAGTTGATTTCTATATACTCGAGTGGTCTATCTCTTTACCCGAGTATGTTCTCCTTCATATACTCGAGTAGTTATTCAACTACTCTAGTAGTTATTGACTTATTCGTGTAGTTGGCTGAACTTTTCTGAAATTCTGCTAAGTCCTTTTTCTGACGGGATTTTGAAATCACGCGACATGATTGGTCCACGTGTACATCATTATGACCGATTATGACCGTTAGTCTCTCCTATATAAGGTCTTATCAGAAAATAAAAAACCCTAAGTATTCTCAAAGCTTTCTTGTCATTCTATTTTGAGAAAGTTCTTCAGCCGACTCCTCTCTGTTTTCCCGAAACGGAAGCCGCCGCCGCCACCATCTTCTTCGGTCACTGCTTCTAAAGTCAGAGGATTCATTCTGAAGAAAGTTACAGATCGAGATCGACTTCACCGTTCATCTTCTCTCTTTGATTCTGTAAAGGCAAGAAGATCCAGCTCTGGGCCGAGACTCTCTTCAACGATTTCTGATAGTGCTGCAAAGTTCATAAGAAGAAGTTTTCTGGCCGTCTCTTCAGATCTGATTGGATATATTGGTTGTATAATTTTTCCCACTTTATTAATCTTGTAGGAGAATGTTTCTTTGAGTGTAGGAGTTTTTCACTCCAAGTTTGTAGGAAGTGCTATCTTTCGAGGTGTAGATCCAGTTGTTTGGATCGAGTTTGTAGGAACTTTGTTCGGAGGGTAGGATCGATTTTTGATCCGAGATAGTGGAGTAGCCGAGTCTAGTAGATTGCTAGATCGGTTAGGGAAAGTGGATGTACCCAAGGTTGGGGAACCACTATAAATCTTGTGTCTTCTGTGATATTGGTAGATATTTCTGTGCTGTAATCTAATTATTTTTTTATTCCGCAAAAGACGCACAACTCACTTATTCACCCCCTCTAGGTGATTTAGGGTGACAACCATTTTCTTTCAATTGGTATCAGAGCCAGGTTGATCGTCAAAAGGTTAACACCTTGATCAGATCAAAATCTGTTGTCTGAAAGATTCTACCATAGAATGGACACGGGCAAAGATTTCGCCAAGCTTCCACTGTGCAACAAAAATAACTTTCCCATGTGGAAAGAAAGGATAAAATTTTTCATGGAAGCTGTGGATCCAAGGATCTTAATGATCGTTGAAGAAGGTCCTTACGTTCCCATGACTATGTCCACTATCTACCCTACCAAGAGAGTTCACAAAAAGCTAATGGATCTCGACAAAGACGAGATTGCACTTGTCTCTCTCGACAAGAAAGCTAAGAACATTATAGCAAGTGCAGTCGATGACTCGATGCTGCAGAATTTGATTCACTGTCAATCAGCTAAGGAGATGTGGCATTCCTTAGTCACTATGATGGAAGGAACTGAAGAAGTAAGGGATGATCGGAGGTCCCTTCTCAATCAAAAATATGAAGCGTTCCGACATTGGAACAAGGAAACAATTGCCGACACCTTTGAGAACTTCTTCAAAATTATAAATGGCCTAAGGCTGTACGGTCGTGTCTTCACCAACGGAGAACTGCAAAAACAAATTCTTGAGATCCCTAACCAAGGAATGGGATAACAAGGTATGCGCCATCAGGGAGTTCGGGAAGCTAGCTGAAACGGACCCGCAAAATCTCTTTGGAAAGCTTATGTCTTATGAACTCCAAATCAGTACAAGAAAAGCTGAAGAAGAGAAGGGCAAGTCTGCCCTAAAGGAGAAATCTGTCGCTCTGAAGGCAGACACCTCCAGAAAGACCAACGCTGCATCCCCCCGCTCCAGCTCCAGAAGTTGATGAAGAAGAAAAAACAACAGAACCTAACACCTCAGGGTCTGAACTATCTGAAGGAGAGTTCTCCTTACTCTCAAGGTAATTCAAGAAGTTTCTTAATAAAAAGAAACAATGGAAAGGCAAGGATGCCTCGTACAGAAGATCGCGGCGCGATGACGATCGACAAAGAAAAGGCTCAAGCAGCCATGACAGGTATAACACTAAACAGAACAAATACATCTCAACTGACATCATTTGTTATTGCTGTAATAAGCCAGGTCATGTCATTGCTGACTGCCCTTACAAGAAGAAGGAGGGTGGTAGAAGAGAAGAAAAAAATCATCATACAACAAGAAGAGGAAAGAGAAGAGCCTCATAGGCAAAAGGAGCAAGACTCTTAGCGACTACGACTCATCTGAGTCAAGCGAAGAAGAAGAAGCTTACTTTGGGCTAATGGCTCAAACAGATGATGAACAAGAGGCCCAGTTCACTGGGAAGGTAAACTCTCATACCCCTCTCTCAGAGTCTGAAGTCTCTGAACATGATTGCGAGGGTAGCTCCTCTGACGATGAGTCAGAATTAATGGCCCAGTACAAGAAGTTAATCATGGCTTACGACAAATATCGTCGAGTCGTGAAGACTCAGGCTAAAGAGATCAAATCTCTAAAAGCCGAAGAGAGCAACTTGGGAGAGAAAGTCGCAAAGACTGACTCCCTCGAGGAAAACTTCAATAATGCTATTGAAGAATATAACAAGGTTCTTAAGCACCTTGACCTGAAGGAGAAGATCATCAAAGGTTTGGAAGCCGAACTTGCTGCTGAAAGGAAACTTGTTGAGAGTTTCTATAAGCCCAAAACAGTTCTTCCATTCGTTGCTGAATTCTCAACAAAGGCCAAGGGAGCCGGACTAGGCCATGAAGAAGCTCCTACTAAATCCTCTAGGAGAAACAAGAATCAACGGAAAAATAAGGCCGCCAAAAAGGCCTCAGCCGAAGAAAAGGGAAAAAGCTCCTCAAAATCAAACCACATTCAGAAAGGTCATCTTTCCAACAAATGAGTTTGATTTTGACTCATCATACGGGCACTTTGCTAGGCCTACTCATGTAGAGCTAAAGTCCTGCTATCAAGGATGGGCTCGACCCTTAAACTTTGGCGAAAGTGTCTTTAAGGCACCTTATGAAGAAGTTATTCTTCAGAGCTATGACCCTTTCAATCATGGGCATAACTTCAAGAATGCACCAAAGACAAAGCCTGTTGTAGAGAAGCCCATAAAGGAGAAGAAGCCATGTGATTTCCATCATCATGAGGCATCTTCCTCCAAGAATGCTACCACTGCTAGACTAGTAAAGTTTCCAAAAGGTCAAGCAGGAGATCTTGAGGCAAAGGTACAACATATTTGACTGTTGTGTTGTGTGTTGGGCAAGGTTGGTCACTTCGCCATAGATTGCTGGTTCAATTCAAGAAACGCTGCTGCCCCTCATGTCAGTAATATGAGAAAGACCGCTCATAATGCTAATACTCGTAGGGGGAGCACTCAAACCCGAGACCAAGGACCCAAACGTGTTTGGGTTCCTAAGGCAAATTGATTATGATTGTAGGGATGTCTAAAGGCCAACAAAACTCCTATATGGTACTTGGACAGCGGATGCTCTCGGCATATGACCGAGACTAGAAGCCTCATTCAGAACTTTACTCCAGTCGTGAACGGACCAAAGGTCATCTTTGGAGGTTCAGACCGTGGAATTACTAGAGGCTATGGTATGATTACTAACGGCAATGTATCCTTCTCGGATGTGGCCTATTTTGAAAGATTGGAACACAATCTCCTTAGCATAAGCCAACTCTGCGATAAAGGATACATAGTCGAGTTCCATGCTGATAAGTGTTTGATAAAATCTATTGACAATATGGAAACGATTCTATCCGACACTCGAAGCAGGAATATTTTCTGTTTAAATTTCATCTATATAGATTCCTCTACACCAGTGTGTCTTTTAGCAAAAGATAGTGCGTCTCTTGGTGACCAATGGCACAAGAGACTAGCACATATTAATTTCAAAACAATTAATAAACTATTTTCAATGAACTTAGTACGTGATGCCCCAAATGTCAAATACGTCAAAGACAGACCTTGTCATGCATGCGTAAAAGGCAAGCAAACAAGAGCCACCTTTAAAAGCATTATTGGCAAAGACTCTAACAGATGTCTTCATCTTTTGCACATGGACTTGTTTGGTCCACTGCATATTAGAAGTTTGGGAGGTAAGGGCTATACATTGGTAATTGTTGATGACTACTCGCGCTTTGCGTGGGTGTTCTTTCTGAAACACCAGTCAGATACCTTCGACATCTTTACTAATTTTATCAGGCAATTCCAGAATGAATACAACTGCTCCATAGTCAAAATCAGAAGTGACAACGGAACAGAGTTCAAATCTGGGGCCATGACAGAATTCTGTGAAACCTTAGGTATCTTTCATGAGTTTTCCTCTCCTCATACTCCACAACAGAATGGAGTGGCTGAAAGAAGGAACAGAACACTCATAGAGGCCTGCAGGACCATGTTGAGTGATGCTTCATTACTGGAGTACTTCTGGGCTGAGGCCGTCAACACTGCATGCCACGTGCAAAATCGAGCACTCATAAACAAAGACCACAATAAGACACCTTACGAACTTCTGAAAGGCAGGAAACCAACAGTCGCTTACTTTAGAATCTTTGGCTGTAAATGCTTCGTACTTAACAATGGTAAGTATCATACCACCAAGTTCAGCAAAAAGAGCTTTGAAGGTATTTTTGTAGGATATAGTAGCCATAGTAAGGCATATAGGATATTTAATAGAAAAACACTGGTAGTGGAAGAATCGATACATGTTGTACTTGATGAGACGAGCTTGCTGCAAAGCAATCCGTCTAGTGTGCTCATTGAAGATGCAGGTGAAAAGCTGAAAGGAACTAGCTTGGATGATCCGTCCGAAGACAAAGACGAGAAGTTCATTAAGATCACCACTCCAACTCCTATTGGAGAGGCTGATCATCAAAATGAAGAAGTCATCCTGGATGAAGAAATCACTCCGGTGCTTGAAGATAATCCAGATGCAAGAACTCTAGAGCTCAGACATCGGAAGGATCACCCCATGGATCAGATCATAGGAGATCCCCGGGATGGTGTCAGAACTCGGAGAGGTACAACTAATGAGAATCTTCATTTGAGTTTTCTCTCACAAGTTGAACCAAAGAAATTTGAGGAAGCAAACTCAGACGCATCATGGATAATGGCAATGAAAGAAGAGCTAAATCAGTTCAAGCGATGTAATGTGTGGATGCTGGTTCCAAGACCCAAAGAAAAGAACATCATTAGAACAAAATGGGTCTACAGGAACAAGATGGATGAAGACGGAACTATCATAAAGAACAAGGCCAGACTCGTCGCTAAAGGCTATCGTCAAGAAGAAGGAATCGACTTCAACCAGACATATGCTCTAGTGGCGAGGCTGGAGGCCATAAGGTTGTTCCTAGCATATCCTGCTTTGAAAGGCTTCACCGGCTATCAGATGGACGCGAAGTCGACCTTCCTGAATGGTAACATAAAGGAGGAAGTGTATGTGGAACAACCTCCAGGTTTCGTTGATCTTAACTTTCCCGATCATGTCTATTTCCTGCACAAGGCCCTATATGGTCTGAAACAAGCTCCTAGAGCTTGGTATGAAACGATGTCTACCTTTGTACTTGAGAAAAAGTTCACCCGGGGAAAGATAGACAAGACATTATTTCTTAGGGAAATAAAAGGCAAGATTTTGCTAGTGCAAATCTATGTCGACGACATTATCTTTGTCTCTACAGATAACAACCTCTGCAAAAAGTTCTCAAAACGTATGCAAGCAAAGTTTGAAATGAGCAGTATGGGCAAGCTGAAGTATTTCTTAGGGCTTCAGGTGAAACAATCTGAAGATGTAATTTTCATCTCCCAGACAAAATTCACCAAAGAGCTAATTAAGAAATTCGGAATGGAGAACGTAACCTCTATGAGGACTCCAATGGGCTCAACTATGTCTCTGGATAAGGATGAAAAAGGGAAACCTTTTGATGAAACCAAGTACAGAAGCATAATTGGATCCTTGCTCTACCTTACTGCCAGTAGGCCTGACATAATGTTCTCCACATGTGTCTATGCTAGATTTCAGGTGAACTCTAAGGAATCTTATTACGCTGCTGCAAAGCGGATCCTGAGATACCTTAAAGGCACACCAAATCTTGGCTTATGGTACCCAAGAAGTAATGACAGCGAACTAATTGCATTTTCAGATGCAGATTTTGCAGGTAGCAAAGACGACCGAAAAAGCACCTCAGGGACTTGCCAATTCTTCGGAAGAAGGCTAATCTCCTGGAGTAGCAAGAAGCAGAACCGTGTCGCAATCTCAACGGCCGAGTCAGAGTATATCTCTACAGGCAGCTGTTGAGCACAGTTACTATGGATAAAGAATCAGTTCGAGTACTAAAACCTGCAGTTCAAGGACATTCCCTTGTACTGTGACTCCTCCAGCGCAATTGCAATAGCCAACAATCCAGTCTCCCACAGCCGGACAAAGCATATCGAGCTAAGGTATCACTTCATCCGGAAACATGTGGAGTATGGAGACATAGATCTCCAATATGTGCCTACAGATAGGCAAGTTGCAGATATCTTCACAAAGCTGCTGGACGAGACCAAGTTCTCATTCTTCAAGACAGAGCTTGGGATGCTCAACAGAGAGGACTAAAGAAGGCTAGATGACTAAGAAGCACGAAATTGCAAGGGGTTAGTCAAAATATATTGTTTCTCAACTTTTTCAAAATTCAACTCGAGAAGCATGAGACATACTCGAGTACTCTTCTCTACCTACTCGAGTATAAGAATATGTCTACTCGAGTATGTATACTGACCTACTCGAGTATAAGGATGAACCTACTCGAGTATGTGTACTGACCCACTCAACTATAAGGATGTGCCTACTCGAGTATCTAAAGACCTACTCGAGTAAGTCACTTACCTACTCGAGTAAGTCACCTATCTACTCGAGCAGTTATCTCCACCTACTTGAGTAACTCCTGTATACCTACTCGAGTAACTCATGACGACCCACTCGAGTAACTCTCTTACCTACTCGAGTAGTCTATCTCTTTCTCGTGTCCTGTTTCCCAGATTTTGAAAATTGTTCTATTCGCCACCCAGGCTTTATGCCGCCTCTTGCTTTGAATTAATTAGCAGTAATTTAAGAGTTATATATATATGAAATTCCGAAAACTCAAACCTACACGAGATTATTTCTATCTCTCGAGTACCCACTGCCTCTTCGCCTACCCTGCCGATTCGACTCCTCTCCTCCGCCGCAGTTGCAGAGCCGTCTCTCTCATTTCCTCCAGTCACTCACATCCATGGCGACTTCCTCCAAGATCGGCGTCGGCTCCGAACTAGTCACCGCAGGTATTGCAGAGCTTTACGATGAATTCCGCAACCTCCTCATCCTTCTTGACACCGCCGGCCTCTCCTTCACTCTCCAAGAACCCTGTCGCGTTCTCTTCCCCGAAGTTGCAGAATTCTTCTCAAATCTCAAGGTTCGACGAAATGGAAAAGTCCTAAAATCTACAGTAAAGGGATTGAAACTCAAGTTCACCAAGACCTCTGTCTCTCAACTTCTCCGTTTAACGATTGTTGATGAAGAAGATGATCTGGATGATGAAGATTCTGACCGAACAACACTTTTCTGTGGTATCTCTCCGGAAGCTCAGTATCTTAAAAGGTCAGACATGAATGCTGAAGGAAAATTTCTGGTAGACATTATTGGCAAAATTCTTCTCTGCATGACACACTCCATCTGAGACATCACATCCTATTTCTTCGACATAATGCAAGCAATTGTCTGCGGCAAGAAATTTCAATTTGGTATGCTGATTTGGACAAAATCAAGGACAGCATGAAATCCCCCAACTACGCCAGAATCATCTCTCTGCTTCTCCATGAAACAGAACCTGCAGTTTTCAACTTCTCCAAAGGAACCCACTTCACCACATGAAGAAGGTATCCATCTCTTCCATTCAGAGATGGGATCTCAGGTTAAAGAACTCTGCCCAAGCTGCAAAGCTCTCAGAAATTCCAGAAGTTACAGTTGTAGAGGAAAGGATTCCATCTCCCTCTCCTCATCATGTGGCCAGCTCCTCTGGTGCACTCAGTGAGGGGGAGCCTGCTCCCTCTATCCCAGTCAGGCAACCCTCTCTTCAGCCAGAAATTCCATCCCTACCTCATACTCCACAGAGTCCAGCCACTCCCTCAGATCAACTACCTCAAGACACTCTTCTGTCAACAGCTGCTGCTATAGATGCCATGATTGCAGAGCTTTCTGAAGAAGTGCATCCCCTTCCTCCTCTCTCTCCTCAAGCTCCAACCTCTGAAGGTAACAAGGCCTTATCTCCAACATATTCTCCTGCCCATTCTCCAGCCAGGACTCCAACACCTTCTCCATATCCTCAAGCAGACAAGCCAGACACCATTCTCATTTCTGATGAGCCTTCTCCTGAGCCAGCTGAGGCCCCTCTCAGAAATCTAGACTTCTCCCTTCCTCAGGATACAAAAGGAGTTGCTCTCCCTCCTACCACTAGAGCTCACAGCTCTGTGATAATTGAAGAACTAGCTCCTTGGGTACCTCCTTCTCTCCCTACGGCTGCTACATCTACTGCTGCTGCTACACTCTCCTCCTCCTCAGATTTGCTGCAACACATCAAAATTCTTCTTCACGAACAAAGACATCATTTTGACACCTATCTAAAGGTGGTCACTGACAAGGTAACTGCTCTTGAGACTGAGATGAGCAGAGGCTTTGCTGAAATTCAGCATAACACTGACAAGCTCAAGTACCTATTCCAACTTGGTGGCAAAGCCCTTGACCATACTATCACTAGTGTGGGAAATGTTATGGAACAAGGTGTCACCCTGGCCAACAATTAGATGGAACTAGACAAGAGAAATGAAGCCAACAAGATGAAGATCTGTGAAGAAGTGGGCATTTTCAAAGATGATATCATATCCCAGCTATCTGTTGAAATCAGAAAGGGGGAGGGTTTGATAAAAGAGCTCAAAAAACATGTAGAAAAATCTACTGCTCAGAAGACAGATGAATGGCAAGCTCATGTGAACACCATTCATGCTGATGTGCTAGCCCAGATCTAGAGTGTCAAATTTCACACATATGACACTGCTGTCTGGATGCACAATCAAATCCTTCCAGACCTTGCAGTTGACCCAAACATCATTCCCCATCATCTCAATCATCTAGACACAGATGTCTCTGCCCCAGTTGTTCCTCTGCAACCGACCTTCTCTCCCAGGCCTGGAGACTCAGTTGCCCCTCCAGATACTTATGTTCCAGGCTGGGAAGAAGATCCTACTGATATATTCCTTCAAGCTCCTCCAGAGAACAGAATCAAGAAGAAAAGGAAGTATGGTGAAGGCCCCTCTGCTAGCAGGACTGCTCCTTCTAAGGCCCCTGAACATGCTGAAGCTTGGTCTCCAACATCAAAGTCTCTCATTTTGGACACACTCAGGCTGGTTATGGATCACAATGAGAACAGGAGCACTCACTACAGTTCCCAGGAATCAGAGTTATATGAGAAGTCAATGCTGAAAAGGAAGATCCATGACAGAGAGTTTGGGAGAAATAACCCTGCTGCTCCTCCAAGGCCTCCTAAGTATTTCCCTAAGCCATTCAGCTATCTAAGAAGACAACAAGAAAAGATGGATAAGCAGCAATCCCAAGCCTAAACCTAAAAGATGATGAGAGATTGAAATGACAAATTGTAGACTTGATGTTTTTGGAAACTTACATATATACAATTCTTCATTACTGTCTAATTATATTTTTCATTATCCTTTGCTTACATGCTCATATTTTTCTACTTAGTTTCTTTTATGTCCATAATTCACCTTAGTGTAAAGGGTTCTGACTTCAACAAATAGGGGGAGATTGTTAGGTATTTCATCCAAATGAACCTAGATTTGATGAAGTTACCCTGGAACTAAGATGAATTAAGTTGTATTTGATGCTTGGTTTTGAGTTATATGTTTGCAGGAATTTCACTGGGAAAGTGTAGACCAATGTCAGTCCACAGTGGCTCACCAAACACAGGAACTGTGCAATGTAATTCCTCATTGCATATTCCGAGGTGTTGACTCATGTGTGGTCTCTCTATTGGGACAAACTTCATATTCAAGCTATTGGATCCAATTGGAAGTTAACTATGTACTAGAAGAAAAAAGTTTACAGCAACAAAAATTTTTCTAAGTCTTTTACTCGAGTAGGTCTATAACTACTCGAGTAGTCTGGGTACAATTTACTCGAGTAAAAGGAATCTCGTACTCGAGTACTTAAGTGAATCTCTCGTGTAGCTAAGTCACCTACTCGAGTTGACATAGTCATATACTCGAGAGTAGCATACTTATATACTCGAGTAGATTACTCTTTATACCCGAGTATTACAGAGTTCTCTAATCAAAATTTCTCTAAGTCATATACTCGAGTAAGTATACTCATATACTCGAGTAAGTATATTCACATACTCGAGTAGATAGAAACATACTCGAGTAGTTCATTATACCTACTCGAGTAGAACATGTGTCACTCGGGTATCTTGATATTTCCCTACTCCAGAAATTTTCTAAGTCTTTTACTCGAGTAGAACTTTCACCTACTCGAGTAGATTGCTTCATCTCGAGTAGTTTAGTTCAACTACTCGAGTAGTTGTCTGCTGACCTCTTCAGAATTTTTCTAAGTATCCCACTCGAGTAGTACTTCATGTACTCGAGTAGTTTATGTAAAATACTCGAGTAGCTTTTCGAGTACTCGAGTAGATCCTCTATGTACTCGAGTAGGTCTCTACACATACTCGAGTAGTTCTGTCTGCTTATTCGAGTAGTTGATTTCTATATACTCGAGTGGTCTATCTCTTTACCCGAGTATGTTCTCCTTCATATACTCGTGTAGTTATTCAACTACTCGAGTAGTTATTGACTTACTCGTGTAGTTGGCTGAACTTTTCTGAAATTCTGCTAAGTCCTTTTTCTGACGGGATTTGAAATCACACGACATGATTGGTCCACGTGTACATCATTATGACCGATTATGACCGTTAGTCTCTCCTATATAAGGTCTTATCAGAAAATGACAAACCCTAAGTATTCTCAAAGCTTTCTTGTCATTTTATTTTGAGAAAGTTCTTCAGCCGACTCCTCTCTATTTTCCCGAAACGGAAGCCTCCGCCGCCACCATCTTCTCTGGTCACTGCTTCTGAAGTCAGAGGATTCATTCTGAAAGAAAGTTACAGATCGAGATCGACTTCACCGTTCATCTTCTCTCTCTGATTCTGTAAAGGGAAGAAGATCCAGATCTGGGCCGAGACTCTCTTCACTGATTTCTGATAGTGCTGTAAAGTTCATAAGAAGAAGTTTTCTGGCCGTCTCTTCAGATTTGATTGGATATATTGGTTGTATAATTTTTCCCACTTTATTAATCTTGTAGGAGAAAGTTTCTCCGAGTGTAGGAGTTTTTCACTCCGAGTTTGTAGGAAGTGCTATCTTCCGAGGTGTAGATCCCGTTGTTTTGATCGAGTTTGTAGGAACTTTGTTCCGAGGGTAGGATCGATTTTTGATCCGAGATAGTGGAGTAGCCGAGTCTAGTAGATTGCTAGATCGGTGAGGGAAAGTGGATGTACCCAAGGTTGGGGAACCACTATAAATCTGTGTGTCGTCTGTGATATTAGTAGATATTTCTGTGTTGTGCTCTAATTATTTTTTATTCCGAAAAAGACGCACAACTCACTTATTCACCCTCCTCTAGGTGGTTTAGGGTGACAACCGTTTTCTTTCAGAAGACACCATCACCTCTTTTCCAACTCCTGTACAGGGTTTTAATTCACTTCAAAATTATTCCTAGTTACAAGTCTCCTTCCAAAAGACTTCAGGTTTTGGTTTTTGAGCACCTGAACAAAAGCTCATTGGTGTCAGACACCTGATCAAAAACCTGAGTGGATTCCTACCAGGGTTGTAGAAGAGTGGATGTACCCAGGTTGGGGGTCCACTATAAAATTTCTTGAGTCGTCTGGTTGCCCTTTTCTTTTATTTTGGCTGTGCTCTGTGATTAGATAGTTTGATGTGCTTATTTATTTTATTTGCTGACTTGTTCACTTAGGAATACAACAAAAGTTGTAAAACGTTTGTAGTAAGCACAATACTCTATTCACCCCCCCTAGAGTATTTCAGATCTAACCTGCACTTTCAATTGGTATCAGAGTCAGATTGGTTAAAATACCATATCTTAATTGGTTGTATAGGCTAACACCTGAACCAAAAAGATCCCTCTTGTGAGATCTGATTGTTTGTTTTTGTTATTAGATTTACTTCTTCACAGAAATGGCCCAAAACAAAGATTATGCAAGCATCAGACCTCCAGTATGCAATCTTAACAAGTTTGCTATCTGGAAGGCAAGAATCAGATTATACATGAACTCTATCGATAAAGATATTTTTGCTTCCATCTTGACAGGAGTACCTCCAGCACCTACAGCTTCTACAAGCACTTCTACCAACATGACTGCAGCACCTCCTCCAGAGAATAATGATGCCTATAAGAAAGCCAAAATGGCAGATGCTAAGGTAATGAATATCTTGGCTCAAACTATGTCGGATGACATATTTCAGAAGGTGGCTGAGTGAACCTCAGCCAAGGCCATTTGAGATTCCCTCAACCAAATGGTAGATGGCTCTGCAGATGAAAGGAAAGACAGGAGATCCAACCTCTTATCCCTGTATGAGAATTTCAAGAAGGATGAGGCTGAATCAGTGGCTGAAATGTATAACAGGTTGAGCTCAATCATCAATGAGCTTAAGACCTTGGATAAGGACATCACCCTGACAGAGGTGAATGATAAGATTTTGATATGCTTCCCCAGCTCTTGGGATTCAAGAATATGGCCTATCAAAAAAGCCAGAAGGCTCAATGAGATATCAACTGAGTCTTTGCTAGATAAATTAAAGTCCTATGAGCAGCTGATCAAAACAAGAGAAGCAGTAGAACAAAAGGTAACAACACTAGTGAGAAAGGAACACAGTATAGCCTTTAAAGAATCTGAGGAAAGTGAGACCTCAACATCAAATGAAGAATTGATGGGACTATTTGCAAAAAGATTCTATAAGATGGCTAGAAAGGATTTTAGAAGGAAATCATTCAGGCAGGATGATAAGCCCAAATTTGATAAGACACCAACCAATGAGGTTGTGTGCTTTGGATGCAGAAAACCTGGACACTACATCTCAGAATGTCCAGAAAATCAGAAGAAGGAGAAAAATAGAGAAAAGGACTCTCGGAGAAAACAAAGCAACATACCCTCTTCCAACAAGTATAAAAAGAAAGACAGGGGCTTTGTTGCTGAGACTTGCAGTGATACAGATGAAGAATCATCCTCTTCCAGTTCAAGTGAAAAAGAGGAAGAAGCAAGATCCAAGGAGGTCTGCCTTATGGCAATTGATGCCTCCAGGAGCAATTTTGGATCAGAAGGAGAATCTAAAGATGAAGCAGCCTCAGACTCAGAGGTAGATTAGATTCTTTCAAGCTTTGATTTCAATTCTGATTTATTTAAAATTGAGTTTAAAACCATGTGTTTAGATTTAATTAATTCAGAAAAAGAGATAAAAACTATTAGAGAAAGACTAGGAAATCTTGAATCTGTTAACTCAGAAAATATTAAACTAGCAGACCAACTAACTCTAGCAAATGAACAAATAATTAAATTAAAATCTGAATTATGTGAGGACAAACAACTTGAGAAATCTCTCAATGGGAGAAGTCTCAAGCTGATGGACATAACAAGCACAGTTAATGGCAGATTAAATGGCAATCTGGGGTTGGGTGCATCATCAAGTTTGCCCCCCATAATTAAGAAAAATATTCTTACAACCCCCATCAAGTTTATTTCTGCCAAGGGAAAAGAAAAGTTAATAGACAAACCAATGTCAAAAAACAACCCAAAACCCATAGACAAGAGAAATAAAAATCAGAAAACAAGTTATAAAAATAAGGTTCAACAGCATTCGTCGAAATTAGATCGACGAAATGTGGCCAGTTCGTCAAACCCAGATCGACGAATGCTGAACGCAAACTTCAGTTATAATAATTCGTCTAACTACGATCAACAAACATTGTATGGTTCATCGAGCAGAGGTCGACGAACTTGGGGCTCAGAAAATGAATACTGTCATTCTTTGAGCAGAGATCGACGATCTCAGCCCTATTCGTCGAACTCTGGTCGACGAACTTACAAAAATTCGTCAAACTCAGAAGGACCAAACTTAAACTATTTCTCTTACAGAAACTCCAAACCAGCTAACAAGTCGTTCAATCCAGTAGCTGATTGGGTTATTCCACTAGGAGATATTACCCCTTAGGTTATAAATCTCAACCTGCATTATCAATTACATCCAGTTTCTCTTTTCAACAAAATAAAGGACCCAAGATAACCTGGGTCAAGAACAATTGAGTTTTGTTTTTCATTACAGGTACAGGTGAAGAGCTGTCCAAGGGTAAGTAAGACCTGGTACTTGGACGGTGGTTTCTCCAAACACATGACAGGCAGCAAGGCAAATTTATCCAATTACAAGTCCAAGCTAGGACCAAAGGTGATTTTTGGAGATTCAAACAGTGTCCAGTCAGAAGGATATGGAGCAGTCAAGATTGGGACAGTTACCTTCAAGAAAGTAACATATGTAAGAGGACTTAAACATAACCTAATATCCATAAGTCAATTATGTGATGAAGGTTATCAGGTACACTTTAACTCTACGTCTTGTTCTATTATTAATAATGAAAACCAAACTATTTTAATTGGAATTAGATAAGGCAACATATATTTAGTAGATTTTATTTCTGCCAAAACTGATGTTTGTTTACTCAATATCACTAGTAATCAAAATGAGTTATGGCATAAAATACTAGGACATGTAAACCTTAAGAATATAGCTAGGTTATTTAAAGACAACCTTGTTAGAGTTTACCTTCTGGCCCCTACAAGAAGGAAAACCTATGCAGGGTTTGTCAATTAGGCAAGCAAACTAAAACTAGTTTTAAATCCATTAATAAAAGTGATTTACCTAGAATATTGTATTTGCTTCATGTGGATCTATTTGGACCCATTACAGTACAAAGCCTAGGAGGGAAGTCTTATACTTTAGTGATTGTTGATGACTTCTCTAGATTCAGTTGGGTAGCCTTTCTGAGAGCTAAGTCAGATACATTCAAGGTTCTTACAGATTTTCCTAGGACCATACAGATTGAGTTCTCTACTCATGTTGCTTGATCAGAAGTGATCATGGCAAAGAGTTTGAGTCTCTTCTTATGCATGAGTTCTGTGAGAAGGAAGGTATCAGGCAGTGCTTCTCAGCTCCTAGAACTCCCCAACAAAATGGGAAGCTGAAAGGAAAAATAGGATACTCATTAAATCTGCAGGCACATTACTGACAGATGCTTACATGCCTCTATCTTTTTGGGCAGAAGCTGTAAACACTGCTAAATATGTCCTGAATAGAAGCCTTATACATAAGCTGAAAAATAAGACCCCCTATGAATTACTTAAAGGGAAGAAACCTAAAGTCACTTATTTTAAAGTCTTTGGTTGTATATGCTATATTCACACAAACAACAAAAGATACATTAGAAAGTTTGAGGCTAAGGCTGAAGAAGGGATTTTTTTAGGATACTCCCAAGTAAGCAAGGTATATAGGGTTTTTAATAAATCCACTCTTAAAATTGAAGAGTCTGTACATGTATCATTTGATGAAGCTAACATGTCTTATAAGGAGAAAGAGATTTCTACCATAAGCTCTTTGCAGGTTCCACCACTGTGTGAGTCTATGGATGGACTAAACCTTACCCAAGAGGTATCAACCCATCCTTCTCCACAGGTTGCTGAAGATAATGAAGAAGAGATTCAAGTGGAAGTGGCTGAACTTCCATCAACAGCTAGTACCATTCCTCAAGAGGAATTAATTACATAAGTTGTTGTTCAAGAAACTCCACCAATTGATCTTGTCACACTTAGAGATCACCCCAGATCTCTAGTGATTGGAGACATTTAAGCAGGTGTAACGCCCCCACCTGTCACCTGATATATAACAGTGGGTCCGGCCGGGGCCCCACGCCATATAGCACAGACAAGCGAAGGAATCACGTGTGGAAATCAAAATCTATGCGTATCCTTAACTCAGTCCATTCTAGCGCAGCATTGTTCTTGTTAGCATGAACTCAAACCAGAATGTCCACCAAATATAAATACCAGATTTATATAAAACAACACCAGGAATGTCTACAACTCACACACCCTGGCCTTATGGCCTTACAAGTTCCTCTTTCACATCAATAGTTTCGTACATCGGCACGCAGGCCGGCCACACATGAAATCCAACCACGATTCTTCACATAGCCTTCAAGGACTAAGAACACCAGGCTAGCCAATCCACTTATTCTTTCCAAACCGCAGCACCTGCAAGTCACCATCCACGCCAACACAGAAAACAATGTAACGGTCAGCATTGCTGACCTATTATAACGACCCTACCCCCTACCCAGGGTAGTGGTTCCTTCCCTGTATACAGTGCTTCCTTTTTCATCAAGCATCAACAAACATCACCAAATCATATCATAGGATCATTCTCTTTCTGCCACTATCTAACAAACACACCACATCACAAACGCTGGAGTCCACCAACGCTCCGTGCACTCAGGGCACCTTCTTGGCGTACCGGAATCCACCGTTGTACACCGCTGTCTCTCGAGGTTTTAACTTGTTGGTTGACCGGCCCTAGTCCACCAGCTCGTAGGCTGGCGACATCCCGCCCAAGCCACTCAGAGGTCCATCCTCACATCATCACAAACAGAGCAGACCGACCCACACTCCGTGGTGTAGCAAGCCGGGTTTATCTAAGCTCCCCAGGCAATGTCTACCCATCGGTCCCCCTCCTAATCCGATCGACCCACACCATGTGGTGCAGCAACCCGGGTTTAACTCGGCTCCCCTAGCATTGCCGCCCATCGATCCCTTCCTTAACTAGATCAACCCACCCTAGTGGTGTAACAGGCCGGGTTTATCACGCGCTCCCCAGGCGTGCTACCAATTGATCATCTCATAACCAGGAGCTTCACCAAAGCCTCCTCACAAGCAGTACATCCATACATTCATCACAACAAAAATCCATTTTTGCACATCATCAAAGTCATGGAGTCTTCTCCGGTTTACCCATGAACATCACCAATCCAGACTACCGGTCCAGATGGGCTTCACACAGCATGCCTACGCCGTACTTCATCATTCCAGCTCTAGATGCAGACTCAACAAAGGAATCACTTCCGCGATCCACCTCTTGGTGGAGGATTCCAAGCACATGTATAGAGAAAGGACTTCGATGTCCAAGAAGGAGATCGTTACCCTTGAAGATCGCTTCGGCGCCATGAAGTAGCCGGATGGAACTCACCGCCTCGGCTCTGCCTTCACGAATCCGCTCTCGGATCTTCGTTCCGCACTCCGTAGCTCCTACAGCAGCTGGAAGACTCCTCCCTTCTCTCTTCCTTAGGCCTTTCTTCTTTCTCCCTTGGAATGGAAATGAAGAAGAAGAAGAAGAAGAAGATAATAAGAGATTTTATCTTCTAATTCTCGGCCTTCCCAACACCTGGACAAAGGCCAGCCACTGGATCCAGGAAGAGGGAAACAAACGGCTCAGATCTGGTCAGAAAACCCTGAACACGGCCTGACACGCCCTGTGACACGCCCGTGTCACAGGCCGTATCCCCCTAAAGCGGCAGACAACCGACTCAATCCAACCAGTACACGCCCGTGTGACACGCCCGTGTCACGGCCGTGTACCCGACACGCCCTCAGACACGCCCGTGTCTGAGGCCGTGTACCTCAACAGAAATAATCCCAAATCAACCCGAGACTTCACACGGCCTGGCACACGACTTGGCACACGCCCGTGTTCATGGCCGTGTGCACCAGGACACGCCCGTGTCCCACAAACACGCCCTAACCCGAGACGTCGAGCTGAATTTGACGCCTACTGACACGCCCTGTGACACGCCCGTGTCACAGGCCGTGTCCTTACTGGAACTCGATACTCGACGATCGTCGACTAACACTCGTCGAGCATTCAACACGGCATCCGACACGGCCGTGTCCTGGGCCGTGTGCCCCTCTCGACGATGTCGAGCGAAAATCGTCGACACCAAGTCCAATCGTCGACACAACCTCGACACGCCCTGCGACACGCCCATGTCGCAGGCCGTGTCAACTGACACGCCCTGGGACACGCCCGTGTCCCAGGCCGTGTCACCCATGCCTGAACCCGATTTTGCTCAAAATGATCCTCTTGACTTCGGGGTGTTACAATCCTCCCCCCCTTCAAATAATTTCGTCCTCGAAATTTGACTCCACACAGCCAATTAGTCACAACCATCACAAAATCATAACCGCCGTACACACTACTACCAAACAGACAATACAACAAACATCCCTAGCTTCCACTTGTGCACATTCAACCACATAAGACCTCAAACAAAACGACACAATTGACTGATTTCGGCACAATCACAAGTATCAACATCATTTACATCAGCCAAAAGTGATGTACATCAGCTATGATTCATCAAAACATAGTTTACAAAACATACATAACATCGACATGCTTCACATCCGTTCACTTCCTCTCAGCCTCCCGATTTTGAAATTCGCGATTTAAAGATAAATGAACCGCTCGAGGCTGAATTTCACCAACTGAGCTTTGCGGCTCTTGCACTTCCATCGCATGCAAGCGAGGTTGCGTCCGGGGTGCAGATGATTCGGCCACTGCTTTTCCTTTTTCTTCATATGACGCACCTGTCTTTTTCTCACTCCCTGGAGGGACATTCCAACAGAATTTTGCTATGTGTCCTTGCTGCCCACATTTATAACATATACGTGTATCCACACGTCCTGGCCCATACGTCGCCCCCGAAGAAACAGTCGACGGAGCTACGTCCACCGGCCTAAATCTTTTCTTCTCTTGTCGTCGAAACTCCGATTCTTTCAACTCAGACTTTTCCCTTGCCAGTTTCTTATTCTCCTGTACTCGCTTCATATCCTTCTCCAACGCACGAGCTGTATCAACCAACGCCTGAAAGCCTTGGCTCACGGAACTCGGAAGTGCCAACCTCAATTCATCCCGCAATCCTCCATAAAACCGATTTGTCTTTCGCACTTCCTCCGCAAAGGTAGATCTCGCATATCTCCCCAATCTTGTAAACTCATGCAGGTAGGTATCAATATCTCGCTCACCCTGCACCAAGCGGAGAAACTCATTTTCCATCGCAATCCTCTGCGACACTGGCACATACTTGGCTAAAAATATTTGGGAGAATTCCTCCATTGAAATCTCTGTAAACCTCGACCTGCCAAGTGGTGCACTTCAATCTCATCCCACCATAATCTCGCATCTCCTTCCAACAGAAAAGTGGCCAACATCACTTTCTGTTCTTCGACCGTCCTGAGTGCAGTTAAGATCCGTTTTACTCTTGCCAACCAATCTTCTGCCTGTGTTGGTGAAAGCGCTCCACCAAACGTAGGTGGGTGAAAGTGCATAAAACGTGACAAGGCATCGTCACTTGCTTGCGCTTCCACCACCTCGACAGCATGCTCTTGCCTTCCACCAGATCTTGCCTGTCCAGTTGGGTGTGCTTGTAACACTGCAAGCACTGTCTCCGCGACCACCCGTATAGCCTCTGCCGAGGGAGGATCGGCGCTTCCACGGGTGCTGCACTTTCATCCGACCGCTGGGGCTCAGACGGCCCAGCTCCATCCCTCGCCACCTATCAATGTACAGAACACCATTAAATCCTTCCATATCATAACGGTACTGGTACATTGACTACACCCTCACGCACATCATGTGCATGACATACATTCCTAGTGGACATTCATGAGTTCATTATGTTCTCTCCTCCCAAACAATCTCAACCTGGCTCTGATACCACTTTGTAACGCCCCCACCTGTCACCTGACATATAACAGTGGGTCCGGCCGGGGCCCCACGCCATATAGCACAGACAAGCGAAGGAATCACGTGTGGAAATCAAAATCTATGCGTATCCTTAACTCAGTCCATTCTAGCACAGCATTATTCTTGTTAGCATGAACTCAAACCAGAATGTCCACCAAATATAAATACCAGATTTATATAAAAACAACACCAGGAATGTCTACAACTCACACACCCTGGCCTTATGGCCTTACAAGTTCCTCTTTCACATCAATAGTTTCGTACATCGGCACGCAGGCCGGCCACACATGAAATCCAACCACGATTCTTCACATAGCCTTCAAGGACTAAGAACACCAGGCTAGCCAATCCACTTATTCTTTCCAAACCGCAGCACCTGCAAGTCACCATCCACGCCAACACAAAAAACAATGTAACGGTCACTTCTCGACACTCGACGATCGTCGAGTAAAAATCATCGAGTAAAAATCATGAGCGCGACACGGCCTTGGACACGCCCGTGTCCTGGGCCGTGTGCCTCCCTCTCGATGCATCGTCGAGAGAAAAACCGTCGAGACAAAGCCCAATCGTCGACACAACCTCGACAGCGACCAACTGTCGCACCGTGTCCCTGCACGCCACGCCCGTGTCGCAGGCCGTGTCACCTGACACGCCCTGGGACACGCCCGTGTCCAGGCGTGTCACCAGGGACCGTGTCCCACTGTGTCCCCAAATTTTCAAATTTTCTGTTTCAGAACTTTGGGCTGTTACAAACGCCCCCACCTGTCACCTGACATATAAACAGTGGGTCCGGCCGGGGCCCCACGCCATATAGCACAGACAAGCGAAGGAATCACGTGTGGAAATCAAAATCTATGCGTATCCTTAACTCAGTCCATTCTAGCGCAGCATTGTTCTTGTTAGCATGAACTCAAACCAGAATGTCCACCAAATATAAATACCAGATTTATATAAAAACAACACCAGGAATGTCTACAACTCACACACCCTGGCCTTATGGCCTTACAAGTTCCTCTTTCACATCAATAGTTTCGTACATCGGCACGCAGGCCAGCCACACATGAAATCCAACCACGATTCTTCACATAGCCTTCAAAGGACTAAGAACACCAGGGCTAGCCAATCCACTTATTCTTTCCAAACCGCAGCACCTGCAAGTCACCATCCACGCCAACACAGAAAACAATGTAACGGTCAGCATTGCTGACCTATTATAACGACCCTACCCCCTACCCGGGGGTAGTGGTTCCTTCCCTGTATACAGTGCTTCCTTTTTCATCAAGCATCAACAAACATCACCAAATCATATCATAGGATCATTCTCTTTCTGCCACTATCTAACAAACACACCACATCACAAACACTGGAGTCCACCAACGCTCCGTGCACTCAGGGCACCTTCTTGGCGTACCGGAATCCACCGTTGTACACCGCTGTCTCTCGAGGTTTTAACTTGTTGGTTGACCGGCCCTAGTCCACCAGCTCGCAGGCTGGCGACATCCCGCCCAAGCCACTCAGAGGTCCATCCTCACAGCATCACAAACAGAGCAGACCGACCCACACTCCGTGGTGTAGCAAGCCGGGTTTATCTAAGCTCCCCAGGCAATGTCTACCCATCGGTCCCCCTCCTAATCCGATCGACCCACACCATGTGGTGCAGCAACCCGGGTTTAACTCGGCTCCCCTAGCATTGCCGCCCATCGATCCCTTCCTTAACTAGATCAACCCACCCTAGTGGTGTAACAGGCCGGGTTTATCACGCGCTCCCCAGGCGTGCTACCAATTGATCATCTCATAACCAGGAGCTTCACCAAAGCCTCCTCACAAGCAGTACATCCATACATTCATCACAAACAAAATCCATTTTTGCACATCATCAAAGTCACGGAGTCTTCTCCGGTTTACCCATGAACATCACCAATCCAGACTACCGGTCCAGATGGGCTTCACACAGCATGCCTACGCCGTACTTCATCATTCCGGCTCTAGATGCAGACTCAACAAAGGAATCACTTCCGCGATCCACCTCTTGGTGGAGGATTCCAAGCACATGTATAGAGAAAGGACTTCGATGTCCAAGAAGGAGATCGTTACCCTTGAAGATCGCTTCGGCGCCATGAAGTAGCCGGATGGAACTCACCGCCTCGGCTCTGCCTTCACGAATCCGCTCTCGGATCTTCGTTCCGCACTCCGCAGCTCCTACAGCAGCTGGAAGACTCCTCCCTTCTCTCTTCCTTAGGCCTTTCTTCTTTCTCCCTTGGAATGGAAATGAAGAAGAAGAAGAAGAAGATAATAAGAGATTTTATCTTCTAATTCTCGGCCTTCCCAACACCTGGACAAAGGTCAGCCACTGGATCCAGGAAGAGGGAAACAAACGGCTCAGATCTGGTCAGAAAACCCTGAACACGGCCTGACACGCCCTGTGACACCCCCGTATCACAGGCCGTGTCCCCCTAAAGCGGCAGACAACCGACTCAATCCAACTAGTACATGCCCGTGTGACACGCCCGTGTCACGGCCGTGTACCCGACACGCCCTCAGACACGCCCGTGTCTGAGGCCGTGTACCTCAACAGAAATAATCCCAAATCAACCCGAGACTTCACACGGCCTGGCACACGGCTTGGCACACGCCCGTGTTCATGGCCGTGTGCACCAGGACACTCCCGTGTCCCGCAAACACGCCCTAACCCGAGACGTCGAGCTGAATTTGACGCCTACTGACACGCCCTGTGACACGCCCGTGTCATAGGCCGTGTCCTAACTGGAACTCGATACTCGACGATCGTCGACTAACACTCGTCGAGCATTCGACACGGCATCCGACACGGCCGTGTCCTGGGCCGTGTGCCCCTCTCGACGATGTCGAGCGAAAATCGTCGACACCAAGTCCAATCGTCGACACAACCTCGACACGCCTGCGACACGCTGTTGAAATTTGTGAAGTGGAAGTGGGTGACGGGACAGGCCGCGCGGCCTGTGCGGACAGCTTTGGCGGACTGGGCGGACTGCGGTTTGCGGCCTGGTGAAAAGTCTGGTGGAAAGCCGGCTGTGTTCTGAGCGGGTTGTGCATGGAGTCCGCGGTTTGGTGCGGCCTGGTATCTGCGGATAGAGAGGCTTGCGGACTGGTGCTTTGCTCAGTGGTCGCGGGTGCAAGCTTGCGCTGTTGGCGGGTTGACTCGAGTTCGCGGGAAGCCTTGCGGACTGGTGTGTCCGCGGTTTTGGCTGTTGCGGACTGGGCTTTGAGCTTGGCTGAGGCCTTGTCGAGCTCAGGTGGTTACAGCAGGTCTTGCTGTGGAGACCGGTTGGCGGACTGGTGTTTGGAGTCCGGGATAAAGCTGCTGTGTTGGACAAGTGCGAGGAGCTCGCGGACTGGTTGCGGTCTGTGCTAGGGTGTTTGGCGGACGGGACTTTGTGTCCGCCATGCTCGCACTGGCCCTTGATGGTTTTGGACTTGGTCACACTGTGCCAAGTTCATAGTGTCCGCTGTGTCCGCCAAGTCCGCTGTGACCGGGCGGACTGTTGTTGTTTGCCTTGGGTCGTGGACTTGTGGCGGATTGAGGTGTGAGTCTTGCGGACTGCCTCGGGTTGGTGCGGACAGCCATTGAAGGGGGTTTGCTGTCTTGTAGCAGTTGGAGCTTTGCGGGCTGGTGCCTTGTCCGCTTAGCTTGGGCGGACTGGAGAGGGTTCGTCAATGGTTGCCTTGCTCCTGGCGGTTTCCCTTGGTGACTGGCTAAGTCCTCGCGGACTGAGCGGACGGTCGTTTGTGTTCGCGCGGACTGGGGCGGTGTCGCTATCTCTTGGGCGGTGACCACACTCCTCACCTGGCCTATAAATAGGACCCCCCTGGCACATCTACAGTAACCTAAGTAATGTGAGTGAACAGTAAATTGGGTTGGGCGAGTGCTGCGGTCTGTGTTTTCCAGTCCGCGCGGATTGTTTCAGGCTGACGGTTTGCTGTGTGCAGGTCGCGCGGATAACTTCAAGGAGCCAGGAGTTTGGCTGTGACTTCGGTCAGTGCTTGGAAGTGTGCGGTCTCTGCGGACTCAGCAGGAGGTCGCTCTGCGGCTTGTCAGTTCTGTTTCAACTTTCCCAGCTTCAATAACCTGTCCGCCGGCTTCAGGCGGGTAGGGGAGTTCCTCAGTTCGGGTTCAGCAGGAGGCGAATAACGGTCTGTCCGCGCGGCCTCGCGTCTCGGCGGACTCCGTGGTATTCGGCGGATTGCAGCATAGCTTGGGCGAGCTCAGCGGTCTCGGCGGTCTCGGCGACCTCGCGGTCTCGGCGGACTGGAGTGCTGTCCGCCCGGCTTGGTTTTTGGTTTCTTCTGTTTACAGCTGTAATACTAGCGAAATCATGTCTCGCTATGTATGCCTCGGATTGTAAAGAAGTGAATGCATAATAAGATCTTCTTGTGCTTCCATTGTTTTGTTGGGTGCAACCTCTAGTCCTTGGGTTTCCGCAGGTTCAGCGTGCGAACTGGGTAGTTCCGAAGATATTAATTTGGTGTTTGGGCTATCTTGCTGACCACGTTGAGAAAATTTAACATGGTATCAGAGGCAGGTTTCTGAGGTTGCAGAGGTTCAGTTGCGTGAGCGGAGGTCAACCAGCGTTGTTACTCAGTGATTGAGTGGTGATCAACCTGTGTTGTTGCTCGGAGCTGCTGAAGGGTACCAACAGGTGGTTGCAATGGAAGGAAGCTTAGCAAGAGGTCTGGGCATTGAACTCTTAACGCCGACTAACTATAAAAAGTGGAAGTCGTGCATGAAGAGTTATCTTCTGGGCGAGGAGCTGTGGGAAGTTGTCGGTGGAGACGACAGACAGGAAGTTACTGCTGCTTTCGGTACTGCTGAACAGGTGAGGCTCTGGAGAAGAACTAATGCTAAGGCAGAGTTCGTTCTGAAGAGAGCTGTCTCTCCGGAACTGTTTGATCACATCATTGGGTGTGAATCGGCTGCTGATATTTGGACAACCATTGATGAGTTGTTCAATAGGAAGAATGTGGCGCGGCTTCAGTTCCTGGAGAATGAGTTGTGCAGGGCAACTCAGGGAGACCTTTCCATCTCCAAGTACTTCTTAAAGATGAAGAGCTTGTGTGCTGAGCTGTCGGCACTGGATCCTGATGAGCCTATCTCTGAGGCAAAGATGAAGAGGCACATTATCCGCGGCTTGCGGAAGGAGTATGTGGCCTTTGTTACGTCTGTTCAAGGGTGGGCTACTCAGCCGTCTCTGCTGGAGCTGGAGAATCTGCTTGCCTCGCAGGAGAGCTTAGCAAGGCAGATGGCTGGAGTGAATCTGAATCAGGAAGGCAGCGAGGCTCTCTTCTCAGGCAAGAAGAAGGGATGGGAAGGGAAGAAGAAGAAGAAGGTGCAGGCCGCTGGTGAGAAGGAGACTTCAACTTCGTATCCGCCGGAGAGGAGCAATGCTCCTAAGGACTGGAAGAAGAATCTGAAGTGCTACCGGTGTCATCAGCGAGGGCACTTCAAGCGGGACTGCAAGGTCAAACTGCAGCCTGGGCATGCTGCGGGAAAGGAGGAAGCTTGCTCGCGAAGTGAAGAAGCAGAATGGGGAGGAGCTTTCATGACGGGCACTTGTGTCCGGGCCTTATCTGCTGAGGACTTCAACAGCGAGTGGATCGTCGACTCGGGTGTGGTCATCACCTCACCGGAGACAAGTCGAAGTTCACCTCCATGCAGGCTTACTCAGGTAATGAAGCTATTATCACTGCTGATAATACTGTTTATGCAGTAGAGAAGGAGGGGGTCGTGTCTTTGGGTAGTGATCAGGGGCCACTCACGTTAAGGAGTGTGTATCACGTGCCGGGCATGAAGAAGAACCTCTTCTCGGTGACCAACGCGGTGGACGCTGGGTATCACGTTCTGTTTGGGCCAACAGACGTGAGGTTCCTTCGCAACGTATCAGCGGTAAAGGCTGATGTTGCTCATGTTGGGAGGAGGGTGAAGAACTTGTTTGTTCTTTCCACCAGTGCCTATGTTGATAGGATGAGAGCCAATGATAGTGCGGCTATCTGGCATGAGAGGCTGGGGCATGTTGGCATGGACAAAGCTAAAGGCAATGGCGAGTAGAAGTCTGGTGAGGGGGTTGCCGATGTTGTCCTCCTTTGGTGATGGGCATGTTTGTGCGGGCTGTCAATACGGTAAGGCACATCGCCTTCCGTTTGATAAATCTCAAACAAGGAGCAAGAAACCATTGGAGTGTATTCATGGCGACCTGATGGGACCGACTGTTACTGCCAGCCTTGGTGGAAGCAAATACATGCTTGTCTTGGTTGATGACTACTCAAGGTATACTTGGGTGTACTTCTTAAAGGAGAAGTCGGATGCCTTCCATTTGTTCGTGGAGTTCAAGGAGTTGGTAGAAGGCCGGCTTGGCTTGCGGATTAAGAAGTTTAGAACTGATAACGGGGGGGAGTTTGTCTCCTCCGAGTTTTCTAACTTCTGCAGGAAGCACGGGATCCAACGGGAGCTTACTTGTTCTCACACTCCACAACAAAATGGGGTAGCGGAGCGGAAGATCCGTCATTTGACGGAAACCTGCAAATGCTGGCTGCATGCGAAAGATATCCCAAGGTCCTTTTGGGCGGAGGGAATGTCTTGTGCTGCTTATGTTATCAACCGGATGCCACTCAGCCCTATCAACATGAAGACTCCTATTGAGCTGTTGCTGAAGGAGAAGCCGAGTGTTGGACACCTTCGGGTGTTCGGTTCAACTTGCTACGTGCATGTCCCGGATGCTTCACGGACAAAGCTGGATGCGAAGGCAAGGAAACTTGTCTTTGTTGGCTATGATGAGCGGAAGAAGGGATGGAAGTGCATGGACCCTGTGACGAAGAAGTTCGTGGTGTCAAGAGACGTTGTCTTTGACGAGCTGACGTCATATGGAGGTGGCTCGGTGGAGCCTACCGGAAGTAGCAAGGTTGAGGAAGCACCGGTGGAGGCTGCTGAAGGCTTGGAAGAGGAGCTTGCTGTTTCACCAGCAGCTCCTGTTGCTTCGAACTCCGAGGCTGAGCCTTCTGGCTCAGGAAGCAGGGGGAGCACTGCTCAATGCTTGCCCCAGGTAGGAGTGGAGCCTGAAGAAGCAACGGAAGCCGTGAGCAAGGAGCCATGTCTTCGGAGATCGAAGAGGGTGGTTAAGCCACCGGCTCGATACTGTGATGGGAATGCAGTGAGCTTTGTCTCCTGCTTCTTTGCAGGTCCTCTGGATGAGCGAGAGCCTGCAAACTTCAACGAGGCCACTGGAGTGAAGGAGTGGGATGATGCCATGAAGGAAGAGATTGATGCTCTGAAGAAGAATGAAACCTGGGACCTTGTGCCCAAGGTTGATGGCGTTACTCCGGTTACTTGCAAGTGGGTGTATAAGTTGAAGAAGAAGGCTGATGGGAGCATTGATCGGTTCAAGGCTCGCCTGGTCGCTAGAGGATTCTCACAGCAGTATGGAGAAGACTATGAGGAGACATTCAGTCCAGTTGCGAAGATGACATCTGTAAGAGTGGTGATCGCCTTGGCTGCTAGCAAGGGATGGAGGTTGTGGCAACTCGATGTGAAGAATGCCTTTCTTTACGGAGAGATTGACAAGGACATCTTCATGGATCAGCCGCTTGGTTTTGTCTCTGAGAAGCATCCGGACTATGTCTGCAAACTCAGGAAGGCTCTCTATGGGTTGAAGCAAGCTCCTCGAGCGTGGTATGGGAAGATTGCAGAGTACTTGCAATTCTGTGGATACCTGGCTTCCAACTCGGATTCAAGCTTGTTCGTCAAGAAGAAGGGAGAGCTAAGAGTCTTGGTCCTGCTGTATGTGGATGATATGATCATCACAGGGAACTCGGAGGAGGAAGTAACAAGGCTCAGGGCTGAGCTTGCTATACGCTTCGAGATGAAAGACTTGGGAGAGTTGCATCACTTTCTTGGTCTTGAAGTGGAGAGGAAGGAGTGCGGGATTCTCATTAGCCAGAAAGGGTATGCTGATCGTATTGTGAAGCGGTTTGGCATGGGCGAAGGGAAGAAGTGCTCTACTCCACTGGAACCTGGGCTAAAGCTTCGACGGGATGAGGGAAGGGTTCTTCTTGATCCCTTGGTGTTCAGGGCTCTTGTTGGGAGCTTGATTTACCTGACGATTACAAGGCCGGATATCGCTTATGCTGTTGGCCGAGTAAGTCGGTATATGGCTGAACCAAGGCAATCTCATCTAGTGGCGGCGAAGGGAATTCTGAAGTATGTCAAGGTGACTTCTGAGATGGGACTCCTCTATGGAAGGGATGCGGAGTTTGCGTTGCTCGGGTACACGGATGCTGACTATGGCGGTGATTCGGATGATCGAAGGTCTACTTCAGGTTATGTGTTCACTTGCGGTTCAGCTAGCATCTCGTGGTGTAGCAAGAAGCAGGACTCGGTGTCGGTTTCAACCACGGAGGCGGAGTATAAGGCTTCGGCCTTGGCTGCTCGGGAAGCCGTTTGGTTGAGGAGACTCATAGAGGATGTTCATGAAGAAGTGCAAGGGCCTACTTTACTCCGGGGTGACAATGAGAGTGCTCTCAAACTGGTAAACAATCCAGTGTGTCACGCCAGGACCAAGCATATAGAGATTGATCACCACTTCATCAGGGAGAAGGTGTTGGAGGGGTCTCTGCTGGTCGGGCATGTTCGGAGTGAAGATAATCTTGCTGACATCTTCACGAAGCCGCTGTCGAAGGGGCCCTTTGAACGCTTGCGCAGCTTGCTGGGCTTGGTCACCACTTCTCACTTCAAGGGGGAGTGTTGAAATTTGTGAAGTGGAAGTGGGTGACGGGACAGGCCGCGCGGCCTGTGCGGACAGCTTTGGCGGACTGGGCGGACTGGGCGGACTGCGGTTTGCGGCCTGGTGAAAAGTCTGGTGGAAAGCCGGCTGTGTTCTGAGCGGGTTGTGCATGGAGTCCGCGGTTTGGTGCGGCCTGGTATCTGCGGATAGAGAGGCTTGCGGACTGGTGCTTTGCTTAGTGGTCGCGGGTGCAAGCTTGCGCTGTTGGCGGGTTGACTCGAGTTCGCGGGAAGCCTTGCGGACTGGTGTGTCCGCGGTTTTGGCTGTTGCGGACTGGGCTTTGAGCTTGGCTGAGGCCTTGTCGAGCTCAGGTGGTTACAGCAGGTCTTGCTGTGGAGACCGGTTGGCGGACTGGTGTTTAGAGTCCGGGATAAAGCTGCTGTGTTGGACAAGTGCGAGGAGCTCGCGGACTGGTTGCGGTCTGTGCTAGGGTGTTTGGCGGACGGGACTTTGTGTCCGCCATGCTCGCACTGGCCCTTGATGGTTTTGGACTTGGTCACACTGTGCCAAGTTCATAGTGTCCGCTGTGTCCGCCAAGTCCGCTGTGACCGGGCGGACTGTTGCTGTTTGCCTTGGGTCGTGGACTTGTGGCGGATTGAGGTGTGAGTCTTGCGGACTGCCTCGGGTTGGTGCGGACAGCCATTGAAGGGGTTTGCTGTCTTGTAGCAGTTGGAGCTTTGCGGGCTGGTGCCTTGTCCGCTTAGCTTGGGCGGACTGGAGAGGGTTCGTCAATGGTTGCCTTGCTCCTGGCGGTTTCCCTTGGTGACTGGCTAAGTCCTCGCGGACTGAGCGGACGGTCGTTTGTGTTCGCGCGGACTGGGGCGGTGTCGCTATCTCTTGGGCGGTGACCACACTCCTCACCTGGCCTATAAATAGGACCCCCTGGCACATCTACAGTAACCTAAGTAACGTGAGTGAACAGTAAATTGGGTTGGGCGAGTGCTGCGGTCTGTGTTTTCCAGTCCGCGCGGATTGTTTCAGGCTGACGGTTTGCTGTGTGCAGGTCGCGCGGATAACTTCAAGGAGCCAGGAGTTTGGCTGTGACTTCGGTCAGTGCTTGGAAGTGTGCGGTCTCTGCGGACTCAGCAGGAGGTCGCTCTGCGGCTTGTCAGTTCTGTTTCAACTTTCCCAGCTTCAATAACCTGTCCGCCGGCTTCAGGCGGGTAGGGGAGTTCCTCAGTTCGGGTTCAGCAGGAGGCGAATAACGGTCTGTCCGCGCGGCCTCGCGGTCTCGGCGGACTCCGTGGTATTCGGCGGATTGCAGCATAGCTTGGGCGAGCTCAGCGGTCTCGGCGGTCTCGGCGACCTCGCGGTCTCGGCGGACTGGAGTGCTGTCCGCCCGGCTTGGTTTTTGGTTTCTTCTGTTTACAGCTGTAATACTAGCGAAATCATGTCTCGCTATGTATGCCTCGGATTGTAAAGAAGTGAATGCATAATAAGATCTTCTTGTGCTTCCATTGTTTTGTTGGGTGCAACCTCTAGTCCTTGGGTTTCCGCAGGTTCAGCGTGCGAACTGGGTAGTTCCAAAGATATTAATTTGGTGTTTGGGCTATCTTGCTGACCACGTTGAGAAAATTTAACACACGCCCGTGTCGCAGGCCGTGTCAACTGACACGCCCTGGGACACGCCCGTGTCCCAGGCCGTGTCACCCATGCCTGAACCCGATTTTGCTCAAAATGATCCTCTTGACTTCGGGGTGTTACAGCAGGTGTACAGACATGGCATCAACTCAACCAAGACTTGATGCATGCCTGTTTTCTCTCTCAAATTGAACCTCTCACTATTCATGAAGCTGAGCAAGATCCCCACTGGATCATTGCAATGCAAGAGGAAATAAATCAGTTTGAGAGATGTAGAGCTTGGGATTTGGTTCCAAGACCCCATAACTACCCAGTTATTGGAACCAAATGGGTCTACAGAAACAAGTTGGATGCTCAAGTAAACATAGTGAGAAACAAGACTAGGCTTGTTGCTCAAGGCTACATGCAAGAGGAAGGAATTGACTATGACCAAACCTTTGCCCCTGTTGCAAGGTTAGAGGCCATAAGAATATTCCGTGCCTATGCAGCTCACAGGAGATTCAAAGTGTTCCAAATGGATGTCAAGAGTGCATTCTTTAATGGAGTGCTTCAAGAAGAGATTTATGTAAAACATCCTCCAGGTTTTATCTCTCTAACTCAACCGTCTTTTATATTTAAATTGCATAAAGCTCTCTATGGTTTAAAGCAAGCTCCAAGAGCTTGGTATGAGACCTTAGCAAGCTTTCTTTTAGAGCATAAATTTACAAGAGGAACCATAGATAAAACTCTTTTCACTGGACATCATAAGGACCAAATTTTGTTAGTACAAATATATGTGGATGACATCATCTTTAGGTCTACTGATCCCAAATTGTGCAAGAGGTTTGCTGACCTCATGCATTCTAAATTTGAGATGAGTAGCATGGGTGAGCTTTCCGCTTTCCTTGGTCTCCAAGTGAAGCAACTCCTTGATGGTATCTTCCCCTCCCAAGCTAAGTATGCTAAGGAGCTTATCAAAAAGTTTGGGATGGGTGATGCTTCAGGAATGAAAACACCTGTGGCTACAAATACTATTGTGGATTCAAATGCAGCAGGGAAACCTGTGGATCAGAAGCATTATAGGGCAATTGTTGGATCCCTATTATACCTAATAGCTAGCAGGCCTGATATAATGTTTGCCACATGCCTTTATGCTAGGTTCCAAGTGAACCCTAAAGAATCTCACCTCATTTTCTTAAAAAGTATTTTGAGATATATAAAGAGTTGTCCTAATCTAGGACTCTGGTATCCTGCAGAGTCAGAGTTTGAGTTAACTGGATACTCAGATGATGACTATGCTGGATGTAGAGTGGACAGGAAGAGTACCTCTGGAACTTGCTAGTTCTTGGGTATGAGACTTGTCTCCTGGTTTTGTAAAAAGCAAACATCTGTGTCTATATCAACTGCAGAAGCAGAATACATGGCTGCTGGCAGCTGGTGTTCACAGATATTATGGATACAGAACCAACTCTTAGACTATATTGTCAACTTAAATAATTCAACATTATTTTGTGATAATACTAGTGTTATTGCTATAGCACAGAATCCAGTTCACCATTCTAGGACTAAGCATATTGATATAAGACATCATTTCATTAGAGATAATGTAGACAAAAAGAAAATTAACTTAATCCATATTCCTGCTGATTTACAAAGAGCAGACATTTTCACCAAAACCTTGGATGAGAATAATCAGCTGTTCTTTATAAATCAACTGGGAATGATTAATGGAGAAGAGTTAAATTAATTTCTGTCTGCATTCGACGAATTTTCCAGAGTTCGTCGAACGGAGTTCGACGAATTAGGGAAAGTTTGAGAGATTCTCGTCGAACGGAGATCGACGAATTCTCTTTGTGGAAATAATTTTCGTCGACCGGAGATCGATGAACTTTGCTTCAAAAGATATTTCGTCGAACGGAGTTCAACGAACTATGTTCGATTCTTCTGGATGAGATCAACGAATTATTTTTTTATAAGTTATTTCGTCGAGCTCAGTTCGAAAAATTGTTTCTTTTTGTGGAACGAAGATTGTCGATTCATATTCTGAAAATCTTATATCTAGGTTTTCTTCGACCCCCGTCCCGCGCTTTCAGTTCTCTTGCTCTTGATCGCCATTTTCTCTGTCTTTCTCGCAGGTCATCAATGGCGATTCCAGCAGGAGCTTTGGCTGCAATGAAATTTGACACTGCTTTCGACATGGATTTCGATTCATTCCAACACTCTGACCCAATCTTCCTCTACATTTTGGAACTCTTAGAGGAACTTAGTCTTAAAGATTTCGTGACCAGAAGGATTAAACTGCACACAACTGAAATCAGACAATGGGTATAAACATTGTAGGTCTCTAAGGAAAATATTTTGACAGGAAATATCGGGAGTCATGCTGTTTCTTTGTATCTCGGTGTTCTCTCTGAAATTTTTGGTTTGGTAAATGGAGAAGATAATATAGAAATGGATTCTGAAGAATTTAGTGAAATGTTGAAGTTAATGGGGTTTTCCGGAAGCAACCCTAACAAGTTGTTGAAGAAACAACTTTCTGCCGCCTATCAATTTTTGGCAGATATTGTGGGAAAGATACTGATGGGCAAGAACACCGCACAAGATTACATTACCCGACATCAATTCCTTATCATGTGTGCGGTGGTGAATAAGCGTCCTGTTGATTGGAGTAACATTTTCTTTGAGTTGATTAAGAAGAAGAATAGCAAGAAGGAAGTCTGCTTCGGAAGAATCCTGGGGATCTTCCTTAAGGAAAAGGCTGGTGAATGCGTGGTCTCCCCGACCATCTTCATCAATGCCAGCAAGCGCCTCACATGCGCCTTGTTTGGTAGTTGGTAGAGGATGATATCCAAGCCCTCCAAGGCTTCCTCCTCTTCCCTCCCAGCTTCTGAGAGCACCAGGGCTGTGAAGGCCACTCCCCACCCTGCTGAGGAGATCCATCCCCCTCCACCATCTCTTCCAGCACCACTTCCAGCAAAGCAGCCTCCTCATGTGCCTACTCCACCTCCATCTCCACCTCTGGACATCACCAACATCCTATCTCCAACTCCATCTTTCCCTCTGCAAGCTAATCAACAACCAACACCTCCAGCTTCACCTCATGACTCACATATCCCTACACCTCCTCAATCTCCACTTCCCCCTCATTTGTCCTCCATTCCCTCTTACAACATACTCTCACAAATTGCCATGCCAGATGCCACCATTCCATCTTCATAACCATCCAATCATCACCTATCTGCTATTCCACCCTCCATTCCATCCTTACTTGCTCCCTCCACCATAGCTAATGCAACATCCTCTTCCCCTATCTCCTTTGATTCAACTACCATATCATCTATCATCACCATTCTTACTCCTCTCATCAAATCCCTAATCACAGAGGCCATTACCCCTCTTGTGAATTCTATTCATTCTTTATCTGTTCAAATTTCTGCCCTCTCTGCTGCCTTCTCTTCATTTAGGGGCCTGGCTCAAGGTTTTCCTGAACCCAGGCAGGGAGAGATGCTCTATGATGAAGCAGCAACAGATGTAGATGCAGAAACAGCAGCAGCAGACACAGCAACAGTTTCAGATACATATACAGATATTTTGCCAGAATTTGATTCTGAGATGATTGAATTAATTCATTTTATGGATACTGACATTGACTTAGATGAGTCAGTTGAGCAAATAAAAACTGTTGGTGATTTTATTATGAATCCCACAGTTAATCTACCAGAATTACTGTAAGTTTTTGATACTATACATATGCAGTTTCTTCCAGCAGATTTTACTAAGCCACATTTGGCTATTGTACCATATATCTCTCTAGTTAGTCCAGCTGTTGCTAAGCAACTCTGTGACAGTTTTGTTATCTCAGCTCTAGCTTCAATCTCTGCAGCCAGTCCAGAAGTTATTCTAGAATACATCTCAGCCCTAGTTTTTGTTATGGATGACTCTCCTATGCCAGATTTGGATGAGCTAATCCTGGTTGATATTGAAGAGTAGAATAAGGCGGTAGCTGAAAGCTCTGTCCCCATTATTCCTGATTCTTTTATAGTCACCTTCTCAACTGTTGCTAAAATTCCAGTTCCTGAAACCTCAACTTCTACCCCTTCTATAGCAAAGGCTGTTATTGATGCTAAAACTCTGAAAGCACTGGATGCTCTTTATGATAACCCTCAGGGTTCTGATTCTGAAGATGATGAAGCTGATGATGATGATGATGATTCAGATGAAGAAGCTTCTAAGAAGAAAAATAAATTGTTGTCAAAGAAAAGGAAGGCTCCTCCTCCTCCAGCTCCTAAGCCTAATCCAAATGCTGACACCCCTTATTACATTCTGCATAATGGTACTCCATATAAGGGAATGCCTGCATGGATGTGGCTATCCAAGAACCAGCAGAAGGATAAGAAAAGAAGTAGGAGATACTCTCCTCCTCCAGCTCAAAGATACAGGAAGGATCCTCCTCCTCCTCCTCTAGTAGCTGGTGCCACTGGCTCTAGCTCTCAGAGATCTTCCCCCATGCAAACCTATCAGAGACAGTCAGGGAGATCATCTGGAAGCACCCAGCAGAGGCAACCATCCTCAGGAAATCAACAACAATCTAAGAAAAAACTACAAACATCTGAAGTACAAAACGCTGACAGTCCAAAAAGGCTATACTCTCCTCCAATTCCATTTGAAGATCCTGAAACTGCCAATACTGCAAGAATGGATAGGTACCAGGAGCTATTTGGACTATCTTTGATCAATAAAGCAAAAGCTGAAGGAAAAGACACATCAGGTTTAACAACAATGTCAAAGTATAGAAAAGAAGAGTTAAAAAGGTTTGACAATGGAAACAAGGTCTTCAATGTTGATGATTATATGAAGCTCCATCCAGAAGCAGTTGTTCCCAGAGCTACATCACTGAAAATCATTGGGGGCAGCTGACATGACCATGACCCAGACAAGGCTTCAAATCCAAACAGAGAAATTATCTTCAAAAAGACAGGAGAGAAGACAGCAGAAGACAAATCTTTGCAGAAGAAGAAGAAGTAATCTTTATTTTTGTTTCATTTTCTTTCTGCATTTGTTTTCAAACTGTGCCTTTTGGTTAAACAAAGCTTATGTATATATATATCTGCTGCATGTGTTGGTAATTCTCTGCCAGATTTATTTCTTTTCCCGCTTTGTATATTTGTTTGTTTCTGTTTTGAGTCTCTTTGTGACCTCACCCAAATAGGGGGATATTGTTGGATCCCTAGTTGATTTGGGCTAGGTTCACTAGCTTGGGATGTGACACATCATGTATAGTCAGGGTCAAGCTGTGTCCTAGAGTCTAGGTCAAGTCCTTAGGGTCAACTTCAAATGGACCAGCTATCAACAAGACCATCAGAGACTCCAGACTTAGAAGATTTCAAGACTAAGAAAAGTGAGTTCGACGTTCATCGAACTCAGCTCGACGAAAGGTGTTATGTGCTCGACGATCGTGAGACATTGCTTTGTGCTGAGCTCGATGATCTTAGTTCTCTGTTCGACGAAGACTGAGTTTCTTCAACAAGCTAAAGTCAGGACAACTTTAGAATTTTTCTAAGTCCAATTTCAAGCTTTGGTCGACAAACAGGATTCTGAGCTCGACGAACTTGGACCTCAAGTTCTCAACTTCTCAGGTCGACGATTTCAGTATTCTACTCGATGATTTGTGGTCTACGATTTGATTCCTTCTCAGTCAGAGATTTCGCAGATTCCAAGTCCACAATCATTCTCAGCTCGACGAATTTGGATCTCAGCTCAACGAATGAAGATTGTTAGTTCGACGAATGTAAAAGCAGAATTGACAAGATTTCCCTGGAAGACTAATTGCTTTTGTCTGGTCGACGAACTCATCAAGCTCAGCTCGACGAACTCAAGCTCAGCTCGACGAACTTTGAACTCAGCTCAACGATTGGTGTTCTTCATTCGACGATTCTAGACTAGGCCTTCTCCAGTTTCCCGTCCCGATTCTTGGCGATGATTCCGGAGTAATCAATGCTAGATCCTCTCAGAATGTTACCGTTAGAACGCGCATTGATCTTGGATTATTTCATGTCATTTTTCCATGGGACAGTTAGGGAAATCATTGATTGCCGCTTCTTTCCCAGGCCGACTGTAATTACTGCCCAACATTCAAATTTCGAATGTTCCTCAGTCAGAAAATTACAGAAAGAAAAGGATTAATCAGTAAGAGATACCAGAAGCAATACATACATACAGACAGATTGCCCAAGAATAATTTTATAGAAATCTAAAGTTCTTCACTGTAATTAGCCTTGGCCAGAGAACAACTTCATCAAGAAGAAGAAGAACAACCATTTACTATCAAGAGTCTTCTTCCTTCAATCCTCCAGGACAACTTCAGAAGGACAACATAACTCTATCTGTCAAAGAACTTCTTGAAGCAATCTCTGGTCCAGGCACTCAAGCTTTCAAGATCTGTCACCCTGTAGCAGTGCTCCAGTTTTCCTGATCTCAGGGGGAGAAAAATCTGCTAACATCACTCCACTGTCTTCTCAGTTGTTATAGAGAAAGAGAAGACACCATCACCTCTTTTCCAACTCCTGTACAGGGTTTTAATTCCCTTCAAAATTATTCCTGGTTACAAGTCTCCTTCCAAAAGACTTGAGGTTTTGGTTTTTGAGCACATAAACAAAAGCTCATTGGTGTCAGACACCTGATCAAAAACCTGAGTGGATTCCTACCAGGGTGGTAGAAGAGTGGATGTACCCAGGTTGGGGAACCACTATAAAATTTCTTGTGTCGTCTGGTTGCCCTTTTCTTTTGTTTTGGCTGTGCTCTGTGATTAGATAGTTTGCTGTGCTTATTTATTTTATTTGCTTACTTGTTCACTTAGGAATACAACAAAAGATGTAAAACGTTTGTAGTGAGCACACTACCTCCGTTAAGGTGGTGGCTATCGCCAGGTGATGACACAGCCGTCAGAGGTGCCTATTCCAGCGAACTCGACAAGATGATTTTCACGGAAAAATCATGGAGAAACTCCACCCAATCGGGCTCAATTGAGCCTGATTCTTGTTCCCAATGAGTCATATGATCTACCCATGGATGAAGGAGAAGGGGAGGACCTTGCTTGCGGCCTGGAGATGCGTCGATCGCTGGGATGCCATTAGTGGGGAGATGTCGTCGGAGTTCTGCAACTGCACAGTGAAGTGGCTCGGGATCATCGGGGCAAAGGTGGAAATAAAAGCTTGGAGTCCTGTGATGCTTTTAAAATGATAAAATGGGGAAGGGGACAGATCTAGCTGGTGGTGGCCATTAATGCCCCCTTTAGGTGGATTTTGGCCATGGTGGTGGGGGATGAATGTGGGCTCAATCCAGCCAGGAAATGGCTGGAAACTCCTCCTCTTCCCTAGAGGAGTTGAATCCAGCCATAAAGTGGGGAAAAGGAGGGGCCAAGGCTTCAATGGCCTTTAATGGTCATAGAGGGCACAATTCGGCCATGGTGTGGTAGCACTGTTCCGGCCATGAACAGCCACCAAAGTGGATCCCTGATCTTCCTGATTGAATATGGAGTTGGATCAGCCAATGAAGAATGGCCCTTGGCCTCCTTGGCCATGAATGGCCGTCTTTCTCTCTTTCTCTCTCCTCCATTAAAGGGAAGATGAGATTTCTCCCTCCTAGTCATCATTTCTAGAAAATGAATGGCTTTTCATGTAAATATCATCCCCTAAGGTTGGTGGGCCACTCCAATTTGGCTTAGCCCAAGTGGATTGTGCTAGGTTGGGTCAACTTGAGCTAATTTGACATAACTAAAGTTGAGTTGACTTTGGTCTATTTGACCTTTTGGGTTGACCCCAATGGATCCTTGGTGACCCATTGGCCTCCCCTAAGATCTAGGAATGGTTGGGTAGGGTTGGTTGGGCATATTGGGGGTCACTTGACACTTAGCTAGGGCACTTTGACCACTTTTGGGCGAGGGTTGACTTGGGTCAACTTAGCCTCTTTGGTTCACCCCAATGGGTCCTTGGTGACCCATTGACCTCCCTTAGGGCATGGAAAGGTGTAGGTGGGTCCCTTTGGTCAAGGGGATGTTAATTGGGCATGGGTGAGCTTAGTTTGACGTAATCAAGGCTTGGGTTGATTTTGGTCAACATGACCTTTTTATTTGATCCTAGTGGGTTCCTATGGCTCTAATGGACCCTATAATATGTCAGTGGTGTTGTGGTGGTGTCATGGAGTCAAGTTGAAGCCATATGATCATCCATATGCTAGTAACTGGAATTCTACTATTTGCAGACCAAGGTGATCTCACCTTCATTCCTATATTCACTTGTTCTTCTTAGGATTCCAAGGATTTTGTCATGACCTAGTCATGACAAAACAACTCTTAGGGTTCTAGTTGGAAATGGGATGTTACAAATATAGTGGTTATGAATCCAGCATCTGCCTCAAGTCTACAAGGTAAAGATAAGTAAAATTCCCCGAGTTTATGATTTGACTAACTATTATCTAAATTACAAGAAACCCTGTCTCACATAACAGGCCTATGCAAATTAAGATAAAATATTAATGTGTTAGATAGTAGAGGAGAAGTAAGAGAATAGTCATAAATTTTGTCTCAACAAATGAATAAGTGGCTCACATGTTCACTAAGCCACTAGATGTAACTAGATTCAACATCGTTAATGTTGACATGGGCATGTTGTATTTAGTTCAAGTAGCACTCCTCTAGTTGCACATATTATATGTGTGTTGCAGGTAAATTTAACCCCTGCAGGTTTGGTTAGTCTAATAAGACTAAAGGAAATGAGTACATTGAGTTAACAAACTCTGTAAATGTGTCAATTTGCGGCTAAGTCACGGGAACTAATCCCAGCCATCAATCATGACAAGATCGATTTCAAGTGTGCGCCTTTCCACATTCTAACTTAGTAGTAACTATAAATAGAAGGACCGGTGTTTATAAAAAAACACATTGTTCCTTGCCCTCCCCTTCCCGATACGACTGAGTCGACAGAAAGCATTTTTGCTCGCTCTTAGAAATCCGCTAGCTAAATGGCGCCAAAAGGTCAGGACTTCCTATTCGAGGGTTCCAAACTGATGAAAAATGGATTCAAAGATGCGCCAGAAGAGGTGCAATTTGTTCTTTACTTACTACAGGTTTCTGACCTAGAGTTCGTCTTGACAGAACCTTGTTTTCAATGAAAACGGGAGGTTCTAGAATTGTTCTCCAATGGAAAGGCAAAAGCATATGCTGGAAAAACCAAGACTGTACTGATGAACAATGGATTCAAAGATGCTCCAGAAGAGGTGCAATTTGTTCTTTACTTACTACAGGTTTCTGACCTAGAGTTTATCTTGACGGAACCTTGTTTGCTATGAAAATGGGAGGTTCTAGAATTGTTCTCCAATGCCAAGTTAGAAGCATCTGCTGGAAAAATCAAGACGGTAGTCAGTGGAACAAAAAATAAGATCACACCAAGAAGGATGAGCAAGGCTCTAAAATTGCCCAAGTTCACAGCGTCTGACGAAGAAGACGAACTGGCACAGGATGATGTTAAGAATGCAATGAAATGGTGTGAGTTATCCAAGCATCCCACCGGCTCCATCCTAAGGAAGGAACTGAACCTAAAGGGTAAATTCTTGGCCGATGTCATTGGGAAGGCCCGGATATACAAAACTGGCTCCCACGACAACACTCAAAGAAAATGTTTGAATTGATTGCCATGGTCATTTTGACCTAGAAAACGAACTGGGGAAATGTGCAGTTTGAAAGGATAGTGGAATGTATATCTAAGCCAAATCTGGGAAGGATCCTTTCTCTATTCCTTCTGCAGATAACTCCAGAGATCCTGAATCTGAGGCTTGGGACGAAAATTCATCATCTGTGAAGAATGGGCATTAAGATGCTCGAAAAATGGGATAGGGTCCTTCAGCCTCATGCCTAGTCTACTGCCAAGAAGAAAAAGAAGGACGCTCCAGTTCCTGAACCAAGCACTACAAGCAGTTTTTCTGAAGAATAATAATAGAATGAGCCTCATGGCTCAAATCTGACAGGCTCTAATGAGGAAGAACCTTATGATCAAAATATGATAGAGTTTGATGAAGAAATCAGGAAGAACATAGCTGCACAAGTATCAGTACTTTCTGAAGAAACTTCAGACCATGATGATGACTTGCTTTCAGCTATGGATGCTGGGCAAGTAGTTGAAAATATTGTTAACAAGATCTCTGCTAGGATGGAGTGAGAAGCTTCCAGTCCTAATGATGTAGATGATAACATGCCATAATCTACTTCTACTGATGTACTCAGTCCTCAGAATGCGGGGGAGCAACATCTATAAGAAATAATGCAGGATGCATTAGTTGTGAGGGACCAGCTCCAGATACCTCCTAAAGAAATATTGATTGCTAAAACTGAAGATAGTGCTGCTGTTGTTGCTGTTGTGCTGCATGCCAATGAAGGCATGGCAGATGTTGAGGGGGAGATTCAATCTGACCTCCCTGCTCATGAAGTGTATGACATAGATTCCTCTGAATCAGAAAAGGAGGAATCTACTCATAAGAATGAACATTCCCCTGCAGTTACAGTGGATGACTCTGCTCAAGGAGACAAGGTCAGGACAGTACAAGATCCTCATGCTGAAGGCACTTCTACAAGGATGGATCAGATTCGACTAATGTTCCTAGCCCACCTAAGGGGTTTGCTGGATTAGTAGAGGATAACCCTAGAGACTTTTGTCGATGATGCTCTGAAGGAGCTTAGAAATGAACTAGCAATTGAAATCAAATCTATCAGATTTGAATTCAACTTGCTAAAAGCTGAAACTGCAAAGTTCTTCAAAAGAGTAGCCCCATATGTAGACTATACTATGGATAAATTGGACGAGATTGGGAGTGTTATCAACACAGTAGTAATAAATCATACTATAAATGCTGAGAATATGATAGCCATACATAATGCTGAAATAGAAGACTTGCATAAGAAAAGGGAGACCATTATCATAAAGATGGATGAGTGTACTAAGACACTAGATGACCACTTGCTAGAGATCAAGAATCATCTGACTGTTGGAGTCAACCATCTTAATATTGCCAGAGGTAAGGCCAGCACCTCCCAGACTCTGCAAGTAATAGAAGAAGTCATAAAAGGGGGAGAGTGAGGTCATAAGAACAAACACTGAAAACATGGTTTGGGCTACCAATCTGGTGAGAGGATCATTGGGGATGGAATCTGTTCAATATAACAACATCCCTATGTTTTATTCTAAAGTTCAAGAGGCATTGAATCAACAAGAAGGACAACTTCAAGATGATCAGCATTATGATCAGGGATATGAACAACATTATGATCAGCAAATAAGAGAAGGTGCTCAGTGGGGTGAGGTGTCTACTGCTTCTGAAATACCTGAACTCAACCCCATTATAGACCAGGCTCTAAAGATCAAAGGAAGATGTGCTGCTGAAAGTGAGGAGGAGATCAAGATGAGGAAGAAGTGATAAGAGCGGAAGTGGAGAAAAGACCTGATTTTGAACAGTGGAGCCTTGAATAAAGGTCCATTATTCTACTGGCTTGGGATCAAATCAAAAATAATAAAATTGACAGATATAAACAATATAACTCAGTGGAATGGGTCAAAATGGACAAGAGGGACACTACAAGAAGGTTGTACTGGAAGAACAAGAATGCAAACATTCTGCCTCCTGGTGAAGTTGAGCCTACGAAGTGCTTCCCAAAGTCTTATTGTTACTTTCAGAGGCAGAAGGATAAGAAAGTTGAAGCTGAAGCTGAAATTGAAAAATCAGGATAGAAAAAGACAGCAGATGAAGAAGACAAGGAAGACAAGAAGGAAAATAAGGAAGCTGGAGCTGAAGGTAAAACTGCAAAGAAGCCTAAGGGCAGTGGAATAGTTATAAGGGAACCTGAAACTTGAAAAGTTTTTTGTTCTGCTTATAGGGCTCAAAAAATGTGTTATATTTTGTTATATGCACAAACATTACTATTCCTTATATGTTAAATGAAAAATCATTTCTGATTGATTATGTTCATTATTTCTCTGAGTTATGCAGTTTACTTGTTACTATATATGTTGCATAGTTATGTTAGTGTATACATTGTCTTAGGTTTTGACTTATTCAAATAAAGTGGATTGTTGGGTCCATTGATCCAAATGTCATGGATTTAAAGAAGGCCTAGTAAATAATGTATACACATGTTGTAATCTAACATATGCTATAAGTTCTATATATGCAGTAAATCTCTTATGCATTGATTTGACATGTTGATTCAAGTTTCAAAGTCAGGTGATGACTCGGCATGCTAGTGAAATTATAGAAATCTGTCTAAGTCCACAGACGTTGAGTGAAGTTTACCCACTCAATGCCAGATGGCTATTAGCACTGAGCTCAACTTGTATAGTCAAAGCCAAACAATTGGCAAGCTGAAAATGTGGCTAAGTTCACAGGTGTTGATTGAAGTCTACTCACTCAACGACATATAGCAAAAGGATATAAGACAGGCTGAGATAGTCAAAGCATAAGAAGAAACAGGCAAGAAATTGCATAAGTTCACAGGCGTTGAGTGAAGAAAGTTCACTCAATGCCAGATGTCTTACGGATAGTTGCTGGACAAAGAAATGTGGCTAAGTCCACAGGCGTAGAGTGAAGTCTACTCACTAAACACCATTCAACAAAAGGATGTGAGAGTAAGGCAGTTGAAGCCTTAGAAGCGAGAAAAGTGGCTAAGTACACAAGCGTTGAGTGAAGTTCACTCACTCAATGCTATAACTTCACAATTGTTGAGTATTGCTCAGTTAGTCAAAGCCACAAAAAAACTGTGTATATATTTTAGCTAAGTCTGCAGACGTTGAGTGAAGCTTACTCACTCAACGCCATGTGGAAAAAGCGTTGACTGATTCTCATTCAGTCAGAGCCATTGTTTTCAGACACAGAAAATTGGCTAAGTGTTTTAACGTTAAGTGAAGCTTACTCACTCAACACCAAGTGACAGAAATGATGTTTAAGCAGTTTGTCATTGAGTGAAGCTTACTCACTCAATGCCTATACTATTGATGCATGATTTGGCTAAGTCCACAGATGGTGATGTCAACAAAGTCAACAAGTCAATAGAATTTGAATTTGTTGCAGGAAAGCTACAGTATGCGACAAATGTTGCTTCCTGCCTATAGTACATCAATTAATGCAAAAGCAAGGGTGCAACAGCCAACTCCTTTTGTGGGCCCCACTGCCCAAAGAGCCGTTGTGTGGCTTTGTACAAAAGGCAGAGCTGTGATAGAAGGAGATTTTGAAAAAATACAGCTGGACTTCATCTTCCTGCTCACCATTATTACAGAGCTTGGAGAATCACTTCATGTTGTTGATCAAAGAGTAAAAGCAAAATAGTCTGTGACTCACAGATAGTTAGTTGTTGAAGAAGTAATTCACTAAAGCATCAAAGTTTCTTCAACAACAAGATCAGATATCATAATTTCTGAGTAAGTAGAGATGTGTTGTTGAATCATCTGGCTTCAATAAACTGCAGGAAAGGGCTGAGTTATTTTCAGCTCAGGTAGCAGCAAAGGGCCAACCCTAGCTGTAGTTACTTCACAGGTCCAGTAGAGCATTTCCTGAAGATAGGTTTCTGAAACTGTGAAGAGGATAGATCTGTGTTTTTGGTTCATTTCAGAAAGGTGCAGATCAGCAAAACTACAGAGTTGCTTCCAGCTCAAAATACTTGTTGTTGTGAAGAAGTTAGGGCTGAGGAAATCTTAGCTCAGGAAGAAATAGGCTCAGAAATTTCTCTGGTGTCATTATCAAACCACACACACTTTCACACGGTAGGATCCTAACAGATCTGAGTTATAGGCCTGAATTTAAAAAGACTGAATGTAGGATCCTAGTGTGGATATGAGTGTAGGATCACTTGTTGATCTGAGGTAGGATTCTGTTGAGAATATAAGTGTAGGGCTTTGGACTGAGAGTAGGATCTAGTTTGGATCTAAGTTAGGTGATCATTTGATTACTAAGCTGTAGGGCTTTTGAGCCTGAGGTAGGAGAGTCATTCTCTCTAAGTGTAGGATACTTGTGCCTGAGTTTTAGGATCCTTTGGATCTGAGGTAGGGCCTTTGTGTCTGAGCTCTAGGAGAGTCATTCTCTCTGAGGTAGGATCCTTTTTGGATCTGAGTGTAGGGCTATCCTCCCAGCCTGAGTGGTAGAGCTTAACAGCCTGAGGTAGGTGATCTATTGATCACTGAGTTGTAGGGCAATTTTCCTGAGCTGTAGGTCTTGGAGGAGACTGAGTGATCCTGAGGGATCGAGTTGTATGCTCTTAGGAGCTGAGATTGGAGAAGTTCCTAGTCCAAAAAAAAGTTTGACAGGAGTGAGGGAAAATAGATGTACCCATAATTTGGGGAACCACTATAAATCTGGTGTGTTATATGTGTGATTAGCTTGAAAGCATAACTAACCTAATCATATCACTCACCCCCTCTAGGTAGTTTAGCTATCCTTGAGAACAAAGATTTTCAGGTTTTGTGGTTGATTCAAGTTTCAATATCATATTCCCCAGTTGTGTTACATAAAAGAGAATAATATTAGTTACATAAAAGAGAATAAAGTAGCTATTTTTAAGTAAATGTTAGTTTAATACTTTCAAATGATCAAGATTCCTCCAAACCAATAATCAGATTACCATCTAACCTTGGCAGCGAATGTGTAATTCTTGACATGGCTAAAGATTTCCATACGTCAGCAATAGGATTGTGATACCTTGTCCATGATGTGAATAATGGCGACAATGGATAATTTTCTCGCTTTGTAAGTAGAATGAAATGATTTCCATTAATGAAACATACAAAAATAATTTTGGCCAATGTAGGTGGCATAGAGTGAAGGGGTACAAATGTAAAACTTTGATCGCATGAAAGAGAGACCACACCAACATTGCAGCATGATGTAATCACAAGCTCCAATTCAGGAAATGACATCCAATTTTCAAGTGGTGTGGGGATCACCGTGCATTCAAGGGATTCCATTAGTTTACGCCCACTGTTGCAAAACACTGCATCATATAAAGGAATGTAATTTTCAAATTCAAGATAGAGAGTTTTCCTCACTTGTAACCAATCATCACCCATATCTATGGCATGACTAACAACTCGAATACCACAATGTCCATCGCCAAGAACATCCCTTACATCTAAGACATTTTCAGACAAGTAACTTGGTAATTGCTCACAGAATTGATTTAGCAAATGATCATTTTTCGAAGTGTTTCTTAGATAAACTTTAGTTCTCTTCAGTACAATCAACTTTCCTGTCATTCTTGGACTCTTAAATGCCTTGTTGACTTCCTCCTTCAACACTTGTTCAAAGTGTAATAGGTCGCGATTTGTGGACTTCCACTCATCCTTAAACTTCTTCAAGCTACCTTTTGGCTTACCTTTTATACATGTTAACCTTCCTTGTGGCTCAATTGTTTGAGTACTTGACGGATCTACAAACTCTTGAAGTTTGCGTTTGATTTCATTTTTTGGTACTCATTTATATCAGCAAATCTTTGTGCAATAGCTTCCAATTCATAACTAATATCAATTGGAGGTTCTTCATCTGTAGCATTTGTTTCCTGCAATGAAAGCTGCTTCCAATGTCTATGCAATAACCATAATGGACATGGATTTAAATGAGATATAAAAAAAAAGTTCATGGGCACAAGGTAAACTCATTGTCAACCTTCTCATATGTCTACATTCATTAGCATTTTTTATTTGCTTGCCCATTTTCACCAAATCCTCTTCCTCCTTAATACAATGTAGGGCCTTAAGAGGTACTTGACCCAAAAAATCAGAATATAAAGAACTTGAGTAATCTTGATTCACCTGCATAAAACTTCTCCCAAATAACCTCTTAATATCAGTGTGTTGTATTTTGATCATTTGGTCAAAAGTCTTCCATATAGTTCCAAAATTTCCAATGGACACTTCAAGAAATGTTTTCAGTTGACTGTGTGTACTCTCTACTCAATTTGTAGTAGAACTTCCCAGATGTAGATACTTATCAACCCGCTTACATACAAAATATTCCATGTATGATTCTAGTCATGAATTGTTAACATATTCCAAGGCTTCAGGATATTCAGAGAAATCAGCCACCAGTGTGTTAAACATTATAGTAACTTCATTTTCTTTTCTTGCCTCCATCACATGTTGCCAAGCATTCATGAAGCTATCAAAATCTTTTCCCTTACTAAAATATTTTTTGTAGTTTGTCAATATGTTTATGTTGATGTGTACCTGACATAAAAGATTTTTTGCTTGGGGAAATACAACTTCAATAGCATTCATTAAGGTGATCTCTCTATCAGTTACCAAAACAACTAGTGAGTAGCCTGGTTCAAGCATGAACTTAAAACAATATAGGGCCCATCTGTAACTGTCCTCTGTTTCATCGCAGATGGACCTAAAACATGAAAAAATGACTGATATGTTGAGGTAACTCCCACAATGAACAACAATGGCATCTGATACCTGTTAGTCCTGTACGTGCAGTCTAACTGGAAAATAGTAGGAAACAAATTTCTAAGCTGAATAGAGACTGGATGAGTAAAGAAGAGACTACATAGTTGATTAGTTCGCACATCTACTCTGTTGTAACATAAACAACCTTTCTTGCGATTACACCGATACAAAAATTACACGGGCATTGCTCCATCTAATTCCTTCTTGTGTATCTTTACTCTCTCGTTGTAGATGATTCTTATGCTAGTTTTGTTTACCTCACTATTTTGTTTCACCGCAGCTAATATTTTTCGTGGCTTAACCCCTGAATCGTACTTTTGCTCGACTAACTTTTCTTCAGTCACACTTAACTGGCCAACATACGCGTGTGCCTCTAAATGAACACTTTCGTGGTTATGCTCCGCAAAGAACGACAAGCCTCCATTCATCAACATTAGCTTCCTTTTGACCTTCGACGGTTAATTGGCAACCACACCTCTTGCTCGATGATTTACTACAATGTTTCTTCACCAAATTCTTCATATTCTGGTTTTCACGGTATTTTCCCCCTCTGTCACACCCTACGAACACGCGGTGTTTCATTCGAGTTGTGAGCTTGTCTGAACCTTTTACTGTTACAACAAAACCCAAACTAATCCCAATACTTCAAACCCACTCAGCAAGTGATTCCTTTGATGGAAATAATTATTGAGTCTCAAAAATTGACCCAACATCCACTTCAAATACTTTACCTAAATCCATCATTAATTTCCATGATTTTATTACTCACAACGAATATAATAACACTACAATGGTGCAAGGACAAAAATTGCCTTCCATAGAGAGGTGTTTATCTTCCTCTACAAGCTTCTCCCCCTCCATGCTTGATCTTGAAAAAATACAAAATTTCTTAAATCAGCGAAGCATCACAAACTAGAAATCAGAGAAACATTGAGGTGTTGAATAAATAGACATGCATGAAAATTCATGGATCCTTGAAAACATGGCATGTTGTATGCGTTGTATGCACATTTTTGAGACACAATTGTTTTCAAGAAACACATATAATTCACACAACTCTCAACGATTCAACCAACCAAAACAAAATCCATACAATTTCATAGAGGCACAATTGGTGAATGAGAAGTGAAGTTAAGTTGATCATCCAAAACAGAATGGTTCACTGTATTTCTATGTGAGTATGGTTATTTGATTTGCTACTTAGTAGAGCCAAATCTGAACTAGTAACTTGCATAAAATAGCATGCAATGCAACTGAATGCTTATATATTTGTGTTGTCGCAACAGTTTGCTATGTTTTCAAGGATATGAACTAGTAACTTCCTGCACAATTCATTTTTGATTTGCTACTTATATATTTGTGCTACTTATTTGAGCAAAATCAAACCAATTGATCCTTCCAATCAAACACATATCAGAAGAACACAAGTTACTAGTTCAACACATCCATAAGAAACATCCAACCAATCAAACCAGCCCACAAATATAATTCACACAACTGATCCTTCCTACACAGAATGTAGGATATGAACACCTCAAGGCAGAAAATCCATATTGCCTAAGGATAGATTGCTTGATGCATTTTAAGCAATCGAACAATTTGTAATTTTAGGTATTGTTAAAGAGGGAATAAAGTAAATATTCAATTAACAATATTCTTAATCTAATCTGAACCAGATGAAACTAAAAATTAGATATTTTTTAAAACAGAAGTTTTATCAATATTTCTAGGGTATGTATAACCAAAGGAGTACAAAAACTAAAATTTTGGCATAGAGTCATAAGTAGCTGGTTAAGAAATAATTTTGATGAAATCATAGGGAATCCACCTGATTTTCTTCTTCATTCAAAACTGTGGTGAGGTAGAAACGTTCATCAAATCCATGAATATTGATGTTATACGCGAACTCCATCATGAAGAGGTGATCTTCTCACTTCTTACCAAAATCAAGGGTACACATTCTCAACATATCCTCCATAGTACAGTTTGTCCTTTCGGTTTGACAATCGGTTTGTGGATGGAATATCGTACTAAACTTGAGCTTTGTGCCCAGACACTTCTGTACCAACCTTTTATCTTTGGACGTGAACCGTCCATCGCGATCACTAACCCGCTTCAAAGTAGGCTACTGCAAGGATTTCTTCATATCCAAGTACATCTTGGTACTGCCCAGGTGAATGAAGTACTTCGTAAAATGATCCTCAAACATCAGCTCCTCACAAAGCTTGTCGAGCTGTGGTACACATATCCTTCCGTCTTTCCTCAGGATCCCATCAATCGTCTCTCAGGCACTACAATCGCCCCTTTGTGCTTCCACCACAAATGGATGGAACTCTATATCCACACTAGTTGCTTCCCGAAAACGGTCGGATAAGTCACTTTGCAACTCAATCCAGTTCAATCGAGTCATGATAGACTTGCCTCTTACTACACACTCAATGCCAAGGGACTCACAGTCCTGCATCAATCACTCATCATGAGCTTCAATCCAATTCCCTTATCCAGAATATTTCATACTCAAGGCATCTACCACCACGTTGGCTTTGCCCGACGTATAATGAATCACCACATCGTAGTCCCCAAGGATCTCGACCCATCTACGATGCAGCATGTTCAAATCCTTTTGATCTAGAAGATACTTCAGGCTTCTGTGTCCGTGAAAATCTCTACCTTCGCACCATACAAAAAGTGCCGCCACAATTTCAACGCAAAATTACCGCTGCCAACTTCAAGTCATGAACGGTGTAATTCCTCTCATGAGTTTTCAACTGTCTAGACCCAAAGGATATCACATTGCCATGTTATATTAACACGCAACCTAACGCGTCGCTGAAAATCTGAAATCCTTCAGTCCCTTTAGGAAGTCATAGGATTGGAGCTATCATCAGTTTTTCCTTCAAGCTGTCAAACGCTTGATTACACTCCTGAGTCCACACAAACTTCTGGTCCTTACGAGTCATAGAAGTGAGGGATAGAGTTATCTGCGAAAAGTTTTTCATAAATCTTCTATAATACCCCGCTAGTCCAAGGAAACTCCGGACTTCCGCCACGGTTCTCAAAATTGGCCAATCCCTAATGGACTCAACTTTTGCTGGATCTATAACCACCTCATCATCACTGTTGACCCCAAAATCGGCGATCCCCCCCAAGGTCTCTAGCTCGCAAGTCGTAGCCCACTCAGGGGTACCCCCTAAGATTCGCGATCTGCCTTGGCCCTCCTTTTTTCGGCCAAGCGGACTTCTTCCTCCTATTCACTCAGTACCTACGGTTAGGACGGTTTCCCCAGTCTAACAGTCCCGATCGCATAGCTACCACGTGCCCTGCGGGACAGCGGGCTGCTCAGACGACTCACCCTCGCAGGCCACGCGGTTATGCCTGCTAACCATACAACATTCTTCCTTGTAGGATACAACCTACAGCATTAGGGGGTGATCCGTGCGATCTACTCCTTCAGACCGCTAGGTCGCACCGCCAGCGTTACTGCAACCAACGCAATAGTCGCGGGCTCGGCTACTCTCTCCGGCTCAGGTTTTCCGCCGGCCCAAGAGGCCGGTCTGCTGCCCAGGCCGCCGCCCTTAGTGGGCACCCTGCCCAGGCTGCCGCCCCTAGTGGGTGGCCTGCACAGGCTGCCGCCCCTAGTGGGCGGCCTGCCCAGGCCGCCGCCCCTAGTGTGCGGCCTGCCCAGGATGCCGGCCCTAGTGGGCGGCCTGCCCAGGCCGCCCCCCTAGTGGGTGGCCTGCCCAGGTCGCCGCCCCTAGTGGGCGGCCTGCCCAGGCCGCCGCCCCTAGTGGGCGGCCTGCCTAGGCCGGCGCCCCTAGTGGGCGGCCTGCCCAGGCCGGCGCCCCTAGTGGGCGGCCTGCCCAGGCCGCCGCCCCTAGTGGGTGGCCTGAGCAGGCCGCCACCCCTAGTGGGCATCCTGCACAGGCCGCCGGCCCTAGTGGGCGGCCTGAGCAGGCCGCCGCCCCTAGTGGGCGGCCTGAGCAGGCCGCCGCCACTAGTGGGCGTCCTGACCAGGCCGCCGCCCCTAGTGGGCGGCCTGACCAGGCCGCCGCCCCTAGTGGGTGGCCTGACCAGGCCGCCGCCCCTAGTGTGTGGCCTGACCAGGCCTCCGCCCCTAGTGGGTGGCCTGCCCAGGCCGCCGCCCCTAGTGGGAGGCCTGCCGAGGCCGCCACCCTAGTGTGCGGCCTGAGTAGGCCACCGCCCCTAGTGGGCGACCTGCTCCAGGCCGTCATCCTGGTGGGGGGGCCTGCTCCTCAGGCTGCCCCATCTGCCTGCCCAAGCGGTGGCAAGTTCCTCAGGCCGCCCCCTCTGCTTATCTCAGGCAGTATGTCTCTCCTAGCTGCCAACCTAGGCAAAGCCCATAGCCTGCCTGCCTCCAGTCTGCCAAGTCCGCCTAGGTCAGCGACCTGCTCTCCAGCAGAGGCAAAGCCTGCAGCCTGCCTGCCTCAAGTACGTCGAGTCCGCCCAGGTCGGTGAACTACTCTTGTCAGTCCAAGTAGCAGCCAGTTCAAGCAACAAGTCCCAGACCGTGAGGCCTATCGCGGACTCCGCTGACTCAATGTTTGTACTCGCATAACTCACCGCCTCACAGATGGTGAAGTTACCAAGACCGTTACTGCCCCGGGCCTATAAATAGCCCCCAATGCCTCTCATTTAGGAGGGTGGTATGGGGGTGAGAGGAGAACTGCCAGCTTGATCAAGGTCTGTGGAATCAATTTTCTAGTCCTCCCAGTTCTCCATAATTGATCAAGCAGGGTCTGCGGACTCAATTTCTCAATCCTCCCAGTCCTCTCAGTCCTCCATAGTTGATCAAGCAGGGTCTGCGAACTCAATTTCTCACTCCTCCCAGTCCTCCCAGTCCTCCACAGTTGATCAAGCAGGGTCTGCGAACTCAATTTGTCAGTCCTCCCAGTCCTCCACAGTTGATCAAGCAGGGTCTGCAGACTCAATTTCTCAGTCCTCCTAGTCCTCCATAGTTGATCAAGTAAGGTCTGCGAACTCAGTTTCCCAGTCCTCCCAATCCTCCACAGCCGCTGGCAGTCTCTTTTACTTAGTCTCTGGCAACTCCTTCCCTAGCCGCCAACTTCCCCCATTGTACCCTTTATTGCTTTCTCTTGTAAAAGTGTAATGGCAAGTTGTAATTCTGCTTCTTGATTAAAGGAAAAGCCCGTCACAAGAGTGACATTCAAGTCGTGGCGGGCGAAGTCTGTTGTTGCCGCTGCTAGTGGCCCCTCCTCTCTTCTTCTCTCCTCTCTCAACATCAACCTACAAAGCTAACCGCCCAAGTAGATGTCTACTCGACAGTCCCTGACCAAGTTTCTCCTCTACTAAAGCAAGCCTCTTCTCTTCTCGAGCAAGCTTCTTCTCCGCTCAAGCATGATTATTCTCTGCTCCAGCAAGCTTCTCCCTTGTAGATTAGGCAAGCTTCTCTGTTGATCAGCAACCTTCCCGGCTGCTCTCAGCAGACCTCTCCTCTATCCCCACAACCCTTCCTCTTCTTCACCTTAGCTTATGAGATAGAACAACCCGTTAACTTGAGGGCGTATTTCTTGCGTCAACAGTTAACACACGACCTTTAGATCTCGATCAGGCAGTGAAAGCAGTGGTTACTCATCTCAGACCATCAACCAGTGAGAACCTTGCTCCAAGTCCCAGTGATGATTCTCTTTGGGAGGCCTTAGAGCAATCTCGCAGAGAAACTGCGCAACAGTATCAAGCTATCAAACATACCCTAGCATCTATCACGCAACAAATGGCTGCTCAATCTTCAGTAGCTCCAGCTCCTCCAATAAATCTAGCACCAGCATCCGAGGCTCCTCAAGTATATCCACCGGCTTATCCGTCGGTCTATCCTCCTCTTTACACCCCAACCTTTCCGCAAGGGCCTGCAGCTCCTTTGCGATCTCAGGATGATAAGTTTGCAGCTCTTCAAAATTTCTTCTGGGAAGCTGTCCGGGGAAGTCCGGCTAGATTTCTGAATTTTCAGGGAAGTCATCCCTTCTCTTCATCTCCTGCCTTTGCACCTCCCATAACAAATTTTCCTTTCTATCCTCCTGATTCTTTTGCAGCTACTGCTCATGCTCCTTATCATCCTTATGTAGTAGAGTAAGGAGATCCATCGCCGTTTACAGAGAATGTTCGGTATGAACCAACTCCAGTCAATTTCAGAGAGCCTCGGTTACCCGTCTATACTGGAGAGAGTGATCCAGTCAAACATCTTCAAGCCTTCGAATCAGCCATAGCTCTTAGGACCCTCTCAGACGCAATTAAGTGCAAGCTCTTTGTGACATCCTTCGATGGGCAAGTGAGGGATTGGTTCTATGGACTACATCCTCAGTCCATCTCTTCCTTCGCTGAGTTGCGAAGAGAGTTTTTGCTCAGATTTTCCACCTCTTCAAAGAGGAAGGGCGGTCCAGAAGCCCTCTTTGAAATCAGTCGGCGAGAGAATGAGACTTGGTCTCATTTTGTGGATCATTTTCAGAGAGAAATATTGGACATTGAGATCGTCGACCAGGGGATGTATCGAGTGGCTCTCATTAATGGTTTGTGTGAAGGACCTCTCAAGTTTGACGCCAATCTCCGAGCACCAAAGACATATCAAGAGCTAGTTGCCTTAGCCAACTTATACATCCGTGGTGAGAAGAGGAACCCCAGCTTCATCTCCAGGCTTGTGTCGGAGAAAGATCCTTCTTCTTACAAGCAGCCTTCGAGGTCTCCTCGGAAAGACTTTTCATCCCACTCAAGAAAGACAAAAATATTCCAGCATCATCATCAACACCTCTTCCCGGGCCATGATCATGTCCAAGAACGATTGCTACCACCAGCCCCACCTCTGCAAACAGCTTCGGTTCATCAGCCACAAGATGATTACTTGTCATACTCTGGACTTGATGAGGCCATGCTAGAAGTATGCCAAATCGTGAAGTATAGGGCAAATTCCAAAAGGCCTTACCAACCGACAAATCAAAAATCAACAGATTCAGATCCATTCTGCGAGTTCCACAAATAAAGCGGACATTTGACTGAAAACTATCAAGAGCTTCGTCAACTGGTGCAAAAATTGTTGAGGCAGTGTAATATGCGTGGTCTGTTCCCGAAGGATGACCACTCTGATCCATCAACTTCAAAAGGCAAAGAAGTGGCAGACATTCCTTGCAGCTCAAAGGGAGTAAATAAAATCAACATGTATCATGGCCTCGATATAGGCAAGACCCTCGATGCCATTGACATGGGCATCCTTGGAGACCTATTCTAAAGCAAAAAGGACATGGCAGTCCTCAAAGCCCCTCACAACCAATAACGGTTGCTCTTACTATATTTTGCATATTTTCAAAAATACTCTTTTCAACACTCCTAAGTGTTCTTTTGTTTCATCTTAAAAATGTTTACGTCAGAGATCCCGTACTGACACAGTTCACTTTTTGTAATGGTTCTGCTTTACTTTTTCTCTTTGCCAAAGAGATCAATGAACCACTGAGATATCACCAAGTCTTGCTCAGGGACCCCTCGAGGTTGTCCTCTGGCGTAAGACCACAATCACCACATATAGCGGGGAGTTTTTGCATATGTGCAGTGGGGGCCGTTCAATTCGCGTGGGGAGGATGACAGGACTTTGGATCCTAGCCGGCATCTGACACAGAGTGTGAGCTAGGGGAGCCCTATGTGTCAGCTCTGTTGGGCTTCACAAAGGATATATTACAGTTACAGTGATCTTTGCTTGACAAGCAATGACGACCAAGCGTAGTCTTGTCTCTTCGATCATCTCATGAGTGTGATGGTCAAACACTCTATTTTACTCTCAATCCGTGCCTTCGCGGGACCCACAACTCCGCTGATCAATCTGCAGACAAGCAATAGGCCACTTGGCGTAACTAGTCTAATTGATCAGCGATGCTTGTAACCCGAGGCCAGAGAGCAGTGTATTAGTCGATTCCTCCACAGGAATTTCCTTGCTTGTGCTTGTTTATCTTCTATTCCCTTCTAAAGGGAGCGCGGCCAGCCCTCTTTTGGTAGGACTACACCCTGGATGACTTTTTGGTAAGTGTTGCATATGGCCCACGAGTGCACTCCTGTGGCAACATTCAACCTTTTTTAGCTCATCCTCGGGGTGTAGCCCTCTTTCCTCTTTTAACCTTCTTACAGGTTAACACGTTAAATCCAACCTGTTCTAAGGATCTGCAATATCTATTTGTCTTATGATCGTCTTATATGCATTGCTTACGTGAAGCTCTATCGGATGATGATCTACAAATTCTCTACTACTCTTGTCGGATATTTCTGGAACAAATCATTTATTCAGAGTATATGGTTCTTAATTGACAAGTCATATCATCATAAGTCTAAATTCAGATGACTTGCTGATCTGGATTTCATGTTGACATTATATCTGATCACGCGAGATGATCATTATCACACTTTGATCTCAATTCAGTTAATAGCAAAGTTTGCCGGATATCTCTTCTATCATATCTTATCCTATCAACAATCAACTTTCGCAGGCTCCCTCCCGGTACTTGCGATTTAATCTTCTTTCATATCCTCTTGCTCACTCTACTTTTGCAGAGACTAGCATATATTAGCAAGTCCCATTCAGGTACTTGCCTCTTAATTTTCCTTCATATCTGCTTGCTCACTCTACTTTTGCAGAGACTAGCAGATATTAACAAGTCCCCTTCAGGTACTTGCAGCTTAATCTTCTTTCATATCTGCTTGCTCACTCTACTTTTGCAGATACTAGCAGACATTAGCAAGACCCTTCAGGTACTTGCAACTTAATCTTCCTTCATATCTGCTTGCTCACTCTACTTTTGCAGAGACTAGCAGACATTAGCAAGTCCTCTTCAAGTACTTGCGACTTAATCTTCCTTCATATATGCTTGCTCACTCTAGTTTTGCAGAGCCTAGCAGACAATAGCAAGTCCCCTTAAGGTACTTGCAACTTAATCTTCCTTCATATCTGCTTGCTCACGCTACTTTTGTAAAGACTAGCAGACATTAACAAGTCCCCTTCAAGTACTTGCAGCATAATTTTCTTTCATATATGCTTGCTCACTCTACTTTTGCAGATCTTAGTGGAAGACAGTTGCACGACTTCCTCATTTACCAAAACAACTCAGGTACACATAAGATGTACCTCCTTTTGCCTGCATTGGATTTTTCTTTGCAGATAGAAGATAGAAATTAACAGATTTTTCCGAGGAGAGACATCAGGTTCTATCTCTCCTAGTCTCTAGTTTTTCTCTCCTAATTTTCGAGGGGAGGATCACAATTTTCGTGGGTCTCCTACTTTTTTGAATTTCCCTTCGGAACTTAAAAAAGTGTGGGGATTATGTTAACCACAAAATCGGCAATCCCCCCCAAGGTCTCTAGCTCGCAAGTCGCGACCCACTCAGGGGTACCCCCCAAGGGTCGCGATCTGCCTTGGCCCTCCTTTTTTGGGCCAAGCGAACTTCTTCCTCCTATTCGCTCAGGCTGTGCTGTTAGGATGGTTTCACCGATCTAACCGCCCTAATCGCATAACTACCACGTACCCTGTGGGACGACGGGCTGCTCACATGGCTTACCCTCGCAGGCCACGTGGTTAGGCCTGCTAACCATGCAACATTCTTCCTTGCAGGAGGCAACCTATAGCATCTGGGGGCGATCTGTGTGATCTACTCCTTCAGACTTTTAGGTCACACCGCCAACATCACCGCGACCAACACAATAGTCGCGGGCTCGGCTACTCTCTCCGGCTTAGGTTTTCTGCCAGCCTAGGAGGGCGGCCTGCTGCCCAGGCCGCCGCCCTTAGTGGGCAGCCTTCCCAGTCAGCCGCCCCTAGTGGTCGGCCTGAGCAGGCCGCCGACCCTAGTGGGCGGCCTGCCCAGGCCGCCCCCCTAGTGTCGGCCTGCCCAGTCCTCCGCCCCTAGTGGGCGGCCTGAGCAGGCCGCCGCCCCTAGTGTGGGCCTGCCTAGGCCGCCGCCCCTAGTGGGCGGCCTGAGAAAGCCGCCGCCCGTAGTGGGCGGCCTGCCTAGGCCGCCGCCCCTAGTGGGCGGCCTGAGTAGGCCGCCTCCCCTAGTGGGCGTCCTGCCCAGGCCGCCGCCCCTAGTGGGCGGCCTGCCCAGGCTGCCGCCCTAGTGGGCGGCCTGAGTAGGACGCCGCCCCTAGTGGGCGGCCTGCCCGGGCCGCCGCCCTAGTGGGCTGCTTGAGTAGGCCGCCGCCCCTAGTGGGCGGCCTGCTCCAGGCCGCCAGCCTGGTGGGTGGCCTACTCCTCAGGCCTCCCCATCTGCCTGCCCAAGCAGCAGCATATTCCTCTGGCCGCCCCCTCTGCTTGTCTCAGGCAGCATGCCTCTCCTAGTTGACAACCCATGGAAAGTCTGCAGCCTGCTTGCCTCCAGTCCGCCGAGTCCGCCCAGGTCGGCGACCTGCTCTCCAGTAGAGGCAAATCCTGCAGCCTGCCTGCCTCCAGTCCGTCGAGTCTGCCCAGGCCGGCGACCTGCTCTTCCTAGTCCAAGCAGCAGCCAGTTCAAGCAGTAAGTCCCAGACCGTGCGGCCTATTGCGGACTCCGCAGACTCAACACTTGTACTCGCATAACTCACCGCCTCACCGGTGGTGACGTTACCAAGACCGTTACGGCCTGGGGCTATAAATAGCCCCCAATGCCTCTCATTTAGGAGGGTGGCACGGGGGAGAGAGGAGAGCTGCCAGCTTGATCTAGGTCTGCGGACTCAAATTTCTCAGTCCTCCTAGTCATCCACAGTTAATCAGGTAGGGTCTGCGGACTCAAATTCCCAGTCCTTCCCGTCCTCCATAGTTGATCAAGCAGGGTCTGCGGACTCAATTTCTTAGTCCTCGTAGTCCTCCACAATTGATCAAGCAGGGTCGACGAACTCAATTTCTCAGTCCTCCTAGTCCTCCATAGTTGATCAAGCAGGGTCTGCGGACTCAATTTCTCAGTCCTCCCAGTCTTCCATAGTTGATCAAGCAAGGTCTGCAGACTCAATTTCCCAGTCCTCTCAGTCCTCCACAGCTGCTGGCAGTCTCTTTTACTTAGTCTCCGACAACTCCTTCCCTAGCTGCCAACTTCCCCCATTGTACCCTTTATTGCTTTCTCTTGTAAAAGTGTAATGGTAAGTTTCAATTCTGCTTCTTGATTAAAGGAAAAGCCCGTCGCAAAAGTGGCATTCAAGCCGCGGCGCGCGAATTCTGTTGTTGCTACTGCTAGCGGCCCCTCCTCTCTTCTTCTCTCTTCTCTCGGCATCAACCTGCAAAGCTAACCGCCCAAGTATCTGTCTGCTCGATAGTCCCTGACCAAGTTTATCCTCTGCTCAAGCAAGTCTCTTGTCTACGTGAGCAAGCTTCTTCTCTGCTCAAGCAAGCTTCTTCTCTGCTCCAGCAAGCTTCTCCCTGGTTTATTAGGCAAGCTTCTCTGTTGATGAGCAACCTTCCCGGCTACTCTCAGCAGACCTCTTCTCTATCCCCGCAGCCCTTCCTCTTCTTCACCTCAGCTTGTGAGATCGAACAACCCGTTAACTTGAGGGCACATTTCTCGCGTCAACAATCACTAATCACATGACCCAAAAATGTCACCTTCTCTAACCAGAACTCGCAGTTCAAGAACTTTTCATAAAGCTAGTTCTCTCTCAACACTTACAAGACTACTCTCAAGTGAGTCTCATGATCCGCCTCCGATTTGGAGTATACCAAAATATCGTCTATAAAGACAACTACAAAAGAGTCTAAGCACTCCTGAAATACTCGATTCATCAAATTCATGAATACAGATGGCACGTTCGTCAACCCAAACAGCATCACCGAGAACTCGAATTGACCATACCTTGTACCAAAAACTGTCTTGGGTATGTCCTCATCGCGAATCTGCAACTGGTAGTACCATAACTTCAGGTCTAACCTAGAGTACACCACTGACCCCACCAACTGGTCAAACAGGTCATCAATCCTTAGAATCGGATACTTATTATTGATGGTTAGTTTATTCAACTCTCGATAGTCTATGCACAACCACATACTACCGTCTTTCTTCTTCATGAACAACACTGGCGCGCTCCATCGCAAAGAGTTGGGTCTAATGTACCCCTGCTCCAACAGTTCCTGCACCTGTACCTTGAGCTCGGCCAATTCTTTCGGTGTCATGATAAAAGGAGGAGGTGACACCGGCCTAGCTTCTGGCACTAACTCAATCGAGAAATCGATCTCCCGTCGAGGAGGTTCTCTAGGAAGCTCCTCACGAAACACATCCTCAAACTCTGACACTACCGACACTTCTTCAAGTGATAGCTTGGAAATGCTAACCTCCAACAACACTACAAGAGCTACTCCTCCCTGGTTAACTGCCCGCACCAACTGCATGGCCGAAATCAGGGAACATGCCACTCCACTAAGGCCCCTCAAACTTAACTTTTGCCTTTCCTTCGCTTCTTAGGGTCACCACCTTAGATAAGCAGTCAATAATGACACGTTGCTCTGCAAGCCAATTCATCCCCAAGATCACATCGAACTCGGCTAAAGGTAATACCACTGCTACCAACATGAAGTCAACTCTGTCTAGACTCCAACCAATGCCCCCCTTCGTCTCGGTAGTCATGAAAGACCCATTGGGCATGTGCACCTTAAGCTCTGTGTCCGCTGAAAATGACTCGACTCTAATTCTCTTGATAAAGCTTTCCGTAAGAAAAGAGTACGATGCTCCCGTGTCGATCAATACCCTAGCGGGGTAATCAGAAACTAGCATGAATCCTAAAACACAGGAGACATACATAAACAGTCTCGAAAGTCTAAAGCAAATAAATAAACTTAACTTTCTCATACCTGTTACCACATCGGGTTGGTGGATTGCTTCTTGCTGCCCAAGGTTATAAGCCCTTGGCTATACAGGTTGGAACCGTGAAGCGCTTGACTATGCCATTTTTCCATTCTCCGTGATGCTGGGATCGGAACGCACGGACTGCTCCTGCCTTGGCTCCTGCTCAGCACCACCCTCAGAACAGAAACGTGATATGTGGCCTGATTTGCCACACTTGTAGCACGATTGTGGTCCCTTAAAGCGAGACCCTCCAGAGATCGTACTGCTCTTCTCATATGACTTGAAGGTATAAGACTTTTTCTGCCACCTATTCCCTTCAAACTTCCCTTGCGATTTAGAAGGCTTCCCTTCTCCTTGCTTGGCTGCAAATCCCTGACGACATTAGGTTCGCTCCATATCGCTCTCCAACATACTGGCAGCCTCAATCAACTCGTTGAAGCCTGCATTCTTCATAGCTATGAGAGGTTGTCTCAGATTCTCCCTCAGCCTATGGTAGAAGAGGTTGTCCCTCTCCTCATCGTCAGTCATGGTCGTTCCAGCATAACAACCCAAGCGAGTAAGCTCATGAACGTACTCATCTACCATCTTGTCTCGCTGCACCAAATGCAGAAATTGCCTCTGAAGGACTAATCTTGTCGACGCAGGATTATACTTCTTTAAGAAAGCATTCCAGAACTCTTCTATGGACGGGGTACGTTAAGGAAAATGGCGGTCGCTATGGCTCACCCACCACAACTTAGCGTCTCATTCTAACATGATGGTCACAAACTCAGACTGCTTCTCCTCTGGCATCTCTGCCGCTCTCTGAAGTTCTTGAATCCTCGCCCCCTAATCCTCTGCATCGGTCGGCGTGCTAAATCCCTTGAATGTTGGAGGATGGAAACAAATAAAATATTTCATTTATCGGTCTCCCTGCCCGACAATCACTCTTTCAGCCAACGGCTCTGCGTGTAATGCCCCTGATTTTCCGGCAATTATTTAATTCTCTTGTTGACGTCATTATGACGTAAGGGGCGTTACGTAACGTGGAGTTGACGGCGCGTCGCCGTTAGTGCGTTTTTGGGTCTACTCGATCGAGTCGTCCAAATTCGCGAATCCTTGCCGGAAATGTAAAATTTTAAATTGGAAAATTAAATTGATTAATTTTTGACATGCTCGTCAAGTTTTGTCGCGATTCGAGCGATATTCGAGTCTCGGCGAATTTCCGAAGTTTTGTAGAATTTATATTCGTCGTAGACTTTGAGGATTTTTATCTCAAGAACGGCTTGTCGGATTTTGGTTTTGACTTCGCCGTTGAGGTCGTAGCGTCCGTGTTCGCCTACGTCGTGAGTTTCGTTTAATTTGGCGCGCGTTTGGGCCTCTGTTTTGATCTCGTAGTTTCCTTATTCAATATATATATATATATATATATATATATATATATATATATATATATATATATATATATATATATATATATATGAATATTTTAATATTAAATTACTATTAAAAATGAAAATTACTATTCATTTGCATAGTTTGATTAAAAGATTTTTTTTGCAAAAAATTTGTTATTTATGTAAAGAAATTGAGAGGTGCTTTTATTATTTTATATACTCGAGTTCTCCATTTGAATACTCTAGTTCTCCTGCTTTTATTTACTCGAGTCCTGTTCATTTCACTCGAGTACTTCTTAAATCTACGCGAGTCCTATATAAATTTACTCGAGTCCTGCTATAAATCTACTCGAGTCCTGTAATAATACTATTCGAGTCATATTCTTCCTCTCGTGTAAGTCCACTGTTCATGAAGTTTTTACTCGAGTATTTTTTTTGTGCTTCTCGAGTAGGACTACTGTTCATTAAAAAAAATTCCTACTCGAGTGATTTTTTTTGTCTCGAGTACCTGTAATCTTGTTCCCGAGTAGCCCGTTATAATTTATGTTTGAGTGTCGTTTTGAAAGTCAAAACTATGTTGTATCGAAAAATGGTTAACATGAACTTTGTTCGTCTCGACAAGATATACAACTTTCATGTTGGACATTTTTCGATTTGAGACCATCCTAAAACTCTATTTCGTCTTCTGCGCACTCGCTCGTATATCGTCCGTTTTAGACAAGAAATTTTATAAATACAAACATATATATATATATATATATATATATATATATATATATATATATATATATATATATATATATATATATATATATATATCTATTATAAATAAGTATCGGGATAAGATCACGACCGTTGAATATAAATCACAAATTTGTTCGCAACTGTCCGATCACAACAACGAATCAGAGCCGTTCATATTTTTTCTTAGGTATTCTAAACCTATGTAGCCGTCTCAAACCTATATTTTTTTATAGGATACCCTACAACCCGCCAGCCCGGTACAAAATCAAAACCAAAATAAGTCTACAGAAGCCCATCATTAAAACCTGCAAAGTTTTCGGCCCGCCATCAAAACAAGTTCATTTTAAAAGGCAGCAAAAATATATATACCCGTATAGAAAAAATATGAGAGCGGTGTGAGACTAAATCCCACCTAGGATTAATACAATCCCAGACGGGATTAATTATGCGGGATTGATCCCGCCTAAGCGGGCGGGATTAAATCCCGCCGAACCCGGCCTGGCGGTATTATATCCCGCCTGCTTAGGCGGGATTTAATCCCGCACTTAGGCGGGATTACATCCCGCCTAAGCAGGCAGGATTAAATCCCGCCTAAGCAGGCGGGATTAAATCCCGCCAGGCGGGATTAAATCCCTGGCAGGATTTAATCCCGCAAGCTTAGGCTTAGATCTTTTTTTTATTTTAACATATATTTTTAATATTTTTTAAATATTTTCTAAATATTTTCTAAATATAATTAAATATTATATTACTATTATATTACTATTTAAATATAATCGGGGCGGGCGCAGGCCGCCGCGTGGCGGGCGCAGCCAGGTGCTAGCGAAGCCCGTCGTCACGACCCGGGTACTGTGGCGCATAGCCATAGGGGTAGAGCCCCGTGTCAGGGGCGCAGCCCGCCGCGGGGCGGGCGCAGCCAGGTGCGGGCGAAGCCCGCTGCGGGGCGGGCGCTGCCCGCCGCGGAGCGGACGCAGCCAGGTGCGGGCGAAGCCTGCCGTCATGGGCCGGGTACTATGGCGCGTAGCCATAGGGGCGGAGCCCCGTGTCGGGCACTAGTAGATATATATATATATATATATATATATATATATATATATATATATATATATATATATATATATATATATATATATATACCTTTTACTTAGGATTGTTATAAACAAAACAAAAAGAACTTTTTCTTCTTCTTCTTCTCTTGGCCGAACCAGAGGGCGACAGTGACGAAGAACTCTAAGTCGTGAATCTTCCAGTGGCCGCCGACGGAGCTCCGGTGCTCGAAATTTCCAACCGATCGTAGATCTGGAAAGCTCTCGTCGAGAGCTACGCTATCGTGGTAATTTTTTTTCCTTTTTTGAATTTTCTCATTACGGTTTTTCGGCACTAACCTCTATTTCGGTCATTTTCATTCAGATTTCAACTCCTAACGTCTTCTTTTGCCCCGATCTGCGACGTGTGGTGATTCGGAGAATTTTTTCGTTAAAATCGAGGCAAGTGTTGTTCTTGCTCTCTCTCTCTCTCTCTTGCTCCTTTATTCTAATTTTTTTGGCACATTCGTTTGAGTTTGTCATGTTTCAAATACTTAGAAACTTATCCTCGAATTCTAATTATTTTTCTCTTTTTTGTTGAATTGCAACTTGTTTTCCTTAAAACCATACCCCTAATTTTTATTTCGTAGAATTGGTAAACGAATTGGTTGTCATACCGTATTAACCATCGAGTCATCTTGATCGTTGTGACACCTTCTGCGTTTCGTGGTTTTTGATTAAACTTCACTTTACTTGACCTTGAAATATCCTTAAGCAGTCCATATTATTGTTGATCGTGAGTCTGTGATGGATAAAAATGAACTATGTTTGTATAATTATGTAACTAAAGAAACACAGATGGACTGTGCGCGTTGGGGTTTCTCCCTCGGCATAGTGCATTATGCTTGAGTCTGTGCGCGTTGTGGACTTTCATCCCCGGCACATTACATTAGCTTGGTCTGTGCGCGTTGGGGTTTCTCCCTCGGCATAGTGCCTGTTGGCTGGGTTTGTGCGCATTGTTGACCTCTTTCCCCGGCATAGTACTCTTTATGGTTGAGCTGATCAGTCTCATTTTTATTAATGAATAACATGAATATTAATGAAAGATGAAAGTTTGAACTTTTGTTGTTGGTGCTTTGCTCTGTCCTGATGATGTTATTAGCCATTCTTGCTTGGCTAGTTTTACTGTTGCTTACTTTTACTCTGCTGCTGACCCTTTTGTTGCAGTAGCTTTACAATTTCCTTCACTTTGAGGTTTGTGAAGTTTGCCTTTACTCATTGTACCATTTGTATCTTTCTTCTGCGGTGTTCTTCTTTTGAATGGCTCAGGGTCAGAGCTGTAGCAGGTTTAGCTGACCGCGTTGTGCTTCCGGTGCTGCTGGTTGTTGCGGCCGTTTTCTTCCACCACTGAGCTTGAGGTAGTTGACTTTGTTTAGACATGTCATATTTTACTATGGGTTCGTGTCAATTGTTGATGCCCATAGTTTTTGACTTTTCTGTGATAGACCACTTGATGTTTTCACTGTTGTTACTTTTTACCTGTTTATACTGGTTCTCTGGGAAGGATTTATGTTAGGATGCATTTAGTTATTTTAAAGTGTACAAAACTGCATTCTGAAGTATCGGTATGGCATGACTTTCAACTACTAAATCTACTACTTTTAAGCGTTATAAAAGTTCTCTATATATATATATTAAATATAGATGTCACATCATCATTTTAAGATACTGGACCATCACTCTCATATAGGTTAGCAAATGAACCAACTCAGTATTTTTCCGCCGCGTAAAACCTATATATTTTCTCCATTATGGACTAGTGATCCACCCGATCGAGGGACACGGTCATTAACTCTAATAACTTATATGCATTATTTTTAACTTAATTTCATAAATCTTTTACATGAAGTAAATGTGAGGACGGGTTACCTGAGCATCTGCAGTTGTCCTCTACACGGCGTGGCATCACGGAACATATTTTCTCTACTCTGACGTATTCTTGAATACAGAGAAAATGCGGGTCGTGACAGTTGGTATCAGAGCCTGGTTTTGCAAGAGGGTTGGTTGGTTTGGCAAGCTAGTCGAACAACTTTCCCTTAAGCAAAACTCTAACCGTATCATTTCATTGCATACACACACTAATATGTCATCAGTAGATCTTGATGGAAGCACAAACACTATACTCATAGCATGATTAGAAGTATACAGGTCATATTATGTAGTATGGGATGCATAATATGTGTCTGTATATGGATCCACCATAGGTGGTAACATGTGACGGTTATGTAGTATGGGATGCATAACCATCATCACATGGATGCCCATTAGCACGTTTACTTTTCTTCGTTACATACAATATTATGTAGTATGGGATGCATAACATTGTATGTGTAAGCCGCTCATAACATGCACTAAGACCTTTTTAGAATGCATAGCACTGCATATATAACATACCATTGCATAAGCACATGTGCCAAGTTAAAGTTCTGCACGATGACATATGTAGACCCATGATTTGAGATGAAATTTAAACATTCGTGCATTCATATTATAGGCACGAGTTAGAAGCATAACATCATTTTATGATTTTCCAGAGCAAGGTAACAGCAAGAGCAAGTATCTGTTCGTTCCTGATCTGATCTGAGTCAGGGTATTTGAGTTTTCTAGCTTCAGTGCAAGCTAGGTCCTTGATAAGTCATTTGTTCGTATCGGTAAAATATGAACCTGAAACAGTTTGCTAAGATAATATCTTCCCAGTTTGTGATGTCTTAGGCAAGGTTTTACTAGATATCCATTTATTTTGTAGAATGCCACCTAAACGCGTTGCGACGAGGTCGACTCCCCAGTCAGAGGGTGAGTCTTCTGGTGCACAAAGCGAAGCGGTGATCGAAGCACTGCGGCAAAGTAATGAGGCCCTGCCAAGGCAGATGGTGGACATACAGTCTCAGATACAATCATTGTTGGCTGTCGTCACCGGGCAGTAGACTAGAGCGCAGGAGCCTGCTGTGGACCATACTGTTCCTACTCCCCCTACTGCTCTAGTTCCCCCAGTCGCAATGCCGCCTGAGATGAATTTCATTTCTCACTTCCAACGACTAGGACCTCCTTCGTATGATGGTAGAGCAGAGTTTATGGCATTAGATGACTGGATCATTGCCATGGAAGAAATGTTTTCCTACTCTGGTGTATCCTCCAATCAGAAGGTGATGATTGCGGCGTATCAGCTCAAGGGTCTTGCGAAGAGTTGGTGTATCAGAGAAAAAGAGAACCTTTCTGATGGGTGCTCGTGGGAATCATTCAAGAGTATGTTACTGAAGAATTTCTAACCATCGGTCGAGTGAGGCTGTCTAATGAACAACGTTTTACACCTGAAGCAGAGACAAATCACTGTTAGTGAGTACGAGGTCGAGTTTAGCAAGCTCAGTCATTTCTCCCCAGATCTGGTATCATCTGAAGAAGGCAGGGTAAAGCGTTTCCTGGGTAGTCTGAGGTAAAAGATAATAGTTGTCAACCTAAATCACCTAGAGGGGGGTGAATAGGTGAGTTGTGCGTCTTTTGCGGAATAAAAAATCTCAGAACAGAGCACAGATCTATCTACCAAATTATCACAGACGAGACAAGATTTTTAGTGGTTCCCCGATCTTGGGTACATCCACTTTCCCTCACCGATCTAGCAATTTACTAGACTCGGATACTCCACCATCTCGGATTGAAAATCAATCCTACCCTCGGAACAAAGTTCCTACAATCTCAATCCAACCAACTGGATCTACAACTCAGAAGGCAAACTTCCTACAAACTCGGAGTTGAAAACTCCAACACTCGGAGAAAACTTCTCCAACAAGAATGAAAAAATTGTTTAAGAAAATACAAACAATGATTTCTCTGTCAGATCTGCAAGCATGCAACCAAGATCTTCTTCTTGTAAGCTTTGCGGAACTTTCAGAAAGATGAAGAAAATCTCGGCAACAGATCTGGAATCTTCTTTGTCTTACAAGATCGGGAAGAGGATGAGCAGTTAAGAAATGATCTCGATCTGTAAAACTTTTTCAGTCTAATTCCTCTAAAAATCGAAACCCTTGCCAGAGTAAGACAGCGGCGGCGGTGGCTTTCTTTTCGTGAAGGGAGAGAGAGGAAACATCGACTTGGAGAGAGAAAATGGCTGCAGAAGAATCTCAATAATATTTGATCTTAAAAGCTTGTTATTTTTGTTAGGGTTTGTTGATTAGACAGGATCTTATATAAGAATATTAATAACAGTCATAATTGGTTTTAATGATGTACACGTGGACCAATTATGTCACGGAATTTGAAAATCTGTCAAATCTGGACTTAGCGAAATTTCAGAGAAAACGAAGTGATATACACGAGTGAAGAAACGACTACTCGAGTAGGTATAAAACTACTCGAGTGGATAGAGGGAACTAACTCGAGTATATAGCTCAGTACTACTCGAGTAGCAATAAAACAACTACACGAGTACATATAATCAACTTACTCGAGTACTTAGAAGATCTACTGCAGTATACAGAAAAGTTTCACGGGAAGTGGAGTTGAACTACTCGAGTACAAGTTGTATTACTCGAGTAGGTGAGAAAAACTACTCGAGTGGTTTGATGAGCTACTCGAGTGATAGGACTTGGAGAAATTTCTGAACACTGGAAGATGAGCTACTCGAGTAGTCAGACTGAACTACTCGAGAGAATAAAATCTACTCGAGTATATAAAAAATACTTACTCGAGTAAATGACTTGGAATAACATTAGGAGAGGAGAAATTTAGTTTACTCGAGTATGAAGCTTGAACTACTCGAGTAGTAAGTGAACTACTTGAGTAAATAACTTATACTACTCGTGTATGGAAAATTTACTCTTGAGATAGAAAACAGTTACATGAGTCAGAAACTATAACTACTCGAGTATATATATACTTACTCGAGTGGTTTACTTAGAAAAACTTGGAGAGTGAAATCTGTATTACTCGAGTAAGAAGAGTGGTCTACTCGAGTAGTTAAGTAGGCTACTCGAGTAAGTGACAGTCTACTCGAGTATATGGACTTAACTTCACGAGAATGAGATTTACTTACTCCAGTATAAAAATTTCACTTGAGTATAAAGCAAGTATTTCACTCGAGTAGTTAATGACCTACACGAGTAGAATACTTAGAAAAATTTTCAAGGTGGAAATTCTTTCTTCTTTGGTGAGATCAGCATCCAACTTCATTCACATAGTCCAAATGCTTGAATATGAAGTGTATCTCAATAGAGAGGCTACACATGGGTCAACACTTTGGGTCATACAATGAGAGATTACATTGCATGGTCCTATGTTTTGTGACCCATTGTAGACTGAAATTGGTCTACACTTCCCATTGGAATCCTGCAACCACAACTCAAACAAAGCATCAAATACAACCTAATTCATCTTAGTTCAAGAGTGACTTCATCAAATCTGTGTTAATATGGAAACAATACCCAATAATCTCCCCCTATTTGTTGAAGTCAGAACCCTTTACACTAAGGTGAATTAAAGACATAAAAAGAAGCTAAGTAGAAAAATTAGTGCAAGAAAGCAATAGACTATGAGAAAAGATAATAAGAGCAAAAACTTAGAATTATATAAATAAGAATATCCAAAATTATCAACTTTACAGTCAATCATTTCACATTCTCAAAAATCCTTGAAAATCAGCCTTGATGCTGTTGTCTATCCAGTTTCTCTTGCTGTCTTCTCTGATAGCTGTAGGGTTTAGGATAATATTTGGGTGGTCTGGGGGGAGCAGCTGGATTATTTCTTCCATATTCTCTGTCATAGATTCTCCTTTTGGTCATGAACTTCTCATACAACTCCCATTCATAGGAACTATAGTGAATGTTCCTGTTATCATAGAATCCATAACTAATCTGAGAGTATCCAGAATCAGGGATTTGGAGGTTGGAGACCAAACTTCAACAAATTCAGTAGTATGAGCAGGAGCAAGAGTGGATCTGCTTGTAGAAGCACCTTCACCATATTTTCTTTTCTTTCTGGATGTCTGAATTTTTGGAGGAGCTTTGAAGAATATGTCAGCAGGATCTTCTTCCCAGCCTTGAATATAGGTGTCTAGAGGAGCAACTGTATCTCCAGGACTAGGAGAGAATGTAGGTTTCAGAGGAGTAGCTGAAGCAGAGGCATCTGCAACTAGAGGATTTAAATGATGGGGAATGATGTTGGGGCCAGCAGCAATCTCTGGGAGAATCTGGTTATGCATCCAGACAGCAGTGTCATAGGTATGAAATTTGACACTCTGTATCTGAGCTAACACATCATCATGAATTTTCTTCACATGAGTTTCCCATAAATCTAACTTCAGAGCAGCTGATTTTTCTAATTGTTCTTTGACCAAGCTCTCCCCCTTTCTGATTTCAACAGATAACTTCTCTATAGTATCTTCTTTAAAGAGACCAACTTCTTCACAAATTTTCATTTTGTGAGCTTCAGCCCGTTTGTCCAGTTCAATCTGGTTACCTGCAAGGGTAACACACTGTTCCATATCTTCTCCAACACTAGTGATAGTGTGGTCGAGGGCTTTTCCACCAAGTTGAAATAGGTATTTGAGCTTGTCAGTGTTATGCTGGATTTCAGCAAATCCTCTGCTCATCTCAGTCTCGAGAGCAGTTACCTTGTCAGTTATAGTCTTTAGAGAAGTATCAAAATAGGTCCTCTGCTCTTGAAGAAGAAGTGCAATCTGTTGCATCAAATCTAAGGAGGAAGAGTCTGTAGCAGCAACAGTTGAAGGAGCAGCAGATGGAGGAAGAGCAGAAGGAAGAGGAGGAGCTACCCATGGGTCTATTTCTCCAATAATCACAGAGCTTGCAGCTCATGTTGTATGAATGATAGCATCCCTTTCTTCTGTATCATTAGGGATAGAGAAATCTAAGTTTCTGAGAGGAGCCCCAATGTCACAACCCGCATTTTTCTCAATTATAAAATAAATCAGAGCACGAGATAACTACGAGCTGTGATGCCACGTCAAGCAGGGGATAACTGCTGACGCTCAGGCAACACTCTAATCCTTCAAATCATAAGTTAAAATGAATAGAAAACTGATTTTTTAAATAAATTGGCCGTATCCCTCGGCTCAGTGGATCAGATAGTCCACGGTTTGAAAACTATTTTTATACGTAGCGGAAAAATACTTCATTTATGCCTAACATCCTAAAAGAGCGCATAAGTGTCCTAAGAGGACAACTTACACTATGCAAGACCCTAGATTTCAATTTATAATACTTATAAAGAAAACAACCTTTTTACGCATTTGGAAAGTAATGATTGAGCTTTTATAAAACATGTTGATCATGCAATACATATAGTAGTTCTTTTATAGGGTTTAAAGTAACTAGCAACCTAGCATAAAACATTCCCAGAGAACAAGTGAAACTACCACAAAACAGGTAAACTAGCAGCTAAGCAAAGACTTAATATCACAAAGGAAAATCACCAACGAGCGTCAACAACCTGACACGAACTCGCTGGCGAGCATGTATGTATGTACTACTACAAGGCTAAAGAACTACCTCAACAAGTGAGGAAAACACTGCCACAACGCAGTCCACAGGGAAACTCCTGAAACTAGCCGTACAGCCGGCTACAGACCTGAACCTGAGGCATTCAAAAGAAGAACACCTCGGCAAGAAATGATAAAACAAGTGGCGAAGAAACATCAGATAATAATCGAATGAAAAGAGCAGAAAGAAAAAGGGTTACCAACCCTGCAAGAGAAATGCTGAAAATCTCAGCTAAAGAATCCAAAAAGGGACAAGATGTAAGTAAAACAGTCAGTAAAGTGAGAGAAATGCAACAAGTACTAAAATGTACCAAGCTCCGCTCAAGCCTGCAGAGACAAAAAGGGAACCAATATGCATCAAAAGAACAGTATGAAAGGAACTAACAGTCCTAAACTTGTAAATCGTTAGCACTGGCAAAAATCCCAAACCTGTGTCGGAGACTAAGAACAGTCACAACCGAACAACCAGGTCCAGGTGTCTCAAGAGTACTAAAGGGGCCGCCACAGGGTCCACACACATAGAGTTCCAACATCTTACAGGAACCCAAAATGTCCAAAGGAGGTAATGGTGGTGGCCACGGCTCGAACTCCCCCGGTACCATACTCCTTCAAAAACCCAGCTACCACATGCTAAGGATCCACGATTCGGCACCAAAACTAGCCGACAACACCACTTAAAAACTACCAAGTTCTACAACCAAAACCCGCCGAATTATTTCCCCCTACCCGCCGAATTATTTCCCTCTACCCGCCGAATTATTTTCCCCTACCCGCCGAATTCAACTAAAATAAATACTGAAACTTCCTAGTTTAGGCCGACTACACGCCCTAACCTAAGAATATTTCTAGTCTCACCTATACTATTCTGGTATTCTACGACAAGGAGTAATAATAAAGCGAAATACAACCCATGGAGGCACGCAAGAGGGGAGAAATCCACTTGCCTCAAATCGCTCTTGAAAACGTCCCCCCAAAATACTCCAACACGTAGATCCGTCCAAGAGGGGACACGCGGAGACGAGATCTACGAAAAAACGGACAACCGGGGTTAGGGCCGAAAAAAATCTAAGGCGAAACGGTCACCGAAACGGGAAAAGCTTCTGCGATCTCGAAGCTCTCGCTGAGAGCTTTCCAACGCCGCGATCGGATCGAAATTCCGTCCACCGGATCGGCGGTGGCGGCCGCCGGAAGATTCGCGAACGAAAGGTTCCGCACACGCCGAAAAATGTCGCACAGGGGGGGGGGGCTGCTGTTCGGGGAAGAAGAAAGGAGTTCTCTTTTTTTATATATATAAACATACTTAATAATAATATTATTATATTTATTATTAAAATAACCAAAAAAAAAATTAAAGAAGAGGGGGGGGGGGGGGGGCTGTCTCACCGAACACATGATTCGGTGAGAATCATCTCACTGAATCATATGCATTCGGTGAGATGATTCTCACCGAATTCTTACTTCTTATTATTTTTTTTTATTTTTTATATATTAATTCTTTATATAAATATATATATATATATATAATAACATATATAATTATTATAACATGATAACCTTATATCGTTACGGAGGGCCAAACGCGCGCCTAATCGAACGAAAATCGCACCGTAGGCGAATGACGACGCTACGAATCCAACGGCGAAGTCGAAATCGAATTCCGACGCACCGTTTTCGAGATAATAATTTCTAAAGTTAACAGCGTACGCGAAAACATACAAACTACAATCGCGCGCCGAGGCTCCAAAAATGCTCGGAACGCGACGTAACTTGACGAGCAAGTCTAAAATTAGCCGATCTAATTTCCTAATATAAAATTTTCCACTCCCGATGCAAATCCCAAAATTTGGCCTGTCAAACCTAACGAACGCAAAACGCGCTAACGACAAAGTCGGTAACAAAATCCGATGAACAAAACTCGGGCAAAATTCTCCCGAAGCCAAAACACAAGCATTCCCCAAGAGGCTCCACCGAGTCACCAAACAGACTCCGGCTCGCTAGGGAATCTTGCTACCAGGCAACACCAAGCCACGCAGGGGACCTAAAGAGCTAAGAGCACGCTCTAACAACGTCACATGACCAACACGCGCTAACATAACGCTCCGACGTCATAATACGTCAAATAAGAAATTAAATAAATCACTGGAAAATCGGGGGTGTTACAGTCACTCCCCCTAAAAGAAAGTTTCGTCCCGAAACTTTACTCACAAAACACTTCTACCAAAGAAGGAAAAGAAAATAACAAAGGGTTATCGAATGCTTACCGAGCACAGCTAGGAGAACAAATGAGGATGCGCCTCCCTCACAGCTGACTCCAGCTCCCAAGTCGCGCTCTCCACGTCTTGGTTTCTCCACAGAATCTTTACCATCGGTATTGTCTTTCTCCGCAACACTCGATCTTGCACATCCAGAACACGAATAGGAACTTCCACGTAGGAAAGGTTAGGCTCCAACTGGGGCACTGCATCCAGAACTTGTCTGTCACTTAGCACGCACCTCCGCAGTTGGCTCACGTGAAAAACATTGTGCACGCCAGGAAAATTTTCGGGCAATTTCAACTTGTAGCCTGACACACCAATCCGCTCCACAATTTCAAATGGTCTCACATACCTCGGGTCCAACTTATGGTTCTTACCGAACCTCTTCACTCCAACCATCGGGGAAACCTTAAGGAAAACCATGTCCCCCACAGAAAATTCCAAAACAGACCTATGCCGATTGGCGTTCTTCTTGAATCGCTCTTGGGCTATCCGAAGCTTCTCTCAAATAATCTTTATAGAGACTTCCATTTCTTCTAAGGCATCTGGACCTAACATCGGCCTCTCACCAATCTCAGCCCAAAATAGAGGAGTCCTACATAGTCTTCCATATAGTGCTTCGAAAGGAGCCATTTGCAGACTCTCTTGATAACTGTTATTGTATGCAAACTCCATCAATCTCAAGCGTTCATCCCACGCTCCTCCGTGGTCTAATATATAACAACGGATCATATCTTCCACAATCTGATTAACACGCTTCGTTTGACCATTGGTCTGTGGATGATATGCGGTATAATATCTTAAGTCAGTTCCCAATCCTTCTTGAAGGCTCTTCCAGAAACGAGACGTAAACCTGGAATCTCGATCTGACACTATACTTACGGGTACTCCATGTAACCTGATAACTTCATTCAAATATAGTTCTGCTATCTTTTTCATCGAGTAACCAATCTGAAAGGGTACGAAGTGCGCACACTTTGTTAATCTTATCAACAATCACCCAAACATAGTCATGCCCTCGGGGAGATCTCGGCAAACCAGTAATGAAATCCATTGAGATACTCTCCCACTTCCAAGTTGGAATCTCTAAAGGCGCTAATTTTCCACCAGGTCTTCCATGATCAGCCTTAACTCTTTTGCACGTAAAACATTCTGACACAAAACTTGCAATGTCACCCTTCATCCCAATCCACCAGGCAATCTGTTTCAAGTCCTTATACATTTTTGTAGACCCTGGATGGTAGGCCACACTTGAACCGTGTGCCTCACTGCACAACTTCACTCGAATATCTCGAAAATTGGGGACGCAAAATCTACTGCGGTACTTTAGAGTACCCGCGTCATCGATCGAAAAGTCAGGCAGCTCCCCCTTCTCAGTTCTATTATGAAGGTGCAGTAGATCAGGATCGTCCTTTTGATGAAGCCTCGTAAGAGAAATCCATGAAGGCTCAGACACTTCCAAACTGCTTGGCGAGTCACATCTACCAACTGAAATATCGATTAAAAGGAACTCTTCTACTAACAACTCAGTGGAGAGATTGAAAATTTTCCCTGTCTTCCTGCTTAAGGCGTCGGCTACCACGTTAGCCTTACCCGGATGGTACAGGATCTCCACTTCATAATCAGCCACATACTCTAACCATCTGCGCTGGCGCAAGTTCAACTCCTTTTGAGTGAAGACGTACTTCAAACTCTTATGATCTGTATAAATCTTGCACTGCGCGCCATACAACAAGTGTCTCCATAATTTCAATGCATAAATAATTGCTGCGAATTCCAAGTCATGCGTAGGGTAGTTCCTTTCATGAATCTTAAGCTGTCTTGACCCATATGCAATCACTTTTCCTTCTTGCATCAGCACACAACCAAGACCCACGTGGGATGCGTCCACGTAAACGGCATAGTCTAATCCTTTCATAGGCAATGTCAATATCGGAGCAGTGCACAGTCTATTCTTTAGCTCTTGGAACGCCTCTTCGCACTTATCGCTCCACACAAATGCTGCATTCTTCTGCGTCAATTTGGTCAATGGCGCAGATAACGTAGAGAAACCCTCTACAAATCTCCTGTAGTAGCCAGCCAACCCTAGGAAGCTTCTTATTTCTTTGGGTGTGGCAGGCCTCGTCCATTCCATAACTGCGGCTATCTTTTCTAGGTCGACAGAGATTCCGTCCTTGTTAACCACATGACCCAGGAAAGAAACCTGAGGCAACCAGAACTCGCATTTACTTAGCTTGGCGAACAACCTATGGTCCCTCAAGGCAGATAAAACTAGACGCAAATGTTGGTCATGCTCCTCAACATTGCGTGAATACACCAACACATCGTCTATAAATACGACTACAAACTTGTCCAGAAAGTCCTTGAAAACCCTGTTCATCATGTCCATGAAAGCAGAAGGTGCGTTGGTCAAACCAAACGACATCACCAAAAATTCAAAATGACCATGTCTGGAACGGAAGGCAGTCCGCAGGATATCTGATTCACGGATCCTTAACTGGTGGTAGCCCGAACGAAGGTCAATCTTAGAGAACACGGCACTGCCCCGCAGTTGATCAAACAAATCATCTATCCTCGGCAACGGATACATATTCTTGATCGTTACCTTATTTAGCTCTCTATAATCGATGCACAACCTCATCGATCCATCTTTTTTCTTGACGAACAAAACGGGAGCACCCCAAGGCGAAGAACTCGGCATTATAAATCCGTTCTCAAGCAACTCGTCTAACTGGATACGCAACTCCTCCAGTTCACGTGGGGCCATTCGGTAAGGCGCCTTGGCAATAGGACGCATACCCGGCTCCAAATCTATAACAAACTCCACGTCTCGATCAGGCGGGAGACCAGGAAGGTTAGCTGGAAAGACATCAGAAAAATCACGAACCACCGGGATCTCCTCCAAACACGGCAAACTAACCTTGGTTTCTAAAACCGAAACCAAACAAGCAAAACATCCGGAATCTACAAGCTTCCGAGCACATACCGCCGATATAGTCGGAGAATCCTGGCGTGGATAACCGTAAACACTCCCGGGCTGACCGTTGTCCATCCTGAAGTCCAAGCGTTTACCCTTGCATTGGATCACAGCATCATATCTGGACAACCAGTCCATGCCTAGGATCACATCGAAGTCTTCCAGATCCAACAGCTTCAAATCAGCAATCGCGAGAAAATCGCCTAGTAAAATCGGACAACTCTGAATACCCTGATCCGAAACTACAGATTCGCCTGAAGGAAACTTGACACAGAACGCATCACCAACATGATCGAGATCCAAACGATAACGCTCTACGAAGGCCCTAGCCACAAATGAGTGGGTAGCGCCGGAATCGAACAGAACACGCGCCCAGCGGTTCTTTACCTTAAATCGTCCTATAAAATTGCACACACGACTAATGAAGCGAACGCTCAAAACTATAACTATGAGCTAAACATTAAAACTAGGGGAGAATCTAACCTGATATCACTTGCGTGGACGCCTGAGCTTCCTCCATAGAGACCACGTTCAACTTTCATTTTCCCTTGTCCACTCGCTGCAGTGGCGGCAAGGCCTGAAGAGGAACTGGCTGCAGAGTAAGCTGAGCTTGCGGGCACTGATACTTGAGATGACCCTCTTGGCCGCACAAGAAACAACTTCTCGTCTTCTTCCAGCAATGGGCAGCATCGTGCCCCGGCTACTTGCATACAGAACAAAACAAGTCTTTCTTTGGGATGCCTTGGATCGCATGAATCTGCTCTTTCTTCTGAGCTCCTAATCTTTGATAGCACCTTTCAAATGGATGGCCCGGTCGGCCACAGAAACTGCATACCTCTTTGTTTCTCTTCCTCGGAGCAGCGTCAGGGACCTGAGTACTTTTACCCTCATCAGACTTTCTTTTATCCTTTCTTAGTTGTTGACCTCGATTCTTGGCGTTATCAATTGCCTCTACCTTTAAGGCAGCTTCCACCATACCAGCATAACTTGATGTAGCATAGGCACTTGCTAATTGCTGGACGTCACTCCTTAGCCCAGCCAGAAATCGCTTGCTTCTATTTTCATCGGAACTCACCAAGTCTGGGGCAAATCAGCTTAGCTTACTAAACTCGATTTCGTACTCACTAACCGTGAGCTGCCTCTGCTTTAAGTGCAGGAAATCATTCATCAGACGGTCCCTCTCGACCGATGGCAGAAACTTGCTCAGAAGTAGCTCCTTAAAGGACTCCCAGGAACACCCGTCCTTCAGACCTTCTTTCTCCCTCAGCCACCAGCCCTTTGCCAACCCTTTGAGCTGATATGCGGCTAACATCACTTTCTGATCATCAGTAATCCCGGAGTATGAGAACATCTCCTCGATTGATATCATCCAATCGTCTAAGACCATGTAATCTGCCTTGCCATCATACGTCGGAGGCCTAAGTCGCTGAAACTGAGAAATAAAGGTCATCTCTGGTGGCACCACGACCGGAGGCACCAGAGGAGCGGGGGGAACAGGGACAGCTTGACCCACAATAGGGTCTTGAACTCTCGGAATTTGCCCTGCCACAACTGCCAACAAGGACTGGACCTGAGACTGCAAATCCACAACTTGCTTTAACAAGGCTTCATTGCTTTGTCGCAGACCTTCTATCATTGCGCTGCTCTGCGCACCTGAAGATTCTCCCTCCGATTGGGGAGTCAACCTTGTCGAAGGATGCCTCGACATTCTAATGGAACAACAAAACACTAATTAGACACCTAGCCCACCCACTAGAACCAAACAACATAGTACAAACAATACATACTTAAGTACTTGCTCATGCTGCTAGCTTGCTCTGGGATTTTCAATAATGATGATATGCTTATCCTATGATGATTCACTATCATCACACTAACTCTTGTGCCTAGATCGGGAATGCATGAATTTATATTCTTTTTGACTCAAAAATTATGTGTGTACACATGTCATCCTGCAAATCTTTAGCTTGGCACGTTGTGCTTATGCAATGTTATGGTATGCATGATTGTGCTATGCATTCTAAAAAAAGCCCTAATGCATGTTATGAGCGGCGTACACATGAAAATGTTATGCATCCCATACTACATAACATTTCCATGCAACGAAAAAGAAAACGTGCTAGCCGCATTCATGTGGTGAGGTTATGCATCCCATACTACATAACCCTCACATGTTGCCTCCTATGGTGGATCTATATACAAACACATAATATGCATCTCATACTACATAATATGCCTCGTATACTTCATGTCATGCTATGAGTGTAGTGTTCGTGCTTCAGCCAAGACGTGCTGATTACATATCGGTGTGTGTATGATATGACTCTAAACACCTAATACTTACAGGGACAGGTTGCCCGACAATTTGTCAAGCAACCTCCCTCTGATACCAACTGTCACAACCCGCATTTTTCTCAATTATAAAATAAATCAGAGCACGAGATAACTACGAGCTGTGATGCCACGTCAAGCAGGGGATAACTGCTGACGCTCAGGCAACACTCTAATCCTTCAAATCATAAGTTAAAATGAATAGAAAACTGATTTTTTAAATTAATTGGCCGTATCCCTCGGCTCAGTGGATCAGATAGTCCACGGTTTGAAAACTATTTTTATACGTAGCAGAAAAATACTTCATTTATGCCTAACATCCTAAAAGAGCGCATAAGTGTCCTAAGAGGACAACTTACACTATGCAATACCCTAGATTTCAATTTATAATACTTATAAAGAAAACAACCTTTTTACGCATTTGGAAAGTAATGATTGAGCTTTTATAAAACATGCTGATCATGCAATACATATAGTAGTTCTTTTATAGGGTTTAAAGTAACTAGCAACCTAGCATAAAACATTCTCAGAGAGCAAGTGAAACTACCACAAAATAGGTAAACTAACAGCTAAGCAAAGACTTAATATCACAAAGGAAAATCACCAACGAGCGTCAACAACCTGACACGAACTCGCTGGCGAGCATGTATGTCTGTACTACTACAAGGCTAAAGAACTACCTCAACAAGTGAGGAAAACACTGCCACAACGCAGTCCACAGGGAAACTCCTGAAACTAGCCGTACAGCCGGCTACAGACCTGAACCTGAGGCATTCAAAAGAAGAACACCTCAGCAAGAAATGATAAAACAAGTGGCAAAGAAACATCAGATAATAATCGAATGAAAAGAGCAGAAAGAAAAAGGGTTACCAATCCTGCAAGAGAAATGCTGAAAATCTCAGCTAAAGAATCCAAAAAGGGACAAAATGTAAGTAAAAAAGTCAGTAAAGTGAGAGAAATGCAACAAGTACTAAAATGTACCAAGCTCCGCTCAAGCCTGCAGAGACAAAAAGAGAACCAATATGCATCAAAAGAACAGTATGAAAGGAACTAACAGTCCTAAACTTATAAATCGTTAGCACTGACACAAATCCCAAACCTGTGTCGGAGACTAAGAACAGTCACAACCGAACAACCAGGTCCAGGTGTCTCAAGAGTACTAAAGGGGCCGCCACAGGGTCCACACACATAGAGTTCCAACCTCTTACAGGAACCCAAAATGTCCAAAGGAGGGAATGGTGGTGGCCACGGCTCGAAATCCCCCGGTACCATACTCCTTCAGAAACCCAGCTACCACATGCTAAGGATCCACGATTCGGCACCAAAACTAGCCGACAACACCACTTAAAAACTACCAAGTTCTACAACAAAAACCCGCCGAATTATTTCCCCCTACCCGCCGAATTATTTCCCCCTACCCGCCGAATTCAACTAAAATAAATACCGAAACTTCCTAGTTTAGGCTGACTACACGCCCTAACCTAGGATTATTTCTAGTCTCACCTATACTATTCTGGTATTCTACGACAAGGAGTAATAATAAAGCGAAATACAACCCATGGAGGCACGCAAGAGGGGAGAAATCCACTTGCCTCAAATCGCTCTTGAAAACGTCCTCCCAAAATACTCCAACACGTAGATCCGTCCAAGAGGGGACACGCGGAGACGAGATCTACGAAAAAACGGACAACCGGGGTTAGGGCCGAAAAACATCTAAGGCGAAACGGTCACCGAAATGGGAAAAGCTTACCGCGATCTCGAAGCTCTCGCTGAGAGCTTTCCAACGCCGCGATCGGATCGAAATTCCGTCCACCGGATCGGCGGTGGCGGCCGCCGGAAGATTCACGAACGAAAGGTTCCGCACACGCCGAAAAATGTCGCACAGGGGGGGGGGGGCTGCTGTTCGGGGAAGAAGAAAGGGTTCTCTTTTTTATATATATAAACATACTTAATAATAATATTATTATATTTATTATTAAAATAACCAAAAAAAAAATTTAAAGAAGGGGGAGGGGGGGGGGGGGGCTGTCTCACCGAACACATGATTCGGTGAGAATCATCTCACCGAATCATATGCATTCGGTGAGATGATTCTCACCGAATTCTTACTTCTTATTATTATTTTTTTTTATATATTAATTCTTTATATAAATATATATATATATATAATAACATATATAATTATTATAACATGATAACCTTATATCGTTACGGAGGGCCAAACGCGCGCCGAATCGAACGAAATTCGCATCATAGGCGAATGACGACGCTACGAATCCAACGGCGAAGTCAAAATCGAATTCCGACGCACCGTTTTCGAGATAATAATTTCTAAGGTTAACGGCGTACGCGAAAACATACAAACTACAATCGCGCGCCGAGGCTCCAAAAATGCTCGGAACGCGACGAAACTTGACGAGCAAGTATAAAATTAGCCGATCTAATTTCCTAATATAAAATTTTCCACTCCCGATGCAAATCCCAAAATTTGGCCAGTCAAACCTAACGAACGCAAAACGCGCTAACGACAAAGTCAGTAACAAAATCCGACGAACAAAACTCGGGCAAAATTCTACCGAAGCCAAAACACAAGCATTCCCCAAGAGGCTCCACCGAGTCACCAAACAGACTCTGGCTCGCTAGGGAATCTTGCTACCAGGCAACACCAAGGCACGCAGGGGACCTAAAGAGCTAAGAGCACGCTCTAACAACGTCACATGACCAACACGCGCTAACATAACGCTCTGACGTCATAATACGTCAAATAAGAAATTAAATAAATCACTGGAAAATCGGGGGCGTTACACCCAGCTGGCTCTGGAGAGGGCTCATCAGAAATGAGAATACTCTCTGATTGGGGTTGTGGAGAAGCAAGATTTGGAGCTGGGGAGGAAGCTGGATATTTTGGTGGAGAAGGATGAGGAGGAGGCAACCCTTCTTCAGTGAGTTCTTCAATGATTGCATCTATAACAGCAGCTGTTGAGAGAAGGGATTCTGGAGGTATCTGAGCTGAAGGAGTTGTTGGAGGAGTTTGTGGTGTTGGTGGAGTTTTAGGCAGGGGAGAGTTAGTTGGGGCAGGAGAACAGGGGAATTCTTGTGGAGATGAAGGTAATCTGAGAGAAAGAGATGGAGCAGGCTCCCCCTCACATGATGCACCAGAGGAGTTGGCCACATGATGAGGAGATGGAGATGGAGTCATGTCCTCTAAAGCTGGAACTTCTGAAATCTTAGCAGCTTGGGCAGTATTCTTCAGTTTTAATTCCCATCTCTGAATGGACTGAATGGAGACCTTCTTCATGTGGTGAAGAGGGGTCCCTTTGGAGAAGCTAAACATTTGAGGGTTTAACTCATGGAGGAGGAGGGAGATGATCCTGGCAAAATTGGGGGCTTTAGCACTGTCCTTGATTTTGTCAAGAATAATCAACCGAAATTGGAACTGCTTGCGGCAAACTATAGCTTGCATAATGTCAAAGAAGTACACGGGAATATCTCTTATAGAATTGGTCTTGCAGAGCAAGATTTTCCCGATGACATCAACAAGAAATTTTCCCTCTGCATTCATATCTGAGCGTTTGATGTACTGAGCGTTAGATGGAATACCACAGAATAGGGAAGTTCTGTCAAAATCTTCGTCATCTAGGTCGTCTTCTTCGTCCACTATCGGCAATCTGATAAGTTGAGAGACGATAGTCTTGGTGAGTTTGATTTTCAAACCTTTTACTTTGGATTTCAGCACTTGTCCATTTCGTTTGACCTTGAGGTTCTTGAAGAATTATACTACTTCAGTAAAGAGGATTCGGCATGGTTCTTGCAGGATGAAGGATAGCCCTGCGGTGTCTAAAAGAATCATCAAGTTGTGGAAATCATCAGAAAGTTCAGCAATCCCTGCGACAATGACTTCCGAGCCCACGACAATCTTGGTGGAGGCGGACATGATCCTTGCTTGACGGGAGGAGAGGAAGATGAAGCGGCTCTGCAACTTTGTGAGGGAAGACGAAACGGCAGCCGGGTACATGAGAGAGTGAAATGATTTCGTGTAGAGAGATTTTCGGAAATTCGTATTTATAAACCCTAGGTTTGAGTATAATTACTCGAGAAGGAAATAATTGAGACAATAGAAGAGGCAACACATGAAAGTTTGAAAGCCATAGAGGCACATAGTCGAGTTATAAAGGAGGTACTCGAGTAGATCGGGAGTTACTCGAGTAGGTCTATAGAAGTTACTCGAGTAGGAGAACCTGCAATGACTCGAGTGGGAGAATGGACTGACTCGAGTAGATGAAGTGTACTACACGATTACATGAATTGCCCTACTCGAGTAAGTTAACTGGACTGCACGAGTAGGTCCTTTGAGTACTCTAGTAGGTCAAGTCCATCTCGAGTCGAAAGAAAAAAAAAAACTTTTGAAATGCCAGATTTTGACTAACCATTTAATTTCTTTGCTTTCTTGAAATCCAAACTTCTCTAATCTTCCTTGTTGAGCATCCCAAGTTCTATTTTAAAGAATGGGAACTTGGTCTCGTCCAGCGGCTTCGTGAATATATCTGCAACTTGACTGTATGTGGAGACATATTGGAGATTTATGTCCCCATGCTCTACATGCTCCCGGATGAAATGATACCTTAGCTCGATATGCTTTGTCCGGCTGTGCGAGACTGGATTGTTGGCTATTGCAATTGCGCTGGAAGAGTCGCAAAACAATGGGACATGCTTGAACTTCAAGTTGTAATCCTCAAATTGATTCTTTATCCAGAGTAATTGTGCACAACAGCTGCCTGCAGAGATGTACTTTGACTCGGCCGTTGAGATTGCGACACAGTTCTGCTTCTTACTACTCCAGGAGATTAGCCTTCTTCCAAAGAATTGGAACGTCCCGGAGGTTCTTTTCCTGTCATCTTTGCTTCTTGCAAAATCTCTTCGAGTTCTGACACCGTCCCGGGGATCTCCTATGATCTGGTCCATGGGATGATCCTTCAAATGTCTGAGCTCTAGAGTTCTTTCATCTGGATTATCTTCAATCCCTGGAGTGATTTCTTCATCTTGGACGATCTCTTCATTTTGATCATCTACCTCCCCAATAGGGATTGGAGAGGTGATCTTCAAGAATTTTCCGTCTTTTTCCTCATTGGGCTCTTTCAGATTGATTTCATCTAGCTTTGCACCTGCATCTTCAATGAGCACACTAGACGGATTGCTTTGCAGCAGGCTCATCTCATCAAATACAACATGTATCGATTCTTCTACCACCAGGGTTTTTCTATTAAATATTCTATATGCCTTACTATGACTACTATAACCTACAAAATACCTTGAAAACTCTTTTCGGTGAACTTGGTGGTATGATACTTGCCATTGTTAAGTACGAAGCATTTACAGCCAAAGATTCTAAAGTATGAGATGATTGGCTTCCTGCCCTTTAGAAGTTCGTAAGGTGTCTTATCGTGGTTTTTGTTTATGAGTGCTCGATTTTGTACGTGACATGCAGTGTTGACGGCTTCAGCCCAGAAGTGCTCCGGAAGTGAAGCATCACTCAACATTGCCCTGCAGGCCTCTATGAGTGTTTTGTTCCTTCTCTTAGTCACTCTGTTCTGTTGTGGAGTGCGAGGAGAGGAAAACTCATGAAAGATACCTAAGATTTCATAGAATTCTGTCATGGCCCCAGATTTGAACTCTGTTATATTGTCACTTCCGATTTTGACTATGGAGCAGTTGTACTCATTATGGACTTTCCTAACAAAATTAGTGAAGATATCGAAGGTATCTGACTTGTGTTTCAGAACATACACCCACGTAAAGCGCGAGTAATCATCAACAATTAATAGCGTATAATACTTACATCCCAAACTTCTAATTTGCAGTGGACCATGTTGGATCCCTAGTTAATTTGGGCTAGGTTCACTAGCTTAGGATGTGACCCATCATGTATAGCCAGGGTCAAGTTTGTGTGAGTCTAGGCCAAGTCCTTAGGTTCACCATCAGATGGACCAGCTATCAACAAGACCATCAGATACTCCAGACTTAGAAGATTTCTAGACTAAGTAAAGTGAGTTTGACGTTCGTCGAACTCAGCTCGACGAAAGGTGTTCTGCGCTCGACGATTGTGAGATAATTCTTAGTGCTGAGCTCGACGATCCTTGTTCTCTGTTCGACAAATGTTGAGGTTCTACATCAAGCTAAAGTCAGGACAACTTCAGAATTTTTCGAAGTCCAACTTCAAACTTTGGTCGACGAACTAGATTCTGAGCTCGACGAACTTGGACCTTAAGTTCTCAACTTCTCAGGTCGACGAAGTCAATTTCTCAGGTCGACGAATGCAGTACTCTACTCGACGAATGAAGATTGTCAGTTCGACGAAGGTTGTAGCAGTATTGTCTTGAAGACTATTTCTATTATCTGGTCGACGAACTCTCTCAAGCTCAGCTCGACGAACTTAAGCTCAGCTTGACGAACTCAAGCTCAGCTCGACGAACTCAAACTCAGCTCGACGAATTGTGTTCTTCGGTCGACGATTCCAAACTAGGTCTTCTTCAGTTTTCCCATCCCGTTTCTTGGCGATGATTCCGGAGTAATTAATGCCATATCTTCTCGGAATGTTACCGTTAAAATGCGCAATGACTATGGATTATTTCATGCCGTTTTTCCATAGGACAGTTGGGGAAATCATTGATTGCCGCTTCCTTCCAAGGCCGACTGCAATTACTGCTCAAACATTCAAATTTTGAATGTTCCTCAGTCAGTCAAGTGATAGAAAAGAAAATACTTAATCAGTAATATAGACAAGAAGCAATTCAGACAATCAGACAGACACACATAGATTGCACAGAAGAACAATCATACACAAAATCTAAAATTCTACTCCAATTAGCTTGGCCAGAGAACAACTTCATTAAGAAGAAAAAGAAGAACATTCAAATACTATCAAGAGTCTTCTTCCTTCAACTCTACAGGACAACTTCAAAGGACAACAAATATCAATCTGTCAAAGAAGTTCCTGAAGCAAATTTCTGGTCTAGGCATTCTATGTCTTTAAAGACCTATCACCCTGAAGCAGTGCTCCAGTTTTCCTGATACATTCAAGATCTCAGGGGGAGCAAATCTGAAAGTGCAGCTAGATCTGATATACTCTAGAGGGGGGGTGAATAGAGTATATGGTGTTTGAAAACTTTTTACAACAATTGTTGTAATCTGAGGGAGCAGAGAAGCAGTAAATAAATCTAATCACAGAACTAAACTAATCATAAGCTAATCACAGAACAATCACAGTCAGAAAAAAAAATAAAGACAAGCAATCCAGATGACACAAGGAACTATAGTGGTTCCCCAAAACTTGGGTACATCCACTCTTCTACCACCCTAGGTAGGAATCCACTGCAGGATGAGTTGATCAGGTGTCATGGGCACCAATGAGTTTTTGATAAGGTGCTCAAAAACCAAATCAGATTTTTTGATCAGGTGTCTTGCCACCAATGATCTTTTGACAAGGTGCTCAAAAACCAAGTTCAAACTTTTGAAGGGAGTTTGAGAAACCCTTTACAGAGATGGGGGTGAGAGAGTGAGGGAAGTCTTCTCTTTCTCAAAGCAGCTGAGAAGACTATGTGGATTTGATGGTGTCAAAGCTCCCCCTGAGTCCTTGAGATGTTCAGGAAAAGAAGCTTTGCTGTAGGGTGATAGGCCTTCAGAAGTTGATCTCCAGCAAAAGATAATTTCAGCAACAACTGAAATGTTGGGTGTCTGGAGTCTTGAAAGATGTTGTCCTTGAACACTTGAGACAAGAGAGATCTGAGGATTTCAGAAAGATTGATCTCCTTGAATGTGTGTTCTTCAGAGAATTCTTTGAGACAAAGAATATTTTGTGCTTGTTCTTCTTGTTTGTGTTCTGAGGATTGTTGATATCTGTCTTAGAGAGATTCAAAAATTCTTAGCTTTTATTCTCTGGTACTGAATAGAAAAACATCCTCTGTCAAGAATAGCCGTTGGTCTACATTAATTGCATCCTTAATTGCAAAATGTCTTCTGGAGGAAAGTCCATAGAAATATTCCTTGAAAATCCCTTGAAACCTGGTCCAGAAATAAATAAAAATGGCTAGAAAATCTTCTGAATTAATTGCAGAATAACTCCTTAACTGATCTGAATTTGAATCTTGAAAATTCTTGAAGATATCATAAAACGTCGAACTGAGCTCTACTATCGTCGAACTGAGCTCAGCAATATGAACTTGTACAGCAACACAATATCGTCGATCTGAGCTCAAAGATCGTCGAGCTGAGCTCAGAGATAGAGATCCAATACTGAGTCAAAAATCGTCGAAATGAGCTCGCAGATCGTCGTATGGAGTTCGACGATTTGATGAAGTTGAGCTCAGAGATCGTCGAATGGAGTTCGACGATCTGTCAAAGTTGAGCTAGACGATCGTCGATTGGAGTTTGACAAATCATCGTGCTGAGCTCGACGACATGACTTAGTCTCAAACTGAAAAAGTATTGGTCTTGAGGGCAGCTTCCAAACTTAGACTACTAACCCTTAGACTCAATTCTAATTTACCTTTTGAGCTATACAGGAGGTCAAACACTGGTTTCCTAGAGACATAGTGATCCTGACCCAAATTAGTAATAGGGTGTTCCAACAATCTCCCCCTATTTTGGTTAGGATTACTATTTATAGAGTTTGTAAAAATTTAAATAACAACATACAAGCAGCAATACAGAAAAACAAAAAGCTGGACACTGCAGAACCACAGATATATATATATATCATCCCAGATGATAATCAGAAATCAGAGAGATTGTCACCTTACATAATCATTTCTTTTCCTTGCTCTTAATGAGTTTAATTTCTCTGTTGGGGTTGAGAGCTTCTTTCTTTGATCTTGTATCATCTGCTGCACCTAAAGTGGTTTGCTGTTTGGGCCTGGGAACTACAGCTTCAGGATGCAGTTCCATGTATCTGTCAGAATCAAAAAATTTACTTGACCCATATCTTTCCAACTCTTTCTTTCTCTGTTCAGACATTGTAGTGATGTTGGAAGAGTCTTTGCCTTGCTCTTTAGCTTTCTTGATCTGATCCAGTGCAGCAAGCTCTTTCATCCTTATAGTCCAAGCAGCTGGATTGTTCTCAGGGTCTTCAAATGGCACTGGTGGCTCATATCTATTAGAAGGATTGTCCTAAGGAGGCCTGGATGAAACTGTTTCCTTCAATTTATAGGGAAAAGGTCCAGAGGTTGTGTCAGATGAAATTTGTCCTTCCCTGGAGTAGGGATGTTGCCTTGAGTATCCTTTAGAATAAACTTGGAATTCTCTTTGATTGTCTTTATATCCTCCTCTTCTGGATTGAGAACCCCTAGACTGGCTTCCCCTATGATAAGATCTGGCATGTGGCTGATAGGGGGTTTGACTTCTAGCATGGGGTTGAGCAGCTGAACTTCCACCTGCACCTGCATCAGGAGGAGGTGGTGGAGGAGGATGAGAATGTTGGAATTGAGAAGAGCCCTTTTCATATTTCCTTTTCTTCTTCATTGCTTTGAGTTGATTCTTTGAGTACTGCATCCAGTGCTCAGTTATGGGGCAATCATGAAGAATATAGTATGGTATATCATTGTTATCCTTGACCTTGGCAGGAGGTACTCTCTTCATGGCTTTGCTCCTTGCCTTTCTCTTCCTGGCAATGGTAGTAGAAGAATCATCAGAATCTGTTCTGAACTCATCACTTTCAGAACTTTGATCATCATAAAGGGCATCAATCTTTTTCATCAAATCTTTCTTGAGCTGGATTGAAGCAGATACAGAACTGGTAGCAGGAGTTGAAGCAGCAGCAACAGCAGCAGGTACTGAAGGTGTGGTAGTTGAAGTTGAGGCAGAAGCAGAGGTTGAAGCAATAACAACAGCAGCAGATACTAAAGGTCCTGGAGCAGTAATGACAGCAGTTGGGACTGCAGCAGTTTCACTGACAGAACCAGCATTATCAGTAGCAGAAATAATATCATCAGACAATATAGAGGGCTCAACATCATGTGCCTCTTTCATAAGGATCTCCTTAGAAATTGGCTCATCAGCAGTATCAACAATAGTATCAACAAAATTGTCAGTAGGAAGGGCAGCAATATCAGAAACAACAACACTGCTTTCAGCAGGAGCAGCAGCAGCATAAACTGAGTTAACAAAGGAAGAGATGATGCTGCGGTCACAGCAAGAGAAGGGAACAAGGGCCTTGGACAAATCCTCTGGGAGCTGGATAGCAACTATCTTTGGAAGACATCTGAAATATATAGAATCAAATTCTGAGAGCAAAGACCTGAGGTCTATTGCAAAGACTGCAGCAGGAGGTGGAACAGCAGCAGCAGGCAGGCTCACTGAAATAGCAAGAGCAGCAGCACGCAGGCTCACTTCATAGGGCATCTCCCCCTGCCTAGATTCAGACATTGCTGGATCAAGGCACACTGTTGAAGGGGATGCCTGAGGGAATAAAGAGGAGAGCCTGGCAGAAAGGGCTGTCACTGACAGGAGTAATGGAGCCAAGGAGGTCTCCAAGAGAAGAGATAGCCTGGGGGCTAGCAATTCATAAAGCCCATCAGCAAGGGCTGGAATATCTACTTGCTCAGTAGTGACTAGAGCAGAGGTAGAGGATGGAGGTGTAGGTGTTGATGATGGTAGTGGAGAGCTAGTGTAGTGGGGAAGGGATGGTTGAGGTATGGGTAAAGTGGATATGGAGGACAGTGGGATTTAGATGGAGGGTATGAAGGTGGGTTGATCAATGATTTCTTGCAGAAGATCTTGATAAGATGTTGTTGATGAGGGCAGCTCAGGAGGAGAGGATGGTGAATCATCCATGAAGGAATCATCAATGAGGTTGAAGGAGGGAATGGAGGGTGATGAAGTGGCATCTGGTTGAGGGTAAGAGTATAAAGGATGGAATTATTCTTCTGTGGTTGGAAGAGTAGGGATAGGAGATGGTGTGGATGTTGGAGAGGGGCTGAAGATGATGATGGTGGATGGAGTTTGAATGGTGGATGAAATGGGAAGAGATGGAATTGGAGGAGGAGGAGGAGAGGCATCAGCAGGCAGGTCATCTGTAGGGGCAGAGACCTGAGGGGAAGTGACTCTGACAGTCCTGGTGCCTGAAGGAGTGCTGGAAGAGGGCCTGCTGGGCATGATGATCTGCCTGTCCTATTTACCAAAAAGGGCACAAGACAGTCTCTTGGATGCATTTATGTGAATCCCAGAGGATACCAGCAATGCAGGGCACCTATTCTGCAGAAAAATGCCTAATATCCTTCCAAAATTTACAAAACTTTTGTTGATTTTCTTCTTAATGAGGTCAAAGAAGACCTCCCCCCAATTCAGGTTCTTCCTATCCACTATGGCTCCCATTAAGCAGAGCTGATACCTGGAAATTATATCATGGGCAGAGTGCTTAGCCAATAAGACCTTTCCAACTACATCAGCCAGGAATCTGTATTCCACAGAAAGATTCTTTTTCAACAGCTTGCTAGGGTTAGCCTCAGAATGACCCATTCTGGCAAGCAAGTCAGCATATTCTTCGCCAGACAAATCAGTAGAATCTCCACCAGTTCTTAACTCAAAAACCTCTGTCAGAATTGCTGGGGTCAAGGGTACCTGAGTGCCAGAGATGGATCCAACAATGGTGTTGTGGTCCTGATTGTGGGCAGTGTAGACCCACTCTTTAATTTCATCAGCAGCAAGCTTAATCCTTGTAGTCATGATTGCAGTAAGTTTCTGCTCTTTGAATAGCTCTAAGATATCCTAAAAAACCTAGTCTGTTGTGCTGAAGGATTCCATATCTATGTCGAAGCCGGCATCAAATTTCATGGCGGCGAGAATAGCAACAGAAACAACCATAGTTACCTGCAAAGATTCAACAAACAAAACGACCAAGTGCAGAAATGTTTGGAGGGAAAGAAAGTTTTTGCAGATAAATCGAAAGCGCAAAGGAGAGCGATGGCGAAAAATGAATTTTATATTAGGGTTCGACGCAGAAATGAAAAGATCGTTGAGCTCAGCTCGACGATCGAGGCATCTAAAGCAATCTGAAGAGTCTTCAACATCGTCGATCTCCGTTCGACGATATTGGAGAGCGTCGAGCTCTGTTCGACAATCGTTCAGAGAACAAAATCGTCGAGCGTCGTTCGACGATCGCTGACCGGAAGAGATAGTTCATACTATCTGAGAAGCGCTGAACTCAGGTCGACGATTTCAGAAATCGTCGATCTCCGTTCGACGATCTGCGGGAAAATCGTCGAGCGTAGTTCAGAGATCAGAAAAACTCTAGACACTAAGAAAAATCAAGATGTTTGCCTAGTCTTGGTCAATTTTTAAGCTTTTTAAATCTTGGATATTATTTAAGACTTCCTCCATCTAACATTCCTAACTGATTTAGGAAGAAGGTGTGTTTCTTTTCATCCAAGGGCTTGGTGAAAATATCTCCCCTTTGTAAATCAGTTGGGATATATTGTAGTTCAATTTTATTCTTTTCAACATTATCCCTTAATAAATGATGTCTAATCTCTATGTGTTTTGTCCTACTATGGAGGACTGGATTTTGAGCTATAGAAATAGCACTGGTGTTATCACAAAAGATTTTAGAATTCTCTAAGTTGTAGCCGTAGTCTAGGAGTTGGTTTTGAATCCACAAGATTTGTGAACAACAACTTCCTGCAGCCATATATTCAGCTTCAGCAGTTGAAGTTGACACAGAAGTTTGTTTCTTACAAAACCAGGAGACAAGTCTGTCACCAAGGAACTGACAAGTTCCACCGGTGCCTTTCCTGTCAATTCTGCATCCAGCATAATCAGCATCAGAAAATCCATTTAAATCAAATGCTGAATCTTTTGGATACCAGAGACCTAGATTTGGACAACTTTTAATATACCTGAGAATCCTCTTTACTAGTGTTAGGTCTGACTCTCTAGGGCTTACTTGGAACTTACCACATATACATGTAGCAAACATTATATCTGGTTTACTAGCTGTAAGGTACAGTAAAGAGCCAATCTTTGCTCTATATGTTGTCTGATCAACAGGTTTCCCATGTTCATCAGCATCCAATACAGCATTAGTAGGCATAGGTGTTTTCATACAAGATGCTTCAGACATGCCAAATTTCTTAACCAATTCATTTGCATACTTGGTTTGAGAAATAAAGATGCCTTCAGCATGCTGTTTGACTTGCAATCCTAGGAAGAAGGATAGCTCACCCATGCTACTCATTTCAAATTTAGAATGCATTAGGTTGGAAAACCTTCTGCACAATTTTGAGTCAGTATAACCAAAAATAATATCATCTATATAGATCTGTACTAGTAGGGTGTGGGACTTATGGGTTCTAATGAAAAGAATTTGGTCTACTCTACCCCTTATAAATCCATTTTCCAAAATAAAGCATGCTAGGTTCTCATACCATGCTCTAGGAGCTTGCTTGAGACCATATAATGCTTTGTTCAATCTAAAAACATAATCAGGATAAGTTGGAGAGATAAAACCTGGAGGTTGTCTGACATATACTTATTCTTTGATGTATCCATTTAGGAATGCACTTTTGACATCCATCTGATATACCTTGAAGCCTTTATGTGCTGCATAAGCTAAAAATATTCTGATGGCTTCCAATCTTGCAACTGGTGCAAAAGTCTGGTCATAATCTATTCCTTATTCTTGAGAATATCCCTGAGCAACTAGCCTTGCCTTGTTCCTTACAATTACTTCTTGATCATCCAGTTTATTTCTGAACACCCACTTTGTTCCAACAATGGAGTGATCGTTAGGCTTTGGCACTAGTTCCCATACTTTGTTCCTTTCAAATTGATGCAACTCTTCTTGCATTGCAATGATCCAGTGTGGATCTTGCTCTGCATCTTGAATGGACTGAGGTTCAATTTGAGATAGGAAGCAGGTGTGCAACAGGTTTTGGTTGACCTGATTTCTGGTTTGCACACCAGCTGAGATGTCTCCAATTATTTGGGAAATTGGATGATCTCTTGATGTTACTAAATCAACAGGGGGTGTTGATTGTTCACCAACATGTGTTGTTGTTTCCTCTTGTAGTACAACAACTGGCTCTTCAAGTTGTTCTTCAATATGTTGAACACTTTCTTCATCTTCACTGCTTTCATCCCTCTGAGTAACCTGTAACTTCTTCAAGTCTTCAACAAGAGAATGTTCCTGCAAAGATTCTATGGTAGAAGGGATCTTCTCCTTGAAAGACATGTTAGTTTCATCAAATGATATGTGAACAAATTCCTCAATTTTTAGAGATGATTTATTATAAACCCTATAAGCCTTGCTGATCATGGAGTATCCCAAAAACACTCCTTCATCAGCTTTAGCTTGAAATTTTGCTAAATATTTCTTGTCATTATTATGTATGTAGCAAATACAACCAAAAACTCTAAAATAATCAACTTTAGGTTTCTTCCCTTTGAGTAATTCATAGGGAGTCTTTCCCTTTAGTTTATGTATCAAAATTCTATTCAGCACATAGTTGGAGGTGTTCACTGCCTCTGCCCAAAAGGATAGAGGAAGGTGAGCATCTGACAGCAATGTAGTGACAGATTCAATAAGGGTTCTATTTTTCCTTTCAGCTACCCCATTTTGTTGAGGAGTTCTAGGAGCTGAGAAAGTATGCCTGATCCCTTCACTCTGACAGAACTCTTGCATAAGAAGAGAATCAAACTCTGTCCCATGATGACTTCTGATCAGGGCAATGTGAGTATTGAACTCAATCTGTATACATTTGAGAAACTCTGTCAGACACTTAAAGTTATCAGACTTCTTCCTTAGAAAGAACACCCAAGTGAATCTAGAGAAGTCATCTACAACTACTAAAGTGTAAGATTTCCCTCCTAGACTTTGTACTGTGATGGGTCCAAAAAGATCCATGTGTAACAGATACAATATCCTAGGTGAATCACTCTTATTAAGTGACTTAAAATTATTTTTAGTTTGCTTGCCTAATTGACAAGTCCTGCAGAGTCCTTCCTTCTTGTAGGGGCCAGAAGGTAGTCCTCTAACAAGGTTGTCCTTGGATAGCCTAGCAATAGTTCTAAGGTTTAGGTGTCCTAGTCTCTTATGCCATAAAATATTTGGTCTACCAATAGAATTGAACAGGCAAATATCTACATCTGTTGAAAGAAAATCTACTAGATAGATGTTATGTTTCCTTTTACCTGTCAACACAGTTGTGTTGTCCTCTGACTTGATTTTGCATAATGCTTTGCTGAAGGTCACCTGGTAGCCTTCATCACACAGCTGACTGATGCTTATTAAGTTGTGTTTCAGTCCTTCCACATAAGCTACCTTCTTGAATGTTACTGATCCAATCTGGACTGCACCATATCCTTTAGTCTGTCCAAAGTTTGAATCACCAAAGATAACTTTGGGTCCAAGCTTGGCTCTAAAGGATGTGAGGCTGTCCTTGTTCCCTGTCATGTGCATAGAGCACCCACTATCCAAGTACCATTGCTGGTTAGATGTTGGATAGGTCTTCACCTGCACATAAAATAATTCATTTATTTTTGACCCAGTTTACCTTGGGCCTAGGTTGATAACCTTTAAATTCTAAAATAAAAGACATCCCAGGTTGACTCTTATATCCTTCAGGATGATATCTCCTTGGAGGTATAATCCATTCAGTATAAGGGTTAAAGATTTGGGATGAAGGACCCTTAGGATTGAATTTTAATTTGCCCTTGAAAGACTTTCCAGAGCTCTGACCTCTGTTCGACGATCGTGGAGCTACGTTCGACGATCTTGGGTCAGATCGTCGAGCTCCGTTCGATGGTCGACTATGGCAGAGTTCAGGAACTTGAGATCGTCGACCTGAGTTCGACGATTTTGCCTGAGATCGTCGATCTGCGTTCGGCGATCGTCGATCTCCGTTCGATGATTTCTGCTGGGACTTAGTTTTCTTGGGCAGATCAGAATTTTTCCTAGCTACCTCTACAACTCCCTTTCCTTTATCAGAAATGAATTTGATTGGAGTTGTTAGAACTATGGGTTGGCTGGATGAAGCACCCAAGCCCAGTGTACTATTAAATCTGGAGTTCACTGTGCTTGTGATGTCCATCAGCTTGATACTTCTCCCATTAAGGGATTCTTCAAGCTTCTTGGCCTCAGATAGCTCACTTTTCAGTGAAGTTATCTGCTCCCTACAGCACTCCAACTCCTGAGAGAGTTTGAGGTTTTCTGACTTTAAGGTATTATGTTCAGATAAATGATTTCTGAGAGAGATAATTTCTTTCTCAGATTTTAGCAGGTCTAAACATAATGCTTTTAATTCAGATTTAAAGTCCTCTGAATTAAAATCAAATGAACTAATTACCTGATCTTCTTCAGGTTGAGTCTCTGAATCTGACTCTAACTCCTCTTCATCTGAATTGTATTGTGAGGCATTGGTTGCCATCATGCAGAACTCTTTCTCTTCTGCATCATCTTCATCATCACTGGAGCTGGATGAGGCTTCTAACTCCTCTTCAGCCTCACTCCAGGATTCAGCAACAAACCCCTTTCTTGTGTGTTTGTTTTTGCTTGAGGAGGGTTTGCCATTGTCATTCCTTTTGGAGTCTTTCTCCTTTCTTCTTTCTTTCTTATCCCTTCTGTCCTTGTTTTTGTTTTCTGGATAGTCAGGAACTATGTGCCCTGGTTTCCTGCAACCAAAGCAAACAATTTCTTTATTATTAATTGACTTGTCATACCTTGGCTTATCATGCTCCTTGTATGATCTCCTTCTGAAGTCCTTTCTGGCCATCTTGTAAAATCTTTTGGCCAACAGACTGAGCAGTTCATCATTGCCTGTGACTTTGTCTTCAGGCTGATCTTCAGTTGACTTGAAGGCTATTGTCTTCTCTTTTCTTGTGGCTGGTGAGGTAGCCTTCTGTTCTTCTTCTATATTCTTGATGAGTAGCTCATAAGATTTGAGCTTACCCAATAGAGCTTCTGTGGTGATCTCATTCAAACTTCTGGCATCTTTGATTGGCCAGATTCTTGAATCCCAAGTGCCAGGGAAGCACATTAGAATTTTGTCATTGAGTTCAGTTAGTGAGATCTCTTTATCCAATGTCCTGAGTTCACTGACTATTAGACTGAGCCTATTGTACATATCTCACATTGACTCAGTTTCTCCTTTCTTGAAATTCTCATATTGAGATATGAGGTGGGATCTCCTATCCTTTCTCTCATCAGCTGAGCCTGAGACTATTTCAGAGAGTTTGTCCCAAATTTCCTTTACTGAATTGCATTCAGCCACCTTTTGAAAGATGTCATCAGACATAGTCTGGGCTAAGATGTTCATAGCCTTGGCATCAGCTACCTTCCATTTCTTGATGTCAGCATGTGTTCCTGATAGAGGTGGAACAGTATTTGTACTTGAGTTCTCTGGAGGTCTTGGACAAACTGTCAAAACAGAGTTGAAAATATCCTCGTCAGTAGAATTCATGTATAGTCTGATCCTTGCTTTCCAAAGTGCAAACTTGGATAGATTGCACACTGGAGGTCTGGTGTTAGCATAATCTTTGGTTTGGGCCATGATTTGTGAAAACAAAATCTAATACTAAATTCAAAAGAAAACAGATCTAACTAGAAATCTTTGAGTTCAGGTGTCAGCCTGTGCAACCACCAAGGTGTGGTATGTATAACCAACCTGGCTTTGATACCAATTGAAAGTGCAGGTAGATCTGATATACTCTAGAGGGGGGGTGAATAGAGTATATGGTGTTTGAAAACTTTTTACAACAATTATTGTAATCTGAGTGAGCAGGGAAGCTGTTAATAAATCTAATCACAGAACTAAACTAATCATAAGCTAATCACAGAACAATCACAGCCAGAAACAAAAATAAAGACAAGCAATCCAGATGACACAAGGAACTATAGTGGTTACACTAAACTTGGGTATATCCACTCTTCTACCACCCTATGTAGGAATCCACTGTAGGATGAGTTGATCAGGTGTCCTGGGCACCAATGAGCTTTTGATAAGGTGCTCAAAAACCAAATCAGATTTTTTGATCAGGTGTCTTGCCACCAATGATCTTTTGACAAGGTGCTCAAAAACCAAGTTCAAACTTTTGAAGGGAGTTTGAGAAACCCTTTATAGAGATGGGGGTGAGAGAGTGAGGGAAGTCTTCTCTTTCTCAAAGCAGCTGAGAAGACTTTGTGGATTTGATGGTGTCAAAGCTCCCCCTGAGTCCTTGAGATGTTCAGGAAAAGAAGCTTTGCTATAGGGTGATAGGCCTTCAGAAGTTGATCTCCAACAAAAGATAATTTCAGCAACATCTGAAATGTTGGGTGTCTGGAGTCTTGAAAGATGTTGGCCTTGAACACTTGAGACAAGAGAAATTTGAGGATTTCAGAAAATTTGATCTCCTTGAATGTGTGTTCTTCAGAGAATTCTTTGAGACATAGAATATTTTGTTCTTGTTCTTCTTGTCTGTGTTCTGAGGATTGTTGATATCTGTCTTAGAGAGATTCAAAAATTCTTAGCTTTTATTCTCTGGTACTGAATAGAAAAACATCCTCTGTCAAGAATAGTCATTGGTCTGCATTAATTGCATCATTAATTGCAAAATGTCTTCGGGAGAAAAGTCCACAGAAATATTCCTTGAAAATCCCTTGAAACTTGATCCAGAAATAAATGAAAACGGCTAGAAAATCTTCTGAATTAATTGCAAAATAACTCCTTAACTGATCTGAATTTGAATATTGAAAATCCTTGAAGATATCAGAAAACGTCGAACTGAGCTCTGCTATCATCGAACTGAGCTCAGCGATATGAACTTGTACATCAACACAATATCGTCGATCTGAGCTCAAAGATCGTCGAGTTGAGCTCAGAGATAGAGATCCAATACTGAGTCAAAAATCGTCGAAATGAGCTCGCAGATCGTCGAATGGAGTTCGACGATTTGATGAAGTTGAGCTCAGCGTTCGTCGAATGGAGTTCACGATCTGTCGAAGTTGAGCTAGACGATCGTCGATCGGAGTTCGACGAATCGTCGTGTTGAGCTCGACGACATGACTTAGTCTCAAACTGAAAAAGACTTGGTCTTGAGGGCAGCTTCCAAACTTAGACTACTAACCCTTAGACTCAATTCTAATTGACCTTTTGAGCTATACAGGAGGTCAAACACTGGTTTCCTAGAGACATAGTGATCCTGACCCAAATTAGTAATAGAGTGTTCCAACAAAATCTGCTAACATCAATCCACAATTTTCTCAGTTGTATTGAGAAAGAGAAAACACCATCACCTCTTTTCCAACTCCTGTATAGGGTTTTAATTCTCTTCAAAATTATTCTGGTTGCAAGTCTCCTTCAAAAGGCTTGAAGTTTTGGTTTTTGAGCACCTGAACAAAAGCTCATTGGTGTCAGGCACCTGATCAAAAAACTGAGTGGATTCCTGTCAGGGTGGTAGAAGAATGGATGTACCCAGGTTGGGGAACCACTATAAAATTTCTTGTGTCGTCTGGTTGCCCTTTAATTTTGTTTTGGTTGTGTTGTTCTGTGATTAATAGGTTGTTGTGCTTAGTTTATTTTATTTGCTGACTTGTTCACTTAGGAATACAACAAAAGTTGTAAAAGGTTTTGTAGTTAGCACAATACTCTATTCACACCCCCCTCTAGAGTATTTCAGATCTAACCTGCACTTTCAATTGGTATCAGAGGTAGGTTGGTTAATCTACCGCACCTTAAGAGATCAAGTGGTTGTACAGGCTAACATTTGAATCATAAAGATACCTCTAGTTAGATCTGTTTGTTTTGATTTTGTTGTTAGATTTATTTATCCACAGACATGGCTCAAAACAAAGATTATGCAAGCATCAGACCTCCAGTTTGCAATCTTAACAAGTTTGCCATCTGGAAGGCAAGAATCAGATTATACATGAACTCTATTGATGAGGATATTTTTTTGTTATCTTGACAGGAGTACCTCCAGCACCTGCAGCTTCTACAAGCACCTCTACCAACATGACTGCAATGCCTCCTCCAGAGAATACTGATGCATACAAGAAAGCCAAAATGGCAGATGCTAAGGCAATGAATATCTTGGATCAAACGATGTCAGATGACATATTTCAAAAGGTGGCTGAGTGCACCTCAGCCAAGGCCATTTGGGATTCCCTCAACCAAATGGTAGCTGGCTCAGCAGATGAAAGAATTGATAGGAGATCCAACCTCAAATCTCTGTATGAGAATTACAAGAAGGATGAGGCTGAATCAGTTGCAAAAATGTACAATAGGTTGAGTTCATTCATCAATGAGCTAAAAACCTTGGATAAGGACATCACCCTGACAGAGGTGAATGATAAGATATTGATGTGCTTCCCTAGCTCTTGGGACTCCAGAATCTGGCCAATCAAAGAAGCCAGAAGCCTAAATAAGATATCAACTGAATCTCTACTAGGCAAATTAAAATCCTATGAGCAGCTAATCAAATCAAGAGAGGCAGCAGAATAGAAGGCAACAACTACAGTGAGAAATGATCACAATATAGCCTTCAAAGCATCTGAAGAAAGTGAGACATCAACATCAAACGAAGAATTGATGAGCCTCTTTGCAAAAAGATTCTATAAGATGGCTAGGAAGGATTTCAGAAGGAAATCATCCAGGCAGGATGATAAGCCCAATTATGACAAGACACCAACCAAGGAGGTTGTGTGCTTTGGTCGTAGAAAGCCTGGACATTACATCTCAAAATGTCCAGAAAACCAGAAGAAGGACAAGTGTAGAGAAAAGGACTCCAGGAGAAGACACAGCAGCAGACCCTCTTCCAGCAAATATAAAAAGAAAGACAAGGGCTTTGTTGCTGAGACATGGAGTGATATAGAAGAAGAAACATCCTCTTCCAGTTCAAGTGAAGAAGAGGAAGAAGCAAGATCCAACGAGGTATGCCTAATGGCAATTGATGCCTCCAGGAGCAATTCTGGATCAGAAGGAGGATCTGAAGATGAAGCAGCCTCAGAGTCAGAGACAGATCAGGTTCTTTCTAGTTTTGATTTTAATTCTGATTTATTTAAAACTGAATTCAAAACGGTATGCTTAGACTTAATCAATTCCAAAAAAGAAATAAAAACTCTTAGAGAAACACTAGGAAGTCTTGAGTTTGTTAACTCAGAAAACATTAAATTAACAGATCAACTAACTCTAGCAAATGAACAAATAATTAAATTAAAATCTGAATTATGTGAGCCCAAACAAGTTGAGCAATCTCTCAATGGGAGAAGCCTCAAGCTGATGGACATTACAAGCACAGTGAATGCCAGATTAAATGACAAGCTGCCAAGGGAAAGGAAAAGATTATAGACAAAACAATGTCAAAAAGCAATCCAAGACCCATAGATAAGAGAAACAGAAATCCGAAAATAGTTAATAACAACAAGGTTTAGCAGCATTCGTTGAACTCAGATCGACAAAATGTGGCCAGTTCGTCGAACCCAGATCGACGAACGCTGAACGCAAACTTTAGTAATAACAATTCGTCTAACTGCGATCAACGAACTTGGTATGGTTCGTCGAGCAGAGGTCGACGAACTTGGGGCGCAGAAAATGACTATTGTCATTCTCTGAGCAGAGATTGACGATCTCAACCCTATTCGTCGAACTCTGGTCGACGAACTTACAAAAATTCATCGAACCCAGAAGGACCAAACTTAAACTATTTCTCTTACCGAAACTCTAAACCAACTAAGAAGTCATTCAATCCAGTAGCTTATTGGGTTATTCCAACTAGGAGATATTACCCCTTAGGTTATAAATATCAACCTGTATTATCAGTTTTATCCAGTTTCTCTTTTCAACCAAATAAAGGACCCAAGGTAACCTGGGTCAAGAACAATTGAGTTTTGTTTTTTATTACAGGTACAGGTGAAGAGCTGTCCAAGGGTGAGTCAGACCTGGTACTTGGACAATGGTTGCTCCAAGCATATGACAGGCAGCAAGGGCAATCTATCCAATTACAAGCCCAAGCTAGGACCACTGGTGATTTTTAGAGATTCAAATAGTGGTCAATCAAAGGATATGAGACAGTAAAGATTGGATCAGTTACCTTAAAGAGAGTAACATATGTAAGAGGACTTAAACATAACCTAATATCCATAAGTCAATTATGTGATGAAGGTTATCAGGTACACTTTAACTCTACCTCTTGCTCTATTATTAATAATGAAAACCAAACTGTCTTAATTGGACTTAGACAAGCCAACATATATCTAGTAGATTTTATTTCTGCCAAAACTAATGTTTGCTTACTCAATATCACTAGTAACCAAAATGAGTTATGACATAAAAGATTAGGGCATGTAAATCTTAAGAATATATCTAGGTTATCTAAAGACAACCTTTTTAGAGGTTTACCTTCTGGCCCCTACAAGAAGGAAAGCATATGCATGGCTTGTCAATTAGGCAAGCAAACCAAAACTAGTTTCAAATCCATTAATAAAAGTGATTCACCTAGAATTCTGTATTTGATTCATGTGGATCTATTTGGACACATTGCAGTACAGAGCCTAGGAGGGAAGTCTTATACTTTAGTGATTGTTGATGACTTCTCTAGATTCAGTTGGGTAGCCTTTCTGAGAGCTAAGTTAGATATATTCAAGGTTCTTACAGATTTTCTCAGGACCATACAGATTGAGTTCTCTACTCATGTTGCATTAATCAGAAGTGATCATGGCACATAGTTTGAGTCTCTTCTTATGCATGAGTTCTGTGAGAAGGAAGGTATCATGCAGTGCTTCTCAGCTCCTAGAACTCCCCAACAAAATGGGGTTGCTGAAAGGAAAAATAGGACACTCATTGAATCTGCAGGCACATTGTTGGCAGATGCTTACATGCCTCTATCCTTTTGGGCAGAAGCTGTAAATATTGCTAACTATGTCCTAAATAGAATTCTTATACATAAGCTGAAAAATAAGACCACCTATGAATTACTTAAAGGGAAGAAACCTAAAATCACATACTTTAAAGTTTTTGGTTGTATATGTTACATTCACACAAATAACAAGAGATACATTAGAAAGTTTGAGACTAAGGCTGAAGAAGGGATTTTTCTAGGATACTCCCAAGTAAGCAAGACCTATAGGGTTTTTAATAAATCCACCCTTAAAATTGAAGAGTCTGTTCATATATCCTTTGATGAAGCTAACATGTCTTATAAGGAGAAAGAGATTTCTACCAATAGATTTTTGCAGGTTCCACAACTGTGTGAGTCTATGGATGGAGTAAACCTTACCCAAGTGGTATCAACCCATCCTACTCCGCAGGTTGCTGAAGATAGTGAAGAAGAAATTCAAGAGGAAGTGGCTGAGCTTCCCTCAACAGCTAGTACCATTCCCCAAGAGTAATTAATTACAGAAGCTGTTGTTCAACAAACTCCACCAACTGATCTTGTCACACTTAGAGATCACCCCAGATCTCAAAGTATTGGAGACATCTCAGCAGGTGTACAGACAAGGCATCAACTCAACAAAGACTTGATGCATGCCTGTTTTCTCTCTCAAATTGAACCTCTCACCATCCATGAAGCAGAGCAAGATCCCCACTAGATCATTGCAATGCAAGAGGAACTAAATCAGTTTGAGAGATATAGAGTTTGGGATTTGGTTCCAAGACCCCATAATTACCCAGTTATTGGAACCAAATGGGTATACAGGAACAAGTTGGATGCTCAAGGGAACATAGTGAGAAACAAGGCTAGGCTTGTTGCTCAAGGCTACATGCAAGAGGAAGGAATTGATTATGACCAAAACATTGCCCCTGTTGCAAGGTTAGAGGCCATTAGGATATTCCTTTCCTATGAAGCTTACAGGAGATTCAAAGTGTTCCAAATGGATGTCAAGAGTGCATTCTTGAATGGAGTGCTTCAAGAAGTGGTTTATGTAAAACAACCTCCAGGTTTTATCTCTCTAAATCAACCCACTTTTGTATTTAAATTGCATAAAGCTCTCTATAGTTTAAAGCAAGCTCCAAGAGCTTGGTATGAGACCTTAACAAGCTTTATTTTAGAGCATAAATTTACAAGAGGAACCATAGATAAAACTCTTTTCACTAGATATCATAAGGACCAAATTTTGTTAGTACAAATATATGTGGATGACATCGTCTTTGGGTCTACTGATCCTAAATTGTGCAAGAGGTTTGCTGACCTCAGGCATTCCAAATTTGAGATGAGTAGCATGAGTGAGCTTTCCTACTTTCTTGGTCTCCAAGTGAAGCAGCTCCCTGATGTTATATTCCTCTCGCAAGCTAAGTATGCTAACGAGCTTATCAAAAAGTTTGGGATGGGTGATGCTTCAGGAATTAAAACACCTATGGCTATCAATGCTGTTGTGGATTCTGATGCAGCAGGGAAACCTGTAGATTAGAAGAATTATAGGGCAATTGTTCGATCCCTATTATACCTAACAGCTAGCAGACCTGATATAATATTTGTCACATGCCTTTGTGCTAGGTTCCAAGTGAACCGTAAAGAATCTCACCTTATTTTTTAAAAAAGGATTTTGAGATATATAAAGATTTGTCCTAATCTAGGACTCTGATATCCTGCAGAGTCAGAGATTGAGTTAACTAGATACTCAGATGCTGACTATGCTGGATGTAGAGTGAACAAGAAGAGTACCTCTAGAACTTGCCAGTTCCTGGGTATGAGACTTGTCTCCTGGTTTTGTAAAAAGCAGACATCTGTGTCTACATTAACTGCAGAAGCAGAATACATGGCTGCTGGCAGCTGCTGTTCACAAATGTTATGGATACAAATTCAACTCCAAGACTATGGTGTCAACTTAAATAATTCAACATTATTTTGTGATAATAATAGTGTTATTGCTATAGTACAAAATTCAGTTCACCATTCTAGGACTAAGCATATTGAAATAAGACATTATTTCATTAAAGATAATATAGACAAAAAGAAAATTAACTTAATCCATATTCCTACTAATCTAAAGAGAGCAGACATTTTCACCAAGCCCTTGGATGAGAAAACTCATCTGTTCTTTATAAATCAACTGGGAATGATTAATGGAGAAGAGTTAACTTAGTTTCTGTCTGCATTCGACGAATTTTCCAGAGTTCGTCGAACGGAGTTCGACGAATTAAGGAAAGTTTGAGAGATTCTCGTCGAACGGAGATCGACGAATTCTCTATGTGGAAATAATTTTCGTCGACCGGAGATCGACAAACTATGCTTCAGAAGATATTTTGTCGAACGGAGTTCGACGAACTGTTTTCGATTCTTCTGGATGAGATCGACGAATTATCTGTCTATAATTTATTTCATCGAGCTCAGTTCGAAGAATTGTTTCTTTTTCGTGGAACGGAGATTGTCGATTCATATTCTGAAAATCTTATATCTAGGTTTTCTTCAACCTCCGTCTCGCGCTTTTAGTTCTTTTGCTCTTGATCGATGTTTTCTCTGTATCTTTCTTGCAGGTCATCAATGGCGATTCCAGCAAGCACCTTAGCCGCAATGAAATTTGATACTGGTTTTGATATGGATTTCGATTCTTTCCAACATTCTGACCCCATATTTCTCTATATCTTGGAACTGCTAGAAGAACTTCATCTCAAGGATTTCATGATCAGACGAATTAAACTGCACGCTACTGAAATCAGAGAATGGGTGTACACATCTACTGTTTCTGAGGAAGATGTTCTGACAAGCAATATCGGGAGTCATGCTGTTTCATTATCTCCCGCAATTCTTTCAGAGTTTTTTGGATTAGTAAATGGAGAAGATGACATGGAAATGGATTCTGAAGAATTTATTGATATGCTGAAGTTAATGGGGTTTTCTGGAAGCAACCCTAACAAGTTGTTGAAGAAACAACTGTCTGTCGCGTACCAGTTCTTGGCAGACATTGTCGGAAAAGTGCTGATGGGCAAGCACTCAGCGCACGATTACATTACCAGACATCAATTTCTTATCATGTGCACCGTGGTGAATAAACGTTCTGTTAATTGGAGTAAGATTTTCTTTTAGTTGATAAAGAAGAAGAATAGCAAGAAATAGGTCTATTTTGGAAGAATCCTGGTGATCTTCCTCCAGGAAAATGCTGGTGAACTAATGGTCTCCCCGACCATCTTCATCAATGCTAGCAAGCACCTCACATGCGCTCTGTTTGGCAGATGGGAGAGGACGATCTCCAAGCCATCCAAGGCTTCCTCCTCCACCATCCCAACTTCTGAGAGCACCAGGGCTGTAAAGGCCACTCCCCTCACTGCAGAAGAGGTCATTCCATCTCCATCATATCTTCCTGCACAACTTCCAGCAAAACAACTCCCTTCCTCTTCCATTCCTTCTTCAACACCTCAATCTCCACAACATACTCATGTGCCTACTCCTCCTCCATCTCCACCACTGGACATCACCAACATTCCAACACCCCCAGCTTCACCTTATGAGACATCTATTCCTACCCCTCCTCAGTCTCCTCTTCCCCCACACTTATCCTCCATTCCATCTAACACCATACCCTCAGACACTACCACACCAGATGTCCTTCCTCCTCTATCCCCTCCATCTGTCCCCTTTCCTTCATCTAATTCTCTACCTTCATCCACTATCTCTCCATCCTTGGAATCCCCAACTGTATCTACACTCTTTTCTCTGCTCACTCCCCTCATAAAATCCCTAATCATAGAGGCTATTACACCTCTTGTGAATTCCATCAATTCTTTATCTTCACAAGTTTCTCTTCTCTCTGCTGCCCCCTCTTCATCCAGGGGTCTGGCTCTAGGTTCTCCTGAACCCATGCAGGGGTAGATGCTCAGTGATGAAGTTGCAGCAGATGCAGATGAAGCAGCAGCAGCAGTCACAACAACAGTTCCTTCTACAGCAGATGCAGATTCAGATACAGATACAGAAAATTTGCCAGAATATAATTCTGAGATGATTGATTTAATTCATTTTATTGATATTGACATGGATATTGTTCACATGGATACTGCTGAAAATGTTGGTGATTTTTCTCTCAATCCCACAGTTAATCTACAAGAGTTACAGCAAGTTTTTGATACTGTACATATGCAGTTTCTTCCAGCAGATTTTACTAAGCCACATTTGGCTATTGTTCCCTATACCTCCCCAATAAGTCCAGCAGTTGCTAAGCAACTCTGTGACAGTTTTGATCCTTCAGTTGTTGCCCCATCATCTACAGTCATTCCAGAAGACATCTTAGTCCCAGTTTTTGTTATGGATGACTCTCCTATGCCTGATTTGGATGAGCTAATACTAGCTGACATTGAAGAGGGAAATAAGGCAGCAGCTGAAAGCTCTGTTCCTATTGTTTCTGTTTCCTGTACAGTCTCCTCCTCTCTTGTTGCTAAAACTCCAGTTTCTGAACATTCTGCCCCTCCTCCAGAAAAGGCTATTATTTTTGATAAAGCTTTAAAAGCTTTGGATGCTCTTTATGATAACCCTCAGGGTTCTGATTCCGAAGATGAAGATGATGATGATGATTCAGATGAAGGTGTTGCCAGTAAGAAAAAGAAAATGTTATCAAAGAAAAGAAAGGCTCCTCCTCCTCCAGCTCCTAAACCTAATCCCACTGCTGACACCCCTTATTACATTCTGCATAATGTTACTCCATATAAGGGAATTCCTGCATGGATGTGGTTGTCAAAGAACCAGTAGAAGGAAAGAAAGAGAAGTAGGAGATATTCCCCTCCTCTAGTTCACAGATACAGGAAGGATCCACCTCCTCCTCCTCCTCCACCAGCTGGTGCCAGTGGATCTAGCTCACAGAGATCTGCCCCCATACAAACATATCAGAGACAGTTAGGGAGATCATCTGGAAGCAGCCAGCAGAGGCAAACATCCTCAGGTAATCAATAACAACAGCATCAGTAGCAACAACAACATACATCTGAAGTACAAAAAGCTGACAATCCAAAAAGGCCATACTCTCCTCCAACTCCATTTGAAGAACCTGAAACTGCCAATACTGCAAGAATGGCTAGATACCAGGAATTAATTGGACTATCCTTGATCAATAAAGCCAAGGATGAAGGAAAAGGCACATTAGGATTCACAACAATGTCTAAGTACAGAAAAGAAGAGTTGAAAGGGTTTGATAAAGGCAATAAACTATTTAATGTTGATGACTATATGAAGCTCCATCCAGAAGCAGTTGTCCCCAGAGCTACATCATTGAATATTATTGGGGCAGCTGATATGACTATGACAAAGGATTAGGCTTCAGATCCCAAGAGAGAAATCATCTTCAAAAAGCCAGGAGAGCAGACAACATAAGACAGGTCCAAGCAGAAAAAGCAAAAGAAGTAATCCTTTTTGTTTCAGTCTCTTTCTGCATTAGTTTTCAAACTATGCTATTTATTTAAACAAAGCTGTGTATATATATATATCTACTGCATGTGTTGGTAATTCTCTGCCAGATATATTTCTTTTCCTGCTTTGTTTTTCTGTTTGTTTATGTTTTGACTCTGTTAGTGACCTCACCCAAATAGGGGGAGATTGCTGGATCCCTAGTTGATTTGGGCTAGGTTCACTAGCTTAGGATATAACCCATCATGTATAGCCCGGGTCAAGTTTGTGTTCTAGAGTCTAGGCCAAGTCCTTATGTTCAACATCAGATGGACCAGCTATCAACAAGACCATCAGAGACTCCATACTTAGAAGATTTCCAGACTAAGTAAAGTGAGTTTGACATTCGTCGAACTCAGCTCGGTGAAAGGTGTTCTGTGCTCGATGATCGTGAGACAATTCTTAGTGGTGAGCTCGACAATCCTTGTTCTCTGTTCGACGAATGTTGAGGTTCTACATCAAGCTAAAGTCAGGACAACTTCAGAATTTTTCTAAGTCCAACTTCAAACTTTGGTTGACGAAATAGATTCTGAGCTCGACAAAGTTGGACCTCAAGTTCTCAACTTCTCAAGTCGACGAAGTCAACTTCTTAGATCGATGAATGCAGTACTCTACTCGACGAATGAAGATTGTCAGTTCGATGAAGGTTGTAGCAGTATTGACTTGAAGACTATTTCTATTGTCTGGTCGACGAACTCTCTCAAGCTCTGCTCGACGAACTTAAGCTCAGCTCGACGAACTCAAGCTCAGCTCGATGAACTCAAACTCAGCTCTACGAATTGTGTTCTTCGGTCGACGATTCCAGACTAGGTCTTCTTCAGTTTTCCTGTCCCGTTTCTTAGCGATGATTCCAGAGTTATTAATGCCAGATCTTCTCGGAATGTTACCGTTAGAACGCGCAATGACTATGGATTATTTCATGCCGTTTTTCCATGGGACGGTTGGTGAAATCATTGATTGCCGCTTCCTTCCAAGGCCGACTATAATTACTGCTCAAACATTCAAATTTTGAATGTTCCTCAGTCAGTCAAGTGACAGAAAAGAAAAGACTTAATCAGTAAGAGAGACAAGAAGCAATGCAAATAATCAGACAGACACACTCAGATTGCACAGAAGAACAATCTTACACAAAATCTAAAATTCTACTGCAATTAGCTTGGCCAGAGAACAACTTCATCAAGAAGAAGAACATTAAAATACTATCAAGAGTCTTCTTCCTTCAACTCTACAGGACAACTTCAAATGACAACAAATATCAATCTGTCAAAGAAGTTCCTAAAGCAAATTTCTGGTCCAAGCATTCTAGGTCTTTGAAGACCTATCACCCTGAAGCAGTGCACCAGTTTTCCTGATACATTCAAGATCTCAGGGGGAGCAAATCTGCTAACATCAATCCACAGTCTTCTCAGTTGTATTGAGAAAGAGAAGACACCATCACCTCTTTTCCAACTCCTGTACAGTGTTTTAATTCCCTTCAAAATTATTCTGGTTGCAAGTCTCCTTCCAAAAGACTTGAGATTTTGGTTTTTGAGCACCTGAACAAAAGCTCATTGGTGTTAGGCACCTGATCAAAAACCTGATTGGATTCCTACCAGGGTGGTAGAAGAGTGGATGTACCCAGGTTGGGGAACCACTATAAATTTTCTTGTGTTGTCTGGTTGCCCTTTATTTTTGTTTTGGTTGTATTGTTCTGTGATTAATAGGTTGCTATGCTTAGTTTATTTTATTTGCTGACTTTTTCACTTAGGAATACAACAAAAGTTGTAGAACGTTTTGTAGTGAGCACAATACTCTATTCACCCCCCCCCCCCCTCTAGAGTATTTCAGATCTAACCTGCACTTTCAGACCAAACAAGTCCATATGCAATAGATGGAGACATCTATTAGAGTCTTTTCCAATAACGCTTTTAAAGGTAGCCCTTGTTTGCTTACCTTTTACGCACGCATGACAAGGTCTATCTTTGACGCACTTGACATTTGGGGCATCACGTACTAAGTTCATCGAAAATAATTTATTAATAGTTTTGAAATTAATATGTGCTAGTATCTTGTGCCATTGGTCACCAAGAGACGCACTATCTTTTGCTAAAAGGCACACTGGTGTAGAGGAATCTATACAAATGAAATTTAAATAGAAAATATTCCTGCTTCGAGTGTCGGATAGAATCATTTCCATATTGTCAACGGATTTTTTCAAGCACTTATCAGCATAGAATTCAACTATAAATCCTTTATCGCAGAGTTAGTTTATGCTTATGAGATTGTGTTCCAATCCTTCGACATAAGCCACATCCGAGAAGGATACATTGCTGTTAGTGATCATATCATAGCCTCTAGTAATTCCACGGTCTGAACCTCCAAAGATGACCTTTGGTCCATTCACGACTGGAGTAAAGTTCTGAATGAGGCTTCTAGTCCCGGTCATATGTCGAGAGCAATCGCTGTCCAAATACCAGATTGGCGTTTTGTTGGCCTTTGGACATACATGCAATCATAATCAATTTGTCTTAGGAACCCAAACACATTTGGGTCCTTGGTCTCGGGTTAGAGTACTCCCCATACGAGTGTTAGCATTATGAGCGGTCTTTCTCATATTGCTGACATGGGGAGTTGCATCGTTTCTGGGATTGAACCAGCAATCAATGGCGAAATGACCAACCTTACCACAACACCAACAGTCAAATCTATTGTACCTTTGTATCATAATCTCCTGCTTGACCTTTTGGAATTGTGGTCTAGCAGGTGCAGCATTCTTGGAGGAACATGCCTCATGATGATGGCAATCACATGACTTCTTCTCTGTTATAGGCTTTTCTACAACAGGCTTTGTCTTTGGTGCCTTCTAGAAGTTATGCCCATGATTGAAGGGGCCATAGCTCTGAAGAATAACTTCTTCATAAGGTGCCTTAAAGACACTTTCGCTAAAGTTTCTGGGTCGAGTCCATCCTTGATAACGGGACTTTGGCTCTACATAAGTAGGCCTAGCAAAGTGCCCGTAGTATGAGTCAAAATCAAACTCATTTGAAGGAAATATAACCTTCTTGAACGTTGTCTGATCTTGAGGGGCTTCCCCCTTCTCTTTGGCTAAGGCATTTTTGGCGGCCTTATTCTTACGTTGAGCCTTATTTCTCCTAGAGGATTTACTAGGAGCTTCTTCATGGCCTAATCCGGCACCCTTGGCCTTGGCTGAGAATTCAGCAACAAATGGAAGAACTGTCTTGGGCTTCGAGAAACTTTCAACTAGTTTCTTTTCAGCAGCAAGTTGGGCTTTATTTAAGTTTTCTTCGAGGGAGTCGGTCTTTGCGACTTTCTCTCTCAAGATGCCATCTTCGGCCTTTAGAGATTTGATCTTTTTAGCCTGAGTCTTCACGACTCGACGACATTTATCGTAAGCCATGATCAACTCCTTGTACTAGGCCATTAGTTCTGACTCATCGTCAGAGGAGCTATCCTCACAATCATGTTCAAAGACTTCAATGTACAACCCCATATTCGGTGAGTTAGACCAGGAGGCACCAACAGTCACAATTAGGCTAGCCAGAGGAGTTCTCGCCCTAAAGAAGATCTCACCCAAGTAGGCGGGAACGCTTGCGCTAGAGCCAAGCTCCCTCGCCTACAAAGCTCCCCACGCTCGACGATCGTCGAACCCAGATCATCGAGTGCAGCCAAATCGTCGAATCCAGATCGTCGAACGCAGCCAACGCGGGAACGCTTGCGCTTGCGCCAAGATCCAATCTCAAAGGAGCTCTCGCCTATAAGTAGGCGAGAACGCTTGCGCCGGGCTCTAGACAGAAGACTCTCGGCCTAGAGCTCTCGCCGAGTGGGGCCCAGGGCCTTGGGTAAAATGACCTAATTGCCCTCAAGCGAAATTACCCATATACCCTCAGGATAAACAACGGGATTTGGCTATTGGCAGATCAAACAAGGGCATTTCAGTAATCTCAGGTCAGCAAATGTTATAAATAGACCCATAAGGGCTCCTTAGAAAGCAGGGACTTTCATTATCTTCCAACTTTCAGTGCTTTCTAAGGAGCTCCTAGCCCATCTTTTGGCTTTGGAGGGGAAGCTCTCAGAGATCTTCCGGGTGTGAGGTGGGACCTCCCTGCTGAGGATTTGGGTCAGTCCAGTGACCTTTGAATCTGATCGAGGGTTGAGGCTTGAGAGAAGTAGGTGTCGGCTGCACACCTATTATGAACTCCCGTTGAGGTCATTTTTGGCTTCAACAGTTCTGGTGCGGTGAGCGTGGGAAGTAGCAGATACAAGAAAGCCTTAAGTTTTGCCCCATGGCTGGAGGTGAAGGTGAAGGGTCTGGTTCTGGAGGCTCCCCCACCCGGGGAGAGGAAGCGACGAGGAAGATACTGCAAGACTACAGGCGAGAAGTCCTGCAAACCATTATCTTGGCCTTCTCGGCCCGAAGAGAGTGGGCCACTCCTCAGGTTCCGATTGAGGAGGTCCCGCACTTGGGCGAGAACGCCCCTGGACAGCGCCCGGGGAAGGAGGTCCCAGCGGAGGCTGGTGAGAGGGACGTGGCCGCGCGGGAGCTCTTCCCAGGCCAGCTCCCGGGCAAGGAGGCTTTGACCGATTTGGGCGAGAGGGAGGCAGCAGTGCGACAACTCTTCCCCGGGCACGGTCTCACGGATCGGGCCAGCCAGCCGAGGCCGCTGGACGTGCCATCTCGCCAGGCGGGAGGTGAGATCCCTTTCAGCGAGCTCATCATCTCAGCTCTGGTACCGGAGGGGTTCCGGGAGCCTGACATGTCCAACTACTCGGGGAAAGATGACAATGTACAACACGTGCAGTGGTTCGAAGATGTCGTTTTGATAAGGCAGATGACGGATACGTTCATGTGCCGGCTATTTGCCATCATGTTAAAGGAGAAGGCTCGGGACTGGTTCCACCAGTTGCCAACAAGGTCTATCTACTGCTTTGAAGATCTACAGAGAAGTTTCCTGTTGAGGTTCTCAACATCGAAGAAGAGGAAGAAGGAGGCGGAGTGCCTGTTTGCGGTGAGGCAGAAGCCGGATGAGACACTGGGTCACTATGTCGATCGTTATCAGGAAGAGATCCTCCTGGTCCAGGAGGTCCCAGGGTACGCGTTGATGCTCGTATTTGAAGAGAGTGCCCCCTCTCCTTTGAGGATCTCAAGGAGAGGGCGAAAAAGGAGATAGACTTCGAGAGATCAAACCCAGCATTCGCCAGGAAGTTGGCCAGGCTGGCGGAGGATGATGTGAAGGAACCTGGAGCAGGAAGGCAGAGGGCACCGAGGGAGCAGAAAGAAGAAAGGAGGAGGGAAGAGCCCCATAGGCAGGGGCAGCAGCAAGGATGGGGGGCCCGGTAGCCAAACAATAGGTTGGGTTGGAGGCCCCAGGAGGGTCATCGCCAGTGCCAAGGAGGAGGCTACCAGGGGAGAGATAATCTACGGGAACCCAGGAGGTTCGACCAACCGGCATGGAGGCAGGATCCAAGTGGTTGAGTCCTGCCGCCGCAAGAGGCCATGGAGGTAGGCAGAGGAAGAGGACCGAGGAGAGGAGTTCGAGGAGCTGGGAGAAGAGGAGGAGGAGAAGGAAGAAGGGGTAGGGTGGCGTTGCTCTTTTGTGACTTCCACCAGGAGGAAGGTCACGCAACGGCCACCTGCCCGGAGTTCTTAGAAATGAGGGAAGCAAGAGGAGCAGGGACGCAGGATCCTACGGTGAGGATCGTAGAAGTACAATAGGGGGAGATGGAAGATAGATGTGAAGATCGGGTAGACATGGGGACCCGTGGAGGAATCATGGTGATTCCAAGAGGAATGGAGATTGAGGCAACCTGCAAGGGGAGCCTGCAAACCATGTATCGAAGGGGGGTCACCTCTACCTCCCAGGCTCCCCCACCGGAATAAAATATCACCTTATCGTCAGCGGACATGCCGGACTACGAAGATCCATTCTGTGACGCCCTGGTAATCCAGACGGCGGTAGAGAACTTTACGGTCTCAAGGATACTGGTGGATAATGGGAGCTCGGTAAATGTTATCTTCAAGAAGGCCTTCGATGAGGTGAGGGTCGAAGGGAAGAGGATTTTGGATTCGGATGGACCGCTGTTCGGGTTCTCCAAAGAGAGGAAGGAAGTGGAAGGGGGAGTAGGGCTCCACGTGAAGTTGGGGGGTGTGTCACGGAACTACAAGTTCGTGATCATGGACTCCCCAAGCAGCTATAACGCCATCTTTGGGAGCCCCCTCATCAGCGCCTTTCGCTGTGTCCCCTCCTCGTTTCATCAGTGCCTTAAGTTCAACAATGGAGGGGTGCAAGTCAGGATCAGAGGGGACCCGAAGGTGGAAAGACAATGTTACGTTATGGCAGTCAACACCATATCCTGGATGGCAGAGGCAGAGAAGTTGGAGATGGAGATGGAGGCACATGGAGGGGTTGTCAGGGAAGAGGAGATGAGCCTAGAGGAGGCGAGCGAGGTAGCTGAAGAGGAAGTTGGAGGAGAGGAGATTGTGGAGCAGCAGGGAGGAGAAGTGCAGGAGGTCCAGGGGGACGAGGAGCAGGAGAGCCCGGGAGGGGCGATGTAGGTAGAAGAGCAAGAAGCAGGAGGAGCTGAGGAAGAGGCCCAGAGGGGCGTGGAAGTCGAGCAACAACAGGAGGGGCCGGGGGAGGCAATGGAGATCGAAGAGGAGGTAGGAAGGGAAGAGCTGGAGCTGGAGGAAGAAGCAAGGGTCGGCTGGGAGCAGTCGCGGCTAGAACCGGCCGAAGAAGTGGTGGAGATGGAGGTCTTCACCAGCGCAGGGCAGGTACGGAGGGTGCGGGTCAGCGGGGGCTTGAGTCCCGAGGCCTGGGAGCGAGTGTGGGCCTGCATTCAAAGAAACATCGATATCTTCTCTTGGAGCGCGGCAGACATGCCGGGCATCGACACGGATGTGGTCTGCAATCTCCTGAACCTGGACCCCCGCACTCGCCCCATACGCCAAAAAATGAGAGCCATCGCCACCAAGGTGGAGGAGCTCATCCGCGAAAAGGTTAGGAAGCTCCTGAAGGCCGGCTTCATCTCAGAGATCTAGTATTCAGGATGGATCTCCAATGTGGTAATGGTTAAAAAAAGGGTGGAAAATGGAGAATGTGTATCGACTTTTCTTTGTTAAATAAATCATGCCCTAAGGATTGCTACCCCCTGCCTCGTATCGACGTGCTGGATGATTCAGCTGTCAGTTTTTCTATCATGAGCTTTTTGGATGCTTTTTCAGGTTATCACCAGATCCGGATGCACCCTCCCAATGTCAAGGATGTTTCCGTCATCACGAGGGAGCGGTGCTTCAGTTACAAAATGATGCCCTTTGCGTTGAAAAATGCATGAGCTACCTACCAATGCATGATGGATCGGGTCTTCCGAGATCAGAGGGGCAGAAACTTGGAGGTCTATGTCGACGACCTAATGATCAAGAGCAAGTGAGTGGATTCACACCTAAAAGATCTAGAGGAGACGTTTTCCACCCTGAGGAGGTTTAAGATGAGGCTGAACCCCTTGAAGTGTGTCTTCGGGGCCAGCTGCGGGAAGTTCCTCGGGCATCTCTTAACTCCGGCAGGGGTGGAGCCTATCCCGGACAAGGTAATGGCCATCCTAGATTCAGAATCACCTCGCGATGCCAAGGAGGTCCAACGTTTGTCAGGCAGGCTGGCAGGGTTGAGCATGTTCCTCTCCAGGTCAGGGGACAAGTGTTCTTCATTCTTCAAGGTGCTGAGAGGGAATCAAAGGTTTGAGTGGACCGCCGAGTGCGAAGAAGCCTTCCAAGGGCTGAAGAGACAGCTCTCTCAGGCTTCTTTGCTTCAGAGCCCAAAAGAAGGGGAGGACCTGACCTTGTGCCTTGGAGTAGGAGCGAAGGCGGTGAGCTCTGTCCTTGTAAGAGTAGAAGGAAATAAGCAACTGCCCATCTACTACGTCAGCCGGATATTGAAGAAAGCAGAGCTCCGCTACCCCATCCTTGAAAAGTTAGCTTATGCCTTGGTCATCTCTGCAAGGAAACTCCGACCGTACTTTCAAGCACATTCGATTAGGGTGGTGACCGACCATCCTCTTCGCAAGATTTTCGAAGGAGTAGAGTACTCGGGGAGACTTGCTAAGTGGTCTATTGAGCTAAGAGAGTTCGACATCTCTTTCGTTCCAAGACTCTCCATCAAGGCGCAGGCGGTGGCACACTTCCTGGCAGATTATGTTGTTAAAGTCGAGGAGGGAGAGCAACAGCCACAGGAAGCGTGGAAGATGATGGTCGATGGGGCCTCGGGAAAGTATTCCCTCGGGGGAGGAGTGGTCCTGGTCAGCTACCAGGGAGTCGCGATATAACAGGAGGTGGCTTACCATTTTCCAGTAACCAACAACCAAGCGGAGTATGAGGTCGTGATCGCCGGCCTTCGCCTGGAAAAGGAGCTTGAGATTCAGGATGTGGAGGCCTTCACTGATTCAAATGTAGTAGCGTCGCAGATCCGGGGAGAGTTTGAGGCTCGGGAGCCTACCCTCATGAAATACCTCTCCAAGGTAAGGGCGATCATCGGAGGGTTCATGTCATTCTCTATCGAACATGTTTCGAGGGAAGAAAGTATAGCTGCCGACTGATTGGCTAAGTTTGGACCTCGGGGAGGTGGGACCCTGACGGAGCTATTTCGACCAGCTATAGAGAAAGGAGAGTTGATGGTGGTGGATCGACGACCCTCGTGGGTGGATCCATTGGTTACCTTCCTAACCACCGGTGAACTTCCAGAGGAGACCAAGGACGGGAAAAGCTTCAGGCGCAAGGCAGCTCACTACCTGATGATAGAAGGGGGCCTGCATCGTAAGATGTTGTCAGGGCTCCTAGCTAGATGTGTGACCGAAGAGGAGATCCCAAGGATCTTGGGAGAGGTACACTCGGGCGAGTGCGGCAGTCATTCTGGAGGGATGATGTTGGAGGCAAGGGTGGTCAGACAGGGGTACTTCTAGCCCACCCTAAGGAACGATACCGAGGAGTTGGCAAGGACGTGTCGGAATGCCAGCGCTGCGTCCCCCTTCAGCTCTTGGCAGCTCAAAGGCTCTGAAGCATCACGATACCGTGGTCGTTCGCCATCTTTGGGAAGGATTTAGTTGGGCCATTTCCTCCGGCAAGTGGGCAGAGGAGGTTCCTCTTGGTCATGGTCGATTACTTTTCAAAGTGGCTGGAGGTTATGGCCTTGGCCAAGGTCACCTCGCAAGTCATAAGGAACTTCATCTGGGGGAGATCATATGAAGACACGGACTGCCTCAAGCGATAATGACAGATAACGGTCCCCAGTTTGCCAGTGATGAGTTCATCAGATTCTGCACCCAGCTGGGGATAGATCTCAGATTTGCCTCTCTCCACCTCCCCTGGAGCAACGTCTAGGTGGAAGCGGAAAACAAAATTATTGTGAACCTACTAAAGAAAAAAGTGGAGAACTTGAGAGGAAATTGGGTGGAGCATCTCACCTCGGTCCTGTGGGCCTGCAAACGACCCAAAACGCGACCACCGGTGAGACCCCCTTTAAGCTTTCTCATGGGTGTGAGGTGGTCCTACCAGTGGAATTCGAGGTTCGGTCCCCGCGGGTGACAGCCACGGGGGAAGGAGATGAGACTTGGAGGTTGGAGAATGAGGAAGGGTTACGCCTCTCGCTAGAAATGGCGGAAGAGATGCGGGACATGGCATCCATCAAGCAAGAGGAGATCAAGCGGCGGATGGCCAAGTATTTCGATAAGCATGTCAGAGTCAAGTAGTTCGTCGAAGGAGATCTGGTGCTGAGGAAGGTTGACGCGGCGGGAAGGCAGGCTCCCGTGGGCAAGCTCAGCCCGAACTGGGAGGGACCTTACATAGTGAAGGAAGTCCTCGGAACAGGAGGTTACTACCTCCAGGACGTGGAGTGGAGAGCCTTAAGCCACACCTAGAGCGGCGATGACCTAAAATGCTTCTACCCGTGAGAATGGGGAATATGTAATTATGTATTCAAAATCAAGCTTGTTATACTACATAAATTGACTTATTTTTCCCTTGCCTATTGAGAAATTTATATGATAGGATGTACTTATGTGTTTTGAAACACCCCGAGCTCGGCTCGACCCCAGGTAGACCCGCTGCGCAGGTTATCATCTTGCTGGCAGTTCCGAAGGATCGCCTGTGGGGGATAGGTTTGGTTTGAGAACTTCATCGGCATGCCGAGCTCGGCTCGGCCCCAGGTAGACTCGCTGCACAGGCTCTCATCTAGCTGGCAGGTTCGAAGGCTCTCCTGTGGGGGATAGGTTTGGTTTGAGAACTTCATCGGCACCCCGAGCTCGGCTCGGCCCCAGGTAGACCCGCTGCGCAGGCTCTCATCTAGCTGGCAGGTCCGAAGGCTCGCATGTGGGGGATAGGTTTGGTTTGAGGAAACTTCATCGGCACCCCGAGCTCGGCTCAACCCCAGGTAGACCCACTGCGCAGGCTCTCATCTAGCTGGCATGTCTGAAAGCTCGCCTGTGGGGGATAGGTTTGTTTTGAGAACTTCATCGACACCCCGAGCTCAGCTCGGCCCCAGGTAGACCCGCTGCACAGGCTCTCATCTAGCTGGCAGGTCTGAAGGCTCACCCGTGGGGGATAGGTTTGGTTTGAGGAAACTTCATCGGCACCCCGACCCCAGGTAGGCCCGCTGCGTAGGCTTTCATCTAGCTGGCAGGTTCGAAGGCTCGCCTATGGGGGATAGGTTTGGTTTGAAGAAACTTCATCGGCACCCGGAGCTCGGCTCGACCCCAGGTGGACCTGCTGCGCAGGCTCTCATCTAGCTGCCAGGTCCGAATGCTCGCCTCTGGGGGATAGGTTTGGTTTGAGGAAACTTCATCGGCACCCAGAGCTCGGCTCGACCCTAAGTAGACCTGCTGCGCAGGCTTTCATCTAGCTGGCAGGTCCAAAGGTTCGTGTGTGGGGGACAGGTTTGGTTTGAGGAAACTTCATCGGCACGCCGACCTCAGCTCGGCCCCAGGTAGACCCGTTGCACAGGTTCTCATCTAGCTGGCAGGTCCGAAGGCTCGCCTATGGGGGATAGGTTTGGTTTGAGGAAACTTCATCAGCACCCCGAGCTCGGTTCGGCCCCAGGTAGACCCGCTGCGCAGGCTCTCATCTTGCTGACACGTCCGAAGGCTCGCCTGTGTGGGATAGGTTTGGTTTGAGAACTTCATCAGCACCCCAAGCTCGGCTCGGCCCCAGGTAGACCCGCTGCGCATGCTCTCATCTAGCTGGCAGGTCCAAAGGCTCGGCTGCGGGGGATAGGTTTAGTTTGAGGAAACTTCATCGGCACCCCGAGCTCGGCTCGGCCCCAGGTAGACCCGCTGCGCAGGCTCTCATCTAGCTGTCACGTCTGAAGGCTCGCCTGTGGGGGATAGGATTGGTTTGAGAACATCATCGGCACCCCGAGCTCGGCTCGACCCCAGGTATACCCGCTGCGAATGCTCTCATCTAGCTGACAGGTCCGAAGGCTCGCCTGTGGGGGATAGGTTTTGTTTGAGGAAACTTTATCGGCACCCCTAGCTCGGCTCAGCCCCAGCTAGACACACTGCGCAGGCTTTCATCTAGCTGCCAGGTCGGAAGGCTTGCCAGTGGGGATAGTTTGGTTTGAGGAAACGTCATCGGCACCCTGAGCTCGTCTCAGCCCCAGGTAGACACGCTGCGTAGGCTCTCATCTAGCTGGCAGGTCCAAAGGCTCGCCTGTGGGGGATAAGTTTGGTTTGAGGAAGTGTCATCGACACCCCGAGCTCGGCTCTGCCCCAGGTAGACCTGCTGCGCAGGATGTCATTTATCTGACAGGTCCGAAGGCTCGCCTGTGGGGGATAGGTTTGGTTTGAGAACTTCATCGGCAACCCGAGCTCAGCTCGGCCACAGGTACACCCGCTGCGCAGGCTCTCATCTAGCTGTCAGGTCCGAAGGCTCACCTGTGGGGGATAGGTTTGGTTTGAGAACTTCATCGGCACCCCGAGCTCGGCTCGGCCCTAGGTAGACCCCCTGTGTAGGCTCTCATCTAGCTGGCAGGTACGAAGGCTCGCCTATGGGGGATAGGTTTGGTTTGAGGAAACGTCATCGGCACACCGAGCTCGGCTCGGCCCCAGGTAGACCCGCTGCGCAGGCTCTCTTCTAGCTGGCAGGTCTGAAGGCTCGCTTGCGGGGGATAGGTTTGGTTTGTGGAAACGTCATCGGCACCCCGAACTCGGCTCGGCACCAGGTAGACCCACTGCATAGGCTCTCATCTAGCTGGCAGGTCCGAAGGCTCGCCTGTGGGGGATAGGTTTGGTTTGAGAACTTCATCGACACAACGAGCTCGGCTCGGCCCTAGGCAGACCCACTGCGCAGGCTCTCATCTAGCTGGCAGGTCTGAAGGCTCGCCTGGGGTAGGGAAGTTTTTGATACTAGGAGACACTCCGACTTGGATGCTCTGAGCAAGGCAAGAAACCCACCACGGAATGAAAAAGAGGTAAGGCCCCTTCAGGCAGGATAGCCCTCAGCCAAAGGAGATCTCGGCAGGAAAGTCCTCGCCAAAGAGATCTCGCCAAAGGAAGCTCTCGGCGAGAAGACTCCTGATGGTATCTTGGACGGACTGCGAGAGGTGTTGGGCGAAAGCTTCAGACAGTTTGCGCAAGCTAAAGGTGGACGACCTCGTCTAAAAGGGCCCGTGAACAATGTTCCCGACAGACGGTATTCGGCAGAGTGCGGAAGCGAAACATCTAAGCCCTGGGCTCTTTCGGCAGGTTCCCGCCTATCCATCACTAAGAGAGACTACCCTTGGGAGGCCGAGGGCCTCAGCGAAAGCGCTCCTAAGAAGCACTCGGCCATAGCAATTGCATCAAGCACATTCACAATAAGAACAGGACAATGACAACATTTACAATGAAATATTTACAATGTATTTTATATAATTAAAAGTTTAGAGCATCTCGCTCTTTACACTGAGGCGAAAAGAAAAGAGAAAAATGGAGCCCCTCAGGGAGACAAGCTATACCCCTCAGAGCTCCCGTTTGAACTCCCACTGGAGCTCTCTCCTGAGCTCTCCCCGGATGTCTCGCAACCCGCGGGAGGGGATTTCGGGACATCTGAGGGCGGGGTATCAGGCGCGCCCGGGGGCTTCGGGACAAGCTCGAAGATCCAGGGGACGAGCCGTTAAGCGGTAATGATCTTGCCCCTCCCGTCCAGGCATCCGACATATCGCAGCGTCTCCAAGGTCAGCTTGATGGTCGCTTGCGCGTTCTCCTAGAGGAGCTTGTCAATATCATAGATGGAGTAATAGCGGCTCTTCAACCTTTCGTCTAGAGGAGGGGGCGCATTCGCCTCCAGGCGCAGGATCTGGTCCCTCAATAGGACGCTCTCGTATCGCGCCTGGGCCAGCTCCGCACGAAGCGTCGCTGCTTGAGCGGAATCCTGTATAGCGAGAAGTTAGCATGAAAGAAAACGAATGAAGTTGAAATCTACAGTGGCGAGAGCTAGCGCCATGAAATGTCTCGCTTACCTCTTCCGCCCTGCGCGAAGACATCTATTGCTTGACATCTTCTAGCTCCTTCTTCAAGGCAGCCGCCTCAGCCACCGCACCCTCCCTGGCTTTGAATATATCCTGGAAGTTGCGGTCGATGGTGATGCTACGGCGAGCACACATATGCGCAATCTCCAGCCCGCGCATCAGAGCACGGGTGGAGTCATAAGCCAGGAGCCTGGTGGTCATCCTGTCATAGACGCGGGCGTTCTCCCGGCTGTAGAGGTCGTAGCCCAGGGAGAAGGCCTCGCTGGTGACCTCATCTCGCTCCGCCAAGATGGGGAGAAGAGATGAGATGGAGACCATGTTGGTATCAGGGTCCCACTGAAGGAGTGGTTTGTTCTCCGCGTCAAGACACTTTGTGCCGAGACCAAAATTGCGGTGGCCCCGTGGCACCTCTCTAGGCGGAGACTGGCCGGAGGTCCCGGCGGCGGCTCCCTCGCCATCTACTCCACTGGGGGCTGGGGGGTTCTCAGCAGGGGGCTCGGCACCACGTCTGGTGGCCGCGATCTCGCTGACGACCTGCAGGATCTCTTCCAAAGAGCGGCCTGCAGCGAGAGGTTGTGAGGGCGGCACCACAATGGCTTTACCATTCTCGGCGTCAGTTATCTTGGGCCTCTTGATCGGTGGGGGCAGAGGGATGTCGGGCTTTCGCTTCCCGGTGCCGGTTGAAGGAGGCGGGTCCGGCTCGTCCCGGCAAGCTTGCGTCGCGGCCTTTGCGAGAGCCAGCGGGTCTTTCACAGGTTGGCTTCCAGCAGCGCGAGCTTCATCTAAGGTTTCGTGTATGGGGATCTCATGCTCTCCTGCGAAGGAGACAACACTCAGTTCTAACCTTAAGGAAGGGAATAGCGAGACAAAGGCGAGACCTTACATTCGCCCGGAGGCACGGGGAGGAGTTAATCAACGTCTCGCCGGAGGAAGAGGACGTCGAAGTCCTTGGTTCCGAAGAACTCAAGTAGGGTGCTCTCGCGCGAGCCCAAGGAGGGCAGCTTGTAGGTGGCGTCCTCATATTGAATGGGCGCGAGAGGCACGTTCCCGAAATCGCCGAAAACGAAAATAAACCTCTCACCCAAGTGGTGGTGTTTGTTGGGGAGACCGATGGTCTTGAGCAACTGCCCTGAAAAGAAGACCACCCCTCCTTTGGCGCGGAATGTGAACAGCTTTCGGAAGATCAGAAGGCTGAACTCGATCCTCTCGGATCGCATGTAGCAGATGAAAGCCACCAGAATCGGGACCGAGTTTGGATTCAGTTGAGCGGGAACCACTCTGTAATACCGGAGGGCCTGGCTCATCTCGGGCCACAGCGGGAGGTGGAAACCCACCTCAAAGTGCTCAAGGGGTATGGCGAGCTCCCACTCCCCCACGCTGTTTACCTTATCGTGGTTGCCGGGATTCCGCGTGGTGAAGCCGGCGGGAATGTAGCGAGTTTGGGTCAGGTTGAACTCGTCCATGGTAAGAGTGCAGGAGGGAAACAGGTGCTTCTGCAAGGCTTCTGCGCAATTTGAACGTCCCTCGCTTCCACCCGGCATCGTGTTGAAGTTGTAGGCAAGGTCTTTAGGAGGGAGGAGAGAGGGAGAACTGTGCGAGAATGGGAAGAGGAGGCAAAAGCAAGCGAGAGCTTTTGACAAACCATGAAAGCGACAAGAGAAAAGAGAGGATTCAAATCAGAGAAATAAATGTATTAGGTGGACCCTCTATTTATAGGAAGCCATGATCATCATGACTGTTTTGAAAAAGGCGGCGGGGGTACAGCCGTCACGCCCTAAGTCGGCGGCGCTTCGTTTTCCAGCCCAAGTTTGATAGTGACTGACAGATGATTAACATAAGCATTATGAGTTGACACACGACAGGTAAAATATGTGGAAGCAGATTCATTCTCGCCGAGCGAGAGCTTTGTAAAGAATAATAATAATAAGAAGCAGCGTTATTACTCCAACCAAGCGAGAGCTAAATAGAAAGTAACAACATTAATATCAAAATTATCAGTTAAGACATGAAATTAACAGGGTACATTGGAGAAGGGGAAGGCCGGGGGCAAGGAAGGGTGAGGTCTCGCCAGTTAGTAGGGTTCCCACCGCCATCGTCCTCGCTCCGGCTGCCTGCTCCTCGGTGGCGCCTGCGGGTTGAAGTAGGACGACAAGATGGTGCATCCCAGGGTTATCCGGCGAGACATGTCTCGGATCCGCGTGATGTACCTTTCGGGAGATGACCCCGCGGTAGGCCCACCTGACCAATCCGTCTCGCCGATGAAGTAATCCCGCTCCAGAACCTCCAGCCTCTTCTCCCCGGACTGGCGAAAATCTCTCACCATGGAGTCGTGGGCCCGCTCCCGCCGGATAAGCTTCGACAGGACAGCGGCAACCTTCTTCCCCCGTATTTTAGCGCTCCCGGCGCTGGTCAAGATCTCCTCCATCTCGTCAGATGCGCGGAAGTGGGAGCTCTCGCCGTCCTCCCCCTCTCTGCCTTCGTCTTCTTCATCTTCTTCATCCTCTCCATCAGCACCCGACCGCGATCCCAGATCCCCTGACAAAATATTTCCATGGTTAGGGCGAGAGTTAAGCGAGACCGTTATGGACATACCGCATACCTGCAGTTTGGCGAGAACCCCCGGTCGACGGCAGGGGAGAAGGCCCAGCACCGCCCCCCCTCAGTTCCAAAGAGTAGGTGGATCAGCTTCCCTTTTCCCGGGGGGGAAGATTGTGCGAGTGGTGATCCCGGCTTGGCCGGAAGCATGGGGAGAGTTATCCACTCCCGCGGGATGGATGGCATCCTAGGGAGCTGTAGAAGATTCGACAGCCATTCCTCCCGCCGCTATGGAGGAATCAACTGTGAGGGCAGGCTGATTTGCAGCCCTTGCTTCATTCTCCTGGGTAGCGAGAGCCGGCTGGGCGGAAGCTGGAGCTGCGGGAAGAAAATTCAGCGTTCTAAGATGTAAGTTAAGAGCGAGAATGGAAAAGTTACCTGCAGTTCTCGGGTCAGGCGGAGGAGCCACCTCCGAGACCCGCGGTTGGTCCTCAAGGGGGCGAGATGATGGGTCTAAGGGTTCCCGCGGGGTCCTGGTGATGTCGAGAACCATTTCCTGCGACAATTATCACGTCAGCTACAAAGCAACTAGTGTGTTCAATGATTAGAGAATCAAACATACCTTTCGCGGAGAGGCATCATCAGCGCGGCTTGGGGTCGGGGTAGGTGGGCTCCTATTCTCTTGGGGCAGATCTCGATGGACCTCCTTCGCCTTCTTCTTTTTCTTCTTGGGCTGAGGAGGCTCGGCAGCTGACGACTTTCTCGCCAACCAGGGGGCAACCAAGGCACTATTAGCCTTGGCTCGTGCCTGTGCCGCATCAATACGGTCTTGGAGATCCTGCGGAAGCGGTTTGTCGGCACGCTTGGAAGGCATCGCGTGATGAGGCGAGAACACAGGCGAAAAATGACGATTCGAGGGCAGAATTATGGCCGTCTCTCAGCACATATATTTATAGCCATGGTACAGCCCACCCAAAGATTCTCTGATGTTGACATGTGCGCAGCGAATATTTATGGGTTGGATGTGTCTTTTCGAGCGCAGAGCTAGCTCAAAAAAAGCGGGATTATGTACAACTCCATATTTGCTGAGTCAGAACAGGAGGCACCAACAGTCACAATTAGGCTAGCCAGAGGAGTTCTCGCCCTAAAGAAGATCTCGCCCAAATAGGCGGGAACACTTGCGCTAGTGCCAAGCTCCCTCGCCTACAAAGCTCCCCGCGCTCGACGATCGTCGAACCCAGATCGTCGGGCGCAGCCAAATCGTCAAATCTAGATCGTCGAACGCAGCCAACGCGGGAACGCTTGCGCTTGCGCCAAGCTCCAATCTCTTAGGAGCTCTCACCTATAAGTAGGCGAGAACGCTTGCGTCGGGCTCTGGACAGAAGACTCTCGGCTCAGAGCTCTCGCCAAGTGGGGCCCATGGCCTTGGGCAAAATGACCTAATTGCCCTCAGGCGAAATTACCCCTATACCCTCAGGATAAATAGCGGGATTTGGCTATTGGCAGATCAACCAAGGGCATTTCAGTAATCTCAGGTCAGCAAAGGCTATAAATAGAGCCATAAGGGCTCCTTAGAAAGCAGGGCCTTTCATTATCTTCCAACTTCCAGTGCTTTCTCAGGAGCTCCTATCCCAGCTTTTGACTTTGGAGGGGAGGCTCTCAGAGATCTTCCGGGTGTGAGGTGGGACCTCCCTGCTGAGGCTTTGGGTCAGTCCAGGGACCTTTGAATCTGCTTGAGGGTTGAGGCTTGAGAGATGTAGGTGTCGGCTGCACCCCTATTATGAACTCCCGTTGAGGTCATTTTTAGCTTCAACATTCAGAATCTGAAAGAGGGGTATGCGAGTTTACCTTCCCAGTGAACTAGGGCTCTTCATCATCATCTGTTTGAGCCATAAGCCCAAAATAAACTTCTTCTTCTTCACTTGACTCAGATGAGTCGGAGTCACTAAGAGTCTTGCACTTTTTGGCTAGCAGGCTCTTCTCCTTCCTCTTTTTGTTCTACGAGGATTTCTTTTCTTCTCTTCTACCACCCTCCTTCTTATTATGAGGGCAGTCGGCGATGACGTGACCTGGCTTATTACAGCAATAGCAAATGATGTCAGTCGAAACATATTTGTTTTGTTTGGAGGAATACCTGTCATGGCTACTTGAGCTTTTTCTTTGCCGATCACCATCGTGTCGTGATCTTCTATAGGAGGCATCCTTGCCTTTCCATTGCTTCTTCTTGTTCAAGAATTTCTTGAACTGACGTGAGAGCAGTGAGAACTCTCCTTCTGATAGCTCAGAGCCTGAGGTACTAGGCTCAGAAGTTTCTTCTTCTTCACTAATTTTTGGAGCTTGAGCAGGGGAGGCAGCCTTTGTCTTTCTAGAGGTGTCTGCTTTTAGAGAAACAGACTTTTCTTTGAGAGCAGACCTGCTCTTCTATTCTTAAGCTTTTCTAGTGTTGAGTTGAAGCTCATATGACATAAGCTTCCAGAAGAGATTTTGTGGGTCTGTCTCAGCCAGCTTCCCAAACTCCCTGATGACACAGAACTTGTTGTGCCATTCTTTGGTCAGGGATCTCAGGAATTTGTCATTCAGTTCTCTACTAGTGAATACTCTGCCATAGACTCTTAGGCCATTCACTATCTTGCAAAAAGTTCTCAAAGGTATCAGTAATGGTCTCTTTGTTTCCCTGTCGGAAGGCTTCATACTTCTGCTTGAGTAGGGATCTCTGATCATCCCTCACTTCTTCTATTCCTTCTATCAAGGTAACCAAGGACTGCCACATCTCCTTTGCAGTTTGGCAGTGGATTAAGTTCTGCAGCATTGAGTCATCAACAGCACTTGCTATAATGTTTTTAGCTTTCTTGTCTAGAGAGACAAGTGCAATCTCGTCCTTGTCTAAATCCATCAGCTTCTTTGGAACATTCTTGGTCTGATCTATAGTGGAGACAGTCATAGGGATATAAGGACCTTCTTCAACTATAATGAAGATCTTCAGATCCACAGCTTCCATAAAGAATTTGATCCTTTCTTTCCACATGGGAAAGTTGTTCTTGTTGCATAAGTGTTGGGTACATTGGTCAAATGTACCTGATTTGAAGAAGCCTCACCCAACTCAATGATATACATCATAATGTATTTGATGAATGTTGAGTTTACTTGTGCAGGTTATGTAATCACTGGACTGAAGCAAAAAGTTTCTAAGTCCATGTGTCGACACCCAGAGGGAAAGTGTCGACACTTAAGAAGACTTGTGTCGACACCCAGACAAGCAGTGTCGACACTTGGAGTCATTGTGTCGACACCTGGGATGCAGAGTCGACACCAGACAAAAAGTGTCGACACTTGGAGCTGTTTCGACACTCAGTGAATAAAAGTGCAGACAGAAAGTGTCGACACAAGGAGTTGTGTCGACACCCAGTGAAGCTGTGTCTACACCAGAAAGTGTCGACACTTGGAGCTGTGTCGACACTCAGCAAAAGTCTGCAGATACTAAGTTAAAGTGTCGACACTCAGAACAATGTGTCGACACTCAACAGAAGAGTCAACACTTGAAGTATGTGTCGACACCCAGCACAATGTTTCGACACTTAGCTAAAGACTCTACACTTGAAGAAAGTGTCGACACAAGGAGCTGTGTCGACACTTAGCAAAGATCAGAAAGATCAACAAAATCATTCTAAGTACAAGTGTCGACACTAAGGGAATGTGTTGACACTCAGCTGATGTCTCAATAAGAAGAAGGTGTGTCGACACAAGGGGCTGTGTCGACACTCAGCAAGAATCAACATAGAAGACTATGTGTCGACACCAAGAAGTAGTGTCGACACTTGACAGATTCAACACAAGAAGTTGTGTCGACACAAAGGTGATGTGTCGACACTTAGAAGAATTCAGTACAGATAGAAGAACAAGTACTTGTGTCGACACTCAATTTCAGTGTCGACACATGCAGAAGAAACTGTGTCGAGACATACAAGGAGTTGTGTCGACACCTTGTATACTTGTGTCGACACTTACACAACATGTGTCGACACTTGGACTATAAGTGTCGACACTTAAAGACAGAAAGTCTCGACACTTTCAGACAGTTAGAGATTTTCAAGAAATGACTGGATGACTTGACAGCTGCCATTCCAGCCGGTCTACAGCACCTGTCAGAGATATCAGAAGTCAGTTATGGACCGGACCAGCCGGTTACCATGAAGAAGGCCTATAAATAGGCTCATACAGTTTACAGAAACTGTTGTTCAGAGTTGTTGAGGTTGATCACATTGTTGAAGAACAAGTTATCAAAGTGGTACTAAGAGTATCAACACAAGAAGATCTTGCAGTCCAAGTGCAGATCTAAGAAGGTGGAGAGAGAGGGCTTCATTCAAGAAATCAGCCTCTAGAACTAGGCTGAGAAGAAGGATTCAGATTCATTCTGGATCTTAAGTGGCAGAGGTCAAGGAACTACTGCAGGAGGATTCAGTCTTATTCAGTTCTACTCAAGAAGTTTTGAAGAAAGCTAAGTCAGATTGAATCCAGCTGAGTTCTTCCAAGAGCTCATCAAGAAACTCTCAACTCCCTTCTTTTATTTCTGAGTTGTTGAGTTAATATTTGTAATACATTTTTATCTTGTAGGATCCTTTGGATCTGAGTGAATTGTGAGCCTATAATTATAAAGGCTGAGGGTAGGGCTTGAGAGCCTGAGTGTAGGAGATTGAGATCTCTGAGTGTAGGCCTTGTTGGCTGAGTGTAGGCCTTGGTTGGCTGAGTGTAGGCCTTGATTGGCTGAGTGTAGGCTTTGGGATAAAGCTGAGTTGTAAGGCTTTGGGCCTGAGGTGTAGGACCCAATTTGGGTTCTGAGACAGTGGAGGAGTTTGGCTGAATCTAGTACACTGCTAGATAGGCGAAGGGGGAAAGTGGATGTACCCATATCTTGCGGAACCACTATAAACCACTATGTATGCTGTGCTGTGCTGTGCTGTGATTGTTGCTGTGATAAAATAGTTAGTATTCTGTAATATAACTGATTGCTGCCATTAAAGTTTTAAAAGGATTAGGTCACCTATTCACCCCCCCCCCCCTCTAGGTGTTTAGGTACCATATCTTTCAAGTGGTATGAGAGGGAGGTTCCTCAAAAAGGACTAACAGTCTGAGGAGATCTTGTTTGGCAGATTCAGTGTAAGGCAAATCACAGATTCAAGAAATTCAAGAATATCAAGAAACATGGGTTCCTCTGAGAATCACAAGGAATTGGGTTCCATGAAATTACCCATATGCAGGAAAGACATCTTTGGGATCTGGAAGGAAAGGATAAGGCTGTTTATGGAGGCCTCAGACCCTAGAATCTACATCACAGTAAAGGAAGGGCCTTATGTGCCCATGAAGATTTCAGTTTTAGATGCAAATCAGAGAACTCCAAAGGATTTCTCTGAGATGACTAAGGATGAGATTGTCCTAGACACAATGGACAAGAGGGCACAAAACATTATAGTGAGTGTCATAGATGATGCAACATTTCAGAATCTTATACACTGTAAGACAGCCAAGGAGATGTGGAACACTCTTATAGTGTATATGGAAGGATCTGAAGAAGTAAGACAAGATAGAAAATCCTTGCTAAATCAGGAGTATGAGAGTTTTAGACAAGGTAAAGGTGATAGCATAACTGAGTGCTACAAGAAGTTCTACATAATAGTTAATGAACTCATGTCTTATGGAAGAGAGTTCAGTAACTATGAACTAAATGACAAGTTCCTAAAGTCCCTAACCAAAGATTGGGACACAAAGATCTGTGTCATTAGAGAAATGGCTAAGTTGGGGGAAATTCCTCCTACTACACTGTTTGGCAAGTTATTGTCTTATGAGATGCAATTGACATTGAGGAAAGAGGAGGAGAAGTCAACAAGAATTGAACACAAGGAAAGATCAGTTGCTTTCAAGACAGAAGTTCCCAGAAAGTGCAGGAATAAGTCATCAACTCCACCTCCAGAGGTAGTTGAATCAGAATCAGATGAGTCAGTCAGCACAAAGACTGAGAGTAGTGAAAGTGATGAAGACTTTGCTGCCTTCACTAGACACTTTCAGAAATTCTTGAAGAAGAAACAGTGGAGGTCAAGACCTTCTACTTCAAAGGGAAAGGAAGTCTTTTATCAGGAGAAAAAGACTTCAAAGAAAGACAGGAAGAGGACAAAGTCAAGCAAGGCAACTGGATCTAAGATAGTGTGTTATTGCTGCAATAGACAGGGCCATGTTATTGCAGATTGTCCAGAGAAGAGAAAGGAATCTGGTGACAGGAAAAAGGCTCACTTCAAAGGCAAGAAAGAGAAGTCTTTTGTTGCCAAGAAGGAGAAGTCTATCAGATATCTCTTCTTCAGAAACTGAGTCTGAGGCTGAAGCCTACATAGGGCTGTTTGCTGAAGAAGAAGAAGAATTCATGCAGATCATGGAGTCTATTTATGAACAAGAAGACAGTCAATGCCAAGGGCTAATGGCTTTGACAGAGAGTGTCAAATTCCTGGAGCAGCCAGGACCCAGTAAGGTACAAGGTTCAAGTTCAAGTTCAGTTTCTTGTTCTAGTTCAGATTCAGATTCTTCTTCATCAAGTGATGAGAATGTATCTGAGTCTGAGGATGATATTCATCAGCTTATAGTTGAATATAAAGTGCTGTTGCAAGCTTACAAGAAAAGCAAGTCCCTAGTCAAAAGTCAGGCAAAGGAAATTGCTGATCTTAAAGCTGCTGCAACAGATTTTGGGAAGCAATTTGATCAAAAGCTGAATGAGATAGCCAGACTGAAACACATAACAGTGATTCAGATGGGCACTATCACCTTTAAGAATGATCAAATCAAGAGTCTGGAGATAAATCTTCAGAAAGAGAGAGATCTTGTTGCTAGGTTTTCTAAACCTAAGTCAGTGTTACCTTTAATTGATGAATTTGTTCATCATAAAGGCAAGGCTGGACTGGGCTTTATTAGACCTGCAGGGACTGAGCAGTCCAAGTCTAAGTCCAAGTGCAAGGCCCCAACATTCAACAAGGCTGCTGTAGACAAGTCAGCCAAGGCAGTACATAAGCAAAGGTACAATAAGTTTGAATGTTGGTGATGTGGCAATGTTGGCCATTTTGCAGTGGACTGTTGGCACAATGCTAGTGTCAAAGTGAGTACCAAGCTATCTGGTGGAAAGCCAGTAGGTAGCTTTGTCAGATTGCAGACTAACAAGTACCAAGGACACAAGAATTCTTTGGGTTCTAAGGTTCATTAATCTGTTTTGCAGGTGAGTCCAAGTGGCCATACCCCAACATGGTACTTGGACAGTGGATGTTCCAGACATATGACTGGAACTAAAGGATTACTAAAGGACTACATTCCAGTAAAAGATGGTCCAAAAGTCACCTTTGGTGGTTCTGAAAAAGGAATCATCAAAGGGTTTGGTAACATTTCTACAAACTTGGTTACCATTACTCAAGTGGCTTATGTTAAAGGGTTGAAACACAACCTAATAAGTATAAGTCAATTAAGTGATGTAGGGTATGACATCTCATTTATTAAAAATGGTTGTCATATCAAGAGGTCAAGTGATCAAGAGATCATTTTGACAGGTTATAGGAAGAGGAATGTCTACTGCCTCGACATTATGGTTGAGAACAATGGTTCTCCAGTTTGTCTTGTAGCTGATGAGACAGTCTCTCATTGTGTCAAATGGCACAAGTGGCTTGCCCATATTAACTACAAGACTATTAGCAAACTCTTTAGCAAAGAGTTAGTGAGGAATGGTCCTCAAGTTAAGTGTGTTAAAGATGGTATTTGCTCAGCTTGTCAAAAGGGAAAGCAGACTAAATCCACCTTTAAAAGCATAGAAAACAAAGATGCTGTGAGGTGTTTATACCTCTTGTATATGGATCTCTTTGGTCCAATGCCAGTTCACAGCTTAGGTAGGAAGGTCTATACCTTTGTATTTGTAGATGACTACTCAAGGTTTTCCTGGGTGTTCTTCTTAAGACAGAAATCAGAAACACCTAGTGTCCTCCACAACTTTGTCAAGCAAATTCAGAATGAACTACATAGTACAGTGGTCAAGATTTGAAGTGACCATGGCACTGAATTTCAGTCTGATGGCATGACAAAACTATGTGAAGACTTTGGGATATTTCAAGAATGCTCTTCACCTAGAACACCTCAGCAAAATGGCATTGCTGAGAGGAAGAATAGAACCTTGATAGAGGCTGGTAGGACCCTACTAAGTGATACATCACTGCCAGAATATTTCTGGGCTGAAGTAGTTAACACTGCATGCCATGTTATAAATAGGGCTACCATCACTAAAAGGATTAACAAGACCCCCTATGAAATTGTGAAAGGCAGGAAACCAAACCTATCCTATTTTAGGATCTTTGGTTGCAAATGCTTCATACTTAACAATGGGAAGTCTTACTTAACTATGTTTGCTGCCAAGTCCCAAGAGGGAATTTTTGTTGGGTACAATAATAATAGTAGGGCTTATAGAGTCTACAACTTGACTACACAAGTTGTAGAAGAATCTGTGCATGTAGTTTTTGATGAGACTAAACTTAATAATAATGAGTTGTCTAGTAGTGTATGCAGCCCCACAGGTTTGACAAAGAAAATGGACAAGCTTACTATAAAAGAAGTGCCTACTGCAAGACAGCAAGTAGAAGACAGTAGCTATTGTCCAGGGGGAGAACTACATGTGCCAATTGCTGAAGAAATCCAAGGTATACAACATGATGCAGATACTGAAGTGGTTCAACCAGAAGTTAGGATGCCTCCAGCCCACAGGCATCTTAGAGATCATCCAGTAGAGCAGATTATTGGAGATCCAAGACAAGGAGTTCAAACCAGGAGTAGAAATATGAATGCAGCAATCTACTCCAGCTTTCTGTCACAAGTTGAACATAAGAAGTTTGAAGAAGCAATACAAGATCCACAATGGACTGAAGCAATGCAAGAAGAGCTTAATCAGTTCAATAGGTGCAAGGTCTGGGAACTTGTTCCTAAACCTAAAGACCACAATGTAATAGGACCTAAGTGGTTCTATAGGAATAAGATGGATGAACAAGGGGTCATCATTAAGAATAAGGCTAGACTGGTTGCTAAAGGATATAGGCAAGAAGAAGGTATTGATTTTGATCAAACCTTTGCTCCAGTAGCCAGACTGGAAGCCATAAGAATGTTCTTGGCCTATGCAACCTATCAAGGATTCAAGGTTTACCAAATGGATGTCAAGTCAGCATTCCTAAATGGTAATCTTAAAGAAGAAGTCTATGTGGAACAGCCTTCAGGTTTTGTTGATCCAACTCTACCTCATCATGTCTATAGACTTAGGAAAGCTTTATATGGGTTAAAGCAAGCCCCTAGGGCTTGGTATGAAACCCTATCTAGTTTCCTCATTGAGAACAAGTTCTCAAGAGGGAAAATAGATAAGACTCTATTCCTTAGGGAATCTAGAGGCAAAGTCATACTAGTCCAAATATATGTAGATGACATTATATTTGGGTCTACTGAAAGCAGCCTTTGCAAAAAGTTTGCAAAACTTATGCAAGGTCAGTTTGAGATGAGTAGTATGGGAGAGCTGAAGTTTTTCTTGGGTCTCCAAGTTAAACAAACTGAGAGTGGTTTATCCATTTGTCAGTCAAAGTTCACCCTAGAACTCATAAGGAAGTATGATATGGATTCATCCAGCACCATGAAGACTCCTATGGGGTCAAGTATGTCTCTTAGCAAGGATGATGCAGGGAAACCTGTAGATGAAACCTTGTATAGAGGGATAGTTGGCTCCCTATTATACTTGACTGCTAGTAGACCTGACATCATGTATGCTACATGTGTTTGTGCCAGGTATCAAGCCTGCCCTAAAGAGTCTCATTTGACAGCAGTCAAAAGAATATTGAGATATCTAAAGGGCACTCCCTAGCTAGGCCTCTGGTACCGTAGGAATGGAGATTTTGTTCTAACAGGTTATTCAGATGCAGACTTTGCAGGATGCAAAGAAGATAGAAAGAGCACTACTGGAACCTGTCAATTCCTAGGTGGGAGACTAATTTCATGGAGTAGCAAAAAGCAAACCAGTGTGGCTATCTCCACAGCTGAGTTAGAGTATGTGGCTGCAGGAAGTTGCTGTGCTCAACTTCTGTGGATACAACATCAGCTAGAGGACTATGGATTTCAGGTAAGTAGAACTCCACTTTTCTGTGATTCTACAAGTGCTATTTCAATAGCTAATAACCCTGTATCACATAGTAGAACTAAACATATTGAAACTAAATATCATTTTCTTAGGGAGCATGTAGAAAGAGAAGATATTTTGCTTGAATATGTTAAAACTGATAATCAAATAGCTGATATGTTTACTAAGCCCCTAGAAGAAGCTAAGTTCAACAGATTCAAAATTGAACTAGGAATGATAAACTTAGAGTAAGTTTACAGAATTAAAATTGGCTAAGTAAAAAGGTGTCGACATATAGACAAGTCTATGTCGACACAGAATAGTGGTGTCGACACTTCATGAAAAAGGTGTCGACACATCCAGGATGTTGGTGTCGACACTTCAGAATGTTAGTGTCGACACATGTCCAGTAGGTGTCGACACATCCAAAAGTGGTGTCGACACTTATGTTTTACTCAGAATTTTCTAAGTAAAGTCTCGACAATGTGTCGAGTTATGTTGTGTCGACACATAACCAAGTGTCGACACATAAAATCTGTTGACTAAACTTGTGTCGACACATATGTGTCGAGACATTATAAGTCAGTGTCGACACTTATTGCCAGTGTCGACACATTTTAAGTTAGTTGTCCCGCCTGTTCATCTTCAAAATCAGAAAGGTATAAATAGGGTTCTGTCTTTGTTTGTCGACACGCTTTCAAAGTTTCGAGACCAAAGCTACTGTGTCGACACCTCTCTTTTCTAAAGATAAATTCTACAAACCCTAATGGCACCTAAGCTTGAGGAGAACGTTAACGAAGGATATGAGCTTGTGCGCGGCGCGTTCGACGATGCTGATCAAGAAATCAAGGCCGTAGTAACCCTAGTCGCCGATTCTGGGTTAGAGTACTTAGTTTCAGAACCAACTAAGATATGGAAGAAGGAGGTGCTTGAATTCCTTAATGGAGCTGCAGTAGATGAATCTGGATACAGAATCAAATCCAGAGGTCATGGAACTAAGGTCAAGGTTTCACCTAAAAATCTGAGGAAGGTGCTCCAGCTACCAAAAACTCAAGATGAAGAAGAAATTACTGCATCCAAGACCAGGGAAGCTATAACCTGGTGTGGACTTGATCCAAAGATGAAGATTGGTTCTGTATTTAACAGGAAAGGCATGAATAATCAAGGAAAATTCATGTCTGAGATTGTTGGAAAGGTCTTACTCAGTAAGCCTGGAGGGCATGACAGAGTGTCTGCCTATATGTTTGGAATCATGACAAGGATAATCTTCACTCTGAAAACAGACTGGTCTTTAGTGGTTTATGAGAAGATTAAGGAGAGCTTGAAGAAGCCCAATCTGGGCAGAATCATTAGTCTATACCTAGCTGGTGTGATACCAGAGGTAATGAGTACTGCTGCAGGAAGCAAGATAAACCACATGAGGAAGATGGATCAAAGGATCTTTTCAAGATGGGACAGGGTGTTGTCCAAGGAAATGCCAACCCCAAAGAAGACAATTACTGAGAAAGACACTCCTCCAAAGAAGAAAAGGAAAACAGCTCCTGTGGAACAAGTGTCCACTAGCAGTTCTGGGAGTGAAGAACATGTTGTCTTCACTCCAGATGAGCATGAGGAAGAGCCTGCAGTGAAATCTCCTGCTGCTCAAGAGATTGCTGAGATCCAGGGGGAGCCTCCAGTTGTAGAAGAACCCTCTACACTGGACAGTGAGCAAGCCACCACCATCATACAAGAGGTACTCACTGACCTAAATACTTTAGAATATCTTAAAGAAGATGCTGATTTGTCTGATGTTCCTCAGCAAACTCAGCTGCCTAGTCAAGCTCCAGATGTTGTTATAGAAGACACATATGTTGTACAAGAAGAGATTCCTAATCCAGTAGTTGAAGAGCAAAGAATGTCTCCAGCTTCTTCACCCCCTGAATACACCATGGAAGATTTATTTCTCAATCTAGATCAAACAGATTTTGACATGGACAAGGATGTTGCTGAAAAAGATCTTGCTGCTGTTGAGGGGGAGCAAGTGCAAGTTATGGAAGAGCCTTTAAGGCCAGAAAATGAGAAGGCACCTGATGTGCAAGCTGACAGACCTCCAAACCCTAAGGATAGGGTTGACATAGCCAGCACTTCTGCCTCTGAAGATGAGGAGAGTGCTAGGGCAAAGAAGAAGAAACTGTATGTCTTTAAAAGGAGAAGTCAGAGTTATAAGAAAGCTCTGCAATCTATAGCCCCACAGCCTATAGTTCAGCAAGCTCCAACTGCTGATTATAGTGCTTTAATGGTTGCACTACAGATAAAGTTGGATGAGCAAAGGCAGGCCATAGAGAAGTATGTAGATGAAGGGCAGAAATCACTTCAATTTGATCTGGCCCAGGAAATAAAGTCTTTAAGGTTTGAAATGAACCTTAACAAAAAGGAAATGACTGATTGCTTCCACAAAGGTGGAAATGCAGTGGTGTATTTGGCAACACACCAAGAGAAGATCAAAGCACAGGTAGATGATATAGCATTGAAGAAAGGATATGTTCTTGAAAATCAACTAAGGATGAATGACAACTTGACTGCTTCTCATAATGCTATAGTCACTGAATTGAAGAACAAGGCTGCTGAACCTTCTACATCTTCTGCTACAATTAAAGCTGACTTTGATAAAGCGTTTCAAGACGAAATTTCTCCTGTTACGTCTGCAATCCAAGCCTCCCAGAAAGCCATCTCTGAACAACTTCAAAAGATCAAACCATTCTTCAAAGAGGGAATCAGATACTTGGATAGTCAAATAAGATTTCAAAAGGATGATGTCAGAGATCATATGGCTAGAGAAGTCATAAAGGGGGAGAGGGTTTTAGTCAAAGCTAGCTCTGACCATGCAAAGTGGATATCAAATTCCATCAGAGCTACACTGGGCTATCCTCCACTTTGTGATGATGACAATGTGGCAGAATCTGGAATTCAAACTGCATATCTTGGAGGTGAGCAACCAGAGGTAGCTCAAGTGATATATCCTCCACCAGATTTTGACATGGTGCAAGCTGACATTCAGCAGATGTATAGCCCAACTGAAGGAAAGTCTAATGTTATTCTGGATAAAGTGGTTCAGCCTATTACTGAAGCCATGCAAGAGGCATTACAGAAGGAGGAAGAGAAAAGGTTGTCTAAGAAGAGGTTTAGGGAACAAGCAGAACAAAGGCCAGACTTTGAACAGTGGAGACCTACCTCTAGGAATATAATTTTAACTGCCTGGAAAGCTGCCAAGGACAATAATCATGACAGGAACAAATGGTTTTCTGAAGCAGAATGGAGAAAACATGAGATCAGGCAGGAAGCAATAGTTCAGTATAGAAGGAAGGCAAAGATGGGAAAGCTACCTCCAACTTCAGTGGAGCCTAGCAAGTACTTTCCTAAGCCATATCACTATTTTGAGAGGCAGAAGATCAAGGCAGAAGAACTCAAAAAGAAAGATCTAAAAGGCAAGAAGCCTGCTGATGCTGAAACTGTTGATGCCCCTGTCAAAGCTCAAGTTCAAGCTGGCAAGGGAATAGTTATCAAGGAACCTGATCAGAAATAGATTAAGATTTTACTTGAAGATTATTTTGTAATCTTTTAAATGTAAAACATTTTTTTTTGTAAACTACTGAAAATGTATAAGAAAAATGTTAGAACAATATATGATCAATATATTTTAATATTGTTCTGTGAATGTGTTTATTTCTTATTTGTTCTGAAATGATGAATGTGTATACATGTGTGAATTAATACATGTTTATGTTTACCCTGCTGAATATAACCTGCTTTACATCATTATTGTAATTTTTAATTATGAATGGTGTATATCATTGACTAAAGGTTATGACTTCTCCAAATAGGGGGAGATTGTTGGGTACATTGGTCAAATGTACCTGATTTGAAGAAGCCTCACCCAACTCAATGATATACATCATAATGTATTTGATGAATGTTGAGTTTACTTGTGCAGGTTATGTAATCATTGGACTGAAGCAAAAAGTTTCTAAGTCCATGTGTCGACATCCAGAGGGAAAGTGTCGACACTTAAGAAGACTTGTGTCGACACCCAGACAAGCAGTGTCGACACTTGGAGTCATTGTGTCGACACCTGGGATGCAGAGTCGACACCAGACAGAAAGTGTCGACACTTGGAGCTGTGTCGACACTTAGTGAAGAAAAGTGCAGACAGAAAGTGTCGACACAAGGAGCTGTGTCGACACCCAGTGAAGATGTGTCTACACCAGAAAGTGTCGACACTTGGAGCTGTGTCGACACTCAGCAAAAGTCTGCAGAGACTAAGTTAAAGTGTCGACACTCAGAACAATGTGTCGACACTCAACAGAAGAGTCAGCACTTGAAGTATGTGTCGACACCCAGCACAATGTGTCGACACTTAGCTAAGGACTCTACACTTGAAGAAAGTGTCGACACAAGGAGCTGTGTCGACACTTAGCAAAGATCAGAAAGATCAACAAAATCATTCTAAGTACAAGTGTCGACACTGAGGGAATGTGACGACACTCAGCTGATGTCTTAACGAGAAGAAGGTGTGTCGACACAAGGAGCTGTGTCGACACTCAGCAAGAATCAACATAGAAGACTATGTGTCGACACCAAGAAGTAGTGTCGACACTTGACAGATTCAACACAAGAAGTTGTGTCGACATAAAGGTGATGTGTCGACACTTAGAAGAATTCAGTACAGATAGAAGAACAAGTACTTGTGTCGACACTCAATTTCAGTGTCGACACATGCAGAAGAAACTGTGTCGAGACATACAAGGAGTTGTGTCGACACCTTGTAGACTTGTGTCGACACTTACACAACATGTGTCGACACTTGGACTATAAGTGTCGACACTTAAAGACAGAAAGTCTCGACACTTTCAGACAGTTAGAGATTTTCAAGAAATGACTGGATGACTTGACAGCTGCCGTTCCAGCCGGTCTACAGCACCTGTCAGAGATATCAGAAGTCAGTTATGGACCGGACCAGACGGTTACCATGAAGAAGGCCTATAAATAGGCTCATACAGTTTACAGAAACTGTTGTTCAGAGTTGTTGAGGTTGATCACATTGTTGAAGAACAAGTTATCAAAGTGGTACCAAGAGTATCAACATAAGAAGATCTGGCAGTCCAAGTGCAGATCTAAGAAGGTGGAGAGAGAGGGCTCCATTCAAGAAATCAGCCTCTGGAACTAGGCTGAGAAGAAGGATTCAGATTCATTCTGGATCTTAAGTGGCAGAGGTCAAGGAACTACTGCAGGAGGATTCAGTCTTATTCAGTTCTACTCAAGAAGCTTTGAAGAAAGCCAAGTCAGATTGAATCCAGCTGAGTTCTTCCAAGAACTCATCAAGAAACTCTCAACTCCCTTCTTTTATTTCTGAGTTGTTGAGTTAATATTTGTAATACATTTTTATCTTGTAGGATCCTTTGGATCTGAGTGAATTGTAAGCCTATAATTATAAAGGCTGAGGGTAGGGCTTGAGAGCCTGAGTGTAGGAGATTGAGATCTCTGAGTGTAGGCCTTGTTGGCTGAGTGTAGGCCTTGGTTGGCTGAGTGTAGGCCTTGATTGGCTGAGTGTAGGCTTTGGGATAAAGCTGAGTTGTAAGGCTTTGGGTGTAACACCCCGAAGTCAAGAGGATCATTTTGAGCAAAATCGGGTTCAGGCATGGGTGACACGGCCTGGGACACGGGCGTGTCCCAGGGCGTGTCAGTTGACACGGCCTGCGACACGGGCGTGTCGCAGGGCGTGTTGAGGTTGTGTCGACGATTGGGCTTGTTGTCGACGATTTTCGCTCGACATCGTCGAGAGGGGGCACACGGCCCAGGACACGGCCGTGTCGGATGCCGTGTCGAATGCTCGACGAGTATTACGCGACGATCGTCGAGTATCGAGTTCCAGTGAGGACACGGCCTGTGACACGGGCGTGTCACAGGGCGTGTCAGTGGGCGTCAAATTCAGCTCGACGTCTCGGGTTAGGGCGTGTTTGCGGGACACGGGCGTGTCCTGGTGCACACGGCCATGAACACGGGCGTGTGCCAAGCCGTGTGCCAGGCCGTGTGAAGTCTCGGGTTGTTTTGGGATTATTTCTGTTGAGGTACACAGCCTCAGACACGGGCGTGTCTGAGGGCGTGTCGGGTACACGGCCGTGACACGGGCGTGTCACACGGGCGTGTACTGGTTGGATTGAGTCGGTTGTCTTCCGCTTTAGGGGGACACGGCCTGTGACACGGGCGTGTCACAGGGCGTGTCAGGCCGTGTTCAGGGTTTTCTGGCCAGATCTGAGCCGTTTGTTTCCCTCTTCCTGGATCCAGTGGCTGGGCTTTGTCCAGGTGTCTGGGAGGCCGAGAATTAGAAGATAAAGTCTCTTATTATCTTCTTCTTCTTATTATTCATTTCCATTTCAAGGGAGAGAGAAGAAAGGCTAAGGAAGAGAGAAGGGAGGAGTCTTCCAGCTACTGTAGGAGCTGCGGAGTGCGGAACGAAGATCCGAGAGCGGATTCGTGAAGGTAGAGCCGAGGCGGTGAGTTCCATCCGGCTACTTCATGGCGCCAAAGCGATCTTCAAGGGTAATGATCTCCTTCTTGGACATCAAAGTCCTTTCTCTATACATGTGCTTGGAATCCTCCACCAAGAGGTGGATCGCGGAAGTGATTCCTTTGTTGAGTCTGCATCTAGAGCCGGAATGATGAAGTACGGCGTAGGCATGCTGTGTGAAGCCCATCTGGACCGGTAGTCTGGATTGGTGATGTTCATGGGTAAACCGGAGAAAACTCTGTGGCTTTGATGATGTGCAAAATGGATTTTTGTTGTGATGAATGTATGGATGTACTGCTTGTGAGGAGGCTTTGGTGAAGCTCCTGGTTATGAGATGATCAATTGGTAGCACGCCTGGGGAGCGCGTGATAAACCCGGCCTGTTACACCACTAGGGTGGGTTGATCTAGTTAAGGAAGGGATCGATGGGCGGCAATGCTAGGGGAGCCGAGTTAAACCCGGGTTGCTGCACCACATAGTGTGGGTCGATCGGATTAGGAGGGGGACCGATGGGTAGACATTGCCTGGGGAGCTTAGATAAACCCGGCTTGCTACACCACGGAGTGTGGGTCGGTCTGCTCTATTTGTGATGCTGTGAGGATGGACCTCTGAGTGGCTTGGGCGGGATGTCGCCAGCCTGCGAGCTGGTGGACTAGGGCCGGTCAACCAACAAGTTAAAACCTCGAGAGACAGCGGTGTACGACGGTGGATTCCGGTACGCCAAGAAGGTGCCCTGAGTGCACGGAGCGTTGGTGGACTCCAGCGTTTGTGATGTGGTGTGTTTGTTAGTTAGTGGCATAAAGAGAATGATCCTATGATATGATTTGGTGATGTTTGCTGATGCTTGATGAAAAAGGAAGCACTGTATACAGGGAAGGAACCACTGCCCCAGGTAGGGGGTGGGGTCGTTATAATGGGTCAGCACTGCTGACCGTTACATTGTTTTCTGTGTTGGCTTGGATGATGACTTGCAGGTGCCGCGGTTTGGAAAGAATAAGTGGATTGGCTAGCCTGGTGTTCTTAGTCCATGAAGAATCGTGGTTGGATTTCATGTGTGGTCGGCCTGCGTGCCGATGTACGAACTTATTGCTATATAAAGAGGAACTTGTAAGGCCATAAGGCCAGGGTGTGTGAGTTGTATACATTCCTGGTGTTGTTATATATAAATGTGGTATTTATATGTGGGTGGACATTCTGGTTTGAGTTCATGTTAACAAGAAAAATGCTGCGCTAGAATGAAATGAGTTAAGGACACGCATAGATTTTGATTTCCACACGTGATTCCTTCGCTTGTCTGTGCTATATGGCGTGGGGCCCCGGCCGGACCCACTGTTATATGTCATGTGACAGGTGGGGGCGTTACAAAGTGGTATCAGAGCCAGGTTGAGATTGTTTGGGAGGAGAGAACATAAATGAACTCATGAATGTCCACTAGGAATGTATGTCATGCACATGATGTGCGTGCGTGTGTAGTCAATGTACCAGTACCGTTATGATTTGGAAGAATTTAATGGTGTTCTGTGATAGGTGGCGAGGGATGGAGCTGGGCCGTCTGAGCCCCAGCGGTCGGATGAAAGTGCAGCACCCGTGGAAGCGCCGATGCCTCCCTCGGCAGAGGCCATACGGGTGGTCGCGGAGACAGTGCTTGCAGTGTTACAAGCACACCCAACGGGACAGGCAAGATCTGGTGGAAGGCACGAGCATGCTGCCGAGGTGGTGGAAGCGCAAGCAAATGACGATGCCTTGTCACGTTTTATGCACTTTCACCCACCTACGTTTGGTGGAGCGCTTTCACCAGCGCAGGCAGAAGATTGGTTGGCAAGAGTAAAACGGATCTTAACTGCAATCAGGACGGTCGAAGAACAGAAAGTGATGTTGGCCACTTTTCTGTTGGAAGGAGATGCGAGATTATGGTGGGATGAGATTGAAGTGCACCACTTGGCAGGTCGAGGTTTAACAGAGATTTCAATGGAGGAATTCTCCCAAATATTTTTAGCCAAGTATGTGCCAGTGTCGCAGAGGATTGCGATGGAAAATGAGTTTCTCCGCTTGGTGCAGGGTGAGCGAGATATTGATACCTACCTGCATGAGTTTACAAGATTGGGGAGATATGCGGGATCTACCTTTGCGGAGGAAGTGCGAAAGACAAATCGGTTTTATGGCGGATTGCGGGATGAATTGTGGTAAGCACTTCCGAGTTCCGTGAGCCAAGGCTTTCAGGCGTTGGTTGATACAGCTCGTGCGTTGGAGAAGGATATGAAGCGAGTACAGGAGAATAAGAAACTGGCAAGGGAAAAGTCTGAGTTGAAAGAATCGGAGTTTCGACGACAAGAGAAGAAAAGATTTAGGCCGGTGGACGTAGCTCCGTCGACTGTTTCTTCGGGGGCGACGTATGGGCCAGGACGTGTGGATACACGTAGATGTTATAAATGTGGGCAGCAAGGACACATAGCAAAATTCTGTAGGAATGCCCCTCCAGGGAGTGAGAAAAAGACGGGTGCGTCATATGAAGAAAAAGGGAAAGCAGTGGCTGAATCATCTGCACCCCGGACGCAACCTCGCTTGCATGCGATGGAAGTGCAAGCGCCGCAAAGCTCAGTTGGTGAAATTCAGCCTCGAGCGGTTCATTTATCATTAAATCGCGAATTTCAAAATCGGGAGGCTGAAAGGAAGTGAACTGATGTGAAGCATGTCGATGTTATGTATGTTTTGTAAACTATGTTTTGATGCATCATAGCTGATGTACATCACTTTTGGCTGATGAAAATGATGTTGATACTTGTGATTGTGCCGAAATCAATCAATTCTGTCGTTTTGTTTGAGGTCTTATGTGGTTGAATGTGCACAAGTGGAAGTTAGGGCTGTTTGTTGTGTTGTCTGTTTATTAGTGTGTGCGGAGTCTTGCGGTGTACGCGTTTGAGAATGTTGTGACTAATTGGCTGTGTGGAGTCAAATTTCGAGGACGAAATTATTTGAAGGGGGGAGGATTGTAACACCCCGAAGTCAAGAGGATCATTTTGAGCAAAATCGGGTTCAGGCATGGGTGACACGGCCTGGGACACGGGCGTGTCCCAGGGCGTGTCAGTTGACACGGCCTGCGACACGGGCGTGTCGCAGGGCGTGTTGAGGTTGTGTCGACGATTGGGCTTGTTGTCGTCGATTTTCGCTCGACATCGTAGAGAGGGGGCACACGGCCCAGGACACGGCCGTGTCGGATGCCGTGTCGAATGCTCGACGAGTATTACGCGACGATCGTCGAGTATCGAGTTCCAGTGAGGACACGGCCTGTGACACGGGCGTGTCACAGGTCGTGTAAGTGGGCATCAAATTCAGCTCGACGTCTCGGGTTAGGACGTGTTTGCGGGACACGGGCGTGTCCTAGTGCACACGGCCATGAACACGGGCGTGTGCCAAGCCGTGTGCCAGGCCGTGTGAAGTCTCGGGTTGTTTTGGGATTATTTCTGTTGAGGTACACGGCCTCAGACACGGGCGTGTCTGAGGGCGTGTCGGGTACACGGCCGTGACACGGGCGTGTCACACGGGCGTGTACTGGTTGGATTGAGTCGGTTGTCTGCCGCTTTAGGGGGACACGGCCTGTGACACGGGCGTGTCACAGGGCGTGTCAGGCCGTGTTCAGGGTTTTCTGGCCAGATCTGAGCCGTTTGTTTCCCTCTTCCTAGATCCAGTGGCTGGGCTTTGTCCAGGTGTCTGGGAGGCCGAGAATTAGAAGATAAAGTCTCTTATTATCTTCTTCTTCTTCTTCTTCATTTCCATTTCAAGGGAGAGAGAAGAAAGGCTAAGGAAGAGAGAAGGGAGGAGTCTTCCAGCTGCTGTAGGAGCTGCGGAGTGCGGAACGAAGATCCGAGAGCGGATTCGTGAAGGTAGAGCCGAGGCGGTGAGTTCCATCCGGCTACTTCATGGCGCCGAAGCGATCTTCAAGGGTAACGATCTCCTTCTTGGACATCAAAGTCCTTTCTCTATACATGTGCTTGGAATCCTCCACCAAGAGGTGGATCGCGGAAGTGATTCCTTTGTTGAGTCTGCATCTAGAGCCGGAATGATGAAGTACGGCGTAGGCATGCTGTGTGAAGCCCATCTGGACCGGTAGTCTGGATTGGTGATGTTCATGGGTAAACCGGAGAAAACTCCGTGGCTTTGATGATGTGCAAAATGGATTTTTGTTGTGATGAATGTATGGATGTACTGCTTGTGAGGAGGCTTTGGTGAAGCTCCTGGTTATGAGATGATCAATTGGTAGCACGCCTGGGGAGCGCGTGATAAACCCGGCCTGTTACACCACTAGGGTGGGTTGATCTAGTTAAGGAAGGGATCGATGGGCGGCAATGCTAGGGGAGCAGAGTTAAACCCGGGTTGCTGCACCACATGGTGTGGGTCGATCGGATTAGGAGGGGGACCGATGGGTAGACATTGCCTGGGGAACTTAGATAAACCCGGCTTGCTACACCACGGAGTGTGGGTCGGTCTGCTCTGTTTGTGATGCTGTGAGGATGGACCTCTGAGTGGCTTGGGCGGGATGTCGCCAGCCTGCGAGCTGGTGGACTAGGGCCGGTCAACCAACAAGTTAAAACCTCGAGAGACAGCGGTGTACGACGGTGGATTCCGGTACGCCAAGAAGGTGCCCTGAGTGCACGGAGCGTTGGTGGACTCCAGCGTTTGTGATGTGGTGTGTTTGTTAGTTAGTGGCATAAAGAGAATGATCCTATGATATGATTTGGTGATGTTTGCTGATGCTTGATGAAAAAGGAAGCACTGTATACAGGGAAGGAACCACTGCCCCGGGTAGGGGGTGGGGTCGTTATAATGGGTCAGCACTGCTGACCGTTACATTGTTTTCTGTGTTGGCTTGGATGATGACTTGCAGGTGCCGCGGTTTGGAAAGAATAAGTGGATTGGCTAGCCTGGTGTTCTTAGTCCGTGAAGAATCGTGGTTGGATTTCATGTGTGGCCGGCCTGCGTGCCGATGTACGAACTTATTGCTATGTAAAGAGGAACTTGTAAGGCCATAAGGCCAGGGTGTGTGAGTTGTATACATTCCTGGTGTTGTTATATATAAATGTGGTATTTATATGTGGGTGGACATTCTGGTTTGAGTTCATGTTAACAAGAAAAATGCTGCGCTAGAATGAAATGAGTTAAGGACACGCATAGATTTTGATTTCCACACGTGATTCCTTCGCTTGTCTGTGCTATATGGCGTGGGGCCCCGGCCGGACCCACTGTTATATGTCATGTGACAGGTGGGGGCGTTACAAAGTGGTATCAGAGCCAGGTTGAGATTGTTTGGGAGGAGAGAACATAAATGAACTCATGAATGTCCACTAGGAATGTATGTCATGCACATGATGTGCGTGCGTGTGTAGTCAATGTACCAGTACCGTTATGATTTGGAAGAATTTAATGGTGTTCTGTGATAGGTGGCGAGGGATGGAGCTGGGCCGTCTGAGCCCCAGCGGTCGGATGAAAGTGCAGCACCCGTGGAAGCGCCGATGCCTCCCTCGGCAGAGGCCATACGGGTGGTCGCGGAGACAGTGCTTGCAGTGTTACAAGCACACCCAACGGACAGGCAAGATCTGGTGGAAGGCACGAGCATGCTGCCGAGGTGGTGGAAGCGCAAGCAAATGACGATGCCTTGTCACGTTTTATGCACTTTCACCCACCTACGTTTGGTGGAGCGCTTTTACCAACGCAGGCAGAAGATTGGTTGGCAAGAGTAAAACGGATCTTAACTGTAATCAGGACGGTCGAAGAACAGAAAGTGATGTTGGCCACTTTTCTGTTGGAAGGAGATGCGAGATTATGGTGGGATGAGATTGAAGTGCACCACTTGGCAGGTCGAGGTTTAACAGAGATTTCAATGGAGGAATTCTCCCAAATATTTTTAGCCAAGTTTGTGCCAGTGTCGCAGAGGATTGCGATGGAAAATGAGTTTCTCCGCTTGGTGCAGGGTGAGCGAGATATTGATACCTACCTGCATGAGTTTACAAGATTGGGGAGATATGCAGGATCTACCTTTGCGGAGGAAGTGCGAAAGACAAATCGGTTTTATGGCGGATTGCGGGATGAATTGCGGTTAGCACTTCCGAGTTCCGTGAGCCAAGGCTTTCAGGCGTTGGTTGATACATCTCGTGCGTTGGAGAAGGATATGAAGCGAGTACAGGAGAATAAGAAACTGGCAAGGGAAAAGTCTGAGTTGAAAGAATCGGAGTTTCGACGACAAGAGAAGAAAAGATTTAGGCCGGTGGACGTAGCTCCGTCGACTGTTTCTTCGGGGGCGACGTATGGGCCAGGACGTGTGGATACACGTAGATGTTATAAATGTGGGCAGCAAGGACACATAGCAAAATTCTGTTGGAATGCCCCTCCAGGGAGTGAGAAAAAGACGGGTGTGTCATATGAAGAAAAAGGGAAAGCAGTGGCTGAATCATCTGCACCCCGGACGCAACCTCGCTTGCATGCGATGGAAGTGCAAGTGCCGCAAAGCTCAGTTGGTGAAATTCAGCCTCTAGCGGTTCATTTATCATTAAATCGCGAATTTCAAAATCGGGAGGCTGAAAGGAAGTGAACTGATGTGAAGCATGTCGATGTTATGTATGTTTTGTAAACTATGTTTTGATGCATCATAGCTGATGTACATCACTTTTGGCTGATGAAAATGATGTTGATACTTGTGATTGTGCCGAAATCAATCAATTCTGTCGTTTTGTTTGAGGTCTTATGTGGTTGAATGTGCACAAGTGGAAGTTAGGGCTGTTTGTTGTGTTGTCTGTTTATTAGTGTGTGCGGAGGCTTGCGGTGTACGCGTTTGAGAATGTTGTGACTAATTGGCTGTGTGGAGTCAAATTTCGAGGACGAAATTATTTGAAGGGGGGGAGGATTGTAACACCCCGAAGTCAAGAGGATCATTTTGAGCAAAATCGGGTTCAGGCATGGGTGACACGGCCTGGGACACGGGCGTGTCCCAGGGCGTGTCAGTTGACACGGCCTGCAACACGGGCGTGTCGCAGGGCGTGTTGAGGTTGTGTCGACGATTGAGCTTGTTGTCGACGATTTTCGCTCAACATTGTCGAGAGGGGGCACACGGCCCAGGACACGGCCGTGTCGGATGCCGTGTCAAATGCTCAAAGAGTATTACGCGACGATCGTCGAGTATCGACTTCTAGTGAGGACACGGCCTGTGACACGGGCGTGTCACAGGGCGTGTCAGTGGGCGTCAAATTCAGCTCGACGTCTCGGGTTAGGGCGTGTTTGCGGGACACGGGCGTGTCCTGGTGCACACGGCCATGAACACGGGCGTGTGCCAAGCCGTGTGCCAGGCCGTGTGAAGTCTCGGGTTGTTTTGGGATTATTTCTGTTGAGGTACATGGCCTCAGACACGGGCGTGTCTGAGGGCATGTCGGGTACACGGCCGTGACACGGGCGTGTCACACGGGCGTGTACTGGTTGGATTGAGTCGGTTGTCTGCCGCTTTAGGGGGACACGGCCTGTGACACGGGCGTGTCACAGGGCGTGTCAGGCCGTGTTCAGGGTTTTCTGGCCAGATCTGAGCCGTTTGTTTCCCTCTTCCTGGATCCAGTGGCTGGGCTTTGTCCAGGTGTCTGGGAGGCCGAGAATTAGAAGATAAAGTCTCTTATTATCTTCTTCTTCTTCTTCTTCATTTCCATTTCAAGGGAGAGAGAAGAAAGGCTAAGGAAGAGAGAAGGGAGGAGTCTTCCAGCTGCTGTAGGAGCTGCGGAGTGCGGAACGAAGATCCGAGTGCGGATTCGTGAAGGTAGAGCCGAGGCGGTGAGTTCCATCCGGCTACTTCATGGCGCCGAAGCGATCTTCAAGGGTAACGATCTCCTTCTTGGACATCGAAGTCCTTTCTCTATACATGTGCTTGGAATCCTCCACCAAGAGGTGGATCGCGGAAGTGATTCCTTTGTTGAGTCTGCATCTAGAGCCGGAATGATGAAGTACGGCGTAGGCATGCTGTGTGAAGCCCATCTGGACCGGTAGTCTGGATTGGTGATGTTCATGGGTAAACCGGAGAAAACTCCGTGGCTTTGATGATGTGCAAAATGGATTTTTGTTGTGATGAATGTATGGATGTACTGCTTGTGAGGAGGCTTTGGTGAAGCTCCTGGTTATGAGATGATCAATTGGTAGCATGCCTGGGGAGCGCGTGATAAACCCGGCCTGTTACACCACTAGGGTGGGTTGATCTAGTTAAGGAAGGGATCGATGGGCGGCAATGCTAGGGGAGCCGAGTTAAACCCGGGTTGCTGCACCACATGGTGTGGGTCGATCGGATTAGGAGGGGGACCGATGGGTAGACATTGCCTGGGGAGCTTAGATAAACCCGGCTTGCTACACCACGGAGTGTGGGTCGGTCTGCTCAGTTTGTGATGCTGTGAGGATGGACCTCTGAGTGGCTTGGGCGGGATGTCGCCAGCCTGCGAGCTGGTGGACTAGGGCCGGTCAACCAACAAGTTAAAACCTCCAGAGACAGCGGTGTACGACGGTGGATTCCGGTACGCCAAGAAGGTGCCCTGAGTGCACGGAGCGTTGGTGGACTCCAGCGTTTGTGATGTGGTGTGTTTGTTAGTTAGTGGCATAAAGAGAATGATCCTATGATATGATTTGGTGATGTTTGCTGATGCTTCATGAAAAAGGAAGCATTGTATACAGGGAAGGAACCACTGCCCCGGGTAGGTGGTGGGGTCGTTATAATGGGTCAGCACTGCTGACCGTTACATTGTTTTCTGTGTTGGCTTGGATGATGACTTGCAGGTGCCGCGGTTTGGAAAGAATAAGTGGATTGGCTAGCCTGGTGTTCTTAGTCCGTGAAGAATCGTGGTTGGATTTCATGTGTGGCCGGCCTGCGTGCCGATGTACGAACTTATTGCTATGTAAAGAGGAACTTGTAAGGCCATAAGGCCAGGGTGTGTGAGTTGTATACATTCCTGGTGTTGTTATATATAAATGTGGTATTTATATGTGGGTGGACATTCTGGTTTGAGTTCATGTTAACAAGAAAAATGCTGCGCTAGAATGAAATGAGTTAAGGACACGCATAGATTTTGATTTCCACACGTGATTCCTTCGCTTGTCTGTGCTATATGGCGTGGGGCCCCGGCCGGACCCACTGTTATATGTCATGTGACAGGTGGGGGCGTTACAAAGTGGTATCTGAGGTGTAGGAACCAATTTGGGTTCTGAGACAGTGGAGGAGTTTGGCCGAATCTAGTACACTACTAGATAGGCGAAGGGGGAAAGTGGATGTACCCATATCTTGGGGAACCACTATAAACCACTGTGTATGTTGTGCTGTGCTGTGATTGTTGCTGTGATAAAATAGTTAGTATTCTGTGATATAACTGATTGCTGCCATTACAGTTTAAAAAGGATTAGGTCACCTATTCACCCCCCCCCCCCCTCTATATGTTTAGGTACCATATCTTTCAATAAAGGAAGCTTGGCAAAATCCTTTGCCTTGTGCATGATAGGTAGATCTAAAATAACAACTATTGCAGGAACTGATCAAGGTGTTAACCTTTTAACGATCAACCTCGCTCTGATACCAATTGAAAGATAATAGTTGTCAACCTAAATCACCTAGAGGGGGGTGAATAGGTGAGTTGTGAGTATTTTATGGAGTAAAAGATCTCAGAACAGAGCACAGATCTATCTACCAAATTATCACAGATGAGGCAAGATTTATAATGGTTCCCCGATCTTGGGTACATCCAGTTTCCCTCACCGATCTAGCAATTTACTAGACTCGGCTACTCCACTATCTCGGATTGAAAATCAATCCTACTCTCGGAACAAAGTTCCTACAATCTCAATCCAACCAACTGGATCTACAACTCAGAAGGCAAACTTCCTACAAACTCGGAGTTGAAAACTCCTACACTCGGAGAAAACTTCTCCTACAAGAATGAAAAAATTGTTTAAGAAAATACAAACAATGATTTCTCTGTCAGATCTACAAGCAAGCAACCAGGATCTTCTTCTTGTAAGCTTTGCGGCACTTTCAGAAAGATGAAGAGAATCCCCGCAACAGATCTGGAATCTTCTTTGTCTTACATGATCGGGAATAGGATGAGCAGTTGAGAAATGATCTCGATCTGTAAAACTTATTCAGTCTGATTCCTTTAAAAATCGAAACCCTTGCCGGAGAAAGACAGCGGCGGCGGCGGCTTTCTTTCCATGAAGAGAGAGAGAGAGGAAACAACAACTTGGAGAGAGAAAACGGCTGCAGAAGAATCTCAATAATATTTGATATTAAAAGCTTGTTATTCTTATTAGGGCTTGTCGATTAGACATGATCTTATATAAGAATACTAATAACGGTCATAATTAGTTTTAATGACGTACATGTAGACCAATTATGTCACGGAATTTGAAAATCTGTCAAATCTGGACTTAGCAAAATTTCAGAGAAAACGAAGTGATATACACGAGTGAAGAAACGACTACTCGAGTAGGTATAAAACTACTCGAGTGGATAGAGGGAACTAACTCGAGTACATAACTCAGGACTACTCAAGTAGCTAGAAAACAACTACTCGAGTACATATAATCAACTTACTCGAGTACTTAGAAGATCTACTCGAGTATACAGAAAAGTTTCACGGGAAGTGGAGTTGAACTACTCGAGTACAAGTTGTATTACTCGAGTAGGTGAGAAAAACTACTCGAGTGGTTTGATGAGCTACTCTAGTGATAGGACTTGGAGAAATTTCTGAACACTGGAAGATGAGCTACTCGAGTAGTCAGACTGAACTACTCGAGAGAATAAAATCTACTCGAGTATATAAAAAAGACTTACTCGAGTAAATGACTTGGAATAACTTTAGGAGAAGAGAAATTTAGTTTACTCGAGTATGAAGCTTGAACTACTCGAGTAGTAAGTGAACTACTCGAGTAAATAACTTATACTACTCGAGTATGGAAAATTTACTCTTAAGATAGAAAACAGTTACACGAGTCAGAAACTATAACTACTCGAGTATATATATACTTACTCGAGTGGTTTACTTAGAAAAACTTGGAGAGTGAAATCTGTATTACTCGAGTAAGAAGAGTGGTCTACTCGAGTAGTTAAGTAGGCTACTCGAGTAAGTAACAGTCTACTCGAGTATATGGACTTATGATTGTCTCTGAGATATCTGCAAAGAGAAAATACCAAACTAACAATTCATCAAGGCAAGTATACCTATCGAAATGCAGCTAGGGGACACAAGTGTCGTATTGAAATCCGGGAACAGTTGAGTAAGCTTACTCACACGAAATCTATTATTTTATCGACGGAAAAATAAGGTTTTCTTAAGCTAAATGTACTAAAGGAAGAGAACTACTTGCATGAAAAGAAGAAGAGAGCTAAAGAGCGATTAACTTAAGCTTAGTAACGATGAAGGGAAAATGCACTCGATCAGAAATCACCTCGGCAAGAGTGGTTAGAAAAATACGATAAATAAACCTAAGCTAATTAGGGTAAAGGTCCTTGACCGTGGAGGTTCCATGAATATTGACACGCTTCTCTCGAAGGCCGTGCCTAACTGAGTTTAGGAAGGTCCGACCGACTTTCGCCTAAATCGGAGGCCTAAAACTCGCTTTACGCGGTGAACCCCTCTAATGGATTTTACTCCAATCCGGGAGATTTGAACGTCTGCCTCTCTCGAGGGGTGCGAACAACTCCCTTTACTCTTGAGTGCTCATTTCAAACTTTCGGCCTCTCGGCTAGCCCAGAATGAAAGCAAAGGTGGAGAGTATATATCGATAATATACCTCCAACCCGTGATAAATCAAGAGTAATTCAAAGCTAAACCCTAAAAAGAAAAGGTAAGATTCAAAGCATCATAACCTAATCACTCGAACCTCGGATCAATTAGATCGAGTACATGGAGGATTAGTTAATCATGGTGAGGTGGAAGAGGGAGATGAGTAGAAGAAAAATACTGAAAACAGAGCAGGAACGAAAAAGAAAACAACACTTTTTATTAAGAGAAACAGTGATCTTACAGCTTGAAAACCAGAGATTACAAGAACATGAAAAGGAAACTACACTATCATTAGCATCATACTACAGAAAGAAGCTAGGAGCTAATACAGGAAAAGCATAAAGCTAGAGCTACGAACTAGAAATGAAAATACATGCTTAAAAGTTCAGAAAAACAAAGGACAGAACCTCCCCTCTCAAAGCGAAAGTTCCCTCAAACCCCTGGAGTTGGGCTCTATTTATAGAATTTTTTTGGGTCGGGTCACGCCCCCCTGTCACGCCCTGGTAGGGCGTGACCCTGGGGCGTGACACATTCGGCGCGACTTTTTCGGGCAGGAATTGAATTCTGACGGAGTTGTTGCGGTACACGCCGAGAAGTCACGCCCTGGTAGGGCGTGACCCTGGGGCGTGTTCTTTGCGGCGTGACTTTGGGAGCTGAAATTGAATGCTGGAGGTGACGGGCGGAATTGCTGAAGTACACGCCCATATGTCACGCCCGGGTCAGGCGTGACCCTGGGGCGTGACACTTTCGGTGCGACGGTGGGGCTGGAAAAACGAGCGCGCTGCGGCGATTCCTCGGAACCTGGGGACACGCCTATAGTACACGCCCGTGTCGGGTGTGTCACGGGCGTGACCGAGGGCGTGTACACTAAGTTTCCACGGAATGCAGTTTCGGACCAATTGCTTCATTCCTCTGGGTTACACGCCCTAGGTACACGCCCTGGTAGGGCGTGACCTTGGGGCGTGTCACAGCAAACTTCGGCTGAAAGCCGTGAAAACCTGCAAAAAGCAGAAAAAATGCATTAGCGACAAAAATATATACAAAGGGGAATCAAAACAAGTACTTTACAAGACATGATTGGCTTTAAAACCCCGAAAATATCCTAATAAAATTGACTGCAAACGTATTATCAAATTCCCCCAAGCTTAAGTTTTGCTTGTCCCCAAGCAAAGATATAAAGACAAGCTAATCATAAAAAGTGTCTAATTCAAAAGGTTTTAATCATACTCACACAAGTACTATGCGAAATTCTAGGTAGGGAGAATGTAAAACGTAAATCTAAAACAATTATTTAGGTATGGTTTAACTTTTATAAACTTTACTTAATAAAAATAAATCATCCAGAATTTTGACGAAATTCTTTAAATAGATTTAAGTAAGGCAATGAAAATGAAAAGAACGTATTGAGTTATTACTACATCCAAGCAACGCATTATAATTATATCAATTAAATAACAACAATCTAAGTTTAAATCCAAAACTAAAACTGATTTACTTTTCTTCTTTTCTTAGTTGTTAAATAAAATTTAAAAAAAAGGGCGTGAATCAAAAGGACTTAATAGGACCGAAACGTTTGGTTTAGGAATATGAATAGGAGTGGAATTCAAATATAAACATGGAGGCTTAAAAATCACACTAAACCAAAACAACGAGTTTCAAAATAAATTTATTTTAAACAAAATATGTATAAATAAATTTATTTTTTTCTCTTTATGATTATTTATCTCATTTTTTTTCATTTTTTTTTTATTATTTTCATTCATTTTTGTTTTTTTTTCTTTTCAATTTATTACTTTTGAGTACACCTTTTTCAACAATATCTCCACAGATAAGACAAAATTTCCTATCAAACAAAATTAGCGTGATTAGATAGGTAGGAATTTGGGCTTTGGTGAAAATGAAAATGTGTGTGGAGTTTATCAAATGAATTTGGAAAAATGGCTCAAAAGCGGCTAACTAGTGGTAAAAGAGTTTAGGTTGACAAGAAAGCTCAAACGTAAACAAAAATGGCCTAAATCATTTTCACGCATTTTTTTTAAAAAAATTTATTTAAAACATAGAATCGATAAATTTCAAAAAGCAAGTTCGATATAATAAAAGAAGATTGATGAAATTATCTTGAAAATAAAAATAATATGTCACTTGGATCGTTCATATCTACTACGTAATTCAAAATATGTTCTTACAAAAATCATCTAAAGACGAAAAGGAAAATAGTGGATGATAAATTTTTAGAGAAAGTAAAGAAAATAAAGAACGGAAAACCATAATAGAAATGCACGGTTTAGAGAAATATTTTACCTTAACATGCTACCGTGAATTAGAAACACAGCATGGCCAACATTTTACTTGTGAAATATGATTAAAAAGAATGATTAGAAAAATTATAATTAACTATGTTGTTTATAAAGAAGTTTGAGAAAAACAAAACATAAACATGGGGTACTTATTGAAATACCAAAATGCAGCTATATATTTATAATAATTTGTGATTTTTTTTTGAAATTTTGGATTTTTTTGGGATATTTACAAAACAAAAAGAAAACAAAAAGAAGGAGGAAGTCCTCCCCCCAAGCTTAAAATCTACATTGTCCCCAATGGAGAAGGAGGTCGGAGAACGAGAGAAAAGTAAAGTACAGAAATAAAAGACAGAATTGAAAAGCAGGTACTTCCCCGGTTTTATTTTGCAGGGCAAGTTGAGTGATGCCGCTCCTCCATGCCTGTGCTGTGGATCTTCATGAAACGTCGTCCGGCGGACTTTGGCATGGAAGCAGAACCGTTGGAGCAGGCGATCGCAGAAGTTTCAGCTTGCCGGAGCCAGTCGGGGCAAAAAGTGTAAAAGAAAGAAAACAGAAAAAGATAACTTGGGTTGCCTCCCAAGAGCGCCCTTTGTTTAAAGCGTCGTTTGAGCTCGACGCATCAAAATAAGATTGTCCCAAATATTGTTTAAAAATAAAGTTCGAATAAATGTCAAAGTTTATGAGTAAAATAATGTTCAGATTAATCAAATGTCAGGACCGGAAAGATAGAGTTAACAGGGTTGAGACTGACATCATCACAAAAATACAGTTTAAGACGCTGACCATTCACTTTGAAAGTACCATTATCAGGGTGAGAAATTAAAACAGTACCATAAGAAAAGACTTCTAAAACAGTAAAAGGCCCAGACCAACGTGATTTTAATTTACCCGGGAATAAACGTAAACGAGAGTTATAAAGAAGCACTTGGTCGCCTGGCTTAAAGATTTTTGGGTGCCTAAGATGTCGATCGTGTAAACGCTTCGTCCGCTCTTTATAAAGTCTGTTATTTTCATACGCGTAAGAGCGCCACTCGTCGAGTTCGTTAAGTTGAAATTTTCGAAAATCGCCGACAGAGTGGGGATCGAAGTTTAAAAATCGTAAGGCCCAAAAGGCGCGGTGCTCTAACTCTACGGGTAAATGACACGATTTTCCATAAACCAACCGATATGGCGTACAGCCGAGGGCGGTTTTGTACGCTGTTCGGTAGGCCCATAGAGCATCGTCTAATTTGGCGGACCAGTCTTTTCTAGAAGTTGAAACAGTCTTTTCTAAAATTCTTTTTATTTCTCTATGCACTACTTCGACTTGTCCGTTAGTTTGGGGGTGGTAGGCAGTGGAAAGCTTATGAGTAACGCCATATTTAGTTAGGATTTTTGAAAATTGCGCGTTACAGAAATGGGAACCCCTATCACTAACGATAGCGCGCGGCGTACCGAATCGAGAAAATAATTTTTTGAGGAAATTAACTACGACTCGGGCGTCATTCGTAGGAAGAGCTTGGGCTTCGGCCCAACGTGAAACATAATCAACGGCAACTAAAATGTACTTATTCCCGAAGCTAGAAGGAAAAGGGCCAACAAAGTCAATCCCCCAGAGGTCGAAAACTTCGCACTCTAGAAAATAATTTTGTGGCATTTCATTTTTATTCGAAATATTCCCCGACCGTTGGCAACTATCACACCTACTCACAAAGGCATGCGCGTCTTTAAACAGGCTGGGCCAGTAAAAACCCGCGCTTAACACTTTGTGAGCGGTGCGAGCAGCTTGATAGTGCCCACCTGTCGGTCCTTCATGCAAATGTTTAATAATATCTAATCCTTCCTCAAAGGAAACACACCTCCTGATCACTTGGTCTGCACAGACTTTAAAAAGATGCGGGTCCTCCCAAAAGTAGTTCTTCAGCTCAGAAAAGAATTTCTTCTTTTGCTGAGATGAAAACTCTTTTGGGAGCACACGGGCCACTAGATAGTTAGCGATGCGGGCAAACCAAGGAGAAGTAGATGTGTTAATTACGAAAAGCTTCTCATCAGGGAAATAGTAATGAAAAGAATTTTCATCTAATTGTTCTATAAACGGGTTGTCTAGGCGCGAAAGGTGGTCGGCGGCCAAGTTCTCGGCACCTCGCTTATCACGGATCTCTAAGTCAAACTCCTGGAGGAGTAAGACCCAGCGAATCAAGCGAGGCTTGGCATCCGTTTTAGAGAGAAGATATTTGAGGGCCGAGTGGTCCGTAAAAACAATAATTTTTGAAAGAGTAATATAAGGGCGAAATTTGTCAAATGCAAATACTACAGCTAAGAGCTCCTTCTCGGTTGTGGTGTAATTTTCCTGTGCAGATGTGAGTGTTTTACTAGCATAATATATGGGGTGGAAGTTTTTGGAAATACGTTGACCTAGTACGGCTCCCACCGCATAACTACTCGCATCACACATTATTTCAAATGGAAGATCCCATACCGGAGCTATCATGATTGGCGCATTAACTAATTTTTCTTTTATTAAATTGAAGGCAGCTAGACATAGGTCATCAAAGATGAATGGGGCGTCTTTTTCTAAGAGATGGGTAAGGGGCTTGGTGATTTTGGAAAAGTCCTTTATGAAGCGGCGGTAGAAACCCGCATGACCCGGGAAACTTCTTATGGCTTTTAGGTTCGTAGGTGGCGGCAGTTTCTCGATAACTTCTATTTTCGCAACGTCTACTTCAATACCCCTTTCAGAAATTTTATGTCCCAAAACTAACCCTTCCCTTACCATAAAATGACATTTTTCCCAATTTAAGGCGAGGTTAGTTTCTTCGCATCGCTCTAGGACTTTTTCGAGGTTCTCTAAGCAACTATCGAAGGAATTCCCGAAGACGGAGAAATCATCCATGAAGACTTCCATAATGCTTTCTACGTACTTGTCAAAGATGGCGAGCATACATCGTTGGAATGTAGCCGGCGCATTGCACAATCCAAACGGCATTCTTCGGTAGGCGAAGGTGCCAAAGGGACAAGTAAACGTAGTTTTCTCCTGGTCCTCGGGGGAGATGGGGATTTGAAGATACCCCGAGAGGCCATCGAGAAAACAATAAAAGCTATGTCCGGAAAGTCTTTCTAAAATTTGATCAATGAACGGCAAGGGGAAGTGATCCTTGCGGGTGGCGTCATTCAACTTACGGTAATCTATACACATTCGCCATCCGGTCACCGTCCGAGTCGGGATTAATTCATTATTTTCATTACTTACGACCGTTATCCCTCCCTTCTTTGGTACTACCTGTACTGGGCTAACCCACTTACAGTCGGATATAGGATAGATAATTCCTGCGTTTAACAATTTCATAACCTCGCCCTTAACTACGTCTTTCATGTTTGGGTTTATACGACGCTGAGGTTGTATAGAGTTACGAGAATTATCTTCCATTAAGATTTTATGAGTGCAGAAAGATGGGCTTATGCCCTTGATATCAGATATCTGCCAAGCAATAGCTTGGCGATGCTTTTGTAAAATTGAAAGAAGTTTATTTTTTTGTGCATCCGTGAGGTAGGCCGAAATTATGACAGGCAGCTTAGAGTCCTTTTCTAAGAAAGCGTATTGAAGGTGCTCTGGTAGTTCTTTCAGTTCCAAGGTAGGGGGGTCATCATACGAGGTCTTGGAAATTTGTTCTTTTTCAAAAACTATGTCCTCGTACACGTTTTTATATGTAAAATTAAAAGGGGTGTTGCTAGCGGCCATGGAGGCTTCGTGCAGCGATTCAGTTGGAAAAGTAGAAGAGGAACAGAAATCAAAAAATTCTTTTTCAAAATCAGAGGGGCGAGTGGAGGATTCTTCACTTAGGTGTAGAGATTCAGTTGGAAGAGTAGCAGAGGAACAAAAATTGGAAAATTCTTTGTCAAAATCAGAGGTGGGAGAGAAGGATTCTTCACTTATGGTATCCATGAAAAAACAGGAGTCATCATTAGCTAGTGTGTTCTTCATCGAGGGGGTGATAGAGAAAGTTACCTCATCGTCGCCCACTCGAAGGAAGAGCTTACCATTGCTTACATCAATGATAGCTCGGGAGGTGGCAAGGAAGGGTCGGCCAAGGATCAGGGGAACCTCGACGTCTTCTTCGATATCTAAAATGACAAAGTCCACCGGGAAGATGAACTTGTCAACTTTGACTAGGACGTCCTCCACTATTCCTAACGGGTATTTGACTGACCTGTCGGCTAGCTGGATACTCATTCGTGTGGGGTTGAGACTACCAATTCCTAACTTTTTAAACAACGAGAGGGGCATAAGATTAATACTCGCACCTAAGTCGGCTAAAGCGTGTTTGACAAAGAGATCACCAAAGACACATGGGATAGAGAAACTACCCGGGTCACTGATTTTTTTCGGTAATCCGTTTGTCAAAACCGCCGAGCACGCGGCATTTAACGTGACATGAGAAAGGTTCTCTAACTTCTTCTTGTTAGTTAGGAGGTCCTTAAGGTATTTTGCGTACTTCGGCATCTGGGATATGGCTTCGTGGAAAGGCAGATTTACGTGGATTTGTTTAAACATTTCCAAAAAACGGGTGTATTGATCATCCTGTCGTTGTTTATTAAGTTCGGAAGGGTATGGCGGGGATGGATTATTTTTAAAGGTGGGTGGTGGAGTGAATTCTTTTTCTACGATAGGGGTGATAATTTCTTCGGCAGAGGATGGAATTTTTAAAAGGGGAGCGGAGCTTTGATTTTCAAAAACGGGAGCGGAGCTTGCCTCGGGTTCTTCACTTACCAGACCAGGAACTTTCTTCCCACTCCGAAGAGTTATAGCTTTCGCTTGCTCTCTCGGGTTGGGCTCGGTATTGGAAGGAAGAGACCCTACGGGTCGCTCAGAAATCATTTTAGCGAGCTGTCCTACCTGATTTTCTAAGTTTTTAACACTTCCGGTTAAGGTCCTAATCGTAGCGTCATTAGCATTCATGTATTTTGAAAACACTTCCTCCAAATTTGGAGGTTTTGGAAAACTTTGAGGAGGAGGTGGTGGTGGAGCAGAAAAATCACTTTGCGGTGGCGGGCGCACAGCATTCGATGGATTGCTCCACGAAAAATTCGGATGATTTCTTAACGCAGGATTATAACTATTCGGAAAATTAAAACCAGGAGGATGATAATTCGCAGCAGAAAAATTATTAAAAGCAGTTCTAGGCATATTATTTACATAATCCAAATGTTCGGCGGGAGGAGTTGCAGATTCCCATACCTGAGGGGCGGAGGCAGCAGTCATCTCCGTAATTTTTTTTGCTTAATATTTCAACTTGCAGTGCAAGTTGTGAGACGTTGTCCACTTCAAAGAGACCTGCAGGTTTGTTTGGGCGGGACCTAGGCACATTCCACTGGTAAGTGTTCATGGCCATGTCTTCAAACAGCTCAAGAGCTGCTTCCGGGGTCTTATGGTTTAAAGTACCGCCAGAAGCTGCGTCTATCATTTGCTTCGTGCTTTGATTTAGCCCATTATAAAACGTCTGCACCTACAACCATACAGGCAGAGCGTGATGTGGGCATCGTCTTAATAATTCTTTAAATCTTTCCCAGGTTTCGTAAAGGGTCTCAGAGTCTATCTGTCCAAAGGCAGAAATGTCATTCTAAGTTTAGCAGTTTTAGCAGGCGGAAAATACTTGGCCAAAAATTTTTCAGTTAATTGCGTCCAAGTAGTTATGCTATTTTTAGGAAGGGTGTTCAGCCACTGCTTAGCCTTAATTCTAAGAGAGAAAGGAAATAATCTTAGCCTAATAGCATCATTTGTGACACCATTTATCTTGAAGGTGTCACAAATCTCAAGAAAGCTGGCTATATGTGCGTTCGGGTCTTCATCTTGAAGCCCGTCAAATTGCACATACTGCTGCACCATTTGAATTATGCTAGGCTTCAGTTCAAAATTATTATTATTTATTGCAGGGCGAAATATACTCGTTTCTGTACCCTCGAGATTTGGTCGTGCATAATAGGACATAGGCCTTTGCACGACTTCCTCCACGTTGGGTTCTGCCATTCTTAAGGTAGAAAATGACTCGGAATCCTCAACCGACACTTGGGTAGTAGGTCCTTGAAATCGCGATCTTCTCCGAAGAGTACGCTCAATTTCGTGGTCCAGGTCCAAAGTAACCGACGGACTACCGCGGGTCATACACTAGAAGAAAAGAGGAGAAGCAAGACTAAAAAGTAAAAAAGCTAATGAAGTTGGAAAAGTTTTTTTTTTTGAAATAGATTTTTTTATATTTTAACTCCCGAACTTCCCAAGGGCTACCCGGTGAAGGGTTCGCAAGGTACTAGACAAGATAGTGGCATTTAGAGCCACTTTGCCCTTTTCGAGAGAGTTAGGTGGTGTAGAAAATTTTGTGATGTGGGTTTCTATTACGAATGCGGTAATTAAAATCCAGCCACTTATCTCTGTGCGAGTAGGCGGAAATGAAAAGCTATACTCACGCACTCGTCAGAAAATTAAAACACACCCACTCGACAGAAAGTAAACACACTCTACTGAAATAAAGCCTGCCAATTAACTCAAGTGAGTAGGCGGAAAAATAAAATACGCACACTTGCTTGAAATAAACCAGCCAATTAACTCAAGTGAGTAGGCGGAAAAATAAAAGATACGCACACTTGCTTGAAATAAACCAGCCAATTAACTCAAGTGAGTAGGCGGAAAAATTAAAAATACGCACACTTAACAAAATCCAGCCATTTAACTCAAGTGAGTAGGCGGAAAAAATTGAAGAAGGAGGCTGAGAAAGAGAAGTGATAAAATTAATATATTCGCGTTTTCAATTTATCAACAAGCGTTGCTTCCCCGGCAACGGCGCCAAAAACTTGATTGTCTCTGAGATATCTGCAAAGAGAAAATACCAAACTAACAATTCATCAAGGCAAGTATACCTATCGAAATGCAGCTAGGGGACACAAGTGTCGTATTGAAATCCGGGAACAGTTGAGTAAGCTTACTCACACGAAATCTATTATTTTATCGACGGAAAAATAAGGTTTTCTTAAGCTAAATGTACTAAAGGAAGAGAACTACTTGCATGAAAAGAAGAAGAGAGCTAAAGAGCGATTAACTTAAGCTTAGTAACGATGAAGGGAAAATGCACTCGATCAGAAATCACCTCGGCAAGAGTGGTTAGAAAAATACGATAAATAAACCTAAGCTAATTAGGGTAAAGGTCCTTGACCGTGGAGGTTCCATGAATATTGACACGCTTCTCTCGAAGGCCGTGCCTAACTGAGTTTAGGAAGGTCCGACCGACTTTTGCCTAAATCGGAGGCCTAAAACTCGCTTTACGCGGTGAACCCCTCTAATGGATTTTACTCCAATCCGGGAGATTTGAACGTCTGCCTCTCTCGAGGGGTGCGAACAACTCCCTTTACTCTTGAGTGCTCATTTCAAACTTTCGGCCTCTCGGCTAGCCCAGAATGAAAGCAAAGGTGGAGAGTATATATCGATAATATACCTCCAACCCGTGATAAATCAAGAGTAATTCAAAGCTAAACCCTAAAAAGAAAAGGTAAGATTCAAAACATCATAACCTAATCACTCGAACCTCGGATCAATTAGATCGAGTACATGGAGGATTAGTTAATCATGGTGAGGTGGAAGAGGGAGATGAGTAGAAGAAAAATACTGAAAACAGAGCAGGAACGAAAAAGAAAACAACACTTTTTATTAAGAGAAACAGTGATCTTACATCTTGAAAACCAGAGATTACAAGAACATGAAAAGGAAACTACACTATCATTAGCATCATACTACAGAAAGAAGCTAGGTGCTAATACAGGAAAAGCATAAAGCTAGAGCTACGAACTAGAAATGAAAATACATGCTTAAAAGTTCAGAAAAACAAAGGACAGAACCTCCCCTCTCAAAGCGAAAGTTCCCTCAAACCCCTGGAGTTGGGCTCTATTTATAGAATTTTTTTGGGTCGGGTCACGCCCCCCTGTCACGCCCTGGTAGGGCGTGACCCTGGGGCGTGACACATTCGGCGCGACTTTTTCGGGCAGGAATTGAATTCTGACGGAGTTGTTGCGGTACACGCCCAGAAGTCACGCCCTGGTAGGGCGTGACCCTGGGGCGTGTTCTTTGCGGCGTGACTTTGGGAGCTGAAATTGAATGCTGGAGGTGACGGGCGGAATTGCTGAAGTACACGCCCATATGTCACGCCCGGGTCAGGCGTGACCCTGGGGCGTGACACTTTCGGTGCGACGGTGGGGCTGGAAAAACGAGCGCGCTGCGGCGATTCCTCGGAACCTGGGGACACGCCTATAGTACACGCCCGTGTCGGGTGTGTCACGGGCGTGACCGAGGGCGTGTACACTAAGTTTCCACGGAATGCAGTTTCGGACCAATTGCTTCATTCCTCTGGGTTACACGCCCTAGGTACACGCCCTGGTAGGGCGTGACCTTGGGGCATGTCACAGCAAACTTCGGCTGAAAGCCGTGAAAACCTGCAAAAAGCAGAAAAAATGCATTAGCGACAAAAATATATACAAAGGGGAATCAAAACAAGTACTTTACAAGACATGATTGGCTTTAAAACCCCGAAAATATCCTAATAAAATTGACTGCAAACGTATTATCAACTTAACTTCACGAGAAGGAGATATACTTACTCGAGTATAAAAATTTCACTTGAGTATAAATCAAGTATTTCACTCGAGTAGTTAATGACCTACACGAGTAGAATACTTAGAAAAATTTTCAAGGTGGAAATTCTTTCTTCTTTGTCGAGATCAGCATCCAACTTCATTCACATAGTCCAAATGCTTGAATATGAAGTGTATACCAATAGAGATGCTACACATGGGTCAACACTTTGGGTCATACAATGAGGGATTACATTGCATGGTCCTGTGTTTGGTGGCCCATTATAGACTGACATTGGTCTACATTTCCCATTAGAATCCTGCAACCACATAACTCAAACAAAGCATCAAATACAACCTAATTCATCTTAGTTCAAGGGTGACTTCATCAAATCTGGGTTAATATGGATATAATACCCAACATGAGGTATGACATCCAGCAGTTGACTAGCACATACAAGTCTGAGACCTTTGCAGAAGTAGTCGAAGCTGCCTTAAAGGTTGAGGCGATAGAAAATGGGAAGAATCGGGGATTGCATGCGATGAAGGACAAGAGGAAATCTGACGATAGAGGAAGTGCTAGGGAATCTGGCCCTGCAACGAAGAAGGATAGAAGGGAAGCGTGTAGCTTTTGTGGTAAGCCAGGACACCCTTTTGATAAGTGCTTTAAGAGACTGGATGAGCAGAAGCTGTCTCAGGTACACGCGATCCAGGATGCTCCAAAGGGAGGTCCTGTCTGTTCTTATTACAAGAGGAGTGGGCATGATGTGGCCCGTTGTCGCAAGAAGGTTGGAGCCTGTTTTCTCTGCAGCCAGAAATTACACATGAAGGCTAATTGCCCGCAAAGCCAGCCTGTGCTGCATGCAATTCCGTTGTACACTCTACCGCCGCCCCCGCTTCTCGTGGACAATGGAAAAGGAAAGTTGAATGTGCTGACCAAGGAGGAAGCCCAATCCTCGACTCAAGTGATCTCAGGTTAGTCTGACTCGGCTAGTAATCTCTTTTGTAGATTTATAGTTTTCGCATATTAGTTGTGTGTGCTATGTTTTTAGGTGAATTTAAGGTGAAGAATAAGTGGGCATGCATTTTGTTCGATTCAGGTGCTACTCACTCCTTTGTGGTGAGGAGTTTTGTCGACCAACATAGCTGGGCTCTCTACCAGTTAGACACCTCCATAAATGTCAAATTTCCTTCAGGAGAGTTGGTGAGGTCAAGTCAGGGTATCCAAAAATGCCCCATCTCCCTAGGTGGTTTTCTAGCATTTGCGGATCTGAAGGTGTTAGATTTGGTAGACTTCGATGTGATTTTGGGCATGCACTGGCTGTCCAGCTATGATGTCGTCATTCAATGTAAGAAAAAGTGCATGGATTTTAAAGGTGATAATGGCCAGCCCATGAGTGTGTATAGTTTGCCGCATCCGGAATCTCCGATCATTTCTACGGTACGTGCTCACAAATTTCAAGAGTCTGGCTGTGATTCTTTTCTTGTCTTCGTATCTGTTCTGGGAGCTGCACTGGTTGAGCCTCGGGTTGAGGACATTTTTGTGGTGAGTGAGTTTCCAGATGTCTTTCCTGTTAGTCTTCCTGGACTTCCTCCTGAGAGAGAGGTGGAGTTTATTATAGATCTTGAGCCAGACACCCGCCCTATTGCAAAGGCACCGTACCATATGGCACCGCGTGAGTTAGAGGAGCTGCGTACTCAACTGGATGAGTTATTGCAGTGTGGTTTTATTAGACCCAGGTCTCCCCCCTGGGGTGCACCAGTACTCTTCATGAAGAAAAAGGATGGAATAATGAGGCTATGCATTGATTATCGAGAGCTAAACAAGGTAACCATTAAGAACAAATATTTGTTGCCTAGGATCAATGACGTGTTCGATCAGTTGCGAGGTAGCTCCGTGTTCTCAAAGATTGACCTCCATTCAGGTTACCATCATTTAAGAATCCGGGAGTCTGACATTCCGCGAACTGCTTTTCGTTCTCGATATGGTCACTTTGAATTTCTAGTAATGTCATTTAGGTTAACGAACGCACCGTCAGCTTTCATGGACATGATGAACAGGATGTTAAAGGATTTTCTGGTTAAGTTTGCGGGGTATTCATCGACGATGTCCTAGAATATTCCAGAAATGCAGATGAGCATGCCTTGCACTTGTGATTGGTCTTGTCTACTCTAAGGGAGCACAAGCTGCATGCGAAGCTTAACAAGTGCGAGTTCTGGTTGTGTCAGGTGTCATTCCTAGGATACATTGTAAGTAAGGATGGTATCTCAGTGGATCCCGCGAAGATAGCCGCAGTCTTGGATTGGAAGAGACCTACATCGCCTAAGGAGATAAGGAGCTTCTTATGGTTGGCAGGTTACTACAGAAGATTTGTGGAAGGATTCTCTGCACTCTCTGTGCCGTTGACCAGGCTTACGCAAAAGAGCGCAGCTTTTGTTTGGAGTGATGCTTGTGAGGAAACTTTTCAAGAGCTCAAGAGGAGATTATGCTCTGCTCCAGTGTTGGCATTGCCAGTGGAAGGAGTAGAGTATGATGTTTATGTGGATGCCTCGCGAGTTGGACTCAGTTGTGTGTTGATGCAGGATGGCAAAGTGATTGCGTATGGATCGAGACAATTGAAGGTGCATGAAAAGAATTATCCTACTCGTGACCTGGAATTTGATGCCGTCATTTATGCCTTGAAGTTGTGGAGACATCTTCTGTAAGACCCCTTTTTTTGCAACAACCATCGAGGTCTTAGGCCCAGAACCGCCGCTTTGCGGTGACACCTTCGCACTCGGGAAGGTCATCACTACAAAATGCCGATCCTGCCAGCCAAATCGATTTCCATTGATAGAATGTATAAAGAATGAAAGTGTAAGTAAGCATCCAAGTACACAACAGAAAGAGGAAATCACATGACAAATAAATAGTCCACATCGCGAGAAAGTGAATACGGGCTTAAGCCCGGTACATGATAACCTCACTACAAATCACTCATAAAAGTAAAACTACTAATACTCGGCTCCACTCACATATCCGGATGCCTGTCCACCCGAGCTACACTGGCCCATCTCCATCTGCACCATACCCTGCTCGTGCAGCGTCTCCTGCGGCTGTCCCCTATCTCCCATCCGGAGCACCTAAAATATGGCAGGGGTATCACAATAATTAAACATGAGTAAACAAGTATGTAACAAAAGTAAACAGTAAGGAGTAGCAAGTAAGTAAAAGCAGTAAGAAGAGTAAGTAAGAGCAACGAGAAATATAACCGTTGATTTATAGGGATTACCCCTATAGACCAAGGGGTTGTTTTGCAGGGCCTATCGTATAAAATGTCCCATACCATTTTATACGATAGATGTCAGGGGTTAAATGCAATGATTATGCTATGGTATGCACATTCAAGTGCAACTCACACACACGACTCTATCCGCACAGACCTTTAGTTCCACTTTTTAGAGTTAGCTAAACTCTCAGGAGCCTCTCATCATGGCCAACGGAGACAGTGGGTTGGGCCTCTCAACTCCTAGACTGGTAATCACACTACCCCGTCTAGCCCCTCACGTACGTTTCCGTACTATTCCTAGCAAACCAGATAGTCTACCCGAGTCAACGTACCGACGACGGTGTGATCGATCGTCCAATATCGAGGACCCACCACTGTTATGAACATGCAACCATGATAGTTGTATCTAATTATGGTACCGAGCCTCCAGCTCTTTAGACTACCAAGCCTACCAATTCACCATATTCCCGAGCCCATGGCTCCCTGGACTAATCAAGTGTCCTCTTTTTTTCCAAGTCCCCAAGCATCCAGCTCCCCGGACTCCCAAATCAATACCGAGTCCATTTAACTCTACCAGTAAGCCCTTAGGCCACGGGCCTGCGCTATCCTTTCCCCGCGTGTATAAGTGTGAGTATAAGGTTAAACTATTATTATGGTTACTCTTGCCCAAATTATTCCTAAGGTTTACGTTAGCCCGGTACTGCCTAAGGTATTCCCCGTGAAGGGCTCTCGAAGGCACTAGGAACTATGATGAGATTACACTCAAAGCTCCCTTTCGCAAGGCACTTAATATTATTGATTTCTACCCTTGATCAGAACTCTCATTTATTTACCCAAACCAGCAACCTACTAAGGATTCAACTCTTTAAATTCATTACCCACTCTAGTTCAGTTTCCGCAGTTACTATATGCAGACCACCCTATACTATATGAGATGTATAAAGGAGGTACTCCGGATTGTCTAACAAATCTCCTATAAACTTTACCAGAGGTATATCATAACAAAGTTGTCTAAAATCAGAGAATCATAATTTTTCTAATTAATTTGATATTTATTGAATTTTCACAAATGTTTGGCCATAGATAATTTTGAACATGAACTATATGATCTACTCAAGTAATGGCCACAAAAAAATTTTGATCACTAAATAACAGAGATATATTACTAGATAATAATTTCCATAATTTGTCAGAAAATATGTGACCTCAAATTAATTTATCCAAAATAATTCCCTTAATCGTATGTAAAGAAGGAAGTACCAAAATTATTCATCAGAAAATTATATAAAACTTACAAAATCTTAATATGGTTCAGAAAAGATTATTGTACAAAAATCATAATTTTAGAGGCTTGCTAGACTCCAAAATAAATTATATTAACTTTTCATGGGAAACACTACTTAATGAAGCAACACTTAGAAATATTCTTCCAAAAATCCCATAAATATTCATAGAGCTTTAAAACATAATAAGGATTCCCCTAGCTAAAGTTCATCAATTTACAACAAGTATTTCCTTCATAATAAATTTCTAAGAAAATATTACAAATTACTAAACTATTAATAATGTATCCAAAATAATAACCCTAAATTCAAAATAAAAATCGCCAGAGCTTTTACAAACTTTAAACACCACTAATCCCAAATTTCAAGTGATTTTAAAGTGATTTGATAGCCTAATACTCCAGATTAGGTTTGGTGCCCTAAACTAGGGTTAGGGTTTTGAGGGGGTTTAAGACTTCCAAATTCCATAAAATTTTAACCAGAGGACTATACAAACCCTATGGACCTGTCCACCAATTTCCAAGTCATTCCAAGGTCATCTGGCCCCATGACCTTCAAATCCTAAGAATCCTCATTAAGGGACCTACCTTAGGGTTTTAGGGCTACCCTTCTCTTAACCACCTCAAATTCCATTGGAGGGTGTGTCATGCCATAGAGAATCAGTGACCAAAATATCAGCCTCTGTTGAGGTGATTTGACCACTCAAAACCCAAATGGGGTGTTTTGACCTAATTAACCCTAGAATGGTCAACTTAGGGTTGAATAAAACCTAAACAAAACATCTCCAAAGGAGATGAGATTTTTACCAGAGCCCTAACATGCTCTCTAAGATCACCCACCCAAATTTGGGGGATTTTGAGATGTTTATGACACCTAATTAATTTATAATTGATTTATTAAAGTTTCACAAAAACTATAGAAAAATGTTTTCCAAAACTTCTAATTTTTGGACACTAATTATAAGGGGAAGGCTATGAGGAGCCTATGTTCAAAATTTCAAAGCATTTGGATGAGTGGTTTGGTGTGGGCACAAATTCTAATGTCTGGTCATGCCTATGTATAGGTTGCACCAAAACGAGTGTTGTGGTCACACCAGGATTCCCAACTGAGTGAAATCAATTTTAAATTACACTAGACATCAACGGCTACATTTTCTATGTTGACCACTTTTACAGTAGAGGCCTCTAAGTATTTTTGATAATTAAAACCATCTACTGCTAATAATCTCTAGAAAATCAATTAATATTATTAAATTACTTGATCAAAAACGGATGGCATCCGCTCATCCTCAACCTCCAGCCTAGGGCCGAGATTGGACCGACCCGGAGCCTATTCCAGCCCACTTTCCGGCCACCCCGACCACCTCCCTGGCCGGCCACCACCACCACCACCTCTGTTGAGGTGGTGGCTAGCATTTGGCGGCGACCATGCCGCCGGAGGCGGCTGTTTCCGGCGAACTCTCACCACCATTTTTCATGGAATTTCAAGGAACTTTTCTCTCCGATCCAGCTCGTTTGAGCCCGACTTCTCAACCTAAACAAGTATAGATCTAGCACGCATAGAAAGGAGAAGGATTGGACCTCATTTGGAGCATTTCCTTGCACCAGTCGCAGGCCGCCATTGCTCCTCCTCAAAGCTTTCGGTGCCATGGCTTTTCCTCCTCCGAGAGCTCTAGGTGTTCGGGAAAATGGGAAATTCTACTCCTCAGTGGTCTCTAAAGATGATGGAGGGGTTGGTTGGGTGGTGTGGGGGCTTTAATTATCTCTTCCATGGTTGACCTCTTCACCTCCCCTCCCATGGCAGACCCTATGCATCACCCCTTCATTAAATGTCTCTGGAAAATGCTGGAATCCCCTTTAATTCATCAGGGAAGATGAATGGGAGCATAATGGAGGGATATCGAGGGGTGTGTCACCTTAATGATCATTAATGGCCACTTCCTCTCTCCTCCAAATTGGAGGAAAAATGGATCTTTCTCTCTCCTACTCATGACGATTCTGCCCAGAACCGCCATGTCACGCCTGGTGACACGGCTGTGGCATGGGCATGTATCATCTGACACGGGCATGTCGGGTGGGCGTGTTCCCTTCTGTTCGACGAAATGAGCTGAGCTCGACGAAATGAGCTAGATGAAATGAGCTCGACACTCGTCGGGCTGACAACACGCCTGGCGACACGGGCGTGTCGGGGGCGGGTTCCCCCTGTTCTACGAAAAGAACTCGAAGATATGAGCTGAGCTCGACGAAATGAGCTCGACGATCGTCGGGCTGATGACACGCCTGGTGATACGGGCGTGTCTTGGGCGTGTTCCCCCCTATTCTACAAAATGAACTCGATGATATGAGATGAGCTCGACAAAATGAGCTCGACAATCATCGGGCTGACGACACGCCTGGTGATACGGGCTTGTCGGGGGCTTGTTCCCCCCTGTTCTATGAAATAAACTTGACACTCGTAGAGCTGAGGACGTGCCTGGTGACACGACGTGTATCATCCGATACGGGCATGTCGGGTGGGCGTGATCCCCTCTGGTCGATGAAATGAGCTCGACGATCGTCGAGCTGACGACACGCCTGGCGACACGGGCGTGTCTGGGCCGACACGGGCATGTCAGACCCGGAAAAGTTGCTTTTAGGGAATTTGTGATGCTGTTTTCTTCTTCCTATAGGATCTGACGGTTCAGATCTCCCCTTGCTGATTTAAGGCTGAGCTATAAGTAGACCAAGGTGATTTTCACCTTGGCCTTCTTCACTTGGTCCCTTGGGCTTCCTAGGGTTTTGACATGACCAAAACCACTCTTGGGGGTCTAGTCTTAAATAGGATGTTACAAATCCCAATATATAACAAAAAAATTCGTCCTCGAAATTCTAGTTAGGCCTACGGGGTTTCAAGTATGCAAGAAAAATTGTAACATCCCAAAAGGCCGAGAGTAATACCTGACTCAAGAGTTCCGGGTACCGCTGCTGCATCAAGTCCTGGGGCTCCCTAGTGTGCTCCTCCTGGCCATGATTTCTCCAAAGAACCATGACCAGTGGGACCTTCTTGCTGTGTAGGACCCGCATACCCGTGTCATTATTCCTGACCGGCTCCATGTGCACTGACCGATTAGATTCTACTGGCCCATCTGTGGTATATATCTACTGTTCTGGATGTAATAGTGCCCTCCCGAGGGAGGAGACATGGAAAACATCGTGCAGGCCTTCCAGCTCTGGCAGCAGCTCTAGCCTGCATGCTAAGGGGTCCATCCGCTGCAGGATCCTGTAGGGCCCCATGTATCTCGGGCTGAGCTTCTTCCTCCGCATGCAAACTCGAGAGACTCCGTGCATCGGTCGTATCTTCAAAAACACTCTGTCTCCTACCTGAAACTCCACCTGTCGATGCCGCGCATCATAATATTTGGCATGTCTTCTCTGCGCCTCCAACATCCGGTCCCATATCAGTCTCACTTGGGCCTCGATGTCCTCCACAAATTTCGAGCCCAGGAACTTTGGGTCCTCATCCTGTATCCATGACAGGGGAGTCCTGCACCTCCGTCCATATAGAGCCTCGTAGGGGGCCATACCTATACTGGACTGATGACTGTTGTTGTACGAGAACTCCACCAGTGGCAGCATCTTCTCCCATGGCTCTCCTCGGTCTAGAATGCACAGTCGTAGTAGATCTTCCAATGTCTGATTTGTGCACTATGTCTGTCCATCCGTCTGAGGGTGGAAGGCTGTGCTAAAGGTCAGTCGGCTACCCATGTATGCCTGAACTGACCGCCACTCCCTAGATGTAAACTACCCATCACGATTTGACACTATTGAACTGGGCACGCCATGGTAGCGAATGAACTGCTCCACAAACTTCCGCACCAGTACTCCCAGTGAATCGTCCTTCCTGATCAGTATAAATCGAGCCACCTTCGTCAACCGATCAATGATCACCCAGATCGAGCCATTCCCTATCCGAGATCGGGGAAGCCCATGTATGAAGTCCGTGGCTACGTCATGAATCTTCCACTCCGGCACCGGGAGTGGCTACAACAATCCTGCGGGGTTCCTGCACCCTGCCTTCACTAGCTGACATGTCTCACAACGGGCCACGAAGTAAGTGACATCCTTCTTCATGCCCAGCCAGAACACAGTCTTCTTCAAATCGGCCGTCATCTTTATATTACCTGGGTGCACAAAGTACCAGCTGTAGTGCGCCTCTGTCATAATATCCTCCCGGATCTGGCCTCCCTCTGGTATATACACTCGTCCTCTGAAGCACACCAGGTCGTCCCTCATTGTGTAATCTCCTGTAGTGCCTGCCTCCAGAGTTTGGAAGATGGGCTCTAACTTGGCATCCTGCCTCTGTCCTTCTCTGACTCGGTCTCTGATGTCATCGGTGATTCCCATCGCGGCCAAGTAATCCTTATAGAGCTCAGGGTCATTAGACGACACCAGAGTAATGTGCATGTCATCTAGTCTCTGCAGCAGCTCCATAGACATCAGTTGATGCTCTGCTCCCACTGTGGCAGCTCTCCTACTCAGTGCATCTGCTACCACGTTCGCCTTCCCCGGGTGGTAGTGCATCTCGTACTGATAGTCAGAAAGAAACTCCACCCACCGCCTCTGTCTGATGTTCAGTTCCTTCTGCGTGTCCACATACTTAAGGTTCTTATGATCTGAGTATATATCACAGTGGACTCCGTAGAGGTAGTGTCGTCATATCTTCAATGCGAATACAACTACTCCCATCTCCAGGTCATGCACTGGATAGTTCTTCTCATGGGTCTTCAGCTGGTGGGAGGCATATGCTATGACGTGTCCGTTCTGCATCAGCAGCGCTCCCATCCCCTGATATGATGTGTCGGTAGACACCTGGAATCCTTCCTTCCCAGATGGAAGGGCCAGAATAGGGGCTGAGATGAGTCGGTTCTTCAACTCCTGGAAGGCTACCTCACACTGTTGCGTCCATACAAAGGGCACGTCCTTCTTCGTCAACGAAGTGAGTGGAAGGGCAATCCGAGAAAATCCCTCCACAAACTTCCGGTAATAACCGGCAAGCCCCAGGAAACTCTACACGTCCGTGGATGTCTTCAGTGGTGGCTAATCCCTGACTGCCTGTACCTTTGAAGGGTCCACCGCTAACCCAGCTCTGCTGATAATGTGGCCCAGGAAAGCCACCTCCTTCAACCAAAACTGACACTTGCTGAACTTTGCATAGAGGCGATGATCCCACAATCTCTCTAAAGTCAGTGCTAGGTGCCGTGTATGGTCCTCCTCCGTCCTAGAGTAGATAAGGATGTCGTCTATGAATACTATGACAAACACATCCAAATAAGTCTCAAAGACCCGGTTCATGAGGCTCATAAGCACTGATGGAGCATTCGTGAGCCCGAAGGGCATCACGATGAACTCATACAGTACATATATGCTACTGAAGGCCGTCTTCGGAATATCCTCCTCCTGGATCCGCAGCTGGTAGTAGCCTGATCTCAAGTCCAGCTTCGAGAAATAATGGTCTCCCTCCAGCTGATCGAACAACTCGTCTATCCTTGGGATCGGATAGGTATTTCAGACGGTCAGCCTGTATAGTGCTCGATAGTCGATGCACAGGCGAAGGGTGCCATCCTTCTTCTTCACGAATAGGACCGGAGCTCCCCATGGCGAGCAACTTTGTCTGACGAATCCTGCTTCCACCAACTCCAGCAACAGTGTCCGAAATTCTGCCAGCTCCCTTGGGGCCATCCGATAAGGGGCCTTGGATACCGGCTTAGCCCCCGGAACCAACTGAATCTGAAAGTCCTTCTCCCTCCACAGAGGCAGTCCTGGCAGCTTCTCCGGAAATACATCGGCGTAGTCACAGACCACCAGAATGCTAACAATCAGGTCCTTCTCCTCAGTCATCTCGAACAACACCTGATATACCTCGTCTCCCTGTAGGTGGGCCATGATGGCCTGAATAGATGAAAGGAGGCGGCGGGAAACATGAGTAGTACCTTCGAATGTCGCATAAATGTCGACGTGTCTCAGCACGACCCTCCTCACCGGGCAGTCAATCAGGGCATGGTTCCAAACAAGTCATGTCATGCCCAAGATAAGGTCGAAGTCTGGCATTCTCAGGATCATCACCGGGGCCTTGAGTGTTAACCCGTCTATGGTAACCGTCAGGAGGCACTTCTCTATGGACTAGATCTCCATCCCATTGGGGAGACGCACCCTCCTGGCCTCTCCCGTATAATATCGATTCTGGCCCAGATCCTTGATGAAATCTACCAACACAAAGTTGTGTGATGTCGTCGTGTCGAACAGGGTACGGGCAGGTTTTCCGCACATCATCACTATTCCTAAATTAGTTAAAGGAAAAATAGCTTAGGTCTAAAGTTTTCTAACTTAGGTTATGTAATTATTCTACCAATACTAAAAATTACTCTCATACCTGCAATAACCCTGTTCGGGTTCAGGGGCTGTGCTAAGTCCAGAGCGTAGACCTGCTCCCCATCCTGCCTGTGTTCACCGTCCTGAAATCTACGTCCGCGACCATGTCCACGACCTCCCATCTGGTGAGCTGGTGGGCCACCTTGTGCAGCAGGTGTGGCCCCATTCCTCATAGGGCAATTACTCCGAATGTGCCCTGGCTGATGGCAGTGATAGCACAACTGTGGTGGGGGTGGTCCCTGCCCTATCTTGTGCACCTCCCTCATCTGTAGCGGTTGCGGAGCCAGCACTGCCTGCTCCCTTGGTTCCTGCCATTCCTCCTGGCGGGGTTGATCCTCGTTCCTTCTCTCCCATGACCCGGCCCCTCTGCGGGTCCCTTCTCCCTCCTAGCACTGCATCATCCCCATGTCTCTTCCTTCCCCGGACTGCAAGCTGGTCCGCCTCCAGCTTCTTGGCCATCTCCAAGATCCTGGCCATGGTACCATCAGACACGAACAAGAGGGCCTGCCTCTGGTCATCACGAAGGCCCTTGTAGAACCTGTTGGCGTAACCCACGTCATCCAGCTTGTAAGAAACCGCAAACCTGGCCAAATGAGTAAACTCCCGGTGATATTCCAGAACTATCCTGTTCCCTTGCTTCAACTGCAAGAATCTATCCTCCAATTCATCCCTTGCAGACTGCGACACAAAATGCTCCAGTAGTGCCGCCCTAAACTCCTCCCGAGTAATGTCCGCGACCTCCACTCCTGTATAAGTGGTGTATATCACCGACATCCACCACCTCTTCGCATGCGACTCCAGACAAGAAACCACCAACGATACTGCCAGGTCCACCGGGCACTGTATTCCCACCAACATCTCATACATAATGTCTAGCCACTCCTCTGTGCGCACTGCCGTCTCTGTCCCCAAGTAGGATTGTGGGGCAAGGCCCCGAAATGCACTCAACCACTTTGCTCCGGGGTTCGGCTGAGGAGCCGGAGACTGCTGTGCCCTAAAGGCCTCCAAGATAGCCGTCAAAGTTTGTCACAGCTCCGTCTGCTGCAGCGGGGTCAGAGCCGGTGGGGGTGGAATCACATTCGAGGCTGGAGGTGTCCCCTGCGGCAGGGGTTGATTCATCGCACCCTACAAAAGATGTTCTTAAGTTTAGTAAATTGTCCTAAAACTCTTTGTTACTGGTGAGCATTGCACGTGATTCGTCCCATGGGCACGCCATTGCTTCCACTGCTAGTTTGTCCTCAAACTAAGCCCGCGCGGGGTGTCCTATGTTTTGTGGACTACATTCTATCGGATTGAAGTTTCCCTCTAATTCCACTTGTAAGACCCCTTTTTTTGCAACAACCACCGGGGTCTTAGGCCCAGAACCGCCGCTTTGCGGTGACACCTTCGCACCCGGGAAGGTCATCACTACAAAACGCCGATCCTGCCGGCCAAATCGATCACCATCGACAGAATGTATAATGAATGAAAGTGTAAGTAAGCATCCAAGTCCACAATAGAAAGAGGAAATCACATGACAAATAAATAGTCCACATCGCGAGAAAGTGAATACGGGATTAAGCCTGGTACATGATAACCTCACTACAATTCACTCATAAAAGTAAAACTACTAATACTAGGCTCCACTCACAGATTTGAATGCCTGTCCACCCGAGCTACACTTGCTCATCTCCTTCTGTACTGTACCCTGCTGGTGTAGCGTCTCCTGCAGCTGTCCCCTGTCTCCCATCCGGAGCAGCTAAAATATGGTGTTCAAACGACCGTCAGTCAAACTAGACTCAGTCAACAATCCCCCACCCCTCTACCCATGGCTCCTAGGCACAGGGCGGAAAAGAGTGAAAAGGAGGACCAAAAGCAGGTGACATCTACCCTAAGGAATAAAATATTAAGGTATGGCAGCGGTATCAAAATAATTAAACATGAGTAAACAAGTATGTAACAAAAGTAAATAGTAAGGAGTAGCAAGTAAGTAAAAGCAGTAAGAAGAGTAAGTAAGAGCAACGAGAAATATAACCGTTGATTTATAGGGATTTCCCCTATAGACCACGGGGTCGTTTTGTAGGGCCTATCGTATAAAACATCCCATTCCATTTTATACAATAGGTGTCAGGGGTTAAATGCAATGATTATGCTATTACATACAAGTATGCTATGGTATGCACATGCAAGTGCAACTCACACACACGACTCTATGCGCACAGACCTTTAGTTCCCCTTTTTGGAGTTAGCTAAACTCTCAGGAGCCTCTCGTCATGGGCAACGGAGACAGTGGGTTGGTCCTCTCCACTCCTAGACTGGTAATCACGCTACCCCGTCTAGCCCCTCAAGTACGTTGCCGTACTATTCCTACCAAATCAGCTAGTCTCCCCGAATCAACGTACTGACGACGGTGTGATCGATCGTCCAATACCGAGGACCCACCACTATTATGCAAATGCAACCATGATAGTTGTATCTAATTACGGTACCAAGCCTCCAGCACTTTAGACTACCAAGCCTACCAATTCACCATATTCCCGAGCCCACGACTACCTGGACTAATCAAGTCTCCTCTCTTTTTTTCCAAGTCCCCGTGCATCCAGCACCCCAGACTCCCAAATCAATACCGAGTCCATTTAACTCTACCAGTAAGCCCTTAGGTCACGGGCCTACGCTATCCTTTCACTACCAATTCATCTCCCTGCGTGTACAAGTGTGAGTGTAAGGTAAAACTATTATTAGGGTTACTCTTGCCCAAATTATTCCGAAGGTTTATGTTAGCCCAGGACTGCCCAAGGTATTCCCCGTGAAGGGCTCTCGAAGGCACTAGTAACTATGATGGGATTACGCCCAAAGCTCCATTTCCCAAGACACTTAATATTATTGATTTCTACCCTTGATCAGATCTCTTATTTATTTACCCAAACCAGCAACCTGCTAAGGATTCAACTCTTCAAATTCATTACCCACTCTAGTTCAGTTTCCGCAGTTATTATATGCAGACCACCCTATACTATAGGAGATGTATAAAGGAGGTACTCCAGATTGTCTTCCAAATCTCCTATAAACTTTACTAGAGGTATATCATAACAAATTTAGTCTAAAATCAGAGAATCATAATTTTTCTAATTAATTTGATATTTATTGAATTTTCCCAAATGTTTGGCCATGGGCAATTTTGAACATGAACTACATGATCTACTCAAGTAATGGCCACCAAAAACTTTTGATCACTAAATAAAAGAGATATATTACTAGATACTAATTTCTATAATTTTTCAGAAAATATGTGACCTCCAATTAAGTTATCCAAAATAATTTCCTTAATCGTATGTAAAGAAGGAAGTACCAAAATAATTCATTAGAAAAATATATAAAAATTTCAGAATCTTAATATGATTCAGAAAAGATCATTGTACAAAAATCATAATTTTAGAGGCTTGCTAGACTCCAAAATAAATTATATTAAGTTTTCATGGGAAACACTACTTAATGAAGCAACCCTTAGAAATAGTCTTCCAAAAATCCCATTAATATTCACAGTGCTTTAAAACATAATAAGGAGTCCCCTGGCTAAAGTTCATCAATTTCCAGCAAGTAGTTCCTTCATAATAAATTTCTAAGCAAATATTACAGATTAATAAATTGTTAATGAAGTATCCAAAATAAAAATCTGAAATTCATAACAAAAATCTCCAGAGCTTTTACAAACTTTGCACACCACTCATCCCAAATTTCAAGTGATTTTATAGCCTAATACTCCAGATTAGGTTTGGTGCCCTAAACTAGGGTTAGGGTTTTGAGGGGGTTAAAGACTTCCAAATTCCATAAAATGTTAACCAGACGACTATACCAACCCTATGGACCTCTCCAACAATTTCCAAGTCATTTCAACGTCATTAGGCCCCATGAACTTCAAACCCTAAGAATCCTCATTAAGGGACCTACCCTAGGGTTTTAGGGCTACCCTACTCTTAACCACCCCAAATTCCATTGGAGGGTGTGTCATACCATAGAGAATCAGTGGCCAAAATATCAGCCTCTGTTGAGGTGATTTGACCACTCAAAGCCCAAAGGGGGGTGTTTTGACATAATTAACCCTATAAGGGTCAACTTAGGGTTGGATAGAACCTAAACAAAACATCTCCAAAGGATATGAGATTTTTACCAGAGCCCTAACATGCTCTCTAATATCACCCACCCAAATTTGGGGGAATTTTGAGATGTTCATGACACCTAATTAATTTATAATTGGTTTATTAAAGTTTCACAAAAACTATAGAAAAATGTTTTCCAAAAATTCTAATTTTTGGACACAAATTCTAAGGGGAAGGCTATGAGGAGCCTATGTTCAAAATTTCAAAGCATTTGGATGAGTGGTTTGGTGTGGACTCTAATTCTAATGTCTGGTCATGCCTATGTATAGGTTGCACCAAAACAAGTGTTGTGGTCACATTTCAATTCCAAACTGAGTAAAATAAATTTTAAATTACACTAGACATCAAGGGATACATTTTCTATGTTGACCACTTTTACAGTAGAGGCCTCTAAGTATTTTTAGTAATTAAAACCATCTACTGCTAATAATCTCCAGAAAATCAATTAATATTATAAAATTACTTGATCAAAAACGGATGGCATCCGCTCATCCTCAACCTCCAGCCAAGGGTTGAGATTGGCCCGACCTAGAGCCTATTTCAGCCCACTTTCCGGCCACCCTGACCACCTCCCTGGCCGGACACCACCACCACCACCTCTATTGAGGTGGTGGCTAGCGTTTGGCGGCGACCATGCCTCCGGAGGCGGCGGTTTCCGGCGAACTCTCACCACCATTTTTCATGGAATTTCAAGGAAATTTTCTCTCTAATCCGGATCGTTTGAGCCCGACTTCTCAACCTAAACAAGTCTAGATCTAGCACGCATAGAGAGGAGAAGGATTGGACCTCATTTGGAGTGTTTCCCTGCACCAGTCGCCTGCCGCCATTGCTCCTCCTCAAATCTTTCAGTGTTATGGCTTTTCCTCCTCCAAGAGCTCTAAGTGTTCGGGAAAATGGGAAATTCTACTCCTCAGAGGTCTCTAAAGATGATGGAGGGGTTGGTTGGGTGGTGTGGGGGCTTTAATTCTCTTGGCCATAGTTGACCTCTTCACCTCCCCTCCCATGGCCGACCCTATGCATCCCCCCATCATTAAATGTCTCTGGAAACTGCTGGAATCCCCTTTAATTCATCAGGGAAGATGAATGGGGGCATAATGGAGGGATACCGAGGGGTGTGTCACCTTAATGGCCATGAATGGCCACTTCCTCTCTCCTTCAAATTGGAGGAAAAATGGAGCTTTCCCTCTCCTACTCACGACGATTCTGCCCAGAACCGCCATGTCACGCCTAGTGACACGGCTGTGACACGGGCATGTATCATCCGATACGGGCGTGTCAGGTGGGCGTGTTCCCTTCTGTTCGACGAAATGAGCTGAGCTCGACGAAATGAGCTCGACGTTATGAGCTCGACGAAATGAGCTCGACGATAGTCGGGCTGACGACACGCCTAGCGACACGGGCGTGTCGGTGGCGTGTTCCCCATGTTCTACGAAATGAACTCGACAATATGAGCTGAGCACGACGAAATAAGCTCGACGATCGTAGGGCTGACGACACGCTTGGCGACACGCCTGGTGACACGGCATGTATCATCCGACACGGGCGTGCCGAGTGAGCGTGATCCCCTCTGGTCAATGAAATGAGCTTGATGATCGTCGAGCTGACGATACGCCTGGCGACACGGGCGTTTCTGGGCCGACACGGGCGTGTCTGGGCCGACACGGGCATGTCAGACCCGAAAAAGTTGCTTTCAGGGAATTTGTGTGGTTGTTTATTTCTTCCTATAGGATCTGACGGTTCAGATCTCCCCTTGCTGATATAAGGCTGAGCTATAGGCAGACCAATGTGATTTTCACCTTGGCCTTCTTCACTTGGTCCCTTGGGCTTCCTAGGGTTTTGACATGACCAAAACCACTCTTGGGGGTCTAGTCGGAAATGGGATGTTACATCTTCTGTATGGAGTGTCGTGCAAAATTTATTCGGACCACAAAAGTTTGAAATATGTCTTCACTCAGAAGGAATTGAATTTGCGGCAGCGTCGATGGCTAGAGTATGTTGCAGACTACGAAGTCGATATCCTTTATCATCCCGGTAAGGCTAATGTAGTAGAAGATGCATTGAGCCGGAAGCCCACACATATATTTAACCTCTCGGTGCAATCCCTTGTTGAAGAGGTTTTGCCCATGGACATAACTGTAGGGAATAGCGCTTCGCCGAGTAGCTTAGAGGTGGTTGAGCCTTCGTAGATTACTCTCACTAGGCTGCATGAGAAAGACGATCCTGATTTATAGCACCTCCGCAGTAGGACTGAGAAAGGGGAATTACCTGACTTTTCAATTGACGACGTGGGCACCCTAAAGTACCGCGGCAGATACTGTATTCCCATTGTTGGGGACATCCGATCAAGATTATGCAGTGAAGCGCATGTTTCAAGTGTTGCTTATCATCCTGGATCCACAAAAATGTACAGAGATTTGAAGCAGATTGTTTGGTGGTCAGGCATGAAGAATGACATCACAAGATTTGCATCTGAATGTTATACCTATCAGCGTGGCAAAGCTGATCATAGAAGGACGGTTGGTAAGTTAACGCCTTTAGATATACCGACTTGGAAATGAGAGAGTTTATCCATGGATTTCATTACTGGTTTGCCGAGATCTCCCCGAGGGCATGATGTAGTGTGGGTTATCATGGACAGACTAACCAAGTGTGCCCACTTTGTGCCTTTCAAGATTAATTATTCCATGGAAAAGATAGCCGAGCTTTATCTGGATGAAGTTATCAGTCTACATGGTGTACCTACGAGTATTGTGTCAGACCGAGACTCCCAATTCATGTCTCGTTTCTGGCAGAGCTTGCAAGAAGCTCTAGGTACTGACCTTAGGTATTCTACTGCCTATCATCCTCAGACAAATGGTCAGATGGAAAGAGTGAATCATATCTTGGAGGATATGATTAGATGTTATACTCTGGACCATGGTGGGGCTTGGGATAAACGCCTCGGATTGATGGAGTTCACGTACAACAACAGTTATCAGTAGAGTTTGCAAATGACGCCCTTTGAAGCTTTGTATGGAAGGCGTTGCCGAACTCCCCTATTTTGGGCAGAAGTAGGTGAGAAGCCCTTGCTTGGACCAGAAGCGCTGGAGGATATGAGTACTTCAGTAATGCATATTCGTGAAAAGTTGTGGATAGCTCAGGAGCGATACGAGAAATATCCAAATCAGCGCAGAATTGATTTGGAGTTTGCAGTTGGGGACTTGGTGTTTCTGAAGATCTCTCCGATTCCAGGTGTTAAAAGATTTGGAAGGAACCATAAGCTAAATCCCATGTATGTGGGACCTTTTCAGATTCTAGAGCGCATCAGAGTTTCTGTCTATAGACTGGAATTGCTTGATTCTTTCCCTGGTGTTAACGACGTGCTTCACGTGAGCCAGTTGCGAAAGTGTGTTCTTAGTAATCGGCATGTCCTTGACTCAGTGCCCCAGTTGCAGCCTAATCTCACGTATGTCGAAGAGCATGTCTGTATTCTGGAGACACAAGATCGTGTGCTAAGAAAAAAAAATAATTCTGATGGTTAAGGTTCTCTAGCGAAATCAGGATGCTAAGGGTGCAACTTGGGAATTGGAATCCTCAATGTGGGAATCTCATCCTCAGCTGTTCTCCTAGTCTTCCCCGGTTAGTATTCTTGTTTAAAGAATTCCTATATCGTGTCTCTTCCTCTGCCCTCTTGTTTCGTTTCGTGTTCCAAGTTTCGGGACGAAACTTCCTTTTTGGAGGGGTGACTATAACGCCCCTGATTTTCCGACAATTATTTAATTCTCTTGTTGACGTCATTATGACGTAAGGGGCGTTACGTAACGTGGAGTTGACGGCGCATCGTCGTTAGTGCGTTTTTGCGTCTATGCGATCGAAGCAGCCAAATTCGCGAATCCTTGCCGAAAATGGAAAATTTTACATTGAAAAATTAAATCGATTAATTTCTGACATGCTCGTCAAGTTTCCTCGCGATCCGAGCGATATTCGAGCCTCGGCGAATTTCCGAAATTTTGTAGAATTTATGTTCGTCGTAGACTTTGAGGATTTACATCTCAAGAACGGCTCGTCGGATTTTGATTTTGACTTCGCCGTTGTGTTCGTAGCGTCCGTGTTCGCCTACGTTGTGAGTTTCGTTTAATTTGGCGTGCGTTTGAGCCTCCGTTTTGATCTCGTAGTTTCCTTATTAAAAATATATATATATATATATATATATGAATATTTTAATATTAAAGTAATATTCAAAAATGAAAATTACTATTTATTTGTATAGTTTGATCAAAAGATTTTTTTTGCGAAAAAATTGTTATTTATGTAAAGAAATTATTAATTCTGTAAGACATACTCGAGAGGTGCTTTTATATACTCGAGTTCTCCATTTGAATACTCAAGTTCTGTTGCTTTTATTTACTCGAGTCCTGTTCATTTCACTCGAGTAGGTCTTAAATCTAATCGAGTCCTATATAAATTTACTCGAGTCCTGCTATAAATTTACTCGAGTCCTGCTATAGATCTACTCGAGTCCTGTTATAATACTACTCGAGTCATATTCTTCCTCTCGTGTAAGTCCACTGTTCATGAAGTTTTTACTCGAGTATTTTTTTTGTGCTTCTCGAGTAGCCCTACTGTTCATTAAAAAAATTCCTACTCGAGTGATTTTTTTTTTCTTGAGTGCATGTAATCTTGTTCCCGAGTAGCCCGTTATAATTTATGTTCGAGTGCCGTTTTGAAAGTCAAAACGATATTGTATCGAAAAATGGTTAACATGAAGTTTGTTCGTCTCGACGAGATCTACAACTTTCATGTTGGGCACTATTCGATTTGAGACAATCCTAAAACTCTATTTCGTCTTCCGCGCACTCGCTCGTAGATCGTCCGATTTAGACAAGAAATTACACGGCCACAGACACGGGCGTGTCTGAAGGCGTGTCAGGTGCCACGGCCCATGACACGGGCATGTCCCTTGGGCGAGTCACTAGTTTGGATAAGTCGGTTGAGCACCGCTTGAGGCACACGACCTGGGACACGTTCGTGTCACATGCCATGTCAGGCAAAAATCTCATTTTCTGGCAAATTTTTGGCCGTCCTTTCCTTCAGCCTGGATCCACGGCTAAGAGGCCTCCCTGTTTCCTGAGGGTCGTGAATGAGAAGAGAAATCTCATTTTCTTATTTGGTCTTCTCTTTCTTCACTTCTAGAGAGAGAAAGGGAGAGGAAGAAGGAGGAAGAAGGAGAAGGGCTGCTGCTGGTGGAGTTTGAGAGTGTCAAGCTGTGTTTCGAGGCCAGTTTTGCGGAGGAAAAGCTCTTGTGATTCGTTCAAGCCAGCTTGGAACTCATGGCACCAAAGAGGGCTTCAAGGGTAACGACTTTTCTTTCTAGCCATGTGAAGGTTTCCTTTTGGCATATGTTTGTGATTCCCCCACCAAGAGGTCGCTGATTTTGGGAGTCTTTGGGTGGATTCATGAAATCCCATTTTGTTGGCATATAGATCCGGAAATGGAGTACGAAATAGGCATGCTGTTTGAAGCCCATCTGGACAGGTTGGTCTAGATTGGTGATGTTGCATACGAATCGGAGAAGACTCCTTGATAAACGTGTAGTGTAAGGAGTCAACGGGTTATTCCCGTGAAGAGTAGTAGCAGGAAGTACTGGAGTGGTAGTCCAGGAAAATATCTGTGTTATGCTTGTGCTATTGGGTCATACCTGTGAATGAGTAACAGGAAGTACTGGTCTGACCAAGAAAGGCCCATTTTGATGCTTGATGATGTAGGGTGTCCACCTGCGAAGAGAGTAACAGGAAGTACTGGTGTGCCCCGGAAAGGCCCCTGACATTTGTGATATTGCGGTGTCCACCTGTGAAGAGAGTAACAGGAAGTACTGGTGTGCCTAGGAAAGACCCACTGTTGGTATGAAAAGAAAGGGTGTAAGAAATACTCAGGTTGTGTGCCAAGAACAGGATTGGTGAGACCGACCCGCGCCTTTGATTAAGCTGCGAGTACACTGTACTCGGTGATGGCAAGGCGATTTGAGCAACGGGGGGTGGAGGATCCAACCAGCGTTATGTCCGTCCGACGTGATACCAGAAGGTGCGGTCTGTTGGAGCGCATAACAAGAGTCTTAGGCATGTGAGCCATGACACAATGGAGGGATAAGGGCCATCCCGGTATTGTAAGACTATGCGAGAGTCTTAGGTCTGTGTGCCGTGAGACTATGGGGGGCTAAGGGCCAATCCCGGATCACTAAGACTATAAAACTCCGGCTGCACGCCATGGAGTAAATGCTCAAGAGATTTGTCGTTGGGTTGTGACCCTGATACGGTGGTGGGCAAGTGCTTTTCCAGAACACCAAGAATGTGCCCTGAGTGCATAGACCGTTGGGCCGGGTGGCGAATGGTTGTCATGGGATGTGTGCGTGAAAGCACATTATATGAGATATATTGCCATACTTATGATATGATATGCCTGTAGGGAAGAGTATCGTTGCCCCGAGAAAAGTGGTAGGGTCGTTATAATTTGGTCAGCTGAATGCTGAACGTTGCTTATGTTTGCCACCGTTGGGTGGATTGTCCCTGTATAGGTGTTGGAGAGCCATGCTTGTGCTTGTTATGTTTTTCTTTTATTGTGGCCGACCTGCGCGCCAATCTATTTAGGCCACTGTTTGAAAGTCATGTAAGGCCATAAGGCCAACTTTTGTACATGTTGTAAGACATTCCTATATGCTATAAAATATGGTGTTTTATGTGTTCGACATTCAAGAGGGGAGATCAAGTGATAGTATAGGCTTTCACTAGAATACTTTGTGATAGGTGCGCTGCTCTACTCTGGTATCATCCCGTACCTTCACCACCTATTTTGTGATATATGCTGTGGGGCCCCGGCCGTACCTTCTAGTATATATCATATGAATGGATGGGGTAGTTACATTCTCCCTCAGCATAGTGCCTGTTGGCCAGGTTTGTGTGCGTTGTGGACCTTTTTCCCCGGCACAGTACTCTTTATGGTTGGGCTGATCAGTCTCATTTTTATTAATGAATAACATGAACATTAATGAAAGATGAAAGTTTGAACTTCTGTTGTTGGTGCTTTGTCCTGTCCTGATGATGTTATTAGCCATTCTTGCTTGCCTAGTTTTACTATTGCTTACTTTTACTCTGTTGCTGACCCTTTTGTTGCAGTCGCTTTACAATTTCCTTCACTTTGAGGTTTGTGTAGTTTGCCTTTACTCATTGTACCATTTGTATCTTGCTTCCGAGGTGTTCTTCTTTTGAATGCCTCATGATCAGAGCTGTAGCAGGTTTAGCTGACCGCGTTGTGCTTCTGGTGCTGCTGGTTGTTTCAGCCATTTGCTTCCACCTCTGAGCTTGAGGTAGTTGACTTTGTTTATACATGTCATATTTTACTATGGGTTCGTGTCAGTTGTTGACGCCCATAGTTTTTGATTTTTCTGTGATAGATCACTTGTTGTTTTCACTGTTGTTACTTTTTACCTGTTTATACTTGCTCTCTGGGAAGGATTTATGTTAGGATGCATTTAGTTATTTTAAAGTGTACAAAACTGCATTCTGAAGTATCGGCATGACATGAATTTCAACTAGTAAATCTACTACTTTTAAGCGTTATAAAAGTTCTATATATATATATATTAAATGTAGAAGTCACATCATCGTTTTAAGATACTGGACCTTCACTCTCATATAGGTTAATAAATGAACCAACTCAGTATTTTCCGCCGCGTAAAACCTATATATTTTCTCCCCTATGGACTAGTGATCCACCGGACTGAGGGACACGGTCATTAACTCTAATAACTTATATGCATTATTTTTAACTTAATTTCATAAATCTTTTACATGAAGTAAATGTGAGGACGGGTTGCCTGAGCGAGTGCAGTTGTCCCCAGCACGGCGTTGCATCATGGCACATATTTTGTCTACTCTGATGTATTCTTGAATACGGATAAAATGCGGGTCGTTACACTGCGTGTCTGTCTCCTCCGCCCGGTATGTCACAACTTGCGTTGCTGCTGCATCTTGGGCAGCCACCATTGCTTCTGCAAGCATGAGACAAAAATCGGTTGGGCTTACACCCATGCCTAAGGGACCCGTAGAAGTGGCACTGCTCGCCAAAGGCTCCTCTTACGTCCTCAACGTCACTGCCTCATCTCTTGCACCCTTATCAAAAGCAAGGAAAAACAAGAATCTGCTTCTATTCGCAAAAGTAGACACAAGGATACTCTTGGTCTTGCGATAATCCTATGTGGATAACTTCGCTACGCGATCCGATTACGTTAAATCGACTGCTAAACCTGACCTTGAACACAAACCTGTCTCTGATATGAAATAGTAACACCTCTCATATAATGACCGTATAATATGGGTCTGGCTGGAGCCCCACAACATATAGACTCCACAGCTTGAGCATTAAAAGATGATATAAAACTACCCAACTCAAAACTCAAAATATAAACAACGAAAACATACAACCAACCAAACGTTATCCAAACGGCCTTAAGGTCTTGCAATAACAATTGTTTAGAAACTGAAACTAAAACAATAACCGCAAAAAGAGCAACGTGCCTTAACACTCGTAAGCTACCTCGACATGCAAGCCGGATCACAGTTCATGGAGCAAAACATTCAGGAAAACATAACTACCAAACAAAGTGTCACTTCATGTGGCTTAGGCCTTTTTGGCCAACGAGCTTGCTCCCGCTTTAGAACCTTGCCCTGTAAAAGTTCGTTATAACGTGGGTCAGCAAAGGCTAACCTCAACTATGTAACCAATACATCTCCCGGCCGTCCCTAATAGACCTCGGGGTACTCCACCACCCTGCAAGTCAGCACTTCGTATGCAAAATTACAATAACATGTAAAGTTAAACAATAGGTTTGAATGTCTCATTCAACAAACATGTTTATAGGTTGAACATTGAGAAAAGAGCCCTACAAAGCAGCATGTATGCAATTCAGGGTTTCACCCAAGGCACCCTATCACGCATGAAATTGTCACATCATCACGCATCATCAACCAGGTAATTCCAATTTCCCAATCGGCGTTCAAGCTGCACAAACAAGGGTACTTCCAAATCCCCCTAACAACATACAAGCCGCCACACGGAAGTCTTGCCTAGGCCCCACCCACTCGTGGGTCTCAAAACCTAGGCTTGCCTGCAAGCTCTGACTTCTCACGTCAGGATTCCACCATAAATAAAAACCAATACTAAGAACCCTTGTGGGACCCCAACGCTCATGGGCCTCATCGCCCGGGCTTGCCCAATGCTTGCCGTTCTCGTCAGTTTCACAGAAAGTGACTTGTCTCGTCGGAACACACTCCACACATGACTTGCATGTCACGGGCTAGCTAATCGACCACGGAGGCAAAGTCAAGCCTTCACACATCACAATCCATAGCCTTTTCCCACTCTAATCCACCATTCGTACTGTAACGTCCACGTGCCCCAAGGAAACAATCTACCGCCACCGCGGAGCTAACCCTGTCCGGTTTCAGTTACACATACTCACTCAAAAAATGGGGAAACAAACATCACAATGACATCTTGCAACGAAAGGATTTCTAACAAAATCCTTAAGGCTCGTCGTGCAACATCACTGAGTCGGACTAACTGTCGCGACTACGGCTTCACCCACAATGCCTAATCCACTAGCGAAGCGGATTTCTAGTGCAACATCATGCCGGGGATGGACACAATCGACCCATATGTTCCTCTTGAGCCATGGCAACCCGTGCCCCTCTCATTTGAGATATTCAGTGCCTAAAATGTTTGAAAGAAAGCAAAAGAGAAAATGGATCCCATGCATGCATCCTAAAGACTGAGAGGAGAAATGTCGTTACCTTACGACCTCTCTTCCTAGCCATGGAGATCTTGCTTTGCATAGATTAAAACGTGCACCTTCAAGTCCTCTCCATGGATCTGGCCTCGGATCGACGATCAGAGCTCCGAAGCTTCGTCAAAGGAGGAAGATGCTCTTCCTATACTTCCAAACCCTCTCTCCCCCAAAACCTAGCTCTTTCTCAAAAAGAGAAGAATGAGGGAGAAACACCGTTCAGCCCTACTTAATCCACTTGGACGGAGTGTCCTCGGCCATACGATCAAATCCCAAGAAGGATTAGATGGCCAAAACTCAGTCAGGACAAAACTGTTTCCGCATACTATCGCCAGACAATAAATACCTATGGTCGCGCGATAGCTTCCCGAGCCGCAAGTCAGAAAATAATGCAGCGCTATCGCCTGTGATAGCACTAATGCAGCATGATAACTCACTCAATGCTTAACACTCAACGCTCTCAACATCTGGCACTCAACGCTATAAGGCTATTGCCAGGCGATAGCTACTATCGCCGCGCGATATCTTCCAGAGGTTCAAGTTCTGAAAAACCTGGGGTGTTAACACTGTGAAAGTGAGGGTTAGATCTACAATACTCTAGAGGGGGGGGGGGGTGAATAGAGTATGTTTAAAATTTATTAGGTCCCAATTCAGGTGCTGTTACAGCTTTTGCTGTAAATTGAAAATGTGCAGTAAGTAGAAAACTGAAAAACAATAAGTAAAAATCCTTATCACAACCACACAGCAAGAAATAAAAAGAAAAGATGAGCAACCAGACGACACAAGAAATTTATAGTGGTTCCCCCTCAACTGGGTACATCCACTCTTCTACCACCCTTGGTAGGAATCCACTCAGGTTTTTGCTCAGGTGCATGACACCAATGGGTTTTGATCAGGTCCCCAAAAACTAACTCAAGTCTTTTGGTAATGTGACTTGCAATCAGGAATCACTTTGGAAGGGAGATGACAACCATTTATACAGGAGGGGGTGAGAGCGTGATTTTGTCTTCTCTGTCAACAATCAGAGAGAAGACATGTGGATTGATGTTTAGCAAATAGCTCCCCCTGAGATGTAGAATGGTTCAGGGAAAATCTGGAGCTTTGTTGTAGGGTGATAGGTCTTCAACCAGAGTTCTGGACTAGTACTGATGTAGGAACCTCTTGACTGATTTGATATTTGTTGTCCTTGGAGAAGTCCTGGAGAGAATGTTGAAGAAGAAGACTCTTGATATTATATAGTTGTTCTTCTTCTTCTGAATTGAAGATCACTGCTTGTCACTTGTAAGCCTCAGTATGATATTTTGTGTGAAGCTTTTTGGTGTTGTATGAATTCTTCCAGTCAGTCTGTATCAGTATCTGTATTTTTGACTGAAAATTTTTCTTCTTGTTCTACTCGTTATTCTTTGATCTTGTTGATCGTATACCCTTTTTTTGTCTTCTGTATCTATTAAAAAAATTTGAATCCTCTGTCATTAATGCTGACGCCTTTAGAATAATCGGCATTAATGTGTTTCCCCAACTGTCTTGTAGAAAATCTGCAAGTAATATTCCTGAAGAAGACTGTAATTAATGCTTCCTCTAACGGCTACATTCAGAGAATGTTTGAGCATTTAATCTGTCAGGAATTATTGCATTTGAGTGAGGATTGAATGCTGGAAATGGCTAAGTCTGGATTCGTCGAACGTATAATAGATTTCGTCGAGCTGAGTTACCAGTTCGTCGAGCTGAGATTTTGTATTCGTCGACCAGACATCTTTTGTTCATCGAGCTGATAACATAACTTGCAGACTTCACAACCTTTGCCTTTTCTGTCTGAAGTTCGTCGAGCTGATAAAAGAATTCGTCGACTGGAGATCAGCAATAGTTCTGGACTTAGTCAAATATTCTGTGTTGACATGAAAACTTCTGGTGTCGACATAAGTGGGTGTCGACTGATTAATCATGGTGTCGACACAAATCTTCTGGTGTCGACATAAGTTTTCCTGGTCTCGACATATGTTGGTGTCGACACATGCCCTAAGTGTCGACACAAATCCTCTGATTCCAGAATTCGTCGAGTACAGTACTGAGTTCATCGACCTGAGAAGTTGACTTCATCGACCTGAGAATTTGTGAACTTGTGGTACAAGTTCGTCGAGCTCAGAATCTTGTTCGTCGACCAAAGCCTGAAGTTGGACTTAGAAAAATCTGGAGTTACCCTGACTTTAGTTTGTTGAAGTGTCCCAATTTTCGTCGAACAGAGAATGTAGATCGTCGAGCTCAGCTCAGAGAAATATCTCAAGATCGTCGAGCTGAGAACACCTTTCGTCGAACTGAGTTCGGCGAACGTCGAACTCATTTTATTTAGTCTTGAAATCTTCTAAGTCTTGAGTCTTTGATGGTCTTATTGATAGATGGTCCATCTGATATTGACTCTAAGGACTTGGCCTAGACTCTAGGACACAAATTTGACCCTAGCTATACATGTTGGGTCACATCCTAAGTTAGTGAACCTAGCCCAAATCAACTAGGTCCAACAATCTCCCCCTATTTGGGTGAGGTCACTAATAGACTCAAAACATAAACATACAGATAAACAAAGCAAGAAAAAGATATATCTGGCAGAGAATTACTAACTCATGCAGCAAATATATATGTACATGGGCTTTGTTTAAACAAATAACATAGTTTGAAAGCAAATGCAGAAAGAAATTGAAACAAAGTAAAGATTACTTCTTCTACTTCTTCTGCATGGACTTGTCTTCTTTTGTCTTCTCTCCTGGATTTTTAAAGATAATTTCTCTATTTGGATTTAAAGTCTGTGCCTGTGTCATTGTCATGTCAGCTGCCCTAATGATCTTCAGTGATGTAGCTCTGGGGACAACTGCTTCAGGATGGAGCTTCATGTAATCATCAATATTAAACAGTTTGTTGGCATTATCAAATCTTTTTAATTCTTCCTTCCTGTACTTTGACATAGTTGTATAACCTGATATGTCTTTACCTTCAGCTTTAGGTTTATTAATCAGGGAAAGACCAATAAGTTCCTGGAACCTGGCCATTTTAGCAGTGTTGGCTGTTTCAGGATGCTCAAAAGGAATATGAGGTGAGTCTGGTTTTTCAGGACTTTTAGTCTTCTGATCTGCAGAGAGAGCTGGCTATTGCTGCTGATGTTGTTGATGTTGATGTTGTTGATTTCCTAAAGAACGATATCTTTGTTGACTGCTTCTAGAGGATCTCCCTTGATGTCTCTGATAGGTTTGCATAGGGGAAGATTCCTGAGATCTAGAGCCAGTGGCACCAGCTGCTGGAGGAGGTGGAGGAGCTGGATCTTTTCTGTATCTATGAACTGGTGGAGGAGAGTATCTCCTACTTCTTTTCCTCCCCTTTTGCTGATTCTTTGACAACCACATCCAAGCAGGCATTCCCTTATAAGGAGTAACATTATGCAAGATGTAGTAGGGAGTATCAGCTATTAGATTAGGCTTAGGAGCAGGAGGAGGAGGAGCCTTCCTTTTCTTTGACAACATTTTCTTCTTCTTCTTGACAGCTTCTTCATCTAAATCATCTTCATCATCATCTTCATCATCTTCACTGCCAGAACCATGAGGGTTATCATATAAAGCATCCAATGCTTTCAATGCTTTATCATCAATGACAGCCCTTTTTGTAGCAGGGGCAGAAGCTTCAAAAACTGGAGTTTCAGCAAAAGTTGAAGAAGAGACTGTACAAGCATCAAAAGTAATTGGGATAGAGCTTTCAGCTGCTGCCTTATTTTCTTCTTCAATATCAGCCAAGATTAACTCATCCAGATCTGGCATAGGTGAGTCATCCATCACAAAGGTTGGTGCTGAGATAGCTTTTCGAAAGGATGGAATAACTGCAGAGGTTGGAGCAAAAACTGGAATTTTAAAACTGTCACAGAGTTTCTTAGCAACTGCTGGACTAATAGAAGAAGTATAAGGAATAATAGCCAACTGTGGCTTAGTGATGTCTTCTGGAAGATACTACATATGTACAGTGTCAAATCTTTTCAGCAATTCTTGTAAATTAACTGTGGGATTGAGGAGAAAATCACCAACAGTTTCATCAATGTCCATATCAATATCAATAAAATCAATAAAATCAATTAAATCTGTATATGTTGCGGTGGGGACTGAAATATCTGCTGTATCTGCTGGAGCTGAAGTATCTGAAGATGTTGCTGCTGCTTCATCATCAGGCATCTCCCCCTGCCTGGTTTCAGTAGGAACTGAGGCCAGGCCCCTAACTGAGGAGGGGGAAGCAGTAAGAGTAGAGATTTGGGCAGATAAGGATTGAATGGTGGTGACAAGAGGTGTAATGGCCTCTGCTATAAGGGATTTCAGAAGGGGGGTGATGATGGTGAGGATAGAGGATATGATAGAAGGATCAAATGAGGAAGTTGAAGATGATGTTGCATTTGATGTGGAGGAGGGAGCAAGTAGTGATGGAATGGAGGGTGGACCAGCATGCATTTGAGGAGTGGATGGTGATGAGGATGGAAGGGTGACATCTGGTATTATAGTGTCTGAGGGTAGGATGTAAGATGGGATGGAGGATAAATGTGAGGGAAGTGGAGATTGTGGTGGTGTAGGAATATATGTGTCATGAGGGGAAGCAGGAGGTCTTGGGTGTTGATTTGCTTGAAGGGGGGAAGATGGAATGTTAGTGATGTCAAGTGGTGGATATGGAGGTGGAGTAGGCACAAGAGTATGCTGTTGTGATTGAAGTGTTGAAGAGAGAATGGGAGAGGAAGTGAGTTGTGTTGCTGGAAGGGGTGTTGGAAGAGATGGTGGAGTGGGATGAATCTCCTCAGCAGGTGTGGGAGTGGCTTTAACAGCCTTGGTGCCTTCAGAAGCTGGGGTGGAAGAGGTAGAAGCCTTAGTGGGCTTGGTGATTGTCCTCTCCCACCTGCCAAATAAGGCACAGTTGAGCCTTTTACTTGCACTAATGAACATGGTCTGGGAGACCAGGGATTCAGCAGCCTTTTCCTTGAGGAAGATCCCTAGGATCCTTCCAAAACATACTTCCTTCTTGGTACTCTTCTTCTTAATCAAGTCAAATAGTAGTTGTGCACAGTCTATTTGATTCTTGTTGACAATGGCACACATGACCAGAAATTGTTATCTGGTGATGTAGTCATGTGCTGTATGTTTGCCGAGTAGCACTTTACCAACCAAGTATGCTAAGAATTTATATGGCGCAGACAGATGTTTCTTCAACAGTTTGTTAGGTTTGTCACTAGCATAACCCATCAGATTTAGCATCACAGTAAACTCTTCAGAATCAATTTCTAAGTCCTCGTCACCATTCGTCAAACCAAAAATTCCAGTTAACACTACGGGGGTTAAGGAGACAGCGTTACCAGCGATTGATCCTGTCATCGTATTGTCTTCAGAAATGGATGAAGTAAAGACCCATTCCCTGATTTCTGTTCCTACCAACTTTATCCCGGAGGTCATCAGGTTCTTCAGATTCTGTTCTTCCAAAAGTTTCAGAATATAGAGGAATATTGGATTTGAGTGCTGGAATGAGTCGAAGTCGACATCAAAGCTAGTGTCAAACTTCATTGCGGCTAGAGCTCCTGTTGGAATTGCCATTGAGGTCACCTGCAAGATAGACAGAGAAAACAACGATCAAGTGCAAGGGAACAGAAAGAGCGGGATGGAGGTCGAAGAAAACGTAGATATAAGGTTTTCCAGAATATGAATCGACAATCTCCGTTCCACGAAATAAAATTAGTTCTTTGAACTGAGGTCGACGAAATGATTTAATAATAAATAATTCGTCGATCTCAGTCAGGAGACTTGAAGACAATTCGTCAAACTCCGGTCGACGAATATCTTCTGAATAAAGGTTCGTCGATCTCTGGTCGACGAAACTTGTTTAACTCACAGAGAGTTCGTCAAACTCCGTTCGACGAGTACCTTTCAAACTTTCCCTGGTTCTTCGAACTCCGTTCGACAAACTTTGGAAAATTCGTCGAATGCAGACAGAACTTAAGTTAAGTCTTCTCCATTGATCATTCCCAGCTGATTCAGAAAGAAAGCGTGATTTTTCTCATCCAGAGGTTTGGTGAATATATCAGATTTCTGTAAATCAGTGTAGATATAGACAAGTTTAATCTTATTTTGTCTACACTCCTTAATGAAATGATGTCTTATATCAATATGCTTAGTCCTAATATGGTGAACAAGATTTTGTGCTATGGCTATAACACTAGTATTATCACAAAATAGGGTTGAATTATTTAAGTTGAACCAATAATATAGAAGCTGATTCTGTATCCAAAGCATCTGCGAACAACAGCTGCATGCTGCAATATATTCTGCTTCAGCAGCTGAAGTTGACACAGATGTTTTGCTTTTTTACAGAACCATGATACCAATCTCATACCCAGGAACTGGAAAGTTCCTGAAGTACTTTTTCTATCTACCCTGCATCCAGCAAAATCAGCATTAGAGTATCCAGTTAACTCAAATTCTGATTCAGCGGGATACCAAAGGCCTAGATCAGGACAACTCTTTATATACCTTAAAATCCTTTTTAAGAAAATAAGATGAGATTCTTTAGGGTTAACTTGGAACCTAGCACAAAGGCATGCAGCAAACATAATATCTGGCCTAATTGCTGTGAAGTATAAATAGGGACCCAACAATGCCCCTATAAAGTTTCTGATCTACAGGTTTTCCTGGTATATCAGAGTCCACAACAGCATTGGTTGCCATAAGAGTTTTCTTAGCTGAGGCATCAGCCATCCCAAACTTCTTTAGAAGTTCTCTAACATATTTTGCTTGAGAGATGAAGATGCCATCAGGGAGTTGTTTCACTTGGAGACCAAGGAAATATGAAAGCTCTCCCATGCTACTCATTTCAAATTTAGAGTGCATGAGGTCAAAAAACCTCTTGCACAATTTTGAATCTGTAGAGCTAAATATGATGACATCTACATAAATTTGTACTAACAAAATTTGATCCTTATGATGTCTAGTGAAAAGGGTTTTATCTACAGTTCCTCTTGTAAATTTATGCTCTAATAAGAAACTTGCTAAGGTCTCATACCAAGCTCTTGGAGCTTGCTTTAGACCATAAAGAGCCTTATTTAATCAAAAAATATAAGAGGGATAAGTTGGAGAGACAAAACCTGGAGGTTGTTCTACATAAACCTCTTCTTGTAGAACTCCATTTAAGAAGGCACTTTTCACATCCATTTGAAAGACTTTGAACTTCTTGAATGCAGCATAGGCAAGGAAGATCCTTATAGCTTCCAACTTTGCAAATGGTACAAAGGTCTGATCATAGTCAATGCCTTCCTCTTGCCAATATCTTTGAGCAACAAGCCTAGCCTTGTTCCTCACAATAACTCCATGGGCATCAAGCTTATTCCTGAAAACCCATTTGGTTCCAATAACTGGATAGTTTTGGGGCCTTGGAACCAAATCCCAAACAAGCCTAGCTTTGATACCTGGTTTAGTTCCTCTTGCATTGCAAGGATCCAGTGGGGATCTTGCTCAGCTTCATGGACGGTGAGATGTTCAAATTGAGAGAGAAAACAGGAATGCATCAAGTCTTGGTTGAGTTAATGCCTTGTCTGTACACCTGCTGATATGTCTCCAATTACTTGAGATTTGGGGTGATACCTAAGTGTGACAAAATCAGTGGGTGGAGTTGGTTGTGCAATAGCATTCTGAATAAATTTCTCTTGTAGAATTATATTTACTGTTGGTTGAGTCTCATGATCTTCTGCTTCATCTTCTTCACTATCTTCAATGACCTGTTGAGAAGGATGTGTGGGAACCTCTTGGGTGAGGTTTAGTCCATCCAATGTTTCACACAAGTGGGGTACCTGCAAGTTGTTAATGGTAGAAACTTCTTTCTCCTTGCAGTACATGTTAGTCTCATCAAATGACACATGAATAGACTCTTCAACTTTTAAGGTTGTTTTATTGAATACCCTATAAGCCCTGTTTACTTGGGAGTATCCTAGAAAAACTCCCACTTCAGCCTTAGCTTCAAACTTTCTAATATACTTCTTGTTGTTATTATGTATGTAGCATGTAAAACCAAAAACGTTAAAGTAGTTAATTTTAGGTTTCTTCCCTTTGAGCAATTCATAGGGATTCCTATTCTTCAGTTTGTGAATTAAACTCCAATTCAGGACATAGTTTGTTGTGCACACAGCCTCTGCCTAAAAGGTCAGTGGCATGTATGCATCAGCAAGTAATGTACCTGCAGCTTCAATGAGTGTTCTATTTTCCTTTCAGCTACCCAATTATGTTGGGGAGTTCTATGAGCTGAGAAGCAATGCCTGATACCTTCCTTCTCACAGAACTCATGCATAAGAAGAGACTCAAACTCTGTGTCATGATCACTTCTGATCAATGCAACATGAGTATAGAACTCAATCTGTATGGTACTGAGAAAATCTGTAAGAACCTTGAATGTATCTGACTTTGTTCTGAGAAAAAATACCCAACTGAACCTAGAGAAGTCATCCACAATAACCAAGGTGTATGATTTCCCTCCTAGTCTTTGTACTGCAATGAGTCCAAATAGATCCAAGTGTAGCAAGTACAAGATCCTAGGTGAATAACTCTTATTAATTGACTTGAAGCTAGTTTTAGTTTGCTTGCCTAGTTGACAAGCCCTACAGAGACCATCCTTCTTGGAGGGAGCAGAAGGTAGACCTCTAACAAGGTTGCCTTTAGAAAACCTAGCTATATTTTTAAGGTTTACATGGCCTAATCTTTTATGCTACAACTCATTTTGGTTACTAGTGATATTGAGTAAACAAACATCAGTTTTGGCAGAAATAAAGTCTACTAGATATATGTTACCTTGTCTATTTCCAATTAAAAAAGTTTTGTTTTCATTATTAATAAAAGAACAGGAGGTAGAGTTAAAGTGTACCTGATAACCTTCATCACATTATTGGCTTATGGATATTAGGTTATGTTTAAGTCCTCTTACATATGTTACTTTCTTGAAAGTAACTGTTCCAATCTTTACTGCTCCATATCCTTCAGACTGGACACTATTTGAATCACCAAAGATCACCTTTGGTCCTAGCTTGGACTTGTAATTAGATAGATTGTCCTTGCTGCCTGTCATATGCTTGGAGCAACCACTATCCAAGTACCAGGTCTAACTTACCCTTGGACAGCTCTTTACCTGAAATGAAAAACAAATATTAATTGTTCTTGATCCAGGTTACCTTGGGTCTTTTATTTGGTTGAAATGAAAAGGTGGATATAACTGACAAAGTAGTTTAAGATTTATAACCTAAAGGGTGATATCTCCTAGGTGGAATAACCCAATCAGCTACTGTATTGAATGGTTTATTAGTTGGCTTAGAATTTCTGTAAGAGAAATGATTTATGTTTGGTCCTTCTGGGTTCGACGAATTCTTGTAAGTTCGTCGACCAGAGTTCGACGAATAGGGCTGAGATCGTCGATCTTTGCTCAGAGAATGACAATAGCCATTTTTTGCGTCGTATGTTCATCGACCTCTGCTCGATGAACCATACAAAGTTCATCGATCACAGTTAGATGAGTTGTTATTACTGAAGTTTGCATTCCGCGTTCGTCGATCTAGGTTCGACGAACGGGCCACATTTCATCGATCTTAGTTCGATGAATACTGCTGAACCTTATTTTTATTAGTTGTTTTCTGATTTTTATTGCTCTTGTCTATGGGTTTTGGATTGTTTTCATACATTGGTTTGTTTATTATCTTCTCTTTTCCCTTGGCAGAAACAAATTTAAAGGGTGTGGTAAGAATGTTTTTCTTAATTATGGGGGGGGGGCAAACCTGATGAAGCACCCAAGCCCAGCTTGCCATTTAATCTGGTATTTACTGTGCTTGTTATGTCCATCAGCTTGCGACTTCTTCCATTGAGAGATTGCTCAAGTTGTTTGGCCTCACATAAATCAGATTTTAATTTAATTATCTGCTCATGTGCTAAAGTTAGTTGATCTTTTACTTTAAGATTTTCTGAGTTAACAGATTCAAGATTTCCTAGTTTTTCTCTAAGGGTTTTTATTTCTTTCTCTGAACTAATAAATCTAAACACATAGCCTTGAATTAAATTTTAAAGGATTCAGAATTAAAATTAAAACTTGAAAGAACCTAATCTGCCTCTGAATCTGAGGCTGCCTCATCTTCAGATTCTCCTTCTGATCCTGAACTGCTCCTGGAGGCATCAATTGTCATAAGGCAAACCTCCTTGGATCTTGCTTCTTCCTCTTCTTCACTTGAGCTGGAAGAGGATGATTCTTCTTCAGTATCACTCCATGATTCAGCAACAAATCCTTTGTCTCTCTTTTTGTACTTGCTGGAGGAGCGTCTGCTGCTGTGTTTTCTCCTGGAGTCTTTTTATCTGCTTTTCTCCTTATTCTGGCTTTCTGGACATTCAGAGATGTAATGTCCAGGATTTCTACATCCAAAGCACACAACCTCCTTGGTTGGTGTCTTGTCATATTTGGGCTTATCATCCTACCTGGATGATTTTCTTCTGAAGTCCTTTCTAGCCATCTTATAAAATCTTTTTGCAAAGAGCCTCATTAGTTCTTCATTGCATGTTGAGGTCTTACTTTCCTCTGATGCTTTGAAAGCTATACTATGATCTTTTCTCACTAGGGTTGTTGCTTCCTGCTCAGCTGTTTCTCTTGATTTAATCAACTGCTCAAAAGACTTTAGTTTGCCTAGCAGAGATTCAGTTGATATCTCATTTAGTCTTATCGCTTCTTTGATAGGCCAGATTCTTCAGTCCCAAGAGCTAGGGAAGCACATCAAGATTTTGCCATTCACCTCTATTAAGGTGATATCTTTATCCAAGGTTTTAAGCTCATTGATGATTGAGCTCAACCTATTGTACATTTCAGCAACTGATTCAGCATCATCCTTCTTAAAATTCTCATACAGGGATATGAGATTTGATCTCCTATCTTTCCTTTTATCAGCTGAACCAACTACCATTTGGTTGAGGGAGTCCCAAATGTCCTTGGCTGAGGTGCACTCAGCCACCTTCTGAAATATATCATCTGACATAGTCTGAGCCAAGATGTTCATGGCTTTTGCATCAGCCATCTTAGCTTTCCTGTAAGCATCATTATTATCTGGAGGAGGTACTGCAGTCATGTTTGTAGAGGTTATTATAGAAGCTGCAGGTTCTAGAGGTACTCCTGTCAAGATGCAAGAAAAAATATCTTCATCAATAGAATTCATGTACAGTTTGATTCTTGCCTTCCAGATTCCAAACTTTTGCAAGTTGCAAACTAAAGGTCTGGTGCTTTCATAATCTTTATTCTGTGGCATGGCTGTGGTTCTACTCTAAAATGTGAACTAAGTGATATATAGATCTAACTCAGGATCTTTGGTTCAAGGATTAACTTGTGCAACCAAAGCAAACTTGCTTTGATACCAATTGAAAGTGAGGGTTAGATCTACAATACTATAGAGGGTGGGGGGGTGAATAGAGTATGTTTAAAATTTATTAGGTCCCAATTCAGGTACTGTTACAGCTTTTGCTGTAAACTGAAAATGTGCAGTAAGTAGAAAACTGAAGAACAATAAGTAAAAATCCTAATTACAGCCACACAGCAAGAAACAAAAAGAAAAGATAAGCAACCAGACGACACAAGAAATTTATAGTGGTTCCCCCTCAACTGGTTACATCCACTCTTCTACCACCCTTGGTAGGAATCCACTCAGGATTTTGCTCAGGTGCCTGACACCAATGGGTTTTGATCAGGTCCCCAAAAACTAATTCAAGTCTTTTGGTAAGGAGACTTGCAAACAGGAATCACTTTTGAAGGGAGATGACAACCCTTTATACAGGAGGGGGTGAGAGAGTGATTTTGTCTTCTCTGTCAACAATCAGAGAGAAGACTTGTTGATTGATGTTTAGCAAATAGCTCCCCCTGAGATGTAGAATGGTTCAGCGAAGATCTAGAGCTTTGCTGTAGGGTGATAGGTCTTCAACCAGAGTTCTGGACAAGAAGCGATGTAGGAACTTCTTGACTGATTTGATATCTGTTGTCCTTGGAGAAGTCCTGGAGAGAATGTTGAAGAAGAAGACTCTTGATATTGTATAGTTCTTCTTCTTCTTCTGAATTGAAGATCACTGCCTGTCACTTGTAAGCCTCAGTATGATATTTTGTGTGAAGCTTTTTGGTGCTGTATGAATTCTTCCAGTCAATCTGTATCAGTATCTGTATTTTTGACTGAAAATTTTTCTTCTTGTTCTACTCGTTCTTCTTTGATCTTGTTGATTGTACACCCTTTTTTTATCTTTTGTATCTATTCAAAAAATTTGAATCCTCTGTCATTAATGCTGACACCTTGAGAATAATCAGCATTAATGTGTTTCCTCAACTGTCTTGTCGAAAATCTGCAAGTAATATTCCAGAAGAAGACTGTAATTAATGCTTCCTCTAACGGCTACATTTAGAGAATGTTTGAGCATTTAATCTGTCAGGAATTATTGCATTTGAGTGAGGATTGAATGCCGAAAATGGCTAAGTCTGGATTCGTCGAACGAATAACAGATTTCGTCGAGCTGAGTTACCAGTTCGTCGAGCTGAGATTTTGTATTAGTCGACCAGACATCTTCTGTTCGTCGAGCTGATAACAGAACTTGCATACTTCACAACCTTTGCCTTTTCTGTCTGAAGTTCGTCGAGCTGATAATAGAATTCGTCGACTGGAGATCAGCAACAGTTCTGGACTTAGTCAAATATTCTGTGTTGACTGATATTCTGTGTGTCGACATGAAAACTTCTGGTGTCGACATAAGTGGGTGTCGACTGATTAACCTTGGTGTCGACACAAATCTTCTGGTGTCAACATAAGTTTTCCTGGTGTCGATATAAGTTGGTGTCGACACATGCCCTAAGTGTTGACACAAATCCTCTGATTCCAAAATTCGTCGAGTAGAGTACTGAGTTCGTCGACCTGAGAAGTTGACGTCGTCGACCTGAGAAGTTGTGAACTTGAGGTCCAAGTTCGTCGAGCTCAGAATCTTGTTCGTCGACCAAAGCCTGAAGTTGGACTTAGAAAAATCTGGAGTTACCCTGACTTTAGTTTGTTGAAGTGTCCCAATTTTCGTCGAACAGAGAATGCAAATCGTCGAGCTCAGCTCAGAGAAATATCTCAAGATCGTCGAGCTGGGAACACCTTTCGTCGAACTGAGTTTGACGAATGTCGAACGCTTTTTACTTAGTCTTGATATCTTCTAAGTCTTGAGTCCCTGATGGTCTTGTTGATAGCTGGTCCATCTGATATTAACTCTAAGGACTTGGCCTAGACTCTAGGACACAAATTTAACCCTGGCTATACATGTTGGGTCACATCCTAAGTTAGTGAACCTAGCCCAAATCAACTAGGGATCCAACACACTGACACCTAAGTAACACATGTAGTAAATTGCAGCATGCTTGTAACCAACCCCAAGTTCAATAAGTTTCTGCAAGAGCTTCAAACAAAAAATTTCTACTAGATTACCTAACCAGAATAAAAACATAGTACAACCAAAAGTCAGCAGCATCCTGCAGTCTATAGCATCTTGCCTCTTGACTTCAAAAATAATCAAGCTTTTTTATCTCTATTACCTCAATTTCAAGGCTTGATTACCTATGATAGAAACATATCTCCAACATTTTATAGGAAATCAACCGAGAAATCAACACAGGAATCTCATTTTACTCCAGAAAATTACCTAAATTTTGAAGAATAAGGGGTGGAGGAGGAGAAGGGAAAAAATCTTACCTGGTAGGGAAGATGGAGTCGTTTAGAAAGGTCGCACAAAGTCAACGCCAAAATGGCCTGAATCTTCTCCAACCAGGTTGCTAGAAATGGTCCCAGAAACTGGGATGAGGAGTTATTGCGGTCGGAGGGCAAAGAAGGAAAAGGTTAAAGAAGAGCTTACCAGATTTTGTGAACCCTGTGTGCCCTTGTGCTCGCCGATATGCAACCATAAAGTAGGCAAAATAAATGTAAGAGGAATAAATAGAACGTTGAATAAGGATGGAGGTGTTACCGGAGGAGATGCACGATCTCTACCTGCAGTGGAGGACAAGGCTTGCCGGTGGATTGAGGGAAGACTGTCATCAGAGAGGATGGTCGGTGGTGGCGTATCGTTAGAGAAGGAGGGTTGCGGGATAGAAAAATCGGGGAAGCTGCGGGATCGGGAAATCAGGGTAGCTGCACATCGGAGAGGAAATGATGCAGAATTATTTTTAGGGATTGTTGGCCTTGACTGCGCGTATATGGCCGCGACCTCGGCTAAAAATTACAGCAGGAAAACGACGTAAATCCTCAATTTTGAGCGGATGAGTTTACGACCGGATGTTTTCCAAACGGTGTAAATTATTAATGTTGCATTTTTTAAGCTGGACTGGGAGAAATAAGCTCTCCCAAACGAACTCTAGATCTTCCCATGTACTTTCTTCGGGTGGAATTCCCTTCCACTGGACTAGACCTTGAGATATTGGCATATTATTGCGGATAACCTGTCTCAAACTAACCACTGCTGATGGTTCATGCGGTGGCATGTTCTCATAACTGTGAGTAGGTAAGGGCGTCACATGTTTTTTTTCCTTCCCATTATAGGCCTTGAGTAAAGAGATGTAGAATATCAGGTGTATTTTTCAGTCGTCAGGAAGATTGTGCTTGTAGGCAGTCTCTCCTATGACTTCCTCAATTTGGAAGGGTCCGTAGTAATGGAGGGATAGATTTCTGCAACTCATTCGATGTAGTGTGAGCTATCGATATTGGTGTAATTTTAGAAGCACTCGATCATTTTCCTTGAACTTTTTATCGAGTCTCTTTTTGTCGTCGAACATCTTCATATGCTGCCGTGATTGTTGTAAATTATCCTTCAATTGGTGAATGAGCACATCCCTGGTTTGTAAGGTTATTTTCACGGCTTTGTTCCTGGTGCTCCCTGCACAGTAAGTCAAAAGCCCGGAGGGGTTGAAAGAAAACGGTTGTCAACCTAAATCACCTAGAGGGGGGTGAATAGGTGAGTTGTGCGTCTTTTGCGGAATAAAAATAATTAGAGCACAGCACAGAACTATCTAGCAATATCACAGACGACACAAGATTTATAGTGGTTCCCCAACCTTGGGCACATCCACTTTCCCTCACCGATCTATCAATCAACTAGACTCGGCTACTCCACTATCTCGGATCACAAATCGATCCTACCCTCGGAACAAAGTTCCTACATACTCGATCCAAACAAGGGGATCTACACCTCGGAAGATAACACTTCCTACAAACTCGGAGTGAAAAACTCCTACACTCGGAGAAACTTTCTCCTATAAGATTAATAAAGTTGGAAAATTATACAACCAGTAAATCCAATCAGATCTGATGAAACGGCCAGAAAACTTCTTCTTATGGACTTTGCAGCACTATCAGAAATCGGTGAAGAGAGTCTCGGCCCAGATCTGGATCTTCTTGCCTTTACAGAATCATAGAGAGAAGATGAACGGTGATGTCGATCTCGATCTGTAACTTTCTTCAGAATGAATCCTCTGACCTTAGAAGCAGTGGCCGGAGAAGATGGTGGCAGCGGCGGCTTCCGTTTCGGGAAAACAGGGAGGAGTCGGCTGAAGAATTTTTCTCGAAATAAAATGACAAAAAAGTTTGGAGAATACTTAGGGTTTGTCATTTTCTGATAAGACCTTATATAGGAGAGACTAACGGTCATAATCGGTCATAATGATGTACACATGGACCAATCATGTCGCGTGATTTCAAAATCTCGTCAGAAAAAGGACTTAGCAAAATTTCAGAAAGGTTCAGCCAACTACACGAGTAAGTGAATAACTACTCGAGTAGTTGAATAACTACTCGAGTACATGAAGGAGAACATACTCGGGTATATAAAGATAGGCTACTCGAGTAGGTAGAAATCAACTACTCGAGTAAGCAGACAGAACTACTCGAGTATGTAGAGTAACTTACTCGAGTACATAAAGGATCTACTCGAGTACTGGAAAAACTACTCGAGTATATTACATAAACTACTCGAGTACATGAAGGATTACTCGAGTGGGATACTTAGAATGAATTCTGAAGATGTCAGCAAGAGCTACTCGAGTAGTTGAACTAAAATACTCGAGAGGAAGTAATCTACTCGAGTAGCTGAAAGTTCTACTCGAGTAAAAGACTTAGAAATTTCTGGAGTAGGAAAATATCAAGGTACACGAGTGAAACATGATCTACTCGAGTAGGTATAATGAACCACTCGAGTATGATTCTATCTACTCGAGTATGTGAGTATACTTACTCGAGTCCATGACTTAGAAAAATTTTGATGAGTGAACCCTTTAATACTCGGGTATAAAGAGTAATCTACTCGAGTATATAAGCATGCTACTCGAGTATATAACTATGTCTACTCGAGTAGGTGACTTAGCTACACGAGAGATACACTTAAGTAATCGAGTACAAGGTTCCTTTACTCGAGTAGTTATAGACCTACTCGAGTAAAAGACTTAGAGAATATTTTGATGTTGGAAAACTGTTTCTTCTAGAGTAGTCAACTTCCAATTCCTTTCCCATAGTCCAATAGCTTGAATATGAAGTGTATCCCAATAGAGAGACCACACATGAGTCAACACATTGGAATATGCAATGAGGGATTACATTGCACAGTTCCTGTGTTTGGTGACCCACTGTGGACTGACATTGGTCTACACTTCCCAGTGAAATTCCTGCAAACATATAACTCAAACCAAGCATCAAATACAACTTAATTCATCTTAGTTCCAGGGTGACTTCATCAAATCTGCGTTAATGTGGATGTAGTACCCAACAATCTCCCCCTATTTGTTGAAGTCAGAACCCTTTACACTAAGGTGAATTATGGACATAAAAGAAACTAAGTAGAAAAACATGAGCATGTAAGCAAAAGTCAATGAAAAAGATAATTAGGCAGGAATGAAGAATTATATATTTGTAAGTTTCCAAAAACATCAAGTCTACAACTTGTCATTTCAATCTCTCATCATCTTTTAGGTTTAGGCTTGGGATTGCTGCTTATCCATCTTTTCTTGCTGTCTTCTTAGATAGTTGAATGACTTAGGGAAATATTTAGGATGCCTTGGAGGAGGAGCAGGGTTATTTCTCCCAAACTCTCTGTCATGGATCTTCCTTTTCTGCATTGATTTCTCATATAACTCCCATTCCTGGGAACTGTAGTGAATGCTCCTGTTCTCATTGTGATCCATAACTAGCCCGAGTGTGTCCAAAATTAGAGACTTTGAGGTTGGAGACCAAGCTTCAGCATGTTCAGTGGCTTTGGAAGGAGCAGTCCTGCTAGCAGAGGGGCCTTCACCATACCTCCTTTTCTTCTTGTGGATTCTAATCTCTGGAGGAGCTTGAAGGAATATATCAGCAAGATCTTCTTCCTAACCTAGAACATAAGTATCTAGAGGGGCAACTGAGTCTCCAAGCTTGGGAGAGAAGGTTTGTTGCAGAGGAATAGCTGGGGCAGAGACATCTGTAGCTAGAGGGTTGAGATGATGGGGAATGATGTTTGGGTCAACTGCAAGGTCTGGCAAGATCTGATTGTGCATCCAAACTGCAGTGTCATATGTGTGAAATTTGACACTCTGTATCTGGGCTAGCACATCAGCATGAATGGTGTTCACATGAGCTTCACATTCATCTGTCTTCTGAGCAGCAGATTTTTCTACCTGTTCTTTGAGTTCTTTTTTCAAACCCTCCCCCTTTCTGATTTCAACAGAGAGCTGGGCTATGACATCATCTTTGAAAATGCCCACTTCTTCACATATCTTCATATTATTGGCTTCATTCCTCTTGTCTAGCTCCATCTGATTGTTTGTCAGTGTGACACCTTGTTCCATAACATTACCCACACTAGTGATAGCATGATCAATGGCTTTGCCACCAAGTTGAAATAAGTATTTGAGCCTATCATTATTGTGCTGAATTTCAGCAAAACCTCTGCTCATCTCAGTCTCAAGAGCAGTTACCTTGTCAGTGACTATTTTTAGAGAGGTGTCAAAGTAAGTTCTCTATTCTTGAAGAAGAAGTGCAATACTTTGCAGCAAATCTGAGGAGGAAGAGACTGTAGCGGCAGCCGAGGGAGCAGCAGTAGGGATAGGAGGAGTTACCCAGGGAGCTATTTCTTCAATGATGACTGAGCTGAGATCTCTGGTGGTATGAATTATAGCATCCCTTTCTTCTGTATCATGGGGAAGGGATAAATCTAGGTTTCTGAGAGGGGCTTCAGCTGGCTCAGGAGAGGGCTCATCAGAAATAAGAATGGTGTCTCGCTTGTCTATTGGAGGATTAGGAGATGGTGTTGGTGTCCTGGCTGGAGAATGGGCAGGAGTCTGTGCTGGAGAAAAGTCCTTGTGACCTTCAGAGGTTGGAGCTGGAGGAGATAGAGGAGGAAGGGGAAGCACTTCTTCAGAAAGCTCTGCAATCATAGCATCTATAGCAGCAGCTGTGGAAAGAAGAGTGTCTTGAGGTATTTGATCTGAAGGAGTGGCTGGACTCTGTGTAGTATGAGGTAGGGATGGAATTTCTGGCTGAGGAGAGGGCTGCCTGACTTGGCTAGAAGGAGTAGGCCCCCCTCATTTGGTGCACTAGAGGAGCTGGCCACATGATGAGGAGAGAGAGATGGAGTCCTGTCCTCTACAGCTGGAACTTCTGGAATTTCTGAAGCCTTTTCAGCTTAGGCAGAATTCTTTAGCTTGAGATCCCATCTCTGAATGGAAGAGATGGAGACCTTCTTCATGTGGTGAAGTGGGGTCCCTTTGGAGAAGTTGAAGAGTTCAGGATCTGTTTCATGGAGGAGGAGAGAGATGATTCTGGCATAGTTGGGGGATTTCGAGCTGTCCTTGATTTTATCCAGAATCAGCATACCAAATTGACATTTCTTGCGGCAGACAATTGCTTGCATCATGTCGAAGAAATAGGATGAAATGTCTCTGATGGAGTGTGTCTTGCAGAGAAGAATTTTGCCAATAATGTCAACTAGAAATTTTCCTTCAGCATTCATGTCTGACCTTTTAATATACTGAGCTTCAGGAGAAATGCCACAGAAAAGGGCTGTTCGGTCAACGTCTTCATAATCTAAATCATCTTCTTCATCGACAATCGGCAAACGGAGAAGCTGAGAGACAGAGGTCTTGGTGAACTTAAGTTTCAAACCCTTTACTTTGGATTTTAGGACTTTTCCATTTCTTCTGACCTTGAGATTGGAGAAGAATTCGGCAACTTCGTGGAATAGAACGTGACAGGGTTCCTGGAGAATGAAGGAGAGGTCGGCGGTGTCGAGAAGGATGAGGAGGTTTTGGAAGTCATCGGAGAGCTCTGCAATACCTGCGGTGACTAGTTCTGAGCCGACGCCGATCTTGGAAGAAGTCGCCATGGATGCGATTGACTGGAAGAAGTGAGGGAGGCGGCTCTGCAACAGCGGCGGACGAGAGTAGGTGAAGCGGCCGAGTAGACGAAGCGGCAGAGGGTACTCAAGAGAAATAAATAATGTCGTGTAGGTTTGGGTTTTCGGAATTTCATATATATAATTCTTAAATTACCGCTAATTAATTTAAAGGAAGAGGCGACATTTAGCCTTGGGTGGCGAATAGAACAAATTTCAAAATCTGGGAAACAGTACACGAGAAAGAGAGAGACTACTCGAGTAGGTAAGTGAGTTACTCGAGTAGGTTGCCAGGAGTTACTCGAGTAGGTCTGCAGAGAGTACTCGAGTAGGTGGAGAAAAATACTCGAGTAGATTGGTGACTTACTCGAGTAGGTAAGTGACTTACTCGAGTAGGTCAGTAGATACTCGAGTAGGCACATTCTTATACTCGAGTAAGTAGAGAAGAGTACTCGAGTATGTTAGTTGTTACTCGAGTAGGTCTGCCTTGACTCGCGTAGGGAAGTCACATACTCTAGTATGTCTCATGCTTCTCGAGTTGAATTTTGAAAAGTTGAGAAAAAGTAGATTTTGACTAACCCATTGCAATTACTTGCTTCTTAGTCATCCAGCCTTCTTTAGTCCTCTTTGTTGAGCATCCCAAGCTCTATCTTGAAGAACGAGAACTTGGTCTCGTCCAGCGGCTTTGTGAAGATATCCGCAACTTGCCTATCTGTAGGCACATATTGGAGATCTATGTCTCCAAGCTCCACATGTTCCAGGATGAAGTGATACCTTAGCTCGATATGCTTTGTCCGGCTATGGGAGACTGGATTGTTGGCTATTACAATTGCGCTAGAGGAGTCACAGTACAAGGGAATATCCTTGAACTGTAGGTTGTAGTCCTCGAACTGATTCTTTATCCATAGCAACTGTGCGCAACAGCTGCCTGCAGAGATATACTCTGACTCGGCCGTTGAGATTGCGACATAGTTCTGCTTCTTGCTACTCCAGGAGATTAGCCTTCTTCTGAAGAATTGGCAAGTCCCTGAGGTGCTTTTCTGGTCGTCTTTGCTACCTGCAAAATCTGCATCTGAAAATCCAATCAGTTCGCTGTCATTACTTCTTGGGTACCATAAGCCAACATTTGGTGTGCCTTTAAGGTATCTCAGGATCCGCTTTGCAGCAGCGTAATGAGATTCCTTAGAGTTCACCTGAAATCTAGCACAGACACATGTTGAAAACATTATGTCAGGCCTACTGGCAGTAAGGTAGAGCAAGGATCCAATTATGCTTCTGTACTTGGTTTCATCAAAAGGTTTCCCTTTTTCATCCTTATCCAGAGACATAGTTGAGCCCATTGGAGTCCTCATAGAGGTTGCGTTTTCCATTCCGAATTTCTTAATTAGTTCTTTGGTGAACTTGGTCTGTGAGATGAAAATTCCATCTTCAGATTGTTTCACCTGAAGCGCTAAGAAATACTTCAGCTCGCCCATACTGCTCATTTCAAACTTCCCTTACATAAGTTTTGAGAACTTTTTGCAGAGGTTGTCATCTGTAGAGCCAAAAATAATGTCGTCGACATAGATTTGCACTAGCAAAATCTTGCCTTTTATTTCCCTAAGAAATAATGTCTTGTCTATCTTTCCCCTTGTGAACTTGTTCTCAAGTAGAAAGGTAGACAACGTTTCATACCAAGCTCTAGGAGCTTGTTTCAGACCATATAGGGCCTTGTGCAGAAAATAGACATGATCAGGAAATTTATGATCAATGAAACCTGGAGGTTGTTCCACATACACTTCCTCCTTTATGTTACCATTCAGGAAGGCCGACTTCACGTCCATCTGATAGACGGTGAAGCCTTTGAAAGCAGCATATGCTAGGAACAACCTTATTGCCTCCAGCCTCGCCACTGGAGCATATGTCTGGTCGAAGTCGATTCCTTCTTCTAGACGATAGCCTTTAGCGACGAGTCTGGCCTTATTCTTTATAATAGTTCCGTCTTCATCCATCTTGTTCCTGTAGACCAATTTTGTTCCAATGATGTTCTTTCCTTTGGGTTTTGGAACCAGCATCCATACATTGCAGCGCTTGAACTGATTTAGCTCTTCTTCCATTGCCATAATCCAGGATGCGTCTGAGTTTGCTTCCTCAAATTTCTTTGGTTCAACCTGGGAGAGAAAACTCAAATGAAGATTCTCATTAGTTGTACCTCTCCGAGTTCTGACACCATCCCGGGGATCTCCTATGATCTGGTCGTTCGGGTGATCCTTCAGATGTCTGAGCTCTAGAGTTTTTGCATCTGGATTATCTTCAAGCACCGGAGTGATTTCTTCATCCTGGATGACTTCTTCATTTAGATCATCAGCCTCTCCAATAGGAGTTGGAGTGGTGATCTTAATGAACTTCTCACCTTTGTCTTCGGACGGATCATCCAAGCTAGTTTCTTTCAGCTTTTCACATGCATCTTCAGTAAGCACACTAGACGGATTGCTTTGTAGCAAGCTCGTCTCATCAAATACAACATGTATCGATTCTTTCACTACCAGGGTTTTTCTATTAAATATCCTATATGCCTTTCTATGGCTACTATATCCAACAAAAATACATTCAAAGCATTTTTCACTGAACTTGGTGGTATGATACTTACCATTGTTAAGTACGAAGCATTTACAGCCAAAGATTCTAAAGTAAGAGACTGTTGGTTTCCTGCCTTTCAGAAGTTCGTAAGGTGTCTTATTGTGGTCTTTGTTTATGAGTGCTCGATTTTGCACGTGGCATGCAGTGTTGACGGCCTCAGCCCAGAAGTACTCTAGTAGTGAAGCATCACTCAACATGGTCCTGCAGGCCTCTATGAGTGTTTTGTTCCTTCTCTCAGCCACTCCATTTTGTTGTGGAGTACGAGGAGAGAAAAACTCATGAAAGATACCTAAGCTTTCACAGAATTCTGTCATGACCCCAGAATTGAACTCTGTTTTGTTGTCACTTCTGATTTTGACTATGGAGCAGTTGTATTCATTCTGGACTTGCCTGGCAAAATTAGTAAAGATGTCGAAGGTATCTGACTTGTGTTTCAGAAAGAACACCCACGCAAAGCGCGAGTAGTCATCAACGATTACCAATGTATAGCTCTTACCTCCCAAACATCTAATCTGCAGTGGACCAAACAAGTCCATGTGCAATAGATGAATACATCTGTTAGAGTCTTTGCCAATAATGCTTTTAAAGGTAGCCCTTGTTTGCTTGCCTTTTACGCATGCATGACAAGGTCTGTCTTTGACGTATTTGACATTTGGGGCATCACGTACTAAGTTCATTGAAAATAGTTTATTAATTATTTTGAAATTAATATGTGCTAGTCTCTTGTGCCATTAGTCACCAAGAGACGCACTATCTTTTGCTAAAAGACACACTGGTGTAGAGGAGTCTATACAGATGAAATTTAAACAAAAAATATTCCTGCTTCGAGTGCCGGATAGAATCGTTTCCATATTATCAACGGATTTTATCAAGCACTTATCAGCATGGAACTCAACTATGTATCCTTTATCACAGAGTTGGCTTATGCTAATGAGATTGTGTTTCAATCCTTCGACATAGGCCACATCCGAGAAAGATACATTGCCGTTAGTAATCATACCATAGCCTCTAGTAATTCCACGGTCTGAACCTCCAAAGATGACCTTTGGTCCGTTCACGACTGGAGTAAAGTTCTGAATGAGGCTTCTCGTCCCGGTCATATGCCGAGAGCATCCGCTGTCCAAGTACCAGATAGGCGTTTTGTTGGCCTTTGGACATCCCTGCAATCACAATCAATTTTCCTTAGAAACCCAAACACGTTTGGGTCCTTGGTCTCGGGTTAGAGTGCTCCCCCTACGAGTGTTAGCATTATGAGCGGTCTTTCTCATATTACTGACATGAGGGGTAGCAACATTTCTGTAATTGAACCAACAATCTATGGCGAAGTGACCAACCTTGCCACAGCACCAACAGTCAAACCTGTTGTACCTTTGCCTTAAGATCTCCTGCTTGACCTTTTGGAACTTTGGTCTAGCAGTGGTAGCATTCTTGGAGGAAGATGTCTCATGATGATGGCAATCACATGGCTTCTTCTCCTTTATGAGCTTCTCTACAACAGGCTTTGTCTTTGGTGCTTTCTTGAAGTTATGCCCATGATTGAAAGGGTCATAGCTCTGAAAAATAACTTCTTCATAAGGTGCCTTAAAGACACTTTCTCCAAAGTTTCGGGGTCGAGCCCATCCTTGATAGCGGGACTTTGGCTCTACATAAGTAGGCCTAGCAAAGGGCCCGTATGATGAGTCAAAATCAAACTCATTTGATGGAAAGATGACCTTTTTGAATGTGGTTTGATTTTGAGGGGCTTTTCCCTTTTCTTCGGCTGAGGAATTTTTGGCGGCCTTATTTTTCCGTTGATTCTTGTTTCTCCTAGAGAATTTACTAGGAGCTTCTTCATGGCCTAGTCCAGCTCCCTTGGCCTTTGCTGAGAATTCAGCAACGAATGGAAGAACTGTTTTGGGCTTCGAGAAACTCTCAACAAGTTTCCTTTCAGCCGCAAGTTCGACTTCCAATCCTTTGATGATCTTCTCCTTCAGGTCAAGGTGCTCAAGAGCCTTGTTATATTTTTCAATATTATTGTTGAAGTTTTTCTCGAGGGAGTCAGTTTTTGCGACTTTCTCTCTCAAGTTGCTCTCTTCGGCTTTTAGAGATTTGATCTCTTTAGCCTGAGTCTTCACAACTCAACGACATTTGTCGTAAGCCATGATTAACTCCTTGTACTGGGCCATCAATTCTGACTCATCGTCAGAGGAGCTACCCTCGCAATCATGTTCAGAGACTTCAGACTCTGAAAGAGGGGTATGAGAGTTTACCTTCCCAGTGAACTGGGGCTCTTGTTCATCATCTGTTTGAGCCATTAGCCCAAAGTAAGCTTCTTCTTCTTCGCTTGACTCAGATGAGTCGGTGTCGCTAAGAGTCTTACTCCTTTTGGCTATGAGGCTCTTCTCTTTCCTTTTCTTGTTGTGTGAGGATTTCTTGTCTTCTCTTCTACCACCCTTCTTCTTCTTGTGAGGGCAGTCAGCAATGACGTGACCTGGCTTATTACAGCAATAGCAAATGATGTCAGTTGAAATGTATTTGTTCTGTTTAGTATTATACCTTTCGTGGCTGCTTGAGCATTTTCTTTGTCGATCGTCATCGCGCCGCGATCTTCTGTATGAGGCATCCTTGCCTTTCCATTGTTTCTTTTTATTGAGAAACTTCTTGAATTTCCTTGAGAGTAAGGAGAACTCTCCTTCAGATAGTTCAGAGCCTGAGGTGCTAGGCTCTGATGTTTCTTCTTCATGAACTTCTGGAGCTGGGGCGGGGGAGGCAGCCTTAGTCTTTCTGGTGGTGTCTGCCCTCAGAGCGACAGATTTCTCCTTTAGTGCACACCTGCCTTTCTCTTCTTCAGCTTTTCTTGTATTGATTTGGAGTTCATAAGACCTAAGCTTTCCAAAGAGATTTTGCCGGTCCGTTTCAGCTAGCTCTTGAACTCCCTGATGGCGCATACCTTGTTATCTCATTCCTTGGTTAGGGATCTCAAGAATTTGTCGTTCAGTTCTCCATTGGTGAAGACACTGTCGTACACCCTTAGGCCATTTACAATTTTGAAGAAGTTCTCAAAGGTGTCGACAATTGTTTCCTTATTCCCTTGTCGGAACGCTTCATATTTTTGATTGAGAAGGGATCTCCGATCATCCCTTACTTCTTCAGTCCCTTCCATCAAAGTGACTAAGGAATGCGACATCTCCTTAGCTGATTGACAGTGAATCAAATTCTGCAGCATCGAGTCATCGACTGCACTTGCTATAATGTTTTTAGCTTTCTTGTCGAGAGAGAAAAGTGCAATCTCGTCTTTGTCGAGATCCATTAGCTTTTTGGGAACTTTCTTGGTATGGTTGATAGTGGGCACAGTCATGGGAACGTAAGGACCTTCTTCAACGACCATGAAGATCCTTGGATCCACAGCTTCCATGAAAACTTTTATCCTTTCTTTCCACATGGGAAAGTTATTTTTGTTGCACAGTGGAAGCTTGGCGAAATCTTTGCCCATGTCCATTCTATGGTAGAATCTTTCAGACAACAGATTTGGATCTGATCAAGGTGTTAACCTTTTGACGATCAACCTCCCTCTGATACCAATTGAAAGAAAACGGTTGTCAACCTAAATCACCTAGAGGGGGGTGAATAGGTGAGTTGTGCGTCTTTTGCGGAATAAAAATAATTAGAGCACAGCACAGAACTATCTTCCAATATCACAGACGACACAAGATTTATAGTGGTTCCCCAATCTTGGGTACATCCACTTTCCCTCACCGATCTAGCAATCAACTATACTCGGCTACTCCACTATCTCGGATCACAAATCGATCCTACCCTCGGAACAAAGTTCCTACATACTCGATCCAAACAAGGGGATCTACACCTCGGAAGATAACACTTCCTACAAACTCGGAGTGAAAAACTCCTACACTCGGAGAAACTTTCTCCTACAAGATTAATAAAGTTGGAAAATTATACAACCAGTAAATCCAATCGGATTTGATGAAATGGCCAGAAAAATTCTTCTTATGGACTTTGCAACACTATCAGAAATCGGTGAAGAGAGTCTCGGCCCAGATCTGGATCTTCTTGCCTTTACAGAATCAGAGAGAGAAGATGAACGGTGATGTCGATCTCGATCTGTAACTTTCTTCAGAATGAATCCTCTGACCTTAGAAGTAGTGGCCGGATAAGATGGTGGCGGCGGCGGCTTCCGTTTCGGGAAAACAGGGAGGAGTCGGCTGAAGAATTTTTCACGAAATAAAATGACAAGAAAGCTTGGAGAATACTTAGGGTTTGTCATTTTCTGATAAGACCTTATATAGTAGAGACTAACGGTCATAATCGGTCATAATGATGTACACGTGGACCAATCTTGTCGCGTGATTTTAAAATCCCGTCAGAAAAAGGACTTTGCAAAATTTCAGAAAGGTTCAGCCAACTACATGAGTAAGTGAATAACTACTCGAGTAGTTGAATAACTACTCGAGTACATGAAGGAGAACATACTCGGGTATATAAAGATAGGCTACTCGAGTAGGTAGAAATCAACTACTCGAGTAAGCAGATAGAACTACTCGAGTATGTAGAGTGACTTACTCGAGTACATAAAGGATCTACTCGAGTACTGGAAAAACTACTCGAGTATATTACATAAACTACTCGAGTACATGAAGGATTACTCGAGTGGGATACTTAGAATGAATTCTCAAGATGTCATCAAGAGCTACTCGAGTAGTTGAACTAAACTACTCGAGAGGAAGTAATCTACTCGAGTAGGTGAAAGTTCTACTCTAGTAAAAGATTTAGAAAATTCTGGAGTAGGAAAATATCAAGGTACATGAGTGAAACATGATCTACTCGAGTAGGTATAATGAACTACTCGAGTATGATTCTATCTACTCGAGTATGTGAGTATACTTACTCGAGTCCATGACTTAGAAAAATTTTGATGAGTGAACCCTTTAATACTCGGGTATAAAGAGTAATCTACTCGAGTATGTAAGCATGCTACTCGAGTGTATGACTATGTCTACTCGAGTAGGTGACTTAGCTACACGAGAGATACACTTAAGTACTCGAGTACAAGGTTCCTTTACTCTAGTAAATTATACTCAAACTACTCGAGTAGTTATAGACCTACTCGAGTAAATGACTTAGAGAATTTTTTGATGTTGGAAAACTGTTTCTTCTAGAGTAGTCAACTTTCAATTCCTTTCTCATAGTCCAATAGCTTGAATATGAAGTGTATCCCAATAGAGAGACCACACATGATTCAACACCTTGGAATATGCAATGAGAGATTACATTGTACAGTTCCTGTGTTTGGTGACCCACTGTGGACTGACATTGGTCTACACTTCCCAGTGAAATTCCTGCAAACATATAACTCAAACCAAGCATCAAATACAACTTAATTCATCTTAGTTCCAGGGTGACTTCATCAAATCTGGGTTAATGTGGATGTAGTACCCAACAGGGGTTAACTGAACATGGCTTCAAAAGGAGACATGTTGGTCGAAGTGTTAAGCATTGTATTAAAGTGAAGTGATATTTTTTTGCTGGGAGTGCAGTTAGTGGGGGAACCAGGGGAGCAAAATGGCTATCCCATGTTAATCTTTCAATGATTACCATAATAATAGTGTAGTTATTAGACCTAGGTAGATGTGTAATGAAATCCATGGTAAGATCCGACCAAATTTGTGTTGGAGTGGGTAATGGCTGAATAAGGCCATAAGGTAGATGTTTTAATGGCTTTGCCTTTTTGCAAAGTTCACTTTGATTTATATAGGTAGTTACATCCTTAATTTTTTTTTTACGTCCTTAATTTGATGCCTATGAAATTGATTTTTTATTCCGTGGATGGTTGCCTTAATGACTCAATGCCCGCCATAACAACTATCATGTGAGTTAGAGAATATTTTTGCAATAATTAGCAAGTCTTCTGGGATAAAAATTCTATGTTAGTAAAAAATGTTGCCCCCCATGTTGAGTCCATTCTGATCGAGCTGAAGGATTTTTTTTGAGATCACTCAGCCATTGTTGGGTGAAGTGATCGTCTGCATAAGCTTGTTGAAGCCCTTCTAATCAGTGCGAGTTTGGGTTTGATATAGATAAGGTGAAACACTGAGCCAACAAAGTTTCATCTTTAGTTGAGGAAGTATCAATTTCCTTGTGTTTTGTGCATGATCAGGAAAGAGAATCTGCTACGATATTGTTTTTTCTTAGTTTATACTTAATGGTATAATCAAAATCAATTAGTTTTGCTAAAAATATTTTCTTTTCTTGAAATTGTAATTCGGGTGTATGTAAATCTTGGGTTATGAGATTGTGCAAACTTTTATGATCCGTTAATATTTGGAAGGGCTGCCTAGTAAGTATTGCCTCCACTTGGCTACTGTTGAAGTGACCACATACATTTCTCATTCGTATGTCGATTTCCGTTGCATCAGTGGAGAAAGTTTCTTATTATAGAAGGCTATGAGTTTTTTTTTTGTTTTGGAGTAAAACTGTACAATTTCCACTTCCTGAGGCATCCGTCTTTATTGTAAATGGTTAGTCAAAGTTTGGTAGAGATAAAATAGGTTTGGAACTTAAATACTAGTTTTATAGAGTCAAAAGCCAACTTTGCCTGGTTGGTCCAAATAAAACTATTTTATTTTAATAAATCGGACAGGAGCCGCCAATAATGAAAAATTTCTAATAAATTTTCTATAGAATTGTGCAAGTTCAATGAATGTTCGTACATCCTTTTGGGATGATGGTGTCGAATATTTTTCTATAGTTTGATTAGGGAAAACGGTGTCATTGGTGATGCAGTGACTGGCCCAAGAATTCGACTTCTTTTTTAAGAAAAAACATTTAGAGTATTTTATGGTCATTGTATTATTATAAAGTATGTCAATGACTATGTTTAAATGGTGTAGGTGGTCGTCCTGTGTGTTACTAAAATCAATGTCGTAAAAAAAACTACAATAAATTTGCACAAGTATGGATGAAATATCGAATTCATAAGAGACTGAAAAGTAGATGGAGCGTTGGTAAGGCCAAATGGCATTAATATGAATTCAAAGTGTCTATGATGCATACAAAAAGCTGTTTTTGGAATATTGGAGTCTGCCATTCGTATTTGGTGGCACCCAGCTCTTAAATCCAGCTTGGTAAAAAATCGAGCATGGAACAATTCATCTAATAATTCCTCTATTATCGATATTGGAAAATGATCTTTTATTGTAATGTATAAAACCCGATAATCTAAGCAAAACCTCGATGTACCGTCTTTTTTTTTACTAAATTCACAGGAGAACTGAAACTCGGCGTACTAGGGCGTATGAGTTCTTCGTGTAACATCTCCAATACTAACCTTTATATTTCATTCTTTTGGAAATGTGGGTAACGATAAGGTTTTACATTTACGGGTTTTCTATTTGGTTCCAAAAGAATTCTATGGTCAATGGCACGTTTTGGAGGAAGACTTGATTGTTCCAAAAATAAAACCCTAAAAGATTCCAATAGTTCCAAAAATTCATGGGGTAAGGTGTTGTTAAAAAGCAGTTCACTATTTAAAGTATTAAGAGTGGCTGGAAGTTCGTGGGCTAAAATGCACAATGTCGATGCTTGTACATACATTAATCGGGCAACCTGCGATGATGAAACAACCATATCATGTTTACTAGATAGTCCCTGTAATGTGATCAATCCGTGATTTGTTGTATAGGATACTGTTAGGGTAGAGTAGTCGGTGGTGACTGGTCGTAAGGATCAGAGACATCGTACTCCCAAAACGATATCTGCACCATGAAGGTCATTAACGTATAAATTCAATTTATATTCGTTGGTTTGTATGAGCAGGGTTAAGTCCACGCATTTGCCTGTCCGTGAGACGAACATTTTGTGGAAATTTGATATAGTGGAAGACGGGAAACCAGGCGCAGGAACACTCAACCTATCAGAGCCCAAATAAACCAGATGCAAAACAGAAGAACAAGAACTTATACTATTAATCAACTTCTTTACGTTGCGAGACATACATGTCGGGACATGATTCACCAATATATCCAACGAAGCAGAAACATTACAAGACAAACATCAACCCGCACGGACTCAAGGAGTAACCGCAGTAACTATTGCTACAATACGGAGTACGCTCAGTCCGCCTAGTAGCCAGATAGCAATCAGGCCGCGCGGATTGCCCGTTATTCCAATGCAAGCTCTACTCGCCGATTTGCAGGCCGCCTAACCGCGAGGTCGACTAGCCTCCTTACCGCATAATCTACTGCTGCTGAACTGAACAAGCCGCCAGAAATGGACAGCTTATTGAACCGGGAAACTAGTTACAGAATAGAGAACACCTAGCCGCTACCCGCGGCCTGCTGTTAACCACTGGTTGTTGTCCGCAGAGTCCGCACACTCCCTGACCAAAATCAGAACCAAGTTCGTGGCTTCCAGCGCTATCCGCACAACCTGCACAACACAACCCGGTCAACCCTCAAAATGCGCGGATACAAAAAAATCAGTGCGTAGCAACTATCTACGACTTCACTTACTGTCATTCGTCCTATTTATTGATGTGACAGGGGGTCCTATCTATAGGCACGATGAGGAGTGTGGTCACAACCCTAGCCGATAGGATAAGCGCCCCATCTCACGACAAACACCAAGTGTATCCGCAAGTCGTGGATACACATCCACTCCGCCGCGATCTGTGCAGGATGGCCAGACCGCCAATAACATCACCAAGGCTGGACAGCAACCCTATCATCCTTGTCACCAAAGGCCAAACCAGGGATAAGCCGCCACCAATAGACCCTGCGGCAACACCACCTGTCTGCATTCTAGTGGACACCGCTCCAGTCCGCATGCTCTGCGGATACATTTCCAGTCCGCTCACACCGAGCCTACAGTTATGGCACTAAGCTGTCAACTGCCAGACTCGGTGAATGAGGAATATAGTCCGCACACTCCAAAGGACACTTCTCCAGCCCTAAGTCATCAAACTCGCACCCAACTCACAAGTCAACTGCTGCCGAGCTTGGCCGACTGAGAGGCATTCCGCACTTAATCGCATGATCTCCCCGGACTGAGCTAACATGGACTTGGTTCAGAACCAACCAAATCCATACCATTGGCCACAAGGGCCAATCCGCACTTACTGGGGACACAGGCACCAGTCCGCCTATCTCGGCGAACTCCATCACCTGTCCGCTCTAACGGCAAACTCCACGGCTACCACCTGTTGTGCCACCAGAGCAAGACCACAACATCTGTCATGCTGGTCTGTCGAGTTCTAGCCCAGCCCGCATCTTGCCGGACTCCACGGATAGATAAGCTATCCGACCGGTTAACTTCTGGGAATAATCTGCCTGCCGAGCATAAGCTGGCCTGGCTGGCTGCCACCTCTGTCCGCACAGACCGCGCGAATAGGTCGCCCAATCACCCACTTTCACATCACCATTTTCAACACCCCTTGAAGTGAGAAGTGGTTAACAAACCCAGCAGTTCTCATAACCTTGCACATAGTTCCTCTGATAGCGCCATCGAGAGGATGTCCGCGACATAGTCCTCTTCCCGTATATCCTGGACCATAAGGGATCCCTCTAGCATCTCCCGAAAGGAGTCATGCTTCCCTCTATCTTCTTCTTCAGCTTAGACCTCCACTTGTACGTCGGAGGAGTATCACCAATGATCTTGGGCACAAGGCCCCAAACCTCATTTCCTCTAAGAGTAGTCACCTCCTCAACCTTAGCATCATCCACCTCCTCGACTCTAGTGGTGTCAACACAGCTAGAAGGTACTGGCTCGATTTGAGGGCCTGTAAGGAAACACGAGATCAAGCTCACCGCGTTCCCTTCGCTATATCGAGTTGGTGGGTTGATGATCCTCTTCGGTCTACAAAGATCCTAATCACGGCTAACTACCTCCGCTGCTCCTTTTGAGCCAGCTTCGTTCCCAGGAAAACTCGGAACAATGCGCTTCTTGCTTCCTGAAAAAGAAGCCACCGCACTGGAACTAGAAGCACCCGGAGCATCGCTCCCCCTGCTTCCTTAACCAAAAGCCTCCGTACTGGAACCAGAATGACCTGCAGCAACTCTCCCCCTACTCCCAGAACCAGACACCTTTTCCCCGGAGCTAGAATATCCTGGAGCTCCTCGTGACACATGCAACTCCATATGAACCTTGGCAGCAGCCTCCTCCTGCCCACCATCTGACTTGCTTACTTCTATCTCCACAAATGAGCTACCCCAATACAATGTCAGCCCATCGAAGACAACATCTCTCGACACGATGAACCTCTTCGTCATAGGATCCATACACCTCCATCTTCTCTTCTGCTCATCATACCCAATGAAGACAAGCTTCGTCATGAGAGAATCTTGAGCGTAGAAGGTAGAACCGAACACCCAAAGGTGCTTCACGCTGGGCTTCACCTTGAACATCAGCTCAAACAGAGTCTTTATGATGATAGGACTCAGAGGCATCTGATTGATGACATGAGCCATGCAGGGCATCCATTTCGCCCAAAAGGCCTTAGGAATGCCTTTGCACTGACGCCAACACTTGCAGGACTCCGTCAAAAGACGGATCATCCGATCTGCAACACCACTTTGCTGTGGAGTATGTCCATAAGAGAGCTCCCTTCGGATCCCATGCTTCCTGCAAAAATTCGAGAACACGTTTGAGCCAAACTCACCTCCGTTGCCCGTCCTAAAATTTTTGATCTGCAGGCCAAGCTGGCCCTCCACAAGCTTCTTGAACTCCACAAATAAGTGGAAAATGTTCGACTTCTCCTTCATGAATATACCCAAGTATATCTCGTATAGTCATCAACCAATATCAGCATGTACCTGCTACCTCCAAGACTAGCAGTGACCGTCGGTCCCACTAGATCACGATAGACAACCTCTAATGGTGCTTTGCATCTGGACTGCGCCTTATCAACCATAAAATGATAAGCTTCACCGTGTTAACATCCCGTGCAAGCTTTACCGTAGTCGTAGGATAACAATCTAGGCAATCCTCTCACGAGAATCCTCACCGCCATTGCTTTCAGGTTGTCCATCCCAACATGCCCCAGTCTTTCATGTCAGATAGTTGCACTATCGCTGGTCTTCATCCGATCAGCATCAGAACTTGTTGATAGACCAACCAACCTCTCCTTACTCCCAACATAAGCAACGTTCACCGAGTGCAAGACAACTTTACACTCCTTCTTGAGGTAACCAGGCTACTTGCATCTAATGCACCTTGGTTCTTCCTTCTTCTTCCCATCACGCCTAGGAAAAACACTCCTCTCTTACTGATATGAAGTAGAAGGACCATCCTCAGCAGCCAACTTCACCTCCTTGTTGAACAACCAATTAAGGGAAGTACAAATCTATGCAGCTGACCGACACCCGCTGATGTAGTCCAAGAGCTCCGATGAGATCACCTGCTTTAGAATACCTTCCGCTTTCGTGTTTGTCTTCTTCCAAGTTCTCACCGCTGCAGCATTGCCAGTAGTAACCTTTTCCCTTTCTGCTCTGCAAACCACCTCCCAAAGATCCTCGCAAAGAAAATAGCTTTTCATACATGACTTCCACTTATCAAAGTTAGTCCATGTAAGAAGATCCATTCCAAGATTTCTTGTCAGATCACCTTCCAATGCACTTAACCCTGGTTCACTTAGACTCACAGAAGTACTGAAGCAAACTATCAGTTGATCAACTGCACAAACCTCTGTTCCCTCTGATACTATGTTGAAATTTGATATAGTGGAAGACGGGAAACCAGGCGCAGGAACACTCAACCTATCCGAGCCCAAATAAACCAGATGCAAAACAGAAGAACAAGAACTTGTACTATTAATCAACTTCTTTACGATGCGAGACATACATGGCGAGACATGATTCGCCGATGTATCCAACGAAGCAGAAAAAATACAAGGCAAACATCAACCCGCGCGGACTCAAGGAGTAACCGCCGTAACTACTGTTGCACTACGAAGTCTGCTCAGTCCGCCTAGTAGGAAGATCGCAACCAGGCTGCGCGGACTGCTCGTTATTCCAATACATGCTCTACTCGCCAATCTGCAGGCCGCCTAACCACGAGGTCGCCTAGCTGCCTGACCACACGATCTACTGCTGCCGAACTGAATAGGCCGCCAGAAGTGGACAGCTTATTGAATTGGGAAACTAGTTGCAGAAGAGAGACCACATGGCCGCCCCCGCTGTTGGGTATTGTATCCACAATTACCTGGATTTGAGGAAGCCACCTGTCAAGCTAAGATGAATTCACAATGTATTTGATGAAACCTCTCAAGTTGTGCTTGCAGTTATTCCACGCTAAGTGCACACCAATGTCAGGGTGCAGTAGGTCAATATACACGGGTTTGCACGACGTAATCCCTCGTTGGGCAGATCAGTGTGTTGGCCTACGTGTACTCTCTCTATTGGAGTGCACTTACTTTCAAGTACAGGGTCGTGTTTATGCAAGAGCAGACAAGGAGCAAGGATGGGTCAAGGAGCAGCTCTTGGGTGGAAAGACTAAAATTCGTCTAAGTCTAATTCGACGAGAATCACCAAGTGATTCTCGCCGATTCGGCGAGAATCACTAGTGATTCTCGCCGAATCGTCGAGAATCATTCGTGATTCTCGCCGACTCTATCCGGCTACCTCAAAACGGTGCCAAGTAAGATTCGGCGAGAATCACTAGTGATTCTCGCCGAACCCATCGTCGAAGCAGATCATGGCCAAGTAACATTCGTTGAGAATCAACAAGTGATTCGGCGAGAATCACTAGTGATTCTCGACGAATCGTCGAGAATCACTAACTGATTCTCGTCGATTCGTCGAGAATCACTTTCGATTCTCGCCGATTTTGACTTAGCAATTTCACTGGAAGCTGCTGGACCGGATTCTGCCGCTGGGACTATGTTGAACCAGAACTAGTGTTTCTTTCAGGTGGGACCCACGATGGTCATTTAGGAGTATACGTGTGTATAAATACACGGGTATTTTTGAACAGTATGATAGCGAAGAAGAAAAGAAATACGCGAGCCGCGACGTGACCTAGATCGTCGTTTCCGCTCCGCCGCCGCTGCCGCCACTCGCGCCAAGTTGTTCGCCGGTTGATAGTGGTTTCGCCCAGATCCTCCTGCGACAGAAGCCTAACTAAGCTCAGCGTCTCACGTGTCTAACCAGAGATCTCTTGTCTCTCGATTTGTATATCAGGAAAATTTTCCCCATCCGAATCGATCGAGATGATTGATCCTAGTGTGACCGTTGGTAGACCTAGCATGCTTCGCTACGAAGTTTGGATCTCCAAAGAACAGCAGCAACACATCGTTGTTGCCGCCGATCCCGTGAACCTAGCCGCCGTCCATCTTGCCGCCGCCGGTTCCGGGGAGATTCTCTCCAAGAGAGACCAAGGTTGTGGACTCTTTGTAGACTTCAAGATCACATCGTCAACGAAGAGGGACACCGTAGTCTCCACACGTAGTTTGTATTTCTTGTACATTCTATTTTACTTTTGTTGTAAAGGAACGTTGGTTCCTAGTTGTAAGGGTTGGGTGCAACTCGGTTTGTGGGAGTATTGACTCCTACGTGTGGAAGGGTTCCTTCCGATAGTGCAAGGATTGGATTTCAATCCTGTTGGTGAAGAGACCGAGTCGTCCCTTGTTGGGAGATAGGTCGAAGGGGGAAAGTGGATGTACCCAAGTCGGGGAACCACTATAAATTGCATGTGTACTTTCTTTGCTGTGCCGTTTTATTTTCTTGTGCAGGTACAATATTAAATTCCGCAAAAACGCTGCACGTCACCTATTCCCCCCCCCATAGGTGAAGATAGTTGACACTAGGTGGACTTTCAAGTGGTATCAAAGCGAGGTTACTCATCAAAAAGGTTTACACCTTGAGTAGTATCCTACCACCAGTGTCAGATGCATGGAGCTGGATCATGAGATATCGCCACTAAGACTCCCCGCATGTACAAAGGAGTATTATCCGGTCTGGAGGATGAGGGTGTCATATCACTTGGAGGCCATCGATCCTCGAGCATCTTTCATCCTGGAAGAGGGTCCGTTTATTCCTATGAAGACCTCCGACTCTGGAAAGAATATCCAAGTGCCCAAGTGCATTGCTGAGATGTCAGAGATGGAACTTTCATTATTCAATTTGGACAAGAGGATTCGTCAAATTCTCATGGATATCTGGTCTGGAGCCTCTCGCTCTAGATTGGAAAAATGTAGGACGGCTAAATCTATGTGGGTGATGATCTCAGAGCTGATGGGGGGGTCAGAGAAAGCTGGAATCTGCTGTCAATCAGAGGATGAAGCCTATGTGGGGGTCCTCGCCTCTGAAGATGAAGGTAAGGATCTATCGGACAACCTCAGAGCTCCAGTGTCCGTGTCAGAGACTGAAGAAGCCAGTGAGGAAAGCAGTTCTGATGAGGATGACACAACGGTCACTGCCTCTAGTGACAATGACTCTGATGAGCAGGTAACCTCCTCATCTTGCCCCGTCTCTCTTGAAGTTTCTGAAGACAGGAACTGTCTTCCTTCAGAAAATGCTGATTCCCTGAAGAGAGCCCTTCAGACCAGCAACCTACTTGCTGAGGAGCAAGCTCAAGAGATTGCTCGACTGAAGATCTTGTTGGTTCTCCAATTGGCATCCAACAAGGTCAAGGACTCTAAAATCTCAGCTCTAGAGAGTAGTCTAGAGAATGAGAACAGAATAATATCAAACTTTTCCAAGGTTGATGCTATAAAGAGAAAGCAAGAAAATGGGTGGATCTCCCGGATTATCAATTCGTGGAGAAATGGGGAAACGGTATTCCGACCCCCCACTCCAAGCAGGAAGGCAACTCATCATACCTTCAGGTATAACTACATGAACAATCGTGGTCACTGCAAGGGTGATCTGTACTCATATGGAGACACCCGTAGTGCAAGGGCCGTCGTGGCCACCCATGAGAGAATACCTAAGGCTCATTCTGAGCCCTTTGTATTCACTGCCACTGCCTCAACTCGGTGTGAATCTGCATGTACCAGCTCACAGAACACTTCTCACCACCCGAGGACACAGGACAGGGAGGTTAGAAGTCATGGTGTAAGTTGTCACGGGGCCTCAGGAAGGGGGATGCCTAAAAGGAAGGCACCACCTCCCCGGCCTCATGACGCTCGCAACATGCATTCCTTCCACCCTTCCACGTGTCACGGTGGAAGAGGAAATTTTGTGAGGAGATCATGCCCGATCCCGTTTAGACCTAGGACCGTGACTACCTCAGTCACTAGATCGGGTCAGAAACGACGATACAACATTCACCCATGTTGGTGCTGTGGCAAAGTGGGACACTTTGCCATCGACTGTTGGCATAACCCCTCTGTGTCAAGGGCAAGGGCCTATCCATATTTTCTGGGCAGAGGTAGTCTTCCTGACAGGTTTTCTGAAAGAAGACAGTCGAGTGCTTATGCTAACAGGAACCTAGGACCCAATATGATTTGGGTTCCTAAGGTAAAGTAATTCTTTCTTGCAGGGTGGTCTAGGTTCTCGTAACTATGATGGGAACTAGACAGTAGGTGTTTCAAGACTGAATTGGAACATGCATCTGGACTAACAGAACTGATATCTATATAAGCATACTCACATCGAGCACCTGGTATGTTATTGTTAGAGAGACTAAATGTTAACTCTCATAATCCCAGGTATTTTTCATCGGCCCCAAGACTTGAGTCATTTTCTATCGACATTTATATATATATATATATATATATATATATATATATATATATATATATATATATATATATATATATATATATATATATATATATATATATATATATATATATATATATATATATACATATATGTGTGCACATCTAAGGATAGGTTAACACGGGGAATATAAAGATTAAATACATCATTAAAGAGTTATCGGAAATTCCACTGGTAGATTCGAGAACTAACATCTACAGACGTAAATTAGTTCACTGAAAACTAACGAAGATACGTCTTTGGTAATCTCGACAACGAAAATACATCATTGGAAACCTTGCCATCAATAAATGTATGGAAAAGCTGGCTCAAACCCTAATAGCTTGACTTTAAGGAGTATCTATATAGTTAAAAGACCTTCAAATTAACTTAGACAAACGGAAACCGTGAGAATCCCAGTTAACTCGTCGAGCTTGGCTTTAAGGAGAATCCCATTCTCGCCGACCCTTCACCTTCCGTAGGAATCCCGCCAAAAGACCTTCTCCGCAGGAAACTCACCAGGAATCGCGCAGGCTTCCGTCGAATCCCGCCTAATCCCGTCGAACTCCGCAGGACTCCGCAGGAAACTCCCCAGGAATCGTGCAGGCTTCCGTCGAATCCCGCAGAATCTCGCCGAATCGGTCTCCATCGAAGGTCTCCCGCCGAATCCCGCAAGTTTCTCACCGAAGGTTTCCCGCAAGAATCCCACCGAAGTTTCTCACCGAAGGTCTCCATCGTCTTCCCGTAAGTATCTCGCCAAATCGTGCAGGCTTCCGTCGACATCCCGCAGGACGATCACCGAAGATCTCTCGCAGGAAGCTCACCGACGATTCCGCGTGCACTCATCCGGTGTCCGTCATCTTCAACCACCTAACTCCCATCTACGCTTTTAGGTAACCTCTTCCTCACCCGTACTTGGACTTTATCACTAGTGTCGCTTCCCTTTTGACTGTTAATTAAGCATAGAGTAGGGCTTCTCTCCCTAGATCTGCAATGGCTCCAAGGACAACCGTTGGGCGTGTCACTAGGTGCAAGCTGGTTCGCACAGGGTTCTCTCATGCCTTTGACGAATTCAGAAACATCATTCTTATGCTGGAAGAGGCTGGGCTCTCATTCGTACTGGAGCACCCGTGTAAAATCTTGGACATAGAGGTGCTGGAGTTCTTCGCTACCACCAGACTCCGAAATGAAGACTCTCTTATCAAGAGCAAGGTGGCTGGGACAAAGATCAAGATGTCTGCCAGCAAGCTGACCCGCTTCCTGCAGCTCTCTAGCTCAGAGCACGAGGACTATCTTGAGGAAGAAGACAAAACCAGGACTCTCTTATTCTGTGGTCTCCCACGAGGAACTCGGTCGATAAAGCGCAAGGATATGAATGAAGAAGGGAAGCTTCTGTCAGATATAATTGGAAAGGTACTCATCTGCAAGCCAGGCTCTCATGACCATATCTCTGGGGACATGTTCAAGATCCTGGTGGCAATTGTCTGCCGAAAAAGCCTCAACTGGGGGGCATTGCTGTTTGAGAAGATAAAGGATACCCTGAGATCTCCGAGCTTTGGCCGAATCATAAGTCTGTATCTCAATCAGCTGAATGGAGACAAGTATGACATGAGTAAAGGTGTTCCTCTACACTACTTGAAGAAAATGTACTCAAGTTTTTTTGACAGATGGGAGAGGCAAATTGGGCAGGCTGTCGTGGAAGAACAACAGGACGTATCTCCAGCAGTAATCCCCAGTGAAATTCCTGATGCTTTGACTGCAGGATTTGAGGGGGAGCCTCTACCCACTCATGCTGATATCGTATCTGACATCTCCCAAATGGCCAGAGATGCTGTGACAGATATACAAGAAGACAGTGAAGCTGTGCCGGAGAATGAGGAGCTCCTGAACCTGAACAATCTAGGAGCCGGAGGTGCGATAGAGGAGACTGCTGACGAAGAGTTGGAAGAGGATGCTGATGAAGATGATCTTATGGATGCTGAAGGTGAGGAAGACGGAAATGAGGGACAGGACGCAGTGGAGACTCAGGATATCATTGAACATCCAACTGACAAGCATGCACCTGAGATCATTCCTGAGAACATTGGTGCACGAGTGGAGGGGGAGTCCGAGAAATCTTCAGATGCTGCAAGTATTCCTCCATTAGAGACTGTGCTTGTGTCCAGCTCTACAGGTGCATCTGCTGAAGCACAAGGCCAAGGAGTGCCTCAGGATCTTCCCCTACGAGATGATATAGCCACTCACAACGTGCATATCATTTAGGGCATAGTGGATGAGCTTAAAGCATCATTTGAGATAGCTCAGAATAAAATGTTGAAAAGGATTAAGAAGTCTGAAAATCTCATGCTCAAGAACATGGTGGAGATCAATCATAAACTTGACATGATGGAAAAGAAATTTGAAGAAAAATATACAGCGGCCGACCAAGCGGTCACTCTTCTTATGGACGGACTGAAAAAGAACACTGATACTCTCTCCGTAGTGAATCAGAATGCTCATGTTGTAGCAAACAACATTCAAAAGTTTGACGGTAATATGGTAACTCTCAACGCAAATCAACAAGCATTGGTCACTGAATTCTCCAGGACTACAACACATATTGATGACTCACTGCACTCCTATGCAAACTCCATCGCAGTCGAAGCCAAAAAGGGGGAGAAGGAATATATAGCTAAGATGGCCGAGCTTCAAGAAATCATGATCACAAACTTTGAACAGTCAAACAAATATGTCTATGACAGTTGCTGGTGGATGCTCCAACAGGCGTTAGGCGTCGTTTTTCCTGAAAATCCTGCGAGTATTCATGCTCCTGAGACTTCTACGGCTGCCGAGGGAGTAAGTGCTGCAGAAGTTCCCATGAGTGAAGATGATGCTAGGGCTATTATCAAAGCAAAACTGATGAGCATGTTTGACCAAGAGGCCCTAGCAAAAGCCAGGGGGAAGAGAAAAGCTCAAGAAGGGACCTCCAAGGAGACACAAGCTGAAAAGAGAATTCGACTGAGTGAGGAGGAAGTAAGAAACGAAAAGTGGAGTCCAGTTTCAAAGAATATCATCTTGGACACCTTCTGGATACAGGAAAAAGGAGAAATCAATCGAAACGAAGTATACAGCCAGTATGAGTGGGAAATGCACAAGACATATGAAGCGAAACAAAACATCTTCTTCAGGACCAACACGGCGGCAGATAAAGCCCCTCCTCCCAGATATTATCCGAAGCCCAAAGAGTACATGGAGAGGCAAAGAAAGAAGTATTTGGCTCAAAAACTCAAGGATGACTTAACCAAAGAAAAATAGTCAAAACTTGATAACTTATCATTCTCTCTTAAGAATAATTAATGGTTATTATTATTATATGAACAATCTTGAGATTATGTATATATACATATATATATATATATGCATTTGAATTTATGAATGACTCAAGTCTTGATTTGTCTGCCTATATTCTCTTGTGCTGCATATTTAAATTCTGAATGTTGTTTATATTATCTGGTTGGTTTTATTCATCTTAGCTAGTAGGGTTTTGACTTCGTCAAATAGTGGGAGATTGTTGGGTATTGTATCCACAATTACCTGGATTTGAGGAAGCCACCTGTCAAGCTAAGATGAATTCACAATGTATTTGATGAAACCTCTCAAGTTGTGCTTGCAGTTATTCCACGCTAAGTGCACACCAATGTCAGGGTGTAGTAGGTCAATATACACGGGTTTGCACGACGTAATCCCTCGTTGGGAAGATCAGTGTGTTGGCCTACGTGTACTCTCTCTATTGGAGTGCACTTACTTTCAAGTACAGGGCCGTGTTTATGCAAGAGCAAACAAGGAGCAAGGATGGGTCAAGGAGCAGCTCTTGGGTGGAAAGACGAAAATTCGTCTAAGTCTAATTCGACGAGAATCACCAAGTGATTCTCGCCGATTCGGCGAGAATCACTAGTGATTCTCGCCGAATCGTCGAGAATCATTAGTGATTCTCGCCGACTCTATCCGGCTACCTCAAAACGGTGACAAGTAAGATTCGGCGAGAATCACTAGTGATTCTCGCCGAACCCATCGTCGAAGCAGATCATGGCCAAGTAACATTTGTTGAGAATCAACAAGTGATTCGGCGAGAATCACTAGTGATTCTCGATGAATCGTCGAGAATCACTAACTGATTCTCGCCGATTCGTCGAGAATCACTTTCGATTCTCGCCGATTTTGACTTAGCAATTTCTCTGGAAGCTGCTGGACCGGATTCTGCCGCTGGGACTATGTTGAACCGGAACTAGGGTTTCCTTCAGGTGGGACCCACGACGGTCATTTAGGAGTATACGTGTGTATAAATACGTACACGGGTATTTTTGAACAGTATGATAGCGAAGAAGAAAAGAAATACGCGAGCCGTGACGTGACCTAGATCGCCGTTTCCGCTCCTCCGCCGCCGCCGCCGCTCGCGCCAAGTTGTTCGCCGGTTGATAGTGGTTTCGCACAGATCCTCCTGCGACAGAAGCATAGCTAAGCTCAACGTCTCACGTGTCTAACCGGAGATCTCTTGTCTCTCGATTTGTAGATCGGGAAAAATTTCCCCATCCAAATCGATCGAGACGATTGATCCTAGTGTGACCGTTGGTAGACCTAGCTTGCTTCGCTACGAAGTTTGGATCTCCAAAGAACAGCAGCCACACATCGTTGTTGCCGCCGATCCCGTGAACCTAGCCGCCGTCCATCTTGCCGCCGCCGGTTCCGGGGAGATTCTCTCCAAGAGAGACCAAGGTTGTGGACTCTTTGTAGACTTCAAGATCACGTCTTCAACGAAGAGGGACACCGTAGTCTCCACACGTAGTTTGTATTTCTTGTACATTCTATTTTACTTTTGTTGTAAAGGAACGTTGGTTCCTAGTTGTAAGGGTTGGGTGCAACCTGGTTTGTGGGAGTGTTGACTCCTACGTGTGGAAGGGTTCCTTCTGATAGTGCAAGGATTGGATTTCAATCCTGTTGGTGAAGAGACCGAGTCGTCGCTTGTTGGGAGATAGGTCGAAGGGGGAAAGTGGATGTACCCAAGTCGGGAAACCACTATAAATTGCGTGTGTACTTTCTTTGCTGTGCCGTTTTATTTTCTTGTGCAGGTACAATATTAAATTCCGCAAAAACGCTGCACGTCACCTATTCCCCCCCCCCCATAGGTGAAGATAGTTGACACTAGGTGGATTTTCACCCGCGACCTACTGTTAACCGCTGGTTGCTATCTGCAGAGTCCGCACTGTCCCTGGGCAAAATCAGAACCAAGTCCCTGGCTTCCAGTGCTATCCGCCCAACCTGCACAGCATAACCCGGTCAACCCTCAAACCATGCAGATACAAAAAAACCAGTCCGCAACAACTATCTGCAAGTTCACGTACTGTTCATTTGTCCTATTTGTTGATGTAACAAGTGGTCATATTTATTTGCACGACGAGGAGTGTGGTCACCGCCCTAGCTGATTGGATAACCACCCCATCTCACGGCAAACACCGAGTGTATCCGCAAGCCGCGGATACACATCCAGTTTGATGAGACCTGTGCAAGATAGCCAGACTGCCAACAACATCACCAAGGCCGAACAACAACCCTATCCGCCTTGTCACCAAAGGCCAAACTAGGGACAAACCGCCACCAGCAGACCCTACGACAACACCACTTGTCCGCATACTAGCGGACAACGCTCCAGTCCGCACGTCCTACGGATATATTTTCAGTCCGCTCACACCGAGCACCCAATTTTGGCACTAAGCTGTCAACTGCCGGACTCGGCGGACAAGGAATATAGTCCGTACACTGCAGCGGACACTGTTCCAGCCCGCACTCAGCAAACTCGCACCCAACTCACAAGTCAACTGCTGTCGAGCTTGGTGAAATGAGAGGCAGTCTGCGCTTAACCGCGTGATCTCCCCGGACTGAGCCAAAATGGACTTTTGTTCAGAACCAACAAGTCCATACCACTTGCCACAAGGGCCAGTCCGCACTTACTGGCAGACAAAGGCACCAGTCCTCCTGTCCCGACGAACTCCATCACCTGTCCGCTCTAACTAGCGAACACCGCGGCTACCACCTGCCGCTCCACCAGAGCAAGACCAAGGCATCTGCCATGTCGGTCTGCCTAGTTCCAGCCCAGCTCGCATCTTGCCGGACTCCACGGATAGAAAAGCTATCCGCCCGGTTACATTCTGGGAACAATCTGCCTGTCGAGCATAAGCCGGCCTGGTTGGCTGCCACATCTGTCCACACAGACCACGCGAACAGGTCGCCCAGGTCCCCCAATCACCCACTTTCACTTCACCATTTTCAACACATTTCATTGCGCATAAAAACTTTGAAGGGATGAATTTCCAGAATTGATAATTTTAAAATTTTATGATACATTCGGATATAAAGTCGTGAGAGCTATCTCTATAAATTAATGTTTGTAAATTGTGGTTTCCCAAATAAGATATAACCCTCAGGAAATTACTTGAAGGTTCTCCAGTGAGTGCGTAAAAACATACTGAACCGTTTTGAATAACTGCTTCCTATACTGGGTCGTCAGTTGAGTTGTATCATCGATGTCCTCTGGTTCGTCACTACCTTGGAAGTAAAGTAATGTAACAGACACTTTACAACGATGGGCATAAGTATATTTTTCGTTATAATTATAACATAAGCCTTAGTCTCATCATTGTTGGCGTTCAACGGTGGAAAGCCTTCGAATGAGGTACTTAAGTGGTACGTTCTGTTTTATTTTCAATGAATTACTTGTGGAATGCATTTGTAATTTTGGTATGGAAGAACAAGAATTATGATCAGTCACACAAAATGTTTGTGGGTAATCAGTTGGAGGTCTGATAGTATAGGTCATGATGATTTCTAATTCCTGATCCTCGACCATTCTGGCTAGAGTGTAGTCTTCATGTAAATCAGTGGGTCGTTGCATTTGTACGGTACTACAGATATTTTGTTTGAGTCCCGATACAAAAACGTTAGTGACAAATTGGGATAAGCCCTGTATCTTCAAATGGATTCTTGTATTCAAGAATCGTGGTTGTTTGTTGTAATTTATTGAGTGAGTCGGCCGGGTCTTCGTACTCAGAGGGTGGAAATGTAATGTTTGAGAGATCGCGTAGTGTTGCTTGATAGCAGTGTGATGCTGGGCGATCATGGTGACAAGCCGCAATTAAAAGGAAATTGCGTTGATTTGTATTGTGATTATTGGAAATATAATTGTAAGTTATAAAGCCAATTTGTTGGGTTGTCATCAGTAAATCTAGTACAATGAAATTTAAAATTCCATTGTGAAGAAACGACCTGATGATCCGCATTCAGTGAATGTCCAAGAACGCCTTGTGAGGAAGAAGATTGTCCAAAATCCGCATGCATTGTCCGTGCGTTCAGAAGATCCAAAGCTTGTTGCATCTCTTTGAATTGCGCCACCATGTCAAGGCGCAGGGTGTCGATTTTCTCTGTAGCATTCGTTTGTGTTTCTATAGTTTGTTGAACGAGAAATGATTCTTTCGCTTGAAAATTTTCACGGTGGTCGGCTATTTGGGTAGCCCGAGTCTCGTGGTCTGCTTGGATTGTCTGTTGTAGTTTAAGAATTTGATTTTGAACCTCTTTTTCACGTGTGTGATCTGCCATGTGGGAGGGTGGAATGCAAAGAACGAGAGCACCAAATATAAGGAGCTCCAAATGTAAGGAGTTCAAGAATTTGATTTTGAACCTCTTTTGCACGTGTGTGATCTGCCATGAGGGAGGGTGGAATTCATAGAACGAGAGCACCAAATGTATCGAGCTCCAAACATGGAGGATCGGTGGTCGGAATCCACCGGATACGGAAAAGATGAGTAGGGTTGGAAGAGAAACAGCTTAGGGATAGAGAGAGAGGGTCAGAGGAAGAGAAAGAGAGGGAGAGATAGGAGGCAGAACCAAGAACACAGTAATTTCATTAAATCCATGTATAAACCTAATTACAGAGGTTTGATCTATTTATCGATGGCGAAATTACCATTACACAAATTTCATGGTTAATCTTATTTCAAAATAAAGTAACGGCTCTAATATAAAAACAATAGCTGGCCCTTCACGTGATACACCCATGTGCCGGGCTGAGATGAATTGGAAGTACGGTGGATTGCTGGATGGAAGCCACGTGCCAAGATCATAGCTTTGATTTGAGTGATGGCTTCTGAATGATTGCCACGTCCCCGGATCATAACAGCTTCCCTCCTCGAAACGTTTTTGGAGAAGAAGACCTACATCCGGTTTCTCCTACAACTGACTTCTATTACATCTCCCTTTTGGTCTTTCAAAAAGGTACTTTGTATTGTAGCACGTATAACAACTCTTGGTCATTCATGATCATGAATGCCGACAACCCCGCATCTCCCTTCGGCTTGGATCTTGGTGCCAGATCTCACCACCGCCGCTTCATCCTCCACGCCGCCCCTGCCGGACAGCCATTACCTTCTTGCTCTCGGGAACCTCTAAAACGCCGCCCGCCATCAGCAATAGAAAGCAACCTCACTGCCTCCATTGATTCCAGCACATCTATAGCCTCGATGTGAGAGATCTGCTCCTCTATCTCTGACGATATACCGATCCACCCATCAAGATCCAGAGCAGAAAGCCGGAAGAGCGGATTCTTTCTCTCCTTGCCGAGATCTACGTTCCAACCAAGAACCCCCAACGGCGAACTCTCACTCCTGTTGTCTTTCTTCATTTGTCCTCAATACTACATCGTCCGATCCTTTCTAAGGATTGGTTCATTTGTCTTACATTTGACCCTCCGTCAGGCCAGTTCACTATTGACTCGCATTCGAAGGGAGTTAGGAATGGATTGCTAAAGGACTACGAACAAGTCAAGAAATGTTCGCCATCTGGTACTGGAGGAATTATGATATCCCTGGGTATTGGGTCCTGGAGAATTTCTGGAGTTGCGTGGTCGCATGCCGTCTTTAAGGCAAAGTTTTTAGGCGCATCCACTCCAAGATCATACGGCGCCGCCATCGCGCAGGATGGCTCGATCCACCGTGGAATCACTCGCTCAATTGCAAGGTCTACCTCGACCCTACTACCGAACTCAAGTTCCATGTGCTCATAAATAGCAAGCATTTCATTCTTGGATCGGTGATTATTTGCATTTGTCTCAACTTACTAGGAGTTGTCAATAATTCTCCGCCATTGGACTCAGCCGAACTTAACGTCTCATGGGCTTTGAAGTTACTCAAGTTGGTCAACCAATGATGACATGTTTCCCGCAGCCATTATCAACGTGGGCTGTATCTTGGCACAAGGGAGCCGCCAATAAGCAAACTTCAGGACGCAGACTTTGTTCTCATATACATTCCGCGCGTGGGTCATAATTACAGTCCACAACAACTAATTATATAAGACTAAACAATAAATTACAACTGTAGCCAGTACATTGCCCTTCTATCCAGAATCTGAAAATTGTTGTATATCTCTTGTTCAATCAATTATCTTTGCATTGTTTCCAGCACATCTCCGATTGGGACCTACGATGATCCGATGAGAAATTTTCCCAATATAAATGAAACCTTGATATTGCTAAGGTTCATGTTCATCACTGGAAATTTAAGAATTTCTGCTCTGATCCATGGATCCTATAATGTCATTTCTTCCCTCTCTCTACTAGATCAAGTGTTCTGTATCTTGGGGTATTCTAATGACAAACATAAACTACAACTACAACATCTTTACCATAAAATTGATTTTTGTTCATAATATATTTTGATTTTTCACTTCATTTATTTTATATAAATGAAACATTTTAGGTTCATCACATATGCTCGTGTCAATCAATTTCATTGAATGAGCTTGACATGCGTTCTTTTTGAGCAAGTAAATTTATTAATGCACTGGTCCAAATTTAATTGGTGACGACGCGATGTTGGTGTCCACGGAGCATTACCGGCGAGCCCACGAGATGGGATGGGCCGGACGACATCCACATCCTCCAGAGCGCCCGCCTAGAACTTAGAATTTTTCTTTCTTTATTTGAACTCATCGTAGACGATTATTGTAATGAACAATATTTGTAATAAACGAGTTTGTTTCTCGCACTTGATTTATGTTTCCTGTTATTTGTTGTTTACTCGCTACCCTTTTGCGATATGACGAGTTTATTTTGCAGGTTCTGACGAAGTTGCGCGATTTCCTGCGGCGCTGTGCGAGATGGGGTTGATGTCGGAGATCTGCTTACTCGTCTAAGTCGTGACTTACGATGATACTCGCCGAAACAAATATATACCCCCCCCCCCCCCCCGTTCATTTGCCTTCGCCTATAAATAGAAGGGGTAGGTAGGCCATAAGTACGCGGCTGCGATTTTCTAACTCCAACTCGCGAGTATCTTTTTTTGCTCGTGTGTCCCTGTCTTCTTCCTCTTCTCGCTTTTTCTTCTCTTTTCGTCACGTTAACTCGCTGAAAATGATTGGGGACGATGCTAGCGCTCGCCAGCAGACCCAAGCCGCCAATTTTGCCGACGCGGCTTTTAAGAAATCCGTTACAACAGAGCGAGATCTTGAGGCGTTCAGGGAGCGACTTCTGTCGGATAATTACTCGGCGAGACTTCCTACTCGTAGCGAACGACTTAACACCTATATCGAGGGTGCGATGGTCTTGTCACTCCGTCATTTTGACGCCGGCCTGCGACTTCCCTTCTGGCCAGAATATCGCGAGATCCTGCGGTATTTTGGGATCGTCCCCGCGCAAATCAACCCTAATGGAGTGACGATCATTATTGGGTTCCTTTGCTGCCTGCGGGAAGAGAGGGTTGCCTTTGATCTCTCGATCTTCCGAAAGATATTCGCCTTCGCCGCGACCGCCAAGGGGGTTGTCTACTTCAGCAGCCACGTCTGCACCTTGGTGAGGACGGCAAACAAAGTCCACAGCTGGAGCGAGCAACTGGTCGTCGTCCAAGGCAACTTCAAGGGTGTTCAGGGGAGGCCGCATCAACCTCTCGATGTTGCCTTCCTGCCGCCGATCTTGGAAGGTGTTTGCGAGCAACTGTTCGAGTCCTTCCGAGGTCTCCGTTTCGATGTCATGCATTGGCGGATGAATGGTAACACGGTCCTCGAGATCCATCCCTGTGAGGGTAAGATTGAGCGAGAATTACACGTGCTTGCATGCTCGCTCCCATTTATCGAAGCTCGGTACTAATATATTTCTCGACATTTGCAGTGGCTTGCGAGCTTCCGGAGAAGCCGCTTCCTCCGGCGAAGGAAGTCGCCTCATCCTTCCCGGAATCCAACCCTCCGCCTGACGTCGGCGAGAAGATGAAACTCGCCAAAGGGAAGACGAAAGTCAAGTCACCGGGCCCTGCGAGTAAGAGGGCGAAAATATCTCCCCCTCAGTCCGGCGATCAAAAGTCGCCACTTGATGCTCGGGCGCCCCACTTCCAACCAAATTTCAATCTTGGGCGAGGGGCGATGGATGCTTATGGTCGCTCGCTGGTGACCTAGTCTAAGGACGAGCACTTGGTGACGCTGAACACTAACCTCCCCACCTGGTCGGAGGATTGGGTGGATAAGGGGGAGGCCTTCTCCGTCCTCCACGCTTTATATGGGCGAGTTGACGCCAACTCGCTGCTGGCGCTCAGCCCGGAGGTACTCGCCCAGCAAACCTCATGCTCGCTTGCGCGGACTGTTGAGCTAGGACAATACTCGGCCAGGAAGCTGCTGGAGATGCATGAGGCTTTGAAGGTCGTCACCAAGAAGGTCATAGATCTTGGCATGCAATCAGTTCGCTGGAGGGACTATGAGGTAAGTCTCCTCCCCGCGTGCGACATGGATGATCTGGACTTAGATTTATTTTGCTGACCGACTGTTATTTATCGCAGGCTGCCGAGGTTGAGGCCGCGAAGAAGCTCTCTGAATGCGAGGAGAAACTCGTCGATTCCCTGACAGAGCTGGAGGCAGCCCAGGTTCGCACCACCGAGATGGAAACTCGCCTGGTCGCCGCCATGAGACGCGCGAGCTCTCCAGCTTCCTGCCCCGATGCGCCGCGGCCGGAGGATGAACCGCATTGGGTTGTTAAGAGGTTCCGCCTTCTTTGGGAAGAGAGGTCGTCCGTCCGCAGCGATATAGCACGAGCGGAGGGGAATATTATGCTTGCTCGGCTGAGGATCAATGGCCAGCTCGTCGAGGGGGATAAGCAGCTCACCATCGACAAGCTTATTCCTTAACTGCTTGCCGAGGAATCTACCGCGCCCGATCGCATCTCTTCCTCGACATCGGGCTCCAGCTGCAGCGGCAGTGGCAGTAGCAGCGGCAGCGGCAAAAGCACTGATGGGGAGGGGAGCAGTGAAGTCGGCGAGGAAGAGGAGGATGCCGACATTGGAGATGAGGAATATCGGCCTGATACTGACGACGACGAGTCCTAATTGCTTGCCGATTTTCTTCATGCTCGCATAATACATTTTGAGGATCAGGTGGCAGAGCGACCTACATTTAGAAGCTTATAGTGTGGCACTTTTTATTTACTTTCCCCAACCATGTTGTAGGTACTTTTGCTTATTTTTCATTTACTTTGACTATTAATAACATTTGTGTAATATTATTTTCTTGTTAATTAATTATAACGTTGTAGCATTTCAAAAGAAATTCAATTAAGAACAACTCAATATTATTAAATCATTTTACTGAAAGTGTAGTAGAAAAGTATGTGAATTGTATTCTAATTCATGTCCACATATGTAGCCACTGCCCACTGGGCTTTCTTATCTACAAATTTGAAAGGTAATGTTTATTTATTTAAACTTGCTCGTTTATAATGTCAATAAATTCTAATAAGTAATGTTTTTTGCAGATCAAATGTCTCAATGAGGACGCTTGAGCATATTACCATATGATATTCTGCAGTGGACCATCAATCTTGTGCAAGAAATTCTTGAGCAAACAAATGGGAATTACTACGATGTTTTTGTTGAAGATAATAGTTGGAAAAAGTTGTTGCTTGGAAGAAATACCATAGTTAACAAAACTAGATGCCAAAATTTCCAGCAGAAATTGCGTTTGAATTTTGTGAAACATTCTTTGACACAAGTAATTAGAATTATACAATACTTTTTAGGTGGTAAATTGATGTTTAACTTCTGTCTTGAACTATATTTTTTAACTTATATCTTCTATGTATATGTTCTTTCATATCTATGATGAGAAGATGAAGATAATTTTTTGCTTTTTCTCTCGTCCAGATCAGAGTATTTTCCAATGTAGTTTTGGTGCATTCAGGTGTTTCATTGAAGAAGTATAAAAATTGATTTATATATATGCATGTTCTTCTTCCACGTGGGCAAATAGTGAAAGAAAGCAATTGTATTTTATTGTGAATATTTTTAAAATCTTTTAATGAATATCTCAGGAAGAACCCACATCTGAGCACGAGAAGGTTGGAATTGTTAAAATTTGTGATTCGCGGAAAATGGGAAATCAGACGTAGGAACACTCAACCCACCCGAGTCAAATAAAACCAGATGCAACAAGAGAGCAACAATCTTGTACTACAAAAATCATCTTTACAGAGCAAGACATACATGACGAGACATGATACGCCGATGTATCCGATGAAAGCAGGAAATTACAAGGAAAAGAAAACAAGTTGCGTGGACTCAATGAGTAACCGCCGACACTGCTGCTGCACTAGGGAGTCCGTTCAAGCCGCTCGGTTATCAGATCGCAACCAAGCCACGCGGACTGCTTGTTATTCCACGGCTGAACTCTTTTCGCCGATCTGCTGCGACCGAATTGAAACAACCCGCCAGAGCGGACAACTTATTGAACTGGAAAATCAGTTGCAAAAGAGTCCGCCTAGTCGCAAGCCGCGACTTGTTGTTAACCATCGTTTGCTATCCGCACAGTACGCACTACACCTGACCGTAGTCAGAACAAAGTCCCTGACTCTTTAGTGCTATCCGCACAACCAGCACAACAAAAACCGGTCAATCTCTTTAAACCGCGGGAATAGAAAACCCTATCCACAGCAACTGTCCAAGCTCACTTACTGTTCATTCAAGTTATAGTTGATGTGATGGGGTGGGGGTCCTATTTATAGGCACGGAGAGGAGTGTGGTTACCGCCCTACCGATAGGAACACCACCCGAACTCGCGGCGAACACCGAGTGTATTCGCACAACCTGCGAATACACAACTAGTACGCCGCGACAAGCCGGAAGCCAGCCCTCCACAAACCACAATGGCCGGATAGAAATCCTATCAACCAAGTCGCCAAGGACAAGCCGGAACTTGAACACAACCAGCAGAATCTACGAAAACCACTCCAGTCCGCATATCCTTGCGGACTCTGCTCCAGACAACTCACACTGAGCCCCCAGCCAAGGCACCAAGAAGACAACTACCGGACTTGACAGGCAAGGAGAACAGTCCGCATAAATCCGCGCCACAAGACGGAGCCCGCCTGGACTTAGAACCAAACCAAGTCCACCACCAGTCCGCTGGAACGAGCGGACACCAACACCAGCTCGGCCACCCTGGCGAACACCACCAGTGCGCTTACCAGACGGCTCGAACTGCCACCGAGTTCTCACCAACCACGGATATAAAGACTATCTGCCCGATTACTGCATGGGGAACAACCTACAGAACACTGGCCGACCTGGCTGGTCGTTAGCTCTATCCGCACTGACCACGCGGTCTGACAGCAGAGACCGTCTATACTGTCCGCACAGTCCGCGCGGAAAGTCCGAATAGGCTTCCACTTTCACTTTATAAATTTCAACACTCCACTTGAAGTGAGACGTGGAAACAAGCCCTAGCAGCCCTCGTAACCGTGTAAACGACCCCTTCGACAGCGGCTTCTTGAAGATGTCCGCGATGTTGTCTCAATCCGCATATGTCCAACTACAAGAGACCCATCCAACACCTTATCCCAAATGAAATGATGTTCAATCTCAATGTGCTTGGTCCGCGCATGACAAACTGCATTATTAACCAGTTTAATGACAGTTTTGTTATCACCGTTGTATAACCCCATATTCGTTGGGTAAAACCAAGGTCCCCCTCAAGGGCCTGGATTGGGCTAGCTTCGAGCTCGCTTTGGGCTTCAGAGCGAAAGAGCCCCAACTGAGACCCACTCCCGTCCAAAGTGGGCGAGAAGGCTCACGCCACATGGAGGGCGGAAGCAGGCTCTCGCGCCTCATGGAGGGGGGCAGCAGGCTCTCGTGCCCTATAGAGGGCAGAAGCAGGCTCGGTCCGGGGGACCCTTCAACCCTTTTTTCTGTAGCTCCTGCCGAGTGAAAGGCGGGATGGTTCTCGTCATAGGGTTCTCGCCGGGTGGGGGCCAGGGCCTAGGGTGAAATTACCTAGTTGCCCTCAGGTAAATGACCTACATGCCCCTGGGGTCTGTATTCAGGATTTCATAACACCGGGATTTGGCTATTGGCAGGAAAGCCAAGGGTACTTTAGTAATTTCAGGTCAGCAAAGACTATAAATAGACCCGTAGGGGCTCTTCAGAAGACATGCTTTCATTTCTCTCTACAACTCTCTAGTGCTATCTGAGGAGCTTCCAGCCCAGCTTTTGGCTTTGGAGGCGAAGCTCTCAGAGATCTTCTGGGAAAGAGGTGGGACCTCCTTGCTGAGGATTTGGGTCAGTTCTAGGTCCTTTGCAACCAGTCGAGGGTCGGGGTTTGAGAGAAGTAGGTGTTGACTACACCCTTATTTTCGAACTCTAGTTGAGGTCAATTTCGGGCTTCAACAGTTCTGGTGCGGTGAGCGTGGAAAGTAGCTGGTACTAGAAATCTCAAGTCAAGTCTCATGGCTAGAGGCGGAGGAGAAGGAGCTAGCTCGGGAGGTTATCCCTCTCGGGAGAGTGGGGTGACGGTGGGAAAGCTAGAGGACTTCATGCGGGAGATTTTGCAGACAATCCACTTGGCCTTCTCGGCGAGAGGTGACTGGGAGACTCCGCAGGTTCCATTGGTGGTCGCTCTGTCATTAGGCGAGAATGATCCCTGGCAGTGTCCCGAGAAGGAGATTCCGACAGAGGCGGCGGAAAGGGATATCCCCAAGTGGGAGCTTTTCCCATGACAGGCCATCGCCGACAGAGTCAGCGAGCCGAGGTCGCAGGAAGAGACTTCTCGGCAGGTGATGAGCGGAAGCCCCTTTAGCGAGCTAATCATTTCAGCTCCGGTCCCGGAAGGGTTCAGGGAGCCGGACATGTCATATTACACCGGGAGGGACGACCTTACGCAACACGTGCAGTGGTTCAAAGATGTTGTTTCCATCAGACAAATGTTGAATGCATTCAAGTGCAGGCTCTTTGCCATCACGTTGAAGGAAAATGCGAGGGACTGGTTCCATCAGTTGCCCGCGAACTCGATTTACTGCTTCGAAGATCTGAGGCGCGGATTCCTGCGGAGGTTCTCCACGTCCAAGAAGAGGAAGAAGTTAGCGGAGTGCCTGTTCGCCATCATGCAGAGGTCGGAAGAGACGCTGGGACACTATGTGGACATGTTCCAGGAGGCGATTCTACAGGTGCAGGAGATGCCAGGGTACACGGTGATGCTGGCCTTCACTCTGGGTTGAGGCCCAGCTTCTTTATTATGGAGCTGAAGAGGGTTTCCCCCTCTCCTTCGAGGAGCTGATAGAGAGGGCGGCGAAAGAGATTGAGATGGCAGAAGAAGCTGGAAAGGAAGCTGGAGAAGGGAGGCAGAGAGAGAGAATGGAGGAAAGAAGGAGAGAGAAACCCCAAGATCAGGGGTGGCAGCAAGGTTGGGGGCCACGAGAGTCGAACAACAGGTTGGGATGGAGGCCCCAAGAGGGTCATCCTCAAGGACAAGGTGGCGGGTTCCCGAGCAGGGATGACTACAGGGAACAAAGGAGGATCAACCAGCCGGCTTGGAGGCAGGGGCAGAGGGTCCCCCTCCGACCACTGTAGGAAGCAATGGAGATAGTAAGAGGAAGAGGATGAAGGAGAGGGGTTCGAGGAGGAGTGAGGAGCGAAGGTAGGGTGGCGTTGCCCTTTTGTGAGTTCCACCAAGAGGTGGGTCACGCGACGACCACCTGCCCAGAATTTCTAGATATGAGGGCAGCATGTAACAACTCCATCCGTTCATATGATATATACTAGAAGGTCCGGTCGGGGCCCCACAGGATATACCACAAAACAGACGATGAAGCTACGGGATGATATCAGAGTACGCAGTGCACCTAACACAAAGCATTCTAGCGGAAGCCTATACGAAAACGTGAACTCCACAAGTGATTGTCGAATATATATCACAACCACAAGTTGTATATATCTTATATAGGAATGTCTTACAAGAGTACAAAAGATGTCCTTATGGCCTTACAAGGCTTTCAAACAGTAACCTAAAATATTGGCGCACAGACCGGCAACAATAAAAGAAAACATAACAAGTATCAAAAGCCTTCGAGGGCTAGCAGTAGCAGCAACAACAGCAGCAGGGACATTAGCCTTTATGCGTCTCGCTAAGCTCTCCAGCACCTGTACAGGTACAATCCACCCAACGGTGCCAAATAGAGGCAACTGTCAGCATTCAACTGACCAAATTATAGCGACCCTACCCCTTTTCTCATGGCAGCGGTAATCTTCCCTGCAAGCATATGATATCACAAGCATGACAATATATCTCATAAAATGTGCTTTCACGCACAGATGCCATCACAACCGTTCGCCACCCGGCCCAACGGTCCATGCACTCAGGGCACATTCTTGTTGTTTTGGCAAAGCTCTTGCCCACCACCATATCAGGGTCACAACCCAACGGTAAATCTCTTGAGCATTTACTCCTTGGCGTGCAGCCAGAGTTCTAGTCTTATTACACAGGGATGGCTCGTAGCCCCCCATTATGTCATGGTGCGCAGGCCTAAGACTCTCGCTATGCGCTCCAACAGACCGCACCTTCTGGTGCACGTCAGACGGACATAACGCAGGTCGGATCCTCCACCCCCCGTTGCTCAAATCGCCTTGCCTTCTCCGAGTACAGCGTACTCATGGCTTAATCAAAGGCGCGGGTCGGTCTCACCAATCCTGTTCTTGGCACACAGCCTGTGTATTTCTCTATACCTATTCATCACATTAGCGGGTCTTTCCTGGGCACCCCAGTACTTCCTGTTACTCGCTTCACAGGTGGACACCGCCACAACACAAATATCAGGGGTCTTTCCTGGGCACACCAGTACTTCCTATTGCTCCCTTCACAGGTGGACACCCTATGACATCAAGCATCACAGGGGACCTTTCCTGGTCACACCAGTACTTCTTGTGCCTCATTCACAGGTATGGCCCAAAAGGATAACACGGATATTTTCCTAGACTACCACTCCAGTACTTCCTGCTACTCCTCTTCACAGGCATAACCCGTTGACGTCTTAAACTACACGTTTATCACAGAGTCTTCTCCGGTTCGTATGCAACATCACCAATCCGGACCAACCTGTCAAGATGTGCTTCACACAGCATGCCTATTCCGTACTCCATTTCCGGATTTATATGCCAACAAAGGGGATTTCATGAATCACCCAAAAGACTCCCAAAACAGCCACCTCTTGGTGGGGGAATCACAAACATATGCCAAAAGAAAGCCTTCACATGTCTAGGAGGAAAAGTCGTTACCCTGGGTGACCGCTTCGGTGCCATAAACTCCAAGCTGGCTCGAAAGACTTGCAAGAGCTTTTCCTTCGCAACACCAGCCTCGGATCTCTCGTCGGAAAACCGCAGCACCACCGGTGATCAGCCCCCTTTCCTCCTCCTCCTTCTTCGTCTCTCTTTCTCTCTCTAACTTGTAGAAAGAGAAGGCCAAAATGAAAAATGAGAATTCCCTTCTCATTCACGGCCTTAAGGAAACATGGAGGCCTGTCATCCCTTGGATCCAGGCTGAAGGAATGGACGGCCACGATTTTGCCAGAAAAGTTGATTTTTGCCTGACACAGCCTGTGACACGCCCGTGTCCCAGGCCGTGTGCCTCAAGCGGTGGTCAACCGACTTAGCCAAACCATCACAACCGTTCGCCACCCGGCCCAACGGTCCGTGCACTCAGGGCACATTCTTGGTGTTCTGCCAAAGCTCTTGCCCACCACCGTATCAGGGTCACAGCCCAACAGTAAATCTCTTGAGCATTTACTCTATGGTGTGTAGCCGGAGTTCTAGTCTTATTACACCGGGATGGCCCGTAGCGCCCCATTGTGTCATGGCGTGTAGACCTAAGACTCTCGCTATGCACTCCAACAGACTGCACCTTCTGGTCCACGTCGGACAGACATAACGCAGATCGGATCCTCCACCCCCCATTGCTCAAATCGCCTTGCCTTCTCCGAGTACAGCATACTCATGGCTTAATCAAAGGCGCGGGTCGGTCTCACCAATCCTGTTCTTGGCACACAGCCTGGGTATTTTTATATACCCATTAATCACATTAGCAGGTCTTTCCTGGGCACCCCAGTACTTCCTGTTACTCGCTTCACAGGTGGACACCGGCACATCACAAATTCCATCGGTCTTTCCTGGGCACACCAGTACTTCCTGTTACTCTCTTCACAGGTGGACACCCTACGACATCAAGCATCACAAGGGACCTTTCCTGGTCACACCCGTACTTCCTATGCCTCATTCACAGGTATGGCCCAAAAGCATAACACAGATATTTTCCTGAACTACCACTCCAGTACTTCCTGCTACTCCTCTTCACAGGCATAACCCGTTGACGTCTTAAACTACACGTTTATCATGGAGTCTTCTCCGGTTCGTATGCAACATCACCAATCCAGACCAACCTGTCCAGATGGGCTTCACACAGCATGCCTATTCCGTACTCCATTTTCGGATCTATATGCCAACAAAGGGGATTTCATGAATCACCCAAAAGACTCCCAAAACAGCCACCTCTTGGTGGGGAAATCACAAACATATGCCAAAAGGAAGCCTTCACATGGTTAGGAAGAAAAGTCGTTACCCTTGACGACCGCTTCGGTGCCATGAACTCCAAGCTGGATCGAAAGAATCGTAAGAGCTTTTCCTTCTCAACACCGGCCTCGGATATCTCGTCGGAAAACCGCAGCACCACCGGTGATCAGCCCCCTTTCCTCCTCCTCATTCTTCCTCTCTCTTTCTCTCTCGAACTTGTAGAAAGAGAAGCCCAAAATGAAAAATGAGAATTCCATTCTCATTCACGGCCTTAAGAAAACATGGAGGCCTCTCAGCCCTTGGATCCAGGCTGAAGGAATGGACGGCCACAATTTTGCCAGAAAAGTTAATTTTTGCCTAACACGGCCTGTGACACGCCCGTGTCCCAGGCCTTGTGCCTCAAGCGGTGGTCAACTGACTTAGCCAAACCAGTGACACGCCTAGTGGACACGCCCGTGTCCTGGGCCGTGTCACCTAACACTCCTTCAGACACGCCCGTGTCTGTGGCCGTGTTCATCGGCGAAAATAATCCCAAAATCGCCCGAGACTCACACGGCCTGTGACACGCCTGTGTCCCGGGCCGTGTGCCCATAAACGACACTAAGACACGCCCTAGCTCATCGGGCTGAGTTCGTCAAGCCGAGGGACACGCCCTGTGACACGCCCGTGTCACAGGCCGTGTTCACCCATCTCTCGACACTCGACGACCACATCTCGACACTCGACAATCGTCGAGCAAAATTTGTCGAGCACATGACACGACCTTGGACATGCCCTTATACTTGGCAGTGTGCCTTCTCTCGACATAGTGTCAAGAGAAAAATGTCGACTGTTCCTCTTGACACTCGACACACGCAGGACATGCCCTGGGACACGCCCGTGTCCTAGGCCGTGTCACCCAAAAATTTGGCCTGCTGAGAAAATAGGGCTGTTACACAGTAAGGGGGCAATCTCAGCAGCAACACCCCATGAGGATTTAGGAGGTTCTACCAGAAGGAGGAGGAGATGATAGATGCGAAGACCGGGTGGATGTGGGGACCCGAGGAGGGATCGGGGTGATCCACAGAGGTGTGGGGATCAAAGCTACCCGCAAAGGGAGTTTTCAAACCATGTATCGAAGGAGCATCGCCACGACCTCCCACACACCCCCCACCGGAGGAGAAGTTCACTTTTTTAGTGAAAGACTTGCCGGATTACGAGGATCCATTCTGCGATGCCTTGGTGATCAAGACAGCGATAAAAAATTTCCTGGTCTCCCGGATACTGGTGGACAATGGGAGTTCCGTGAACGTAATCTTCGAGAAAGCGTTTGATGAGATGAAGGTAGAAGCTCAGAGGGTGCTGGCCTCGAATGGGCCGCTGTTTGGGTTCTCGGGGTAGCAGAAGGAGGTTGAAAGTACAGCTAGATCTGATATACTCTAAAAGGGGGGGGGGGGGGGTGAATAGAGTATATGGCACTTTGAAACTTTTTACAACAACTGTTGTAATAAGAGTGAGCAGGGAAGCAATAAAAAAACTAATCACAGAACTAAGTTAAACAAAAGCTAAGCACAGAAAAATCAAGACCAAAAAATAAACATAAACACAAGCAAAACCAGAAGACACAAGGAAATATAGTGGTTCCCCTAAACTTGGGTACATCCACTCTTCTACCACCCTAGGTAGGAATCCACTGCAGGATGAGTTGATCAGGTGTCCTGGGCACCAATGAGCTTTTGATAAGGTGCTCATAAACCAAAGCAGATTTTTTGATCAGGTGTCTTGCCACCAATGAGCTTTTGATAAGGTGCTCAAAAACCAAGTTCAAACTTTTGAAGGGAGTTTGAGAAACCCTTTACAAAGAGGGGGTGAGAGAGTGATGGCAGTCTTCTCTTTCTCAAACAACTGAGAAGACTATGTGGATTGTTGATGTCAAAGCTCCCCCTGAATCCTTGAGATCTTCAGGAAGAAAAGCTTTGCTGAGGGTGATAGGCCTTCAAAGATTGAACTCCAATAATAGATGATTTCATCAATAGCTGAAATGTTGAATGTCTGGAGTCTGGAAATATGTTGGCCTTGAACACTTTGAAAACTAAAGAGATCTGAGGATTTTAGAAAGCTTGATCTCCTTGGATGTGTGTTCTTTAGAATTCTTTGGGACAAAAGAATTTTTGAATGTGTCTCTGTAATCTGTTCTCTGTGTGATTCAAAAATTCTGTCTTTTATTCTCTAGTACAGAATAGAATAACATTCTCTATCAAGAATAGCCGTTAGCCTGCATTGATTGCATCCTTAATTGCGAAATCTCTTTTGGAGGAAAGTCCACAGAAATATTCCTTGAAAAATCCCTTGAAACTTGGTCCAGAAATGAATGAAAACGGCTAGGAAATCTCTGAATTAATTGCAGAATAACTCCTAACTGATTTGAATTTGAATTAGAAACATCCTGGAAGTTATCTGAAATCGTCGAACTGAGCTCTGCTATCGTCGAGCTGAGCTCAGCGATCTGGAAATATACAGCAGCAAAATATCGTCGATCTGAGTTCACAGATCGTCGACCTGAGCTCAGAGATAAAGATCCAAAGCAGAGTCAAGATCGTCGACCCGAGCTCACCGATCGTCGAATGGAGTTCGATGATATAATGAAGTTGAGCTCAGCGATCGTCGAACGGAGTTCGACGATCTGTCGAAGTTGAGCTAGACGATCGTCGATCGGAGTTCGACGAATCGTCGTGCTGAGTTCGACGATCAGACTAAGTCTCCAGACAGAGAATCCTGGTCTTCAGGGCAGCTTCCAAACCTAGTCTTCTAACCCTTAGACTCAATTCTAATTGACCTATTAAGCTATACAGGAGGTCAAGCAAAGGTTCCTAGAGACATAGTGATCCTGACCCAAATTAGTAATATGGTGTTCCAACAATCTCCCCCTATTTGGGTTAGGATTACTATTTACAGACTTTGGAATAATTTAAATAACAACATACAAACAGTAAAACAGAAAAACAACAGCTAGACATAGCAGAATCACAGAGATATATATCATCCAGATAGTAATCAGAAATCACAGAGATTGTCACCTTACAATATCATCTCTTCTCTTTGCCCTTAACCATTTTAATCTCTCTGTTAGGATTAAGGGCTTCCTTCTTAGATCTGGTGTCATCTGCTGCACCTAAAGATGTTTGCTGTTTAAGCCTGGGAACCACTGCTTCAGGATGTAATTCCATATATTTGTCAGCATCAAAGAATTTACTTGAAGCATATCTCTCTAGCTCTTTCTGTCTCTGTTCAGACATGGTTGAAATGTTGGAAGAATCTATTCCTTGTTCTCTGGCCTTTTTAATTTGATCCAGTGCAGCTAATTCTTTTAATCTGGCAGTCCAAGCAACTGGATTATTTTCAGGATCCTCAAAAGGTACAGGTGGCTCATACCTGTTGGAGGGATTGTCTTGAGGAGGCCTGGCAGACATAGTTTCTTTCAGCTTGAAAGGGAAAGGACTAGATGTTGTATCAGAAGAAATTTGTCCTCCCCTAGAATATGGGTGTTGCTTGGAGTACCATTTGGAATAGACTTGAATATCTCTTTGACTTCCTCTATATCCTCCTCTCCTAGAATGTGAACCCCTGGATTGGCTTTCCCTGTGGTAGGATCTGTCATGAGGTTGATAGGGAGCCTGACTTCTGGTTGGGGGTTGACTTGTAGAGCTTCCACCTGCACCTGCATCAGGAGGAGGTGGTGGAGGAGGATGAGAGTGCTGGAATTGGGATGAACCCTTCTCATATTTTCTCTTTTTCTTCATTGCTTTCAGCTGGTTCTTGGAGTATTGCATCCAGTGTTCAGTAATTGGGCAGTCATGTAGAATGTAATATGGGATATCATTGTTATCTTTAACTTTAGCAGGAGGTACCCTCTTCATTGCTTTGCGCCTTGCCTTTCTTTTCCTGGCAATGGTAGCAGAAGAGTCATCAGAGTCTGTTCTAAATTCATCACTCTCAGAACTCTGGTCATCATAGAGAGCATCTATTTTCTTCATTAGATCCTTCTTAAGTTGAGCAGAAGCAGATGAGGCAGAAGTTGTAGCAGCAGGTGTTGAAACAGAAGCAGAAAAGATAGCAGCAGATGGAGTAGAAGTAGAAATGACATCAGCAGCAGCAATAGGCTCTGGAGAGGTGGCAGCAGCAACAACTGTCTCACTAACAGCAACAGAAACTGGAGGAATATCATCAAGGACTGCAAAAGGCTCAAATTCAGGTGCCTCTGACATCAGAATGTCCTTGGAAATTGGTTCAGCAGAAACAATAGGAACTTCAACAACAGTAACAATATTTTCAGCAGCAGCAGTAGCAACATTTTCAGCAGCAGCAATTACTGAATTTACAAAGGAGGTGATGATGCTAGGGTCACAGCAGGAAAAAGGCACAAGTGCCTTAGATAAATCTTCTGGAGGCTGGACAGCATGGACCTCTGGCAGACAACTAAAGTAAGCAGAATCAAAAACTGATAGCAAAGACCTGAGGTCTATTGCAAGGACTGCAGTTGAAGTCTGACTTTGTGCTGAAGGCACAGCAATAACAGTAGAAGGAGGAGCAGCAGAAGAAGCAGTAGCAGCAGCAGCAGCATGAAGATTCACTTCATATGGCATCTCCCCCTGCCTAGATGCAGACATGTCTGGATCAAGGCACACTGCTGTAGGTGCTGCCTGAGGAAAGAGGGAAGAGAGCCTGGCAGAGAGGGCTGCCACTGACAGGTGGAGTGGAGCCAGGGAGGTCTCCAACAGCAGAGAGAGCCTGGGGGCAAGCAGCTCATATAGCCTGTCAGCAAGGGCTGGGAGGTCTACTTGCTCAAGAGTTACTGGAGCAGAGGTAGAAGGTATGGGAGCAGCTGAAGGTTCTGGAAGTGGAGAGCTGGAGAATTGTGGAAGGGATGGCTGAGGTGTTGGTAGGGTGGATATGGAGGACAGGGGAATGGAGATAGATGGGGTGAATGTTGGTTGATCAATGATTTGGTGTATTAGGTCTTGAAATGAAGTGGAGGAGGAAGGTAACTCAGGAGGAGATGATGAGGAATCATCCATAAAGGAATCATCAAGTAGGGTGAAGGATGGATGAGAGGGTGTTGAGGTGACATCAGGTGGGGGGTAGGAGAATAGTGGGTGGAATTGTTCTTCTGGTGGAGGGAGAATAGGTTCTAGGGCAGGTGTTGATGTTGGAGATGGGCTGGATATGATGATGGTGGATGGAGCTGGAATGGTGGATGGTATGGGAAGGGATGGAATTGGAGGAGGAGGAGGAGAGGCAACAGTAGCAGCCAGGTCATCTGCAGGGGCAGAGACCTGTGGAGGAGTGACTCTTTGAGTCCTTGTGCCTGAAGGAGTACTGGAAGAGGTCCTGCTAGGCTTGCTGATTTGTCTGTCCCACTTTCCAAAGAGGGCACAAGACAATCTCTTGGAGGCATTGATGTGAACTCCAGAGGAGACCAGCAGGGCAGGGCACCTGTACTGCAGAAATACTCCAATGATTCTCCCAAAGTTAACAAAACTTTTGTTGATTTTCTTTTTGATGAGGTCAAAGAAAACCTCTCCCCAATTCAGATTCTTCTTGTCCACAAGAGCTCCCATGAGGCAGAGCTGATATCTTGAAATTGTATCATGGGCAGAGTGCTTTGCCAGTAGCACTTTCCCAACCACATATGCCATGAACCTATATTCTACAGACAAGTTCCTTTTGAAGAGCTTGCTAGGGTTTTCCTCTGGATGACCCATTCTGGCATGCAGTGCAGAATACTCATCTCCAGATAACTCAATAATATCTTCTCCATTTATCAGTCCAAAAACTTCTGATAGAATGGTTGGGGTCAAGGGTACCTGAGTTCCAGCTATAGACCCAACAATAGTGTTGTTATCTTGATTATGGGCAGTATAAACCCACTCCTTTATCTCATCAGAAGCCAGCTTGATCCTGGTGGTCATTATTGCTGTCAGATTCTGGTCCTTGAACAAACCCAGTATATCTTGAAAAATCTGGTCAGTCGTGCTGAAGGATTCTATATCAATGTCAAAACCGGCATCAAACTTCATTGCAGCAAGAACAGCAACTGACACAGCCATGGTACCTGCAGAAATTCAACAAACAAAACGACCAAGTGTAGAACTGTTTGGAGGGAAAGAAAATTCTTGCAGAAAAATCGAAAGCGCAAAAGAGAACGACGGCGAAAAAAGAGTTTTATATTAGGGTTCGACGCAGAATTGGAAAGATCGTTGAACTCAGTTCGACGATCGAGGCTTCTAAAGGAATCTGAAGGTCTTCAACATCGTCGATCTCCGTTCGACGATATTGGAGAGCATCGAGCTCCGTTCGACGATCGTTCAGAGAAAAAAATCATCGAGCGCCGTTCGACGATCGTTGACTGGAAGAGATAGTTCATACTATCTGAGAAACGCTGAACTCAGTTCGACAATTTTTGGATATCGTCGATCTCCGTTCGACGATCTTGGGGCAAATCGTCGAGCGCAGTTCAGAGATCAGAAAAATTCTAGACACTAAGAAAAATCATAATGTTTGCCTAGTCTTGGTCAATTTTTAAGCTTTCAAAATCTTGGATATTATTTAAGACTTCCTCCATCTAACATTCCTAACTGATTGAGGAAGAAGGTGTGTTTCTTTTCATCCAAAAGATTGGTGAAAATATCTCCCCTTTGTAAATCAGTTGGGATATATTGTAATTCAATTTTATTCTTTTCAACATTATCCCTTAAGAAATGATGCCTAATCTTTATATGTTTTGTCCTACTATGGAGGACTGGATTTTGAGCTATAGAAATAGCACTAGTATTGTCACAAAAGATTTTAGACTTCTCTAAGTTGTAGCCATAGTCTAGGAGTTGGTTTTGAATCCACAAGATTTGTGAACAACAACTGCCTGCAGCCATATATTCAGCTTCAGCAGTTGAAGTTGACACAGATGTTTGTTTCTTACAAAACCAAGAGACAAGTCTGTCACCAAGGAATTGAAAAGTTCCACTGGTGCTTTTCCTGTCAATTCTGCATCCAGCATAATCAGCATCAGAGAATCCAGTTAAATCAAATGCTGAATCTTTTGGATACCAGAGACCTAGATTTGGACAACTTTTAACATACCTTAGAATCCTCTTTACTAAAGTTAGGTGTGACTCTCTAGGGCTTACTTGGAACATAGCACATATACATGTAGCAAACATTATATCTGGTCTACTAGCTGTAAGATACAGTAAAGAGCCAATCATTGCTCTATATGTTGTCTGATCAACAGGTTTCCCATGTTCATCAGCATCTAATACAGCATTGGTAGGCATGGGTGTTTTCATACAAGATGCTTCAGACATGCCAAATTTCTTAACCAGTTCATTTGTATACTTGGTTTGAGAAATGAAGATGCCTTCAGCATGTTGTTTGACTTGCAATCCTAGGAAGAAGGATAGCTCACCCATGCTACTCATCTCAAATTTAGAGTGCATCCGGTTAGAAAACCTACTGCACAGTTTGGAGTCAGTAGAACCAAAAATAATATCGTCTACATAAATTTGTACTAGTATGGTATGTGACTTATAGGTTCTAATGAAAAGAGTTTGGTCTACTCTACCCCTTATAAAACCATTTTCCAAGAGAAAACATGCTAGGGTCTCATACCCTGCTCTAGGAGCTTGCTTGAGACCATATAATGCTTTGTTCAGTCTAAAAACATAATCAGGAAAAGTTGGAGAGATAAAACCTGGAGGTTGTCTGACATAAACTTCCTCTTTGATGTCTTCATTCAAGAAAGCACTTTTGACATCCATCTGATATACTTTGAAGCCTTTGTGAGCTTCATAAGCTAGAAATATTTTGATGGCTTCTAGTCTTGCAACTGGTGCAAAAGTCTGGTCGTAGTCGATTCCTTCTTCTTGAGAGTATCCCTGAGAAACTAGTCTTGCCTTGTTCCTTATAATTACTCCTTGATCATCCAGTTTGTTTCTGAATACCCATTTTGTTCCAACAATGGAGTGATCCTTAGGCTTTGGCACTAGTTCCCATACTTTATTCCTCTCAAATTGATGCAACTCCTCTTGCATTGCAATGATCCAGTGTGGATCTTGCTCTGCATCTTGAATGGACTGAGGTTCAATTTGAGATAGGAAGCAGGTGTGCAACAGGTTTTGATTGACCTGATTTCTGGTTTGCACACCAGCTGAGATTTCTCCAATTATTTGGTAAATTGGATGGTCTCTTGATGTTACTAAATCAATAGGGGTGTTGATTGTTCACCAACCTGTGTTGTTGTTTCCTCTTGTGGTACAACAACTGGCTCTTCAAGTTGTTCTTCATTATGTTGAGCATTCCATTCATCTTCACTGCTTTCATCCTCTTGAGTAACCTGTAACTTGTTCAAATCTTCAACTAGAGAATGTTCCTGCAATGGTTCTATGGTAGAAGAAATCTTCTCCTTAAAAGACATGTTAGATTCATCAAATGAAATGTGAACAGGTTCCTCAATTTTCAAAGATGATTTGTTATAGACCCTATAGTCCTTGCTGATCATGGAGTATCCCAGAAACACTCCTTCATCAGCTTTGGCTTGAAATTTTGCTAAATATTTCTTGTCATTATTGTGAATGTAGCAAATACAACCAAAGACTCTAAAATAGTAAACTTTAGGTTTCTTCCCTTTGAGTAATTCATAGGGAGTCTTTCCCTTTAGTTTATGTATCAGACTTCTGTTCAGCACATAGTTTGGTGGTGTTCACTGCCTCTGCCCAAAAGGATAGAGGTAGATGAGCATCTGACAACAATGTGGTGGCAGATTCAATAAGGGTTCTATTTTTCCTTTCAGCTACCCCATTTTGTTGAGGAGTTCTAGGAGCTGAGAAAGTGTGCCTGATCCCTTCACTCTGACAGAACTCTTGTATAAGAAGAGAATCAAACTCTGTCCCATGATCACTTCTGATCAGGGCAATGTGAGTATTGAACTCAATCTGTATACATTTGAGAAACTCTGTCAGACACTTAAAGTTATCAGACTTCTTCCTTAGAAAGAACACCCAAGTGAATCTAGAGAAGTCATCTACAACTACTAAAGTGTAGGATTTCCCTCCTAGGCTTTGTACTGTGATGGGTCCAAAAAGGTCCATGTGTAACAGATACAATATCCTAGGTGAATCACTCTTATTAAGTGACTTAAAGCTGTTTTTAGTTTGCTTGCCTAATTGACAAGCCCTGCAGAGTCCTTCCTTCTTGTAAGGGCCAGAAGGTAGTCCTCTAACAAGGTTGTCCTTGGATAGCCTAGCAATAGTTCTAAGGTTTAGGTGTCCTAATCTCTTATGCCATAAAATATTTGGTCTACAGACAGAATTAAACAAGCAGATATCTACATTAGTTGAAAGAAAATCTACTAGATAGATGTTACCTTTCCTTTTACCTGTCAACACAGTTGTGTTATCCTCTGACTTGATTTTGCATAAGGCTTTGCTGAAGGTCACCTGGTAGCCTTCATCACATAGCTGACTGATGCTAATTAGGTTGTGCTTCAGTCCTTCCACATAAGCCACCTTCTTGAAAGTTACTGATCCAATCTGAACTGCACTATATCCTTTAGTCTATCCAAAGTTTGAATCACCAAAGATAACTTTGGGTCCAAGCTTGGCTTTGAAGGATGTGATATTGTCCTTGTTCCCTGTCATGTGCTTAGAGCACCCACTATCCAAGTACCATTGCTGGTTAGATATTGGATATGTCTTCACCTGCACATAAGACAATTCATTTGTTTTTGACCCAGTTTACCTTGGGCCTAGGTTGATAACCTTTAAATTCTGAAATGAAAGACATCCTGGGTTGACTCTTATATCCTTCAGGATGATATCTCCTTGGAGGTATAATCCATTCAGTATAAGGGTTAAAGATTTGGGATGAAGGACCCTTAGGATTCAATTTTGATTTGCCTTTGAAAAATTTTCCAGAGCTCTGACCTCTGTTCGACGATCTTGGAGCTGCGTTCGACGATCTTGGGTCAGATCGTCGAGCTCCGTTCGACGGTCGACTATGGCTGAGGTCAGGTATTTGAGATCGTCGACCTGCGTTCGACGACTTTGGCTGAGATCGTCGATCTGCGTTCGACGATTTTGCCTGAGATCGTCGAGCTGCGTTCGGCGATCGTCGATCTTCATTCGGCGATCGTCGATCTACGTTTGACAATTTCTGCTGGGACTTAGTTTTCTGAGGCAGATCAGAATTTTTCCTAGCAACCTCTACAACTCCTTTTCCTTTGTCAGAAATGAATTTGATTGGAGTTGTTAGAATTATAGGTTGGCTGGATGAAGCACCCAAGCCCAGTGTACTGTTGAATCTGGAGTTCACTGTGCTTGTGATGTCCATCAGCTTGATGCTTCTCCCATTGAGGGATTCTTCAAGCTTCTTGGCCTCAGAGAGCTCACTTTTCAGTGAAGCTATCTGTTCCTTACAGCACTCCAACTCCTGAGAGAGTTTGAGGTTTTCTGACTTTAAAGTATTGTGTTCAGATAATTGATTTCTGAGAGAGATAATTTCTTTCTCAGACTTTAGCAGGTCTAAACACAGTGCTTTAAATTCAGATTTAAAGTCCTCTGAGCTAAAATCAAAAGAACCAATTACCTGATCTTCTTCAGGTTGAGTCTCTGAGTTTGAATCTGACGCTTCTTCCTCTGAATTGTGCTGTGAGGCATTGATTGCCATCATGCAGAACTCTTTTTCTTCTGCATCATCCTCATCATCACTGGAGCTGGATGAGGCTTCTGACTCTTCTTCAGTCTCACTCCAGGATTCAGCAACAAACCCTTTTCTTGTATGCTTGTTTTTGCTTGAAGAAGGTTTGCAATTGCCATTCCTTTTGGAGTCTTTCTCCTTTCTTCTTTCTTTCCTGTCTCTTCTGTCCTTGTTCTTGTTCTCTGGACAGTCAGGAACTATGTACCCTGGTTTCCTGCAACCAAAGCAAATAATGTCTTTATTATTACTAATGGACTTGTCATACCTTGGCTTATCCTGCTCCTTGTATGATCTTCTTCTGAAGTCTTTTCTGGCCATCTTGTAGAATCTTTTGGCCAACAAGCTGAGTAGTTCATCATTGCCTGTGGCTGTGTCTTCAGGCAGATCCTCAGTTGCCTTGAATGATATGGTCTTCTCTTTTCTTGTGGCTGGTGAGGCAGCCTTCTGTTCTTCCTCTCTATTTTTGATGAGTAGCTCATAAGATTTGATCTTACCCAATAGAGCTTCAGTAATGATCTCATTCAGACTTCTGGCATCCTTAATTGGCCAGATTTTTGAATCCCAAGTGCTGGGGAAGCACATTAGGATCTTGTCATTAAGTTCAGTTAGAGAGATCTCTTTGTCCAATGTCCTGAGTTCACTGACAATTAGACTTAGTCTGTTGTACATATCTCCCACTGACTCAGTTTCTCCCTTTTTGAAATTCTCATATTGAGAGATGAGATGGGATCTTCTATCCTTTCTCTCATCAGCTGAGCCTGAGACTATTTCTGAGAGTTTGTCCCTAATTTCCTTTGCTGAATTACATTCAGCCACCTTTTGGAATATGTCATCAGACATTGTCTGGGCCAAGATGTTCATAGCCTTGGCATCAGCTACCTTCCATTTCTTGATATCAGCATCTGTTCCTGATGGAGGTGGAACAACATTTGTGCTGGAATTCTCTGGGGGTCTTGGGCACACTGTCAAAACAGGGTTAAAAATGTCTTCGTCAATAGAATTCATGTACAGTCTGATCCTTGCTTTCCAAAGTGCAAACTTGGATAGATTGCACACTGGAGGTCTGGTGCTAGCATAATCTTTGTTTTGGGCCATGATTTGTGAAAACAAAATCTAATAATAAAATACAAAAGAAAGTAGATCTAACTTGGGATCTTTGGGTTCAGGTGTTAGCCTGTACAACCAATCAGGTATGGTATGTTTAACCAACCTCCCTCTGATACCAATTGAAAGTACAGTTAGATCTGATATACTCTAAGGGGGGGGGGGTGAATAGAGTATATGGCACTTTGAAACTTTTTACAACAACTGTTGTAATAAGAGTGAGCAGGGAAGCAATAAAAAAACTAATCACAGAGCTAAGTTAAACAAAAGCTAAGCACAGAAAAATCAAGGCCAGAAACAAACATAAACACAAGCAAAACCAGAAGACACAAGGAAATATAGTGGTTCCCCTAAACTTGGGTACATCCACTCTTCTACCACCCTAGGTAGGAATCCACTGCAGGATGAGTTGATCAGGTGTCCTGGGCACCAATGAGCTTTTGATAAGGTGCTCAAAAACCAAAGCAGATTTTTTGATCAGGTGTCTTGCCACCAATGAGTTTTTGACAAGGTGCTCAAAAACCAAGTTCAAACTTTTGAAGGGAGTTTGAGAAACCCTTTACAGAGAGGGGGTGAGAGAGTGATGGTAGTCTTCTCTTTCTCAAACAACTGAGAAGACTATGCGGATTGTTGATGTCAAAGCTCCCCCTGAATCCTTGAGATCTTCAGGAAGAAAAGCTTTGCTGAGGGTGATAGGCCTTCAAAGATTGAACTCCAGCAATAGATGATTTCAGCAATAGCTGAAATGTTGAATGTCTGGAGTCTGGAAATATGTTGGTCTTGAACACTTTGAAAACTAAAGAGATCTGAGGATTTTAGAAAGCTTGATCTCCCTGGATGTGTGTTCTTCAGAATTCTTTGGGACAGAAGAATTTTTGAATGTGTCTCTATAATCTGTTCTCTGTGTGATTCAAAAATTCTGTCTTTTATTCTCTGGTACAGAATAGAATAACATTCTCTGTCAAGAATAGCCGTTAGCCTGCATTGATTGCATCCTTAATTGTGAAATCTCTTTTGGAGGAAAGTCCACAGAAATATTCCGTGAAAAATCCCTTGAAACTTGGTCCAGAAATGAATGAAAACGGCTAGGAAATCTCTGAATTAATTGCAGAATAACTCCTAACTGATTTGAATTTGAATTAGAAACATCCTGGAAGTTATCTGAAATCATCAAACTGAGCTCTGCTATCGCCGAGCTGAGCTCAGAGATCTAGAAATATACAGCAGCAAAATATCGTCGATCTGAGTTCACAGATCGTCGACCTGAGCTCAGAGATAAAGATCCAAAGCAGAGTCAAGATCGTTGACCTGAGCTCACCGATCGTCGAATGGAGTTCGATGATATAATGAAGTTGAGCTCAGCGATCGTCGAACGGAGCTCGACGATATGTCGAAGTTGAGCTAGACGATCGTCGATCGGAGTTCGACGAATCGTCGTGCTGAGTTCGACGATCAGACTAAGTCTCCAGACAGAGAATCCTGGTCTTCAGGGCAGCTTCCAAACCTAGTATTCTAACCCTTAGACTCAATTCTAATTGACCTATTAAGCTATACAGGAGGTCAATAAAAGGTTCCTAGAGACATAGTGATCCTGACCCAAATTAGTAATAGGGTGTTCCAATAGAGGTGGAAGGAGGGGTAGGGCTATATGTGACGTTGGGTGGGGGGTGTCGACGAATTGCCGGTTCGACATCATTGACGCTCAGAGCATCTACAACACAATATTCGGGCGGCCTCTAATCAGCGCCTTTCGTTGCTTCCCATCCTCGTTCCATTAGTGCCTAAAGTTCAATAGCGAAGGGGTACAGGTCAGGATCAGGGGAGATCCAAGGGTGGCGAGACAATGCTATGTGACTGTTGTCAACACTATCTCTTGGATGGAAGAAGCGAAGGAGCTGTAAAGGGAGATGGTAAGGGCAAAGGAAGCTGAGGGAGAAGGAGAGGCGAGCCTGGAAGAGGCGAAGGAGAAGTTCGAAGATGGGGCGCGAGGAAGGAGGTAGTGAGCTTAGGTGAGGTTGGGAGAGAGGTTGAGGAGGAGGTTATGGGAAAGGAAGGAGCAAGCCTGAGTGAGGCGATGGAGGGAGAAGAGGAGGAGCAAAGGATGGTAGGAGAGACGAAAGGGGAGGCCCGGAGGGGCAGGGAGATGGAGCCGCCCGAGGAGGGCCAGTTGGAAGCAATGGAGGTGGAGAGGCTAGGTGTTGAGGAGTGGAGAGAAGAGGAGGAGAGGGTCAGCGGGGAGCAGTCTCGACTGGAGCCGGTGGAGGAAGTTGTGGAGATGGAGGTAGTCAGTAGGGCAGGGAAGGTGGAGAAGGTGAGGATCAGCGGGGGCTTGAGCCTAGAAGACGAGGCAAGGATGCGGGAGTGCATCCAAAAGAATATTGACATCTTTGCCTGGAGCGCGGCGGACATGCCGGGCATTGACACTGATGTGGCTTGTTACCGTTTAAACCTGGACCACAAGACACGTCCCATCCGCCAGAAGATGAGGGCCATTGCCACAAAGCTGGAGGATCCCATCCGCGAGGAGGTGAAGAAGCTTCTCGACGCAGGCTTTATTTCGGAGATCCAGTACCCAGGCTGGGTCTCCAATGTAGTAATGGTAAAGAAGGATGATGGGAGGTGGAGAATGTGTGTAGACTCTCCTTTATTAAATAAATCATGCCCCAAGGATTTCTACCCCCTGCCTCGGATCGACGCGCTGGTTGATTCAGCCATCAGATTTTCTATCATGAGTTTTTTGGATGCTTTTTCAGGTTATCACCAGATCCGCATGCATCCCCCCGACGTCAAAGATGTATCCTTCATCACGAGTGAAAGGTGCTTCAACTATAAAATGATGCCCTCCGGGCTAAGGAACGCGGGGGCTATATACCAACGGATGATGGACCGGGTATTCAAATATCAAAGGGGGAGGAACTTGGAGGTCTATGTCGATGACCTCATGGTTAAGAGCAGGGACATGGGTTCGCACTTACTCGACCTGGAGGAGACTTTCGCAACTTTGCGAAAGTTCAAGATGAGGTTGAACCCCCAAAAATGTGTCTTTGGGGAAAGCCGGGGGAAGTTCCTCAGACACCTTCTAACCCCGGCAGGGGTCGAGCCTAACCCAGATAATGTAAGAGCCATCATGGAGTTGGAATCACCTCGCAGCGCCAAGGAGGTTCACCGCTTGACAGGTAAGTTGGCTGGGCTGAGCCGTTTCCTTTCTCGGGTCGGAGAGAGGTGTTTGCCTTTCTTAAAGGCACGTCGGGGGAGTAAACAGTTCGAGTGGATGAAGGAATGTGAGGAGGCTTTTTAGGCATTGAAGAATCAGCTGACTCGAGCGCCACTCCTGCAGAGTCTGAAGGAGGGAGAGGACTTAGCCTTGTACCTTGGGTAGGGGTTGAGGAAGTAAGCTCTGTGTTGTTAAGGGAGGAAGGAAGAAGGCAGCTGCCCATCTATTATGTCAGTAAAGTCCTAAAGAAGGCCGAATTGCGCTACCCCATCTTAGAAAAGTTAGCCTTCTTGCTGGTTGTCTGAGCTCGAAAGCTCAGGTCGTACTTTCAGGCTCATTCAATCAAGGTAGTGACCGACCAACCATTGTGCAAGATATTTCAGGGGGTAGAACACTCGGGGCGGGTGGCAAAGTGGTCCATTGAGCTCAGCGAATTCGACGTCTCTTTTGTGCCTAGGCTCTCCATCAAGGCACAGGCGGTGACCGACTTCTTGGCTGACTTCGTCACAGAGCTAGGAGAAGGGGAAGCGCAGCCGAAGGAGGCTTGGAAGATGTATGTCAATGAGGCCTCAGGGAAGCATTCCCTAGGGGGAGGTGTGGTGTTGGTAAGCCCCCAGGGAATCACCATAGAGTAGGTAGTGGCGCTGCACTTTCCGGTCACCAACAACCAGGCAGAGTATGAAGCCGTCATATCCGGGTTGCGGTTGGCCAAGGAGGTTGGAGTTCACGACGTGGAAGTATTCAAAGACTCACTAGTGGTGGCATCCCAGATCAGGAGAGAGTATGAAGCTCGGGAACCAACCCTCCAGAAGTACTTAGACAAGGCAAGGGGATCATAGGGGGGTTCCGAAACTTCTCAATGCAGCACCTACCTATGGAAGAGAATGAGGCAGCCGACCGATTGGCTAAGTTCGGACCCCGAAGGGGGGGGGGAACCTTGACTGATCTTTTTCGCCCGACAATCGAGGAAGGGGAGCAAATGGAAGTAGATCGGCGACCCTCATGGATAGACCCCTTCGTGACCTTCTTCACTACAGGTAACCTTCCTGAGGGGGCCAAGGAGGCAAAGTGTCTTCGGCATAAGACAGCCCACTATCTCATGCACGAAGGAAGCTTGCATCGGAAGATGCTCTCAGGCCTTCTGTCATGATGTGTGACGAAAGAGGAGACCCGGCGTATTATGGAGGAGATTCACTCGGGAGAATGTTGTGGCCATTTCGGAGGAAGAACGTTGGAAGCAAGCATGGTCAGGAAGGGGTATTTTTGGCCCATCCTGAGGAAGGATGCCGAGGAGTTTGCGAAGAGGTGCCAGAAGTGCCAGCTCTACGCCCCCCCTCTAGCTCTTGCCCGCCCAACGGCTTCGAAGAATTACGACGCCATGGCATTTTGCCATTTGGGGGATTGATCTACTCGAGCTGTTCTCCCCCGACGAGTGGGCAAAGGAGGTTTCTTTTTGTCATGATCGACTACTTCTCTAAATGGTTGGAGGTCAGGGCATTGGCCAAAGTAACAACCCAAGTCATTCAGAATTTCATTTGGGGGGAGATCATCTGTAGACACGGGCTGCCTCAGGCCATTGTCACGGACAATGGTCCACAGTTTGCAAGCGAGGAGTTCATAAGTTTCTGCACTCAGCTGGGAATCGACCTCAGGTTTGCCTCCGTCCACCACCCCAGGAGTAATGGTCAGGTGGAGGCGGCGAACAAAATTATCGTGAACCTGCTCAATAAGAAGGTGAAGAACGTGAGGGGGAGCTGGGTGGAACAACTTCCCTCAGTGCCGTGGGCGTTGCAAATAACCCCAAATATGGCCACCAACGAGACCCCCTTCAAACTTTCTCATGGGTGTGAGGCGGTCGTGCCCGTGGAGTTTGAGGTTCGATCCCCACGAGTTGCGGCTGCAGGTGTTGGAGACGAGGATTGGAGGCTAGAAAATATGGGGGAGCTACAACTCTCATTAGACATGGTGAAAGAACTCTGTGACGTGGTCGCTGTCAGGCAGGAGGAGATCAAATGAAGGATGACGAAGTATTTTGATAAACACATGAGGATACAGCATTTCAAGGAAGGGGACTTGGTCCTGAAGAAGGTCGACGTCGCGGGAAGGTCGGCCGCGGTGGGCAAGCTCAACCCCAACTGGGAGGGGCCCTATATCGTAGAAAAGGTCCTGGAGTCAGGGGGATACCACCTCAAGAATGTGGAAGGGGTATCCTTGAGTCATGCATGGAGCGGAGATGACTTGAAGCGCTTCTACCCTTAATGGAGAGAAGGTTGTAAACCCTATTTGTAATAACATCTTTGAGTTTCTTCTCATGATTGGTTCTAAATTCCGAGTACTTCTCAGCCCCGGGTAGACTCGCTGCCCAGGCTCTCATTAGCTGGGCAGGGCTGTAGGCACACCTGGGGGGAAAGGTTAGGCTCTTGGTTATCTTTGCACTACCCTGAGCATGGCTCGGCCCTAGGTAGACTCGATGCCTTGCTCCTACTAGCTGGAAAGGTCCGAAGGCTTGCCTGTGCGGTTAAGGGACCCCGAGTGCTGCTCGGCCCCGGGTAGACTCGCTGCCCAGGCTCTCATTAGCTGGGCAGGGCTGTAGGCACACCTAGGGGGAAAAGTTTGGCTCTTGGTTATCTTTGCACTACCCCGAGCATGGCTCGGCCCCAGGTTGACTCGATGCCTGGCTCCTACTAGCTGGAAAGGTCCAAAGGCTTGTCTGTGGGGGTAAGGGACCCCGAGTGCTGCTCGAACCCGGCTAGACTCGCTGCCTAGGCTCTCATTAGCTGGGCAGGGCTATAGGCACACCTACGGGGAAAGGTTTGGCTCTTGGTTATCTTTGCACTACCCCGAGCTTGGCTCGGCCCTAGGTAGACCCACTGCATGGATCCTACTAGTTGGAAGGTCCAAAGGCTCGCCTGTGGGGGTAAGGGACTCCGAGTTCTGCTCGGCCCCGGGTAGACTTGCTGCCCAGGATCTCATTAGCTGGGCAGGGCTGTAGGCACACCTGGTGGGAAAGGATTGGTTCTTGGTGATCTTTGCATTACCCAGAGTTTGGCTATGTCCCAGGTAGACCCGCTGCCTGGATCCTACTAGCTAGCAGGTCCGAAGGCTCACCTGTGGGGGTAAGGGACCCCGAGTGCTGCTCGGCCCCGGGTAGACTCGCTGCCCAGGCTCTCATTAGCTGGGCAGGGCTGAAGGCAAACCTGGGGGGAAAGGATTGGCTCTTGGTGATCTTTCCATTACCCCAAGCTTGGCTCGGCCCTGGGTAGACCCGCTGCCTTGCTCCTACTAGCTAGCAGGTCTGAAGGTTTGCCTGTGGGGGTAAGGGACCCCGAGTGCTGCTCAGCCCCGGATAGACTCGCTGACCAAGCTCTCATTAGCTGGGAAGGGCTATAGGCACACCTGAGGGGAAAGGATTGGCTCTTGAGGATCTTTGCATTACCCCGAGCTTGGCTCGGCCCCAGGTAGACCCGCTTCCTGGCACGTACTACCTGACAGGTCCGAAGGCTCGCCTGTGGGGGCAAGGGACCCCGAGTGCTACTCGGCACCGGGTAGACTCGCTGCCCATGCTCTCATTAGCTGGGCAGGGATGTAGGCACACCTAGGGGAAAGGATTGGCTCTTGAGGATCTTTGCACTACCCCGAGCCTGGCTCGGCCGCAGGTCGTCCCGCTGCCTGGCTCCTACTAGCTGGCAGGTCCGAAGGCTCGACTGTGGGGGTAAGGGACCCCGAGTGCTGCTTGGCCCCAGGTAGACTCGCTGTCGAGGCTCTCATTAGCTGGGCAGGGCTGTAGGTACACATGGGGGGAAAGGATTGGCTCTTGAGGATCTTTACAATACCCTGAGCTTGGCTCGACCCCAGGTAGACCCGCTGCCTGGCTCCTACTAGCTGGCTGGTCCGAAGGCTCGCCTGTGGGGGTAAGGGACCCCGAGTGTTGCTCGGCCCCAGGTAGACTCGCTGCCCTGGCTCTCATTAGCTGGGAAGGGATGTAGGCACACCTGGGGGAAAGGATTGGCTCTTGAGGATCTTTGCACTACCCCGAGCCTGGCTCAGCCCCAGGTAGACCCGTTGCCTGACTCCTACTAGCTAGTATGTCCGAAGGCTCGCCTGTGGGGGTAAGGGACCCCAAGTGCTGCTCGACCCCGGGTAGACTCGCTGCCCAGGCTCTCATTAGCTGGGCAGGGCTGTAGGGACACCTGGGGGGAAAGGATTTGCTCTTGAGGATCTTTGCATTACCCCTAGCTTGGCTCAACCCCAGGTAGACCCGCTTCCTGGCTCCTACTAGCTGGAAGGTCCGAAGGCTCGCTTGTGGGGGTAAGGGACCCCGAGTGCTGCTCGGTCCCAGGTAGACTCGCTGCCTAGGCTCTCATTAGTTAGGCAGGCCTGTAGGCACACTTGGGGGGAAAGGATTGGCTCTTGAGGATCTTTGTACTACCCTGAGCATGGCTCGACCCCATGTAGACCTGCTGCTTGGCTCCTACTATCTGGCAGGTCCAAAGGCTTGCCTATAGGGGTAAGGGACCACGAGTGCTGCTCGGCCCCGGGTAGACTCGCTGCCCAGGATCTCATTAGCTGGGCAGGGTTGTAGGCACACCTGGGGGAAATGATTGTCTCTTGAGGATCTTTACACTACCCCGAGCCTGGCTCGGCCCCAGGTAGACCCGCTGCCTGGCTCCTACTAGCTGGCAGGTCCGAAAGCTCACCTGTGGGTGTAAGGGACCCCGAGTGCTTCTCGTGTAACGCCCCGAAAATTGTATTTGAGTCGGTCGCGTAAAAAGGGATTTTTGGTGCCTGTATAGGGGTACACGGCCTAGGACACAGGCGTGTCCAAGGCCTTGTCTGGCTGGTGTTTTGTCCGTTTTCATCCCGAGAAGGACATGGCTAGGAACATGGCTGCATGACACGGGTGTGTCATTTGACACGAGCGTGTGCCTACCCGTGTTAGTACCCGTGTTCAGGTTGGTCGTGTCGGTTGGCGTGGCATTTATGCGTGACACGCCCCCGGTCATGGGCATGTCGAGAGACCCTACACGGGCATGTCAGGTGGGACACAGGCATGACTGAGCCCGTATGAGTCTCTGTGTTCGACGATCATGCCTGGATCTAGGCACACAGCCTGGGACACGGCCATGTGACAAGCCATGTTCGGCCCAGGTTTGGAGATTTTTGAATGATCTGAGCCGTTCGTTTTCTTTAAATAAGATCCAACGGCCCAGATGGTTTCCTACTCTGTTAAGGACAGGAATATGGGAGTTAATCCTTCATTTCTCTCCAAGGCTTTCTCTTTCCAAGGTGTTAGAGAGAGGAGGAAGAAGAAGGAGGATTCCGGCCGCCAGCGGAGCATCGGAGCACCGTTTTGAGTTCTGAGAGTGGATCCGTGGAGGAAAGTTCGTTGCGAAGATTTCTATCCGTGTAGTTTTTCCAAGGCGCCAAAGTGGACTACAAGGGTAACGATTCTCTACTTGAGCATGTGAAGCTCTTTCTTTCTGCATAGGGAATCCCGCTTGAAAGTTCAGGAGGTATGCTTGATACCACCTGAAGGTGTTAGTTAGATCAGATATACTCTAGAGCGGGGGGGGGGGGGTGAATAGAGTATGTTGGTGATTTTAAAACTTTTACAACTGTTGTTGTATTTTAGGTGTTTGTGCAGGGAAGCAAATACAATAAACCAAGATGCAGCAACTATCTAATCACATCACATTCACAGAGCAAGGCCAGAAAACAAAAAGAAAAGAAAGCAATCAGACGACACAAGAATTTTATAGTGGTTCCCCAAATATAGGTAGTCCACTCTTCTACCACCCTGGTAGGAATCCACTACAGGAAGGGGTTGATCAGGTGTCCTGGCACCAATGGGGTTTTGATAAGGTTCCCAAAAACCAAACCCTCAAGTCTTTTGGAGGGAGACTAGCAACCAGAATAATTTTGAAGGGAATTAAAACCCTGTACAGAGGTGGAGTGAGAGGGTGATGAGGTCTTCTCTTTCTCAAGTCAAATGAGAAGACTTATGGATTGTTGTTTAGCAGCTTTGCTCCCCTTGAGATGTAGAATGAATCAGGAAGAATGCTGGAGCACTGCTTCAGGGTGATAGGTCTTCAAAGACCTAGATTTCCTGGTCCAGAGAAAGTCTCCAGGAACTTCTTGTGACTGATATGAATGTATTGTCTTTGAAGTTATCCTGAGTAAAAGCAGATGAGGAAGACTCTTGATATTGATGTAGTGTTCTTATTCTTCTTCTTCTTGATCAGCTTCTCTCTGGGCCAAGAATGAATTCCTTTTTCTGTGTTGTCTGAATCACTGTCTGTCTTTTTGTTGTATGTCACTGTATTACTCACTCTTTCTGTATATCTCAATGTCATAAGAAACATTCGAATTTTTAATATAGAGCAGTAATGGCAGACGACCTGAAAAGGAAGCAGCAATTAATTATTTCCCTAACTGTTTCCATTGGAAAATGGCATGTAATAATCCAGGATTAACTTCGCATTCTAATGGTAGTATTCTGGGAAGAATTGCCATTAAATGTTCAGGAATTAGCACCATGGAATGAGGCAGGAACGGAAGAAGACCTAGTCTGGAATCGTCGACCGAAGAACATAATTCGTCGAACTGAGTTTTGAGTTCGTCGAGCTGAACCTGAGTTCGTCGAGCTGACAGTCTTCATTCGTTGAACAGACAATCTTCAATATCAGACAATCTTTATTCGTTGAGCAAAGAACTAAATTCGTCGAGCTGAGAACTGAAGTCGTCGACCTGAGAATCTGAGAACTTGAGGTCCAAGTTCGTTGAGCTCAGAAAGTAATTCGTCGACCAAAGCTTGAAGTTGGACTTAGAGAAATTCTGAAGTAGTCCTGATAATGCTTGAAGTAGAATCCCGGTGTTCGTCGAACAAAGAACATAGTTCATCGAGCTGAGCACTACGAATTGTCTCACGATCGTCGAGCGCAGAACTCCCTTCGTTGAGCTGAATTCGACGAACGTCGAACTCATTTCACTTAGCCTGAAAAACTGATAGATCTGGAGTTCCTGATAGTCTTGAGGAAGGCTGGTCCATTTGAAGTTGAGATAGAGGACTGTCCTAGACTCTAAGACATAAACTTGACCCAGACTATACATGATGGGTCACATACTATGTCAGTGGACCTAGCCCAAATCAACTAAGGATCCAACAATCTCCCCCTATTTGGGTGAGGTCACTAACAGAGACTCCAAATAAAGAACAAATAGAAAACAATGTAAAATTAAGAAATATATCTGGCAGAGAATTTACAACACATGCATCAGATATATATATACATACAGGCTTTGTTTTAATGCAAGATATAGTCTGAAATAGAAGCAGTAATGAAATAACCACAAAATTACTTCTCTGTCTTCTTCTGTTTTAGCTTGTCTCCTGGTGCTTTATTTCCTGGCTTTTTGAAAATGATTTCCCTATTGGGATCTGAAGCTTGAGCCCTGGTCATAGTCATGTCAGCTGCCCCTATGATGTTCAGTGAAGTGGCTCTGGGGACAACTGCTTCTGGGTGAAGATGCATGTACTCATCAACATTGAGTAGCTTGTTTCCTTTCCCAAATCTCTTTAGCTCATCTCTCCTGTACTGAGACATAGTAGTTAAGCCTGTTGTGTCCTTGCCTTCAGCTTTAACTTTGTTGATTAGAGATAAGACAATGAGCTCTTGGAACCTTGCCATTCTGGCTGTGTTGGCTGTTTCTGGATCTTCAGGAGGTGAATAGGGCCTTTCAGCTTCATGTTCCTTATATTCCTGGTGCTGCTGCTGCTGTTGTTGTTGTTGGTGTTATCTGCCTGAAGATGGTGGACTTGGCTGACTACCACCAGAAGATCTCCCTGTTTGTCTCTGATAAGTTTGAATATGGGCAGATCTCTGAGAGCCAAAGCCAGAGGCACCTGCTGCTGGAGGAGGAGGAGGATCCTTTCTGTATCTATGAACTGGGGGAGGAGAGTATCTCCTACTCCTCTTCTCTCTTTGCTGGTTCTTTAATAGCCACATCCATGCAGGCATCCATTTGTAAGGAGCAACATTGTGCAGAATATAGTATGGAGTGTCTGCATTGGGATTAGGCTTGAGAGCAGGAGGAGGAGGAGCCTTCCTTTTCTTAGAAAGCAACTTCTTTTTCTTTTTAGCAGCCTCCTCATCTGATTCATCATCATCATCATCATCATCAGAACCTGAACTCTAAGGATTGTCATACAGGGCATTCAACTTCCTCAGAGTTTCATCAGGAATGATAAGAGGTTTTTCTTGAGGGGGGATAGAAGGTTCAGAGGTTGAGGGTTCAACAGCAGTAGAGACAGAGCTTTCAGCTGCTGCCTTGTTCTCTTCTTCAATGTCTGCCAGAATGAGCTCATCCAGATCAGGCATATGAGAATCATCCATGACAAAATCTAGGACAGAGCAGAGTTCTAGAATAGACACTGGAATTTGAACAACAGTAGGAGCAGCAAGGGCTGTGATTTGTGCAGATAAAGAATTAATGGAATTCACCAGAGGTGTAATGGCCTCTGTGATGAGTGATTGAATGAGAGTAGTCAAAAGAGAGATGATGGAGGGAATGGTGGAAGAGTCCAAAAGTGGAGAAAGAATGGTGGAGGGGATAGAAGCAGAGGAGGAGGGAAGAATATGTGGAGGGGATAATGGAGGGAGAACAGTTCGTGGTTCAGTGGGTATGGTGTATGATGGAATAGTGGATAGGTGTGGGGGAAGAGGGGATTGAGGAGGTGAGGGAATATGGGTTGCAGTGGGGGAAACTGGAGGTGTAGGGATATGTGCAAGATCAAGCGGTGGAGATTGATGTTGAGGTGGAGTCAATTGAGGTGCAGGAGGAGTGGGAAGAGATAGGGTAGGTGGAATGGCCACTTCAGTGTTAGGGTGGGGAGTGACCTTGACGGTCCTTGTGCTCTCAGAAGCGTTGATGGAGGAGGAGGAACCATTGGAGGGTTTGGTGATTGTCCTCTCCCATCTACCAAACAAGGCGCAGGTGAGGCGCATGCTGGCATTGATGAATGTGGTCGGGGAGACCAAACATTCACTGGCCTTTTCCTGGAGGAAAATCCCCAGGATTTTGCCGTAGCAGACTTCCTTCTTGCTTTTTTTCTTCTTGATTAGGTCAAAGAAGACCATGCCCCAGTCTACCTGTCGTTTGTTGAGCACTGCGCACATAATCAAGAATTGATGGCGAGTGATATAGTCATGTGCCGAGTGCTTGCCCATCAGAATTTTTCCTACAATGTCGGCCAAAAATTGATAGGCGTCAGACAGTTGCTTCTTCAGAAGCTTATTAGGGTTGCTGCCGGAGAAACCCATTACCTTCAACATATCAAAATATTCTTCAGCGTCCATTTCCAAGTTGTCTTCACCATTGATCAGTCAAAAAATTTCAGAAAGTACTGCTGGAGACAGGGAAACGACAGTGTTTCCAATATGTCCTGTCAGAACTCCATCTTCAGAAACGGTTGCAGTGTACACCCATTCTCTTATCTCGGTTGAGTGTAGCTTGATGCTGCGAGTCATGAAATCCTTGAGATGCAATTCTTCAAGTAATTCCAGGATATAAAGAAAGATTGGATCTGAATGTTGGAAAGACTCAAAATCCATGGAGAATGCTGCATCAAACTTCATCGCCGCAAGTGCTCCTGGAGAAATCGCCATTGATGACCTGCAAAGAAAATCACAGAGAAAACGGCGATCAAGAGCAAAGGAACTGAAAGCGCGGGACTGAGGTCGAAGAAAACCTAGATATAAGATTTTCATAATATGAATCGACAAGCTCCGTTCCACGAAAAGAGACAGTTCTTCGAACTGAGGTCGACGAAATAAGTTAGAGGTGAGTAGTTCGTCGAACTCATTTAGAAGAATTGAAAACAGTTTGTCGAACTCCGTTCGACGAAATGGTTTCTAAAGCAAGGTTCGTCGATCTCCGGTTGACGAAAATTGTTTCCACAGAGAATTCTTCGATCTCCGTTCGACGAGAATCTCTCAAACTTTCCCTAATTCGTCGAACTCCGTTCGACGAACTCTAGAAAATTCGTCGAATGCAGACAGAAATTAATTTAACTCTTCTCCATTGATCATTCCCAGTTGATTCATAAAGAACAGATGGGTTTTCTCATCTGAAAGTTTGGTGAAAATATCTGCTCTCTATAAATCAGTAGAAATATGAATCAAGTTAATCTTCTTTTTGTCTACATTATCTCTAATGAAATGATGTCTTATTTCAATATGTTTAGTCCTAGAATGATGAACTGGATTCTGAGCTATAGCAATAGCACTAGTATTATCACAAAATAAGGTTGAATTATTTAAGTTGATACCATAATCTAGGAGCTGGTTTTGTATCCATAGCATCTGTGAACAGCAGCTGCCAGCAGCCATAAACTCTGCCTCAGCAGTTGATGTAGACACAGATGTCTGCTTTTTGCAAAACCAAGAGACAAGTCTCATACCCAAGAGCTGGCAAGTTCCAGAGGTACTTTTCCTGTCCACTCTACATCCAACATAGTCAGCATCTGAGTATCCAGTTAACTCAAATTCTGACTCTGCAGGATACCAGAGTCCTAAACTAGGACAACTCTTTATATATCTCAAAATCCTTTTTAGAAAAATAAGATGAGATTTTTAGGATTTATTTGGAATCTAGCACAAAGGCATGTGGCAAACATTATGTCAGGCCTGCTAGCTGTTAAGTATAATAGGGATCCAACAATTGCCCTATCATGTTTCTGATCTACAGGTTTCCCTGCTGCATCAGAATCCACAACAGCATTGGTAGCCATAGGTGTTTTCATTCCTGAAGCATCACCCATCCCAAACTTTTTAATAAGCTCTTTAGCATACTTAGATTGGGAGAGGAAGATACCATAAGGGAGCTGCTTCACTTGGAGACCAAGGAAGTAGGAAATCTCACTCATGCTACTCATCTCAAATTTGGAATGCATGAGGTCAGCAAACCTCTTGCACAATTTGGGATCAGTAGACCCAAAAATAATGTCATCCACATATATTTGTACCAATAAAATTTGGTCTTTATGATGTCTAGTGAAAAGTGTTTTATCTATGGTTTCTCTTGTAAATTTATGCTCTAAGAGAAAGCTAGCTAGGGTCTCATACCAAGCTCTTGGAGATTGCTTTAAACCATAGAGAGCTTTATGCAATTTGTAAACATAAGATGGTTGAGTTAGAGAGATAAAACCTGGAGGTTGTTCTACATAAACCTCTTCTTGAAGTACACCATTCAGAAAGGCACTCTTAACATCCATCTGGAATACTTTGAACTTTTTGAAGGCTACATAGGCTAGGAATATTCTAATGGCCTCCAACCTTGCAACAGGGGCAAAGGTTTGGTCATAGTCTATTCCTTCCTCGTGCCTATAGCCTTGAGCAACAAGTCTAGCCTTGTTTCTTACTATGTTCCCTTGTGCATCCAACTTGTTCCTATAGACCCATTTGGTTCCAATAACTGGGTAGTTATGGGGTCTTGGAACCAAATCCCAAACTATACATCTCTCAAATTGATTTAGTTCCTCTTGCATTGCAAGAATCCAGTGGGGATCTTGCTCAGCTTCATGGATGGTGAGAGGTTCAATTTGAGAGAGAAAACAGGCATGCATCAAGTCTTGATTGAGCTGATGTCTTGTCTGTACACCAACTGAAATGTCTCCAATCACTTGAGATCTGGGGTGATCTCTAAGTGTGACAAGATCAGTTGGTGGAGTTGGTTGAGCAACAACTTCTGTAAATAATTCCTCTTGAGGAATGGTACTGGCTGTTGATGGAAGTTCATTTACTTCCTCTTGGACTTCTTCTTCACTATCTTCAGCAGCCTGTGGAGTGGGATGATTTGGAACCTCTTGGGTAAGGTTTAGTCCATCCATAGACTCACACAGTGGTGAAACATGCAAAAAACCATTGGTAGAAATGTCTATCTCCTTATAATACATGTTAGCTTCATCAAAAGACACATGGACAGATTCTTCAATTTTAAGGGATGATTTGTTGAAAACCCTAGAGGCCTTGCTTACTTGGGAATATCCTAGAAAAATCTCTTCTTCAGCCTTAGCCTCAAATTTTCTAATGTATCTTTTGTTATTAGTGTGGATGTAACATATGCAACCAAAAACTTTAAAGTAAGTGATTTTAGGTTTCTTTTCTTTAAGTAATTCATAGGGGGTCTTATGTTTTAGTTTATGTATAAGACATCTGTTCAGGACATAATTAGCTGTGTTTACAGCTTCTGCCCAAAAGGATAGAGGCATGTAAGCATCTGCTAACAATGTACCTGCAGCTTCAATGAGTGTCGTATTTTTCCTTTCAGCAACCCCATTTTGTTGGGGAGTTCTAGGAGCTGAGAAGCACTGCCTGATACCTTCCTTCTCACAGAACTCATGCATAAGAAGAGACTCAAACTCTGTGCCATGATCACTTCTGATCAATGCAACATGAGTAGAGAACTCAATCTGTATGGTTCTGAGAAAATCTGTAAGAACTTTGAATGTATCTGACTTAGCTCTCAGAAAGGCTACCCAACTGAATCTGGAGAAATCATCAACAATGACTAAGGTGTAAGACTTCCTTCCTAGGCTTTGTACCGCAATGGGTACAAAAAGATCCACATGAAGCAGATACAATATCCTAGGTGAATCACTTTTATTAATGGATTTGAAACTAGTTTTAGTTTACTTGCCTAGTTGACAAGCCCTGCACAGGCTTTCCTTCTTGTAGGGACCAGAAGGTAAACCTCTAATAAGGTTGTCTTTAGATAACCTAGATATGTTCTTAAGGTTTACATGTCCTAGCCTTTTGTGCCATAACTCATTATGGTTACTAGTGATATTGAGTAAACAAATATCAATTGTGGCAGAAATGAAATCTACTAAATATATGTTTCCTTGTCTAAGTCCAATTAAAACAGTTTGGTTTTTATCATTTATAATAGAGCAAGAGGTAGAGTTGAAATGTACCTGATAACCTTCATCACATAATTGACTTATGGATATAAGGTTATGTTTAAGTCCTCTTACATATGTCACCTTTTTGAAGGTCACTGCTCCAATGCTTACTCTTCCATATACTTCTGACTGACCACTCTTTGAGTCTCCAAATATCACCTTTGGTCCTAGCTTGGACTTATAGCTGGAGAGATTTGCTTTGCTTCCAGTCATGTGCTTGGAGCAGCCACTGTCCAGGTACCTGGTCTGACTTAACCTTGGACAGCTCTTAACATGTACCTGCATTAAAAAATAAAGCTCAATTGTTCTTGACCAAGGTTACCTTGGGTCCTTGGTTTGGCTGAAAAGTAAAACTAGAAATGACTGATAAGGCAGGTTGAGATTTATACCCTAGAGGGTGATATCTCCTAGGTGGGATTATCCAATCAGTTACTGGATTAAATGTCTTGTTAGCTGCTTTAAAATTTCTATAGGAGAAATGATTTATATTTGGTCGTTCTGGGATCGATGAATTATTGTGAGTTCGTCGACCAGAGTTCGACGAATGGGGATGAGATCGTCGACCTCCACTCAGAGAATGACCATGGTAATTTTCTGCATCCCACGTTCGTCGACCTCTGCTCGACGAACCATACACAGTTCGTCGATTGCAGTTGGACGAATAATTATTTCTGAAGTTTGCGTTCAGTGTTCGTCGATCGGGGTTCGATGAACTTGCAGGATTTCGTCGATTTGAGTTCGACGAATTCTGGTGAACTTGGTTTTTAACAGCTTTCTTCTGTTTTCTGTTTCTATTGTCTAGGGGATTTGACTTGTTTTCTGACATGGGTTTTTCAGTTAGTTTCTCTTTACCCTTTGCAGAGATAAATTTATGGGAGTAGAAAGTATATTCTTCTTTATTATGGGGGGTAAACTTGATGAAGCACCCAAGCCCAGCCTGCCATTTAATCTGGCATTTACTGTGCTTGTGATATCCATCAGCTTGAGGCTTCTCCCATTGAGAGATTGCTCAAGTTATTTTGCATCACATAATTCAAATTTTAACTTGATTATCTGTTCATTAGCTAGTGTCAGTTGATCAGTTAGTTTTCTATTTTCTGTGTTGACAAATTCAAGGTTTTCTAGTCTAGTCCTCAAGGTTTTTGTTTCTTTCTCTGCGTTTATTAGATCCATGCACATAGTTTTAAATTCTACTTTAAATAAGTTAGAATTGAAATCAAAACTAGAAATCACCTGATCAGCCTCTGAGTCTGAGGCACCTTCATCTTCAGAATCCTCTTCTGATCCACAGTTGCTTCTGGAGGCATCTATTGCCATTAGGCACACCTCCTTGGATCTGGCTTCTTCCTCTTCTTCACTGGAGCTGGAGGAGGATGTTTCCTCTTCTGTGTCACTCCAGGACTCAGCAACAAATCCTTTGTCTTTCCTTTTATATTTGTTGGAGGAGGGTCTGCTGTTTTGTTTTCTTCTGCAATCCTTGTCCCTGCCCTTGTCCTTTTTTTGATTCTCTGGGCATTCTGAAATATAGTGCCCAGGCTTTCTGCATCCAAAACACACAACCTCCTTAGTTGGTGTCTTGTCATATTTGGGCTTATCATCCTGCCTGGATTATTTTCTTCTAAAGTCCTTTCTTGCCATTTTGTAGAATCTTTTGGCAAAAAGACTCATTAACTCTTCATTGGATGTAGATGTTTCATTGTCTTCAGAAGCTTTGAAGGCCAAGCTGTGCTCCTTCCTAACTGGGGTAGTTACTTTCTGTTTTGCTGCCTCTCTTGATTTGACAAGATGCTCATATTACTTCAGCTTGCCTAACAGAGATTCTGTTGAAATCTCATTGAGGCTTCTGGCTTCTTTGATTGGCCAGATTCTGGAATCCCATGAACTGGGGAAACACATCAGTATCTTGTCATTCACCTCAGTTAAGGTGATGTCCTTGTCAAGAGTCTTGAGTTCAATGATGATTGAACTTAATCTATTGTGCATCTTAGCCATAGATTCTGTCTCATCCTTTTTGAAATTCTCATAGAGAGAAATGAGACTGGATCTCCTATCCTTTCTTTCATCAGCTGAGCCTGCTACCATTTGGTTGAGAGTGTCCCAAATGGCCTTGGCTGAGGTGCACTCAGCCACCTTGTGAAATATGTCATCTAACATTGTTTGGGCCAGAATATTCATAGCCTTTGCATCAGCCATCTTGACTTTCTTATAGGCTTCAGTATTGTCTGGAGGTGGTACTGCACTCAGATTAGTTAATGTGCTGGCAAAAGTTGTAGGAGCTGGAGGAACACCTGTTGAAATGACAGAAAAAATATCCTCATCAATGGAGTTCATATATAATCTAATTCTTGCCTTCCAGATGGCAAACTTATTAAGATTGCACACTAGAGGTCTGATGCTTGTATAATCCTTGTTTTGGGCCATGTCTGTGAGAAGGATAAGTCCAATAACAGAATAAAAACAAACAGATCTAACTAAGAGATCTTTGGGTTTAGGTGTTAGCCTGTACAACCAATCAGGTATGGTATGTTAACCAACCTGGAGCACTGAATTAGTTGAATAGCAACCAACCTGTATGGTCTGGTAATTTAACCAACCTCGCTTTGATACCAATTGAAAGTTCAGGAGGTATGCTTAATACCACCTGAAGGTGTTAGTTAGATCAGATATACTCTAGAGGGGGGGGGGGGGGTGAATAGAGTATGTTGGTGATTTTAAAACTTTTACAACTGTTGTTGTATTTTAGGTGTGTGTGTGCAGGGAAGCAAATAAAATAAACCAAGATGCAGCAACTATCTAATCACAGCACATTCACAGAGCAAGGCCAGAAAACAAAAAGAAAATAAAGCAACCAGACGAAACAAGAATTTTATAGTGGTTCCCCAAATATGGGTAGTCCACTCTTCTACCACCCTGGTAGGAATCCACTACAGGAAGGGGTTGATCAGGTGTCCTGGCACCAATAGGGTTTTGATAAGGTTCCCAAAAACCAAACCCTCAAGTCTTTTGGAGGGATACTAGCAACTAGAATAATTTTGAAGGGAATTAAAACCCTGTACAGAGGTAGAGTGAGAGGGTGATGAGGTCTTCTCTTTCTCAAGTCAAATGAGAAGACTTATGGATTGTTGTTTAGCAGCTTTGCTCCCCCTGAGATGTAGAATGAATCAGGAAGAATGCTGGAGCACTGCTTCAGAGTGATAGGTCTTCAAAGACCTAGATTTCCTGGTCCAGAGAAAGTCTCCAGGAACTTCTTGTGACTGATATGAATGTATTGTCTTTGAAGTTATCCTGAGTAAAAGCAGATGATGAAGACTCTTGATATTGATGTAGTGTTCTTCTTCTTCTTCTTCTTGATCAGTTTCTCTCTGGTCCAAGAATGAATTCCTTTTTCTGTGTTGTCTGAATCACTGTATGTCTTTTTGTTGTATGTTACTGTATTACTCACTCTTTCTGTATATCTCAATGTCATAAGAAACATTCGAATTTTGAATATAAAGCAGTAATGGCAGACGGCCTGGAAAGGAAGCAGCAATTAATTATTTCCCCAACTGTTTTCATGGGAAAATGGCATGTAATAATCCAGGATTAACTTCGCATTCTAACGGTAGTATTCTGGGAAGAACTGCCATTAAATGTTCAGGAATCAGCGTCATGGAATGAGGTGGGAACGGAAGAAGACCTAGTCTGGAATCGTCGACCGAAGAACATAATTCGTCAACCTGAGTTTTGAGTTCGTCGAGCTGAGCCTGAGTTCGTCGAGCTGACAGTCTTCATTCGTTGAACAGACAATCTTAAATATCAGACAATCTTTATTCGTTGAGCAGAGAACTAAATTCATCGAGCTGAGAACTGAAGTCATCGACCTTAGAATCTGAGAACTTGAGGTCCAAGATCGTCGAGCTCAGAAAGTAATTCGTCGACCAAAGCTTGAATTTGGACTTAGAGAAATTCAGAAGTAGTCCTGATAATGCTTGAAGTAGAATCCCGGTGTTCGTCGAAGAAAGAACATAGTTCGTCGAGTTCAGCACTATAAATTGTCTCACGATCGTCGAGCGCAGAACTCCCTTCGTCGAGCTGAGTTCGACGAACGTCGAACTCATTTCACTTAGCCTGAAAAATTGATAGATCTGGAGTTCCTGATGGTCTTGAGGAAGGCTGGTACATCTGAAGTTGAGATAGAGGACTATCCTAGACTCTAAGACATAAACTTGACCCAGCCTATACATGATGGGTCACATCCTAAGTCAGTGGACCTAGCCCAAATCATCTAGGGATCCAACACCGCTCCCGCGAGTGTGCGGTGAGTGCGTGGTGTTCCTTGGGGTTGATGTGAAAAGTCCCCCTTGTGTTGCATATACAGTCCGGAATCGAAGTACGGGCATATGCATTGTGTGTGAAGCCTACCCGGATGTGTATTGTCTGGATCGGTGATGATGCATTTGATATGTTTTGCCGGAGAAGACTCCGTGCTTTTGGTTTTTCGGCTTTCTACGAGGTAGATTGCAACAGGGATCCTTGGGGATTAACTCCAAGGCGCACCCGAAAAACTGAGCGGAAACGTGTTCTGCTAACTTGGCGGTCAGGGAATCGGCCTTGAACATAACTAGATTATGTGATTGTTTGGAAAATGTTAGGATCCGAGATAAGCTTGGATCGTGCATACGTCTTAATGTGAACTACGCGGTTGAGCAACAGGCAAGTGGAATTGTACCCGGTATATGTGGTTCGGTGCGAGAGACCCGAAAAGGGGACTGGTCGTTGGCATAGTCGGGAGCCTTAGACTAGACAGGGTCAGGAAGGATAAAATGCTCATGTTGTTGTCGTCTTGGTGATGGTGGTGAAGACGCTGAGTGTCAGGATTCACCGTTAATGTGCCCTGAGTGCACGGGATGTTTGGACGTGCGAGCCTAGACCTGTGGCGAAGTATATTTTTAAATAATTGCTTAGCTGGGATAATATTATGCAGGGAAGGAGCACCGCCGTCCCGAGAAAGGGATGGGGTCGTTATAATTTGGTCGGCTTTGGCTGACCGTTGCTTTGTTTGCCACCGTGCGGTGGTATGTTGCTTGCAGGTGCTGCGGAGCCGAGTGCAAAATAGCAGGCTGGAGCCCATGTTACCATGCTGGCCCTTGAAGGCTGTACAGAATAGTTGTTTTTACTTTGTCATGTGTGGCCAGCCTGCGAGTCGATGTATGTAAGACACTATTTATCAAGTGAACTATTGTAAAGACATAAGGCCATGTACCCTTTTTAGTGTATTTGGGTTTCATTCCTGTTGTGTGGATGTGGACATTCATGATTATGGATTTAAGATTTGGGTTCTTTCAACTATTTAAAAGCTTCCGCTAGAATGCTCTGAGTAGGACGAGTAGTCTTAATTGGAATGTTTGGATATTCTTATGTAACCCTTTCGACTGTATGTGGTATATGGCATTGGGTTCCAGCTGGACCTTCTGTTATATGCCATGCGACAGATGGGGGTGTTACATCTCGGCCCCAGGTAGACTCACTGCCCAGACTCTCATTAGATGGGCACGACTATATGCACACCTAAGGGGAAAGGGTTGGTCCTTATAGTCACAACAGAGTCACAAAGTCCCTTGCTGACATGTTTAGAATCGAACATTTTCAGGCCTTCAACAGAGAGGGATTGACCCAGACCCTTCTCGGCACGGCTCTCAGCACAACCCTCCCGGAAGGCCTCACCCGGCGCTCCCGGCGGGGGGGTGGGGAGTGGGGGGGGGGGTGTCGGCTGATTCCTCAGCGGGGCTCTCGGCAAGGCTCTCGCCACGACCAAATGGCTGGGGGTCCCGGCGAGCATGACTCAACAGAGGGTTCCGGACACAACCTTTAAGGTAAGGCTCTCGGCATATACTTTCCGGCGGAGTCCCCTAGGTCAACACTCAGAGTGGAAAGCGGTCGTCACCTAAAAGAGCCTAGGGTGCACGTAAATTTGACAAACATTCCAGTGATAGCAGACATTTCGGCATTCAAAACAAATGTAAAGAAGGAGTAAGGGAATTTCACCCAAAATACAAAAATCACACTAACATAGTTCATAAACCTTAACTGTATCAGAACAAAATTACATTAAGCGGAAAAGCTAGCGGGCAGATTCATCAGAGTTTCCTCTGGTTCCGCTGCTGGAGGTCTCGCCAGAGGATCTGCTAGGAGAGTAGCCGGAGGACTCGCCGAGGGAGCGGCCGCTAGTTCTCGCAAGCTCTTCCGCACCATCCACTGGAGAATCGTCCTCTCCCGTAGGACGGGGGATGGGCTCAAACCAAAGGGGCAGGATCCCTCACGCGGTGAAGTTCTCGCCTCCTTCGGTCAGCAGCCCCGACTCTCGCAAAACTTCGATCACCATCCTCGTTGTTGCTTGCGCATTTTCCTGGATGATCAAGTCTATTTCGTAGTCAGAGTAATGACGGCATTCTACCCTTTCCTCCCACTGCGGGCGATACTTGGCCAGGGCTAGGGCCTCATCCAGATGCTTCACCTCGGCCTGCTATACCTGGTTCTCGCCTTCAGCGAGGGCCGCTCGCGCGCGAGACAGTTCATTCTCTCGAAGACCCTGCGAGATGATCCATTCAGGTAAAAGGCAAAAGCATAAGAAATGGCTCGAGAAGTGGAAAGTCTTGCTTACCTCGGGGGTCGGGCGAGCGCAGAGAAGTTGTTGGGCGGCAGCCAGCTCGGCCTTCAGGGTGGTGGCTTCCGCCACAGAGCCATCCCTCGCCTTAAGCATGTCAACGAAGTTCCACTCTTTGGAGAGGGCGCGGTGCCCAACCATGTGCAAGAGCTGGACCATGCGAAGCTAGGCCTGGGCGGAGTCAAAAACAAGGCCCTTTGTTGTTGTTCGGTCAAAGGAATCTGCGTCTTCCCGGATATAGAGGTCGTATCCCAACGCGAAGGCGTGGTCAGAGATGATGTCACTCTCACTCTAGGAGGGGAGAAGGGTAGAAACGGCTATGCGGTTACTGGCGGGATCCCACTGGAGCATAGGTAAGCCCTCTGTGTCCTTGTACTTGTCTCCAAAACCAAAGTTCCAGTGCTTCTTTGGCACCGGACCGCGGGAGGGCTCGGCCGGAGTCTCTATTGCATGCTGGCCGGCTTTCGCCTCACCGACCGCATAAGAGGTCACGGCGGGAGTCTCAGACGCAGGCTGGCGAGCATCCGCCCTGGGGGTAGCGGAAGGGATCGCGACGGGGTCTCAGCAGGCGCCGGTATCACAATCTTCCCCTTTTCCGCGGTGGACGGTTTCAACTTTTTGGAAGGGGGCCGGAAGGGAGCTTGGCTTCCGCTTCGGAACACTCGGTGCAGAGGAGGCTCCAGGCTCTTTCCGGCAGGCGTCGGCGGCTGCCAAGGCGCGAGCCAAGGCGCTAGAAGGAGCCCCGGACTCTTCAAAGGGCTGGTGGATGGGAAGATCTCGCTCACCTGCGAAACCCATAGTTTTTATGAAGCCTTTGGATTCCAAAGAAGCTCTCGCAAGATTGATCCATAAAGTTACCTTCGCCGGGGGGAACCGGTTGGAGGGTTTCAAGGTCTTGCCAGAGGAAAGGAATGTCAAAAACCTTGGAGCCGAAAAATTCAACGAGAGCACCTTCTCGCTCCCCGAGAGAGGGAGGCTTGTAGGTCGCGCCATCGTACTGAATCGGGGTGAGAGGGACGTTGCCGAAAGGTCCTGAAATAAAGACGAACCTCTCCGCAAAGTGGTGGTGTTTTTTAGCGAGACCCACCGTCTTCACCGACTGGCCGGAGAGGAAAACCGACCCTACCTTGGCTCGGAAGTTGAACAACTTCCGAAAGACCGAGAGGTTGAACTCGATCCTTTCCGCCTACATGTAGCAGGCAAAAGCCAGAAGGAGGGCGACGAAATTGGGGTTGAGTTGAGCGAGTACCACCCCATAGTAGCGTAGGGCTTGGCACACCTCAGGCCAGAGGGGAAGTCGGAGGCCCGCTTCAAAATGCTCCGGTGGAATAGCGAGCTCCCCTTCCGGCGCGATGTTCACCTTGTCCTCGCGACGTGGTTTCCGCACGGTGAACCCCGACGGGATGTAGTTCTTATTTATGGTGGGGAACTCCGCTTGCGTAAGCCGACAGGGCGGAAAGTCATGATCAAGAAAGGATTGTGTGCACTTAGAACGGCCCTCGCTCTCGCCCGACATCTCGGAGGAAGAAGAGAAGAGAGAATGTGATGCGAAGGCGAGAACCCTTGCGCTTCTGGAGAAGGCGAAAGCAATTGACTGATGGACGAAACTTTGGAATAAATGCAGGGAATGGGGTAGGTGTATTGACGTATTTATAGAAAATAGGGTAATCATGAGTTCTTAAGAAAAGTATAGCGAGGAAAAGTCAACGAATAAACGACTCCGGTCCTTTGCTTTCCATATGGTTGCGCCATCTCCCCCTGGTTTGGTGAGAAGCGATAGACTTCCAGGGAGGCTGGAGAAGGGGGCAGGTGGCCTCAATACGTGAGAAGCATTGAGCAAGACGCACGTATCAATCATTCACAAGAAATTAGAACAACATACTGATGCGCCTGCGAACAAACTCTTACTGTGGTTGGTTCGGTGAGTCGATCGCCGTGGGCATGCTACAGGAGGCAAGTGCACTTATCGCAAGTAGTACTCGATATTCGGGGGAATACCGAAGTCGTATTGATCTCGGGGTCGTGTTGACTATTCTTACTCCTCCGGGAGGACTATTATTTTACTGAAAGTAAGGTGGATGTTTTAATTAAGTAAAGACGGAAAAAGTAAAGGACCGAAAAAACGATTTAGAAAATATTCGATGAAGGGTTAACGCTCGGTATCGAATCGGATTAAGACTAAAATAATTTTTAATAATTATAGGACTTAGTTTCAAATTAATAAAAGGCAACTTGGCCGTGGAGGTTCCACAAATGTGAGCTCACCCAGCTATAGGTATATCGCTCACCTGAACGTTAAGACTATTCGACCGAACGTTAGTCCGACGAAGGATTCCTCTTAACGCCCGCTTTACGCTAAGAACACCGCTATTGGGTAGGGAACCCAATCCGGTAGAATTACGCTTGTCCTCTCTCGGGGTATGCACGCAACTCTATTTACCCAGGAGTGATCTGTCCATACGCACGACCTCTTGGCTAGCTAGTGTATGGATAACGGAAATAGGGCCCACACATCGATTTGTGGTCCTACGCATCCTTAACCCGGGGTAAACCTAAAGCCCTTAAATTAAAGTGAAAATAAAGAGCTTCAATTATTACAAATCATTTTAAATGTCCCAATGCTCTTCGATGCCGAGGCTAATAGCGATTAGCCACACATCGGTATGGGGACGGCTTTATAATTTAATGAGGCGCGAGTTCGAAATTAAACGCTAAATGATTATAAGATGAGGACATAATAAAATAACAAACATTTAGAAAGCCGAAAAGTTGGCTAAAACAAGAACTCACGCACACTCCAAATTATAAATAAAACAGAAACTAAGTTACACATAAAAGAAATTTGCATAATTGAAATTGCAAGTCCCACTCAAATGAGTGGGGGCGGGAAATAAAAGCTGAAAATTGCAAGTCCTACTCAAACGAGTAGAACTAAAATGAAAGCAAGTCCTACTCGAATGAGTAGGAGAAAATAAATGCGATTAGAGGGCTTTCTCAAATATTTACAGGGAGATAAATATATGCCATTTAACTCAAACGAGTAGGCGAAAATAAATGCGAGTACAAGTCCTACTCAAATGAGTAGGCGGGAAATAAAGTCCGTCCATTTAACTCAAGTGAGTAGGCGGAAAAAAATAAAGAAAGAAAATTACAAGTCCTACTCAAACGAGTAGCCGGGAAATGAAAATGATGCGCCATTTAACTCTTAATGAGTAGGCGGAAATAAATGCACACAAACACACACACACTCTACATGAATTGAAAGAAAACAATAAAACTATCTCCTACACACACGCACTCTACATAGTTTGAAACAAAGCATCAAAACATTATTCTCATACACTCACACACACAAATTAAAAGAAAAATCAAAGTTACCTAAAAATTAAAACATCTATTTTTTTATGTTTAGCTTTTGCCAAAAGCAAATAAAAAGAACGAATTAAAATTTTAAGAGAACAAAAGTTTTCCAAAATAAATCAAAAACTAAAGCCTTTGAAAAATTAAAATTTCAACATTTTCATTCTTATGTTTTCATAAAAGCTATTAAAAATTGAAAAGAAAATGAAAATAACAAAAAGGGTTTTACAATCCTACAAAAACTAAGTAAAAAAAATCAAAATCACTTTCAACTCTTTTATAAATACATAAGAATGAAAGCATAAAATTTTTTGTTAGAAAAGGACATGATGAAGAAGAGGAAAACTTATCATGCCTAACTTGGAAATGAAATCTAATACAAAACCTATCATGAAGACAAGTTAAAAACATGACTATTAGACATGTTACACTCATACACACACACACACTTTTCATAAAGAGAAAAACAATAGGAGAAACTAAAGATAAAATGAGAAGAAAAGTGGGCACAAGAGTTCATTCCAAAGCCAAATAAGAAGAGAAAAACTAACATTTTTATTGATTAAAGGAAACTATTACAAGCTATTACAAAGCTAAAGCTAAAGCAAATACAAACATGAAAGAAAAGGGGGGAGAAATCTCCTTACATAACAAGGGAATCCACAGATGCAGCCCACAAAACACATAAAAAGTGGCTCAAAAATGTCAAGCCTTGGACCTTACAGAAATGGGCAATTTATAGGCAAAAAATTCTAAGTACACGCCCTCCGACACGGGCGTGTCCGGGGGGGGGGGGGGGGGGGGGGGGCGTGTCACTACTATTCATGATAGCGACCGACGATTGGACAGGAAAGTTGACTTCGGGCTGAGTTTGAGGATGTCATGCCACAGGTCACGGGCATGACGCTGGGCGTGTCGGGGAGGTAGAACCGGGCGAGGGTTGCATCAAAAGTCTTCGGCAGCATTTAAGTCACGCCCACGGTCACGGGCGTGACTCTGGGCGTGTCGGTTGGTGTCAACACTGGACGAATGTCGAGCGGAAAGTGTCGCATTGAAATTATCGAGCTAAGCTTGAGTGACGCCCTAGGTCACGGGCGTGACTCTGGGCGTGTCGCGGGTTCGACGATCGTTGAACTGAATTCGTCGAGTGGAGAGGACTCAGGCTTGTGTCACGCCCCGTGTCGGGTGACACGGGCATGACACCAGGCGTGTAAGGCTTTTTACTTTAGAAATTTGCAACTTCACGGAATTTGAGCTGTCACGCCCTGGTCACGGGCGTGATCCAAATGACACGGGCATGTACTGCTCAATTTTGGCAGATTTTGGAATTTTTCTGAAAAATAAAATAAAACAAGTTAGTAGTAAATTTACAAGAATAGGAGCATTTTATTGAACAAAAATAAGTAAAACGACGAAAATAAATGAAAATGACTAAATTAATGTGCACAAAAATACGTATATTTACAATTCATCAAATATCCCCATACTTAGGCTTTTGCTATTCCAGAGCAAAAGTTTGAGGTGAATCTATAAGGAATTGAAAAAGAACTCTAAGTTTAGCTACCGCTTAATCAATTATAAGAGAGATCGAAATAAATATACGGGGTATAAGAGTTAAGTCCTAAAATTATGTAGATGATTTAAATATCGCAAAAGTTTTGGCCAAAAACTTCTTGATGTAATCAAATAGAAGGCAACATTTGTAATGGTTAGATTAACGAAAATAGTTTGGAATTATATGAACTCTAGCTTATACAAGTGCTACTGGAAATAATACAATTTACTAATTATGCTCTCAAAAAGATTTTTGAATTAATTCTAGAATCGTGTTATTGACTAAGGGGGTAGTGGATTATGAAGAGGGTTTTGATTTTGAGGTGAGGTAATTTTTTCTCGAACCTCCATTTTTTTTTCCTTCTTTTTGGATTATTATGAAAACGAAATCTTATATTCCTAATATGATTTTTGTTTTTCAACTTCATAAGAATAAAATTAACCCAATGTACATGTGTATGAGTAATGAATGTTATCCTCTTACTCTATATATAATCTTTTTAAATTATTGGGTGCCTATGTTTACGGAACGAAATCTTATTTCCATTGACATAAGATATTTTAAGGATAGAAAATTTTATCATGCTAAGTAGGTCATGATAAGGTAAGGGGAGAAAGGAAAACTAGATTTTTAATCCTAAAAATTTTTGAGAGCAACCTTAATAATTTGTACGTTCCAATTTTTCAGAAAGCTAAAAGTAAGTATAATTGAATTCTATAGTCGTTATTTCCTAACATAGTACACGTGCTCCTATCAATGAAAATTTAGAAGTAGTGCCTAAAACGAGTTCGCTATTTTTAACAAAGTATAATGAATTCTTTAAAACTTAACCCCGGCTATTTAAATTTTACAATCAATAATTAACAAACGGGTAGTGAACAAAGAATTAATTAAATTCACATATAAATAAACTCAAAACAGAATTTTTGGATAGCAGAAAAGTTAAGGATGGAATATTTGGTGTATTTGTTTCAAAACATTTTTTTTATTTTTATAGTTTTTATCATCATTTTTTGTTTGTTTTTCATTTATTATCTTTTTTTGTATTTTTGTTTTGTTTTACTTAATTTTTTGAAATTTTTTTTTTGCCTTTTTTTTTAGAAAAATTTCATTCTATGTACAAAAACATGGGAGAAAAAGAGAGGTTTTTACAAGAATGAGGAAGGGGGAGAGAGAAAAGTGTATTTATAAAAAGAATATGTGCAAAAAATATATTTACAAAGTGAAACTAAATATATTTTTTGTTTTAATTTTTTGTTTTATAATTTTTTTTTGAGTTTTTGGAAAAAATAAAGAAAAAGAAAATGAAATTTTTTTTGGATTTTTCATTTTAATTTTTTTTTCATTTTAAGATGTTTTTTTATTTTTTTGTTTTTGTTTTGTTGTTATATGTATTTTTTTTTGTATTTTTGAAATGCAGAAAAATTGAAGTGCAGAAAGTAAAGCACGAAAATACTCCCATACTTAAGTCCAACATTGTCCCCAATATTGTAACGTAAGTATGCAGAACAAGAGGAAAAAACAATATATACAAAGAAAATAAAGAGAGAGGGGGTAGAAGCTTCCCTGAAACGCGTAGAGGGAGGCCGATCAGAAACCCTGCGTTTATTAGAAAAAGCAGCAAAGATAATAAGGAAATAGTGAAAAAGATAAGCGAGGGGTGCCTCCCAGGAGCGCTTTGTTTATAGTCGTGTAGCTTGACTATTTTGGCGGGTTTATAATGTGGAGGAAAGTTATGGTTTCACTAAAACCCATCACTGGGTCGCCTGCTATATAAAATTTTAACCGGTGACCGTTTACTTTAAACGAACCTTTTTCCGGGTGGGAGACGAGTACGGTCCCATATGGAAAAACTTCTTCAACTAGGAAGGGACCGGACCATCTAGATTTTAGTTTACCCGGAAAAAGCCTAAGACGTGAATTGTAAAGAAGGACAAGATCACACGGAGAAAATAATTTTTGGGACTTGATTTTTCGATCGTGATATAACTTAGAGCGCTCCTTATAGAATTTATTGCTCTCGTAAGCGTTCGCACGCCATTCATCGAGCTCGTTTAGTTGCAGTTTTCTATTCTGAGCGGCTAAGTTGGAGTCGAGGTTTAAGAGTTTTAAAGCCCAAAGAGCGCGATGCTCTAATTCTACGGGTAAATGGCACGCCTTGCCATAGACTAACCGGAACGACGTACAACCAATTGCGGTTTTGTATGCCGTCCGATAGGCCAACAACGCATCGTCGAGTTTAACGGACCAATCTTTCCTATTGAGTGAAACAGTTTTTTCTAAAATTCGTTTAATCTCTCGATTTACTACCTCAACTTGACCACTTGTTTGCGGGTGGTAGGGGGTGGCAAGCTTGTGTGTGACTCCGTATTTAACTAACGTCTTAGCCATCAGAGCGTTACAAAAATGCGTTCCCCTATCACTAACAATTACGCGAGGCGTGCCGAAGCGAGAAAATAATTTTTTAAGAAATGTAATGACGACTCGCGCATTGTTGGTGGGGAGAGCTTGCTCTTCCGTCCACCTCGATACGTAGTCGACCGCCACTAAAATATGCATATTTTTGAAAGACGGAGGTAGGGGGCCAACAAAATCTATGCCCCACAAATCGAAGACTTCGCACTCTAAAAACATGTTTTGGGGCATCTCGTCGCGACGAGAGATGTTACCCGACCGCTGACAGCTATCGCATGCGCGCACAAAATTATGCGCGTCTTTGAAGAGAGTGGGCCAAAAGTAGCCCGCCTCTAGCGCCTTCCGAGCGGTCCGGTTGGCTTGATAATGCCCACCAGCTGGACCCTCGTGGCAGTGCTTAAGAATTTGCAAGCACTCCACACCCGCAACTCATCTTCGGACCGCTTGGTCCGCGCAGATACGAAAAAGAAATGGGTCCTCCCAAAAGAAATTTTTCAAGTCAGAAAAGAATTTCTTCTTTTGATGACTTGAAAACTCTTTTGGAAAGACCCGCGCTACTAAGTAATTTGCAAAGTCTGCGAACCAAGGCGAAGATGACGAAGAATGAATGGCAAGGAGGCGTTCCTCGGGAAATCTGCCATTTATTTCAGATTCGACGAGCGCTTCCGCACCCGGATTTTCTAAACGGGAGAGGTGGTCTGCCGCTAGATTTTCCGCTCCCCGCTTATCTCGGAACTCCAAATCAAACTCTTGTAGGAGGAGAATCCATCGAAGAAGGCGGGGCTTCGCATCATTTTTAGCTAATAAATATTTAAGCGCTGAGTGATCGGTAAAAACGATAAATTTAGATAGCGTTATATACGAGCGAAACTTATCAAAAGCGAAAACGACGGCTAAGAGTTCCTTTTCCGTTGTCGTGTAATTTACTTGTGCGGAAGTGAGCGTCTTGCTAGCGTAAAAAATAGGATGAAAATGTTTTTCTACGCGTTGGCCAAGAACGGCACCTAAGGCAATATCACTAGCGTCACACATAATTTCGAACGGAAGGGACCAATTAGGGGCCACTAAAATTGGTGAAGTGATAAGTTTTTGTTTTATTAAATTAAAGGCGGACTCGCATTCGCTACTAAAGATGAAACGTGATTTCTTTTCCAAGAGGTGAGTAAGCGGCTTTGTTATTTTTGAAAAATCTTGAATGAAGCGTCGATAAAAGCCCGCATGGCCTAAGAAACTCATAATAGATTTTACGTTTGTTGGATGCGGAAGTTTTTCTATAATTTCTATCTTGGCCTTATCCACCTCTATCCCCTTAGACGAAATCATATGGCCGAGGACCAAACCTCCTCGAACCATAAAGTTGTATTTTTCCCAATTTAATACAAAACTTGTGTCCTCGTACCGTTGAAGGACACGATCTAAATTGTGAAGGCAATCGGGAAAAGAGCGTCCGAAAACAGAAAAGTCATCCATAAAAAGTTCCATAATGTCTTTTACCAGCTCGCCAAAGATCGCTAGCATACATCTTTGGAATGTAGCTGGCGCATTGCAGAGTCCAAATGGCATTCTTCGATATGCGAAGGTGCCAAACGGGCAAGTAAAAGTTATTTTCTCTTGATCATCGGGGGAAATGGGGATTTGGAAAAACCTCGATAAACCTTCAAGAAAACAATAATATGGATGACCGGATAAACGCTCTAAAATCTGGTCCAGAAATGGCAGAGGGAAATGGTCCTTGCTGGTGGCATCATTAAGTTTTCTATAATCGATTCACACTCGCCAACCCGTAACAGTACGAGTTGGGACGAGCTCGTTATGCTCATTTGCCACTACGGTTAGACCGCGCTTCTTGGGCACGACAGGCACGGGACTAACCCATGCACTGTCTGTAATAGGGTAGATAATCCCCGCATCTAATAACTTAATAATTTCGGCTTTAACGATGTCTTTCATGTTTGGGTTAAGACGACGCTGCGGCTGAATCATTTTGCGGCAATTATCGTTAAGAAATATCTTATGGGTGCAAAAGGAGGGGCTAATCCCCTTTAAGTCAAAGATTTGCCACGCAATTGCGTGGCAATGTTTAAATAAAACTTCCAATAAATCGGAAGTCTCTGAATCACTCAAGTCCGAAGAAATGATAACGGGAAGCGTATCACCTTTTCCCAAAAAAGTGTATTTGAGCGATGCGGGCAAGGGTCTGAGGTGTAGGATGGGCGGTTCTTCTAGGGAGGTTTTAATTCCTATTTATTTCTTACCAATTGGTTCGAAAGGCAAGTCTAAAGAAGTATCCTCGTCGCATTTTAAATTTTCGAGCGCATAAATATCGTCATTTAAAAACACGGACTCGAAAATGGGAGAAGAACAATCTCCAAAAAGGTATCTAAAGAGTAGCAGAAATCGTCGCTCGATGACAAATTGTCCATCGAGGGATTAATAGAGAAAGTAACCTGATCATTGCCTACTCGGAGGAGAAGACTACCATTACTAACATCTATTAGTGCGCGGGAGGTGGCGAGAAAAGGGCGACCGAGTATTATTGGTACCTCGGCGTCCTCCTCGATGTCTAAGATGACGAAGTCTACAGGGAAGGTAAACTTGTCTACTCAGACAAGGACGTCCTCCACTACCCCGATAGGGAACTTAACCGAGCGATCCACTAATTGGATGCGCATATTCGTAGGACTAGGAGTACCCAAACCTAAACATGAAAAGAGCGAGAACGACATTAGATTAATGCTAGCCCCTAAATCAGCTAATGCGTACCTTACAAATATATCGCCAAAAAGGCACGGGATGGAAAACCATCCCGGGTCATTTTGTTTTGTGGGCAATTTATTAGTAAGGGCCGACGAGCAGACAGCGTTGAGAGCTACATGTGAAATATTCTCTAATTTACGTTTATTAGAAAGTAATTCTTTTAAAAATTTCGCATATTTGCTCATTTGCGAGATAGCCTCGCAAAAAGGAACATTAATGTGAATCTGTTTTAATAATAAAATAAATTTTTCATATTGCGTGCCCGTACGCTCGTTATCTAACTTATGCGGATAAGGAAGGGTCTTGTTTAAAATAATTTTTTCTTTTAAAATCGGTAAAGGCGGCGTAATCGAAGAAAGGCGAAGAGGGGTCGGAGGTGAAATATGTACCTGAGGGTCGGTCCGTTTTGGATCGACCACCTCCTTTCCACTACGGAGGGTTATAGCGTTGGCGTTCTCCCGTGGATTGGGCTCCGTGTTTCCCGGCAGTTCCCCGAGCGCGCGTTCGGACATCATCCTCGCCAGCTCTCCAACCTGTTGTTCGAGAGTTTTTAGCGATCCGGTGATGTTCCAGATATTTGACTTGTTGGAAGCAATATACTTCGAAAAATTTTCCTCCATCGGGGAGGGTTTCGGAAGAGGAGGAGGAGGTAGAAATCCGGGCGCATAAGAAATAGGGGGACACTGAGCATTATTCGGGTTGCTCCAAGAGAAATTGGGGTGATTCCTCCAACCCGGATTATAGTTATTACCATAAGGGTTATTGTTGGGGTTGAAGGAAGGATGACCCGAATTTCCCATGAAATCCACGAACTCTTAAGCCACGCAGACGTTAGGGGGAATAAAACAAGGCGGAGTGGAGGAGGCAGCAGACATCTCCTCCACCTGCTTTGTTAACCTTTCAACTTGAAGGTTCAAGAGAGAAGTGGCATCCACTTCAAAAAGATCAGCCGCCGGCTTTGGGCGTCCCCGCGGGACGTTCCATTGATAGGCGTTCATAGCCATCTCTTCGAATAAAGCCTGGGAGGACTCGGGGGTTTTGTTGTTTAGTGTACCCCCGGCAGCCGCGTCAATCATTTGACGTGTCTGGAAATTAAGCCCATTATAAAAAATTTGAACTTGCAACCACGTTGGCAGCGCCTGGTGTGGGCACCGGCGGAGGAATTCCTTAAACCGTTCCCAAGTCTCGTATAGAAACTCAGGATCATTTTGCACAAACGAAGAAATGTCCGCCCGCAACTTTGCAGTTTTTGCGGGCGGAAAGTACTTCGTTAGGAACCGTTCCGTCAACTCAGCCCACGTGGTGATACATCCTCGCGGGAGGGCATTCAACCACGCCTTGGCTTCGGACTTAAGGGAAAAAGGAAATAAGCGCAAGCGAATGACGTCATCAGTGACGCCATTAATTTTGAAGGTGTCGCATATCTCCAAGAAATTGGACAAGTGGACATTCGGGTCCTCATCCGGCATTCCAACGAACTGCACGGCGTTTTGGACCATTTGAATGACACTCGACTTTATTTCAAAATTATTATTCGCCACCGCTGGGCGAACAATACTCGACCCAGTATCATCCAGGTTAGGCCGGGCGTAATAAGACATAGTACGCTCGGCCGCCGGGGCAGGGTAGGCGCGGCCATAACTACAACAGTGGGTTCTCCGATAGATTCCTCGGGATCTAAAGAAGGATTTCGGCGTTGAGATCGAATACGCGCAAGAGAGCGTTCGATCTCTGGGTCGAAGTCAAAATCTTCAGACTCAGAGTGTTGTCCACGGGTCATACACCCTAAACAAAAATAAAACAAAATAAACTCATTTTTTTTATTTAAAATAAAGTTTTTAGTTTATAGAAAATAAGTAAAAGTAATAGACTCCAGAATTCGAAATAGCAACTCGAAGAATGTCCCCGGCAACAAAGCTAAAAACTTGATGCCCCCGCGAATAGACTCTTACTGTGGTTGGTTCGGTGAGTCGATCGCCGCGGGCGTACTACAGGAGGCAAGTGCACCTATCGCAAGTAGTACTCGATATTCGGCGGAATACCGAGTTCGTATTGTTCTCGGGGTCATGTTGACTATTCTTACTCCTCCGGGAGGACTATTATTTTACTGAAAGTAAGGTGGATGTTTTAATTAAGTAAAGACGGAAAAAGTAAAGGAGCGAAAAAACGATTTAGAAAATATTCGATGAAGGGTTAACGCTCGGCATCGAATCGGATTAAACTAAAATAATTTTTAATAATTATAGGACTTAGTTTTCAAATTAATAAAAGGCAACTTGGCCGTGGAGGTTCCACAAATATGAGCTCACCTAGCTATAGGGATATCGCTCACCTGAACGTTAAGACTATTCGACCGAACGTTAGTCCGACGAAGGATTCCTCTTAACGCCCGCTTTACGCTAAGAACCCCGCTATTGGGTGGGGAACCCAATCCGGTAGAATTATGCTTGTCCTCTCTCGAGGGTATGCACGCAACTCTATTTACCCAGGGGTGATCTGTCCATACGCACGACCTCTCGGCTAGCTAGTGTATGGATAACGGAAATAGGGCCCATACATCGATTTGTGGTCCTACTCGTCGTTAACCCGGGATAAACCTAAAGTCCTTAAATTAAAGTGAAAATAAAGAGCTTCAATTATTACAAATCATTTTAAATATCCCAATGCTCTTCGATGCCGAGGCTAATAGCGATTAGCCACACATCGGTATGGGGACGACTTTATAATTTAATGAGGCGCGAGTTCGAAATTAAACGCTAAATGATTATAAGAAGAGGACATAAAAAAATAACATACATTTAGAAAGCTGAAAAGTTGGCTAAAACAAGAACTCACGCACACTCCAAATTATAAATAAAACAGAAACTAAGTTACACATAAAAGAAATTTGTATAATTGAAATTGCAAGTCCCACTCAAAAGAGTGGGGGCGGGAAATAAAAGATGAAAATTGCAAGTCCTACTCAAACGAGTAGGACTAAAATGAAAGCGAGTCCTTCTCGAATGAGTAGGAGAAAATAAATGTGATTACAGGGCTTTCTCAAATATTCACAGGGAGATAAAGATATGCCATTTAACTCAAACGAGTAGGCGAAAATAAATGTGAGTACAAGTCCTACTCAAATGAGTAGGCGGGAAATAAAGTCCGTCCATTTAACTCAAGTGAGTAGGCGGAAAAAAATAAAGAAAGAAAATTACAAGTCCTACTCAAACCAGTAGGAGGGAAATGAAAATGATGCGCCATTTAACTCTTAACGAGTAGGCGGAAATAAATGCACACAAACACACACACACTCTACATGAATTGAAAGAAAGCAATAAAACTATCTTCTACACACCCGCACTCTACATAGTTTAAAATAAAGCATCAAAACAATATTCTCATACACTCACACACACAAATTAAATGCAAAATCAAAGTTACCTAAAAATTAAAACATCTATTTTTTTATGTTTAGCTTTTGCCAAAAACAAATAAAAAGAACGAATTAAAATTTTAAGAGAACAAAAGTTTTCCAAAATAAATCAAAATAAAGCCTTTCAAAATTTAAAATTTCAAAATTTTGATTCTTATGTTTTCATAAAAGCTATTAAAAAGTAAAAAAAAAATGAAAATAACAAAAAGGGTTTTACAATCCCACAAAAACTAAGTAAACAAAAAATCAAAATCACTTTCAACTCTTTTATAAATACATAAGAATGAAAGCATAAAAATTTTTGTTAGAAAAGGACATGATGAAGAAGAGGAAAACTTATCATACCTAACTTGGAAATGAAATCTAATACAAAACCTATCATGAAGATAAGTTAAAAACATGACTATTAAACTTGTTACACTCATAGACACACACACACTTTTCATAAAGAGAAAAACAATAGAAGAAACTAAAGATAAAATGAGAAGAAAAGTGGGCACAAGAGTTCATTCCAAAGCCAAATAAGAAGAGAAAAACTAATATTTTTATTGATTAAAGAAAACTATTACAAGCTATTACAAAGCTAAAGCTAAAGCAAAAAAACAAACATGAAAGAAAAGGGGGGGAGAAATCTCCTTACATAGCAAAGGAATCCACGGATGCAGCCCACAAAACACATAAAAAGTGGCTCAAAAATGTGAACCCTTGGACCTTACATAAATGAGCAATTTATAGGCAAAAAATTCTAAGTACACGCCCTCCGACACGGGCGTGTCGGGGGGGGGGGGGGGGGCATGTCACTACTATTTATGATGGAGGCCGACGATTGGACAAGATAGTTGACTTCGGGCTGAGTTCGAGGATGTCACGCCCCAGGTCACAGGCGTGACGCTGGGCGTGTCGGGGAGGTAGAACCGGGCGCGGGTTGCGTCAAAAGTCTTCGGCAGCATTGAAGTCACGCCCACGGTCACGGGCGTGACTCTGGGCGTGTCGGTTGGTGTCGACACTCGACGAATGTCGAGCAGAAAGTGTCGAGTTGAAATTGTCGAGCTAAGCTTGAGTCACGCCCTAGGTCACGGGCGTGACTCTGGGCGTGTCGCGGGTTCGACGATCATTGAACTGAATTTGTCGAGTGGAGAGGACATGGGCTTGTGTCACACCCCATGTCGGGTGACACGGGCGTGACACCAGGCGTGTCAAGCTTTTTACTTCAGAAATTTGCAACTTCACGGAATTTGAGCTATCACGCCCTGGTCACGGGCATGATCCAAATGACACGGGCGTGTACTGCCCAATTTTGGCAGATTTTGGAATTTTTCTGAAAAATAAAATAAAACAAGTTAGTAGTAAATTTACAAGAATAGGAGCATTTTATTGAACAAAAATAAGTAAAAATGACGAAAATAAATGAAAATGACTAAATTAATGTGCACAAAAATACGTATATTTACAATTCATCACATACAAATGGGGAACTATAGAAACAAAGATAAAGATGGGGTCTCGCCAGGCGAGAGCCCTCAACAACGATAGTAAATAAATAATAATAATAATCACAGTAGCACACACAGCTTGTGAAAGTGCAGGTTAGATCTGAAATACTATAGAGGGGGGGGGGGGTGAATAGAGTATTGTGCTTACTAAAAACGTTTTACAGCTTTTGCTGTAATCCTAAGGTGAACAGGTTAGCAAATAAAGAAATACACACAACAACCTAAACAATCACAGAGAACAACCTAGTACATCACAGAGCACATCCAAAACAAAAGAAAAGGGCAACCAGACGACACAAGAAATTTGTAGTGGTTCTCCAACCTGGGTACATCCACTCTTCTACCACCCTGGTAGGAATCCACTTAGGTTTTTGTTCAGGTTCCTGACACCAATGAGCTTTTATTCATGTGCTCAAAAACCAAACCTCAAGTCTTTTGGTAGGAGACTTGCAACCAGGAATATTTTTGAAGGGAATTAAAACCCTGTATAGAGGATGGAAAAGTGTGATGGTGTCTTCTCTTTCTCAATAACAACTGAGAAGACTTGTGGATTGATGTTAGCAGATTTTCTCCCCCTATGATCTTGAATGGATCAGGAATACTGGAGCACTGCTTCAATGTGATAGGTCTTCAAAACTTGAGTGCCTGGACCAGAGATTGCTTCAGGAACTTCTTTGACAGATAGATTAATTATTGTCCTTCTAAAGTTGTCCTGTAGGATTGAAGAAAGAAGACTCTTGATAGTAATTGAATGTTCTTCTTCTTCTTCTTGAAGATGTTCTCTGGCCAAGGCTGATTGCAGAAAAGAACTTTTGATTGTAGTAAGATTGTTCTTGAGTGTACTGTCTGTCTGTCTGTGACTGCTTATGTTGTAGTACTGATTAATTTTTTTTTTCTTTTTTACCTTTTGACTGACTAAAGAACATTCAAAATTTGAATGTTGAGCAATAAATGAAATCGGCCTGGGAAGGAAGCGACAATCAATGATTTCCTTAACTGTCCCATGGAAAAACGGCATGTAGTAATCCATAATCAATGCACGTTCTAACGGTAACATTCTAAGAAGATTGAGCATTGATTACTACGGAATCATCGCCAAGAAAAGGGACGGGAAACTGGAGAAGACCTAGTCTGGAATCGTCGAACGAAGAACACCAATCATCGAGCTGAGTTTGAGTTCGTCGAGCTGAGCTTGGGTTCGTCGAGCTGAGCATGAGAGAGTTCGTCGAGCTGAGCTTGAGTTCGTCGAGCTGAGCTTGAGAGAGTTCGTCGAGCTGTGCTTGATGAGTTTATCGAGCTGAGCTTGGGTTCGTCGAGCTGAGCTTGAGAGAGTTTGTCGAGCTGAGCTTGAGTTCGTCGAGCTGAGAATCTAGTTCGTCGGCCAAAGTCTGAAGTTGGACTTAGAAAAATCTGGAGTTATCCTGACTTTAGCTTGTTGAAGTATCTCAGTCTTCGTCGAATAGAGAACAAGGATCATCGAGCTCAGTACAGAGAAATGTCTCAAGGTCCTCTAGCTCAGAACACCTTTCGTCGATCTGAGTTCGACGAACGTCGAACTCATTTTATATAGTCTGGAAAACTTCTAATTCTTGAGTTTTTGATGGTCTTGTTGATAGCTGGTCTATCTGATGTTGGCTCCAAGGACTTGGCCTACACTCTAGGATACAAATTGACCCTGGCTATACATGGTGGGTCACATCCTAAGATAGTGAACCTAGCCCAAATCAACTAGGGATCTAGCAGCTTGTAAGAAATTATCCAGCACTAGAAGTGAAAGGCTACAGATGGGAGGGGTAGGCCAAGAAGAGGGGTAAAGAGAGAGATCGCCCGGAGAGCTCAGTATGGCACCCACCGCCATCGAACTAGATCTCGCCAACCAGACTTAGGAGGGTCTTGACGATCGAAGAAGGCCATCAAGGAGGTTAGCCCCTGGTTGGCCAAGCAGAGCTGATCTTGGATCCGCACGATGTGCCTACCAGGTGAGGTCTCGCCGAAAGCTGCATCATGGAATCCCGCCCTGCCAAGGAGGTCTATGCAGTCTCGCTTAACAGCCACCAGTCGCTGCTCCATCCCCTCATGAATTATTTTCACCGCTTCAGAATTGGCCTTTTGCTGGTGCGCGAGCTTCGACAAGGCTATCACGATCCTCCACCTCCTCTCCTTTCCGCACTTTGGCCCCTCGAGAAAGTCTTCCATCTCGTTGGCAGAAGGGAGGGGCGAGTCTCCCCCTATTTCTTCTTATTCTTCTTCCTCTTCTTCCTCTACCTCATCCTTTCTAGCCTCGCGATCTTGCGGCTCTGAGGAAACAGGAGCAGCCAAATAATAAAGGGGGGAGGCTGATTGAAGAACAGGGAGGTTCTCGCTTACCAGGAGAGAGAGAGAGATGTCTTTCCCCGACGGATAGTGAGAAGGGCCAGGCTGATCCTCTGCACCCTTTCAAAAAAGGAGATGGAGCATCTTGCCCCGTCCCGGGTGAAAGGTCCTGCGCCCCGGCGGGCCGGACTCCCCAAGTGTGGGATCAGGAGCCCCTTCTATAGACAGATGCGGGGGTCTCGGCTCAAAAGTGGGACGCTTAGGGTTAACCACTCCGGTAGGGAGGGAGTGTTCTGGTGTTAGCTTGGTGCTACCGGCTGGAGGGTTAAGCGGAACGGTCCCTGTAGCGGAGGGTGGATCCTCATTATAGAGGCCAGCCACTTCCGTGACCAATGGCGGAAAGCCGACGGCGTCCTTAGGTGCGAGTCCCTGAGAAAGGAGTGGATTTATCAAACATGCAGCCATAAAAAAACTCTTGAAATGTTCGCGCCAACGGGAAGAGCAAAAGGACAGAGGCATACCTCGTGTAAGGAAGCGAGAGAATCGGCACGACTCGGAGTTGGGGTAGGCGGGTCTCGGTTCTCCCTCAGTAGGTCGTGCCTTACTGTTTTAGCTTTCTTCTTCTTCTTCTTAAGGCGGGAGCTCTCGCCGGCTGGTTTCTCTCCAGCGGGATTCTCGCTAACTAGTTTCTCGCCAGGCGCTCTCTCGCCAGCAGGCCTCTTGCACATCAGCCAAGGGCCAACCTTGTCACAGCGGGTGCGAGCTCGCGCGTGGGAAACTGCAAGATGAGCCTGAAGCTCTTTTGAAAGTGCCTTTTTGGCGGGTTTGGCACGCATCTACACAGATTGGCGTAGGCTCATGCAGGGAGAAGGGACTTTAGGGATGGCCTAAGGGACCGGCCCAGCGGCGTATCTATATAACGTACGTGGGGTCTACAAAAAGATTCTCTGTCAGGTCAGCATGTACCCACCGAATATTTGGAGTTGGACGAGTCTTTACGAGCACAAGGCTAGCTCGCAAAGAGTTGGGATTGTGTACAACCTCATATTCGTTGGGTAAAACCAAGGTCGCCCTCAAGGGCCTGGATTGGGCTAGCTTCGAGCTAGATTTTGGCTTCAGAGTGAAAGAGCCCCAGACAACACCCACTCCCGCCCAAAGGCGGCGAGAAGGCTCTCGCCACATGGAGGGCGGAAGCAGGCTCTCGCACCTCAAGGAGGGGGGCAGCAGGCTATTGCGCCCCATGGAGGGTGGTAGCAGGCTCGGTCCGGGGGACCCATCAACCCTTTTTTCTATAGATCCCGCCGGGTGAAAGGCGGGATGGTTCTCGTCATAGGGTTCTCGCCAGGTGGAGGCTAGGGCCTAGGGTGAAATTACCTAGTTGCCCTCGGGTAAATGACCTACATGCCCCCGGGGTCTGCATACAGGATTTCATAACAGCGGTATTTGTCTATTGGCAGGCAAGCTAAGGGTACTTTAGAAATTTCAGGTCAGCCAAGGCTATAAATAGACCCGTAGGGGCTCTTCAGAAGGCATGCTTTCATTTCTCTCTACAACTCTCTAGTGCTTTCTGAGGAGCTTCCAACCCAGCTTTTGGCTTTGGAGGGGAAGCTCTCAGAGATCTTTTGGGGAAGAGGTGGGACCTCCCTGCTGAGCCTTTGGGTCAGTTCTAGGTCCTTTGCAACGAGTCGAGTGTCGGGGTTTGAGAGAAGTAGGTGTTGGCTACACCCTTATTTTCAAACTCTAGTTGAGGTCAATTTCTAGCTTCAACATCGGGAGGTTTTATATCAGGACGGGTTGGTACTACGAGCTGGAGGCTCGAGAGGTTTTACATCAGGACGGGTTGGTCCTGTGAGCTGGAAGCTCGGGTGGAGACAACTTGCATGTGCATGTAAATAAGTTAGTGGCTGGTCTTTGGTACTGGGTCAGTCATCACACTAATGGCAGTATGTTGACTCTGGCGAGGTGTGAGGGTTTGAGGGGCCAGTAGGTTATTATACTGCGGTCTGGAGGAAAATACCCAAAAATGCACACTCGACCATAAAGACCGGTGTGATGTCCAACAATTAGTATGCAGAGGCTTTAGTGTGCACCTGGGATGACTATAGAGGCACACGAAGGATCTAGTACTGGTATTGTGTATACCCGCCTAGGAAATGGAGGTGCCGGCTCTGCTGTATTCGTTGCCACAATGGTGGTACCATAGAGTTTAGCTAACTCCAAAAATGGGGAACTAAAAGTCTGTGATCACAGAGTCGTGTGTGAGAGTCACACTTGTATGAATCAAACATTCAAAACATATGATAACATACATAATTACTATATGTCATTTATACTGCAGATCCTTATGATATAAATTAGTATGAGCTCTTTTATATTAGAAGTTACAATTCCGGAAATCTTAACTTATATGTTTGTATATGTATTCATATTAGTTAAGGTACTCTTGTGATGATAGTATATTGTTGTAGTATGGGAGCCGGGCGGTCTGCTGCGGTTTGGAGACTGGGCGGTCTGGCAGCCTCTCAGATCGGATTGTCTGCCGGGCTTACTGGTTGATATACGGGCAGTCTAGCGGCTTATCCCATCGGCTTCTCTGTCGTGCTATTGCTGGTGGGTATCTGGGTGGTATGGCGCTTTGTCTCAGGCGACTTGGAGACCAGTGGTCTAGCGGTCTATTGTGGCGGCTTGCTCTCAGTGGCAGCTTGTTCTCTTCTTCTCGTGGTTGTCAGGCGGTTAGCCTATTCATCTAACCGCACGACTTGTTCGGTTTGTTTATTTGTAAAGCCGAATGTGCTTGTAAATATTTAGTCTCACATTAGTTATTTGTAATGTCTCTCATCTACTCCATTCTATAAAAGGGAGGCTATACCATTGTAATACACACCATTTTTTATAATAAAAATTTTGTTACTCCATTTTTCGGTCTCTTGTTTTCTATTCGCACATGGTATCAGCGGGATCGATCTTTTCCTCCTGATTATGTGATCCTTTTCTTCCCGCGTGACCTATCCATGCGGCTTGTTATTTCTTCTGCGACCTGTCCTCACGACTTCCTTCTTCAATCCTTTTCGCGCCTTATTCGCGCGGTTTCTTTCTCCACTTATCTCTACCCTCTGTGTGCTCAAACTCTCTATTCCCCTTTTCTTCTCGCCGCGACCTCTATTACAGTCGCCGCAACCTGCCCCTCTACTGCGGCCTCTGCTTAGTCGCCGCGCCCTCACTTTCTCATTGCTCCTCTTCCTAAGTCACCGTGACCTGTCTTCAAGTCGCCACGACCTCTTTCTTCTCTGATAGGTCGCCGCGACCGCTGTCTAGTCGCCGCGCCCTATCCCTCTAACTGTTGCTCTTCTAGCCGCGCCTTGCTCTTCTTACTTCTATGACATGCTCCGATATTTCCACCACCACTACTCCCATTGCCGCTCCTCCTCCTACTCCTCCCACTCCTTAGGGCAACCTGGGCACCGTTTCTAAACTCATCGGTCCCAACTACCCCAATTGGAGTGTCTCTTTCACATTTATTCTCCGCTCTCAATGCAAACGTCATCATATTACCGATGACCCACCTCTGCAAGATTCCCCTCTCTTTGACGACCGCGATGCCAGTGACGCTCTTGTCTGCATATGGCTATCTAACAGTCTCTATAATGAATGCCTACTTGTCATTTATCATGATGAAACAATCAAGGCCGCTTGGCTTTATCTTGCCCCTCCCTACTCCAAGGGGGCTCAAACGTCCCTCCATGTCTCCTGCTGCTTCTTACCAACAAGTTCAGGCTCTCAGAGCCGAAATTCTCCAAAATCGCCCATTCTCTGCGGATCTCGCTGAGCAACACAAACACTTTCAGGACCTTCTGGTTATGTGTTATCTTATGCACCTCTCGGAGTCTTATGACATGATCCATCAGCTGATCCTTGGCGAGGCGGAGTCTCCAACCCTGGATGCCACTTCTGCCCTCATTGTCGTGGTTACCCCTCTCCTACAACATCCGCTGTTATCCTCTCCTGCTCCACCAGATAACTATGCTCATCAGGCTCAGCAGAATAGCTCTGGTGGTCGCAGCCACCAATCCGATGAACGTGGTGCCTCCGGTTTTCTCTGCTCTCACTGTGGCCGCACCGGACATACAGTTGATTTCTACTGGAAAAAGCATCCTCATCTTCGATCAACTGGGGATGCTTCCACCTCCTCCTCGAAGTCGTCCACCTCTGTGGTCACATCTTCAGGTAGTGCCAACATTTCTACTCAAGGTAAATGGCTGATTGACACTATTGCTACCAATCATATGACCGGCAATCCGCAATGTTTTTCTCTCATAGAATAGCATGATAGGTTGCCCCCGGTCTTTATTGTAGCTGGTTCCCCATCATCGGTCAATGGAACAGGCGTAGTTCAAGTCACTCCTTCTCTTCACTTGGCGGACACCCTCTATGTCCCCAAGTTCCCTTGCAACCTGATATCTGTTACTTCTCTTTGCAATCAATTACAATGCTCCGTCACATTCACTGCTACTACTTGTTCTTTTCAGGATCCGGGCTCCAAACAGACGATTGATACTGGGACTGAGAGCAGCGACCTCAACTTCCTCAATAACATTTCCGCCCTATCCGCCTTCTCCTCCTCTTCTACTGATCTTCTACAGTAGTACCTTCATCTTGGTCATGCTCCTCCAAGACTTCTTCGTCAGCTTCTTCCCCAACTTCCTCAGCAGAGTCCTCCTCTCAACTGTGATGCATGTCAGCTTGGCAAGCATCACCGCTCCTCTTTCCCACTGAAGCATGGTCGTCGTTCTTCCCGACTGTTTGATCTAGTTCACTCCGATGTCTAGGGTCCTGCTCCTACCCTCACTATTGGTCAGGGTACTTCATACTTTGTAACGTTTATTGATGAATTTTCTTGATGTACGTAGCTGTATCTTTTAAATGATCACTCCGAACTATTTTCTATCAGCACATCATTTTATAATATGATTAATAATCAATCTGATGTATCTATTAAAGTCTTTCACTCTGGCAATGCTAAGAAATATCTTAGTAATGATTTCTCTTCTTTCTGTATGCAAAATGACATTATTCATCAAACTAGCTGTGTTTATACCTCACAACAAAATGGGGTAGCGGAACGCAAAAACCGTCACCTCCTCGATGTTGCTCACACTCTGATAACATAGATGCAGGTTCCTCGCTCCTATTGGGGCTACGCAGTTCTCATCTCATGCTATATCATTAATCGCATTTCGTCCACAGTTCTCCATGGTCAACCCCATTCTCTACTCTCTATCAGGGGAAGTATCCATTTCCTCTCCCTCTACGTATCTTTGGGTGCATGACTTTTGTGCACGCTCCTTCCGCCGCTCATGACAAGCTCGCCCCACGTGCCACCAAGTGTGTCTTTTTGGGTTACTCTACTACTTAGAAAGGCTATTGTTGTTGTTGTTGTTGTTTCCTATGATCATCTCACTTCTTCTCGCAGGGCGTTTGCATTAGCTATCTCTACAACGGCCACTCCTCGCACCTACCAGGAAGCTCTTACTATTCCTCATTGGAAGGTTGCCATGGATGAGGAAATTGCTACCCTCAATGAACGGGGCACCTGGACCCTTGTTCCTCCTCCTTTTGGAACTGATGTGGTTGGTTTTCGCTGGGTTTTTATTGTAAAATTCCGTCCAGACGACAGTGTGGATCGATACAAGGCCCGCCTGGTCGCAAAGGCTTTACTTAGACTTATGGGGTTGACTACTTTGACACGTTCTCTCCTGTTGCTCATCTCAGCACCATTCGGGTCCTTCTCTCTGTGGCTGTCAACAGGGATTAGCCCATTTCACAACTAGATGTCAAGAATGTCTTTCTCTATGGTGATATTCAGGAAGATGTTTACATGGAGCAACCTTCTGGGTATGTTGCTCAGGGGGAGACATGAGTATGCTGGCTGAAGGAGTCCATCTATGGCCTAAAGCAAAGCCCTCGGGCTTGGTTTGAAATGTTTAGTGGCATTATTGTGGTCATTGTTTTTCAAGAAGTTTGGCTGATCACTTCTTATTCATTCACAAAACATCCTCCGGCCTAGTTGTTCTTGCTGTATATATGGATGGCATTCTTCTTACTGGCGATGATCAAGCTAGGGTAGCTTTGACAAAGAAACACCTCCGTCAACACCTAGTAACAAAGGATATGGGCTCCCCAAAATACTTTCTGGGGATTGAAATCTTTAGGAAGCCCAAATCTATGGTCCTTTCCCGATGGAAGTATGCTCTTGATCTACTAAAAGAAGCTGGTTTGGCTGGTGTGAAACCTGCTCGATGTGCCATGGTTGTGGGAGAAGGCAAAACTTGGATAGATGACTCGCTTCTTCAATCTGATCTTACGAGGTACCGGTGTCTGGTTGGCAAACTCATCTATCTCACGGTAACCAGACCCAATATCTCCTATGTTGTACGCAAGGTGAGCCAATTCATGCAAGCGCCTAGGGAGTGCCATCTATAGTCTGCCCTAAGGATATTGGAGTATGTTAAAGCAGCGCTAGGGAAAGGACTTCCATTTCAGAAGAATGGTCACTTGAGGGTTAAGGCATACTCAGATTCAAGCTACGCTGATGATAAAGTGGACCACAAGTCTACATCGGGGTTTTGCACTTTTGTTGGAGGAAACCTTGTGAGCTGGAAGAGCAAGAAATAGTCTGTGGTCTCCAGATCTAGTGCAGAAGCAGAATATCAGCGTATGGTGTCAACCACATGTCAGTTGAAATGGTTACGGGCTCTCATGCTTGACTTAGGAGAGGTCTACAACTATCCTCTTCCCATGTTATGTGACAATAAGGCCGCGATTTAAATCTCCAGAAATGAGGTCTTTCATGAGAGAACAAAATACATAGAAGTCGATTGCCAATTTATTTGGGAAGAGACCTTGAAGAAACAGATGTGTACTCTGTTCGTTGCTTCTGACAATGAGTTGGTAGATATTTTCACCAAGCCGGTATCTATGCTCCATCTTGAGGGGGAGTGTTGCAGTATGGAAGTCGGGCGGTGTGTTGCGGTTTGAAGACCGGGCGGTCTGGCGGCCTCTCACATCGGCTTGTCTGTCGGGCTTGCTAGTTAATATCCGGGCAGTCTGGCAGCTTATCCCAGCGGTTTCTCTGTCGGGCTGTTGCTGGTGGGTATCCGGGCGGTTTGGCGCTTTGTCTCAGGCGACTTGGAGACCGGCGGTCTAGCGGTCTCCTGTAGCAGCTTGGTCTAAGTGGCAGCTTGTTCTCTTCTTCTGGTGGTTGTCGGATGGTTAGCCTCTTCATCTAATGACATGACTTGTTCGGTTTGTTTGTTTGTAAAGCCGCATGTACTTGTAAATTTTTAGTCCCACATTGGTTATTTGTAATCTCTCTCATCTCCTCCATTCTATACAAGGGAGGCTATACCTTTGTAATACACGCATTTTTGGATAATAAAAATTTTGTTACTCCATTTTTCGATCTCTTGTTTTTTGTTCGCACATATATGAAAGTCTTTAGTTTCAAGGTAGCTTGCAACTTAGAGGGGAGGTGAATAGGTATTCTAATTTTTATTATTATCTTAATGCTTAGTGTGTGGTTTGTGAACAGTTAAAAGCTTTCTTTAAAATAACACAGCAGCACACATAGATTTTATAGTGGTTCCCCAACTTATGTGTACATCCACTCGCCTCCCACCTTGCTAAATTCCTGTCAGTGAAGGCACTTCTCAAAAACTCATCTCTAAAGAGCTTACACCTCAGATCACACAGGATCTCTCAGTCTCCTCCAAGACTTAGAACTCAGGCTCAAGGCCCGACCTCAGAGCAAATTTCTCCTACAGTTTAGTAATCAAAAGATCACCTACCTTAGGATGTTAAGCCATACCACTCAGGCTATGGAGGATAGCCCTATCTCAGATCCAAATCTAGATCCTAAAACTTAGAGAGTATTTCACTCCTATAGCCCAGGCAAGATTACGCAACCTCAGGCTAAACTGCCCTACTGCTCAGATTTAATTGGATCCTACCTCAGACCCGAAGGTCCTACACTCAGAGAGTCTTACTCTCCTACAGCTCAGGCGAAACTCCCCAACCTCTGGCTAAATAGCCCTACTGCTAAGATCGAATTGGATTCTACCTCAAACCTAAAGGTCCTACACTCAGAGAGTCTTACTCTCCTACAACTCAGGCAAAACTGCACTACTCATGCTTAAAAAACCCTACACTCAGATCCAAAATCTTGGATCCGACAGGAAGTAAATTGTTTATTATTAACTTTTGACACAGAGAAATATCTCTGTGTCTGACCCTTGAGCTAAGTTATCTTAGCCCTAACTGATCTTCACAGTAGCAGGAGTGAAGTCTTCAAGAACTGACTGCCTCTATTGGAAGTTTCTCAGAACTAAATCTGAACCTTATTAAAGAAGACTGAAGATTTTCCAAGTCTCAAGATGTTCAAACAGCTAACCTGAAGCCTGTAGATACCTCGAAAGGTCTATTTCTCATTCTTTATCAGAAGCTAATCTAAACATGTTGTAGCAGATGGAAATTCTACAACTAACCAAACTTTTATCTCAGATGAATTATCTTCAAGATCTTGCATAGCAGCAATGACGAAGAAGATGAAGTCCAGCCGCAACTTGAAATCAGAAATATAACCATAAAAGTTAGCTTCAATCTCCAGCTTCTATATCTTTTTATCTTCCGCCTATTAATGGCTCCAAGAAGTAGTGGGGACAACCTACAGTCGACATCTCCACCATGCTTTAAAGGAAGAAGACGTATAGTAGGTCATCGACTCCATTTATCCTGTTCTGTAGCTTTCCTGTAAGCAATTTGAACTTGGTTGACTTTGGTTGACGTCATTAATTATGGACTTAGCCAAATTCTCGGAATCACTCTAGGAATTGATTGCGTTGAGTGGATGTCCATCACCTAATGCCATATACCTTAGTCGATTCTGAACTCTGTCAACCTGCTGAGGCATTGAGTGTATTGTGTTCACTCAACGCTTCTGTACTTAGAAAACTTTCCTCTTCATGAAGGCATTGAGTGTGTTTACTTTACTCAATGCTTTCTACTTCTGCCTCAACTTTTGAGTAGGTGTTGAGTGAACTGGCTTCACTCAATGGTTCTAAACTTAGTCAAATTCTACCATGTCTTCCGACTTTGACTACTTGAGATTGTCTCAACGCTATCTGCATGTGGCGTTGAGTTAGTTGACTTCACTCGGCGCCCATGGACTTAGACTGATTTTTCAGTCCAGCTTCTTTGGCTTTGACTGCTGCGGCATGGCATTGAGTGAATTGGCCTCACTCAATGCTTCTATACATTGCTTCCTTTTCTTTACCAGAAGCTTTAGAGCTTGACTGAGGCAGCTATACTCAATGAATTATGCTCCATGGCATTAAGTGAGTTGACATCACTAAACACTTTTTGCCTTAGTCATTTTTCAGCTTCCCTACTTCTCAGGCTTTGACCCTTCAGCCAATCCTTAGCTCTTTTATAGCTATGGCGTTGAGTGAGTTTACTTCAATCAACACCTGTGGACTTAGCTATATTTCTGCCTTTTCAGCTACTCAATATTATAAGGAATATCCTGTATGCATGAACTTAAACAAACATCAAATACAATTTTATGTATATCAATGACATGATTGACTTCTTCAAATCTAGTATATTGTGGGTAATGGACCCAACAATCTCCCCCAATTTCAAGAAGTCAAAACCCACAATCAAAATCCTGAGTCAATGATATACACTATCATATACAACAATAACACCTTAATTTGGAAAACATAAAACAAGAGAACAAGTTATAGTTACCACACTTTGTTGCCTGTAGAGTGATCTTCATCACACCTGCTCCCCCTAAATTGCTGCTACCTGGTGTTGATACCACATATATCTCTACTTGAATGCGATATTACTTGTATCTGATACTACATCATATCCTCCCCCTTTTTGACTGCTGGAAAATAGTCAGGGAGGCACCTGTTATCTGTACCCCCTTGAGTTCAGCTAAACACCCCTTTCAGCACATGATCCACATGAGTGTGTTGGATCTATACTGCTCCATCTCTACAAGTAACCATATGAATCAACGTTTGTAAGATCTTAACTTTCTCCCCATCAACTGAGGCATCCTTTAACATGTTTCCTGGTAGACATTCTAGTCTATACTAGGCAGGAAACAACTTGATGAATCTGCATATCTTGATACCATTTAAGGTATACCACATTGAAAAGTCTCCACTATACTGAAGGAATTTTCCACCAGCAAGAAGTAATATAACATGCAACAAAGAAACCACAAGAGGGGTAACTAAGTTATATTAAATTCAACATACTCTATTCAAATTTGAAGGTGTTGAACTTAGCTTCATCTTGTGGCTTAGTAAAAATATCATCTACTTGCTTGTCTGTAGGGACAAATTAAAGGTTAATATCTTCACATTCCACATGCTCCCTAATGAAATGATATCTATTCTCAATGTATTTAGTCCTGCTATAAGAGGCAGGATTACAAGAAATTGAGATTGCACTAGTATAATCATAATATAAGGGACTTCTATGTATTTGAAGATTGTAGTCCTGCAGCTGATGCTGAATCCATAACAAATGAGCACACCAACTACCTGCTGAGATGTACTCTGACTATGCAGTTGATATTGTAACACTTTTTTGCTTCTTTCTGCTCCAAGACACTAGTCTTCCTCCCAAGAATTGACAAGTGCCAGAAGTACTCTTCCTGTCCTCTTTACAGCCTACAATATCTGCATCTGAATAGCTTGTTAGTTCAAACTCCCCATTCCTAGGGTACCATAGGCCAAGATCTGTTGTGCCCTTAAGATATCTCAAAATTCTCTTAGCAGCAGAGTAGTGAAAATCTTCCGGGCAAGCCATATACCTAGCACAAACACATGTAGCATACTTTATGTCTACCCTACTTGTAGTAAGATATAAAAGAGAGCCAATTATCCCACTGTACAAAGTTTCATCGACAAGTTTCCTTGCTTTATCTCTGCCTACAGGCATACTTGACCCTATTGGAGTTCTCATGGTGGGGCATTCTCCATACTAAACTTTTTGATCAGCTCCCTGGTGAACTTAGACTAGGATATGGACAAGCCATCATCAGTCTGTCTTACTTGGAGGCCCAAGAAGAACTTAAGTTCACCCATACTACTCATCTCAAACTTCCCTTACATAAGTTTGGCAAACTTCCTGCAAAGGTTGTCATTAGTAGATCTAAAGATTCTGTCATCTACAAAAATCTGGACTAGGATGATCTTGAAAGTCTATAATTTCAAGGTAGCTTACAACCTAGGGGGTGAATAGGTTGTCTTACTATTCTTATTACCTTTTTGGATTTTCCTTTAGTACTTAGTGTGTTGGCAGTAATTAGCATTCAAGTACCTGTACAAAGAAAACAATATAGAATATCACACAAAAATTTATAGTGGTTCCTAACCTACTTGGTACATCCATACTCCTCCTACCTTGTCAACTTCTTGTTACTCAAGGAACTTCTCCAAAACACTGCTCCAAAGAGCTTACACCTCAGATCCCTCAGGAACTCTCAGTCTCCCCCAAGACCTACAACTCAGCCACAATGGCATACAACTCAGTGATCAGCAGATCACCTACCTCACGCTAAAGTCCCTACACTCAGGCTAGGAGGATAGCCCTACCTTAGATCCACTACGGATCCTACCTCAGAGAGAATGACACTCCTATAGCTCAGGCGGATAAGCCCTACCTCAGATCAAAAAGATCCTACAGCTCAGGCACAAGTGTCCTACAACTCAGTGAGAATGACTCACCTATCTCGTACTTGATCCAAAGTCCTACAGCTCAGATCCAGCAGCAACCTACAACTCAGAGAGCTTAACTCTCCTACAGCTCAGGAAAGATTGCCCTACCTCATGCTTGAAAAGCCCTATACTCAGATCCAATTGGATCCTACAAGGAAAATAGTGATTTAATTTATTTGAAACAGAAATGTTTTTCTGTGTCAACAACTAGGGCTGAGTTATCTCAGCTCTATCTTACTTCACAGCAGTAGGAAGAAGTTTTCCCTCTGATGGAAGAATCTGAGAATGAAGATTCCGATTGATGAGTTGTAAATATTCGTATTTTTACGTACTTTATTTAAGTAGTTTTAGATAGTTTTCTTCAATAAAATGTTCTTTTTTTGTATATTCCATTCTAACTTAGCTTTATTTTGTTTTTCAGAAATTTTGCAAAACTGACCAAAATTTAAACTACATGCCCGTGACCTGTCTGTCACGCCCGTGACCTGTCTGTCACGCCCGTGACCGGGCAGTGTAGCTTTGACTCCTGTGGAAAACTGCTGCCAGCAATAAAAAAAAATCATAACATGCACGTGTCCCATCCGACACGCTCGTGGAAATTCTGACACGATGCTCAATGCCTCCAGCTCGATGCTCGACTGTCTACACCTTTGCCATTCATACCTTGTTGACATGCTCATATCATTCTGCGCATGCTCGTGACTGCCTCAATTTTGCAGACATGACGCCGCCAGCGAGGCAAGGAATCGACGCTCTGCCAGTCACGCCCATGCTATACGCCCGTGACCGCCAAACACGCCAGTGACCTCCATATTGAAATTCCAGATGAAGCCTGGAAGTTAACCGCCAATAAATTTTCGGCTTCACGTCAACACTAGTACCGACAAGCCCCGCAGCTACACGCCCGTGACCAGGGCTTGTAATTTGATTTTTTTTACTATAAATAGATGTTTTCTGTATGGTCCAAGGGTTCAAAATTTTGATCCATTTTGCTCTTGGGTTGATACTAGGTGTCTTTTTGTGCTATGTAAGGTTAATTTTCCCCCCTCCTCTTTGTGTTTGTTTTAGCTTTTGCAATTCAACTTTTACTTAATAAAATTTGTTAGTCTGTTCAACCTTATATTGTACTGGAATGCCTTTGAGTGCCACTCTTTCAACGATCTTAAGTATCTTCATTTTTCTTTTTAATATGGGTGTGTGTGTGTGTGTGTGTGTATGAGTTAGATTTATCATTTTTATGTTTTCAAATCATCAAATTGTTTAGCTTAGTTTTAGATTTCTTCAAACTTACTAGTTGTTATTATAGCTTTTCTTATCGTGACCCTTAGGTTTGTTTTGATTTAAGATTATTTTTGTGCTTCTCATTCACTATTATGGTTTTATAAAAATGGTTTCAAAGTGGTTTTTATCCTTTTTTACCTGGGATTTTTTAGCTCATAAAACTTTTGGTTCTTCTAAACTTTCTTCCACTTTTTAGGGATTCTTACAAAGTTAAAAGAATGGATAAGTTGTTATTTTAATTTTTCAAACACTTTGATTTTTGCATTTATTTGAAAAAAATTTTGCTCCTTTATTTTTTATTTGTACTTTTTATGCATTTTTAGCAAATTTTATCTTTAAAAATATAATCATTTTAATTTTTCGATCACTTTGTTTTTCAACTTTTTTCTTGTGTGTATGAGCGTATGAGTTAGGTTTTATTGCTTCCATTTTTTATATAGAGTGAGTGTGTGTATGAGATAGCTATTACCGCTTTCATTTCTCGCCTACTCGTTTGAGTAGGACTCACAATTTACTGCTTTAATTTCCCGCCTACTTGTTTGAGTAGGACTTGTAATAGGTTGTAAATATTCGTATTTTTACGTACTTTATTTAGGTCGTTTTAGCCTATTTTCATTATTTTAAAGTTATTTTTCTTTATTAAAATGCACCTTTTTTGTATATTCTTCTCTAACTTAGCCTTCTTTTTGTTTTCTGAAAATTTTGAAGAAAACTATCTAAAATCCAAAGTACACACAAGTGTACTTCATGTCACGCCCGTGACCTGAGCGTGTTACTTTGATTCTTGAAAAAATTAGCCACCTACAATGCCAAAGTGAAGTCACGACTGTGTCCCACGTTACACGCCCGTTTTCAGTCCGACATGCCCCGTATCAAGCCACTCAACGCTCGACTGCTCAAGTTCAACGATCAACATACGACACTTTGCCGAACACGCCCGTGCCCCAATTCCACATGGTCGTGTCAATCCTGACTCGATGACTAACATCTCCATCTTGACGTTCGCCGTACAACGTTCGTCAAACAGCTAGTCATGCACCTGTCGATTCGTCACACGTCCGTGTCCACTCCAGCTATCACAGACAAGACGTTGCCAACGATGCAAAGACTCAACGCCTTCGCTAGATAAACCTTTCGTACACACCCGTGACAGTATGGTCATGCCCATGACTGCCTCAAATTTCCAGACAAAATGTAGCCAGTGATGCAAGGATTCAATGCTTGGCTAGTCACGACCATGCTATACGCCAGTGACCGCAGGGTCATGCCCTTGACTTACACATGGACAGCCCTGAAGCCAACTACCAATAAATTCTCGGCTTCACCTCAACTCCAATACTGACACGCCCCCCCTACATGTCCGTGATCCAGGCATATAATCTGAAAATTTTCCCTATAAATAGAACCTTGATGTAAGTGTCATGGGTTCGAATTTTTGGACCATTTTGCTGTTAGGAGGGCTGCTTGGGTGCTTTTCATGCTTTGTAAGGATATTTTGTCCCCCTCACTTTTATGTTTGTTTTAGCTTTGTAATCAACGTTTTGTCTTAATAAAATTAGTAGCTTTTTCTCCTTATGTTATTATGGATCGCATCTACGTGTCCCACCATCAACAATCTTATTTATTTTTGTTTTTCTCTTTATATGTGTGTGTGTGTGTGTATATGAGAGTAGATTGACGCTTTCACATTTTCATTATTTTTACTTAGCTTTGTTTAGATTTAGGATTTTGTTCTTTTTATTTCATCCTTATAAATTTATAAAAGTGTATTCAAAGTGTTTTTTATTTTTATTTAACTTAGATTTTCTCTTTTAGGTTGTAAAACTTTTTGTTCTTTTCATATTTATTTCAACTTTTTAAACACTTTTATGGAGTTTGAATTTATAATCGTTTTAATTTTCGAGCATTTCAATTTTTGTTTTTAATTTTCAAAACTTCGGCACTTTTAATTTTTATTTTCTCTTTTTATGCATTTCTATCATATTATAGGAGTAGATATATAATCGTTTTAATTTCTAGATAACCTTGTTTTTCTTTTTTTGTTGTTGTGTGTGTGAGTGTATGAGTTAGTTTTATTGCTTTCATTTTTCCGGTAGAGTGCGTGTGTATATGAGAGGGCAATTTCAGCTTTCATTTCCCGCCTACTCATTTGAGTGGGACTTGTCATTTTTTTAGCTTTCATTTCCCGCCTACTCGTTTGAGTAGGACTTGCATTTTATTGCTTTCATTTCCCGCCGATTCGTTTGAGTAGGACTCGGAATTTTCAGCTTTCATTTCTCGCATACTCATTTGAGTAGAACTTGCATTTTACAGTTTTATTTGCTGCTTTCTTTACTGCTTTCATTTCTCGCCTACTCGTTTGAGTAGGACTTATAACTTTCAATTATGCAATTTCTTTTCTTAAGTCATTTCCATTCTGATGACTTGCTAACCGCTCTTAGCCTTCAGTATCGAAGAGCATTGGGACAGATAAAATCGTTTTAAATCATTAAACGTCCTTTTTTTCTCGTTAATTAAATTTACTTGAGGTTTGCCCTGGATATACGACGTGTAGAACCACAAATTGATGTGTGGTCTCTACTTCCATTATCCGTATGCTAGCTTGCCGAGAGGCCGTGCGCATGGACCGATCACCCTTCGATAAAGGGAGTTCTGCACTAACCCTCAAGAGAGGAGGAGCGGAATTCTACCAGATTGGGTTCTCCACACAATAACGGGGTTCTTAGCATAATGCGGGCATTAAGAGGAATCTTTCATTGGAAGAGTGCCCGATCGAATAGTCTTAATGTTTAGGTGAGCGATAGTTCTTCAGATAGGTCATGAGCTCATTTTTATGAAACCTCTACGGCCAAGTTGCCGACTTAATTAATTTGAAATTTAGGATCTCTAATTATAAAAAGTTATTTTAGTTCAATTTCGAATCAGTACTGTTGTGCTAATTCTTCATCGGCTTTTTAAGACCATTTTTTATTTTTATTATTTAATCAATAACCCGACAAGTTATTTTCGGTAAAATAATAGTCCCTCCAGGGAGGAGTAAAAATAATCTACCCGTCCTCGAGAATAATACGACATCGATATTCCACACAGGAATATCTTGTACTACAAGGATAGGTGCACTTGCCTCCTTTGGTTAAAAATCAGTTTCAACTTTTTTATATAATAAATCTGTGCGCTCCGATCAAACCACATAATTAAACCATCCCTACATTAAATAAACACCCCGGGGCGCTGCTTGTTTTAACCATCAAATTTTTGGCGTTGTTGTCGGGGAGTTTTCATGTTGTTATTTAGAATTTCTTTAGCCTATTACTTTTACCTTTTTTTATTATTTAATGTATATCTTTATCGATAAAAAATGAAATGGCGTCGTTTCCTAAAAAATCTAAAAAACTAAAAAAATCTAAAAAATATAAAGAACTAAAAAATTTCTAAGAAACTTTAAAACTAAAAAATCTAAAAAACAAAAAAACCTAAAAACCTAAAAAACAAAAAAAACACCAAAAAAGAGAATATTTTTTTGCTTTAACTTTTTTTATTTACTTTCATTTCAAAACAAAAAAAAACACACCAAAAAAATTTTGTTTAACATTTTGTAATAAAAAAAATTTATATATGTATTTTCTCGCTCTTTCACGCTTCACATTATTTTAGGCGATAGGGGAACGCATTTCTATTACAGTCATATAGCTAAGTTGTTAGCTATTTCGAGTCACAGACGCGCTTGCCACCCCCTACCACCGAGAACCATATGGCTGAGTCGAGTTAGTAAATAGATAAATACGGCGAATTTTCGAAATAAAAACCTCGCCAAATAAATTCGATTATGCAATATTCATACTAATATTGCAACATTGGGGACAATTTGGAATTAAGTATGAGGTTATTTTCCTAATTTTCGTTCTTTCATTTTCTGCACTTCTATTTTTTCCACCACTTTAAAAACAAAAAAAACAAAAAAAATTAAAACAAAACAAAAAAAATTTATAAAATGAAAACTTCAAAATTTTTTTTTGGGTTTTCCATCATCAAAAATCAAAAATCAAAAAATAATAAAACAAAATTTCCAAAAAAATATTTGTTACTTTGCAAATATTTTTATAAATATTCTCATTCCCCTCTTCCTTTCTCTCTCATCTTTGTAAATAATTTCTCTTCCTTTTCTTGTAAATATGTTCGTAAATGAAAAAAAAAGATAATAACTCAAAAAATTTCAAAATAAGAGAATAACCCTCAAAAATACAAAATTAAGATAATAACCCTAAAAAACCAAAAAACAATTTTATTTATTATGAAATAAATAAATCGAATATACCATTCTTAACATTTTTTCCTCTCCAAAATACTAGTCGCAAGTTTATTTATAAGTGAATTTTATTAATTTTTTTTTACTATTCATTTATTAATTGGAGATTGATAGATTTAAATATCTGGGGTTAAGTTTTTAAGAATTTCTTATGCTTTATTTTTTCTTAGATATGGGACTTATTTCAGCACTACTTCTAATTTATCTAAATAGTTGCACATGTATTTTGTTAAGAAAATAACAACCTTAGATTTCAATTATGTTTACTCCAAACTTTTTTTGTAATATAGGAATGTTCAATTTATAAATGTTGCTCACAACATTTTTTTATTAAAATTTAGTTTTATTTTTGAAAAAAAACCTATCTCCCCAATTTTTTTTCATGTCTTGCTTGACATGATTAATTTATATTCTTAAAAAAACCTATGTTAATGAGAATAAGATTTCGTTCCGTAAACATAAACATCCAATATTTTAAAAGATTATATGTTATAGAGTAAGAGAATAAAATTCATTACTCCTATACATATACATTGAGTTATCTGAAGTTGTTTAAAAAATTTTATATGTTATGGAAAATAAGATTTCATTTTCCTAAACATTCACATTCAAACCAAAAATTTCATCAGAGATTTGAGCGAAAAAATATACGTCACCTCTAAATGAAAGCCCTCTTCATAAACCAAAACAACCCCTCATCCATATTTAAATGATTCTAGACTTATTTTAAAATCTTTTTGAGAGCATAATTTTTAAATTGAATTATTTCCTTTAATTCATATAAGCTAAAAGTTTCTATAATTTCAGTCTATTTTTGTTAACCTAACAAATACAATTTTTGCTTTCTATTTGATTATATCCTGAAGTTTTAGCCGAAACTCTTCCTTTATTTAAATTTTTGTCATAATTTAGGACTTAACTCTTATACCCCAGATATTTATTTAGATCTTTCTTTCAATTAATTTATGTGGTAGATAAACTTAGGATTTCTTTAATTACTTATAAGTATATCTCTAACTTTTGCTCTAGAATAACAAAAACTTAAATATGAGGGTATTTGATGAGTTGTAAATATTCGTATTTTTACGTACTTTAGTTATGTCATTTTAGTTTATTTTTGTTATTTTTAGTTATTTTTATTTAGTAAAATGCTCCTTTTTTGTATATTCTTCTCTGACTTAGCCTTCTTTTTATTTTCTGAAAATTTTGTAGAAACCTGTCTAAAATCCAAAGTACACGCCCGCGTACTTCATGTCATGCCCATGACCTGGGCGTGTACTTTGATTCCATTAGAAATCAGTCGCCTGCAATGCCGAAGTGAAGTCACGTCGGTGTCCCATGTTACACGCCCGTGTTCAGTCGGACACGCCACGTGTCACGCCACTCGATGCTCGACGCCTCCAGTTCAACGATCAGCATTCGAGGCTTTATCGAGGATGCCCGTGTCTCGATTCCATATGCCCGTTTCAATCCTGACTCGACGCTCAATGCCACCAGCTTGACGTTCGGCATACAACGTTCGTTGAACAGCCAGTCACGCCCATGTCTATTCGGTGCACGCCCGTGACCACCCAAGCTGTCCCAGATAAGATGTTGTCAGCGATCCAAAGACTCAACGCCTTCTCCAGATAAACCTTCCGGACACGCCCGTGACCGCAGGTTCATGCCAGTGACTGCCTCCAATTTCCAGACAATGCGTTGCCAGTGATGCAAGGATTCCACGCTTGGCCAGTGACGCCCATGCTACACGCCCGTGACTGCAGGGTCATGCCCATGACTTCCACGTGGGAAGCCCCAAAGTTAACCACCAATAAATTCTTGGCTTCACCTCAGCACCAGTACTGACACGCCCCGTACACGCCTGTGATCCGGGCGTGTAATCTGAAAATTTTCCCTATAAATAGAACCTTGTTGTAAGGGCCATAGTTTTGAATTTTTGGACAATTTTGTTGTTAGGAGGGCTGCTTAGGTGCTTTTTAAGTTTTGTAAGGAGATTTTCTCCCCCTCACTTTTATGTTAGTTTTAGCTTTGTAATCAACTTTTCGTCTTAATAAAATTAGTAGCTTTTTCCTCCTTACGTTGTTATGGATCGCATCTACATGCCCCACCTTCGACAATCTTATTTATTTTTATTTTTCTCTTTTTATGGGTATGTGTGTATATGAGAGTAGATTGATGCTTTTACGTTTTCATTATTTTTACTTAGCATTGTTTAGATTTAGGATTTTGTTCTTTTTATTTCATCCTTATAAATTTATAAAAGTGTATTCAATGTGGTTTTTATTTTTCTTTAACTTAGATTTTTTTAGGTTGTAAAACTTTTTGTTCTTTTCAATTTTATTTCCACTTTTTAAACACTTTTATGAAGTTATAAGAATGGATTTATAATCGTTTTAATTTTTGAGCATTTCGATTTTTGTCTTTAATTTTCAAAACTTTTTCTCTTTTAATTTATATTTTCTCTTTTTAAGCATTTCTATCATATTCTTGGAGTAGATATATAATCGTTTTAATGTTTAGATAACCTTATTTTTCTTTTTTTTATCATGTGCGTGAGGGTATGAGCTAGTTTTATTGCTTTCATTTTTCCGGCAGAGTGTGTGTGTGTGTGTGTGTGTGTGTGTGTGTGTGTGTGTGTGTGTATGAGATAGAAATTTTAGCTTTCATTTCCCGCCTACTCGTTTGAGTGATACTTGTCATTTTTCAGCTTTCATTTCCCACCTACTCGTTTGAGTAGGACTTGCATTTTATTGCTTTCATTTCCCGCCTACTCATTTGTGTAGGACTTGTAATTTTCAGCTTTCATTTCCCTCCTACTCGTTTGAGTAGGTCTTTCATTTTACTTCTTTCCTTACTGCTTTCATTTTCTGCCTACTCCTTTGATTAGGACTTACAACTTTTAAATACATAATTTCTTTTCTTAAGTCGTCCCCATTCCAATGAGTGGCTAACCGCTCTTAACCATAAGTATCGAAGAGCATTGGGACAGATAAAATCGATTTAAATAATTAAAGTTCCTCTTTTTCTCGTTAATTATATTTTCTTAAGGTTTTCCCCAGGTATACGATGCATAGAACCAAAAATCGATATGTGGTCTCTACTTCCATTATCCATACACTAGCTAGACGAGAGGTAATGCGTATGGACCGAACACCCTTGAGTAAAGGGAGGTCCGCACTAACCCTCCTGAGAGGAGGCACATAATTCTACGATGAAAGTAATGGTATCCCTCTGATACTAATTGAAAGGATGGGTTAGACCTGATTTTCTCTAGTGGGGGTGGGGGTGAATAGAGTAATAAAAATTTTAACTGTTTTTAAGCTATTATATCAGAGTGAATAAATTATTCTATCTATCACAACCACAACATAAATAAAAGAGAAAATGGGCTCAACCAGACAACACAAGAATTTTATAGTGGTTCCCCAACCTGGGTACATCCACTCTTCTACCACCATGGTAGGAATCCACTAGTAGGTTTTGATCAGTTGACTGCCACCATTGAGCTTTTGATCAGGTACTCAAAAACCAACTCAAGTCTTTTGATCAGGAGACTTGCAACAAAGGAATAACTTTTGAAGGGAGGTAAAGAACCCTTTGTACAAAAGGGGGTGAGAGATTTATGGTGTCTTCCGTTTCTCAAATAACTGAGAAGACTAGTGGATCTTTGATGCTGACAAAGCTCCCCGTGAGATATTGATTGGTTTAAGAAGACTGGAGCTTCACTTCAGGGTCTAGGTCTTCAGCCTGTTAGGTCAATGTCCAGGAATCCAGTAGACTGATATTGAATAATTATCTCTGAGGATTCCAATCTCTGAAGAAGACTCTTGATTTGTGTTCATTGTTCTTCTTCAGATTCCAGGACAGAAATGTTTCAGCACACAGAAGAAAATTTTTGAATGATCAGGATCTGTGTTTGGTGCTCTGGATTTTCTTTTGTGTTGTGCTCTGTGTATGTCTTGTTCTCTATTATTCTTTGTGTCTCCTTGTTGTTCTATTTCACTCTTGTTCTGTCGACTTAAGAGTGAATATCTTTTATATTTTGCAGTCAATTTCTCCTTTGAATTTTTGAATTCTGGCATTAATTACTGATTGCCTGGAGAATGAAATACGGCTGGAATGTATGTCATAAATGAGTTTCCACAACTGTCCCTAATAAAATAAGCAAGTAATTATCCTGATGAAGACCATAATCAATGCTGTCACAAACGGCTATATTCAGAGAATATATCCATTAATTACTCAGGACAATACTACTAAATAATATGAAATAAGGACAGAAGGAAGAAAACTTCTCATTCTGGAACTGGACAAAAATCGTCGACCTCTGAACGGAATTCTTCGACCTGAGACTAAAGTTTGTCGACCTCAGAACTCTAGTTCGTGTACCTGAGCTCTGCAAACTGCATACTGAGAATGACTTGCCAAATCTGTAGTCTGAGTTTGTCGAGCTAATAATCTATCTTCGTCGACCTGAGTTCAGCGAAAACTGGAAAGAAACTACTAATGCTGAACTCCAAAGTTCGTCAACCTGAGCTCGAAGATCGTCGAGCTTATCTCAGAGAATGATCTCTGAGTTTGTCAAGCTGAGTTCGACGAACGCCGAACTGATATACAAAACTAATTTTCTTCTAAGTCTTGAGTCTTCTCAGTTCTTCTACTAGTTGGTCCATCAAGGTTGATTCTAAGGACTTAGCCTAAACTCTAAGACACAAAGACATGATCCTGGCTATACATGGTGGGTCAAACTTTCTAGTTAATGAACCTTGCCCAAATCCAACTAGGGATCCTACAATCTCCCTCTATTTGGGTGAGGTCACTAAAACAAATAAAACAAGACAATCATAAAACAATAAACAATATATCTGGCAGACAATTAAAAACATCTAGCAGATATTTACAAAGATGCTTCATGATATAACAATAAGAGTTCAAAAAATATAAAAATTAAGCAGATTGTTCAATTCTTTTTCTTCAGCTTTTCCTTTTCCTTGTATCCTTTCTCTTGGTCAGAAGGCTGTGTAAACTTGATTTCTCTATTTGGATTTATTGCTTGCCTCTTGGACATTGTCATATCAGCAACACAAATTATATTAAGAGAAGTCGCTCTAGGCATAAAAGCCTCTGGATGTAGATTCATGTAAGCATCAACATTAAAGAATTTGTTGGCCTTTTCATACCTTTTGAGTTCTTCCTTTCTGTATGATGACATTGTTGAATATTGAGATGAATCCTTCCCTTCATCTTTAGCTTTATTTATCATTGAAAGTTCAACAAGTTCCTGGTACCTGGCCATTGTTAAGGTTGTCTCAGTTTCTGGATCCATAAATGGTATAAGTGGAGACATTGACATGTCAGCTTTTTCAATTTCAGGAGCTTGCTGTTATTGTTGTTGTTGCTATTGTCTGCTGGACGAATGCCTCTACTGGATGATTCCATGAGATTTAGAGGATCTATTAGGTTGTCTTTGATAGGTTTAAGCATAAGAAGTAGTCCTGGGAGAAGTAAGTCCTGAAGCTCCAGCAATAGGTGGAGGAGGAGGAGGAGGTGGATCTTTCCTGTATCTTTGAGAAGGTGGAGTAGGAGAGTATCTCCTGCTTTTCTTTTTGGCTTTTTGCTCATTCTTTGATAGCCACATCTATTCTGGCATACCCTTATAAGGAGTAATGTTCTGAAGAATGTAATATAGAATATCATGATTTGGGTTTGGATTGGGAGCAGCAATTGGAGCAGCTTTTCTCTTCTTGGAGACTTTCTTCTTGATGGAGAAATCATCATCTGAATCATCTTCCTTTTCTTCATCATCAGAAGATGCTTGAGGATTGTCATATAGTGCATCTATAGCATCCAGAGCTTCTTTAAAGATCAACAACTTTTCAGTACGAGGAGGAGCTGGAGGTAGAACAACTGGTTCAACAACTATTTCAGCAACTAATAGATTCTCTTATTCTATATCATCCATCATGATCTCATCAAGATCTGGTAGGGGACTGTCATCCATCTTGTATGTTGGAGCTACAATGGCTTCTGAATAAGAACTATTTTTGGAAGGTGATGGTACAATGAGAGACTATGTTCTTGGTGGAGATGGAACAACTAGAGTATCTACACTTGCAAAACTGGCCTTGAGTTGCATGACAACTTTGGGGCTTATTAGAGATGTGTAGGAGACTATAGCCATAAAAGGCTTTGGGCTATCTACTGGAAGAAAGTTCAAATGAACTGTATCAAAAGTATTTAACAGACTTAAAATATTTACTGTGGGATTGATAATATATTCACCAACAATGTTTATTTCAGCTATAACTGTCTCATATATATCTGTATCAGATTCAATGAAATCAATTAAATCAGCAGGGATAGCTGTGTCTGATGCTGCTTCTGCTGTTGCTTCTACTGCTGCTTCTATTGCAGCTAGAGCTACTTCTTAATGGAGTATCTCCCCCTGACTAGTTTCAGGTACTGGCGTTAGGCCCCTAACTAAAGAAGGAGCGACAGAGGGGGCAGAGTGTTGGGCAGCAAGGGATGAAATGGAAGTAGCAAGAGGTGAAATAGCCTCTGCTATCAGATTTTTGTTGAGTTGAGTGAGAATTACCAGAAGAGGTTGAATGGAAGGGGGGTCCAATTGCATGAACTCAGAAGGAATTTGAGTGGATACAGAAGGATTGATGTGAGATGATGGTGGAGGAGAAGGTAAAGAATCTGGCATTGGCTCATCTTCAGGTGATGGAGTATGAAGGGGAGTTGATAGTAGTTTAAAAGATGGTTGGGATAGGAGGTTGGAAAGTGGAATGTTATCTCGATGTTATGGTAGAGGAGATGGAGTTGGTGTACCATGTAGTGATGGAGTTGGTGTACCATATGGTGATGGAGTTGGTGTACCATGGAGTGATGGAGTTGGTGTACCATGGAGTGATGGAGTATATATTGGAGAGTGAATATGAGTTTGTTGATGATGCCCTGGAGATGATAGAGGTGTTGGAGGATGGACTATGGTATGAACTAGTGAAGAGAGAAGAATTGGGGAAGCTGGAGGAGGTGTTGAATGGGCTTGAGAAGTAGAGGGATGCTGGAGGGATTTTAAGGTTGGTTGATCATGAGTAGGTGGAGGTGGAACATCTTCAGCAGGGTGGTGAGTGGCTGGAGCAGCCCTAGTACTCTCAGAAGGTCTGGAGGAAGAGGAGGGAGCCTTGGACGGCTTGGTGATACTCCTCTCCCACCTGCCAAACAGGGCGCAAGTAAGCCTCTTGGAGGCATTGATGAATATGGTCAGTATGACCAGGGATTCAGCAGCCTTGGCTTGGAGGAAGATTCTTAGAATCCTTCCAAAACACACCTCTTTCTTGGTGTTCTTCTTCCTGATCATCTCAAATAGGATTCTAGCCCAGTTCATAGGCTTCTTGTTCACAATAGCACACATCACAAGGAATTACTGCCTGATGATGTAATCATGTGCTGTGTTTTCCCAGCAGTACCTTGTCAACGACATCTGCTAGAAACTTGTAGTCAGCAGATAAATGTTTCTTTAGCAGTTTGTTGGGTGAGTTTCCAGAATAACCCATTTTAATCAACATCTCACCAAACTCAGAGCTGTCAATCTGTAATTCTTCTTCTCCATTAACTAATCCAAAAATATCAGTTAAGACGGTGGGGGTAAGAGATATTGTGTTACCCGATATGTTTCCTGTCATGGTGTCATCATCTGGGGAGGAGGAGGTGTAAACCCATTATCGAATTTTTATTGCATCTATCTTTATCCTAGTGGTCATCAGATTCTTCAACTTCTGATCTTCAAATAATTTCAGAATCTCCAGGAAAATTAGGTCAAAATGTTGGAATGTCTCGAAATCTATATCAAAGCCCATGTAAAATGGCATTGCTACAAGAGCGCTTGCGGGAATCGCCATGAGTTCGCATGCAACAAAAAACAAAGAGATCAAGTGCAAGAGAACTGAAAGCACGAGACAGAGCTCGAAGAAAACCTAGATATAAGGTTTTTCAGAATATGAAACAACAAGATCCATTCGACGAAAAATAGAAATTCTTCGATTTGAGGTCAACGAAATATTTTATAGTTAAAAGAATTCTTTGATCTCAGTCAGAAGAAGGGAAAACTTTTCGTCATCCTCCGGTCGACGAAAATTTTTCTAAAGCCAGATCGTCAATCTCCGTTCGACGAAAATGACTCACACATAAAGTTCGTTGATCTCAGTTAGATGAATTTTCTCACGAACGTTTCTCAGTTCGTCGATCTCCGTTCAACGAATTTTGAAGAGTTCGTCGACCATAGACAGAAATTAAATTAAAGCCTCTCCATTTATCATAAGAAGCTGATTTATGAAGAATAGATGATTTCTCTCATCTAAGGGTTTGGTAAAGATATCTACTCTTTGTAAATCAGTGTATATATAGACAAGCTTAATTTTATTTTTGTATACACACTCTCTAATGAAATGGTGCCTAATGTCTATATGATTAGTTCTAATGTGATGAACTGGATTTTGTGCAATGAAAATTGCACTTGTGTTGTCACATAGTAGAGTTGAATTATTTAAGTTGAACCCATTGTCCACGAGTTGGTTCTGAATCCACAGCATCTGGCAACAGCAATTGCCAGCTGCTATATATTCTGCTTCAGCAGTTGATGTAGACCCAGATGACTGCTTTTTGCAAAACCAAGAGACCAATCTAACACCAAGGAATTGGCATGTTCCAAAGGTACTTTTTCTGTCTACTCTACATCCAACAAAGTCAGCATCTGAGTATCTAGTCAACTCAAACTCTCACTTAGTGGGATACTAATATCCTAGACTAGGACAACTCTTTATATATTTAAAATACTTTTAAAGAAAATTAGATGAGATTCTTTAGGGTTCACTTGGAACATAGCACAAAGACATGTGGCAAATATTATATCTTGTCTACTTGCTGTAAGGTATAACAAGGACCCAACAGTGCCCCTATATAACTTCTGATCAACAGGTTTCCCATGCTCATCAGAATCTATTACAATATTTGTAGCCATGAGTGTTTTCTTTGCTGAGGCATCATCCATCCCAAACTTTTTGTTAAGCCCCTTAATATACTTAGCCTGGGATATGAAGATGCCATCAGGCAGCTGCTTCACTTGGAGACCAAGGAAGTAGGAGAGCTCACCCTTACTACTCATTTCAAACTTTGAATGCATGAGGTAAGAGAACCTCTTGCATAGTTTGGAATCTGTAGACCCAAATATAATATCATCTACATAAATTTGTACTCACAAAATTTGATCATTATGGTGCTTAGTGAATAATGTCCTATCTACAATGCCTCTAGTAAACTTATGCTCTATAAGAAAGCTTGCTAGGGTTTCATACCAAGCTCTTGGAGATTGCTTTAGAACATAGAGAGCTTTATGCAATCTAAAGACATATGAGGGATGAGTTGGAGAGATAAAACCTGGAGGTTGTTCAACATAAACCTCTTCTTTATGTTCTCCATTCAGAAAAGCACTTTTAACATACATTTGATAAACTTTGAATTTCTTGTAGGAAGCTTATGCAAGGAAGATTCTGATTGCTTCCAACCTTGCAATAGGTGCAAAAGTTTGGTCATAGTCAATTCCTTCCTCTTGCTTATAACCTTGAGTAAATAGCCTTGCTTTATTCCTGATTATGACACCTTGGGCATCTAGCTTGATTCTATGTACCCATTTAGTTCCAATGTCTGGATAGTCTTTGGGTCTTGGAACTAAATCCCAAACTCTGCATCTCTCAAATTGGTTGAGCTCCTCTTGCATTGCAGTAATCCAGTGTGGATCTTGCTCAGCATCTTTGATGGATTGGGGCTCAATTTGAGATATGAAGCAGGCATGCATCAATTCTTGGTTGAGTTGATGCATTGCCTGCACACCAACTGAAATGTCTCCAATCACTTGAGATATAAGGTGATCTCTAAGTGTGACAAATTCAGTGGGAGGAGTTGGTTGTTCAATAGCTTGGGGAGTTAATTACTGTTGTTGAATTCTGTTGGTTGTTGTTGGCTCTCCACTGATCTGAGTGTCTTCATCTTCACTTTCTTCAGTAATGTGTGGAGAAGGATGGCTAACTGCCTCATTGGTGAAGGTAAGTTCATTTAACTTCTCACATAAGTTTTTTTCCTGCAAAGATTCACTGGTAGAAGAAGTCTTGTCCTTGTAAACCATGTTAGTCTCATCAAATTAAACATGGATTGATTCTTCAATTTTTGTAGTGGATTTATTATACACCCTATAAGCCTTGCTTACTTGGGAATATCCAAGAAAAATTCCCATTTCACCCTTGCCTTCAAACTTTCTAATGTGTTTCTTATTATTATTGTGGATGTAACATAAACAACCAAATATTTTAAAATAATCTACTTTTGGTTTCTTCCCTTTAAGTAGCTCATAAGGAGTCTTATTCTTAAGCTTGTGTATAAAACTTCTATTTAGTACATAATTTTCTGTGCTTACAGCCTCTGCCCAAATGGATAAGAGCACATAAGCTTCTGCAAGTAATGTGCCTGCAGATTCAATCAGGGTACTATTCTTCCTTTCAGCAACCCCATTTTATTGAGGTGTTCTAGGAGCTGAGAAGCAGTGCCAATACCTTCTTTCCTACAGAACTCTTGCATAAGAAGAGACTCAAACTCAGTACCATCATCACTTCTGATCAATGCAACTGGAGTGGAGTACGCAATCTGTATGTTCTTGAGAAAATCTGTAAGAACTCTAAAGTTATCAGACTTAGATCACAGAAAGAAAACCCAAGTGAATCTGGAGAAGTCATCTACAATCACTAGAGTATAAGATTTCCCTCCCAGACTTTGTACTGCAATAGGGCCAAAGAGGTCCATATGTAGCAAGTACAATATCCTAAGTGAGTCACTTTTGTTTAATGATTTAAAACTACATTTAGTCTGCATGCCTTATTGACAAGCCCTGCAAAGGTTTTCCTTCTTGTAGGGGCAAGAAGGCAATCCTCTAACAATGTTGTGAAAGTTAGAGTTAGATTTAGAATAATCTCGAGGGGGGGGGGTGAATAGAGTATAATTAAAAAAATATTAAGTCCTAGTGCAGGAAATGATGAAATGCTAGCAGATAGTAAACCTAATTCACAAGCACAGCAAGAACAAAAACAAAAATAGGCAACCAGACAACATAAGAGATTTATAGTGGTTCCCCAAATCTGGGTAGTCCACTCTTGTACCACCATGATAGGAATCCACTCAGGTTGTTGATCAGGTGCCTGACACAAATGAGTTTTGATCAGGTCCCAAAAAACCAACTGAAGTCTTTTGATCAGGAGACTTGCAACCAGGAATCACTTTTGAAGGGAGATGACAACCCTTTACTGTAACGCCCATAATATGCTGCGATTATTTAATTCTCGTTTGGCATTACGTTGAAGCGTTACCGGCAGGTGCCGTTTATTAGAGTGTGGTCTTAGCTCTTTAGGTTTCTTGTGTGGATTGTTTGTAGCCTTTTTGGCAAGATCCCCTAGCATGTCGTGTCTGTTTTGGTGACCGGTGAGGCCTCTCGGGGGATGGTTGTGTTTTGGCTTCGGGTATTGATAACCCGAGTTTTGTTCGTCGAAATCTGATTTCGACTTTGTCTTTGCATTCGTAGCCTGGTTAATTAGCTATTGTCTGAATTTCATCGGAATCCGAGGTGGTTCGGTTTTTGCGTCGTTTTGTGGTTTTAATAATAATGGGTGCAATTAATTAATTTATAAAGCTTGTCAGGAATCAAGTGGTTTTAGGTGGCGGTTAGGGATGAAAAGACGTATCCATGCATATATATAAAGCCTTAGATAAAAAAATCGAGACTATTCACTGTCTCCTTCCTTGAAAGAGTAACCGCTGCTTGTTCGAGAGGAAGAAAACCACCAACCCTGCTACCCTTCAGACGCCGATTCTAGGAGCGTTAGTGGACGAAATTTGATTCTGAAAGCGGATTTGGAGTACTCTCACCGTGACCTTCATTCCTACGGTGCTGTTGCGGCTGGAGCCGAGAGAGAGAGGAAGGGCTGTGCAATATAAATCGCTTGTATTTAAGGCAAGTGGTGCTCCTACCCTTGCCAAGTTTTCTTCTCCGTTTTCATGGTCATATTTGCTATAATTTTCCCTGTCTCCTGAGATTGATATTTTACTCTATTTTTCCGTCAAAAAAGCATGTGAATCTTAAACCCTAATGCCCCTTTATGTTTTTGTTTGCATTCTCTCAAGTTCTGAAACTCAAACCTTCGGATGGAGTGCTGTAGTCTTCTTTGTTTTTATCAAATTGTTCCATGTTAATCATTCAAATTGTTCCCTGTTAATCTCGATTTGGTTAGAAATTAGCCTATCAGCCCTAGATCTAGTAGCAGTGTATTTTCCTACTTAAATTACGAGTAATAGGATTGAATTAAGCTATGAAGATTGAATGGAAACGAAGTTGGAGGTGCAGGATTTTCTGTGCACTCAATGCAGGCAGATCGACGGAAATCGTCGATCTAGGTTCGACGATTATCGTCGAGCTGAGCTCGACGATGTGCCTTAGTTCTGTGCCCGACGGAAATCGTCGAACGGAGTTCGACGATTCTCCCGTGACCAGTGTTCGGCGTAAGGAAAACCGTTGAACTTCATTCGACGATTTTTCTTGTGCCCTTTGTTCGACGTTTTCCTATGGCCTGTGTTTAAAGCAAAATCGTTGAACAGAGTATGACGATTTCTTGTGGCCTGCGGTTAAGGAAAATCGTCGAACGGCATTCGACGATTTTACCCGTGACCTGTGATCGACGAAAGGAAAATCGTCGAATGGAGTTCAACGATTTCTCATGTCCTATGATTTGACGAAAATCATCGAGCAGCGTTCGACGATTTTCCTGAGTTCGATGATTTTTCCCGCGCTCGACGAAAATCATCGAGCTGCGTTCGACGATTCCAGTAGGCTGAGATTTAATTTCTTTTCAGTTACTTTTCTTCCCGAGTGTTTACCTCCTAGGTGGGATTGTCTTGTCGGCCTTTCGTTCTCCCTTTATTTTGAGGGCTGAATCGCCGGTTATGGCAGGTAGTGGTATTTTGACGTCTAAAGGAGCGGGATGTTTTGTCTGCGAGCCGTGACCGCCACTTTTTTTGTCCCAGGTACTGGTTGGGTATTGCTGTGGCCGCCACCCTTTTTATCCCAGGTACGGGCTGGGTTTGTGGTGGTTTTGTGCTGATAGTGAAATTTTATTTTTACTTGGAACTATTTGTTTGGGGGACTGGTTTTGGTCACCAACTCAGGTCCATGATGATTTACTACTGCCATTCCTCACAAATTAGGATTGTTAGGTGTTTCTTCCTGGTTAAATGCAACATATAGTGGCATGTTTTTCTTGTTTTTTGCCTTGAAGCCTCTGCAGGATTTGAGCAGGGCTTGGTGTTGTTGCATTGTACTTGGTGTACTTTTGCTTACTTTGGATAGTGGTTGCTATTACTGTCATGTTTACTTACTTTCTTCTTTTGTCCCATTTTGATTTAACGCTCTAATTATGATTTCCTTGTTTTACTTGCTGAGGTGTTCTTTTCTTTTCTGAATGCCTCAGGTTCAGATTAGTAGCCGGGTAGGCGGCTAGTTTTGCTGTGGTGTTGCTGGTTATCCCTTGAGTTGTAGGGATCTTTCTCTTGCTATTGTGAGGTAGTTTTCCTGTTTTCTTACAGACATACATACTTGTCAGTGGGTTCGTGTCAGTTTGTTGGCGCCCACTGGTAGTTTTACCTTATGATACTACATATGTTTCTTTTACTACTACCTTTTCTAGAGATAGTCTACTTGCTCTTGGGCAGTTTTATGCTAGGTTTCTAGTTATCTTTAAACCTAAAAACACTACTATAAGTATATCTCATGATCAACATGCTTTATAAAACTCATACACTACTTTCCAAGTAACGTAAAAAGATCATTTTCCTACTTATAATATACTATAAATCTAGAGTCTTGCATTATATAGGTTGACCTCGGGGGTCACTTATGCACTCTCATAGGAAGTCAAAAATAAATAAAGTATTTTCCGCTGCGTATAAGTATAGTTTTTAAACCGTGGAGTAGATGATCCACCGAGACGAGGGATACGACCCTTAAAATTATATCTGATTTTCTAATCATTAAACTTAAGAAATTTTTGTAGTCTAGTTAGATGGTGTCCGCCCGAGCGTCGACAGTTATCCCCTGCTCGACGTGGCATCACGATACATGTTTTTGTCAAACTCTGATACTTCTTGAATAAGGAGGAAAATGCGGGTTGTGACATTTACAGAGGTGGGGGTGAGAGAGTTGATTATGTCTTCTCTATCAACAATCAGAGAGAAGACTTATGTGGACTGATATTAGCAAACAGCTCCCCCTAAGATGTAGAATGGTTCATTGAAGATCTGGAGATTTGTTGCAGGGTGATTTTCCTTCAAGCCGAGTTCTTGACTAGCAGAGATACAGAAACTTCTTGACTGATTTGATTGTAGTTGTCCTTGGAAGTCCTATAGAGTATAAGGAAGAAGAAGATTCTTGTTATTGTATGATTGTTCTTCTTGTACTGAATAATGATCTCTGCTTGTCATTGTAAGCTGCTGATTAATTTTTTTTGTTCTGTCTCTTCGTTTTTGTATATCTATGTTAGTGTGTTTCTTCTTCTCTATCTTTCAAAATTTTGAATGCCTTAGTCATTAATGCTGACGGCCTTGAGAATAATCAGCATTGATTAATTTCCCCAACTATCTTGTGGAAAATCGGCAAGTAATAATCCTAAGGAAGACCGTAATTAATGCTCCCTCTAACGGATACATTCAGAGAATGTTAGAGCATTAGTTTTTCAGGAATTATCGCATTTGAGTGAGGACAGAATGCAGGAAATGGCTAAGTTTGGAATCGTCGAATAGTTGGAAGAATCCGTTGAACTGAATTACCAGTTCGTCGGGCTGAGATATTATATTCGTCGACCAGATGGTGCCTATTCATCGAGCTGAGTTCCAAGATCGTCGAGCTGATAACAAAACTACATGCTTTAGAACCTTTGCCTTTTCTGTCTGAAGTTCGTCGAGCTTAGTTTGTAACTTTGTCGACTGGAGTTCAGCAACTATTCTGGACTTAGAATAATTCATTAATATAGTTGTTGAAGTAAAGGATCCAGAATTCGTCGACCAATGAAAAAAGTTCGTTGACCGGAGAACTTCTAACTGAAGGTTCTTGTGAAGTTGAGGTCCAAGTTCATCGAGCTCAGGATCCAGTTCGTCGAACAAAGTCTGAAGTTGGACTTAGAATAATTTGGAGTTATCTTGACTTTAGATAGTTGAAGAAATATCCCAAATTTTGTCGACCAGAGAATGAAGATGGTCGAGCTCAGCTTAGAGAAATATCTCAAGATCGTCGAGATGAGGACATCAATCGCCGACCTGAGAATTTGACTTATCCTTCTGAAACAGCTTCTGTGAACTGTGTCGACAGATGGTTCTGGGTGTCGACACAAGTCCTTCTGGTGTTGACTGATATTGTCGACTAATAATCTGTGAACTGTGTTGGCACAAATCCTTCTTGTGTCGACTGAGCTAGTGTCGACTAATATTATCTATGTCGACTGATAGTCTGTTGTGTCGACACAAATCCTTTGGGTGTCGGCACAACCTTTCTTTGTGTCGACATAATTCTTTTGGGTGTCAACACAACTGCTTGAGTCTCTGACAAGCTGTTGTAGGCAGATCCATGTGATGTTGACTCTTGGACTAGAATCTACAACACAACTATGACCCTGACTATACATGTTGGGTCAAATCATCCTAAGTTAGTGAACCTAGCCCAAATCAACTAAGGATCCTACAATTTCCCCCTATTTGGGTGAGGTCACTAATAGACTCAAAACAAAAACATAAGAATAAACAAAGCAGGAAAAAGGTATATCTGGCAGATATTACTAACACATGCATCAGATATATATGTACATGAGCTTTGTTTTAAACAAACAAATCAGTTTTAAAGCTAATGCAGAGAAAAACAAATTGAAGCAATGTAAAGATTATTTCTTTTGTTTCTTATCTGTGGGCTTATCTTCTTTAGTCTTTTCTCCTGGCTTAGTAAACATAATTTCTCTATTAGGATCTGAAGCTTCCACCTTGGACATTGTCATATCAATAGCTCCTATAATCTTCAAAGATGTGGCCCTGGGGACAACTGCTTCTGGATGCAGCTTCATGTAGTCATCAACATTGAAGAATTTGTTTGCCTTATTATATCTCTTGAGTTCTTCTTTTCTGTACTTAGACATAGTGGAGTATACTGAGATATCCTTGCCTTTAGCTTTTGATTTGTTGATCATAGAGAGACCAATAAGTTCCTGGAACCTGGCCATTCTAGCTGTGTTTGCTATTTCTGGATCTTCAAAAGGAACAGGAAGTGAGTATGACCTGTTGGGACTATCAGCTTTCTGTTCTGCATAGAGAGTTTGCTGCTGCTGCTGATGTTGCTGTTGTTGATGTTGCTGTTGTTGACTTCCTGAAGAGTGATGCCTTTGTTGACTGCTTCCAGAAGATCTCCCTTGATGTCTCTGATAAGTTTGAATTGGGGCAGATATCTGAGTACTAGAGCCAGAAGCACCAACTGTAGGAGGAGGAGGAGGTGGTGGATCTTTTCTATATCTCTGAACTGGAGGAGGAGGGTATCTTCTGCTTATCTTCCTCTCCTTTTGTTCATTCTTGGACAACCACATCCAAGCTGACATCACTTTGTATGGTGTTATCTTTTGCAGAATATAATAGGGAGTGTCATTTGCTGGATTAGGCTTAGGAGCAGCAGGAGGAGGAGCTTTTCTTTTCTTGGATACTTGTTTCCTCTTCTTCTTTGTATCCTCCTCATCTAAATCTTCATCCTCATCTTCATCATCATCATCACTGGCAGAACCCTGAGGGTTATCATATAGAGCATCCAATGCTTTCAAGGCTTTAGCATAAGTAGCAGTCTTTTCTGTAGCAGGAGCTGAAGTTTCAAAGGTTGGAGTTTCAGCAGGAGTTGGAGAAGAAGATATACAAGAATTAGAAGTAACTGGGACAGACCTTTCAGCTGCTGCCTTATTTTCTTCTGCAATGTCAGCCAAGATCAATGCATCTAGATCTGACATAGGAGAGTCATCCATCACAAAGGTTGGTACTGAGATAGCTTTTGGAGGGGACAGAATGACTACAGAGTCGGGAAGTACAAAGATGTACCAAAGTTGCTTACCAACTGCTGGACTGACATGAGATGTATACGGAACAATAGCCAAATGTGGCTTAGTGAATTTTGCTAAAAGAAGATCATATGTATAGTATCAAAATTTTTCAGCAAATCTTTTAAGTTAACTGTGGGACTAAGAATGAAATCACCAATAGTCTCATCAATATCCATATTAGTATCAATAAAATCACTCAAATCTTTATCTATACATTATGTATATGCTGCTGGTGAAGCTGGAGCATCTGCTAGAGCTGGAGCTGAAGACTCTGAAGTTGAAGCTGCTGCTTCATCATCAGGCATCTCCCCCTGCCTGGTGTCAGTGGGAGCTGAGGCCATGCCCTTGCCTGAAGATGGGGCAGTAGTAAGAGTAGATAGTTGGGCAGATAAAGATGAGTTGGTGGTAGCAAGAGGTGTAATAGCCTCTACTATAAGGGATTTAAGAAGGGGAGTGATGATGTAGATGATAGATGATATGGTAGAGGGATCCAATGATATTGTGGGAGAGGTTGGTGCGGAAGGTGTGGAAGTGGCAACTATGGTAGGGGTAGAATGTGTAGCAGTAGGTATTAGAACACTTGGAGGGATGATGGATGATGATAGGGATGGATGGGTGGCATCTTGCAGGATTGTGTCTAGTGAGAGATGGTAAGATGGTATGGAAGAAAGATGTGGGGGAAGAGGAGATTGCGGTGGTGTGGGAATATATGTATCATGAGGGGAAGCAGGGGGTGTGGTTGGTTGATGTTCTTGAAGAGGGGAAGAGGGGATGTCAGTGATGTCAACTGGTAAAGATGGAGCATGTTGAGATGAAGGTGGTAATGTTGAAGGAAAGGCTGGAAGAGAAGATGTGGAGGGAATGCTTGCTTCAGCAGTGTGGGGAGTGGCCTTAATAGCCCTTGTGCCTTTAGAAGCTGTGGTGGAAGAGGTGGAAGCCATAGAGGGCTTAGTGATGGTCCTCTCGCACCTGCCAAATAAGGCACATTTTGGCCTTTTACTGGCATTGATGAAGATGGTATGGGAGACTAGTGATTCTGCAGCCTTTTCCTGTAGAAATATTCCTAGTATTCTTCCAAAACAAACTTCCGTCTTGGTGTTTTTCTTCTTTATCAAATCAAACAAAAACTGTGCCCAATTTATTGGTTTCTTGTTTATAATGGCACACATAGCCAGAAACTGTTGTTTGGTGATATAATCATGGGCAGTGTGTTTCCCAAGTAATACTTTGCCAACTAAGTCAGCTAAAAACTTATAGGGGGCAGACAGGTGTTTCTTCAAAAGCTTGTTAGGATTTTCTCCAATATAATCCATGAGGCTTAGCATCATATCTGATTCCTCTACTTAAATCTCGAGTTCCTCTTCTCCATTTCTTAATCCAAAGATTTCAGTTAAGATGGCGGGAGTTAAGGAGGTGGAGTTACCCGCGATGGTGCCCGTCATGATATTCTCTTCTGTTTGCAATAGAGTGTAGACCCATTCCCTGATTTCAGTACTGTGCAGCTTGATCCTTCTAGTCATCAGGGGTTTAAGTTGTTGATCTTCAAGAAGTTCCATAATATACAGAAAGATGGGATCTGAATGTTGAAATGAGTCAAAATCCACATCAAATGCAGTATCGAACTTCATCGCAGCCAAAGCTCCCGGTGGAATCGCCATGAAATCACCTGCAAAAGAGAGAAACGATGATCAAGCGCAAGAGAATAGAAATCGTGGGATGGAGGTCAAAGAAAACCTAGATATAGGGTTTTCCAGAATATGAATCGACAAACTCCGCTCAACAAAAACAAAAATAGTTCTTCGAACTGAGTTCGACGAAATAATTTAGTAATAAATAATTCATCGATCTCACCCAGAAGACTTGAAGACAATTCATCGAACTCCGGTCGACGAATATCTTCTGAAGTAAGTTCGTTGATCTCCGGGCGACGAAAATTGTTTTACACAGAGAATTCGACGATCTCCGTTCGATGAATATCTCGCAAACCTTCCCCAGTTCGTCGAACTCTGTTCGACAAACTTTGGAAAATTCGTCGAGTGTAGACAGAAATCAAATAAAATCTTCTTCATTGATCATGCCAAGCTGATTTACAAAGAACATATTATTTCTCTCATTTAGAGGTTTGATGAATATATCAGCACTTTGTAAATCAGTGTAGATATAGACAAGATTGATTTTCTTTTTGTCTATACACTCTCTAATGAAATGATGTCTTATATCAATATGTTTTGTCCTACTATGGTGAACTGTATTCTGGGCTATGATTATAACACTTGTATTATCACAAAGTAGTGTCGAATTATTTAAATTGAACCCATAATCTACAAGCTGATTTTGTATACAAAGCATCTGTGAACAACAACTGCTTGCTGCAATATATTCCGCTTTAGCAGTTGAATTTGACACTGATGATTGCTTTTTACAAAACCATGATACTAATCTCATACCCAGGAACTGGCAAGTTCCTGAAGTACTTTTTCTATATACCCTGCATCCAGCAAAATTAGCATCAGAGTATCCAGTTAACTCAAATTCTGATTCTGCAGGATACCATAGGCCTAGATTAGGACAAATCTTTATATATCTTAAAATCCTTTTTAATAAAATTAGATGGGATTCTTTAGGGTTCACCTGGAACCTAGCACAAAGACATGTGGAAAACATAATATCTGGCCTACTTGCTGTGAGGTATAATAGGGACCCAACAATGTCCCTATAAAGTTTCTGATCCACAGGTTTCCCTGGTGAATCAGAGTCCACAACAGCATTAGTAGCCATGGGAGTTTTCTTGGTTGAGGCATTAGTCATCCCAAACTTCTTTAGAAGTTCATTAGCATATTTTGCTTGGGAGATGAAGATGCCATCAGGGAGCTGCTTCACTTGGAGTCCAAGGAAGTAGGAAAGCTCTCCCATGCTACTCATTTCAAATTTGGAATGAATGAGGTAAGAAAACCTCTTGCATAGTTTTGAATCTTTAGAGCCAAATATAATGTCATCTCCATATATTTGCACTAATAAGATTTGGTCCTTATGATGTCTAGTGAAAAGAGTTTTATCTACAGTTCCTCTTGTAAATTTATACTCTAATAGAAAGCTAGCTAAGGTCTCATACCAAGCTCTTCGAGCTTTCTTTAGACCATAAAGAGCCTTATGTAGTTTAAAAACATGAGAGGGATAAGATGAAGAAATAAAACCTGGAGGTTGTTCTACATAAACCTCTTTTTGTAGTACTCCATTTAGGAAAACACTCTTTACATCCATTTGGAAAACCTTGAATCTCTTGAATGCTGCATAGGCAAGGAATATTCTTATGACTTCCAACCTTGCCACAGGTGCAAAGGTTTGATCATAACCAATCCCTTATTCTTGCCTATATCCCTGAGCAATAAGCCTAGCCTTGTTTCTCACAATCACACCTTGGGCATCAAGCTTATTCCTGAAAACCCACTTAGTTCCAATCACTGGATAGCCTTTAGGCCTTGGAACTAAGTCCCAAACACTATATATCTCAAATTTATTTAGTTCCTCTTGCATTGCAAGAATCCAATGGGGATCTTGCTCAGCATCAGTTATGGATTGAGACTCAATTTGGGAGAGAAAGCAGGCATGCATCACATCATGGTTGAGTTGATGCCTTGTTTGTACACCTACTGATATGTCTCCAATTACTTGAGAACTGGGGTGATCCCTAAGTGTGACAAATTCAGTGAGTGGAGTTGGTTGTTCAACAACATTTGGTATTGATTCCTCTTGTGGAATTGCATTTGCTGTTGGTAAAGATTCATTTGCATCACCTTCTTCCTCTTTACTTTCTTCAATGGCTTGTGGAGAGGGATGAGTTGGAACCTCTTGGGTGAGGTTTAGTCCAACCATGGTCTCACACAAGTGGGGTACCTTCAAGGTGCTATTGGTAGAAGTTTCCTTCTCCTTGCAATACATATTAATCTCATCAAAGGAAACATTAATAGATTCTTCAATTTTTAATGTTGATTTATTAAACACCCTATAGGCCTTGCTTACTTGGGAGTATCCAAGAAAAACTCCCTCTTCAGCCTTTGCCTCAAACTTTCTAATATAGTTTTTGTTGTTATTGTGTATGTAACAAGTACAACCAAATACTTTAAAATAGTTTATTTTAGGTTTCTTTCCTTTAAGTAATTCATAGGGAGTCCGATTCTTTAATTTGTGAATAAGGCTCCTGTTCTTGACATAATATGTTGTGCTTACAGCCTCTGACCAAAATGTGAGGAGCATGTTAGCATCTGCAAGCAATGTACCTGCAGCTTCAATGAGTGTCCTATTTTTCCTTTCAGCTACCCCATTTTGTTGCAGAGTTATAGGAGCTGAGAAGCAATGCCTGATACCTTCCTTCTCACAGAACTCATGCATAAGAAGAGACTCAAACTCTGTGCCATGATAATTTCTGATCAATGCAACATGAGTAGAGAACTCAATCTGTATGGTCCTGAGAAAATCTATAATAACCTTGAATGTATCTGACTTTGATCTCAGAAAGAATACCCAACTGAACCTGGAGAAGTCATCCACTATAACTAAAGTGTAGGATATCTCTCCTAGGCTTTGTACAATAATGGGTCCAAAGAGATCCAAGTGTAGCAAGTACAAAATCCTAGGTGAATCACTCTTATTAACTGATTTAAAACTAGTTTTAGTTTGCTTGACTAAATGACAAGCCCTACAGAGACCTTCCTTATTGTAGGGACCAGAAGGTAGACCTCTAACAAGGTTGTGCTTAGATAACCTAGCAATGTTTTTCAGATTTACATGTCCTAGTCTTTTGTGCCATAAATCATTCTGAGTACTAGTTAAATTTAGCAAGCAGATATCAGTTTTGGCAGAAAGAAAGTTTACTAAGTAAATGTTGCCTTGTCTACTTCTAGTTAAAACTGTTTGGTTATTTTTATCAATAATAGAACAAGTGGATGGATTAAAGTATACTTGATAACCATCATCACATAACTGACTTATAGAGATTAGGTTATGCTTGAGTCCACTTACATATGTCACCTTTTTGAATGTGATAACTCCTATTCTTACTTCTCCAAATCCTTCTGACTGACCACATTTGGAGTCACCAAAGATAACCTTTGGCCCCAGTTTGGACATAAAGTTGAATAAGATGTACTTGCTGCCAGTCATATGTTTGGAGCAGCCACTATCCAGGTACCAAGTTTGATTTACCCCTGAACAATTTTTCACCTGCAATACAAACAGTTAATGATTTTTGACCCAGGTTACCGTGGGCCCTTTGTATGGCTGATAAGAAAAACTAGAGATAATAGAAAATTCAGGTTGAGATTTGTATCCCAGGGGGTGATAATTCCTAGGTGGTATGATCCAGTGAGCCAGGGGATTAAATGGTTTCGTAGAAGTATTTAAGTTTCTGTTGGAATTATAGTTTTGGTGAAGTCATCCTGGGTTCGACGAATATATGTAAGTTCGTCGACCAGAGTTCAACGAATTGGGTTGAGATCGTCGATCTCTTCCAGGAGAATGAACATGTTCATTCTTAGTGCCCCACGTTCGTCGACCTCTGTTCGATGAACCATGCAAAGTTCATCGATCGCAGTTAGACGAATAAATATAACTATAGTTTGCGTTTAGAGTTCATCGATTTGGTTTCGATGAACTGGCCCCATTTCTTCGATCTGAGTTCGACTAAAATTGCTGAACTTTGTTTTTATTAGGTGTTTTCTGGTTCTTGGTTTTCTATCCTTCTGTCTTAGAGATCTTTTCTACTGGTAGTTCATTATTTACAGTTTCTTTCCCTTTAGCAGACACAAATTTTATTGGGGTTGATAAAATGTTCTTCCTGAGAATGGGGACCAAACCTGATGGAGCACCCAAGCCCTGCTTGCCATTAAGTCTGGCATTGACAGTTCTTGTGATATCCATCAACTTGAGGCTTCTCTCGTTGAGAGTTTCCTCAAGTTGTTTGGCCTCACAAAGCTCAGTTTCTAGTAAAATTATTTTTTTCATTTGCTATGTTTAGTTCATCTTTTAGCCTAATGTTCTCAGAGTGAACATTTTCTAAAGTTCCTAGTTTCTCCCTAAGAGTTTTAATTTCATTTTCAGAATGTATCAAGTTTAAACACATAATTTTGAAATCTGATTTAAAAGAGTCAGAGTTATAATGAAAAGATGACAATACCTGACCAGCTTCTGATTCAGAAGCTTCCTCATTGTCTAAATCTTCATCTTCTGAATGACTTCTTGAGGCATCAATTACCATGAGGCAAACCTCTTTTGCTCTTTCTTCTTCCTCATCCTCACTGGAGCTTGAAGATGTTGACTTATCTTTTGTCTCACTACAGGTCTCAGCCACAAACCCCTTTTCCTTTCTCTTGTGTTTGCTGGAAGAGGGTTTGTTGATGTACTGTCTTCTAGAGTCCTTTTCCTTTCTCTTGTACTTCTTCTGGTTCTCTGGACACTCAGAGAGGAAGTGCCCAGGCTTTCTGCATCCATACCACACAACTTCTTTAGTTAGTGTCTTATCATACTTTGGTTTGTCATTTATTCTTGCTGACTTTCTCCTGAAGTCCTTTCTAGACATCTTGAAGAATCTCTTCGCAAAGAGACTCATAAGCTCTTCATTTATGGTTGAAGTTTATGATTCTTCTAAAGCTTTGAAGGGTATATTCTGTTCTCTTCTGGCTGCAGGAGGTGTTCTTTGTTCATCTGCCTCCCTGGTCTTTATCAGCTGCTCATAAGACTTCAGTTTGCCTAATAGAGATTCAGTTGAAATCTCATTCAGGCATCTGGCTTCCTTGATGGGCCAGATTCTTGTATCCCATGATCTTGGAAAGCACATCAAAATCTTGTCATTCACTTCTGTAAGAGTGATGTTCTTGTCTAAGGTCTTGAGCTCATTGATAATTGAGCTTAACCTATTGTACATCTCTGAAATTGTCTCTGCTTCCTGCTTCTTAAAGTTTTCATATTAAGATATGAGATTTGATCTCCTATCCTTTCTCTCATCTGTTGATCCATCCACCATTTGGTTTAGAGAATCCCAAATGGCTTTTGCTGAGGTTCACTCAACAACTTTCTGAAATATATCATCAGACATGATATGTGCCAGTATGTTCATGGCTTTTGCATCAGTCATCTTTGCTTTCTTGTATGCATCATTGTAGTCTGGAGGAGGTACTGCAGTCTTATTTGTAGAAGTACTTGGAGGAGCAGCAGGCGGTGGAGGTACTCCTGTTAAGATAGAAGCAAAAATATCTTCATTAATAAAATTCATATACAGCTTGATTCTTGCCTTCCAGATGGCAAACCTATTAAGGTTGCAAATTGGAGGTCTGGTGCTGGCATAATCTTTGTTCTGTGTCATGGCTGTGTTTCTAAGTTAAATGTGAATAAAGTGATGTGTAGATCTAACAAAGGATCTTTGGTTCAAGGGTTAACTTGTCCAACCAAATGAACCTGCTCTGATACCAATTGAAAGTTAGAGTTAGATCTAGAATACTCTAGAGGGGTGGGGGGTGAATAGAGTATACTTAAAAAATATTAAGTCCTAGTACATGAAATGATGAACTACTAGCAGATAGTAAACCTAATTCACAAGCACAGCAAGAACAAAAAGAAAAATAGGCAACCAGACGACACAAGAGATTTATAGTGGTTCCCCAAATCTGGGTAGTCCACTCTTCTACCACCCTGGTAGGAATCCACTTATGTTGTTGATTAGGTGCCTGACACCAATGGGTTTTGATCAGGTCCCCAAAAACTAACTCAAGTCTTTTGATCATGAGACTTGCAAGCAGGAATTACTTTTGAAGGGAGATGACAACCCTTTACAGAGGTGGGGGTGAGAGGGTTGATTATGTCTTCTTTGTCAACAATCAGAGAAAAGAGTTATGTGGACTGATGTTAACAAACAGCTCCCCCTGAGATGTAGAATGGTTTAGGGAAGATCTGGAGCTTTGCTGCAGGGTGATAGGCCTTCAAGCCGAGTTCTTGACTAGCAGAGATGCAGAAACTTCTTGACTGATTTGATAGTAGTTGTCCTTAGAAGTCCTGGAGAGTATAAGGAAGAAGAAGATGCTTGTTATTGTATGACTGTTCTGTTTCTACTGAATAATGATCTCTGCTTGTCACTGTAAGCTGCTGATTAATTTTGTTTGTTCTGTCTCTTCATTTTTGTATATCTATGTCTGTGTGTTTCTTCTTTTCTATCTTTAAAAATTTTGAATGCCTCAGTCATTAATGCTGACGGCCTTGAGAATAATCAGCATTAATTAATTTCCCCAACTGTCTTGTGGAAAATCAGCAAGTAATAATCCTGAGGAAGACCGTAAATAATGCTCCCTCTAACGGATACATTAAGAGAATGTTAGAGCATTAATTTTTTCGGAATTATCGCATTTGAGTGAGGACAGAATGCCGGAAATGGCTAAGTCTGGAATCGTCGAACAGTTGGCAGAATCCATCGAACTGAATTACCAGTTCGTCGAGCTGAGATATTGTTTTCGTCGACTAGATGACTCTATTCGTCGAGCTGAGTTCCAAGATCGTCGAGCTGATAACAGAACTACATGCTTTAGAACCTTTGCCTTTTCTGTCTGAAGTTCGTCGAGCTGAGTTTGTAACTTCGTCGACTGGAGTTCGGCAACTATTCTGGACTTAGAATAATTCATGAATATAGTTGTTGAAGTAAAGGATCCAGAATTAGTCGACCAATGAACAAAGTTCGTCGACCTGAGAACTTCTAACTAAAGGTTCTTTTGAAGTTGATGTCCAAGTTCATCGAGCTCAGGATCCAGTTTGTCGAACAAAGTCTGAAGTTGGACTTAGAATAATTTGGAGTTATCCTGACTTTAGATAGTTGAAGAAATATCCCAGATTTTGTCGACCAGAGAACGAAGATCGTCGAGCTCAGCTCAGAGAAATATCTCAAGATCTTCGAGCTGAGGACATCAATCGTCGACCTGAGAATTTGACTTATCATTCTGAAATAGCTTCTGTGAACTGTGTCGACAGATGGTTCTGGGTGTTGACACAAGTCCTTCTGGTGTCGACTGATACTGTCGACTAATAATTTGTGAACTGTATCGACACAAATCCTTCTTGTATCGACTGAGCTAGTGTCGACTAATATTATCTGTGTCGACTGATAGTCTATTGTGTCGACACAAATACTCTGGGTGTCGACACGACCTTTCTGTGTGTCGACACAATTCTTCTGGGTGTCGACACAACTGCTTGAGTCTCTGACAAGCTGTTGTAGGAAGATCCATGTGATGTTGACTCTTGGCTAGACTCTAGGACACAACTATGACCCAGACTATACATGTTCGGTCAAATCATCCTAAGTTAGTGAACCTAGCCCAAATCAACTAGGGATCCAACAGGTCGTCACTAGATAGTTTGGCAATGTTTTTCAAATTAACATGACCTAATCTCCTATGCCAAAGGTCATTATTATTTCTAGTTTGATTAAATAGGCAAATTTCTGTATTGGCAGACTCAAAATTAACTATTTAAATGTTGCCTTGTCTATTTCCAATTAAAACAGTTTTATTTTCTTTATTAGAAATAATACAAGTGCTTGAGTTAAAGGATACCTGATAACCTTCATCACATAATTGACTTTTGGAGATGAGGTTATGCTTTAGTCCACTTACATATGCAACCTTTTTGAAGGTTACTGCCCCGATCATGACTTCTCCAAAGCCTTCAGTCTGGCCACAATTGGAGTGACCATAGATCACCTTTGGTCCCAGCTTGGACTTGTAATTGATTAAGTTGTCCTTTCTTCCAGTCATATGCTTGGAGCATCCACTGTATAGATACGTTTGTTGATTAAAAGCTAGACAGCTCTTCACCTGCATAAATAGAAGTTAGTTGTTCTTGACCCAGGTTACCTTGGGTCCATCTTTCTTCACATAATTAAAACTTGATATATAAGAATATTCATGTTGACATTTACAACCTAGGGGTTTATATTTCCTAGGTGGAATGATCCATTGATTAAATTGATTATTAAATGTCCTTGGTTGGTTATGAGTTTTAGCAGAATTAAAATTTTTGTTGAACTGAACTGGGTTCGATGAATTCTGGTACCTTCGTCGATCTGAGGTCGACGAACGGGGATGAGTTCATCGAACTCCACTCAGAGAATGAAGATATTCATTTTCTGGGCCCCAATTTCATCGATCACTGGTCGACGAACCATACCGGTTTTGTCGATCGCAGTTCAGAAAATAGTTATTGTAGAAGTTTGCGTTCGGAGTTCGTCGACTTGAGCTTGACGAACTGTACATGTTTCGTCGATCAGAGTTCGACAAAAACTGAACATTGTTATAATTTGAATTTTTCTTACTCTTTCCATTTTTGTTATTCTTTGGTTTTGCATCTGTTGGTTTAACATTATTATTATTATCTATCTTTTCTTTACCCTTTTCTGAAACAAATTTTATTGGTGTTCACAGAATATTCTTCTGAATCAGTGGGGGTTGGCTTGATCAACCAACTAAGCCCAGCTTGCCATTTAGTCTAGCATTCACTGTGCTAGTGATGTCCATCAACATGATGCTTCTCTTATTTAGGGATTCTTCAAGTTTCCTTACCTCAGCCAATTCAGATTTTAATGATATAATTTGTTCATTTGATAGGGTTAATTCATCTTTTAACTTAATGTTTTCAAAAGTAAGGTTATCTTGTTCAGACAATTTTTCCATAAGTATTTTGATTTCCTTTTAACAGTTTATAAAATCAAGACATACAGATTTAAACTCAATTTTAAATTCTTCTGAATCAAAATCAAAAGAGGACAATACATGATCCTCTTCAGATAGAGGTTCTTCAGTGTCTGATTGGTCAGCTTCAGAATGGGTACTTGATGCATCAATGGCCATCAAGCACATTTCCTTGGCCTTTGCTTCCTCTTCATCTTCACTGGAGCTTGAAAATGATTCTTCTTCTGTGTCACTCTAGGTCTCATCCATAAAGCCCTTCTCCTTCTTTTTCTATTTGCTGGAGGAAGGCCTACTGTATTGCCGTCTTTTGGAGTCCATCTCTATTCTTCTTTATTTCTTCTAATTTTCTGGATACCCTGAGATGAAGTATCCAGGTTTCCTGTACCCAAAACACACAATTTCTTTAGTGGGTGTCTTATCAAACTTGGGTTTATCATCATGCCTGGATGACTTTCTCCTAAAATCCTTCCTAGACATTTTGTAGAATATCTTGGCTAAGAGACTTAGGGGTTCTTCATTTGATGCTGGAGCTGCATTTTCTTCAGTAGCTTTAAAAGCTATATTTTTCTCCTTTCTTCCTGGTGGAGGAGTCCTTTGTTCTGCAGCTTCCCTGGACTTCATCAACTGCTCATAAGATCTGAGCTTTCCCAGGAGAGATTCTATGGAAATATCATTCAAACTTCTGGCCTACTTGATTGGCCAGATCCTGGAATCCCATGAGCTTGAGAAGTACATGAGGATCTTGTCATTTATCTTAGTGAGAGAGATGTCTTTATCCAAGGTCTTCAACTTACTGATGATTGCACTTAATCTGTTGTACATATCACCAACAGATTCTTTCTCTTCCTTGTTGAAGTTCTCATACTGGGAGATGAGAGTTGATCTTCTGTCTTTCCTCTCATCAGTAGAACCAGCTACCATCTGGTTAAGAGAGTCCCAAATAGTCTTGGTTGATGTGCATTCAGCCACCTTTAGGAAGATGTCATCAGACATAGTCTGAGCCACAATGTTCATGGCCTTTGCATCAGCAATCTTGGCCTTTTTCTGAGCATCTGTCGACTCAGGTGGTGGAACAACATGTGTGCTTGATATTGATGCAGATGTAGATGTTGTTGGTTGAGGAGGACCTGTCAATATAGAATTGTACATGTACTCATCAATGGAATTCATGTATAACCTAATTCTTGCCTTCTAGATGGCAAACTTATTCAAGTTGCACACTAGAGGTCTAGTGCTTGCATAATCCTTGTTCCGTGTCATGCTGTGAAATAATTAAACCTAAGAGAAATAAGGATCAGATCTAACAAAGGATCTTTTGGTTCAAGGGTTAGCTTGTACAACCAAAGTAACACCGCTCTGATACCAATTGAAAGTAATAGTATCCCTCTGATACTAATTGAAAGGAGGGGTTAGACCTGATTTACTCTAGGGGGGTGAATAGAGTAATAAAAATTTTAACTATTTTTAAGCTATTATATCAGAGTGAATAAATTATTCTATCTATCATAGACACAACAAAAATAAAAGAGAAAATGGGTACAACCAGACAACATAAGAATTTTATAGTGGTTCCCCAATCTAGGTACATCTACTCTTCTACCACCCTGGTAGGAATCCACTAGCAGGATTTGATCAGGTGACTGTCACATTTGAGCTTTTGATCAGGTACTCAAAAACCAACTCAAGTCTTTTGATCAGGAGACTTGCAACCAAGGAATAACTTTTGAAGGGAGTTAAAAAAACCTTTGTACAGGAGGGGGTGAGAGATTTATGGTGTCTTCTCTTTCTCAAATAACTGAGAAGACTAGTGGATCTTTGATGTTGACAAAGCTCCCCGTGAGATATTGATTGGTTCAGGAAGACTGAAGCTTTGCTTTACGGTGTAGGTCTTCAGCCTGTTCTATCAATGTCCAGGAATCCAGTAGACTGATGTTGAATAGTTCTCTTTGAGGATTCCAAACTCTGAAGAAGACTCTTGATTTGTGTTGATTGTTCTTCTTCAGATTCCAGGACAGAAATGTTTCAGCACACAGAAGAAAAGTTTTGAATGATCAGGATCTGTGTTTGGTGCTCTGGATTTTCTTCTGTGTTGTGCTCTGTGTATATCTTGTTCTCTGTTATTCTCTGTCTCCTTGTTGTTCTATTTCCCTCTTGTTCTGTCGACTGAAGAGAGAATATCTTTTATATTTTGCAGTCAATTTCTCCTTTTGAATTTTTGAATTCTGGCATTAATTACTGATTGCCTGGAGAATGAAATAAGGCTGGAATGTCTGTCATAAATCAGTTTCCCCCACTATCCCTAATAAAATGAGCAAATAATTATCCTGATGAAGACCATAATCAATGCTGCCACTAATGGCTATATTCAGAGAATATATGCATTAATTACTCAAGACAATACTGCTAAATAATATGGAAATATTACAAAAGGAAGAAAACTTCTCATTCTGGAACTGGAGAGAAATCGTCAACCTCTGAACGGAATTCGTCGACCTGAGACTAAAGTTCGTCGACCTGAGAATTCCAGTTCGTCGACCTGAGCTCTGCGAACTGCGTACTGAGAATGATTTTCCAAATCTGTAGTCTGAGCTCGTCGAGCTGAGAATCTATCTTCGTCGACCTGAGTTCAGCGAATACTGGAAAGAATCTGCTGATGCTGGACTCCAGAGTTCGTTGACCTGAGCTCGAATATCATCGAGCTCAGCTCAGAGAATGATCTCTGAGTTCGTCGAGCTGAGTTCGACGAACTTCGAACTGATATACAGAACTGATTTTCTTCTAGGTCTTGAGTCTTCTCAGGTCTTCTACTCGCTGGTCCATCAAGGTTGAATCTAAGGACTTAGCCTAAATACTAAGACAGAAAGACATAACCCTGGCTATATATGGTGGGTAAAACTTCCTAGTTAGTGAACCTAGCCCAATCCAACTAGGGATCCAACATACGGGATTGGGTTCCCCACCCAATAATGGGTTTCTTAGCATAATTCATACATTTAGAGGAATCCTTCGTCGGACGAGAGCCTGGTCGAATAGTCTTAATGTTCAAATGAGCAATAGTCCTAGAGATAGGTGAGCTCATTTTTATGGAACTTCCATGGCCAAGTCGTCGACTTAATTAATTTGAAATTTAAGATCTCTAATTATTAAAAGTTATTTTATTTCAATTTCGAATCGGTACCGTTGCGCTAATTCTTCATCGGCTTTTTAAGACCATTATTGTTTTTATTATTTAATCAATAACCCGACAAGTTATTTTCGGTAAAATAATAGTCCCTCCGGAGAGGAGTAAAAATAATCAACCCGTCCCCGAGAATAATAAGACCTCGATATTCCACACCGGAATATCCTGTACTACACGTGATAAGTGCACTTGCCTCCTTTCGTTAAAACTCGATTTCAACTTCTTATATAATAAATCTGCATACTCCGATCAAACCACATATTTAAACCATCCGTACATTAAATAAACACCCCAGGGCGCTGCGAGTTTTAACCATAAACTTGTCATTTCCCCCCTACTCTTTTGAGTAGGACTTGCAGTTTCACAGCTTTAATTTCCCGCCTACTCGTTTGAGTAGGAATCATCATTTCCTCCTTACTCGTTTTAGGAGGACATATAATTTTCAGCTTTAATTTCACGCCTACTCGTTTGAGTAGAACTTGTCATTTTATTACTTTCATTTCTCGCCTAATCGTTTGAGAAGGACTTGTCATTTCCTGCCTACTCGATTGAGTAGGACTTGTAATTTCAATTATGTAATTTTACCTTTTTGTAACTTAGCTTTTTCTATTATTTATGGCTTTGGTTGAGTGCATGCGTTCGTTTTTTTTCAAGCTTTTCTCTTTCTAATGTTAGGTTATTTTATTTCTTAGTTTTTTAACCCTTCAGCATTTAATTTAGAATTCACGCCTCACCAAACTCATAAGCCATCCCCATCCTGATGAGTGGCAAATCGCTCTTAGCGCTCGGTATCGAAGGGCATTGGGACTTAAAAATCTTTTTAAATAATTAAAGGTCTTCTATTTCTATTTAATTAAGAACTAAAGATTTACCCCTGGTATACGACGCGTAGAACCACATATCGATGTGTGGGCTCTATTTTCGTTATCCATACACAAGCTAGTCGAGAGGCCGTGCGTTTGGACTGATCACCCTTGGGAAAAGATAATTTCGCACTAAACCTCGAGAGAGGAGGCGCAAAATCTTTCCGGATTTGGTCCACCACCCAATAGCGGGGTTATTAGCTTAAAGAGGGAATTAAGAGGAATCCGTCGCCAAACGAGATCTTGGTCGAAATGTCTTAATGTTTAGGTGAGCGATAGTCATAGAGATAGGTGAGCTTATTTTTTTGAACCTCCCCGGGTAGGTTTCCCCTTAAATTGAATTGAAACCTAGGATCTTTAGTAATATAAATTTATTTTAGTCCTAACGTAATTCATTAACGAGCATTAAATATTCATCGATCTTTTTCTAAATATATTTTCAGCGCTTTCTTATTGCCGCCTTAATTAGTTAATCCGACTACTTAAATTTTTCGGTAAGACAATAGTCCCTCTGGGAGGAGTAGAGATAATCAACCCATCCCCGGGAAATATACAATCTCGATATTCCCCCGAATATCCTGTATTACTTGCGATAGGTGCACTTTCCTCCATTTGTCGCACGAAATCCGGACCCAGCGTGCTCACAAGATAAATCAGAGCCGGGCTTCGCGCGCATCAAGTTTTTGGCGCCGTTACCGGGGGGACTTCGAGTTGTTATTTTAAATTTCGGAGTTTATTACTTTTACCTATTTTTCTAAAAGCAATTTTGTTTTAAAACTGTACTTAAAAATCCAAAAGAAGAGTTAATTATTTAGTATATATTTTAGTGTGTATGACCCGTGGATAAACTTCGAAGTCTTAGAATTTTAATTTTGATCCTGAGATCAAATGCTCACTTGCGCGTATTCGATCAGAACACTGAAATCCCTCTTTGGACCCCGAAGAATCGGTTGGAGAACCCTCTGCCGGTGGTATGGCCGATCCTATTCCAAACGCGGTTGTGGAGTGTACAATGTCTTATTACGCCAGACCAAATTTGGACGATACTGTGTCAGTATTATTCGCCCGATGGTGGCAAACAATAATTTTGAAATAATATCTAGCGTTATCCAAATGATCCAAAATGCCATACAGTTTGATGGACAACCGGATGAGGACCCGAACGTTCATTTATCTAGTTTTTTTGGAAATCTGCGGCACTTTTAAGATTAATAGCGTCACTGATGATGCCATTCGTTTGCGCCTTTTTCATTTTTTCTTAAGATCCAAAATTAAGGCGTGGTTGAATTCCCTCCCGCGAGGATGTATCACCACCTGGGACGAGCTTGCGGCATGGTTCTTAACGCAGCATTTTCCGCCCGCAAAAACTGTAAAGTTGCGGGTAATCATTTCTTCATTTGTGCAGAACGATTCTGAATATCTATTTGATACTTGAGAGAGGTTTAAAGAATTCCTCTACAGGTGTCCGCACCACGCGCTGCAAGCGTGGCTACAGGTCCAAATCATTTACGATGGGATTAACTATCAGACACGTCAAACGATTGACGCGACTGTCGGGGTACTCTTAATAAAAAGACCCCCAAGGTTGCCCATTCTCTTATCGAAGAAATGGCCATGAACGCCTACCAATGGAACTTCCCGCGAGGTCGTCTCAAGTAGGCGGCCGACCTCTTCGAAGTGGATGACACTGCTCACTTAGCCCTTCAAATTGAAAGTCTAACGAAGCAGGTGGCGGAGATGTCTGCTGCCTCCTCCACTCCTCCATGGGCGATTCCCTCTAACATCAGCGTAGTCGAAAAGTTTGTAGACTACGTGGGAAATTCGGGGCGACCTTCCTTCAACCTCTACAACCGTTATAGTAACCACTATATTCCAGGTTGGAGGAACCACCCCAAATTCTCATGGAGAAACGCGAACAATGCGCAGCGCCCGCCCAATTCTTTTGCGCCCGGATTTCTGCCCCTCCCCCACTTCCAAAATCCTCCCCGTTGGAGGAAATTTTTTTCTAAATACATAGCATTCAACGAGTCAAATATCTGGGACATCACCGAATCGCTCGTTTGGCACCTTCGCATACCGAAGAATGTCATTTGGCCTCTACAATGCGCCAACTATATTCCAAAGATGTATGCTGGCAATATTTGGAGAGCTGGTAGGACACATTATGGAAGTCTTTATGGATGAATTTTCTATTTTTGGATGCTCATTCCCGACCTATATACGTAATTTAGATTGTGTCCTTCAGTGATGCGAGAACACGCATCTTGTTTTAAATTGGGAAAATTGCAACTTTATTGTTTGAGAAGGTTTGGTTTTCGGCCATAAGATTTTGTCTAAGGGGATGGAGGTCGATAAGGCCAAAGTTGAAATTATCGAAAAACTTCCCTTGCCTTCTAACGTTAAATCTATTAGGAGTTTCTTAGGACACGCGGATTTTATAGGCATTTCAATCAAGATTTGTCTAAAATAACAAAGCCTCTTACTCACCTCTTGGAAAAAGAATCAAATTTTGTCTTTAATAGCGAATGCGAGTCCGCTTTTAATTTTATAAAACAAAAACAAATCAATTCACCTATTTTAGTGGCCCCCAATTGGACCCTTCCATCCAAGATTATATGCGACACTAGTGATATTATCGTAGGTGCCATTCTTGGCCAACGTGTAAACAAATATTTTCATCCTATTTATTACGCTAGCAAGGCGTTCACTTCCGCACAAGAAAATTACACGACAACGGAAAAGGAACCTTTAGTCATCATTTTTGCATTTGATAAGTTTCGCTCGTACATAACGTTATCTAAAGTTATCGTATTTACCGACCACTATGCCTTAAAATATTTATTAGCAAAAACGGATGCCAAGCCACGCCTTCTTCGATGGATCCTCCGCCTCCAAGAGTTTGATTTGGAGATGTTGGATAAGAAGGGTGCGGAAAATTTAGCCGCCGATCACATCTCCGGCTTTGAAAATCCCGGTGCGGATGCTCTCGTTGAATCTGACATAAATGACAGATTCCCCGAAAAACGCCTCCTAACCATAAAAACTATTTCGTCTTCCCCGCCTTGGTTCGTGTATTTTGCGAACTATTTAGTTGCGTGGGTGCTTCCAAAAGATTTTTCGAGCCAGCAAAAGATGAAATTCTTTTCTGAGTTGAAAATTTTCTTTTGGGAGGACCCTTTTCTTTTTTGTATCTGCGCGGACCAAGCGGTTCGAAGATGTGTCGCGGGTGTGGAGTGCACGCAAATACTTAGGCACTGCCATAAGGGTGCGACTGGTGGGCATTATCAAAATTAATCGGACCCCGCAGATGGCGTTAGATGCGGGTTTCTTTTGGCCCACTATATTCAAAGACGCTCACAATTTTGTGCGCTCCTATGATAGATGCCAGCGGTCAGGTAACATCTCTCGTCGCGACGAGATGCCCCAAAATTTGTTTTTACAATGCGAAGTCTTCGATTTGTGGGCATCGATTATGTTGGCCCCTACCTCCGTCTTTTAAAAATAATTATATTTTAGTGATGGTTTACTGTGTATCGAGGTGGGCGGAAGCGCAAGCTCTCCCCACCAACAATGTCCGAGTCGTCATTACATTTCTTAAAAAACTATATTCTCGCTTCGACAAACCTCGTGCTATTATGAGATATAGGGGAATGCATTTTTGTAACACCCTAATTACAGAGTCACACACAAACTTGCGACCCCCTACCACCCGCAAACAAGTGGCCAAGTTGAGTTAGTAAATCGAGAGATTAAGCATATATTAGAAAAAAAACCGTTTCACTTAATAGGAAAGATTGGTCCGTCAAACTCGACGATGCGTTGTGGGTGTATCGTATGGCATACAAAACCACAATTAGTTGTACGCCGTACCGATTAGTCTACGGCAAAGCGTGCCATCTCCCCGTAGAACTAGAACATCACGCTCTTTCGGTTTTAAAACTCTTAAATCTCGACGCTAACTTAGCCGCTCAAAATAGAAAACTGTAACTAAACAAGCTTGATGAATGGTGTGCAAACGCTTACGAGAGAAATAAGTTCTATAAGTAGTGTTCTAAGTTTTATCACGATCGAAAAATCAAGCCCCAAATTTTTTTTTCTCCAGGAGATCTTGTCCTTCTTTATAATTCACGTCTTAGACTTTTTCTGGGCATACTAAAATCACGATGGTCCGTCCCCTTCAAAGTTGAAGAGGTTTGGCCATATGGGACCGTACTCATCTTCCACCCAGAAAAATGCCTGTTTTATGTAAAAGGTCTTTGCTTAAAATTATATATAGCGGGCGATCCTGTGGGCGGTAATATCGAAACCATAACACTCCTTAACATATAAACCCGCCAAAATAGTCAGGCTACACGACTATAAACAGAGCGCTCCTGGGAGGCACCCCACGTTTATCTTTTTCGCTATTTATTTACTTTTTCTTCACTGTTTTGTTCTTAGTAATGCAGGGTTCCTAATTGGGGCTCCCCGAGCACGTTTTAGGGAAGCTTGTACCCTCCATATTTATTTTGTTTTTAAATATTGTATTTTATTTTTGTTCTACATACTTACATTACAATATTGTGGACAATGTTGGAATTAAGTATGGAGGTGTTTTATTATTTTCCTTTATTGCACTTCTATTTGCTACACTCCTAAATTTTTTTAAAAATACAAACAAATATAAAAACAAAACAAAACTATACAAAAAAAATTATAAAATGAAAACTCCAAAAACAATTTCTTATTTTATCATAAAAAATTTCAAAAAAAATTATAAAAAAAACTTTTCAAAAATATTTAGTTTTACTTTGTAAATTTTCTTTGTAAATATTTTCTGTAAATATTTTTTGTAAATATTTTCGTAAATATTTTTTGTAAATATTTTCGTAAATAGTTTTTGTAAATATTTTCGTAAATATTCTTTTCTCTTCCCCCTCTTCCTCTTTTTCTCCTCTTTGTAAATAACTTTTCTCTTTTTCCTTATTTGTAAATATTTTCTATAAATCTTAAAAATACAAAAAAAATAGAAAACAAAAATAGTTCAAATATATATATATATATATATATATATATATATATATATATAACTTTTTCACATTTTTAATATATATATATATATTAGAAAATAACATCAAAAAAAGATAATAACTCAAAAATTTCCAAAAAAGAGTAAAATTAAAAAAGTTCCAAAAAAGATAAAAGAATCAAAATTAAAAAAAAATATAATAACTCTAAAATCCCAAAAAAAATTTATTGTGAAACAAATAAATCGAATATTCTATTTCTTAACCTTTTTCGCTCTCCAAAAATTTAGTTGCAAGTTTATTTATAAGTGAATTTCATTAATTCTTTGCTTACTATTTGTTTATTAATTTGAAATTGATAGATTTAGATATTCAGGGTTAAATTTTAAAAAAAAACAATTTATGCTTTGTTCTTAAGATAGCAGACTTGTTTTAAGCACTACTTCTAATTTATCTAAAATAGAAGCATGTGTATTTTGTTAGAAAAAACAACTATAGACTTCAATTATTTTTACTTCAACCTTTTATAAACACATGAATGTTCAATTTATAAAGGTTGCTCTGAAAATGTTTTTTATTAAAATCTACTTTTATTTCTGAAAAAAAACCATCACCCCATATTTATCATGTCTTTCTTGACATGATAATTTTTTTATGCTTAAAAGAACATATGTCAATGGGAATAAGATTTCGTTTCTTAAACATAGTCATACAATATTTTTAAAAGATTATATGTTACGAAGTAAGAGGACAAAATTCATTAATCCTATACATATACATTGGGTTATATGAAGTTATTCAAAAAAAATTTATGTTATGAAAAATAAGATTTCATTTTCCTAAACATCCACATTCAAAAAATTTCATTAGAGGTTTGTGAAAAAAATGCCTCACCTCTAAAACCAAGGCCCTCTTCTTAAACATCAACAACCCCCTTAGCCAAATTAAATGATTTTAGACTTAAGGTCTGTTTGGCGGAGCGGCACAGCAGCGGCATGCAGCCGATTTCTATGCCGCTCCGCCAAACAAAAAAAGGATACTAGGTGTGGCAGCCTTGCCATCGCCATTTACCTGCCGCGGGTGGGCACCCGCGGCAGGGGCAGCGTTGCAGCCCTTTTTCAGGGCTGCAGCGCTGTTTTTTTTAAAAATTAAATATTATTTAATATTAAATATTATATAATATTATATAAAATATTAATTATAAAATATTTTATAATTAATAAAATACAAAATATTTAATATATAGAAAATGAATACTAATATATATATATATATATATATATATATATATATATATATATATATATATATTACATAATTAATGTTTATATATATACATTTATAATTACATAATTTATAAATTTACAATTACATAATTACATTAAATATTAATGTTTATAATTTATATATATATATAAATTTATAATTATAGAAAAAATCTATGTCTCCGGTTTGTTACGTTCATAATTACATAATTAATGTTTAACAATTACTTAATGTTTAATAATATTTATTGTGGGTCACTCGAGACTAGGGGGCGCAAGTTGAGTTGAGTTGGCTCGAAAAAAGCTCAAGCTTGAGCCTGTGGTGCTTCAGCTCGACGAGCTCGATTACGAGTCAAGCTCGATTACGAGTCGAGCTCGAATTCATCTTGTCTTGTTCATGAGCTCGCGAGCCATCTCGCGAGCCTTTTATTAATACATTTTTTTTAAAAAAAGAAAGAATAAGAAAATATGTGCATCTTGAGTGAATCGAGTGCGCATACGTACGTCTTGACGTCTGTTAGGAATAGTAGCGTCGAGCCAGATACGATCGGGAAAAAAATCAATGGGTCGTCCGAACATATTTTGGGGAAATCTATCAATATTAATATATTTACTTTTATAATTAAATAAAATTAATGTCGAGCAAATTGTTTATTTATTTTTAGATTTCGTAAATTCTACGGGTTGTTTAATTATTACTATCTCTGTTTAATTCTGCACTACTGTTTCACACAGCACTGCAAATACAATTTTCCAAACAGTTTCATAAATTTTTTCACCGCTGCAAAACAACTGATTCCTGCACCACTGTTTCCCACCGCTGCTTCCTGCAACTCCACAGTTTAGCCAAACAGGACCTTAATATAAAATATTTTTGAGAGCATGATTTTTAAATTTCATTATTTCTTTTAAACTCTTATAAGCTATAGTTTTTATAATTCAAATATATTTTTGTTAGCTAACGATTACATTTTTTGCTTGTTATTTGGTTACCTCAAGAAGTTTTTTGACCAAAACGTTTCCTCTAATTAAATCAATTTCTTGATTTAGAACTTAACTATTATACCCTTGATAATTATTTTATCTTTTCAATTAATTTAAGCAGTAACTAAATTTATGATTTCTTTTAATTTCTTATAAGTATATCTCCAACTTTTGCTCGGGAATAGCAAAAGCTTAAGTATGAAAGTATTTGATGAGTTGTATATATTCGTATTTTTACGTACTTTATTTAGGTAGTTTTAGTTTATTTTCATTATTTTTAGTTAGTTTTCTTCAATAAAAATATTCTATTTTTTGTATATTCCATTCTAACTTAGCTTTATTTTATTTTTCAGAAATTTTGCAAAAAATGACAAAAATTCAAAGTAAACGCCAGTGACCTGTTTGTCACGCCCGTGACCGGGCCGTGTAACTTTGAATCCTGTGGAAAACAGACTCCAACAATAAAAAAATCATAACACACCCATGTCCCGTCCGACATGCCCGTGGCAATTCTGACTCGACGCTCAACGCCTCCAGCTTGACACTCGATGCCTTCGCCGGTCATACCTTACTGACACGCCCGTATCATTCGGTGCACGCCCGTGACTGCCTCAATTTTCCAGACAAGATGCCGCCAGCGAGGTAAGGATTCGACACTCAGCCAGTCACGCCCATGCTACATGCCCATGATCGCCGAACACGCCCGTGACCTCCACGTGGAACTTGATGAAGCCTCAAAGTCAAGCGCCAATAAATTTTCGGCTTCACCTCACGCAAGTACCAACACGCCCCCTACATACTCGTGACCAGGGCATGTAATCCGATTTTTTTGCCTATAAATAGATGTTTTCTATAAGGTCCAAGGGTTTAAAATTTTGAACCATTTTGTTGTTGAGCTACTGCTAGGAGGCTTTTTGTGCTATGTATGGATAATTTCCCCCCTCCACTTTGTGTTTGTCTTATCTTTTGTAATTTGACTTTTTACTTAATAAAATTTGTTAGTCATTTAATCCTTATATTGTACTGGAATGCCTCTGAGTGCCTCACTTTCAGCGATCTTATGTATCTTCATTTTTCCTTTTAATATGGGTGTGTGTGTGTGTTTGAGATCGATTTATCATTTTTATGTTTTCAAATCATCAAATTTCTTAGCTTAGTTTTAGAAGTCTTCAAACTTACTAGTTGTCATTATTGCTTTTCTTATCGTGTCCCTTAGGTTTACTTAGATTTAGGATTATTTTTTGTGCTTTTCATTCATTCTTATGGATTTATAAAAATGGTTTCAAAGTGGTTTTTATCCATTTTTTACTTAGGATTTTTTAGCTCATAAAACTTTTAGTTCGTTTAAACTTTCTTCCACTTTTTATGCATTTTTTCAAAGTTATAAGAATGGATTAGTCATTATTTTAATTTTTCAAACACTTTGATTTTTTACATTTATTTGAAAACTTTTTTGCCCCTTTATTTTTTATTTCTACTTTTTATGCATTTTCGGCAAATTCTATTGGTAAAAATGTAATCGTTTTAATATTTCGATCACTTTATTTTTCTTCTTTTTGCTTGTGTGTGTGAGTGTATGAGTTAGGTTTTATTGCTTTCATTTTTTTATGTAGAGTGAGTGTGTGTATCAGATAGCTTTTATCGGTTTCATTTCTAGCCAACTCGATTGAGTAGGACTCACAATTTACTGTTTTAATTTCCCGCCTACTCGTTTGAGTAGGACTTGCAGTTTCGCGGCTTTAATTTCCCACCTACTCGTTTGAGTAGGACCGTTATTTCTCGCGTACTCGTTTGTGTAGGACTTGCAATTTTTAGCTTTAATTTCCCTCTGACTCGTTTGAGTAGGACTTGTCATTTTGTTGGGAATTGTGCCCTATAATTTTCCTCAGGATTTGAAGAGGCATCACCAATCATGCTAAGGGGAATAATGTATTTGATGTGTGCTTATGTTCATTAATGCAAGTTGTTCATGATTGGACAAGTGAAATTAAAGAGTAAGCTGGAAGATTCAGAAATCGTCGAGCTAAATTCAGAAGCTTGGGAATCAGAAATCGTCGAGCTCAGATCACCTTTCATCGAGCTGAGCTCACCATTCGTCGAGCTAAATTCAAAAGATTAGGATTCAGAAAACGTCGAGCTCAGCTCACCTTTCGTCGAGCTGAGCTCACCATTCGTCGAGCTAAATTCAGAAGCTTGGGATTCAATATTCATCGAGGTCTGCCCACAGATCGTTGAACGTAGTTCAACATTCGTCGAACTAAAGTAAGAAGAATTGACTAAGGCAAAAGCGCTGAGACAGCTGAGAAGTATATCACAGCATAACCGCTGAGACAGAGTTAGCTGGAATTTCTCTAAGTCTAGAAGCGTTGAGTGAAGCAGGTTGACTCAACGCATCTAAAGAATAAACAAGCGCTGAGCTAGTTGAGAGGAAAACCGCTGAGACAGAAGGTGGTCTCTACTGCGAAGAAAAAATTGCTGAGACCGCTGAGAATAAAATCGCTGAGACAAGAGTCAATCTCAGCTGATAAAAAGAAAGCGTTGAGATTGCTGAGAAGGAAGCGCTAAGATAGAAGATATTCTCAGCTGTTAAGAATAAACTGCTGAAACAGTTGAGAAAGAACCGCTGAGACAATGCTGGTGTAAATTCACCAAGTCCAGAAGTATTGAGAGCTAAGACAGATGGCATTGAGTGACTTAACATCACTCAACGCTTAGTGAAGATCTAGAATTCTCTCTAAGTCCAGAAGATGACGACCACTGCTGACATCATCAAAAGTCAACATGTCATAAAACTTCATACCATTGCGGGAAGCAACAACAACACAGGATGACCACTGCTGATGTCACCAAAAAGTCAACAAAGTCAAAATTCTTGAAGCCATTGTGGGAAAGCTGTAGTAGCGCCAAAAGCTTATTTTTCCTTTTCTGAGGGAGGTGGCGCTCACCACCTTTGACTGGGCCAATACTAAATTGTGTCGTTGATTCAAAACAACACATATAAAAGGAAGAAAGAAAAGGGAATTATGGTTACATGGAACAAATGCAGAACACTGGAAGAATATATAGAAAATAGAGGCGGTTGGACTTCATCTTCTTCGACAAGCTTGAAAGCTAAGGTCTAGTAGAGTTAGCCAGAAGGCAAAAAATGAAAGTTGAAGCTCTTTCAAGTTCAGCAAGATTTTTTCTCTAGAACAAGGCAGCTGGTTCATCTATTCAGCAAGAAGTTAAATGTGTGAAGGGATGTTAGCCTTCAACAACAGATTATTGTTCTCTAGTGCAGCAAAGAAGAAGTTGGCAGTTGAAGAAGACTTATTCCTTCTACAGCAAGTGGGTTGGACTGATATCTGCTCTGTCCAGCAAGGTAGACTTGGAGATTTGTCTCTGATTCAGTTGTTTTAAATTTACTTCATATTGTATAAACTCTTTTAGGATTCAATTTATATGAATATGAGCTGTAGGGCCATCTGGACTGAGCTGTAGGTCACTAATTAGTCACTGAGTTAGGTGCCCTGCTGGGGTACTGAGGTAGGATCCAAGTGTGTATCTGAGAGTAGGGTTGTCCTCCCAGCTTGATTAGTAGGACTTAGAAATAAGGCTGAGGTAGGTGACTGGTGAGTAACTGAGTTATAGGTGATAAGTGTATCACTGAGTTGTAGGTCTTGGAGGAGGCTGAGTTGTAGGTGCCTGGAAGGGCATTGAGGTAGGTACCTGGATAGGTACTTAGTTGTAGTAGTGTTGCAGCACTCTGAGAGTAGGTCCCTATGCTTGAAGTGGTAGCAATGAAAAGCCTGAGCTCTAGGCCTTAGAAATATGGCTAAGGTAGGTGGTCAGTGGACCACTGAGCTATAGGAGCACTATAGGGCTCTGAGGTAGGAACCTTTGTGGTTTTAAGGTAGGTTTCTGAAGAGAACTCGAGTGTAAGGATGTGGGCCATGAGGTGTAAGCTCTGAGGAGCACATTGGTGAAGTTTGTGCATAGTCCAACAAAATAGTTGGATAGGTGGGAGGGAAAGCAGATGTACCCAATTGGGAAACTACTATAAATAACTGTGAGTTTGGCTGTGGTGTTTGTTTTGTTCTAATATTACAGGTGCTAAGGACAAGCTTTAGATCACTTAGCTAGAAAACAGTAAAAAGACTAGAAAGATTTCAAAGACTTATTCACCCCCCCCCCCTCTAGGTGACTAACTAACCTTAAGTTAAATAACTTTCTATTAGTATCAGAGGGAGGTTGCTCAAAAAGAATCTAACAATCTGAATATTCCTCCAAGGTTAGATAGAAGATATAATTATAGGGTCAGAAATGAACTATAATGAGCTAGGGGCCATGAAGATACCAATCTGTAGGAAAGAAGGATTTGGTCTCTAGAAGCAAAGAGTCAGACTGTTCATGGAAGCATCTAACCATAGGATCTATGTAACAGTAGTGGAAGGTCCCCTTATCCCCACAAAGGCTTCCACCATAGATCCAACTATGAGTGTGCCTAAGGCATATACAAAGATGGATAGAGATGAGGTGATTCTGTCCACTATGGACAAAAGGGGACAAAATATTATAGCTAGTTCCATTGATGACTCAACCTTCCAAAATGTTGTACAATGGAAGACCTCCAAGGAAATGTGGGACACCCTTGTGGTCTATATGGAAGGCTCTGAAGAAGTTAGAGATGATAAGAAGTCCATGCTAAATCAAGAGTATGAGGCTTTCAGGCAAAGCAAATTTGAAAAAGAAGATGACTGTTTTTAAAGGCTCTTTAGGACAGTTAATGAACTAAGAACATATGGTAGGGTCTTCAATAAATATGAGATGAATGACAAGTTCCTTAGATCTCTCACTAGAGATTGGGACACCAAGATATGTGCCATTAGGGAAATGGCTAAGGTGGCAGACACTCCTCCACCAACACTCTTTGGAAAGTTGCAGTCCTATGAAATACAACAGGCTGCTAGACAAGAAGAGGATAAGGAAATTCAATCCAAGATCAAGGATAAGACAGTGGACCTCAAGGCAGAAGCCCCAAGATGAAGTAGAAGAAATAATCCTTCTCCACCAAGGTGAGAATCTGAGACCAGCTCAGATATGCCTATACTTATTCCTCAAACAACCACATGTTTGATGAAGAGTTTGCAGCCTTCTCCAAAAAACTTCAAAAGTTCATAAAGAATAAGCACTGGGAGAACAAACCCTCATCATCATCGCATCACAGGAGGTCCTCCGAGAAGGACAGGTATGGTCTCAAATCTAGTAAACAGATTTCATCTAAAGTTATCAGTTATTTTTGCAGCAAGGCTGGACATGTCATTGTTAACTACCAAGTCAGGAACAAGGAAGAGGATGAGAAGAAGAAGAAAAAGAAGCATCACCATCACCACAAGGATAGGAAGAAGGAGAAGACCTTTGTTGCTAAGAAGGAGAAAAGCTGGACAGATTTTTCCTCCTCAGAATCAGAAGATGATGAAGAAGAAGTATATATTGGGCTGATCTCTATTGGTGTTGATCCAGAAGAAGAAGAGGAATATCTTGCTGCCAGTATAGGAATAAGGACCCCTCTGTCACACTCTGACAGTGATAATGTGGAGGATTAAGAACACTATGGATGCCAATGACTGATGACAACAACTGAAGAAGAAAGAAGAGAGGTACTGCAAAATCATCCAAGGTACATCATCTCTCCATTTCTTCATCTTCCTCTGATGATAAAACCAGTGCAAATTTTGGTGCATCTTCATCCAGTGATAAAGTTTGCTCAGAATCTGAGACTGATGTCAATCAATTGATTGCTAAGTATGAACTACTCCTACATGTTCTAAAGAAGAGCAGAACGCTTGCCAAAAGGCAAGCAAAGGAGGTTGAAGTCCTCAAGCCTTATAAAACTCTTAATAACAAGAAATCAATTGAGTTTTATAAGAAATTTCATGAGGTGTCTGAACACCAGAAAAGTCTAGAGTGTCAGCTCAAGGTTCTAGAAGAAAAATCTAAACATATTAAATATTTAGAATAGTAATATGTTGAGAGATTAGGGGTTGTGATTAACCCTTCTCAATCTCTTGGTAGGTTGCCAAATGTAGCAGCCTATCAAACCTCTAAGAAGTTGTGTATTAATCACACTAATTATCAAGACATGTCAATTATCCCTGATAAGTTGACAGTATTTCAAAAGGTGAATTTACCTTCTAAATCTGTCAACTTTGCATAACTCTAGAAAGATCAATCTAATGTGTGCTCCACCAATGCGGTGAAGATACATGATCTTAGAAAGAGTGATACTGTCCACTCTAGCCACAATGTTCAGGATAAGCTCATTATAATTGCATCCAGGTATCCCTTATCTAAGTAGATGAGAGAGTTGACTAGATGCCAGGCTCCAAAAATACATTTGGCCCATTCTAGACTAGCTGTATTTGGTTCTTCAGCACCTTCACTCAGGAAGAAGGGTGCAACATCATGCAATGCTCATCTAGCAAAGTCTGGTGCTGATCACTTCTCTCACGGACAGCAATTTTGTACTGTCCAGAAGAGAATGTAAAACATTCATAATTATTGGTGTTGTGGGAATGTGGGCCACTTTGCCATTGATTGTTGGCACAACCTGAATGTGGCTAATGAACAGAAAGGTGCTAAGCTCAGGCATATAATTGGGAAAAAGTTCTATAATGCTAACAAGAACTTAAGACCCAATTATCATTGGGTTCCTAAGGGTAAATAATTTTTCTTTGCAGGATAGTCCAAATACCTATCTTGATAAAACTTGGTATTTGGACAATGGTTGCTGCAGGCAAATGTTTGGGATAGGATGATTGCTCAAGGAATATGCTTAATGAAAAGCAATAAACTAAGGAATAGGCTGTCAAGTATGTAATCCTCAAAAGCTAGAGACAATAAGTCTCCAGGTAAGTCTCTCTCTCTCTCTCATACAGAGACTAAGTTTGCCAATTGATGAATTAAGTTAGATGTGCATATGATGAATCTAATCATGCACGCCAAATAGAAAATAGTGATTCAATTATCCTCTATAATTATCTGCACTTTTAAATTAAGCAACCTTTACTCTCAATTTCAAATAACTGGTAAATCAATGCATAATTGGGTTGCTAATAGAACTGGCTTATTAGCATGTCAGGTCCCCTTCATACTTAAAATTAATAAAATATTTTGAATAATTGTGTGTCAAATAAAATGTGCATCCATACTGTGAGGCAACCTATAAATTGAACAAGCATTAAGTGAATGGAAGAAAAGTTGAGAGGTATGATAGAAGGACTAATTGCCCTGTTTCATAACAGGTAGCGTAACGCAACCCGTAAGACCTAAAAATACTAATTTAAGCTAAAATGTTTAATTGGTCATTCTAATGATAAAATAATTAAACTTCTTCATTATAAATATAAAGGCGATAAGAAACGAAAAGCTACATCACTCTTAAAATCCTTAACCCTATCCGTCAAGACTAAAACCCACTCATTGTGTTACCGCACTGTCTAAATGGCGCCAAATGTCACCAAGGAGATCCAGGAGGGATATGAAATTGTGAGGGATGGATTCAGTCGTTCCTCGCCAGATATTAAAGAAGTGTTAAGAATGATTAAGGACACAAGTTTGGAGTACACTCTTTCTGAACCCTCCACCATTCTTAGAAAGGAGGTAGTAGAATTTTTTCCAACCTTAAAGTGTCCACCTCTCAAAATTCTCTTAAGTCTAAGATTGAGGATATCAAGATAAAGGTAAGCCCTAAAAGTCTAGGCAAAGCCCTTCATATACGCTGCATCGACCCTTGCGAGGAAGAAGATCCCACCGTTACGGACAGAGATAGTGCTCTCAGGTTGTGTGGATACAGTGATGTCAAACCTAGATCTCTTAAGAGGAAATTCTTCAACCAGAGAGGAAAACTGCTTGCAGATATCATAGGGAAAGCGTTTATCTGCAAATGTGGATCACATGACACAATCTCCAGGTCAATGTTTGATGTTATGATTAGGATAATCTTGAATAGAAAGACCCCGTGGTCTTCTCTCATCTACCAGAGATTAATAGACTGCCTATCCACTCCAAACATGGGCAGAATTCTTTCCTTAGACCTACTGAACACGTACCCTGATACATTCAAATAGCAACATGGAGTGAATATCCACTACCTGAAAAGAATGGACATAAAGACATTGGATAGATTCACTAGGATCTTACCCAAGAGCCATCCTTAAACAACAAAGGACTCCTCTAGGGATAAAAGATAACAAATTGCTGAAGTAGACAGTTCCTCCTGCCCGGAACCTGAGCTAGAAATTAATCGCCCTGCTGATGTTGGTATGCAAACTGACATTACCTTGAGTCTCTCCTTAGCAAAAATTCAACTTCAGGATACTGTTATGCATGTGGATAAGATCCATGCCAGTCCTAGGTCAGGACAGGATTATAAGAATGCTACCGACGATGAGGCTGCTCCTGAAGATGAGGCCGACATGGCTGATACTGATGATGTAGCAACAGCTAAAGTTATACCTACTCTAAATGATAACCTTGAGCCACCTGAGGCATTAGATACTTATCTTGATAGGTCAAGCCCTGAGAAGCATGCTCAGTCTGAGGGGGAGCATAATTAGATGAATTTCACAACCTTGGATCAAGTTCTCAACAAATTGGTTGAGTCTGCACCCACGACAGGTGCTATAGTTGAGGGGGAGTCTTCACAGGTCCCTGCTCAGGCAGAAGTCCATCCCCCATTAAGTCAAAGCCAACCACCCACTACCCAAATCTCTAATGAGTTACTCCTAAACCATATCAAAACACTACTGGATGCTCAGACCATGACCCTCAAGGAATATGTTGACCTATCAGTTACCAAGCTAAGGGATGAACTATTAACAGAAGTCAAGGAATATAAAGAAGAAACATCCCACTTAAACAAACAAGTCACCACCTAGTTTGATATGGCTGGAACCGCTGACATAAAGCTGACCACCCTCATGAAATCCAAGGAAACAAGCCAAAAATTCTCTGCAGCTGACATATGATATGTCAAGAATTATGTGAGTGCAACTAATGACGTGATCAAGGGTACAACAAATCATGTAAATCAGCATATCACAAAAGTTGCTCTCCACTCTATGGAGCAGGCAATACTTCTGAAAAATGCAATGCTTACTGATAATGAGAGAATATTCCAATCTATATTAAGTAGAAATGAAGCCAACAACTCCTCACTACAAATGACCATTCTTGAAGAAGGCAGAAAGGGGGAGATCAGTCATTCTAAGACAGCAAAACTCATTGAATATCAAGCATTCAATGTAATTCATGGCACCAGGGTGGCACTGCACTTGACTCTTCTAGATAAAAAGAGGCTAGAAGACCTAGACTTTCTAGCACAAGCCAGAATTGCACATGATGCACAACTTGCTGCCAAAACAAAAAGGGAATAAACTTAGATGGCTAAAGAGTTCATGGAAAATAGGAGAGCTGAGAACATAGATGATCCAGATTATGAACAGCTAAGTGATGCCTCTAAATCCATCATTATAAATTCTTGGGTAAGTCATGGATAAGTCTTAAAGAACATTAATAGTCTATATCCGTCTAAGGAATGGATAAAGCATGTGGAAAGCAATTCCCTAAGGGAAAGAGTATTAAAGGAAAATTTGTTAAGGAAGAGCAACCCTAAGAAAATACCTTCCAGATATATTCCAAAGTCATTCCTTTACTTCAAAAGGCAGAAGAACAAAGTTGAAAATTTGAAGAAGATTGCTGCTACCAAGGATGCTGATGCAAGTTCATCAAAGAATAGCTGATATAAGGCTGCAAGACTTATGCTTCTTTAAAATATTTAATCAATGTCCTGTAATGTATATCAACAGTATTGAAATTTCAAATCTCTATCAATGAAATTAATATGAGTTGGCCCTGACTACATTGATGTGACAAATGTGCATGAAATTCTCATTTATATATCTGTGTTCAATGAATATGTCATTCTTTGATAGATATCTTATAATCGCAAGTCTTGCCTACTGCACTTTGACTAATGCTCTCTAAATTAGTGAATGATTAGGTATATCGTAATCATAAAATTTACCTTGTCAATGATTAATAAAGCTTTTATTGTTAATCATATGGTTACATTGTTAATGATTGATAATTCACCTATACTATTGATCATTCAATCATAGTGTTAAGCCATCTCATCTAGGGGTAGTTATCCTGTGCTGGGATGCCTAGTTGTCGTGATAATGACTCATCAGACCTATCATGATATTTATTATGCTAATTCACCTTAGCATGGATGGGTATTCTGCCTTCTTCAAATAGGGCGAGATTGTTGGGAATTGTGCCCTAAAATGTTCCTTAAGATTTGAAGAGGCATCACTAGTTATGCTATGAGGCATAATGTATTTGTTGTATACTCAAGTTCATGCATACAGGTTGTCCATGATTGGACAGGTGAAATTAATGCTGGAAGATTCAGAAATCGTCGAGCTCAGCTCACCTTTCGTCGAGCCGAGCTCAACATTCGTATAGCTAAATTCGGAAGATTGGGATTCAAAAATCACAGAGCGTAGCTTACCTTTTGTCGAGCTGAGCTCACCGTTCGTCGAGCTAAATTCAGTAGCTTCAGATTCAGAAATCGTCGATCTCAGCTTACCTTACATCGAGCTGAACTCATTGTTCATCGATCTAAATTCAGAAGCTTGGGATTCAGTATCCATCGAGCTCAGCCCACCGATCGTCGAACGCAGTTCCACATTCGTCGAACTAAAGAAATAAGAATTGACTAAGGCAAAAGCACAGAGACAACTAAGACAGTTGAGATGTATATCAAAGCATAATCGCTGATACAAAGCTAGCTGGAATTTCTCTAAGTCCAAAAGCGTTGAGTGAAGTAGGTTCACTCAACGCTTCTAAAGAAGAAGCAAGCGCTGAGTCAGTTGAGAGGAAAATTGCTGAGATAGAAGAGAGTCTCAGCTGTGAAGCAGAAACTGCTGGGACTACTGAGAATAAAACTGCTGAGAGATGAGTCAATCTCAGCTGAGATAAAGAAAGCGTTGAAATCGCTGAGAAGGAAGCGCTGAGACAGAAGATAGTCTCAGATGTTAAGAATAAACTGCTGAGATAGTTGAGAAAGAACCGCTGAGATAATGTCGGTGAAAATTTACCAAGTCCAGAAGCATTGATAACCAAGATAGCTGGCATTGAGAGACTTAAAATCACTCAATGCTTAGTGAAGATCTGGAATTTTGTCCAAGTCCAAAAGGTGATGACCACTGCTGACGTCATCAAAAGTCAACAAGTCAAAGAACTTCATATCATTGCGGGAAGCTACAACAGCACAGGATGACCATTGTTGATGTCACCAAAAAGTCAACAAAGTCAAAATACTTGAAGCCGTTGCGGGAATGCTGCAGTAGCACCGAAAGCTTATTTGTCCTTTTCTGAGGGAGTTGGGGATCATCATCTTTGGCTGGGCCCACACTAAAATGTGTCGTTGATTCAAAACAGCACATATAAAAGGAAGAAAGAAAAGGGGATTGGGGTTACAGAGAACAAACATAGAACACAAGAAGAATATACAGAAAATAGAGGCGGCTAGACTTCATCTTCTCCGACAGGCTTGAAAGCTAAAGTCCAGCAGAGTTAGCTAGAAGGCAGAGAAAGAAAGCTGAAGCTCTTTCAAGTTTAGCAAGTTTGTTCTCTCTAGAACAAGGCAGCTGATTCATCTATTCAGGAAAAAGTTAGCTGTGTGAAGGGTTGTTAGCCTTCAACAGCAGATTGTTGTTCTCTAGTGCAGCAAAGAAGAAGTTGGTTGTAGAAGAAGACTTATTCCTTCCACAACAAGTGGGCTGGAATGATATCTGCTCAATACAGCAAGGTAGACTCAGAGATTTATCTCTGAGTGAGTTGTTTTAAATTTAATTCATCTTGTATAAACTCGTGTAGGATTCAGTTTATCTGAATCTGAGTTGTAAGATCATTTGGCCTGAGCTGTAGGTGACTAATTAGTTATTGAGGTAGGTGCCCTGCTGGGGTACTGAGGTAGGATCCAAGTGTGGATCTAAGAGTAGGGCTGTCCTCCCAGCCTGAGTAGTAGGACTTAGAAATAAGGCTAAGGTAGGTGACTGGTGAGTCACTGAGCAATAGGGGACAAGTGTGTCACTAAGTTGTAGGACTTGGAGGAGGTTGAGCTGTAGGTGACTGGAAGGGCACCGAGGTAGGTTCCTAGATAGGTACTGAGTTATAGGAGTGTTGCAGCACTATGAGAGTAGGGCTCTATGCCTGAAGTGTTATGGCTGAAAAGCCTGAGCTGTAGGCCTTAGAAATAAGGATGAGGTAGGTGCTTAGTGGACCACTGAGCTATAAGAGCACCGCAGGGCTCTGAGGTCAGAAAGTTTGTGGTTCTGTGGTAGGTTTCTGAAGAGAACCTGAGTTTAAGGCTGTGGGCCAGAGGTCTAAGCTCTGAGGAGCATATTGGTGAAGTTTGTGCCTAGTCTAACAAAATAGTTGGATAAGTGCGAGGGAAAGTGGATGTACCCAATTGGGGAACCACTATAAACAACTGTGTGCTTGACTGTGGTGTATGTTTCATTCTTATATTGCAAGTGCTAAGGACAAACTCTAGATCACTTAGCTAGAAAACTGCAAAAAGACTAAAAAGATTTCAAAGACTTATTCACCCCCCTCTAGGTGACTAGCTAACCTTAAGTTAAATAACCTTCACATTTTATTGCTTTCATTTCCCGCCTACTCGTTTGAGTAGGACTTGTAATTTCAATTATGTAATTTTCTCTTTTTTGTAACATAGCGTTTTCTATTATTTATGGCTTTGGTCGAGTGCGTGCGTTAATTTTTTTTGGAAAGCTTTTCTCTTTCTAATGTTAAGTTTTTTTATTTCTTCTTTTTTTTGTAACCCTTCAACGTTTAATTTAGAATTCACGCCTCACCCATCACGATGAGTGGCTAATTGCTCTTAGCCCTTGGTATCAAAGAGCATTGGGGCTTAAAAATATTTTTAAATAATTAAAGGTCTTCTTTTTTTATTTAATTAAGAACTTAAGGTTTACCCTGGGTATACGACGCGTAGAACCACATATCGATGTGTGGGATCTATTTCTGTTATCCATATGCTAGCTGCCGAGGGGCCGTACGTATGAACCGATCACCCTTGGGTAAAGAGAGTTTTGCACTAAACCTCGAGAGCGGAGGCGCGTAATTTTTTCGAATTGGGTTCCCCCTCCCCCAATAACATGGTTCTTATCATAAAGCGGGCATTAAGAGGAATCCTTCGCCGAACGAGAGCTCGGTCGAATAGTCTTAATGTTCATGTGAGCGATAATCATAGAGATAGGTGAGATCATTCTTTTGGAACCTCCATGGACAAGTTTCCCCTTTAATTAAATTGAAACCTATGATCTATAGTTATATAAATTTATTTTATTCCTAATATAATTCGATATCGTGAGTTAAATATTCATCAATATTTTCCTAAATCTATTTTCAGCGCTTTCTTATAGCCGCCTTAATTAGTTAATCCGACAACTTAAATTTTTCAGTAAGATAATAGTCCATCTGGGAGGAGTAGAGATACTCAACCCGTCCCCAGGAAATATACGATCTCGATATTCCCCCGAATATCCTGTATTACTTGCGATAGGTGTACTTGCCTCCTTTTACCGTGCGAAATCCGGACCCACCATGCTTACTAGATAAATCAGAGCCGGGCTTCGCGCGCATCAATGATCTCGCTGAAGAAGAAGATGAACTTATGTTGTTTAATCAGTCAATTGAGCCCACTGGAGAATGATGACTCTACTTTCTTTCTCTATTCGAAATCCTTCTGATTATGCTGTAGAAGATGAAGATTCAACAACTCTCTGAACTATTTGTTCTTGCAGGAAGACTTCAAGATTTTTCTCGGCAGCAATGGCGTGCGAGATGACGTCCAGCAGTAACCTTTTTGAAATCAATAAAGCCCTAAAAGCTAATCTTGTCCTCCAGGCTCTGCCCCTTTTATCTTCCACCAATCAATGGCTCCAAGAAGATGTGGGGACCACTTGTAGGGTATAGTTGTACCATGCTTTAACGGAAGAAGATGTACAGTAGCTTCTGGCGCATTTTGTCGATTTCTGCAGCTTTCCCACGAGCAATTCGAACTGCATTGACTTTGTTGACTTTTGCTGACGTCAGCACCTATGGACTTAGCCAAAATCAAACATCAGTAGAAAAGGCATTGAGTGAGTAAGCATCACTCAATGCCAAAACACTTTGATATAAATCTGTCTATTTAGGCGTTGAGTGAGTGAGCTACACTCAATGCCAAACCACTTGGGCAACCTTTGTAATGTCCCGTTTCATGCAAGGCCCCTCATACATGTTCTGAGTCAAGAGCCTTGACTCAGGCTGGAGGTGCGGTGGCAAAAGTTGCCGAGTGCATTGCATAAAGTGTCAAGTCAAGTGATACCCAACAGATCAAATTGGGATAGCCTAGGAGAAAATGGCCAAGGCAAATTCATCGGATATCGTCAGGGATATCCGACGAATTCGTCGAATATCCGTGGAAGAAAAGTCCAATCGAAATTCATCGGATATTGCCAATGATATTTGACGAATTTGTCAAGCATGGTCACTATTCGTCGAGTATCGCCGGGTGATACTCAATGCACTGGACACCAGGACTTGGAGAAATAGCTAAGTGGAATTCGTCGAATATCACTAAGGATATTCCACGAATTCGTCGAATATCATCGAAGGAATTCGACGGGATAGAATTGCATTTTTGGCGAAGCAGAATTCGTCGAATATCATTAAGGATATTCGACTAATTTGGCGAATATCGCTTAGCCGATTCAGCAAGAACAATGAAGAATTCATCGAGTATACATAGCTATATCCGTCTATTCGTCTAGTATGAAGTCTGATACTTGTCGAATTTGACTTGTGGGTTTTTTTTGGCCCAGACAGAATTCACTGGCTAGTGTAGGCGGGTTGAACCGGGCTTCGAGATGCATGCTGGATGATTTCTTTGGACCAATCACTTCAAATAAGACGTAATATGGGTAAGAATGGGCGGTCCACTCATATGGCAACACGTGGCAAGTAAAGTTAAACCTAATGGATTGTTATAAAAGGGAATGAGACCAAACCGTAGCCGTCACTTTGGTTATTACCGATTCGATATATTACGAAACCAGGCAGGAGAGGAAGAGAAGAATATCGCGGGTCGCTTGAGCCGGTGATTTCTATAGGAAAAGCTTCATCCCTTTTCGTGGAAAAACACCGCCAACGAGGATAGAAAGCCATGCCGCCAAGGAGAATGACTAGATCCATGGCCGAAAATGTCAGAACCGCCAGAAATAAGGTGAGCTTCCTTCCCTCTCCCTTGGTGCTAGATCTCTAGTTATTCCTATGAGAGATATCGACTCAAAGGATTCTTGATTCATGAGAAGAAGTTTCCTAGGAGGAGGCCATGTTAGGACTTGTATCCTAGAGGTAAGACGTCTTCGACCATGCCTCCCTTCTATAGGAAGATGAGGACTTGGTTTCATCAAGAGAGTTGGCCTTTTGAGGTGAATAAGGGAGGAGGAATTCTGGAGGTGATTTGGGAATATCCGTAGGAGGAGGAAGGCGAATCGATGTCATTCGTTTCGCTTTAAGATGCGCGCAAAAATATGTTTTCTGCGTGCAGCGAACTTCAAGGCCATTTTCAGGCCTGATACGGTCGGATCTGGGCTTTCGACTAAACACTAAAGTCGTAGCCCTTAGAAATTCATTTCCAACGAGTGGTTACATGTCTTCATGCGAGGTCGTAGGCATATGATAGTTTGATCGAACTTGTTGGCTGACAAGTTAAATGGGGAGAAAACTGTTTTCTTAACGCAGCAGACTTCAAAGCCGATTTCAAGTGTGTTACGGTCTGATCTAGGTGATGGACCAAATATCAAAGTTGTAGTCCTTGGAAATAACTTTACAACGGATGGTTACACGTCTTCATATGAGTCTCGTGGACTCTGGAATGTCTAGTCAAAGTAGTTTTATAGTCAAACCCTGTAACATAATACACTCGGGTTGGTGAAGTATTTGGCTTGGTTTGAGAAAGCAATTGTAAGGATGAATGTTGAGGTTTTAGCAAACTTGGTCCTACGTGTATGTGATAAACAAATGTTGGAAAACATAATTAGGCATGTTTGTAATTTGTGAAATGGAATGGGTTTGGAAGAAGATGCGACGCTTGGTGATTGGGCAAGAAATCCGTGAATTCAAGTTAATGCTTGTAGTGAATTAACTTTATGCTGATGCGATTACCGTGAAGGAAGCATAATGATTGGTGGATGCTTGTTCCTTAAAAGAAATCAGAAGAGGTTGATACATGTCCATAAGATGTGTTAAATAAGGAAGGTGTAAAGTGATCCACTACTTAGAGGCGTGCCTTCCTTCGGGTAGGTGTGTGAGGTTGGTGAGTGGTGAAGGTGGCTTGCCACCTGTTTTGACGACGAACCCTTAAGTGTCATTGAGAACGAGAATGCGAAAGGAGGTAAGTACATGTGTTTGACCGCACTGGATTGGTAATGATGAAAAGAGACTTTGGGCGGTTGGGCTTGGTCCTTGGTGCTCACTCCCGAGGCACCTTTCGCGTCAAGTGGAAGGTTAGGCTTCGTCCTCTGGTGATACGCTCCCATAGGCTCCTTCCATGCCACGATGATGTGAAACTATATGCGGTGTGAGTCGATATGTTGTGTCATAATCCTGGGTTAAGGATAGTGTTGCAGGTCTACAGGCTCGCCAGTCTTCACACCGACGGGAGTTAATAGATAGACCTTGGGCAGTTGGGCTTGGTCCTCGGTTCTCATTCCCGGGTCTCCTTCCATGCCAAGTGGATGGTTGGGCTTAGTCCGGTGAAAAATGAGAAGAAAAACGGGCAAGACGTAAATAACCGCAAATTTTAGTGCTCCAAAAAAGTAAGTAATTGTAACGACCCGGTCCGACTAGGCCAATTACCAAGCGTCGTCGGCCTACCAGTATGGTTTTGGGAGATGAGGGAGTGTGGAATAGTTTGAAAGAGTTTAATCAAGATTTGTACGATTTGAAAGAGAAGTATAAAAATTGTTTCATAGCAACAAAACCATGCTTGGTAATGAATTAAAGGGTTGAGAAATAAGAACCATCGTTTTCGGCCATGATGATGGTATTTTCATATAATACTCCAAATATATGTTCAACGAATTTTTAAGATATTGGATTCTAGATTGTCGTGAATTTAACAAGAGCTTACTTGTCAAATAAAAACGATCGGGGCGGCGAAGATTCTTGGAGATCCCACCACACACTCGAGAAATTTTCTAAATCACTATCAAGGCTGAAATACCAAAATCTCCATATTTTTGTGTATTTGAATACACTGATTCCAGATCCATTGTTCATAGTACTTCATGTCGTAAATAGACAATGAAGTAGTTGATTAACACTAAAGATGTTGCGACTAACGATAACACATTATCAGTATTTGTGATGTTGAATAATGTTGAGGAATGTTTGAAACATGTAGACTTATATAGTAATCTTGTTAAAGGATAATGTTGAGGAATGTTTGAAACATGTAGACTTATACAGTCATCTTGTTAAAGGCTAATCCTCGATGACAATGTATCAGGGAGGATTGGTCGGTATGTAGAATGTCAAATAAGAATGGGCATAATCCTCGCATTGATGAGATAAGACTGAAGAAAATTCAATGAAGAAGTCGCAACCAATGGCGAGTAATGACTCATTGAACAAAGCGGGTGAGCGGCGGGAACTACAAGGTACTTCACAATCATTATGAACAATCTCATTGTATTCCATTCATCAACCACCTAGTTCTACCGAGATTCTATTCATTCTCGATGTCGCCATGGCTCTTGGGAACTCAATTCCTCTAGTCTCTCCACATGGTCATTCCTTGACCAAATGCATTTTTATAAGCCACGCAAAGTTGTAACCAATGTCAACATACAAGAATGACATCACTAGTGTTTTCAGATTGCATGTTTGCATATTGTTTAGCTTTTGGCATTTTGCATTCTATTTTTCTACACGGCTTTTAAGTTATACTATTTTAAGGAGTAAATCTTTATTCATATAAATTATGCATGTATTATCCTCATATTGTCATTCTATATAGTCATTCAAACAATTTGAAGGTGTGAAATTCACCAAAATGACAAACTAATAATAAGATATCCAAATTATGTGAGCATCTGACAATGGCCTGCCGGTCATCACCATTGATATGCAAACTGCAACTTCTATGGACCTTAATATGGCAATAAAATTTTAAGTCACTCATACAAGTTGTTGTGTATTAATTGGTGAATAACTTTCCTTATGCTAATGCATCTTCTGTGCTAATCCATTCCCTTCATATCTTTTAAATTTAATTATTCATATACTGATATCTAGTAATAGTACTTCAATCTTCAATTTTTTCGCCATATTTAAGGTAGGGTGAGAATTTTTTCACCATATGATTTGATGTTGGCAATCTTGCATGGAATGAGGGAAATGTGGAATAACTCTAAATTTTAGTTTGGAGTTACTCTTTATCAGATTGTGTACTTCAAATTTCAATGTATTTTAATTATAACCAACAGAGTTTAAACTCGGTAGATTTATAATATGATAATATAAACTAAAATATTGTTCCCACAAATACTCATTCTCAGAGCATCATTAGTGCACATATAAACTTGACATATTTTATGTAAAATAGGCCTTTTGAAAATTAAATATGTAATTTTCTAGCATACAAATTTAACATATATAAAATTTAAAGCAAGTTTGCAAATGTGTGATGTCGGGGACACGTCAATTTTGGGTTTTTCATGTTGCTTATCATTTTAATATGTCAGGTTATATATTGGGAATATTTCATATAACGGGTTTTAATTTTAATTATTTAAATACGTCTTTATTATATAAGGGAAGAGGTTTAAAGGATTTGGTGTAACATTTTAATAAAAAATTACCCTCATTTTTTGAATTTTATTCATTTTGTTTGGGGTATTTTTGGTCATTTGGCATCCTTACTTTTTAGTTTGTCCTTTTCCGCTCTCCATCCTGCACGACTACTCACCTCCAACACGGCTAGTCCCACCAGCACGCTACACTCCTGCCAAAAGTTACTTTCTCCTCCTCGCACGATACATTCTCATCCCGCCTCGACTGCCGCCTGACGAATGATGGTGTGTAACTCTACCTCTCCTCCAAGGAGCCCCACCTCAACTCACTTCCACAACAAAACTTCTCCACCTCTACAACAGAACTCCTCAACAACAGTTCTCCTCCTTGACAACTCCTACTGTCAAAATCCTCCTGTTGACAGGTAACCCATTCATAGTTTCCCTCCCTCCTGCAAGTGCCAACCATCACCTGTTTTAGGTTTCTGCTCACCCTACCATCACCTTCCTCCTGCATAGTTCACTTCTTCTCTCCTTTTCACTCCCCCTGTTTCAGATTTCATGTTATTTTGTTTCTCATTTTTCACTTCATTAAAATTTTATTCTCAGATTTCATCAGCTTTTGTTCTCAGTTTTCATGTTATTTTGTTCTCAAATTTTTTCTTCAATTTCTTGATGATTTGCTTCAAGTGCATATGTGTGTTTAGAAATAAGTTTTATATCAGTAAGTTGTGTGATTTTGTTTGATTTTTTTTCTAATCCTTTGCCTTTGCTTTTCAAGTTTGTGATTTTGTTTGTGTTTTTTTTTTCAATTCTACAGTGGTTTCTAAGCATCTGACTTTGCTTTTCCTGGCGTTTTTGACCATCTGCCTTCTATTTCCCGGCTCTGTGTTAAGCTTTCAATGGTAAAGGTATGTACATTGATCACACACAATTAGATTTTGTAGATAACAACAAAAATCAAAGTAAGTCTATGAAATTTGTTTGATTAATTTTTGTTATAAAATTTTGTATAATCCTTTTATAGATGATTAATCTGTTATAGTTCTTCAAGGTATTACGGAGTATGATCTGTTAAATAGTTGAGTATGATATTTTGTAGATCTGTCATAGTTCTGATTTTGAGTATGATCTATTGTCTCCCAGTTATAGATCCCCGACATAAGTATATTTACCCCATCTAATTATCCATCTGCAGAGGCAAAATCGTCTGATTCATCCACAGGTAAGCACTACTGTGATTGATGATGGGTGATAAACAAGGTAAATATCTTATTTATAATCCCAAATTATCATGTTGTTCTTATTATGCAATATGTTCAATTTTCGTTGGTAAATTTTATAATTTATTATATAATAATTTTGCATAGGGCAGGTATTATATAATAATTTTTTGTATACTAATTTTGCATAAGGTAGATAGAGTTAGTGCCAATTTTCTTGACATATTCATAAGAGCAGTGGATTACCAAAAATACGCACAGTAGTACAGCACATACTTTTGACAGATTTTTTATGTCTTTCTTTTAATGCAAACATATTTCCAAATTTGGAATTATAAAAATTATGTTTGCAATCAGAAACTGTACAGGGAAAAAAAGGAAATAATGATCAAAGAACTATTGTTATTTGTTCTCACTTCACCTTACCTAAAACAAATTGTACAAAGAATTATCGAAGATCTAAACCAAATTGTACAAAGAAAAAAAGGTTGAAGGTGAGCTCATACATTTGCCGCAGTGAAGTGAGGCCCAAGGTAGGAAACATTGGCAGAATTGACTAGGAAAGGGGAAAATAAAATAAAACAGTCTGAAAACAAAAAGAAAACTGGTTCAGACAAAAAAGATTTAAACAAAATCAAATATGAAATTTAAGAACTAAATCTCAGATTGCCCAGCCATGAAACTGAAATCAAAATTGAAATAGCTAACTGAGTGTTACATGAATTGCTGATTTCTATTTTGTAAAACCAAAATATAATTTTTTTTGTTGTTTGTAAACATAAGACCAGTGGGAAAATTAGTTTGTTTTTCATCCTGCTCAATGGTTTCTGACTGTAGGGTGAAAAAGTAGAAGCCTATATAGGATGATTTAATCCTATGTAAAACTGAAATTAGTTTGTTATTCATCCTGCTCAATGGTTTCTGATAACATGTTTAAATCTCTTTAAATCCTGTGTTTAAATAGTGTTTTTAGTTGTTTGATAGCTATATTTAAATCTTGTTTTCAACATTATTATGGCTGAAGTTCTTAATGCTGAATTTATTAAGGTTGAAGTTCTTAAAGCTGTCTGGGTTGATTGTTTTAAAAAAAACTATTTTGTTTTCAGAAGGAATATATTGGCTTGCAACAAGAGTGAAATCTGTGCATTTTTGCAAATTTTCCATAGGATTCACTTTTTCAAATATTTCATGGATCATGTTATTTCAATGAGTTGTTTGGCAAAATCAGCAACTTTCTCTTAATCCAATGGCTTCTAATAATTTTTGAAGGTCAGAGTTGTTTTATTAAGTTTTGTTTTTTGCATTTTAGATGTAAAACCCCCGGGAAGTTTGTTTTGTAACATTTAAATATACTGCAATATATTGTTAAATTTGAAGTGAGTTTAAAGTAAACGAACTTAGTTCATTTGGAAGTTTGAAAATATATAGAAGTATGTGATGTCAATGCTTGATGCAGGCTGTGGAGTTTGTCTCCAAGTAATAGGATGATGAAATATGACAAGTATTAATTAATCAGTGTCTATAATTTGTTTCAACATTTGTGGGCTCTTGCTCAATTTTCAGCACACAACTAAATCAGTCAATTTTATCGTCATTTGCTTTGAATATTCTCGCCCCCGCCGATTGTTGTTACCCACGACGATTGTCTCCACCCCCGCCGAAGGTCTCTACCCCTGACGAATGTCGCCGCCTTCGACGAATGCTACCTCACCCGACCAATTTCGCTGCCCCGACCAATGTCACCTCCCCCAACCAATGTCATTGCCCTGACCAATGTCACTGCCCCCAACCAATGTCGCTGCTCCGACGAATGTCACCGCCCAGACCAATGTCACCCTCACGACCAATGTCACACCCATGACCAATGTCTCCCCCATGGCCAATGTCGCCCCGCACAGGGTCCCCGTGCACGACTGCTTTTAAGTATATATGCATATACACATTTTTAAATATATATATATATACTGATATATTAATAATTTGACATTTATTGAAATTATAAATTTATCATATTTGTATACATTTAATATTGTACAAGTAAAAATGATGTAACAAAGAAAGCCAAATGAAACAAAATTCAGGAAGTCGACAATGACGCTCGAAGATAAGGAACCCTCAGTCCAAATTCCAAAGGTCAAGCATAGTCAAATCAACGATTGATCGATATAGGTGAAAGTTCTTATTTTCAAGATAGCTAGCAACCTAGAGGGTGGGTGAATAGGTTTATCTAGGTCTTTTGATTTCACTTTGTTTCATCATTAGTTACTATGTGATTGAGAGCTTTTTATGATCCTGCAAATAGAAAAAATACAAAAAAAAACACACAAGTATTTTATAGTGGTTCCCCAAAATTATGGGTACATCCACTCTCCTCCCACCTTACTAACTTCCTGTTAGTCAAGACACTTCTCCAAATCAATGCTCCAAGGAGCTTACACCTCAGATCCCTCAGGATCTCATAGTCTCCTCCAAGACTAACACCTCAGCAACAAAGGCCTACACTCAGTGATACAAGTATCATCTACCTCAGGCAATTAAGCCCTACCACTCAGGCTCTGGAGGATAGCCCTACCTTAGAGCAAACTTGCTCCTACAACTCAAAGAGATACACTCTCAAACAGCTCACGCAAATTTACCGTACCTCAGGCACATGGCCCTACAACTCAGATCCAAAAGGATCTTACAACAAAAAATAATTTAATTAACTTTGACAAAGAAATTTTTGTGTGTCAACAACTAGCGATGAGAATCTCTGCTCTATCTCTCCCCACAGCAGAGAAAACTTTGTTGGAGGAACTCAGAAACTTACTCCTGAACTTGCTGTAGACGACTAAAGATCTGTTGATATTGAGTCTCCAAGCTGCTAACTGAACCTTCCTTAGGCTGAAGGTTCTTCTTTCTTCAGAACTATATCTGATCCTGCTGTGCCAGATGGAGATGGCACAGCTATCTGAACTTTTCTTTCTTGAGTGCTTCAAGCTATTTACATGCAGCAATGGCGAGAAAGATGAAGTCGGCTGCTAACTCATTTTGGTTGATGAAGCCCTAAAAAGTTATCTTGTGTCTTGGCCCATCTCCGCCTATTGTAGTCCGCTGATCAACGGCTCTTAGAGAGATGTGGGCCCCACCTTCATCTTCCAACTGCATCTTTCTTTAACACCTATTTGTTGTAAAGTAAGCATGTGGCGCCTTTTGTCATGTACTGTGGCTTTGTTGCTAACAATTTGAATATCTTTGACTTTTTGACATGCTGACATCAGTACCAGAAGAATTAGTCCAAATTTTAGCATCAGTAGTATAGGCGTTGAGTGAATGAGCTTCACTCAATGTCATATCACTTAGAAAGATTTTTTGTCTCCTGGCGTTGAGTGAGTTACCTTCTCTTAACGCCAAACTACTTGGATTACATATCTATTTTTAGGCGTTGAATCATTCAGCTTCACTAAACGCCAACTTGCTTTCTCAGCTTTTTGCTGCTTGGAGTTAAGTAAGTGAGCATCACTCAATGCCAATCACCTTAGACAAAATTCTATCTTTACTAGGCGTTGAGAGCGTTGAGCGTGTCTTCATCACTCAACGCTTTTTGCATTAACCCTTTCTGCAGCCTATTCTGCAAGTAAGGCATTGAGAGCGTTGAGTGAGCATGTCTCACTCAACGCTTTCTACCTTAGCCATTTCTGCTTCTTAAACATCTTAAGAGTTGACAGCGTTGAGTGAGAATGCCACACTCAATGCTTTTTTGCTTTAACAAATTCTGCGTTATGGCGTTTAGAGCATTGAGTGACCATGCCTCACTCAACGCTTTCTGCCTTAGCAAAATTTCTGTATGTTAAAAATATTGGCTTTGACTAACTGAGTTTTACTCAACACTTAAGAGGCTATGGCGTAGAGTGAATGACCTTCATTCAACGACTATGGACTTAGCCACTTTTCTACCTCTTAAACCTTAGGAATTGACTGTCTCATCTTGCCTCACTCAACTCCGAACCGTGTTCGACGAATGCTGAACTGAGTTCGACGAATAGTGAGCTTAGCTCAACGAATTCTGAACTAAGTTTTCTAATTTATACTTGGCCAAAATTTTATAAACTCTGAGCTTAGTTCGACGAATCATTAGCTTTGCTCGACGAACTCTAAGCTGAGTTCGATGAATTTGGACTTAGCCAAAATTCTCAAACAACCTTACTTAGCCACTTAGTCTTCCTGTCCCATCACAGTCATCTACAGATATGTGTATATCATTGACAATATTAACTTCCTCAAATTTAGTACATTGTGGGCAATGGACCCAACAATCTCCCCCTATTTGAGGAAGTCAAAAATCTTAAGCAAGTGAGTCAATGACATACATAGAACCATGCAGTAATAAACATAAAAACTATGTAATTGAGAAGTGATCTATAGTTACCCCACTTCTCAGCCTATAAAGTGGAACATTACTGCACCTGCTTCCCCTGAATTATTGCTAGCATACTAGATCATTAATCTTATCATCTTTTCCTCCCCCTTTTGACTTCAGCAAATAACTACTAGGATTCATCTATTCATCTGATATCTTATCATCTGCTCCCCCTTAATTAGATAGCAGAGAATTATTGGAGTTATGCTGGACATGCTCACCTCCATTTGGAGAACCATCATTTCTTTGAAGAACTACTCCATCTTCAGAACACCAAATAACTTGCAAACAGATGAGGAGCAACTGAAGCTATACTAAGTTTAACATACCCAACTCAAATTTGAAGGTGTTAAACTTAGCTTCATCTAGTGGCTTAATGAATATGTCAACCACTTGCTTGTCTGTTAGAACAAACTCAAGGGTGATGTCTTCATATTCCACATGCTCCCTAATGAAATGATATCTAATCTTTATGTGTTTAGTCCTGCTATGGCAGACAGGATTCCTAGAAATTGAAATTGCACTAGTAGAATCATAAAATAGAGGAATTTTACTTATATCGAGATTGTAGTCTTGAAGCTGGTGTTGGACCCACATCAACTAAGCACAACAGCTACCTGCTCAGATGTACTCTGACACTGCAGTTGATATTGCAAAATTGTTTTGTTTCTTGCAGCTCCAAGATACCAATATGTCACCCAAAAATTGACAGGTTCTAGATGTGCTCTTCCTATCCTCTTTGCAGCCTGCAAAATCTGCATCTGAATAGCCTGTTAGTTCAAACTCCCCATTCCTAGGGTACCATAGGCCAAGATCTGGAGTGCCTTAAAGATACCTCAAGATTCTCTTTGCATCAAAGTATTGAGATTCTTTAGGGAAAGCCTGATACCTAGCACAAACATATGTAGCATACATGATGTCTGACCTACTTGCAGTCAAATATAGAAGGGAGCCAATTATCCCTCTATACAAAGTTTCATCAACAAGTTTCTCTACCTCATCTTTGCTTACATGCATACTTGACCCCATGGGAGTTCTCATGGTGGAGTTCTCCATGCCAAGTTTCTTTTTTAACTACCTAGTTAACTTAGACTGGAATATGGACAAACCATCATCAGTCTGCCTTATTTGGAGGCCCAAGAAGAACTTAAGTTCACCCATGCTGCTCATCTCAAACTTTCCCTGCATAAGTTTAGCAAACTTTTGCAAAGGTTGACATCAGTAGATCCAAAGATGTTGTCATCTACATAGATCTGAACTAGGATGATCTTACCCTTAGATTCCCTTAGGAATAGGGTCTTGTCTATTTTCCTCCTTGAGGATTTGATCTTAATGAGAAAACTAGACAAAGTCTCATACCTTGCTCTAGAGGATTCCTTCAGCCTATATAGAGCTTTCCTAAGTTTATAAACATAATAAGGTGAGTTAGGAACTACAAAACCTGGAGGCTGCTCAACATAGATTTCCTCTTTTAAGTCACCATTTAGGAAGGCTAACTTCACATCCATATGGTAGACATTGAATCCCTTGTGTGCAGCATATGAAAGGAACAATATGATGGCCTCTAATCTTGCTACAGGGACAAAGGTTTGATCAAATTCAATGCCTTCTTCTTGCATGTACCCCTTATTCACTAGTCTGGTTTTGTTCTTTATTATGATGCCATTTTCATCAAGCTTGTTTTTGTAGATCCACTTGACTCCAATGAAATTATGTCCTTGTGGTCTGGGAACCAGCTTCTAAACCTTGCACCACTTAAACTGGTTCAGTTCCTCCTGCATAGCTCCAATCCAATGCTGGTCTATGTTGGCTTCTTAAAATTTCTTGGGGTCCACTTGGGATAGAAAGCTTGAATACATGGCAGTATTTTGACTTCCGCTCCTTGTTGTTACTCCTTGGCTTGCCTTACCAATTATCTGGTGTGCTGGATGATCTCTTATGTGTCTGAATGCTGGTGGCAGTCTTCTATCAGCAACGGGTTCAGCTTCAGGTTCATCCTCTTGTTGATCTTCATCCACTCCTAGTGTACCTGTAGATCTTCTGGAGTATCCTCTTCATCTTGTATAACTAGTGATGCTTCCTCGATGGTCAGTTTGTCCATCAATGGTTCTATACATGCAGTACTATAAGAGGAGCTTGGTAGCTCCCCAGTAGACTCATCAAAGGCTACATGAACTGATTCTTCTACAACTTGGCTTTTCAAGTTGTAAATCCTATAGGATTTGTTATGATTACTGTACCCAACAAAAATTCCATCAAAGGATTTGTCAGCAAACTTAGTCACATAGGACTTTCCATTATGAAGAACATACCACTTACTATCAAAGATTCTGAGATAGCTCAGATTTGATTTTATGCCTTTCAAGATCTCATATGGAGTCTTCTTGCGGATTTTGGTGATAGAGGCCCTATTGAGGACATGACATGCAGTATTTACTGTCTCAGCCAAGAAATATTCTGGGAGAGATGTGTCACTCAACAGTGTTCTACCAGCCTCTATGTGAGTCCTATTTTTCCTCTCAACAATCCCATTTTGCTTATGCTGCGACTTGCTCTGTGATTTTATAATGATGATATGTCCTACTAGGATGATACCCTCTCATCCGTTTTACTCGTGTGCCTATGATATGATTGCATGAATCGTTTATTCTTCTTTAAAATCATGTGTGTACATGTGTCATCATATAAACCTTAACTTAGCAGGCATGCTTATGCGATGGTATGCTATGTATGCAGTGTGATGCATTCTTAAAAGGACTTAATGCATGCATGAGCGGCATACACATGAAATTTTATGCATCACGTACTACATAACATCACATGTAACGAAAAAAGAAAACGTGTTAATGGGCACCCATGTGATGATGGTTATGCATCTCATACTACATAACCGTCACATGTTGCCTCCTATGATGGATCCATATACAAACACATATTATGCCTCTCATACTACATAATACGCCTCATATACTTCTTATCATGCTATGAGTGTAGTGACTATGCTTCGGTTAAGACATACTGATGTCACATCAGTATGTGTATGCAATGTATAAAGGGAAACAACTAAACTAGGTTGGCTGGTCTGACCAACTTGTTGAATCAACCTCCCTATGATACCAACTATCATAACCCGCTTTTTTCACCGCCAATAAAGGTGTATCAGAGTAGGAGAAGAATGGGCGTCATGCTGCAGCGTCAGCAGGGGATAACTGCGAACGCTCGAGCAAACTCCTACTTAACCGTGAAGACAAGATTCTTTGAGTTATTTAGAGGTAAAAATCAGTTTAGGTATAATAGTTAGCCATATCCCTCAACTTAGTGGCTCATCTAGTCCACAAGATAAGTAGTTAAACGCTGTGGAAAGTACTTCTTTTATCAGATTAAGCATCCTACAAGAGTTTAGTTGTTTCCAGAGTACACCCCAAGGTATGCAAGTTCTAAATTTCTAATAGCAACAAAAGTAGATTTTATGGTCGTTAAACATAGTGAGTTATCGTTTTAAAATATGCAATGCGTGAGGTAATAATAGTAGTTTTATTTTATACTTGAAAATACCTACCAAGCATTCCTAGCATAAATCATTCCAGAGAGCAAGTTATCCAAATAGAGAAAAAAAGAAATAAGCAGCTAGCAAGTATCCAAATATAACAATCATGTGGGCGTCAACAAACATACACGATCCCACATAAAGCAAAGTGTGTCTGAACTAGTAAGGCAAAATAAACAACAATCTACCTCGCTATGGCGAGGCAACAACCACCAACACTGCCACCCAAGCACTCCAAAACTAGCACTGAACTCATCTACAACTCTGAACCTGAGACATTCCAAAAATAGAACATCTCAGCAAGAAAGTACAAGTGATGGTAAAAATAAGCCACAAGTAACCAAGTCGATGGATACCAACCCAAGACCAAAGGAAAGATACTAAAATAAGTACAGCGGTAAGGTACAAAAGTAAAAGAGAACACTTACATGAAGCATCACGTATAATAAGAGTACCCCAAACTCACAAGTCTATATGGGGAAAACGCCAAGATTAAACCATCAGGAAGAGAAACAAACCCCTATTAGCCACCTGTGGATAACTCCACCAAATACAACACGGGCGAGGTGGTCAACTCATCTGGACACAACCCAAAAGACAATTTATCTGTCTAATTACGGGGGAGACTGGATACTCCACCATACACTGCAAATGCCCAAAAACCCGGCAAAGCCCCACAAAGTACTGATAGGGAGATCAAACGTTGCGTCGATGGATTCGCCCACTAATAACACCTGTAATAAAGAAAATCCTGGAAGGAAAAACCCCGTAACGATCCGGGTTTAGAGCTCAGAGGCACACCACAACCCAATCGGGGCCTAGTGGCTTGTCTCACCCCACGACATCACCACGAATAAAAACCATGATAGAAATCTCAAGTCAACAATGGCATATCGGATTCTACAAGACAATTCTAGATCGAAACGGTTGATCAACCTTTAGGAAGAATTTACAATCCTAAATATACTCTAACACGTTCTACATGTAAGTTGAGGAACGGTTATAAGGGTGAAGTTAAACCACATCATCATGACAGAAAACACTAAACAGGGCTAGACAGCAAAAAATCAAGAACATGAAAATCATGAATAGGATTAGACAAGAGATATTTACAACGCTATAATCAGTAAGATATTTAATAATCATGATAACAAGCAGTTAGAAATTCCTATATAAACTTGGGTAAAGAAGGGAAGTGAAGGAAGAAACCATCACTTGCCTTGATTTTACCGGAAAAATTCTCTGAATCACTCCTTTACGTAGATCGGGGCTAAAGAAGACGAGGGAAGTAGAAATCTAACAAGAATGGACAAAAATAAGAGTTAGGGCCGAAAACCCTACCTAGAAAATCTGAAGGAAAGGGGGAGATATTACCACGATGGCGCAGCTCTCGTTGAGAGCTTTCCGGATCTATATTCAGTTGAAGGTTTTGCGCACCAGAGCACCGTCGGCGGCCACCGGAAGAATCACGAAAAACTCTCTGTCCCTCATGCCTCTGGTTCGGGAGATGAACATGAAAATCAATCCAGAGTGAAGAAGGAAAAAAGAAATAGGTATATATATACTAAGGGTAAATTAAAATAACTGCACCAAGGAAAAGAATTGGGGTCGGCTGAACCGGGCCTCCCAAGAAGAAAGAAGGATTTCTCGAGATCAAACCAGACAAATCTCGAGAACAAGGAAGCAGTTCTCTAGACCAAGGAAGCTGCTCTCGAGAACAAGGAAGTTGTTCTCGAGAAGAAAGAAGCTGTTCTCGAGAACAAGAAGACAGTTCTCGAGAAAGAATAGGCTGTTCTCGAGAACATGAGGACTGTTCTCGAAAACGATTAGGCTGTTCTCGAGAACAAGAATGCTGATCTCGAGAACAAAGGGGTTGTTCTAGAAAATAAGGCAGCAAAATTCCGAGAAGAAGGAAACACATCATGAGAATGAAAGATGATGTTCTCGAGAACAAGCAAAAAAACTTCTCGAGAACAAAAGGCAGAACTCGAGTTCAGAATCAACTTCTCAAAAAGCAGGGTGTAACGCCTCAAAAGTTGTATTTGAGTCGGTCGCGCAAAAAAAGGGATTTTTGGTGCCTGTATAGGGGTACACGGCCTAGGACACGGGCGTGTCCAAGGCCTTGTCTGGCTGGTGATTTTTGGCCATTTTCATCCCGAGAAGGACACGACCAGGAAAACGGCTTAATGACACGGGCGTGTCATTTGACAAGGGCGTGTGCCTACCCGTGTCAGTACCCGTGTTTAGTTGGGTCGTGTCGATTGGTGTGGCGGTTATGCGTGACACTCCCCCGGACACGGGCATTTCAAGAGACCCGACACGGGCGTTTCAGGTGAGACACGGGCGTGTCTTTGCCCGTGTGTCTTTCCTTTGTTTGACGATCGTGCCTGGATCGAGGCACACGGCCGGGGACACGGATGTGTGCCAAGCCGTGTTCGGCCCAGGTTTGGAGATTTTTGAATGGATCTGATCCGTTCGTTTTCTTTAAATAAGATCCAACGGCCCAGATGGTTTCCTTCTCTGTTAAGGCCGGAAATAGGGGAGTTAATCCTTCATTTCTCTCCAACCATTCCCTCTCTCAAGGAGTTGGAAAGAGGAGGAAGAAGGAAGGGATTCCGACCGCCGGCGGAGCATCGGAACACCGTTTAGAGATCTGAGAGCGGATACGTGGAGGAAAGTTCGTTGCAAAGTCTTCCATCCATGTAGTTTTTCCATGGCGCCAAAGCGGACTACATGGGTAACGATTCTCTACTCGAGCATGTGAAGCTCTTCCTTTCTGCATAGGGAATCTCGCTCCCGCGAGTGTGCGGTGAGTGCACGGTGTTCCTTTGGGTTGATGTGAATAGTCCCCCTTGTGTTGCATATAGTGTCCGGAATCGAAGTATGGGCATAGGCATTGTGTGTGAAGCCTACCCGGACGTGTATTGTCTGGATCGGTGATGTTGCATTTGATATGTTTTGCCGGAGAAGACTCCGTGCTTTTGGTTTTCGGGTTTCTAGGCAGTAGATTGTAGCAAGGATCCTTGGAGGTTAGCTTCAAGGCGCACCCGAAAAACTGAGCGGAATCGTTGTTCTGCTAACTTGGTGGTCAGGGAACCGGCCTTGAACATAACTGGGTTATGTGATTGTTTGGAAAATTTGGGATCCGAGAGAATCTTTGCACGAGCGTAGGACTTAAATTGACTAGGTGGTGTGAGCAACGGGCAAGTGGAATCGGACCTAGGCTATGTGGTTCGGTGCGAGAGACCCGAAAAGGGGACTGGCCGTTGGCATAGTTGGGAGCCTTAGACGGTGGTCAGAAAGGCTAAATGCTCACGTGGTTGCCATCTTTGGGATGGTGGTGAAGACGCTGAAGTGTCAGGATTCACCGTTAATGTGCCCTTAGTGCCGGGGTGTTTGGCCGTGTGAGCCTACACCTGTAGAGTAGTATAATCGCGCTTTATTGTTTTACTGGACAAATGATATGCAGGGAAAGAGCACCGCCGTCCCGAGTAAGGGGTGGGGTCATTATAATTTGGTCGGCTTTTGGATGACCGTTACTTTGTTTGCCGCCGTGCGGTGGAATTGTGCTTGCAGGTGCTGCGGAGCCAAGTACCAAATAGCAGGCTGGAGCCCATGTTGTTATGATGGCACTAGAAGGCCAAAGCGAATAGTTGTACTTTACTTTTGTCATGTGTGACCGTCCTGCGTGTCGATGTATGGAAAACACTATTTATTAAGTGAACTATTGTAAGGCCATAAGGCCATGTTCCCCTTTTCAATGTATTTGGTTTTCATTCCAGTAGTGTAGTTGTGGACATTCCTGTTTAATGGACTCAAGTTTTGGGTTCTTTCAACTCTAAAAGCTTCCGCTAGAATGCTCTGTGTAGGACGAGTAGTCTTAATTGGATAGTTTGAATATTCTTATGTAACCCTTTCGACTGTCTGTGGTATATGACGTCGGGTTCCAGCTGGACCTTCTGTTATATGTCATGTGATGGATGAGGGTGTTACACAGGGAGGGAAGACAAATTTGTTTGACGCTTAGTCGAGCTCAGCCCAACGTTCGTCAAACACAAGGGAAAAAAACAAGATCGACGAATTCAGTTCAAAATTCGTCGAACGCAAGCCCATTCGACGAATTCTGCTCGAAGTTCGTCGAACATAAATGCCAGAACCACTCGACGCTTAGTCGAGCTCAGCTCGACGCTTCATCGAGCTCCGCTCAACGATCGTCGAGCTACAAATATCTCCTAGAAAGTTTTCGTCTAACGCCTAAGGTTGACGAAAAAAATAACCCTACAGGGGCTTCACGAGAATCAAGAGGTGGGCTATCCAAGAAGTAGAACAAGGCATAAAGCTTGCATGATATCAATAGTAAATCATCATATACTAGTATTTGAACAGAGAAATATGAGTTCAAATAGAGGTCAAAACGCGCGTTTAATTTAAAAGAATTCAACAACGATGACAACCCTAGAATCCGACGAACCATTCTTGAGACTCAATCATCAACTGCTCTCACAAGCAAAAGAAATCACCACAAGTGTCCAAACACGCGCCGAGACTCCAAAATGCTCGGATTACAACATAACTGGATAAGACCAAGGCCTCAAAACCTCATCCATTAAACAAAGGAAAACATTCAATCCCATCAGGATTCCCATAATTTGGTCAAAGAGAACAAACGGACGCGAAAATGCGCAAACGGTGCAGCACCGACATTAAAATGAAAAAAAGGGTAACGCCTTGACGTCATAATTATGACGTCGACAAACCAAATAATAACATTAGAAAAGTCAGGGGCGTTATAACTGGTCTCAACGCTCTCAACGCATTCAGCCCCATGGCGTTGAGTGAGCTTAACACACTCAACGCCAAATGGCTTAGAATATTTTAAGCCCCTTTTTCAATTTCCTTCAACCCATCATATAAGCTAAACTGTATAGATCCAATCTCCCAATTTCTCCACAATCTTATGTGCAACCCTGATAGGCTCATACTGAGTTGGCAGGGAGGCTACATGCTTGATCACTTCCAGATCACTTTGGTTGCACCAACAGTCTCCCACTTGATCTAGAAAGTATCAAACAAAAGTTTCACAAACAATGAGCGGCATTTAGCAATACATTATTGCTTCCCAAATAGTAAAAGTTTATAAAACTCAAAATCCATTGTGACCAATGTTACAGTGTTGTCATGTCCCTTCGTCCCTTACATCTGGATAGAACTAGAGGTATAGACCGTGTCACCCTCACAAATGTTCAATCCCAGTTTCTTGATCTAGAATGGACTTGCAAAAAATTGGTGAGTCCAATATCATATATTGACTCAACCAAACAAGGTCATGCACTTCTCAGACTTATTCCATCAAGGGGCCCCAAGGATGCAACTCCTGTAATATAGGATGACAAATCTCATCTCTCCTCACACACAAACACCCAAATGATTCGTAATGTACCCAATAACCACCTTTATCATCCAACTTTTTCAAGACTGGACTTTTGATGGCATCAAAGCATGCTCTTCCTCACTCAATGAAAGCTGTGACTTCAGGTCAAAGGACCACAAACACCATTGACACTTGAGTTATACTTGTGACACGTTCATATAACAATCCACAAAATATTCTCACGGTGGGTCTGTCCAGTACAACTTGTTCATAACAAGTACCTATGTGATGACTTGATATCATAATATCATGACCTGTGAGGATAGTTTGTTAGTCAACGCACATGCTATTCTTAAAAGTATCATCATCGCCCTTGTATTCTAAGTTGATACAACGACCAGGGAGCTTTAAGAATGAAGATTCTGGAATTATAGGTTCTCACATCAAGTCACTACTTGACCAATGAAAGCAAACACTTTAAGGGCATTTATTAGATTGAACTACTCTATCACAATATAAATAATTTCATAATAAAAGAATTTGCCAAAATATATAAAATGAAATGCATATAGTACTATTCATCAAATGAAATATTATACAGCCAACAAACATACATTCCACGAGACTCAAACTAGAGTTGATCATTTAGGTATCGTATACCCATAGATCTAACATGACCATGATGCTTTCTCTGTATAAGAGGCTTTGTCAGTTGATCCGCATTATTTTCCTCAGTCGGCACTCTCCATATGCTCACATCTTCTCGATCGACAATCTCTTTAATTAGATGGTACCGCCGGAGTATGTGTTTGGAGCGCTGATGAGATCTAGGTTCCAAAGCAAGTGCAATTACACTGTTGTTGTCAAAGTAGATATATACAGGACGAACAATGCTTGGAACAACATCTAACACGCCGATGAATTTCCTAATCCATACAGCCTCCTTCGCTGCATTTACAGTGGTAATATACTCGTCCTCAGTAGTAGAATCGGCAACTGTATCCTGCTTGGAACTCTTCCAACTAACAGCACCTCCATTCAGGAAAAACACAAACCTTGACAGAGACTTTGAATCATCCCTATCATGTTAGAAGCTAGCATCCGTGTAACCACTTACAACGAGATCTTCCTCTCCGCCAAATACCAAGAATATATCCTTAATTCTTCGCAAGTACTTGAGAATATTCTTGATGGCTATACAGTGACCTTCACCGGGATCAGACTGCTACCTGCTAGTCATGCTCAAAGTATAAGAGACATCGAGTCTAGTACATAACATTGCATACATGATTTATCCAATTGCCGAAGCATATGGAAACAACTTCATATGGTCCTTATCTTCACAAGACTTAGGACACTTGTCCTTAGAGAGACTCATACCATGAGACATGGGCAAGAATCCTTTCTTCGACTCAAGCATGCTGAACCGTTTCAACACCTTGTCAATGTACGTACTTTTGGTCAAACCCATCAACTTCTTTGATCTATCTCTATATATCTTAATACTGAGTATGTAAGTCAATTCCCCTAAGTCATTCATCGAAAAGCAGTCCCCTAAGTCAATTCCCCTAAGTCATCAACTTCCGCTAGAATGCTCTGTGTAGGACGAGTAGTCTTAATTGGATAGTTTGAATATTCTTATGTAACCCTTCCGACTGTCTATGGTATATGGCGTCTGGCTCCAGCTGGACCTTTTGTTATATGTCATGTGATGGATGAGGGTGTTACACAGGGAGGGAAGACAAATTTGTTTGACGCTTAGTCGAGCTCAGCCCAACGTTCATCAAACACAAGGGAAAAAAACAAGATCGATGAATTCAGTTCGAAATTCATCGAACGCAAGCCCATTCGACGAATTCTGCTCGAAGTTCGTCGAACACAAATGCCAGAACCACTCGACGCTTAGTCGAGCTCAGCTCGACGCTTCATCGAGCTCCGCTCGACGATCGTCGAGCTACAAATAGCTCCCAGAAAGTTTTCGTCTAACGCCTAAGGTTGAAGAAAAAAATAACCCTACAGGGGCTTCACGAGAATCAAGAGGTGGGCTATCCAAGAAGTAGAACAAGGCATAAAGGTTGCATGATATCAATAGTAAATCATCATATACTAGTATTTGAACAGAGAAATATGAGTTCAAATAGAGGTCCAAACGCACGTTGAATTTAAAAGAATTCAACAACGATGACAAACCTAGAATCCGACGAACCATTCTTGAGACTCAATCATCAACTGCTCTCACAAGCAAAATAAATCACCACAAGGGTCCAAACACGCGCCGAGACTCCAAAATGCTCGGATTACAACATAACTGGATAAGACCAAGTCCTCAAAACCTCATCCTATAAACAAAGGAAAACATTCAATCCCATCAGGATTCCCATAATTTGGTCAAAGTGACCAAACGGACGCGAAAATGCGCAAACGGTGCAGCACCAACATTAAAATGAAAAAAAGGGTAACGCCTTGACGTCATAATTATGACGTCGACAAACCAAATAATAACATTAGAAAAGTCAGGGGCGTTATAACTGGTCTCAACGCTCTCAACGCATTCAGCCCCATGGCATTGAGTGAGCTTAACACACTCAACGCCAAATGGCTTAGAATATTTTAAGCCCCTTTTTCAATTTCCTTCAACCCATCATATGAGCTAAACTGTATAGATCCAATCTCCCAATTTCTCCACAATCTTATGTGCAACCCTGATAGGCTCATACTAAGTTGGCAGGGAGGCTACATACTTGATCACTTCCAGATCACTTTGGTTGCACCAACAGTCTCCCACTTGATCTAGAAAGTATCAAACAAAAGTTTCACAAACAATGAGCGGCATTTAGCAATACATTATTGCTTCCCAAATAGTAAAAGTTTATAAAACTCAAAATCCATTGTGACCAATGTTACAGTGTTGTCATGTCCCTTCGTCCCTTACATCTGGATAGAACTAGAGGTATAGACCGTGTCACCCTCACAAATGTTCAATCCCAGTTTCTTGATCTAGAATGGACTTGCAGAAAATTGGTGAGTCCAATATCATATATTGACTCAACCAAACAAGGTCATGCACTTCTCAGACTCATTCCATCAAGGGGCCCCAAGGATGCAACTCCTGTAATATAGGATGACAAATCTCATCTCTCCTCACACACAAACACCCAAATGATTCGTAATGTACCCAATAACCACCTTTATCATCCAACTTTTTCAAGACTGGACTTTTGATGGCATCAAAGCATGCTCTTCCTCACTCAATGAAAGCTGTGACTTCAGGTCAAAGGACCACAAACACCATTGACACTTGAGTTATACTTGTGACACGTTCATATAACAATCCACAAAATATTCTCACGGTGGGTCTGTCCAGTACAACTTGTTCATAACAAGTACCTATGTGATGACTTGATATCACAATATCATGACCTGTGAGGACAGTTTGTTAGTCAACGCACATGCTATTCTTAAAAGTATCATCATCGCCCTTGTATTCTAAGTTGATACAACGACTAGGGTGCTTTAAGAATGAAGCTTCTGGAATTATAGGTTCTCACATCAAGTCACTACTTGACCAATGAAAGCAAACACTTTAAGGGCATTTATTAGATTGAACTACTCTATCACAATATAAATAATTTCATAATAAAAGAATTTGTCAAAATATATAAAATGAAATGCATATAGTACTATTCATCAAATGAAATATTATACAGCCAACAAACATACATTCCACGAGACTCAAACTAGAGTTGATCATTTAGGTATCGTATACCCATAGATCTAACATGACCATGATGCTTTCTCTGTACAAGAGGCTTTGTCAGTTGATCAGCATTATTTTCCTCAGTCGGCACTCTCCATATGCTCACATCTTCTCGATCGACAATCTCTTTAATTAGATGGTACCGCCGGAGTATGTGTTTGGAGCGCTGATGAGATCTAGGTTCCAAAGCAAGTGCAATTACACTGTTGTTGTCAAAGTAGATATATACAGGACGAACAATGCTTGGAACTACATCTAACACGCCGATGAATTTCCTAATCCATACAGCCTCCTTCGCTGCATTTACAGTGGTAATATACTCATCCTCAGTAGTAGAATCGGCAACTGTATCCTACTTGGAACTCTTCCAACTAACAGCACCTCCATTCAGGAAAAACACAAACCTTGACAGAGACTTTGAATCATCCCTATCATTTTAGAAGCTAGCATCCGTGTAACCACTTACAACGAGCTCTTCCTCTCCGCCAAATACCAAGAATATATCCTTCATTCTTCGCAAGTACTTGAGAATATTCTTGATGGCTATACAGTGACCTTCACCGAGATCAGACTGCTACCTGCTAGTCATGCTCAAAGTATAAGAGACATCGAGTCTAGTACATAACATTGCATACATGATTTATCCAATTGTCGAAGCATATGGAAACAACTTCATATGGTCCTTATCTTCACAAGACTTAGGACACTGGTCCTTAGAGAGACTCACACCATGAGACATGGGCAAGAATCCTTTCTTCAACTCAAGCATGCTGAACCGTTTCAACACCTTGTCAATGTACGTACTTTTGGTCAAACCCATCAACTTCTTTGATCTATCTCTATATATCTTAATACTGAGTATGTAAGTCAATTCCCCTAAGTCATTCATCGAAAAGCAGTCCCCTAAGTCAATTCCCCTAAGTCATCAACTTCCGCTAGAATGCTCTGTGTAGGACGAGTAGTCTTAATTGGATAGTTTGAATATTCTTATGTAACCCTTCCGACTGTCTGTGGTATATGGCGTCTGGCTCCAGCTGGACCTTTTGTTATATGTCATGTGATGGATGAGGGTGTTACACAGGGAGGGAAGACAAATTTGTTTGACGCTTAGTCGAGCTCAGCCCAACATTCGTCAAACACAAGGGAAAAAAACAAGATCGACGAATTCAGTTCGAAATTCATCGAACGCAAGCCCATTCAACGAATTCTGCTCGAAGTTTGTCGAACACAAATGCCAGAACCACTCGACGCTTAGTCGAGCTCAGCTCGACGCTTCATCGAGCTCCGCTCGACGATCGTCGAGCTACAAATAGCTCCTAGAAAGTTTTCGTCTAACGCCTAAGGTTGACGAAAAAAATAACCCTACAGGGGCTTCACGAGAATCAAGAGGGGTCTATCCAAGAAGTAGAACAAGGCATAAAGCTTGCATGATATCAATAGTAAATCATCATATACTAGTATTTGAACAGAGAATTGTGAGTTCAAATAGAGGTCCAAACACACGTTGAATTTAAAAGAATTCAACAACGATGACAACCCAAGAATCCGACGAACCATTCTTGAGACTCAATCATCAACTGCTCTCACAAGCAAAAGAAATCACCACAAGGGTCCAAACACGCGCCGAGACTCCAAAATGCTCGGATTACAACATAACTGGATAAGGCCAAGGCCTCAAAACCTCATCCTATAAACAAAGGAAAACATTCAATCCCATCAGGATTCCCATAATTTGGTCAAAGAGACCCAACGGACGCGAAAATGCGCAAATGGTGCAGCACCGACATTAAAATGAAAAAAAGGGTAATGCCTTGACGTCATAATTATGACGTCGACAAACCAAATAATAACATTAGAAAAGTCAGGGGCGTTATAACTGGTCTCAACGCTCTCAACGCATTCAGCCTCATGGCAATGTGTGAGCTTAACACACTCAACGCCAAATGGCTTAGAATATTTTAAGCCCCTTTTTCAATTTCCTTCAACCCATCATATGAGCTAAACTGTATAGATCCAATCTCCCAATTTCTCCACAATCTTATGTGTGACCCTGATAGGATCATACTGAGTTGGCAGGGAGGCTACTTGCTTGATCACTTCCACATCACTTTGGTTGCACCAACAGTCTCCCACTTGATCTAGAAAGTATCAAACAAAAGCTTCACAAACAATGAGCGGCATTTAGCAATACATTATTGCTTCCCAAACAGTAAAAGTTTATAAAACTCAAAAGCCATTGTGACCAATGTTACAGTGTTGTCATGTCCCTTCGTCCCTTACATCTGGATAGAACTAGTGGTATAGACCGTGTCACCCTCACAAATGTTCAATCCCAGTTTCTTGATCTAGAATGGACTTGCAGAAAATTGGTGAGTCCAATATCATATATTGACTCAACCAAACAAGGTCATGCACTTCTCAGTCTCATTCCATCAAGGGGCCCCAAGGATGCAACTCCTATAATATAGGATGACAAATCTCATATCTCCTCACACACAAACACCCAAATGATTCGTAATGTACCAAATAACCACCTTTATCATCCAACTTTTTCAAGACTGGACTTTTGATGGCATCAAAGCATGCTCTTCCTCACTCAATGAAAGCTGTGACTTTAGGTCAAAGGACCACAAACACCATTGACACTTGAGCTATACTTGTGATATGTTCATATAACAATCCACAAAATATTCTCACGGTGGGTCTGTCCAGTACAACTTGTTCATAACAAGTACCTATGTGATGACTTGATATCAAAATATCATGACCTGTGACGACAGTTTGTTAGTCAACGCACATGCTAGTCTTAAAAGTTTCATCATCGCCCTTGTATTCTAAGTTGATACAACGACCAGGGAGCTTTAAGAATGAAGCTTCTGGAATTATAGGTTCTCACATCAAGTCACTACTTGACCAATGAAAGCAAACACTTTAAGGGCATTTATTAGATTGAACTACTCTATCACAATATAAATTATTTCATAATAAAAGAATTTCCCAAAATATATAAAATGAAATGCATAGAGTACTTTTATTCATCAAATGAAATATTTTACAGCAAACAAACATACATTCCACAAGACTCAAACTGGAGTTGATCATTTAGGTATCGTATACCCATAGATCTAACATGACCATGATGCTTTCTCTGTACAAGAGGCTTTGTCAGTTGATCCGCATTATTTTCCTCAGTCGGCACTCTCCATATGCTCACATCTTCACGATCGACAATCTCTTTAATTAGATGGAACCGCCGGAGTATGTGTTTGGAGCGCTGATGATATCTAGGTTCCAAAACAAGTGCAATTATACTGTTGTTGTCACAGTAGATATATACAGGACGAACAATGCTTGGAACTACATCTAACTCGCCGATGAATTTCCTAATCCATACAGCCTCCTTCGCTGCATTTACAGCGGTAATATACTCGTCCTCAGTACTAGAATCGACAATTGTATCCTGCTTGGAACTCTTCCAACTAACAACACCTCCATTCAGGAAAAACACAAACCTTGACAGAGACTTTGAATCATCCCTATCATTTTAGAAGCTAGAATCTGTGTAACCACTTACAACGAGCTCTTCCTCTCCGCCAAATACCATGAACATATCCTTAATTCTTCGCAAGTACTTGAGAATATTCTTGATGGCTATACAGTGACCTTCACCGGGATCAGACTGCTACCTGCTAGTCATGCTCAAAGTATAAGAGACATCGGGTCTAGTACATAACATTGCATACATGATTTAGCCAATTGCCGAAGCATATGGAAACAACTTCATGTGGTCCTTATCTTCCCAAGACTTAGGACACTGGTCCTTAGAGAGACTCACACCATGAGACATGGGCAAGAATCCTTTCTTGGACTCAAGCATGCTGAACTGTTTCAACACCTTGTCAATGTACGTACTTTTGGTCAAACCCATCAACTTCTTTGATCTATCTCTAAATATCTTAATACTGAGTATGTAAGTCAATTCCCCTACGTCATTCATCGAAAAGCTGTCCCGTAGGTTGTTCTTAACAACTTGCAGGGTCGGTTTATCATTCTCGATCAACAGTATGTCATCTATATACAATATTAGGAAGACTACAATGCTCCCACTAATTCGTTTATAAACACAAGGTTCATCATCATTCTTTATAAACTCTTTGATATTTTCATCAAAACGAAGATTCCAACTTCAAGAAGCCTGTTTTAATTCATAAATGGATCTCTGCAGTTTGCATATTTTAGTGGCTTCACCTGGAGATACAAAACCCTCAGGTTGTGTCATATACACTTCCTCGATGAGGTGCCCATTAAGGAAATCTATTTTGACATCCATTTGCAAGATCTCGTAGTCATAATACACATCAATAGCAAACAGAATTCTGATAGACTTAACCATCACAATAGGGGAAAAAGTCTCATCATAGTCAACACAATGAATTTTCTTAAAACCTTTTGCCACCAGTCAGCCTTTGAATGTTTGTTCATTCCCATCCATGTTAGTCTTCTTCTTAAAGACCCACTTGCACCCTATGGGTCTTACCCCTTTGGGTGGTTCCACCAAAGTCCATACTTGGTTTTCATACATGGAGTAGATTTCATATTTCATTGCCTCAAGCCACTTCTAAGAGTCCGGTCCACACATAGCCTCCTAGTAGATTGCATGCCCATCACTATGATCCATAAGTAACACATTACCTATTTGAGACATGAGAAATCCATATCTCTCGGGCTCAAATCTTGGTCTACCAAATCTACATGGAACTTGTGTTTCCTGAGCAGGTTCTCCAGCTACAACTACTTGTAGCCTGACTCATGTTCCAATTCCGGTTCATTCACTGTTTGTGGTTCCTGAACTTCCTCAAGTTCTACCCTGGCTGTCTTTATACTTAAGAACTCTTTTTCAAGAAAGACATAAGTACTTGCGACAAACACTTTGCCCTCGGACAGTAGGTAGAAATAGTACCCTTTGGTTTCCCTAGGATACCCCACAAGATAACACTTATCTGATTTGGGTTCCAGCTTATCGGGCATTTGACATCTCATGTATTCCTCGCAGCCCCAAACCTTAATAAACAACATACTGGGATGCTTCCCAGTCCATATCTCATATTGTGTCTTTAGAATCGCTTTCATTGGAGCACGATTTAATGTTAAAGAAGCAGTTTCTAGAGCAAAGCCCTAAAAGGAAATAGGCAGATCTGCATGACTCATCATAGACCATACCATGTTTAACAAAGTACGATTCCTCCTCTCAGACACACCATTATATTGTGGTGTTCTAGGGAGAGTGAGCTGTGATACAATACTGCACTTTATCAGATGATCATGGAACTCATGAATTAAGTATTCCCTACCTCGACCAGATTGAAGTGCTTTAACCTTCTTACCCAGCTGGTTTTCTACTTCGTTTTTAAAGACTTTGAACTTCTCAAAGGGTTCAGATTTGCACTTCATAAGATATAAGTTTCTGTATCTACTAAAATCATCAATAAATGTAACAAAGTATAAGAACCCATCTCTAGCCATAAAACTCATGGGTCCACATACATCACTATGTACTATACCAAAGAGATCATCAGCCCTCTCATTGAAGCCAGTGAAAGGGACTTTCGTCATCTTGCCTAAAAAATAAGACTCGCATCTCTCAAATGATTCATAATCAAATGAGTCCAATAGTCCATCTCTATGGAGCTTGGATATACGTTTCTCATTTATATAGTCCAAACGACAATGCCAAAGATACGTAGGGTTCGAGTCATTTGTTCTTAGACTTTTAGTATTTTCAATATTATAGATCAGATGGTCTACGCTCAAAACATATAAACCATTAAACATTTGGGCTACATCATAACAAACATCATTCTTAAATATTGAACAACAGTTGTTCTTAATCATAAAAGAAAAACCCACCATGTCCAAACATGAAATGGATATAATGTTTATAGTTGTGGAAGGAACAAAATAACAATTATCTAGTTCTATTACAACTCCACTGGGCAAAGCAAGACGATAAACCCCCACGGCAACAGCAGTAACTTTTGCTCCATTGCCAACGCGCAGGTCCACCTCTCCTTTACTCAGCATTCTTTTCTTTCCCAGTTCCTGCACATTTATACAAATGTGAGAACCACATCCGGTATCCAATACCCAGAATGAAGGAGCAGAAAGGTTTATCTCTATAACATATATACCTGAAGTGGAGGTCATACCTCCTCTTATATTTTGTAGACCCTCAATGTATGAAGGACAATTCCTGCTCCAATGACTAGCCTTGTCTTAATGGTGGCACTATCCTTCTTTCCCTGAGCCTTTCCTTTTCAGTGTTGAAGACTTGGGCTCTAGTCCAGACTTAGGTCTCACCTTCGTCTTCTTGAAGCCCTTGGCCTTTGCCCTGCCTTTATGCAACATCAATATGGGTCTAGCAAACTTGGCCTTCTTCATGTTTATCTTATCAGTTCGCAACATGCATAGGAGCTCGGGTAGTGTCTTGTCTATTTAATTCATATTATAGTTCAAGACGAACTTCTCATAACTGTCTGACAACGATTGCAGGATTAGGTCTGTAGCCAACTCTTGCCCCAAAGGGAAACCTTGTTTTTCAAGGTTCTCGATATACCCAATCATCTTGTGTACATGAGTCCCTACTAGGTCCCGAGCTCCCATCTTACACTGGAACATCGCCTTAGTCACATCGAATCTCTCTTGATGAGCTTTCCCTTGAAAAGTTTTCTTGAGATGCTCATCAATGTCCTTACAACCCATGTTCTCATGTTGCTTCTGAAGATCAGAGTTCATGGTTGCTAAAATGAGACATTTGATGTCCAAGGAGTCATCGAGATACTTCTTATAAGCATCTTTATTAGCACGGGGGTGCATTCCTGACAGGCTCATCAGGGGATACCTCATCCAAAACAAAGAGCTTGCGCTCTTGCCTAAGAACAATTCTCATGTTCCTGTACCAGTACAAGTAATTTCTACCACTCAGCTTCTCCTTCTCAAGGATCGCTCTGAGGGAAAGGGGTGAGTGTTAACCACTTACCATGAAAATTTTTCAAGAATATAGACAAAGCAAATTAGTACCACTTTTCAAAATACAATTTATCTTTCAATTAGGAATTTAATCAAAAGCTCTCACTATTTTTATCAAACTGATAACCCTCGATATCAATTCGAAGAGTTTGAAGAGTAACCCTCTTAGTGGACAAGATCCAGATTTCACAAACATTATGAGTCATCTTTGGCTTTTCTCTCACAATGCAGCTATTTAGGTAGCAGCGCTTGCGAATTTCATCATAATATAATTCTTGTATGGATGGTGAATAACTCTTTATTCGCATCCATTATTTGGTGCATGTCAACCTCATGCCTATGGGCACTCAACCTTTGAGGTCACCCAGTTAAGCTAGACTCGATGTCGATAGTGGGATAGATTAATGTACCTTGCTTTGACATGACCACACTTCATCGATCGAGGCAGGAAGAGTGTCATCCATCGAAATGCATCCGAATACTGAATATTGCTTAAGGGATTTTAGATAGCTGATTAACTCTTTAATCATGGTTAACACTTAACCAGCGTGCACATCAAGCATAATGAAATTCAACAAGCATAATCCAAATGCATCCCAGATGTGCACAAGAATCATCAACACTTGATAAATTGAGCTAAGTTTGAACATCTAGAACATGTCCAAATCTTCAGACCTACATGCACTGGACATGAGCAACACCAACTCCACTTACACAGTAGACAAGCTCGTCACTTCATGTGAGATTCAAAATCTAACACATGCTTAGTTTTACAAACCAACAAAGTGACTGTTACTGTTAAGGAGTAAACTCAAAGAAATCAAATGCGTTCTTGGAAAGATCCAAGACTAGATTTGGGCATTTGGAACACTTCAAAATCTCCAAATCTACATGCCATGTATTTAGCAACTTCTGAAACAATGAATATTGATGGCAACCACCCTCTGATACCACTGTTGGGTTTTTGGGGATGGAACAACACTTGTGCACGCAGCGGAAATAAGAACAAGAAAAATACAAACGAGTTCGGATCTAGCAATGTTCATGAATCAAGAGGTAAAACATACTACAATAAAATTACCTTTGAGGGATTAAGTCAATACTCAATCTAGATGCTCCAGAAAAATCGGGCCGACCACAAAGCGGCTACAGCCTTGAGCGCAGAAGTATATCTGCACCTCTATAGTAATCCACACGATCGGGAGAACACGCAGCAACTTGTCACACAAGCGCTAGGTCGTAAGAGGACACTTAGCGTCTCCATAGACTGCTACTTCTGTTGTAGGAGAGGCGGCAGCGACACACGCGGGGATCGGGATCAGAATCAGCAGCGGGATTGACGGAACGCTTCCGTCGGGTTTCTAGGGTTATCTTCTTATCGCAGAGTATCAGCTCGTGTGCTTTTTCAGAAAGAAAAGAACTGTCCACAGAAAACCGTAAAACTTCCTGCTTATACTCCAAGAGATAAATTCAACAAGTCAACATTTACTCAGTATAGGCATTCATCGAACTCAGTTCGACGAACTCTGCAACAAAGGCCGGCATTCATCGATGGTCATTCGTCGAACTCAGCTTGACGAACTCTGCGCCAAAGGCCAGAACGTCGAACGTCATTCGTCGAACTCAGCTCGACGAACTCTGCGACAAAGGCCAACATTCGTTGAACTTCATTCGTCGAACTCATCTCGACGAACTCTGCACCAAAAGGCCAGCATTTGTCAAACTTCATTCGTCGAACTCAGCTCGACGAACTCTGCGCCAAAGGCCAGAACATCGAATGTCATTCGTCGAACTTAGCTCGACGAACTTTGAGCCAAATGCCAGAACATCGAACGACGTTGAATGAATACAATACACTCAACGCCTAAGTGCCAGATTTGCCAAGTAAACACTTTACTTGATGAAGCCATTGAGTGGACTCAATGCACTCAACACTTATGTGCGACAGTTGAAGAATCAACACTTGATACTCGACAAATCGGTGAGTCAACTCAACACACTCAACGCCATCATTCGCCGAGTTAACACTTATCTCGATGAAAGCATTGATTGGTCTCAACGCTCTCAACGCATTCAGCCTCATGGTGTTGAGTGAGCTTAACACACTCAATGCCAAATGCCTTAGAATATTTTAAGCCCCTTTTTCAATTTCCTTCAACTCATCATATGAGCTAAACTGTACAGATCCAATCTCCCAATTTCTCCACAATCTTATGTGCGACCCTGATAGGCTCATACTGAGTTGGCAGTGAGGCTATATGCTTGATCACTCACAGATCACTTTGGTTGTACCAAAAAACACTCCTCTCTTGCCGATCAGAAGTAGAGGGACCAACATCAGTAGCCATGTTCACCTCCTTGTTGAACAACCCATCGAGGGAAGTCCAAATCTTTGCAGTTGACCGATATCCGCCGATGTGGTCCAAGAGTTCCGATGAGATAACCTGCTAGAGAATAGACTCTACTTTCATGTTTGTCTCCTTCCAAGCTCTCATCACTTCAGCATTGCCAGTAGTAACCACTTGTCTTCTATCTCCGCAAACCACCTCCCAAAGGTCCTTACCAAGAAGATAGTTTTTCATACATGACTTCCACTTTCCAAAGTTAGTCCATATAAGAAGCTCGATTCTAAGATCCCTTGCAAAACCACCTACCATTGCAATTAACCCTGGTTCAATTAGACTCGCAGAAGAACTGAAGCAAATTGTTGGTTGATCCACTGCACAAGCCTCTGTTCCCTCTGATACCATGTTAAAATTTTGATATAACGGAAGACGGGAAACCATGCGCAGGAACACTTAACCTATCCGAGCCCAAATAAACCAGTTGCAAACTAGAAGAGCAAGAATCATGTACTAAACAATCTTTATTAGGCGAGACAAACATAGCGAGACATGATTCGCCAAAGTAACTAAAGGGAAAGCAGAAATAATTACAAGGGAAACCAAACCACGCAGACTCAAAGAGTTGGCCGCCGGTTCTACTCCTGCACTATGGAGTCCGCACAAACCGCCAAGTCGCAAGACCACAAACCAAGCCGCATGGACTGCCTGTTATTCCAATGCAAGACGGAACTCTACTCGCCATTCTGCAAGCTGCCTAACCGCAAGGTCACCTAGACGCCTGACCGCACGATCTGCTGCTGCCGAACTGAACAGGCCAACAGAAGCGGACAACTAATTGAACCGAGAAACTAGTTGCAGAAGAGAGACCGCATAGCCGCAACCCGCGACCTGCTGTTAACCGCTGGTTCCTATCCGTAGAGTCTGCACTGTCCCTGACCGCAGTCAGAACCAAGTCCTGACCTTCTAGCGCTATCCTCACAATCTGCACAGCACAACCCGGTCAACCTTCAAACCGCGCGGATACAAAAATACAGTCCGGAGTAACTATCCGCGAGTTCACTTACTGTTCATTCTCTCTCTCTTAATTGATGTGATATGAGGTCCTATTTATAGGCACGGTGAGGAGTGTGGTCACCGCCCTAGCCGATAGGATAACTGCTCCATCCCGCGGTAAGAACCAAGTGTATCCACAAGCCGTGGATATACAGCCAGTCTGTTGAGACCTGTGTCGGATAGCTAAACCACACATAGCTTTACCAACGCATGATAGCAAAACTATCCGCCTTCTCGCCAAAGGCCAAACCAAGACACCGCAATCAGAACTATGCAGCAACATCTTGTCTACCTATCAGTGGAAACCGCTCTAGTCCACGTGCCCTGCAGACACATCACCAGTCCACACACCCAAGTTAGCAACCAAGGCACAACAGCCAAGCTGCCCAACTTGGCGGATACAACACCAATCCGCACGCCTTACAGACTAAACTCCTGTGAGCATTCCCCAAGATCTCAACCAAGGCACACATTACTGCTATCGAGCTTAGCAGACTGAGAAGCAGTCCACGCTTAACTGTGCAATCTCCCAGGAGTGAGCCAAACCTAGACTTCGTTCAGAACCAACAAAGTATAGACCACCGGCCACAAGGGCTAGTCCGCGCTTACTGGTGGACACTGATAATAGTCCGCCAATCCTAGCAAACTCTAGCACCAATATGCTCTAACTAGCGAACCCTGCGGCTTCCACCAGCCGCACCACCAAAGCTAGACTAAGACATCTGCCATGCCGGTATGCCGAGCTCCAGACAAGTCCGCGTCTTGTCGGACTCCGCGGATAGAGAAGCTATCCGCCCGGTTACCTTCTGAGATCCAACTGCCCGTTGAGCATAAGCCAGCCTGGCTGGCCGCCGCCTCTGTCCACACAGTCTGCGTGAACAGACAGCCCAGGCCGCAAAAGAACAAGCCGTTTATAATAGCTTTGCCAGTCCTATCCGCATAGACTGCGTGGACAGGTCTCCCAGGTCGCCCAATCACCCACTTTCACTTCACCATTTTCAACATCTACCGCCACGCGGTAGCTACTACCGCCGCGTAGTAGTACTCGACGATCGTCGAGTCCACTCGACGATCATTTGACACCTTCGACTCCTCTTGATATTCACCGTATATACTCGACGATGGCTACCTCCACACTGTAGCTACTACCGCTGCATGGTAGTGTACAGACACTTAGTGTCGAGTCGGCACTTCCCCAACTTAGGCGCTGGCCTATCCACCAGCGCAACCCGAGCCCAAGCCAACTCACTTGTCTTGGAAATGCGCATGAGGGGTTTAGGGCGAATCGGTACGTTACAAAAGGTTACATCATCTGAAACAATCGACTTGCCATCGGTAGGAGAATAACAGACATACCTTCCTGAGTGCAGGAGTAGCCAACAAACATACATTTTGTGGCGCGGGCAGCTAGCTTGTAAGTAGGCGGGCCAAGAAGGTTAACATAACATATACATCCAAAGACATGGGGTGTGAGAGAGAATATTACAATGAAAGTGGAGACTAATTGGAGAGGTGAAGTCGAGTTTTGAGTAAGGCATGCAGTTGATGAAATGACAGACAGTAGAAATATCAAAGTTCCAATATTCTGTGGTCACCTGCATTAGAAACATGAGTGACCAGGTGACTTTAATGAGGTAGCGATTTTTCCGCTCGGACACACCGTTTTGCATGGGGGTATAAGCACAAGAGGTTTTATGTATGATGCCAAACTTGGTGCATAAATTTGTGAAGGTGCAACTTGTATATTCACGAGCATTATCGGTGCGAATGATGTCTAATGTAGTGGAGAACTGCCTACGCATCTTAGTACGACAAGTACGGAAAACAGATGTCAGTTCAGTACGATCATGAAGTGGATATAACCAAGTGAGACGTGAGTAATCATCAATAAGGGTCACAAAATATCGATATTAAAAAACACTTAGGACTTTATAGGGTCCCTAGACATCTGAATGAAGTAAAGAGAATGGAGTATCACTTCGGGTACATGTAGGAGGGAAAGAAGTATAATGCTATTTGACGTAGATATATGATTCACAAGTAAACTCTCGCAGTGAGACATCAGGAAGAGCGTTCTTGAGAATCGGGAGGGGAGCATGCCCAAGGTTGTGATGTCAATCAATAATAGAGAAAATAGAGAGAATGATGGGTATAACATCTAAGAGATACAACCCATTCGACAGTCGCCCTTTACCAACAGTACTCCGCATGTGGCGATCCTGCATAATAAAAGAGGAAGAAAAAAATGTTATGCATCATTCAACTTTCTGAGTAAGATGACTAACTGATAGCGGATTGAAAGGGGATCCCGAAACATGAAGAACCGAGGATTAAGGGAGAGTGAGAGTAAGTCGAAGATCAGCCGCGCCAGAGACCAAAGTGGTGTATCCATTAGCGGCAATGATGAACTTGGGATAAGCAGACAGTATATACTGTGCTGGTATCTGGGAAGTAATGTGGTAAGTAATCCAGTGGGGGTTATGGGAGAGACATGATATACTTTCAGTGGAGAAAGATGCAACTGAGCCAGACGACCGACTGATAACACCTTAGAGCTGTTGAAGCGGGGTGCAGAGAGAGTTAATATTTTGGTGCGTAAAAGAATCAGAATCATGTGGAGTAACACTGGTGGGAGCAGGAGCAACTATAGTGGAGGCAGAAACAACAGCAAGCTGTAGAGAAGAGAAGAGGTCGGCAGCAAGAGAAAGTTACGGACTAGAGAAGAGGTCGGCAACAAGAGCAAGCTGAGGACTAGATAGGAGGCTGACAACAAGGGCAAGCTTTGGCTAGAGGAGAAGAAGATCGGCAGTCCGGGTCAGACATCCGTGAGGATAGACCGCAAGAGACCACGAAGGCAAAATTGACGGACAAGCGAAGCAGGCCGCAACCCATTAGGGAAAGCAGACCTTATAGAGAGAGCGGCAATAAGAGATACCACGGAGAGGGCAACAACTAGAGAGACCAACCATGATGGCAAAAGGTAAAACTGCACCAAGCAATGAGAAGACTGCAACAGATAACAGAAATAGCATAATGGCAAGAAGACCGCGGGCGAAAGGAGTAGATCGCTACGAGTAAAGAGCAAACCACCCGACCACGGTGGAGAGAAATAAGTAGTCTGCGTCAGGGCAGGATGTTGTGACCCAGTAGCCAAAACTTCAAAATCAATAGAAGGCCCAAGAAAAACAAGGTTCGACAACACTGTGAGTGGCCTGCGGACTAGAACTCGCAATACGCCTGAACACCGAGAATAAGAAAACCGCAAACACTACTATCCGCCAAACACAGCTATCCACCTGACATAGGTGACAACAGGAGGTGGACAGTTAGGAAAACAAACCAGGCCGCGTAGACGGATCTGTTGCCTCTTATACCATGTAGAAGAGTGGAGTAAACCTTATTTATACTTTTTGAATTACAAATTACAAGTATGAGTACAAATATATAGGGAGAGGAGAAAGAGAGAGAGTAATACATTTTTCAAGATGTGAGACTATTACATGAGAAAGAAGAAGACCTATAATAAATCACTAAATGAGCCTTTACAAGATTGTTTTCTGTCACTTTAGGTAATTTACATTCAAGTAGAATTTCTCATGCCATTAATTTAATTATGTAGTATTAAAAAACATTTAATTTAAGAATTAAAATTTTAATGACTATTTTGTAAGTCACTAAATCAAATTTTTGGGAACAAAATGTTTATGCCGTCACTAATTATTGTAGAATATATTTTTTATGTCCAATGTTTTTTCAGCATAATATCACTAATAATTTATGGATGAAATATTTTTTCAATAAAAAATATTTTTAGTAACTAAATAAATATACTGGTCACCAATCGTGTGAAACTGATTATTCCCTGATCAACTTTAAATTTTGTCATGATAAGTAGATTATTAGTGACTACGCAAAGGATGTCGACATGGATGACATGTTGGAATCCGACGAGTAGTGACTTGAGATGTCAAGCGACTTGCAAGTGAAGGAACAGTCAAAACTCAAATGAGAAGGTTGGGGTTGCATGTTTATGGAAAAGAATGAGACGCTTATTATTATAGCCGAGCATTTTCATCAATTAAAATTTTTAATACACTAGTTTAATTTAGGAGTTGTTGGGGATGACCCCCATTTTATAGACATATGGTGTGCACATAACTGCACACCAATGATCTTCATCTCAATGAAAGTGGGATCATGGGATCGACCATGCACGCAATCACCACGCCTGATCCCACGCGTGCTGATCCCATTACATGTATTGGGAAAACCGTCACGAGCCCCACCTCGCCGCCGGCGGGCGGTCGGCCCCCTCCCCGGACGCCCGCCGCCCACCCTCTCTCACAACGACACGGCCAATGGGGCGGCTGCCCGGGTTGCCCGCCTTCCCCGACCGCCGGCGCGACCAAGGAGGCGGCCACCTGGGCCGCCCCCTTCCCCGACCGCCGGCGCGGCTAAGGGGGCAGCCGCAAGGGGGGTCCCCTTTCCTGACCGCCAGCGCAGCCAAGGGGGCAGCCGCCCGCGCGGTCGCCCGTGCGGCCCCCTTCCTCGACCGTCGGCGCGGCCACGGGGGCGGCCGCCCGGGCGGTCTCCTTCCCCGGCCAACGGCGTGGCCAAGAGGGCGGCCGCCTAGGCCGCCGGTGCGGCCAAGGGGGCGGCCACCCGGGCCGCCCCCTTCCCCAGTCATCGGTGCAGCCAAGGGGGGGCGGCCGCCCGAACCACACCCTTTCTTGGCCACCGGCATTGCAAAGGGAGCGGCTACAAGGGCCGCCCCCTCCCTTGGCCGCCGGTGCGCGGCCAAGTGGGGCATCTATACCGTCCCGACCATCGTCGACGATCCTCCCCTTGCCGAAGAACTTGGCAGCAAGTTCGTTGTCTGCCCGCGGAGTTTCACACCCGTCGTTTGATCGTCGAGAAACACTCTCGGCCGTCTGATTTACGCGTAACCCCCCACTAACCACCGGGTTAGTGGGGGATTGATGATTAAAATTCACGCTAGCGCGTGATTCTAAATCGATAAGGCAAGCGTACCTATCGTTCTAGAGTATAGGATCAAGTGTCGTATTAGACTCGGGGCCTGTTGAGTACTTCTACTCACGCAAACTAATATTATTTTATCGATAAATAAAGATAGAAAATTTATAAAACAATAAACTAAGATTAACACTTGATCTAAACTCACTTTGAATTAAAATAAACTTGTCATAAAAGCAAACTTATAAATTACCTACTTTGACCGTAGAGGTTCCCAAATTACAAAAGCGTCTCTCTCGAGAATACGCTCTCAACTAAACTAAGGTTGATCAATTCTCGGCCAGTCAAAACCCCTAAGCTTGCTTTATGCGATGAAACCCGCTATTGGACTTGACTCCAATGCAGAAGATCCATGTCATCCTCTCTCGAGGAGTGCATGTTAATCCTTCTACCTCTGAGTGATTTACTCGTACCCACAACCTCTTAGTAAATCTAGAATACGGATATAAAATCGAAATCGATGCAAAAAAATCAAAGATAGATCGAAACGATAATAATAGAGTTTGACAAAAAGAAGATTATTTTATTCTAAAGGTTGTCATGATCAAGTGCTAATGAAATTAGTTACTTGACATGAAAATGGAGATACATAAAAGGATAAATAAAGAAATGATTGAAATAAAATCGTACCGAAATTGAAAGCTAACAAAGAGTAAAACTAAACTATATAATTGAAAAGTACATAAAGGAAATGCATGGAAACAAGAAAATAAGCTACTAAAACTACTCCTAGTTGGCTACTAGACGGCCTAATATGATTTTTTTCAGCTCCTGGCTTTGTCTGGAATTTATAGGAAATTTTCTGCAATGTCACGCCCCTTGGTCACGCCCAGGGGTTTGTAAGGCGAGGAACCGTCCTCTTGAAAGCCCAGGAACGTTGGGAGGAAACTGCCAAAATTTGTCGTTTTGTGGGTCATGCCCCTAGGTCACGTCCATGACCCAGGGAGTGTTTATGCTATTACAGGAAATGACGGGAACTAGATACGACGAGAATTAAATCTGGTGTTGCTGAAGAGGTCACACCCTTAGGTCACGCCCGTGACCTAGGGCGTGTAAGCTTGAAACTGGCTGGATATGAAACATGCGTCTTAAAGCGCGACACACTTGGATGTCACGCCTATGGGTCACGCCCGTGAGCCAAAGGTCACTCCCATGTCTGGGGCGCGTAATATTAATCTGACATGGCAATGTCATCTGGAGGTTGTGGAAGGGTCATGTTTGTTGGAAACGCCCGTGACTTGAGGGTCACGCCCATGACCGGGGCGTGTAAATGTGATTTTTTCCAGAAATTCTCAGTTTTGTCTCCTAATCAGTCCTGCAAGCTTTGAATTATTATTCACAGCCTAGATTGTCCTGAAATACGAAAATAAAGCAATTATTAATTATATTCACAAAAACTAATTAAAAAGTAACAATCTATTAGATTAAAATTATATTAAAATAAAAATATTTATTGACTTATCAAATACCCATATACTTAAGCTTTTAATATTTCAAAGCAAAAATATGAGAAGTACTTATAAGAAATTAATATATTTTTTTAATTAAACTAAAAATTTTTTAAATCAAAAGAAAGTAAAAAATAAAATTTAGAGATTCAAAATTTTAATTCATAAAATATGAAATTAAAATGTGAAGAGCCAAATATATTTACCAAAATTTTCTCATATAAATTAATTAGACTTCAAAATTGAGTAGTTAGCAAACAAAGTTAGATTTATAATTATTAACACTTTTTAACTGAAAAGAGACTTAGAAGAAAATTTAAACTACAACTTATACTCTCTTAATATTTTAATTTATATCTAAAGCAATAATTGTTTTTTAGGATTTGGAAATTAAGATAATGAAGAGGTTTTTGATTGGAGATGATGGATTTTATCCTCTCACCCCACATAATTTTATTTGATATTTGCATATAAGCACCAAGAAAATGATGAATTGTATTCTCTCATTTTTCATGACATATCAACAAATATTTTTCTCTCAACAAAAGAAAACAAAATAATTTGGGAGTAATGAATTTTATCCTCTTACTCTATATTTTATTTTTGAGATTGCATTTGTGTACCAAGGATTACGTGATTCCCATGACCTATGATCTAACAATAAAAATAAAAATTCATATGTTTACTAGGGGATAATTAATTTTATCCTCTAATCCCCGTAACATATGAGCTAAAAAGAAAATAAAAACGAACAAAGGGAAAGGCTAAACAAAAATTCAGATTAAATTAAAATAATTATGGAGCAACTATAGTAAATTAAAATTTCTAAGAATCTTAAAGCATAAGTGACTATAATTGAAATCTAGAAATTGTTTAGCTAAGCACTATAAAATTGAAACTAATTTGAATTAAAAGAGAAAAAGGGCTAAATAGTTTATCTAAACAATTTTAATTCATAAAATATTTCTTAAAATCAAATCACCTAAGAATTAAATTTAACTAACTATGATTAAATACAAGATTAGAAAATCAAAATTATTATAATTCTTATAAATAAACTCAAAATAATTTTCTAAAAATCATAAAAAATTAAGTAGGGGTTTATTATATTTTTTAATTATTTATTTGTGAACATAAAAATACTAAAAACATAAATTATAATCCTAAAAATTTTCTATTATTTCTTGGACTTCCCGAGAGCTACCCAGTGACGGGTTCGCAAGATACTAGGCGGTTTTGTCGGATGAAAACCCAACACGGCCCTTTCCAAGAAGTTAATTTTCGATTTTCAATATTTTTTTGTATTTTTTGGGGGGTTAAAATAAAAAAGAAAATTATTTTTTTAAGATCTTTCAATATATTTTTAAAATTTTTTAATTAAAAACAATAAAAGAGACTCCACCCCCATACTTAAGAATAAACATTGTCCTCAATGTTTATATGCCAAGTAGGTGGGGGTAAACAAAATGAACTACATTAAAATTTTATTATAGAAATAAAACAAAAAGCAAATAATTTAAGATAAACATGGGTTGTCCCCTAAGAGCACTTTTCTTTTTTCCGACTTTAAGCTAAACGGTTATCATTAAGAAAAAGGAAAATAAAAGTTTAAGTGGACGAACAACTCCCTTAATTCACGCTTGGGTGAATACGCCAAAGTCGCTCGCCCGGCTAATCCTCTGCTTACTTGCTGATTTTCCATCTCGCAGTTGAATTGAAAATGTATATTCAAAACACTTATTCATACCTGAGGTGATTTCAATCTTTGTACATAAGCATCAAATGAATCGAGGATGACGTTGGATTGCAACGACTCATCTTCTATCTGAAAATTATTAGTGCAAGAAAAATAAAAAATAAGTGCGTCAAAAAAATTATAGCAAGGAGGAGGCTCTTGCGAAACTATATATATAAGCTCGGGTTGTTTATTTTCAAAATTAAAATCATTTTCAGAAAATTCGTTTATAAAATTATGAGGCACAAAATTTTCATGAATTTGAATTCCTAAATATTTATAAGCGGAGCTTGTAAATACATGATGAGAAGGAAAAGTCGGAGAAATAGGAGAAGAAAAATGTTCTTCTTCTATTTCACCTGGTGTGCCCATATTTTTTATAAATTCTTGATATAATAAATTTTCTTCTCCTTCGGAATAAGTCGCTAAGGGGGCACATAAATATTCATGTTCCTCCATAGGTGCAATATTTGAAGAAGGATAAAAATCATTAGAACTAAAAAAATTTTCATTCAAATTTTGGGGTGGAGAAAGAATTTGAATTTGCGACGATTCCTCCAAATTAAAAGAATTATTAGAAAAAATATTAATTTCTTCTGAATTTTGGGGAGGAGGATCAACCTCAAATTGTGAAAAGTCCCCAAAATTAGAATAAAAAGGTTGGTGTGCGATCAAAGAAGAACAAAAATTAGGATCTAAAAAATTATTCGCATTACGCAAGAATTCTTCCGATTGAACTTGCGAACAAGAAAAACCAACATCCAAGGTAGAAGAAAAATTATTTAAATCAAATAATTATTTCGGTTAAAACTTGGAAAGTTTTTTAATGAAAATTAGATATATTGGAAAAATTGTTTCCATGAAAATTGGAAGGAGAATAATCATAAAAATGAGAAAAATTATTTTCATAATTATTATAAAAAATATTTTCATATGAAAAATGATGATAATAATTATGAATATGACATTCCTCATTTCGATTAGTAGCACCACAATAATAACATGAAATTCTTCTTTTTTGTGCGGCTTCCAAAAGAAGTTCTGTACTTTGAAGCTCGACAGTCTTAGCGACCAATTCTGATAACATCATTATGAAAAATTAAACAACCTTTACTTAATATAAATGAATTTAAAAAGAAAATTGAAAGTCTTGTTTTTAAGGCTAGCTAAATACCAGGAGGGGGGGTGAATAGATTTTAGTCTCTATTTAAATTTTTTAACTTGTTATTATATTTTTGTGCCTTGTGATTAGGTTAGTTATCAGCTTTCAAGAACATTCACAGATGACACAATGATTTTATAGTGGTTCCCCAATCTTGGCTACATTCACTGTCCCTCTGCGCCTATCTAATAGTGTGTTAGATTCGGCTCACCCTCCAGAACTTAGCTACTTAATAACTTACAACACAGATCTCGCAGGACCACACAGGTTGCACAAACCTACAACTTATGCACTAAGCCAACCCCAGGTCACAAAGACCTGTCACCCGACACAAAGCCAAACACAGGTCACTAAGACCTCAGTCTTTATAATTCAGGCTTACAACTCCAGATTCACCAAGAATCTTTACAGAAGAAGAAATAAAGAGTGAGATGAATAGACACCAGAGCAAGATCTCTATATCTTCTTCTTCTTGCACTAAGCAGATATCAGTCCAAGCTATTGTTGTTGAAGACAATAAGTAGGCAGTAGAATTTTTCTTCAACCAGCTTTCTTTTCTCTAAAGAACTTGTAGATCTGCTTCCTCAGAATAGCTTCTGATCCTGATGTTGCAGACGAGGATTGCTTCTGCTATCTCTTTCCCAAGCAAGGTTCTCTGTACAGAACAACTTCTTCAAGCTCGACGAAAATGGCGAGGAAGAAGATGATGTTCGGCCGCACTTTGTGTTTTCAGAAAACCTAGGCAATGAATTGATTTCTTGCTCTGGCCGATTTGCTTCTTTTCATTCTCCGAAGGACAATTGAGCAGTGGGTCCCACCACCAGGATTGATTGCCGAGATTTAGCCAATCAGCTCATGCTTTCCATTAATTCCTGATTCAACGGCTCTTTGTTGTGTGTGGACCCTAGCACTTAATGATGAAATATTCCTTGGAAAATGCAGAAGATGATAATAGCTGGCCGACAACGTCTCTGGCAGAATTTCCACAACATTTGAATTTTGGTTGACTTTTTGACTTCCCTGACGTCAGCATGACATAACATCTATGGACTTAGACAAAATTCAATCATTAGAACCAAAGGCATTGAGTGAGTAGGTATCACTCAACGTCACAACAGTAAGACAAAATTCTGCATGTCTAAGTATTGAGCTCAACGAACGCTGAGCAACGTTCGACGAATGGCAAGCTCAGCTCGACAAAAGCATAAAATTAATTCGATGAACTTTAGACTTAGTTCGACGAAAGGCGAAACTCAGTTCGACGAACTTTAGGCTCAGTTCGACGAACGTGAGCTCAGTTCGACGAAACTGAGCTCAACGAAAGAATAAAATCAGTTCGACGAACTTTAGACTTATTTTGATGAAAGGCTAAACTCAGTTTGACGAACTGCAGGCTCAGTTCGATGAACGTTGAGCTTAGTTCGACGAAGCTGAGCTAAATGAAATCCAAGCTATCCACGTATTTGGACTTAGCCAAATTTCTGTTTCAAGGTGTTGAGAGGGTCGAGAGTGTTGAGTGAGCTTGCCTCACTCAACGCTATTTTCCTTGGCAAATATTTCTACGCCTTGGCGTTGAGAGAGTAATCTCAACTCAATGGCAAACTACTTAACAGAATTTTTCTATTATCTGGCGTTGAGTGAGTAAGATACACTCAACGCCTCTGTACTTAGTCAAATTTTTGCTCTACTTTTCTATGGAGTTGAGTGGCATAACAACATTCAATGCTAAGAGCTATATGGCATTGAGTGAGTAGACCACATGAAAGTCCAACTAGTGTCAGCTATGTGCACCTATGGGGGGGGGGAATAGGTGACGTGTGGTTCTTTTGCGGAATTTACGGATGTACCTGCACAATAAAAACAACAAGCACAGCACACAGAATACACAGCAAATTTATAGTGGTTCCCCGACTTGGGTACATCCACTTTCCCCCTTCGACCTATCTCCCCAACAAGGGACGACTCGGTCACTTCTCCAACGGGATTGAAATCCAATCCCTTCACTAACGGAAGGAGCCCTTCCACACGTGAGAGTCAACACTCCCACAAAACGGGTTGCACCCAACCCTTACAACACGGAACAAAAGTTCCCTTACAACGAAATTAAATGTAGAGTGTACACGTGATACAAACTTCTTTTGGAGACTACGGTGTTCCTCTTTGTTCGACGACGTGTTCTTGAAGTCGATGAAGAGTCTACGACCTTGGTCTCTCTTGGAGAGGATTTCCCCGGAACCGGCGGCGGCACACGAGCGGCGGCTAGCTTCGGGATCGGCGGCTACGATGAAGAGCAGCTGCTGAACTTGGAGATCCAAACTTCGTTGCGAAGCAAGCTCGGTCTTCCAACGGTCACACGAGGATCGGTCGTCTCGATCGATTCGGATGGGAAGTGTTTCCGATCAACAAATCGAGAGACAAAGGATCTCTGGATAGACGCGTGAGACTCAAGCCTTGCTAAGCTACTGTCGCCGGAGATCACGAAGGAATCTCGAACGTTGACGGCGACCTTCGTTCCCGAGCACGACGGCGGCGGCGGAGAGGAGTCGCGGTTTTAGGGTTTAGTTGCGGCTCGGTTTCTGTTCCTTTTTCTCCGTAGTTTTACTGTTCAAAATACCCATGTATTTATACCCTGTAGATACAACAAATTTGACCGTTGTGGGACCCACAAAAGAAATCCCCAAATTCCGGTTCAAATTAGTCCAGAAGCAGAATCCGGTCCAGCAGCATCCTGAGAAAACGCCAAGTGAAAATCGGCGAGAATCGCAGACGATTCTCGACGAATCGGCGAGAATCACCAAGTGATTCTCGACGATTCGTCGAGAATCGTTTGTGATTCTCGTAGAATCACTTATCGATTCTCAACGAATTTTACTTTGTGTACAAGGGCTGCTTGGCCACTGGTTCGGCGGGAATTACAAGTGATTCTCGCTGAATCTTACTTGGCACCATTTTGAGATGGCCAGAAGGAGTCGGCGAGAATCACTGATGATTCTCGTCGATTCGGCGAGAATCACTAGTGATTCTCGCCGAATCGGCGAGAATCACATGGTGATTCTCGTCGAATTTGCCTTGGACGAATTTTCGTCTTCCACCTAGGAGCTGCTCCTTGATCCTCCATGCTCCTTGTCTCTTCTTGCATATGAACGGCCCTGTACTTGAAAGTAAGTGCACTCCAATAGAGAGAGTACACATAGGCCAACACACTGATCTGCTCAACGAGAGATTACGTCGTGCAGACCCGTGTATATTGACCTACTGCACCCTGACATTGGTGTGTACTTAGTGTGGAGGAACTGCAAGTACAACTCAAGATGTTTCGTCAAATACATTGTGAATTCATCTTAGCTTGACAGGTGGCTTCCTCAAATCTAGGTAATCGTGGATACAATACCCAACAATCTCCCCCTATTTGACGAAGCCAAAACCCTACTAGCTAAGATGAATAACACCTATCAAATAATAACATAGCATTCAAAAATTAAACATGCAACACAAGAGAATATATGCAATCAGAACAGGACTTGAGTCATTCACACATTCAAATATATATATACCAAGAGAAATATATTCACATATAATCCAGAATCGTTCATACGACAGTAATAATCATTAAATGTTCTTAAGACACAGTGACCAGCTATAAAATGATGACTATTTGTCCTTAGCTACGTCACCCTTAAGAGTTTGAGCCAAGTACTTTTTGCTTTGCCTTTCCATGTATTCCTTGGGCTTCGGGTAGTACCTAGGAGGAGCAACTTTGTCTGGATCCTTGTTGTTTCTGAAAAAGATGTTGCGTTTCGCTTCAAATGCTTTCTGCGTTTCCCATTCATACTGGCTATATGCTTCATTTCGATTGATCTCTCCTCTTTCGTGCAGCCGGAAGGTGTCTAAGATGATGTTCCTTGAAACTGGACTCCACCTTTCGTTTCGTATATCCTCCTCACTCATTCTGATTCGCTTCTCAGCTGGAGTCTCCTTGGAGGTCCCTTCCCGAACTTTTCTCTTTCCCCTGGCTTTTGCTAAGGCCTCTTGGTCAAACATGCTCCTCAATTTAGCTTTGGAGAGAGCCCTAGCATCAGCTTCATGTGTGGGAATATCTGCAGCAACACTTGCACTAACATCCTCAGCAACACTTGCTTCCTCAGCAGCCTTAGATGTCTCAGGGACATGAATACCGGCAGGGTTGTCAGGTAGGACGACGCCTAATGTACCTAGCGCCTGTTGGAGCATCCACCAGCAGCTCTCATAGACGTATTTGCTTGATTGTGCGAAGTTTGCATCCATGCTTTCTTGGAGCTCGGCCAGCTTAGCGATATACTCTTTCTCCCCCTTTTTGGCTTCGACAGCTATGCAGTTGGCATATGAGTGCAGAGAGTCATCAATATGCTTAGTTGTCTTGGTGAATTCAGTGATCAGGGTCTGTTGATTGGCATTTAAGGTGACCATATTACCATCAAATTTCTGAATATTGTTAGCTACAACGTGTGCGTTCTGATTTACGACAGCAAGAGTATCTGTATTCTTTTTTAAGCCGGCCATTAGGAGTGTGACAGCTGTGCCAGCCGCGGTATACTTTTCGTCAAATTTCTTCTCCATCACATCCAGTTTATGGTTGATCTCTACCATATTTTTAAGCATAAGATCTTCAGAGGTCTTAATCTTTTTCAGCAGTGTTTTCTGAGTTGTATCAAAAGAGTCTTTAAGCTCATTCACTATTCCTTGAATGACATTGATAGTGTGAGTGGCCAGCTCATCGCGTAACGGTATGGTCGGAGGCACTTGTGGGCCTTGCATTTCTGCAGACGCATCTGTGGAGCTGGAGACCATCACAGTCTCTATCGGAGGAGTGTGGGTGGCCTCTGTAGATTTATTTAACTCCCCCTCCACTGGTCCAGACTTATCAGAAGGAGGTTCGACAGTATCCGGAGACTCAAACACTTCATGGCCCTCATTTACATCGTCCTCTCCGTCCTCATCCAAAAATTTATCCATATCAGCAGCTTCTTCCACTTCTTGATCAGCAGTGTCCAGTGCTTCAGCTTCGGTTCCTTGTGTGTTTCGGTTCAGGACCTCCTCATTCTCCAACTCAGGTTCACTTACTTCATGAATTTTGGCTACCGCATCCTTGGCAACCTGGGCGATTTCAGATATTATATCCATATGAGTGGGTAGAGTCTCCCCCTCGATTCCTGCAGTCACAGTATCAGGAATTTCACCGGGGGAGACTGCGGGAGATACTTCCTCGTGCTCTTCCACAGCAGGCTGCCCGATGCGCCGCTCCCATCGATCAAACACAGTAGCATCCATCTTTTTCAAGTAGTGGAGAGGAACTCCTCTGCTCATGTCGAACTTGTCTCCGTTGAGCTGGTTGAGATATAGACTGATGATGTGGCCGAAACTTGGAGTGCCCAGAGTGTCCTTGATCTTTTGGAACAGCAACTCCCCCCAGTTGAACCTCTTGCGGCAGACCACAGCTATGAGAATCTTAAACATATCTCCGGAGATATGATCATGGGACCCCGGCTTGCAGATGAGCACTTTTCCTATAACGTCAGATAGGAGCTTCCCTTCTTCATTCATCTCTTTTCTCTTTACTGATCGAGTGCCTCTTGAAAGACCGCAGAACAGGAGAGTTCTGGCTTTGTCCTCGTCCTACAGATAGTCCTCCTGCTCTGAACTTGAAAGCTGCAGGTAGTGAGTTAGCTTACTGGCAGACATCTTTACTTTTGTCCCAGCCACCTTGCTTTTGATGATGGAGTCTCTATCTCGGATTCTTGCGGTAGAGAAGAACTCCAGCACTTCTTTATCCAGGACTTTGCAAGGGTGCTCCAAGACGAAGGTTAGCCCAGCCTCTTCTAGCATAAGAATGATATTTCGGAACTCGTCCGAGGCATGAGAAAATCCAGTGCGAACCAGCTCGCAACCAGAAATCAAGCCTGCAGTCGTCCTTGGAGCCATTGAAGATCTAGAGAGAAGCCCGACTCTAAGCATTAGTGAACATTCAAAAAGAAAGTATCACTTGGGGTTCGGCCTTGGAGCCATTGAGGAGGAGGTTACCTAAGGGCTTACACGGAAGTGAGTTGATGAGCTTCGGGAAGATCTTCGGTGGATGGAAGAGTATCCTGTGGGGTTCGGCCTTGCCAGAACCTTGCGGTCACAGGGACACTTCGCTAGAACCTTGTGGGGTTCGGCCTTGCTAGAATCTCAAGGGGGAGAAGATGGTCACACAGCAGCGATTCGACCAGAACTCTATTGGCGTCGACGAGAGCGTCGGAGGGCTGCGGGTTTCGGCGAATCTGCGGAAGAGCACTTTCGGGAAATTTCTGCGACGAGAGACGGGATTCGTGAAGAGAGCGATTGCTGATGCCGCGGGATACTTAAGGAAGCCGAACGGTCGGCGAGCTCCTTCGGCGGGATTCGGCGGAATTTGTCTAATTTGGTCTCTAATACCGTTTGTCTAATTCGGCGAGATATACAATGGTTCGGCGAGATTTGTCTAAGTCGTCGGGATTCGGGGAGAATGCCAAGGGTCGGTGAGCTCCTTCGGCGGGATTCCGAGTATATAAAGTGATATTGATGTTTTTCTTTACCACTTGTAATTTAAGGGTTCCGAATTGTTTGGGGATTTCTTTACTAGGAATTGAAAGGTTCCGAATTGAAGAGTTTTTCTTTACCACGTTGGGAAGCATTGCAATTTCAAATTCTTCGAATGTCAAGTTAATATAAGATTAATAAATACATGTTTATTATAACGACAATCTATTCGGATTTGAGCGAGACTTCTCCAGACACTTCTTGATGTCAATTGTGATTTGTCGAAATTTACAATGACATATCTTTGTTAACCTTTTATTGATAATGGTTAGCATGCCTCGAGTTAATCTCTCCATAAAGGTGCACACATACAAGATAAGCATAAGTATACGTATACACAAGGATAGAAATATATATATATATTTAATTTGAATGAGGATGCATCATGACACAAGTCCTTGAACTGATCAAAATTACCTGGGATTTGGAGAGTCATCGTCTTAGTCCCACAGGTAGAACACATTAGTAGCTTAAAGTGAGTATGCTCAACAGGTAGCACATCTATTATTGCAGACGCTTGTTCCAAGTTAGCCTTGAGCCACCTACTGTCCAGATCTCATCGTATTTACGGGGACCTAGACTTCCCTGCAAGACAGAATTACTTTACCTTAGGAACCCAAATCATATTGGATCCTAGGTCTCTATTAGCATAAGCACGCAACTGCCTTCCTTCCGAAAACCTGTCTGGAAGACTACCTCTGTCCCTAGAATGTGGATAAGCCCTTGCTGTGGGCACAGAGGGGTTGTGCCAACAGTCAATGGCAAAGTGCCCCACTTTGCCGCAGCACCAACAGGGTGAATGTTGTATCGCCGTTTTCGACCTGATCTAGTGACTGACGTAGTCATGGTCCTAGGTCTAAACGGGATGGGGCATGTTCTTGTCACACAAATTCCTCTTCCATCGTGACACGAGGAAGGGTGGAACGAATGCATGATGTGAGCGTTATGAGGCCGAGAAGGTGGTGCCATTCTTTCAGGCATCTCCCTTGCTGAGGCCCCATGAAGCCTGATATCATGACTTCTATCCTCCTTATCCCGTGTCCTCGAATGGTGAGAAGTCTCCTGTGAACTGGGACATGCAGATCCACACTTTGTTGTGGCAGTGGCCGTGAATACAAAGGGCTCAGAATGAGCCTTAGGTATTCTCTCGTGGGTGCCCATGCCGGCCCTTGCACTCCGGGTGTCTCCACATGGGGACAGATCACCCTTACAGTGACCACGATTATTCTTGTGGTCATACCTGAAGGCATGATGAGTTGCCTTCCTGCTTGGAGTGGGGGGTCGGAATACTGTTTCCCCATTTCTCCATCCCTGAATAATCCGGGAGATCCACCCGGTTTCTTGTTTTCTCTTTATAGCATCAACTTTGGAAAAGTTAGATACTATACGTTTCTCATTATCTAGACTATTCTCTAGAGCTGAGATCTTAGAGTCCTTGACCTTGTTGGACGCCAATTGGAGAACCAACAAGATTTTCAGTCGAGCAATCTCTCGAGCTTGCTCCTCAGCAAGTAGATTGCTTTCCTAAAGGGCTCTCTTCAAGGAATTAGTATTTTCTGGAGGAGAGCAATTTCTGTCTTCAGAAAAGTCAAAAGATATGGGGCAGGGTGAAGATGTTACCTGCTCATCTGAGTTATTGTCATTAGAATCAGTGACCATTGTTTCGTCCTCGTCAGAGCTGCTTTCCTCACTAGTCTCGTCAGTCTCTGACACGGACACGGGAGCTCTGATGCAATCTGAGGGATCCTTGCATTCATCTTCAGAGGTGAGGACCCCCACATACGCTTCATCCTCTGATTGGCAGCATATTTAGCTTTCTCTGACCCCCCCATCAGCTCTGAGATCATCATCCACAGGGATTTAGCCGTTTTACATTTTTCCAATCTAGAGCGAGAGGCTCCAGACCAGACATCCATGATAATTTGTCGAATCCTCTTGTCCAGTTGGAAAAATGAGAGTTCCATCTCTGTCATCTCAGCAATGCACATGGGCACTTGGATCCCCGAGTCGGAGGTCTTCATGGGAATAAACGGACCCTCTTCCAGGATGAAGGATGCTCGAGGATCGATAGCATCAAGGTGACATGACACTCTCATTCGCCAGATGGGATAATAATCCTTTGTGCAGGCTGGGAGTTTGAGTGGCGGCATCTCATACTCTAGCTCCATGCTTCTGACACTGGTGGCAGGATTCTACTCAAGGTGTTAACCTTTTGATGAGCAACCTGGCTCTGATACCACTTGAAAGTCCACCTAGTGTCAGCTATGTGCACCTATGGGGGGGGGGGAATAGGTGACGTGTGGTTCTTTTGCGGAATTTACGGATGTACCTGCACAATAAAAACAACAAGCACAGCACACAGAATACACAGCAAATTTATAGTGGTTCCCCGACTTGGGTACATCCACTTTCCCCCTTCGACCTATCTCCCCAACAAGGGACGACTCGGTCACTTCTCCAACGGGATTGAAATCCAATCCCTTCACTAACGGAAGGAGCCCTTCCACACGTGAGAGTCAACACTCCCACAAAACGGGTTACACCCAACCCTTACAACACGGAACAAAAGTTCCCTTACAACGAAATTAAATGTAGAGTGTACACGTGATACAAACTTCTTTTGGAGACTACGGTGTTCCTCTTTGTTCGACGACGTGTTCTTGAAGTCGATGAAGAGTCTACGACCTTGGTCTCTCTTGGAGAGGATTTCCCCGGAACGGCGGCGGCACACGAGCGGCGGCTAGCTTCGGGATCGGCGGCTACGATGAAGAGCAGCTGCTGAACTTGGAGATCCAAACTTCGTTGCGAAGCAAGCTCGGTCTTCCAACGGTCACACGAGGATCGGTCGTCTCGATAGATTCGGATGGGAAGTGTTTCCGATCAACAAATCGAGAGACAAAGGATCTCTGGATAGACGCGTGAGACTCAAGCCTTGCTAAGCTACTGTCGCCGGAGATCACGAAGGAATCTCGAACGTTGACGACGACCTTCGTTCCCGAGCACGACGGCGGCAGCGGAGAGGAGTCGCGGTTTTAGGGTTTAATTGCGGCTCGGTTTTTGTTCCTTTTTCTCCGTAGTTTTACTGTTCAAAATACCCATGTATTTATACCCTGTAGATACAACAAATTTGACCGTTGTGGGACCCACAAAAGAAATCCCCAAATTCCGGTTCAAATTAGTCCAGAAGCAGAATCCGGTCCAGCAGCATCCTGAGAAAACGTCAAGTGAAAATCGGCGAGAATCGCAGACGATTCTCGACGAATCGGCGAGAATCACCAAGTGATTCTCGACGATTCGTCGAGAATCGTTTGTGATTCTCGTCGAATCATTTATCGATTCTCAACGAATTTTACTTTGTGTACAAGGGCTGCTTGGCCACTGGTTCGGCGGGAATTACAAGTGATTCTCGCCGAATCTTACTTGGCACCATTTTGAGATGGCCAGAAGGAGTCGGCGAGAATCACTGATGATTCTCGTCGATTCGGCGAGAATCACTAGTGATTCTCGCCGAATCGGCGAGAATCACTTGGTGATTCTCGTCGAATTTGCCTTGGACGAATTTTCGTCTTCCACCTAGGAGCTGCTCCTTGATCCTCCATGCTCCTTGTCTCTTCTTGCATATGAACGGCCCTGTACTTGAAAGTAAGTGCACTCCAATAGAGAGAGTACACATAGGCCAACACACTGATCTGCTCAACGAGAGATTACGTCGTGCAGACCCTTGTATATTGACCTACTGCACCCTGACATTGGTGTGTACTTAGTGTGGAGGAACTGCAAGTACAACTCAAGATGTTTCGTCAAATACATTGTGAATTCATCTTAGCTTGACAGGTGGCTTCCTCAAATCTAGGTAATCGTGGATACAATAACCAACACCACACTCAACGCCAGTGGACTTAGGCACATTTTCAGCCAATTTATCTAAGCTATGAATGACTCAGCCTGACTCACAGTCTTTTAGCTGAATGGTGTTGAGTGAGTAGACTACACTCAATACATTTGTACTTAGCCAAATTTTTGGCAATCTAACAGTTAGGATGAGATAGACTCAACGCTATTTGTTATATGGATTTGAGTGAGCGGTCCTCACACAACATCTATGGACTTAGGCAAATTTATAGCTAGACATTATTGACTCCTTACCTCTGGCGTTGAGTGAGCTTGCTCCACTCAACGCCTCTGGACTTAGTCGAATTTGCTATGTCCCGCAACCACTAATTATGTCCACATGTCCAATCAATATGAAATGGACTAACCTTCACTCAATACATTTAATCCACATCAAATACAGTTGATGTGTATGACATTGACCTGTTTGACTTCTCACAAATTAGGGACATTGGGAACAATGGACCCAACAATCTCACCCTATTTGAAGAAGTCAAAATCTTATTTCTTTCCTTTGTTAATGACATACACAACCTGTACAGCAAAATAAATATTGAAATTCTGATAAGCTATAAGTAAGTGTACCTCATTTCCTATCTATATGGTGAGCATCACTTACTCCCCATGTTTTGCTGCAAGGTGTTTATCCTTGAGTGTCACATATCTTTCTTTCCCCTTTGTCATCTCTCCCACTTGCTATGTCTTCCCCTTGCTAAGACCTTCTCTCTTCTCTCCTCCTTTTTGACTTCTGCAGAATAGGCATATGGGGGCTGGCCCATCCATTGGTTGACGTCCTCTCTTATCTCCAGAGCAACTTACTCCACCTTAGTAGAAGCATCAGTGAACTGATACTACTGGGGAGTCTGTATGTCTAGCAAGAGGAACAATACCTGCACCAAAAAATGCAAAAGGGAGTGTCTGAAGCTATGCCAAGTTCAACATACCCAACTCAAATTTGAGGGTGTTGAACTTTGCTTCATCTAATGGCTTAGTGAAGATATCAATCACTAGCTTGTCTGTGGGGACAAACTCAAGGCTGATGTCTTCCTTCTCCACAAGCTCCCTAATAAAATGATATCTTATTTCTATATGCTTAGTCCTGCTATATGAGACGGGATTCCTAGCAATAAAAATAGCACTTGTAGAATCACAGTAGAGAGGAGTTCTAGTTACCTGAAGGTTGAAACCCTGGAGCTGATGTTGGATCCACAACAGCTGAGCACAGCAGCTGACTCCTGATATATATTCTAACTTAGTAGTCGATATAGCCACACTAGTTTGCTTCTTGCTGCTCCAAGAAACTAGCCTTCTTCCTAAGAACTAACAGGTTCTAGTAGTGTTTTTTTGCCTTCTTTGCAACCTGCAAAGTCTGCATCTGAAAATCCTGTTAAATCAAAATCCCTATTTCTATGGTACCATAGGCCAAGATCTTGTGTGCCCTTAAGATAGCTCAAGATTCTCTTTGAAGCAGAGTAATGAGATTCTTTAGGGCAGGCCTGATACCTAGCATAGACACATGTATCATACATGATGTCAGGCCTACTATCAGTCAAATATAGAAGGGAGTCAATTATCCCTCTATACAAAGACTCATCAACAAGTTTCCCTCCCTCATCTTTGCCTATATGCATACTTGATCCCATGGGAGTTCTCATGGTGGAGGCATTCTCCATACCATACTTTTTGATTAGCTCCCTAATGAACTTGGACTGGGATATGGACAAGCGATCATCAGTCTGCCTTACTTGGATTCCCAAGAAGAACTTGAGCTCACTCATGCTGCTCATTTCAAACTTGTCTTGCATAAGTTTAGCAAACTTCCTGCAAAGTTTGTCATTAGTAGATCCAAAGATAATGTCATCGACATATATCTGGAATAGGATAAGCTTGCCCTTTGATTCCCTTAAGAATAGGGTCTATCTATCTTCCCCCTTGAGAATTTATTCTCAATGAGGAAGCTGGACAAGGTTTCATTAGAACTAATTACCACTTTCTTTTTATTCGGACATGAAGTTGAGCAGATAGTTAATGTATGATCTTGTTGTATTCATATATTCGTAGAATAAAATATAAATTCTATCTGGGAGAGATGGCTGAGTGGTTGATAGCCCCGGTCTTGAAAACCGGTATAGTTCTTAACAAGGAATTATCGAGGGTTCGAATCCCCCTCTCTCCTTTTGCTTGCTTAATAAATTACTTCTTTACTGGTTTGGCCTGGCCCCCTTTTTCATAAAGGGAATGGCTCGGCTAGGCGAGATAGCCGAGCCAGAATAAAAAAAATTCTCAGCTAAGAGGGGTCATGGAAAGAACAGGTTCCAAATCACGATCGATTCCTTTTTCAAACCCCGCTGCAGCTGCATGCGCCCTTCCCACATGCCACAAATGTCCCACAAGTAGAAAAAATCCTAGACCAAAATGATACGTAGATAACCAACTTCTAGGAGAAACATAATTGACTGCATTTATCTCGGTAGCTACGCCACCCACGGAATTTAAATAACCTAAAGGAGCATAAGTCATATATTCTGCCGAACGCCGTTCTTGCCAAGGCTGTATGTCTTTTTTCAGCCTACTCAAGTCCAAACCATTGGGACCCCTTAAAGGTTCTAACCAGGGAGCGCGAAGATCCCAAAAATGCATAGTTTCTCCCACAAAAATAAACTCCCTGGTCGGAGAACGCATTAGATATTTACCTAAACCAGTGGGTCCTTGGGCGGATCCCACGTTAGCCCCAAGACGTTGGTCTCTCACTAGAAAAGTGAATGCTTGAGCTTGAGAAGCTTCTGGCCCAGTGGGTCCGTCAAATTCACTAGGATAAGCGGTATTATTGAACCAGACGAAACAACAAGCGATGAAACCAAAGACAGATAAAGCACCTAAACAATAAGACAAATAAGCCTCTCCAGACCATACAAATGCACGGCGAGCCCATGCAAAAGGTTTGGTTAAGATATGCCAAATTTCACCAAGTATACAAATAGAGCCTAACCAGACATGTCCTCCAATTATATCTTCTAAATTGTCCACACTAACAATCCATCCCTCTCCACCAAAAGGAGATTTTAGTAAATAACCAAATATCACGCTTGGGTTAAGGGTCAAGTTGGTAATTTTTATTACATCTCCCCCTCCGGGTGCCCAAGTATCATATACGCCTCCAAAATAAAGAGCCTTGAGTACTAGAAGAAAAGCACCTATACCTAATAAAATTAAGTGAATACCCAAAATTGTAGTCATTTTATTTATATCTTTCCATACATAACCGAAGAATGGAAAGGACTCTTAAAAGAGTTTCAGGTCCTAAAAGCGCATGATAAATACCGCCAAAGCCTAAGGCTGCAGAGTAAATTAAGTGAAGTACTCCACAAAGTATGGAAAGGTGTCGATAACTTCTCCCCCTTGGCCTACTCCCCACCCTAGAGTAGCTAAGTGCGGAAGTAAAATAAATACTTGTTCATACATGGGGTTCTCTGGTACGAAATGAGCCACTTCAAATACGTTCATTGTCCGTCCCAGAATACAATTAATCCAGCACGAGCTGCGTGAGCCCCCAAGCAGTTTACCGGATAAATTGATAAGTCTCGCATTCCCGGCCCACCAAGCGAAACCGGTGGTTTCTTGGTCACGGCCCACTAAGGCTAAAGTTCCATTAAAGAGCATTTCCATGGGGTGGTAGAACCTCCTATGGGAATATAAGGTTTTCATGAGGCTGATCCTCAGCCGCCATCCAAGAACGGATAACTTCGTTTAAGAAAATATTTTTGGTGTAGAAAGTTTCAAATTTAGGATCTTCCGCTGCACGGATTTTTTGGGAAACGAAGTCATAGGCACGTAGGTTCAGAGCCAGACCGACTATGCCAATAGCACTCATCCATAAACTGGTTACTAGCACAAATAGCAAGAATAGGCATATGGGGGCTGGCCGATCCATTGGTTGACGTCCTCTCTTATCTCCAGAGCAACTTACTTCCCCTTAGTAGAAGCATCAGTGAACTGATACTACTGGGGAGTCTGTATGTCCAGCAAGAGGAACAATACCTGCACCAAAAAATGCAAAAGGGAGTGTCTGAAGCTATGCCAAGTTCAACATACCCAACTCAAATTTGAGGGTGTTGAACTTTGCTTCATCTAATGGCTTAGTGAAGATATCAATCACTAGCTTGTCTGTGGGGACAAACTCAAGGCTGATGTCTTCCTTCTCCACAAGCTCCCTAATAAAATGATATCTTATTTCTACATTCTTAGTCCTGCTATATGAGACAGGATTCCTAGCAATAAAAATAGCACTTGTAGAATCACAGTAGAGAGCAGTTCTACTTACCTGAAGGTTGTAACCCTGGAGCTGATGTTGGATCCACAACAGCTGAGCACAGCAGCTGACTCCTGATATATATTCTGACTTAGTAGTCGATATAGCCACACTAGTTTGCTTCTTGCTACTCCAAGAAACTAGCCTTCTTCCTAAGAACTGACAGGTTCTAGTAGTGTTTTTTTGCCTTCTTTGCAACCTGCAAAGTCCGCATCTGAAAATCCTGTTAAATCAAAATCCCTATTTCTATGGTACTATAGGCCAAGATCTTGTGTGCCCTTAAGATAGCTCAAGATTCTCTTTGAAGCAGAGTAATGAGATTCTTTAGGTCAGGCCTGATACCTAGCATAGACACATGTATCATACATGATGTCAGGCCTACTAGCAGTCAGATATAGAAGGGAGCCAATTATCCCTCTATACAAAGACTCATCAACAAGTTTCCCTCCCTCATCTTTGTCTATATGCATACTTGATCCCATGGGAGTTCTCATGGTGGAGGCATTCTCCATACCATACTTTTTGATTAGCTCCCTGATGAACTTGGACTGGGATATGCACAAGCCATCATCAGTCTGTCTTACTTGGATTCCCAAGAAGAACTTGAGCTCACTCATGCTGCTCATTTCAAACTTGCCTTGCATAAGTTTAGCAAACTTCCTGCAAAGTTTGTCATTAGTAGATCCAAAGATAATGTCATCGACATATATCTGGAATAGGATAAGCTTGCCCTTTGATTCCCTTAAGAATAGGGTCTGTCTATCTTCCCCCTTGATAATTTATTCTCAATGAGGAAGCTGGACAAGGTTTCATACCTATTGAAACCGAAAATCGGTCTCTTGTGGTGTTCGGCCCTTGGGGAAGGGGTGACCGCGCACCTACTACCATCAATCGAACGATCTAGGCACAAGACTAGGAACACAAGGGACAGACCCAAGGTCTCAGCGTGGAGGACCAGTCGCATACCCGAAAGACTAACAAACTCTTCCCCTCCCAAGCCAAGGGCTGAGCTAAGGCACCTTCAGAGGGCTCTCTTGGCCGACCGGAACATCTAAGGAGGATCTCAAGATACACTCCATAACTAGGGGTGCCGCCTCAGATCTATGTAAAAATGTTCCCCGCCCGCCTTACTATTGGCGCAAAATCGCCCAGCAGCCCTACTCTACGCAGCCCCAATTGGGCCGCTAACAGCGGAACTCCACTACTCTGAAAGGATGACAACAGGCCATCAGGGGCTTCCCGGCATCTATACCTCGGGGCCCCCACGGGGGGAGCGGTTCACGAACACATCGCTCGCCCAAGACAGGAGGAGTAAACTACATATTCATATAGCATCACAGATATTAAAAAATTTTACAGGAATATGAATTCCATACTCAGCACGCAGGCCGGCAATATGAACAAAAAAGGCCTTCGAGGGCCGGCACAAGCTTGGGCTTAAGCCCACTACTCCCCGCCTGGTACTGCAACACCTATACGCCAACGTCTCGATGAGCGGCGACCAACTAGGCATCGGTCGGCTAACATAAGCGGGCCAAACATATTACACACACCCCCTTATTTGGGGCTATGGTGCGCATTCCCTGCAAGCGGCTAATAAACAACTTCCTCGGAGTCTTCTCCGGGAACCCCAGAACATCACCAATCCGGCTCACACGTCCGGATGGGCATCACACAGCATGCCTAAGCCCGTACTCACGCTTCTAGGTACTAATGCAATTAACTGCGGGGACACACACGTCAAGCTGCCAAAAAGCTCCCTTCCCCCCAACCGTTGGTGGAGATGGGCTTCCATGTAAATATGTAAACTGAGGGCTTCACCTGACCAAGTAGAAACATTGTTACCCTTGTCGCGTGCTTGGCGGCAGGGCCGAGGGAGGAGCTCCGGGTCGATCCTACTTCATGCGGCCGCGTCGGTGGTCGATCTCCACTCTAGGCCGAGCCTTGCTCCAGGCCGAGCCTTGCTCTAGGCCGAGCCTTGCTCCAGCCGAGCCTTGCTCCAGGTCGAGCCTTTCTCTAGGCCGAGCCTTGCTCCAGGCCGAGCCTTGCTCCAGGCCGAGCCTTGCTCCAGGACGAGCTTGCTGCCGATGATGAAAAGCTAGGGCTTAGATCCAGGCCGAACCCCACTCCAAGTCGAGCCCTACTCCAGGACGAGAGAAAGAGAGGGAGCCGAGCTGTGCTGCTCCAGACCGGGAGAAAGAGGATGGGGCCGGGTTGCTCCAGGCGGCCGGGAGAGAGGGAGAGGGGCGGTCGTGCCCTACTTTGCCGGCGATGGGAGAGAGGGGGGATGGCATCCGTGTCCTGCTTTGCTGGCGATGGGAGAGAGGGGGAAGGGGCGATCGTGTCCTGCTTTGCCGGCGACGGGAGAGAGGGGGGAAGGGGTGGCCGTATCCTATCTTTCCAGTGACGGGAGAGAGGGGGAAGGGGCAGTCGTGTCCTTCCTTGCCTGCGACGGGAGAGAGCGGGGAAGGGGTGGCTATGTCCTGCCTTGCCGGCGACGGGAGAGAGGGGGGAAGGGGCGGCTGTGTCCTGCTTTGCCGGCAACGGGAGAGGGGGGGGAGGGGCGGCCGTGCCCTGCTTTGGCGGTGGCCGGAGAGAGAGGGGAAGGGGCGGCCGGCTCCTTGCTACTCCAGGCGGCTGGAGGGAGAGAGACAGGCGGCGTGGGTCGGCGGCTCCAGGCAGAACCCTAGCGGGGAAGCCGAAATGGAAAAAACCCGCTGCTTCCCCCTTTTTCTCCTTCCTGTCCTGTACCGACCCCCCTTCAGCTTTTTTTTCTCCTCCTCCTATAACTCTGCTCTAATATATATATATATATATATATATATATATATATATATATATATATATATATATATATATATATATATATATATATATATATATATATATATAAAACTTATATATATATATAAGATTTTAAGCCTATGCGAATAAAATCTCCACACGCATGCACGAGGACCCGCACGTCCTTGAACGGGACGGCACCAAAACGTCGCCCATACCGCGCCCCTAGACTGATATTTGTGGAGGTCCCCACTCGCCCGGCTATGGGGTTGTACACAATCCCCGCTCTTTTCGAGGTTGGTACAAGCTCGGAAAGAATCATCCAACCCTACGTATCCGGCGAGTGGGGGCTGACCCAAAAATTTTTTGAGAGAAACTGAAATCTGCACTTGGAACATCAAACTCTCCATGACCTTTCTGATCTTTTTGAATCACTCGATACCTTTAATGCTTCCTGCTACCGAACTTCCCTTATACCATTACTTACAACAAGTATATAATTTCACGCGATATTGTGAAACAACAAAGCCATATATTTTGTGAAGGATATGGTACCTAAACACCTAGAGGGGGGGTGAATATGTGACCTAATCCTTTTCTAAGTTTGTTGGCAGCCACTCAGTTATATCCCAGAGTTCTAACTACTTTTGCACAGCAAACAACAATAACTAAACATACACAGCAAATCCACAGCACAACCACAACACAGCACATAGTGTTTTATAGTGGTTCCCCAAGATATGGGTACATCCACTTTCCCCCTTCGCCTATCTAGCAGTGTACTAGATTCGGCCAAACTTCTCCACTGTCTCAGAACCCAAATTGGTTCCTACCTCAGGCCCAAAGCCTTACAACTCAACTTTATCCCAAAGCCTACACTCAGCCAATCAAGGCCTACACTCAGCCAATCCAAGGCCTACACTCAGCCAACAAGGCCTACACTCAGAGATCACAATCTCCTACACTCAGGCTAACATGCCCTACCCTCAGCCTTTATAATTATAGGCTTACAAATCACTCAGATCCAAAGGATCCTACAAGTTAAAAAGATATTACAAATTATAACTCAACAACTTAGAAAGATAAGAGGGGAGTTGAGAGATTCTTGATGAGTTCTTGGAAGAACTCAGCTGGATCCAATCTGACTTAGCTTTCTTCAAAGCTTTTTGAGTAGAACTGAATAAGACTGAATCCTCTACAGTTGTTCCTTGACCTCTGCTACTTAAGAATCAGAATTGAATCTGAATCCTTCTTCTCAGCCTAGTTCCAGGGGCTGATTTCTTGGATGGAGCCCTCTCTCTCCAACTTCTTAGATCTGCACTTGGACTGCAAGATCTTCTTGTGTTGATACTCAGTATATCACTTTTCTGATTACTTGAATAATCTGTACCACTTATTAATCACTTGATCAACTCTTTTAACAACCACAACCACAGTTTCTGTAAACTGTGGGTGCCTATTTATAAGCTTTCTTCATGGTAACCGGCTGGTCCGGTCCATAACTGACTTCTGATATCTCTGACAGGCGCTGTAGACCGGCTGGAATGGCAGTTGTCATGTCAACCAGTCAGTTCTTGAAAATCTCTAACAGTCAGTAAGTGTCGAGACTTTCTGTCTTAAAGTGTCGACACTTATAGTCCAAGTGTCGACACATGTTGTGTAAGTGTCGACACAAGTCTACAAGGTGTCGACACAATTCCTTGTATGTCTCGACACAGATTCTTCTGCATGTGTCGACACTGAAATTGAGTGTCGACACAAATACTTGTTCTTCTAGCTTTTGCTGAATTCTTCTAAGTGTCGACACATCTCCTTTGTGTCGACACAACTTCTTGTGTTGAATCTGTCTAGTGTCGACACTGCTTCTTGGTGTCGACACATAGTCTTCTATGTTGAAACTTGCTGAGTGTCAACACAGCTCCTTGTGTCGACACACCTTCTTGTTGTTGAGACTTCAGCTGAGTGTCAACATATTCCTATAGTGTCGACACTTGTACTTAGAATAATTTGTTGTTCTTTCTGTTCTTTGCTAAGTGTCGACACAGTTCCTTGTGTCGACACTTTCTTCAAGTGTTGAGTCTTTAGCTGTGTGTCGACACATTGTTCTGGGTGTCGACACATACTTCAAATGCTGACTCTTCTATTGAGTGTCGACACATTGTGCTGGGTGTCGACACTTACTTCAAATGCTGACTCTTCTGCATAGTGTCGACACATTGTGTTGAGTGTCGACACTTGTACATAGACTCTGCAGACTTTTGCTGAGTGTCGACACAGCTCCAAGTGTCGACACTTTCTGGTGTAGACACAGCTTCACTGGGTGTCGACACGGCTCCTTGTGTCGACACTTTCTGTCTGTACTTTTCTTCACTGAGTGTCGACACAGCTCCAAGTGTCGACACTTTCTGTCTGGTGTCGACTCTACATCCTAGGTGTCGACACAATGACTCCAAGTGTCGACACTGCTTGTCTGGGTGTCGACACAAGCTTTCTTAAGTGTCGACACTTTCCCTCTGGGTGTCGACACATGGACTTAGAAACTTTTTGCTTCAGTCCAGTGATTTCTTAACCTGCACAAGTAACTCAAACATACATCAAATACATTATGATGTATATCATTGAGTTGGGTGAGGCTTCTTCAAATCAGATACATTTGACCAATGTACCCAACAATCTCCCCCTATTTGGAGAAGTCATAACCCTTAGTCAATGATATACACCATCCATAATTAAAATTACAAAATGATGTACAGCAGATTATATTCAGCAGGGTAAACATAAACATGTAGAAATACACATATTTACAGAACAATCATGAAATATATTTATCATATATTGTTCTAACATTTTTCTTATACATCTTCAATGTTTTACAAAAATGTTTTACATTAAAAAGGATTGCAACATAATCTTCAAGTAAAATCCTAATCTATTTCTGATCAGGTTCCTTGATAACAATTCCCTTTCCAGCTTGGACTTGAGCTTTGACAGGAGCTTCAGTAGTTTCAGCATCAACAGGCTTCTTGCCTTTTAAATCTTTCTTCTTCAGCTCTTCAGCTTTGATTTTTTGTCTCTCAAAATAGTGAAATGGCTTGGGGAAGTACTTGCTAGGCTCCACAGCAGTAGGAGGTAGCTTTCCCATCTTAGCCTTCCTTCTGAATTGTACTATTGCCTCCTGCCTAATCTCATGCTTTCTCCATTCTGCCTCAGAGAACCATTTGTTCCTGTCAGTCATGTTGTCTTTGGCAGCTTTCCAGGCAGTTAGAATTATATTCCTAGAGGTAGGGCTCCATTGTTCAAAATCTGGCTTTTGTTCTGCTTGTTCCCTAAACCTCTTTTTAGACAACCTTGTCTCCTCTTCTTTGTTCATAGCCTCTTGCAGAGCTTCAGAAATAGGTTGAACAACCTTTTCAATATGAACATTGGCCTTGCCCTCATTTGGGCTATACATTGTGCTGACATCTGCTTGAACCATGTCAAAATCTGGAGGTGGATAAATCACTTGAGCTACTTCTGCTTGCTCACCTCCAAGATAGGCATTTTGAATCCCTGATTCAGCAATATTATCATCATCACAAAGTGGAGGATAGCCCAGTGTAGCTCTGATGGAGTTAGATATCCATTTGGCATGGTCAGAGCTAGCTTTGACTAATACTCTCTCCCCCTTTATGACTTCTCTGGCCATATGGTCTCTGACATCATCCTTTTGAAACCTTATCTGACTGTCCAAATACCTGATTCCCTCTTTAAAGAATGGTTTCAGCTTTGTAAGTTGTTCAGAGATGACTTTCTGGGAATCTTTAATTGCAGTCTTGACAGCAGTAATCTCAGCTTGAAATACTTTATCAAAATCAGTCTTAACTGCAGCAGCAGATGTAGAAGGTTCAGCAGACTTATTCTTCAACTCAGTGACTATAGCATTATGGGAGGCAGTCAAATTATCATTCATTCTTAACTGATTCTCCAGCACATATCCTTGCTTTAATGCTACATCATCTACCTGAGCCTTGATCTTCTCCTGGTGAGTTGCTAAATATTCTACTGTATTCCCACCCTTGTGGAAGCAGTCAGTCATCTCCTTCTTGTTCAGGTTCATTTCAAACCTTATAGATTTTATATCTTGTGCAAGATCAAACTGTAGGGACTTGTGCCCTTCATCCACATAAGCCTCTATTGCCTTCCTTTGCTCATCCAACTTGATCTGCATGACAATCATCAAAGCACTATAATCAACTGTTGGAGCTTGTTGAACTATAGGCTGTGGGGCAATGGATTGCAAGGCCTTTTTATAACTCTGGCTTCTCCTTTTGAAGACATAGAGTTTCTTCTTCTTGGCCCTAGCACTCTCCTCATCTTCAGAGGCAGAAGTGCTGGCAATATCAACCCTGTCCTTAGGGCTTTGAGGCTTCTCAGGTTGCACATCAGGTGCTTGCTCAGTTTCTAGCCTAATAGGCTCTTCCAGAACTGTCAGTTGCTCCCCCTCAGCAGCAGCACTCTTATCTTCAGCAGCAGCATCCTTGTCCATATCAAAATCTTCTTGATCTAGATTTAGGAATAAATCCTCCATTGTATATTCAGGTGGAGATGGAGCTGGAGACAGTCTTTGCTCTTCAACCACTGACTCAGGTACCACTTCTTGTTCAGCAGATTTATCTTCTAAAACAACATCTGGAACTTGACTGTCTAGCTGAGTTTGCTGATGGACATCAGACAAATTAGCATCTTCTATAATATAGTCTAAAGTTTTTAGGTCAGTGAGTACCTCTTGGATAATGATGGTGGCTTGCTCACTGTCCAGAGTAGATGGTTCTTCTACTACTGGAAGCTCCCCCTGGCTGTGATCCCTATGGATGGGGCTAGCTTGAGGCAGCTCCCCCTGGATCTCAGCTACATCTTGAGCAGCAGGGGTCTTCTCTGCAGCCACTTCCTCTTAGCATCAGGAGTGAAAACAACTTGTTCTTCACTCCCTGAACTGCTGGAGGACTCCTGTGTCACAGCAGCTGTCTTCCTTTTCTTCCTTGGAGGAATCTCCTTCTCAGTAATTGTCTTCTCAGGGGTTGGTAATTCCTTGGACAACACTCTGTCCCATCTGGAAAAGATCCTTAGATCCATCTTCCTCATGTGATTGATCTTACTTCCAGCAGCAATGCTCATTACCTCTGGTATGGTACCAGCTAGGTAGAGACTAAGTATTCTGCCCAGGTTGGGCTTCTTCAGACTCTCCTTGATTTTCTCATACACCACTTGAGACCAGTCTGTTCTTAGAGTAAAGATTATTCTTGTCATAATTTCAAACATAGAGGCAGACACCCTGTCATGCCCTCTAGGTTTACTGAGAATAACCTTGCCCACAATCTCAGACATGAACTTTCCTTGGTTATTCATGCCTTTCCTGTTGAATACAGATCCTATCCTCATCTTAGGATCAAGACCACACCAGGTTAAAGCTTCCCTGGTCTTTGTAGCAGTTACTTCTTCTTCATCTTGTGTTTTAGGTAGCTGGAGTACCTTCCTCAGACTTTTTGGTGAAAGTTTGACCTTAGATCCATGAACTCTGGATTTCATTCGGTATCCAGATTCATCTACAGCAGCTCCATTAAGGAATTCAAGAACTTCCTTTTTCCAAATCTTTGTTGGTTCTGAAACCAAGTATTCTAGGCCAGAATTGGCGACTAGGGTTACCACCGACTGGATTTCTTGATCTGCGTCGTCGAATGCGCCGCGCACTAGCTCATAGCCCTCATTAACGTTCTCCTCAAGCTTGGGTGCCATTAGGGTTGAAGAATTTGTCTTTAGAAAAGAGAGGTGTCGACACAGTAGTTTGGTCTTGAAACTTTGTAAGCGTGTCGACAAACAAAGACAGAACCCTATTTATTCCTTTCTGATTTTGAAGATGAACAGGCGGGACAGCTAGCTTAACATGTGTCGACACTGGCAATAAGTGTCGACACTGACTTATAATGTCTCGACACACATGTGTCGACACAAGTTTAGTCAACAGATTTTATGTGTCGACACTTGGATATGTGTCGACACAACATAACTCGACACATTGTCGAGACTTTACTTAGAAAAATTCTGAGTAAAACTTAAGTGTCGACACCATATTAGATGTGTCGACACCTACTTGACATGTGTCGGCACTAACATTCTGAAGTGTCGACACCACATTCCTAGATGTGTCGACACCTTTTTCCTGAAGTGTCGACACCACTATTCTGTGTCGACATAGACTTGTCTATGTGTCGACACCTTTTTACTTAGCCAATTTTCTATTCTGTAAACTTAGTCTAAGTTTATCATTCCTAGTTCAATTTTGAATCTATTGAACTTAGCTTCTTCTAGGGGCTTAGTAAACATATCAGCTACTTGTTCATCTGTTTTAACATATTCAAGTGAAATATCTTCTCTTTCTACATGTTCTCTAAGAAAGTGATATTTAATCTCAATATGTTTTGTTCTACTATGAGATATAGAGTTATTAGCTATTGAAATAGCACTTGTAGAATCACAGTAAAGTGGAGTTCTACTTACCTGAAATCCATAGTCCTCTAGCTGATGTTGAATCCACAGAAGTTGAGCACAGCAACTTCCTGCAGCCACATACTCTGACTCAGCTGTGGAGATAGCCACCCTGGTCTGCTTTTTGCTGCTCCATGAAATTAGTCTCCCACCTAGGAATTGACAGGTTCCAGTAGTACTCTTTCTATCCTCTTTGCATCCTACAAAGTCTGCATCTGAATAACCTGTTAGATCAAAGTCTCCATTCCTAGGGTACCAGAGGCCTAGATAGGGAGTGCCCTTTAGATATCTCAAAATTCTCTTGACTGCAGTCAAGTGAGACTCTTTAGGGCAGGCTTGATACCTTGCACAAACACATGTAGCATACATGATGTCTGGTCTACTAGCAGTCAAGTATAATAGAGAGCCAACTATCCCTCTATACAAGGTTTCATCTACAGGTTTCCCTGTATCATCCTTGCTAAGAGACATACTTGACCCCATAGGAGTCTTCATGGTACTGGATGAATCCATACCATACTTCCTTATGAGTTCTAGGGTGAACTTTGACTGACAAATGGACAAACCACTCTCAGTCTGTTTAACTTGGAGACCCAAGAAAAACTTCAGCTCTCCCATACTACTCATTTCAAACTGACCTTGCATAAGTTTTGCAAACTTTTTGCAAAGGCTGCTTTCAGTAGACCCAAATATAATGTCATCTACATATATTTGGACTAGTATGACTTTGCCTCTAGATTCCCTAAGGAATAGAGTCTTATCTATTTTACCCCGTGAGAACTTGTTCTCAATGAGGAAACTAGATAGAGTTTCATACCAAGCTCTAGGAGCTTGCTTTAACCCATATAAAGCTTTACTAAGTATATAGACATAATGAGGTAGAGTTGGATCAACAAAACCTGAAGGCTGCTCCACATAGACTTCTTCCTTAAGATTACCATTTAAGAATGCTGACTTGACATCCATCTGGTAAACCTTGAATCCTTGATAGGTTGCATAGGCCAAGAACATCCTTATGGCTTCCAGTCTGGCTACTGGAGCAAAGGTTTGATCAAAATCAATACCTTCTTCTTGCCTATATCCTTTAGCAACCAGTCTAGCTTTATTCTTAATGATGACACCTTGTTCATCCATCTTATTCCTGTAGATCCACTTAACTCCTATTACATTGTGGTCTTTAGGTTTAGGAACCAATTCCCAGACCTTGCACCTCTTGAACTGATTAAGCTCTTCTTGCATTGCTTCAGTCCATTGTGGATCCATTATTGCTTCTTCAAATCTTTTAGGTTCAACTTGAGACAAAAAGCTGGAATAGATTGCAGCATTCATGTTTCTACTCCTGGTTTGTACTCCTTGTCTTGGATCTCCAATAATCAGCTCTACTGGATGATCTCTAAGATGCTTGTGGGCTGGAGGCATCCTCACTTCAGGTTGAACCACTTCAGCATCTGCATCATGCTGTATTCCTTGGATTTCTTCAGCAACTGGCACATGTAGTTCTCCCACTGGACAGCAGCTACTCTCCTCTCCTTGTTGTCTTGCTGCAGGCACCTCTTCTATAGTAAGCTTGTCCATTGTCTTTGTCAAACCTGTGGGGCTGCATACATTGCTAGACAACTCATTATTAATAAGTTTAGTCTCATCAAAAACTACATGCACTGATTCTTCTACAACTTGTGTAGTCAAGTTATAGACTCTATAAGCCTTACTATTATTGTTGTACCCAACAAAAATTCCCTCTTGGGACTTGGCAGCAAACTTAGTTATGTAAGACTTCCCATTGTTAAGTATGAAGCATTTGCAACCAAAGATCCTGAAGTAGGATAGGTTTGGTTTCCTGCCTTTCACAACTTCATAGGGGGTCTTGTTTAGCCCTTTAGTGATGGTAGCCCTATTTATAACATGGCATGCAGTGTTAACTACTTCAGCCCAGAAATACTCTGGCAGTGATGTATCACTCAATAGGGTTCTACCAGCCTCTATCAAGGTCCTATTTTTTCTCTCAGCAATGCCATTTTGCTTAGGTGTTCTAGGTGAAGAGAATTCTTGAAATATCCCAAAGTCTTCACATAGTTTTGTCATGCTTTCAGACTGAAACTCAGTACCATGGTCACTTCTAATTTTGACCACAATATTATTTAGTTCATTCTGAATTTGCTTGACAAAGCTGTAGAAGACACTAGGTGTTTCTGATTTCTGTCTTAAGAAGAACACCCAGGAAAACCTTGAGTAGTCATCAACAATTACAAAGGTATAGACCTTCCTACCTAAGCTATGAACTGGCATTGGACCAAATAGATCCATATGCAAGAGGTATAAACACCTCACAGCATCTTTGTTATCTATGCTTCTAAAGGTGGATTTAGTCTGCTTGCCCTTTTGACAAGCTGAGCAAATACCATCTTTGACACACTTAACTTGAGGACCATTCCTCACTAACTTTTTGCTAAAGAGTTTGCTAATTGTCTTGTAGTTAAGATGGGCTAGCCTCTTGTGCCATTTGACACAATGAGAGACTGTCTCATCAGCTACAAGACAAACTGGAGAACCATTGTTCTCAATCATAATGTCTAGGCAGTAGACATTCCTCTTCCTATATCCTGTCAAAATGATCTCTTGATCACTTGACCTCTTGATATGACAATCATTTTTAACAAATGAGATGTCATACCCTACATCACTTAACTGACTTATACTTATTAGGTTGTGTTTCAACCCTTTAACATAAGCCACTTGAGTAATGGTAACTAAGTTTGAAGAAATGTTACCAAACCCTTTGATGATTCTTTTTTCAGAACCACCAAAGGTCACTTTAGGACCATTTTTGATTGGAATGTAGTCCTTCAGTAGTCCCCTAGTTCCAGTCATATGTCTGGAACATCCACTATCCAAGTACCATGTTGGGGTATGGCCACTTGGACTGACCTGTAAAACAAATTAATGAACCTTAGAACCCAAAGTATTCTTGGGTCCTTGGTGATTGTTAGTTTGCAATTTGACAAACCTACCTACTGGCATTCCAACAGGTAGTTTGGAACTCACTTTGGCATTCACATTATGCCAACAGTCCACTGCAAAATGGCCAACTTTTCCACAGCACCAGCATTCAAACTTATTGTACCTTTGCTTAGGTACTGCCTTGGCTGTCTTGACTACAGCAGGCTTGTTGAATGTTGGGGCTTTGCCCTTGGACTTATACTTGGACTGCTCAGTCCCTGCAGGTCTAACAAAGCCCAGTCCAGCTTTACCCTTGTGATGAACAAATTCATCAATTATGGGTAACACTGACTTAGGTTTAGAAAACCTAGCAACCAAGTCCTTCTCCTTCTGAAGATTGTTCTCCAGACACTTAATTTGATCATTCTTAAAAGTGATTGTTCCCATCTGAATCACAGTAATGTGTTTCAGCCTGGCTACCTCATTCAGTTTTTGATCAAATTGCTTCTCAAAATCTGTTGCAACAGCCTTGAGATCAGCAATCTCCTTAGCCTGACTTTTGGCTAGGGTCTTGCTTTTCTTGTAGGCTTGCAACAGTACCTTATATTCATCTATAAGTTGATGAATATCTTCCTCAGACTCAGATACATTCTCATCACTTGATGAAGAACAATCTGATTCTGAACTAGAACAAGAAACTGAACTTGAACATGAACCTTGTACCTGACTGGGTCCTGGCTGCTCCAGGACTTTGGCACTGTCTGTCAAAGCCATTAGCCCTTGGCAATGACTGTCTTCTTGTTCATAAATTGACTCCAAAATCTGCATGAATTCTTCCTCTTCTTCTTCAGCAAACAGCCCTATGTAGGCTTCAGCCTCAGACTCAGTTTCTGAAGAAGAGATATCTGATAGAGTCTTCTCCTTCTTAGCAACAAAAGACTTTTCTTTTTTCCCTTTGAAGTGAGTCTTTTTCCTGTCACCAGATTCCCTTCTCTTCTCTGGACAATCTGTAATAACATGGCCCTGTCTATTGCAGCAATAGCAAACAATCTTTGAACCAGTTGCCTTGCTTGATTTTGTCCTTTTCTTGTCATTCTTTGAAGACCTCTTCTTCTGATAAGAGTCTTCCTTTCCTTGTGATGTAGAAGGCCTTGAGCTCCACTGTTTCTTTTTCAAAAACTTCTGAAAGTGTCTGGTGAAAGCAGCAAAGTCTTCATCACTTTCACTGCTCTTAGACTTTGTGCTGACAGACTCATCAGACTCTGATTCAACTACCTCTGGAGGTGGAGTTGAAGACTTATTCCTGCACTTTCTGGGAACTTCTGTTTTGAAAGCAACAGTTCTTTCCTTATGCTCAGTCCTTGTTGATTTCTCCTCCTCTTTTCTTACTGTCAACTGCATCTCATATGATAATAGCTTGCCAAACAGTGTGGGAGGAGGAATTTCCCCCAACTTAGCCATTTCTCTTATGGCACAGATCTTGGTGTCCCAATCTTTGGTTAGGGACCTTAAGAACTTGTCATTTAGTTCATAGTTACTGAACTCTCTTCCATAAGACATGAGTTCATTAACTATTCTGTAAAATTTCTTATAGCACTCAGTGATGCTATCACCCTTTCCTTTCCTAAAGCTTTCATACTCCTGATTTAGTAAGGACTTCCTATCTTGCCTAACTTCTTCAGATCCTTCCATATAGACAATGAGAGTATCCCACATCTCTTTTGCTGTTTTACAGTGAATTAAGTTCTGAAAAGTTGCATCATCAATGGCACTCACTATTATGTTCTGTGCCCTCTTGTCCATGGTGGCCAGGACAATTTCATCCTTAGTCATCTCAGAGAAATCCTTTGGAGTTCTCTGGTTTGCATCCAATACTGAAATCTTCATTGGCACATAAGGCCCTTCCTTAACTGTGATGTAGATTCTAGGGTCAGAGGCCTCCATAAATAGCCTTACCCTTTCTTTCCAGATCCCAAAGATCTCATTTCTACATATGGGTAATTTCATGGAACCCAATTCCTTGTGATTCTCATAAGAACCCATGTTTCTTGATTTTCTTGATTTTCTTGAACTGTGTAATGCCTTACACTGAATCTGCCAAACAAGATCTCCTCAGACTGTTAGTCCTTGTTTTGAGGAACCTGCCTCTGATACCACTTGAAGGATATGGTACCTAAACACCTAGAGGGGGGGTGAATAGGTGACCTAATCCTTTTCTAAGTTTGTTGGCAGCCACTCAGTTATATCCCAGAGTTCTAACTACTTTTGCACAGCAAACAGCAATAACTAAACATACACAGCAAATCCACAGCACAACCACAACACAACACACAGTGTTTTATAGTGATTCCCCAAGATATGGGTACATCCACTTTCCCCCTTCACCTATCTAGCAGTGTACTAGATTCGGCCAAACTTCTCCACTGTCTTAGAACCCAAATTGGTTTCTACCTTAGGCCCAAAGCCTTACAACTCAGCTTTATCCCAAAGCCTACACTCAGCCAATCAAGGCCTACACTCAGCCAATCCAAGGCCTACACTCAGCCAACAAGGCCTACACTCAGAGATCACAATCTCCTACACTCAGGCTAACATGCCCTACCCTCAGCCTTTATAATTATAGGCTTACAAATCACTCAGATCCAAAGGATCCTACAAGTTAAAAAGATATTACAAATTATAACTCTACAACTCAGAAAGATAAGAGGGGAGTTGAGAGATTCTTGATGAGTTCTTGGAAGAACTCAGCTGGATCCAATCTAACTTAGCTTTCTTCAAAGCTTCTTGAGTAGAACTGAATAAGACTGAATCCTCTGTAGTTGTTCCTTGACCTCTGCTACTTAAGAATCAGAATTGAATCTGAATCCTTCTTCTCAGCCTAGTTCCAGAGGCTGATTTCTTGGATGGAACCCTCTCTCTCCAACTTCTTAGATCTGCACTTGGACTGCAAGATCTTCTTGTGTTGATACTCAGTATATCACTTTTCTGATTACTTGAATAATCTGTACCACTTGTTAATCACTTGATCAACTCTTTCAACAACCACAACCACAGTTTCTGTAAATTGTGGGTGCCTATTTATAGGCTTTCTTCATGGTAACCGGCTGGTCCGGTCCATAACTGACTTCTGATATCTCTGACATGCGCTGTAGACCGGCTGGAACGGCAGCTGTCATGTCAATCAGTCAGTTCTTGAAAATCTCTAACAGTCAGTAAGTGTCGAGACTTTCTGTCTTAAAGTGTCGACACTTATAGTCCAAGTGTCGACACATGTTGTGTAAGTGTCGACACAAGTCTAGAAGGTGTCGACACAATTCCTTGTATGTCTCGACACAGATTCTTCTGCATGTGTCGACACTGAAATTGAGTGTCGACACAAATACTTGTTCTTCTAGCTTTTGCTGAATTCTTCTAAGTGTCGACACATCTCCTTTGTGTCGACACAACTTCTTGTGTTGAATCTGTCTAGTGTCGACACCGCTTCTTGGTGTCGACACATAGTCTTCTATGTTGAAACTTGCTGAGTGTCGACACAGCTCCTTGTGTCGACACACCTTCTTGTTGTTGAGACTTCAGCTGAGTGTCAACACATTCCTATAGTGTCGACACTTGTACTTAGAATAATTTGTTGTTCTTTCTGTTCTTTGCTAAGTGTCGACACAGTTCCTTGTGTCGACACTTTCTTCAAGTGTTGAGTCTTTAGCTGTGTGTCGACACATTGTTCTGGGTGTCGACACATACTTCAAATGCTGACTCTTCTATTGAGTGTCGACACATTGTGCTGGCTGTCGACACTTACTTCAAATGCTGACTCTTCTGCATAGTGTCGACACATTGTGTTTAGTGTCGACACTTGTACTTAGACTCTGCAGACTTTTGCTGAGTGTCGACACAGCTCCAAGTGTCGACACTTTCTGGTGTAGACACAGCTTCACTGGGTGTCGACACAGCTCCTTATGTCGACACTTTCTGTCTGCACTTTTCTTCACTGAGTGTCGACACAGCTCCAAGTGTCGACACTTTCTGTCTGGTGTCGACTCTGCATCCCAGGTGTCGACACAATGACTCCAAGTGTCGACACTGCTTGTCTGGGTGTCGACACAAGCTTTCTTAAGTGTCGACACTTTCCCTCTGGGTGTCGACACATGGACTTAGAAACTTTTTGCTTCAGTCCAGTGATTTCTTAACCTGCACAAGTAACTCAAACATACATCAAATACATTATGATGTATATCATTGAGTTGGGTGAGGCTTCTTCAAATCAGGTACATTTGACCAATGTACCCAACATTTTGTATCGTCTTGCACACGCAGAGCTAATCCTTTCCCCCCAGGTATGCCTACAGCTCTGCCAGCTAGTGAGAGCCTAACAACGAGTCTACCCGGGGCCGAGCAGCACTCGGGGTCCCTTACCCCCCAGGCGAGCCTACGGACCTGCCAGCTAGTAGGAGCCAGGCAGCGGGTGTACCCGGGGCCGAGAATCACTCGGGGTCCTACAAAAAGTCTCCACGAACCAACCCTTTCCCCCGAGGTGTGCCTACAGCCCTGCCCAGCTAATGAGAGCCTGAGCAGCGAGTCTACCCAGGGTCCACTACTATAACCATCGAGTGACTTCGTACCCTGCCTGCTAGGTGAGAGCCTGACAGCACGATCTACTCGAGTCCCAAGGATGACACCGAGTGACTTCCTGCCCTGCCAGCAAGGTGAGAGCTTGACAGCGGGATCTGCTCGGGGTCCACTACTACCACCATCGAGTGACTTCCTGTACTGCCAGATAGGTGAGAGCCTGAGAGCGGGATCTACTCGAGGTCTAAGGATGACACCGAGTGACTTCTGCCCTGCCAACTAGGTGAGAGCCTGAGAGTGGGATTTGCTCGGGGTCCACTACTACCACCATCGAGTGACTTCATGCCCTGCCAGGTAGGTGAGAGCATGATAGCGGGATCTGCTCGAGGTCTAAGGATGACACTGAGTGACTTCGATCCCTGCCAGCTAGGTGAGAGCCTGACAGCGGGATCTGCTAGGGGACCACTACTGCCACCATCGAGTGACTTCCTGCCCTGCCAGATAGGTGAGAGCCTGACAGTAGGATCTGCTCGAGGTCTAAGGATGACACCGAGTGACTTCCTATCCTGCCAGCTAGGTGAGAGCCTGACAGTGGGACCTGCTCGGGGTCCACTACTACCACCATCGAGTGACTTCCTGTAACGCCCTGAAACTCAAAAGAGCGACGGGGGACGTTTTGGGCCAGTTTTGGGTTCTGGCAGGAGGCACACGGCCTGGGACACGGGCGTGTCCCAGGGCGTGTCAGGCTTGTGTCGACACTCAGCCGACGAAGTCGACATTTTGTGCTCGACGAAGTGTCGAGACAGGGCACACGGCCTGAGACACGGTCGTGTCTCAGGGCGTGTCGAGCCCATGTCGACACTCAACCCACGAAGTCGACATCTTGCGGTCGACGAAGTGTCGAGACATGGCACACGGCCTGAGACACGAGCATGTCTTAGGGCGTGTCGAGCCCGTGTCCACACTCGTCCCGGGGAGTCGACGAATTTTGCTCTACGAAGTGTCGAGACAAGGCACACGGCGTATGACACGGGCGTGTCCAAGGCCGTGTCGTGAGGTCGACGAACTTCGCTCGACGAAGTGTCGAGTGTCGAGACCGTATACACGGCCTAGAGCCCAGGTGTGTTCGAGTGGACACGGGTTAGGACACGTGCGTGTCCAAGAACCCGTGTAGTTCTTGGGTTATTTTCAGGATAAATCGATGGGGACACACGGCCGACCATACGGCCGTGTCAGTTGTAATACGGGCGTGTCAGGTCGAGCACGGGCATGTTCGATGCCCGTGTGTGGTTCCAGGTGCATCGAGTTTGACGGAGAATGAGGCACACGGCCCTGGACACGAGCGTGTGCCATGCCGTGTTCGGTCCAGATTGGACATTTCAGGCCCAAATCAAAGCCGTTCGTTTCTTTAAGTTGGGATCCAACGGCTGGGGGTTGTTCCTGATGGGATATACCCGGGATTGGACCTTTGAAACCCTCACTTTTACATGTGTGGTTATATTTCTAAAGTATAGTGAGAGAGGAGAGCCAAGGAAGGAAGAAGAATCTAGATCCGGCCATTGGAGGTGCTTCGAAGCTCCAAATCGCGAGCCGACTCCGAATCCACGGAGGCGAAGGGAGTGCGGTGCTTTTCATCCGCTTACTTTTCCATGGCACCAAAGAATAACGCAAGGGTAACAATCCTCTTCTTGAGCATGTGAAGCTCTCCTTCTTTGCATAGGAAGCCCGCTCTCGCGAGTTTGCGGTGAGTTGGAGGCGTTCCTTTGGGTAGATATGTAAAGTCCCCGTTGTTTAGAGTCCGTATTCGAGAACGGACATAGGCATGATGTGTGAAGCCTACCCGGACATGTTGGTCTGGATCGGTGATGTTGCATTGCATAAATGCCGGAGAAGACTCCGCGCGATTGGTTGTTTTTCGGGTTTTCTACGTGGTAGATTGCAACAGGGAGCCTTGGGGATTAACCCAAAGGTGCACCCAGAAAACTGGGCGGATGCGTGATCTTGCCAACTTGTGGGCCTAGGAGCCAACTTGTACATAACTGGGTTATGTAATATTGTACGTTCGATTAACGGGCTTCGGGGAAACTTAACTCGTGCCGATGATATTTAAGTGTCATGGCAAGTGAGCAACGGGTTGAGTGGGAACCGTTCCTGCTTTATGCCGAGGGCATAGAGGTCGGGTCTTGCTGTCGATGACATTAAAGTGTCGTGACATAGGCTGTTGATGACATTAAAGTGTCGTAACATCTGCCTAAAAGACCAATTTGCTCACGAGATATTGCCGTCCTGGAGATGGTGGTGAGTTAGTGGCTTAGACTGCGATCACCGAGAATGTGCCCTGAGAGCACGGGGCGTGTGGCCATGCGTGCCAACGCCTGTGATGCAATGAGTTGATATATTGCTCGCTTATGCTAATGAAATGCAGGGAAGGAGCATCGCCGCCCCGAGTTGGTGGTGGGATCATTATAATTTGGTCAGCATTGCTGACTGTTGCCTTTGTTTGCCACTGTGTGGTGGTTTTGTTGCTTGCAGGTGCTGCTGGACCAATCGGTCAATAGCGGGCTAAAGCCCAAATTCCGAAGCCGGCCCTCGAAGGCCTAATTGGAGTGTTTACTGCTTTTACTCATTTATGACCGGCCTGCGTTCCGTGGTTTGTAAAACATGTAATATTGAAGTAAACCATTTTGTAAGGCCTTAAGGCTTGTACTCGTGTATGTACGACATTTCTATTTGGTATTAGTGGACATTCATGCTTTTGTGCTGGGTTCTTTATTGCAACTTTTATAAACTGCTTCCGCTAGAATGCTCTGTGTAGGACATTAGATTGGTTGGATGGTTTCCATTGAGCAACCACCCGGTCTATCTGTAGTATATGGCGTCGGGCCCCGGCCGGACCTACTGCTATATGCTATGTGACAGATAGGGGGTGTTACAATTTGGTGTCAGAGTACTGGTTTTGGTCGGGCTTAAAATGAATTCGTGGATGAATTCTTTTTTAGGGGTGGTGAGCACATGTGTGTGCGTCATCATTATAATAGTAAAATATCCCATGAATGTCCACTTAGGAATGAAAATAAACGTGTTTGAGGAACCTGCGTGTTCCTATAATTGCTGTTTGCAATTTATTTTGTCGCTTATCGGTGTTTTGTATGACTATAGGTGACCAGAAGTGGTGTTGGGCTGTCGGAACGTCGAGTTTCTGAGGCTAGCAGTGCACCTAAAGAAGCTCCTGCAACACCTCTATCAGCTGAGACCATACGATTGGTGGCCGAAGCAGTGTTGACCATGATTAATGCGCAGCATGCAAGGAAAATGCAACAGCCCACTCCTGCGATGGAGTAGGTACCGCTGCAAGAGGCTGAGCCGAGGAGAGTGGAACAAGTGGTAGTGGAGCCGGTGGTGCCAAGGAGGGCAACCGAGAGACAGCTCAAGCATGTCATTATAATTAGTCCTCCGATATTCTCGGGGTTGGGAACCCCATCTCAAGATGAATACTGGCTCTTCAGGGTGAAGAGATTCATGACAACAACAGAGACGGAGGAGTGGCAAATGACCACCATCGCTACGTTCCTTCTGGACGATGAAGCGAGAATGTGGTGGGAAGGATTGGAGCTGCACGTATTGAGAGGTAGGCAACTTGTTGATGTCTCGATGGAGGAGTTCTCGAGATTGTTCTTGGCTAGATACCTCCCTTCGGCGCAGAAGATAGCGTTGGAGAACGAGTTTCTGAAGTTGGTTCAGGGTGAGAGGAACGTGGATGAATATCTCCACGAGTTTACTCGTTTGAGTCGATATGCTAGCTCCACCATCGCGGATGAGGAGTGCAAGACGAATCGATTCTATGAAGGCTTGAGAGATGAGTTGAGGTTACTACTCTCGGGGCCGATGACGCAGGGTTTCTTGACCTTGGTCAACACGGCCCAATCCTTGGAGAAGGACATGAAGAATGTACAAGCAAAGAAAAGCTTGGGTGATAAGAAATCTGAATTCAAAGTGCCGACTACTTCAAAGTCCGGCTATCGGAGGTCCTTCAAGAAGCATAGGACTTCGGGTCCAGCTCCTTCTGGTGCTTCTGCGGAGACTATGGGTCGGACCCCGGGCGCATGTTTTACTTGCGGAAAGTCGGGGAACTTTGCCCGTGATTGTTGGAGCGGACGTCCCAAGTCCGAGAGAAGGCCGAGAGTGACTTACGAAGAGAAGGGCAAGGCGGTGGAGTCAACCGCGTCCCATTATGCTCTGGCCCAACCAAGGGTGTATAATCTTGGCCAACAGGAGGCCATTAAACAGGCAGATGTGGTGATAGGTACGGTTTAATTTATAGCAAGTTAATTTCTTTCAATACTTGTTATGCACATGTTACCTTACCACTGCTTGTTTAGGATTTGTTTTAATTTGTGAAAATCCGGCAAGAGCACTCTTCGATACGATAGCTTCACACTCCTTCTTGTCCGAAGGATTTATATCACGCATCGGAGTCCCTTCTTTGATGGCGAAGGATAAGTTGGATGTGTTGTTGCCAAATGGGTGTTCGATGCGAGCGGATAGGATCTACGATGTTAAGATTCGTATTGGGAATCAGGAGTTCGATCTGCAAGTGTCGTTACTTCTGTTGGTGGAGTTCGATGTTATATTTGGCATGGACTGGATCTCGGAGCAGCAGGCCTATATTGATTGCTTTAGCAAGGAAGTCAAGCTGGGAGCAAGTCGTGAGACGACTTTTACGGGCTTAAATGGGTTAAGCAAGACGTTGATGTCTGCTCTTTAGGTATTGAAGGCGGTTCGTGCCGGTGCAGAATTGTTCTTTACAATAGTGGAGGTTGCGAAGCTGAAGCCCGCATTGGATTGTATTTCAATAGTATCGGAATACCCTGATGTGTTCCCCGCAGATCTTCTTGGAGCCCCGCCTCAGCGGGAGATAGATTTTACGATTGAGCTAGTGACAGGTGCAAAGCATGTGTCACGATCTCCTTATCGGCTAGCGCCTAAGGAAATGGCGGAGCTGAAAGTTCAACTGTAAGAGTTGTTGGAGCAAGGGTATGTGCGCCATAGTTCTTCGCCTTGGAGCGTACCGGTCCTCTTTCTTAAGAAGAAGGACGGAAGCTTGAGGCTATGTATTGATTATCGGGAGCTCAACAAGTTGACGGAGAAGAACAAGTACCCGATCCCTCGGATTGATGATCTTTTTGATCAGTTGGTCGGGTCGACGGTGTACTCGAAGTTGGACCTCAAGTCTGGGTACTATCAGCTGCGAATAAGGGAGAGTGATATCCCGAAGACAGCATTTAGTACGAGATACGGGCATTATGAGTTTACGGTCATGCCGTTTGGGCTGACTAATGCGTCGTCAGTGTTTATGGTTTTGATGAACAGGACTTTCATGGAGTACTTGGACCATTTTGTGATCGTCTTCATCGACGATATTTTGGTGTACTCGCAAAGTGAGGAAGACCACTTCAAGAATCTTCATTTGGTTTTGGAGACGCTAAGGAGGAATCAATTGTATGCCAAGTTCTCGAAGTGCGAGTTTTGGTTATCCTCAGTGGCGTTCCTCGGTCATATAGTGAGTGGAGAGGGTATTGCAGTGGATCCGGCGAAGATTGTTGCGATACGCGTGTGGCCTGAGCTTTCTATGGTAGCGGAAGTTCGGAGCTTTCTGGGGCTTGCCGGCTATTATAGGCACTTCGTAGAGAACTTCTCGTGGATAGCGTTACCTCTCACTACTTTGACGAGGAAGGAGCATAAGTTCATTTAGACGCTGGAGTGTGCGCGAGCTTTTGAAGAGTTGAAATGTTGGTTGACCACGGCGCCTGTGCTGAGTTCGCCATGTGGGACCGAAGGCTATGAGATTTATAGCGATGCTTCGGGCAGCAGATTGGGTTGCGTGCTACTGCAATATGGAAGTGTAATAGCTTATGGCTCGAGACAGCTAAAAGTGCACGAGGGAAATTATCCGGTCCATGACTTGGAGTTAGCGGCCGTGATTTTTTCCTTAAAGCTGTGGAGACACTATTTGTACAGTGTGAAGATTGATATCTACACCGATCATAAGAGCCTGAAGTATCTGATTGATCAAAAAGATCTGAATATGCGGCAGCGTAGATTGATGGAGTTCTTGGGAGACTATATATTCAAAATCCACTACGTGCCTGGTAAATGGAATGCGGTTGCAGATGCATTGATTCGCCGAGCCCCAGCTTAAGCCAATTGGCTATCGAGGCATGATGAGTGGTTGGTGCGGGAGTTGGAGGAGTTGGAGATTGTTTGTGTGGATAGGCAATCAAGTGTTGAAGCAGTTCTGAACTGGACTGAATTCCAATATGACCTGGCTGATCGGATTCGGCAGGCTTTGGATATGGATGTCCATATGAAGCGGTTCATGGTAGAGGCTCTGGATGGTCAAATTCCCAATTTGTTGTGGAGGACGGATTGCTTTGGAAAGACGGTCGTCTGTGCGTACCAAGTGTGGGCAATTTGTGGGTGGAGTTGTTGTACGAGGCACACCATACCAAGTACTCGATTCACCCTGTGAGCATGAAGATGTACCGTGATGTGAAGAAACTATTTTGGTGGCCGGGTTTGAAGAAGGATGTGGCGCTCTACGTAGTGAAGTGCCAAACTTGCGCCTTGGTGAAGGCGGAGTGCCAAAAGCCGGGAGGATTTCTTAAGTCCTTGCCTATTCCGGAGTGGAAATTCGACGACATCTCTATGGACTTTGTGCACGGTTTGCCAAGGTCGCAAAAGGGGAACGACGCCATTTGGGTGGTCGTGGATCGGTTAACGAAAGTGTCGCATTTTATTTCGCATAGGAAGGATGATCCGGTGGAGAAGTTGGCAAAACTTTATGTGGATAACATAGTACAGCTTCATGGTCTGCCCCGCAGCATCGTGAGTGACCGAGATGGGCGTTTCATGTCCAATGATTGGAGGCTTGTGCACCAAATGTTGGGAACAAAGTTAAAATTCAGCACAGCCTTCCATCCGCAAACGGATGGGCAGACCGAGAGGGTCAATAAAACCATGGAATATATGCTCCGCATGTGTGTCTTGGATTTTGTAAAGCAGTGGGAAGACCACCTTTGTTTGGTGGAGTTCGCATACACCAACAGCTACCAAGCAGGGCGTGTCGAGCCCGTGTCGACACTCATCCCGCGAAGTCGACATCTTGCGCTCGACGAAGTGTCGAGACATGGCACACAGCCTGAGACACGGGCGTGTCTCAGGGCGTGTCGAGCCCGTGTCGACACTCGTCTCGTGGAGTCGACGAATTTTGCTCGACGAAGTATCGAGAAAAGGCAGACGGCCTATGACACGGGCATGTCCAAGGCCATGTCGTGAGGTCGACGAACTTCGCTCTGTAACGCCCCGAAACTCAAAAGAGCGACGGGGGACGTTTTGGGGCCAGTTTTGGGTTTTGGCTGCAGGCACACGGCCTGGGAAACGGGCATGTCCCAGGGCGTGTCAAGCTTGTGTCGACACTCAGCCGGCGAATTCGACATTTTGCTCTCGACATTGTGTCGAGACTGGGCACACGGCCTGCGACACGGGCGTGTCGCCGGGCGTGTCGACCCGTGTCGACACTTAGCCCGCGAAGTCGACACTCTGCGCTTGACGAAGTGTCGAGACATGGTACACGGCCTGCGACATGGGCATGTCATAGGGCGTGTCGACACTCGTCCCGGGAAGTCGACATTTTGCTCTCGACATAGTGTCGAGACAAGACACATGGCCTAGGACACGGGCGTGTCCAAGGTCGTGTCGTTAGATCGACGATCTTCGCTCGACGAAGTGTCGAGTGTCGAGACCATGTACACGGCCTGGAGCCCAGGCGTATTGAGGAGACACGGGCAAGGACACAGGCGTGTCCTAGAACCCGTGCAGTGCTCGGGTTGTTTTCGGGGAAAATCGATGGGGGTACACGGCCGGCCACATGACCGTGTTAGGTGAAACACGGGCGTATCACGTCAAACACGGGCGTGTTCGATGCCCGTGTGTTGTTCCAAGCGCGTCGATTCTGACGGTGAATGAGGCACACAGCCCTGGACACTGGCGTGTGCCAGGCCGTGTTCGGTCCAGATTGGACATTTTAGTCCCGAATCAAAGCCGTTCGCTTCTTTATTTTGGGATCCAACGGCTGGCCGTTGTTCCTGATGAGAAATACTCGGGATTGGACTTAGAAACCCTCACTTTTCATGAGTGGTTATCTTTCTAAAGCTTAGAGAGAGAGGAGAGCCAAGGAAGGAAGAAGGAGCTAGATCCGGCCATTGGATGAGCTTCGAAGGTCCAAATCGCGAGCCGACTCCGGATCCACGGAGGCAAAGCTAGTGCGGTGCTTTTCATCTGCTTACTTTTGCATGGTGCCAAAGAAGAACGCAAGGGTAACGATTCTCTTCTTGAGCATGAGTAGCTCTCCTTCTTTGCATAGGAAGCCCGCTCTCGTGAGTTTGCGGTGAGTTGGAGGTGTTCCTTCGGGTAGATATGTGAAGTCCCCATTGTTTAGAGTCCGTAAGCGAGAATGGACATAGGCATGATGTGTGAAGCCTACCCGGACATGTTGGTCTGGATCGCTGATGTTGCATTGCATTGATGTCGGAGAAGACTCCGTGTTATTGGTTGTTTTTCGGTTTTTCTACACGGTAGATTGCAACAGGGAGCCTTGGGGATTAACCCAAAGGTGCACCCGGAAAACTGGTCGGATGCGTGATCTTGCCAACTTGGTGGCCTGAGAGCCAACTTGAACATAACCGGGTTATGTGAAATGTGATGGAAACGGGACTCGGGAGAAGTTTAACCTGCGCATATGGTTTAAATTACCGTTGCGGGAGCATATGGTTTAAATTACCGTTGAGTTGTGAGCACGGGTTAGATGGAACCGTACACATTCTACATCATTCGGATTAGAGCCGTTGGCATAGATGAGAGTCTTCGGCGGTCTATGGTTTTAATTACCGTGACCCATACCGGGAAGACAAACTGCTCATAGGTTTGGCCGTCAAAGTGGCGGTCGTGAGTCCGGAATGTCTATGGCTTTAATTGACGTGACATCGACCAGTTCACCGAGAATGTGCCCTGAGAGGACGGGGTGTGTGGCCGTGCGAGCCAACGTCTGTGATGAAATGAAAATATTGTATTGCTCGCTTATGATAATGAAATGCAGGGAAGGAGCATCGCCGCCCCGAGTTGGGGGCGGGATCGTTATAATTTGGTCGGCATTGCTGACCGTTGCCTTATTTTGCCACCGTGTGGTGGTTTGTTGCTTGCAGGTGCTGCTGGACCAAGCGGTCAATAGCGGGCCAAAGCACAAGTTGCGAAGCCATCCCTCGAAGGCCTAATTGGAGTGTTTACTGTTTTATTCATGTATGACTGGCCTGCGTGCCGTGGTTTGTAAATCATGTAATATCAAGTGAACCATTTTGTAAATCATGTAATATGAGTCTCTTTCTTCTATTTTGTTTTCTTCCTTTATTATGCTTAGCTAATTATATTTTGCGCCCGATCGCGATGAGCTTTGCGACAAAATAATGCATCTTTAATTTTATGTTTGCATTTGTATTTTTCCTATTTTGATCCTTCTTTGATTTTTATCGTGTCGACTCCGTATTCTGGTATACGGTAGTAGGTAATTGATCTCATTTCATAGAAGTCGAGAGACTCATTGATTTGAAAGATTACTCAAAGAAGGAAGGAGTTCAACGCAACCCTAGAGATAAGATGACGTAAATCCTCCGGATTGGAGTCAAATCCAATAGTGCGGGTCACTTCGGTAATGCGACTTTAGGCCTTTTTGACTTGTAAAGAGATTTCGGTCAAAACATCTATAAGTTAGGGGATTTAATGCTCTAGCGAGATTACTTCCTAATATCGGACCCGTCACGGCCTTAATAGTATTGCAAATGCTAAACTAATTTATTTCGTTATTTTATTTCAAAGTGAATCGTCGATCGAGCACTCTTTCGCAATATTTTTATTTCTCTTTTAATTAAACTTAGTTCATTTTAATTTCCATACCCATCAATCGTTCGGTAGGATAATAGAATCGTTGTGAGTAATAGTACTTGCCTGCCCCGAGTTTTTATATGTCCTTGATATATTTTTATCACTATACTATAAAACGATAGGTACACTTGTCTATTCGGATTGTAGTCCGTGAGACGATTTTTAGTCCATCAAGTTTTTGGCACCGTTGCCGAGAAACTTTTTTGCAAATATTACGAAAGCATCGAGTTTTTTACTTATACTAAAATTCTAAAAACAAAAACATTTTTTTAACAAAAAAAAAATTTCAAAAAAATTTAAGTTTTCTTTTTCTTTTTGGTAACAGTTTTTTTATGGAATCGTCTTATTTTGGCGCATTTTGTAATTTTTGCGGGTCGCCGGACCACTTTTATTCTGAATGTCTTTCGGGAACCCCTCCCTATTTTGATTTAAATTTTTCCGGAGCTTGTCAAAGTGGCCAATTTGACTCTTACTCCAATTTTTATCCTACTTGGGAGATGGGGAACCCGCCTTATTTTTCTTATGATTTTGCCCCGCAAAGCGCCGTGCCTCTAAATTTTACTTCAATCGATAATGCGTATTTTGAATTACAAACTTCTCTTGATAATATCAATTCGCATTTGAAGACCATTCTCGATTATTTTTCTCGTGAGGCCGCTTCATTTTCTTCGTCTTCTTCTCCGTCTCTTCCAATTTCATCGTGTAATGAGTCACCGTATATCCCGACTTGTCTTTTTCCTCTCGAGGGGGATAATTATTCGGATATTCCGGATTGTTTCCTTCTGCCTTTGGATGACGCCCCTATGGATACTCTGGCATGCTTCTTACCTTTTGAGGATGACAAGACGTTTTATCATTCTCTTTCTTTTTTTGAAGACGTGTGTGATTCCTTTTCGCTTCAAACATTAATTGTTCCAACTTTTTCTAGTTTTAGCGAGTCTTTTTCTTCTTCTTCTTTTATTTTAGATAATTCTTCTTTAGTCCTCTCTACCCCTTCTTCTCCCGAAATTTCACAAGTCTCTCCTTCTCCTTGTGAAATTTCCGTTGATAAAATTTCTTTTTCTACTTCTTTTATTCCTCTTTCTATTTCTTCTTCTTCTTTTTCTTCTTCTTCTTTTGACGACCCCTTCTTTCCCATTTTTCATACGGTGGAGTTCTTTTACAACTCCGTTCGTTCATTTTCGGGCATCATTCCATTGAAGATTCCACCCCATGTCGGTGCTATTCTTCAATCCTTCTCTTTTTTGATGTACTCTCCTAAGCGCATACTTAGGGAGTTACCTCTTCACTTTAGTTTTTATTTTCAATTTAGCTAACCAATAACGTCGAGCTCAGACGACGTTAAACAAAGAGCGCTCTTGGGAGGCACCCCTTGCTTATCACTTTTTGTTATTCCTTTTTTTGTTTGCTTATTGTGTTTTGCAGGAATAAGTCATTCGGCGGTTCGTTTGGCTCCATCATTTTTTGTCTTCCTTATGCCTGAGCTAGTGTCCAGCTTAAGCATGGGGGAACGAAATCAGCATTCAGCCTTACGAATCATGGGAAGTCATTTTCTTTTTAAGTCTTTACTTTATTGCCCCCCCCCCTCCCTCTTCTTCTTCCTTTTTTTTGTTTTTCATTGAGGACAATGCAAAATCCAAGCATGGGGGAGGGCTTCGCTCTTTTTCCTTTTCTTTTCTTTTTAATTTCTCCTTTTTTTAAAAAAAATTATATATCTTTTCTTTTTATGTTTTTCAAAAAAAATGTTTGTTTTTAAGTAATTTAGCTTTATCAAAAATAAAAAAAAAATAGAAAAAAAAACCCACAAAAATCAAAATCCAAAAAATATAATAAACCTCTCCCTTAGTCTTTTTGTTGTTTTCAGAAATTTTGTTTGAGTTTGTTTATAAGCATTTTTACTATTTTTGATTTGCTAATCTTTTGTTTCATCATGTTTAGTTAAATCTAATATTTAGTGATTTCGTTTTGAGAATTATCTTATGGTTTTAATTTTGTTAGAGTAATTTATTTAGCTTTTTTTCTCTTTTATTTTAAATAGTTTCAATTTTGTAGTAATTTTGCTTAACAATTTTGGATTCCAATTATTATTACCCCATGCTTTTAGATTCTTAGGAAATCTCAATCTACTAGTAGTTGCTCTCTAGTATTTTTGTTTATTTTCTAAAATTTTCTTTAACTCCTTCCTTTTTTCTTTTTATTGTTACATCATATGTCATGGGAATAAGGAGATGTTAGTTCCTTATTCTCTGGTAAACATATGTAACCCAGATGAAGAGAGGAATTAAAAGTTCATATATGTCGTGGGAAGTGATAGGATGTTAGTCTATTATTTTCTGGTATTACATATATATTTAAAAGTTCATATATGTCGTGGAAAGTGATAGGATGTTAGTCTATCATTTTCTGGTATTACATATATATTTAAAAAAAACATTTGGTGTGTTGTGAAAAAAAATAATGATGATCACCTCCAATCAAAGACCTCTTCATGTTGATTTTCCTCCCTAAACCCCTTAGCCAATATTATTGTCTTAGATTTTAAATTAAAATATTGGGAGAGCATAAGTAGTAGGTTGCATTCTTCCTTAAGTTTCTTTTAAGTTATGGTTTTGATAATTTTAATCAAACCTTGTTTGCAATTTACTCAATTTTGAGTGCTAGTTAATTTATTAGAGAATTTTTGGCTAAATATTTTTCTCTTTTCACCTTAATTCCATAATTTAGGACTTAATTCGTAAATCCCTAAATTTTATTTTTGACTTGACTTTGGGGTAAATAAATTTTTAGTTTAATTGAAAACTTTATAAATGTCTTATAAATATTTCTCATACTTTTGCTCTGGAATAGCAAAAGAACAAGCATGGGGGTATTTGATGACTACTTTTAGTCATCATTTTTGGGGGTAGTTTTGTATGCAAAATGCCTAAGTTTATTTACATTTTATGCTTGTTATGTTTTTATTTCATGTCTTAATGTCTTTTTTATAATATATTAATTCCTAGTTTAATTATGTGTTTTATGCTTTTTTATGTTTAATTTTATGTTCTATATCTAGTTGTGTTTTGTTATGAAATATAACTATTATTATATTATTATGGTTAGTTTTTTATTATGTTATAAAATATATGTTATGTTATAAAATATATCTAACATTTTGTTTATTTATTTTATTTGTAGGTTCAAGGCCTTTGTTGCGGTCCAAGTACAGCCCACCATGCAAGACAACCCGAGCCCTTCCATTTGGTGCTACCCGAGCCTATGATGCAGCCCACAAATAATATTTCAGCCCACAAATAATATTTCAGCCCACATAATGAAGCCCAACATGCATGGACGGCTCTTTCTCTCCCCATTCATGTATGTAGCCTCTCCCCTCTCTCTCCCCTTTATTATTTTCCCTTCTCTTTATTCCTCATGCATCTCCCCACTCACTCCTTCTCTCTTATTTATTTCTCATTCACCCCTCTTTCCCTTTCTCTCATTCTCATTTAAATCCATCCATCCCCCCTCTTTTATTTATTTTGTTCTTTTTATTTTCCTAAATGAAAATGCATGCATGTAGCCTCTTCCCTCTCTCCCCCTTTAATGACATTCATGCACCTCCTCATACATGCATGGCCGGCCACACCCTTCTCCCATTTCATTTCCACCACTTTCTAGAATCGTCCTCCTCTCCTATAAAAGGAACCAATGTCTCATGCTTTGAGGAGGAGGATTTTAGAGAGCAAGTGAGATAGCTAGTTCATGAGAGTATTTCCTTGTTGTAGTTTTTATTATAATTTCCTTTTTGTAGTAGAATAGCATTGTCCTATTTTAATTTTTGTGTATTTCCTTTTCTTAAGCAATGCAAATGACTTCTCTTTCTTCTATTTTGTTTTCTTCCTTTATTATGCTTATCTAATTATATTTTGCGCCCGATCGCGATGAGCTTTGCGACAAAATAACGCATCTTTAATTTTATGTTTGCATTTGTATTTTTCCTATTTTGATCCTTCTTTGATTTTTATCGTGTCGACTCTGTATTCTGGTATACGGTGGTAGGCAAATGATCTCATTTCATAGAAGTCGAGAGACTCATTGATTTGAAAGATCACTCAAAGAAGGAAGGAGTTGAATGCAACCCTAGAGATAGGATGACGTAAATCCTCCGGATTGGAGTCAAATCCAATAGTGTGGGTCACTTCGGTAATGCGACTTTAGGCCTTTTTGACTTGTAAAGAGATTTCGTTCAAAATGTCTATAAGTTAGGGGATTTAATGCTCTAGCGAGATTACTTCCTAATATCGGACCTGTCACGGTCTTAATAGTATTGCAAATGCTAAACTAATTTATTTCGTTATTTTATTTCAAAGGGAATCGTCGATCGAGCACTCTTTCGCAATATTTTTATTTCTCTTTTATTTAAGCTTAGTTCATTTTAATTTTCATACCCATCAATCGTTCGGTAGAATAATAGAATCGTTGTGATTAATAGTACTTGCCTGCCCCGAGTTTTTATACAACCTTGATATATTTTTATCACTATACTATAAAACGATAGGTACACTTGCCTATTCGGATTGTAGTCCGTGAGACGATTTTTAGTCCATCAATATTCATCAAGATGTATTTGATGTTGTGTTGAGTTTCAATATACCGGTTAAGGAAATGCAAAAAAACGTTTCTAAGTACAAGTGTCGACACTTGAGAAGAATTGTGTCAACACATAGGAAAGGCTGTGTCGACACCAGGAGCTAGATTGTGTCGACACACATGATTTGTGTTGACACACAGAAAATCTATCGACAACAACTGTGTCGACACACATGACTTGTGTCGACACATTCTAGAATTCTGTCGACAATAATTGTGTCGACATACAGGACTTGTGTCGACACACTCCAGAATTCTGTCCACATCAACTTTGTCGAGACTAGAAGCTGTTGTGTCGACACATAGGACTTGTGTCGACACATTCCACAGAAGCTGTGTCAAGAGGAAAAAGAAAAGCTGTGTCGACATTATGTGAGTTGTGTCGACATCACCAAGGATTGTGTCGACACATGATCTATTTGTGTCGATACATTTGAAGTATTGTCTCGACACTTTGTTGCTGCGTTGAAGTTCAATGAAGGATCAAGTATCATGACTGAAGACTTGACAGCTATCATAACTGACAATGTTGTTACATCTGTCAGAGCTGTCAGAAGGTCGTTAGGAACCGGATCAGCCGGTAACCTAGGATGGGGTCTATATAAGGACCTATTCTATCAACAAACAACAATGAAGAAGAAGAGATAACCAACAACTAAGAAGAAGAGAAGTCTTCATCCAGAAATCAACAAGTCTCTAAGGGAAGATCCTAAACAAGTTTGCAAGAAGAATTCAGAGCCACATTTGAATAGAAGAAAGAAGCTGATTGAAGATCATCTCCACAAAGATCAACCTTACTTTGTTCAAATTCAAGAAGCTTTGAAGAAGCTTAGACATGTTGGATCCAAAGCAGTTAGATCTGTCAAGAACTGACCAAGAAACCTTTTACCCATTCTCTCTCTACCTGGGTGAAGGATTTATTCTTTTATAAACAATTTTCTCTGTAGGATATGTTATAGATCTGAGTGTAGGAGAGTTATCTCTCTGAGTTGTAAGCCTAAATTTATAAAGGCTGAGGTCGGGCTGAGTGCCTGAGGTAGGAGAGTTGTCTCTCTGAGTTGTAAGCCTAAATCTATAAAGGTTGAGGTAGGGCTTAGTGCCTGAGGTAGGGGATTAATTTCCCTGAGTTGTAAGCCTAAATCTATAAAGGCTGAGGTAGGGCTGAGTGCCTGATGTAGGGGACTAATTTCTTTGAGTTGTAGGCCTGGGAAAAGGCTGAGGTAGGGCTTAATTGCCTGACTTGTAGGAGTGTGGACTCACTCTGAGGTAGGGTTCTCTGGAAGAATTTGAGTTGTAGGACTTGCTGAAGTCTGAACTGTAGGGACCTTTCAAGGTTCTGAGTTGTAAGATATGAGGATCGGAGAAGAAATAAGGGAGTCAGGCCGAATCTTGTACACTGCTAGATAGGTGAAGGGGGAAAGTGGATGTACCCATCACTTGGGGAACCACTATAAATTTGTGTGCACTCTGTGATTGGATGTGATTTCTTTTATATTGTGCTATGTAAATTGCTGAATAAGTGATCTAACAGTAAAAATATTATCTGCCTTAAGGAAAAAGAATTGAACCTATTCACCCCCCTCTTGGTGTTCAGGATATCTTGAAAACCAATTCTTTCAAGTGTAACTCACGCATACGACTCTATGCGCACAGATATTTAGTTCCCCCTATTTGGGCAGCTAGCTTCACTCCCAGGAACCTCCGTAGTGGAAAACGGAGACAATGGGTCGGGCCCCCCACTCCTAGGCGGGTATCCACACTATCAGGCCTAGCCCTTCTGTACGCCCATAGAAGAACACAACCTAGAGTATCCGCGTACTAATGCTGTCCATATCCACCAGACTTTCTTTGGCTAAGTGTCCCACACTGCCGAGTCAACGTATCGATATTGGTGTGAACGATCGTCCAATACCGAAGACCCGCCACCTTATTTTGTATCCAAAACCTTCCGAGCCATTGGCTCCCCGGACTATCCCGTCCCTGCATCTACCTTCCGAACCTACTGTCCGGATGGCAATCAAAACAACCTAATCAACCTCACGAGCTATCGGAGTGTGTGAATGTGAAATACTAGTTATACTAGTTGCTCTTATAGTTTATTATTCCTATTGTTTAGGTTAGCCTAGGACTGCCCAAGGTATTCCAAGTGAAGGGCTCTCGAGGGCACTAGGACTTATGATGGTAGCTGAAGCTCATCGTTCCCTTTCACAAGGCACTTACTATTATTGATTGTTACTCAACTCCCAATCCCTTAAATGTTGTACTGGATCTAACCCTAGTGTATTTGAAACTTTCTCTCCTACGGGGAAGACGATGTTTCGTCGACCCCGAGAACCTCTTAACACTAGTCAATCCTCCTACTCGTCATCACGACTCCCGTTGATAATCTCATTTCACTTGTCAAATCAATACACTAATATCCCATATCCCTAAGTTCATTTTGCACCATATTATAATTCCTGTAGTTTCTACTAAACGCAGACCATCCTAAGCTATATGATGTATACAATAGGAGGTACTCCAAATTATCATCCAAAATCACTATAATATTTATTGAAGGTCTATCGTTCCATGATTAGCCTAAATCCAGAAGTTTATCATTTTCCCAATTTATTTGATAATTTATTTAATTTCTAAAGTGATCTATATGCCTTAGTTTGAACATGAAGTACTATTTTCAGACATGCAAAATATTCCACAAAATTATGATAAATAAAACACAACTATTTATGCAAAATTATTTTCAGGCATGCAATTTTTGAACATAACCTACATTAACTAAATTAAAGAGACAAGTACTGCTAATATACTTTTAAAAATTCTGAGAAAATGGATCGGAGAAGAAAGAAGGGGGTCAGGCCGAATCTAGTACACTGCTAGATAGGTGAAGGGGGAAAGTGGATGTACCCATCACTTGGGGAACCACTATAAATTTGTGTGCACTCTGTGATTGGCTGTGATTTCTTTTATAATGTGCTATGTAAATTGCTGAATAAGTGATCTAATAGTAAAAATATTATCTGCCTTAAGGAAAAAGAATTGAACCTATTCACCCCCCTCTAGGTGTTTAGGATATCTTGAAAACCAATTCTTTCAAGTGTAACTCACGCATACGACTCTATGCGCACAGATCTTTAGTTCCCCCTATTTGGGCAGCTAGCTTCACTCCCAGGAACCTCCGTAGTGGCAAACGGAGACAGTGGGTCGGGCCCCCCACTCCTAGGCGGGTATCCACACTACCAGGCCTAGCCCTTTTGTACGCCCATAGAAGAACACAACCTAGAGTATCCACGTACTAATGTTGACCATATCCACCAGACTTTCTTTGGCTAAGTGTCCTACACCGCCGAGTCAACGTATCGACATTGGTGTGAACGACCGTCCAATACCGAAGACCCGCCACCTTATTTTGTATCCAAAACCTTCCGAGCCATCGGCTCCCCGGACTATCCCGTCCCTGCATCTACCTTCCGAACCTACTGTCTGGATGGCAATCAAAACAACCTAATCAACCTCCCGAGCTATCAGGGTGTGTGAATGTGAAATCCTAGTTATACTCGTTGCTCTTATAGTTTATTATTCCTACTATTTAGGTTAGCCTAGGACTGGCCAAGGTATTCCAAGTGAAGGGCTCTCGAGGGCACTAGGACTTATGATGGTAGCTGAAGCTCATCGTTCCCTTTCACAAGGCACTTACTATTATTGATTGTTACTCAACTCCCAATTACTTAAATGTTGTACTGGATCTAACCCTAGTGTATTTGACACTTTCTCTCCTACGGGGAAGACGATGTTTCGTCGACCCCGAGAACCTCTTAACACTAGTCAATCCTCCTACTCGTCATCACGACTCCCGTCGATAATCTCATTTCACTTACCAAATCAATACACTAATATCTCATATCCCTAAGTTCATTTTGCACCATATTATGATTACTGTAGTTTCTACTAAACGCAGACCATCCTAAGCTATATGATGTATACAATAGGAGGTACTCCAAATTATCATCCAAAATCACTATAATATTTATTGAAGGTCTATCGTTCCATGATTAGCCTAAATCCAGAAGTTTATCATTTTCCCAATTTATTTGATAATTTATTTAATTTCTAAAGTGATCTATATGCCTTAGTTTGAACATGAAGTACTATTTTCATGCATGCAAAATATTCCACAAAATTATGATAAATAAAACACAACTATTTATGCAAAATTATTTTCAGGCATGCAATTTTTGAACATAACCTACATTAACTAAATTAAAGAGACAAGTACTGCTAATATACTTCTAAAAATTCTGAGAAAATTCAAGGATGAATATAAAAACATAAAATCACTTCAGGTCATGTTTCATAATTTATCAGTGAATAATGAACTCTATAATTGATTTTCTCATAATATTCCAAATAATAGTTTAATGAATTAAGTACAACAATTATTCATCTAAAAATTGCAAATAAATTCCCACATGAACATATTGACCTAGAAACACTACTGATCAAGTTTCATAATTTTCCAATAAAAAGGGAGCTCTAAATCTATTATTTATTGTATTCCCGTGTTTATACATTGTGAAGTAAGTACTGGAAATTTACATCTGAAAATTACAATAAAATTCATGTGTGATTATAATGATCTAAAACTCACTCTGCCCTAATTTCATAATCATCTAGTGGATATTCAGATCAAAATAATAATGTAATTGATTAGGGCTAATTATGGTATTACAAAGGTGATACTGAAATTATTAATCTAAAATTCCCAATAAAATTATCCAAGGCTTATAATGTCATTATGAATACACTACCCAAATTTCACAAGTTTTCATAGAGTTCTAGTTACTTATCCTTCAAATTTAAGGATTGTGACCTAAACTAGGGTTAGGGTTTTGAGGGGCTTAATCATCTCCAAATCCTCTAATATTTTTACAAGAGGGCTTTAGCTACCCTAGAGTCATCTATACCAAATTTCAAATCTGAAAGTGCAAGTTAGATCTGATATACTCTAGAGGGGGTGAATAGAGTATGGTGCTTGCTAAAAACGTTTTACAATAGTTGTTGTATTCTTATGTGAACAAGGAAGCAAATAATAAAAAGTAATCTAAACACAGAATAATCACAATATGCAAAGGAATCTAATCACAAGCCACAGCCAGAAACAAAAAGAAACACAAGCAACTAGAAGACACAAGGAGCTATAGTGGTTCCCCAATCAATCTGGGTACATCCACTCTTCTACCACCCTAGGTAGGAATCCACTGCAGGATGAGTTGATCAGGTGTCCTAGGCACTAATCAGCTTTTGATAAGTTGCTCAAAAACCAAACCAGATTTTTTGATCAGGTGTCTTGCCAGCAATGAGCTTTTGATAAGGTGCTCAAAAACCAAACACAAACTTTTGAAGGGAGTTTGAAAAAACCCTTTACAGCAGAGAGTGAGAGAGGGATGATAAGATCTTCTCTGTCAACAGTCTGAGAGAAGATAGTGAATGTTGTCAAAGCTCCCCCTGAGATCTGTAGTTGTTCAGGAAGTGAAGCTTTGCAGTAGGGTGATAGGCCTTCAGAAAATTGATCTCCAGCAAATGATGATTTCAGCAACAGCTGAAATGTGAGGTGTCTGGAGTCTTGAATGATGATGGCCTTTGAACACTTGAATCAAAAGAGATCAGAAGATTTCAGTTTGTTGATCTCCTTTGGTGATGGTGTTCTTGTATGAATTCTTGAGACTGAGAATGTCTGCAACTTTTTTTTGTTTCTCTTGTGTAACTGTTGTGTTGTAAGAGTTGTTGTTGCAGAGAATTGTTGTTGCAGAGAATTTTTTTCTAACTTCTTGTTCTTCTTCTATATTGTTCTTATATATCTTTGTTGTAGAAAAAAATTCTGTTTTTTATTCCAGCTGTCTGAATAGAAATGATCCATTGTCCAAGATAGTCGTTAGCCTGTCATCAATTACTTCCTTAATTGCTTTTGTCTTCTGGAGGAAAGTCCAATAAAACATTTCTTGATAATTCCTTGAAACTTGCTCCAGATTAAATGAAAAACGGCTACAAGATCTTTGAATTAAATGCTGACAACAATTCCTTAACTGTCTGAATTTGAATCTTGAAAATCGTTGAACTCTTCAGAAAAATGTCGAACTGAGCTCCACTATCGTTGAACTGAGCTCAGAGATTTGGACTTAGACAGAAACAGAGATCGTCGATCGGAGCTCAACTATCGTCGAACTGAGCTCGGAGATTGAGAATCAAACTGGAGTCAAGATCGTCGATCTGAGCTCGAAGATCGTCGAATGGAGTTCGACGACTTGATGAAGTTGAGCTCAGAGATCGTCGAATGGAGTTCGACGACTCGTTGAAGTGAGCTCAACGATCGTCGAATGGAGTTCGACGATTCATCGTACTGAGCTCGACGAAATTACTTAGTCTTCTGAAACTGAAAATCATGATCTTGAGGGCAGCTTTCAAACCTAAGTACTAACCCTTAGACTAAATTCTACTTGAACTTTAGATCTATATAATGGGTCAAAACAGGTTTCCTAAGAGACATAGTGATCCTGACCCAAATCAGTAATAGGGTGTTCCAACAATCTCCCCCTATTTGGGTTAGGATTATTATTTACAGATATTGGAAAATTAAAAACATATACAAGGCAACAATATGACAAACAAGACATTGCAGAATCACACATATATTGTCACAGATAGATCAGAAATCAAAATAACAGTAACCTTACAGAATTACTCCTTTTCTTTGCTCTTTATAAGTACTATTTCTCTATTGGGATTGAGAGCTTCCTTTTTAGATCTCTTGTCATCAGCTGCACCTAAAGAGGTCTGTTGCTTAGGCCTGGGCACTACAGCTTCAGGGTGCAGCTTCATGTAGCTTTCAGAATCAAAAAACTTACTGGAAGCATATCTTTCAAGTTCCTTTTTCCTTTGATCATAAAATGTAGTAATATTGGAAGTGTCTTTGCCTTGTTCTCTGGCTTTCTTATTTTGATCCAAAGCAGCTAATTCCTTCATTCTGGCTGTCCATGAAGTTGGTTTGTTCTATGGATCCTCAAAAGAAACTGGAGGCTCATATCTATTTGAGGGATTGTCTGGAGGAGCTCTGGATGAGACTAACTCTTTAAGCTTGTAGGGAAAGGGACCTGAAGTAGTATCAGAGGAAGCTTGTTTTTCCCTTGAATAAGGGTGTTGCCTGGAATAGCCTTTGGAGTATACTTGAAATTCTCTTTGGATTCCTCTATAGTTTCCTCTCCTTGATTGGTAGCCTCTGGATTGACTTCCCCTATACTGTGATCTACCTTGAGGTTGATAAGGGGTTTGGCTTCTGGCAGAGGGTTGAACAGCAGAGCTACCACCTGCACCTACATCAGGAGGAGGAGGAGGAGGTTGATGGAACTGAGAGGAACCTTTCTCATACTTTCTATTTTTCTTCATAGCCTTCAATTGATTCTTGGAGTATTGCATCCAGTGTTCTGCGATAGGACAGTTATGCAGTATGTAGTAAAGAATATCATTAGTATCTTTGACTTTTGCTGGAGGAACCCTTTTCACAGCCTTGCTTCTTCCCTTTCTTTTCCTTGCAATAGTTGCAGATGAGTCATCTGAATCAGTCCTATATTGATCACTTTCTGAGCTTTGTTCATCATACAGTGCATCAATCCTTTTCAGATAGTCTTTCTGTTGTTGAAATTGAGCAGGAGAAACAGTAGTGACAGCAGTTGTGGCAGCAACAGTAGAAGGAGGAATAGAAGCAACACTAGCAGAGGAGATTACATCAGCAGATACAAAAATTTCAGAAGTAACATTCTCAGAAATGGAAGGTACAGCAGCCGTAGATACAGCAGTGACTGGGGCCGCAGCAGATACAGATAAAATAATTTCAGATACAATAGGTTCAGTAACAGAAATAACATCAGTAGTAACAGCAGGCTCAAATTCAAATGCCTCTGTCATATGTATGTCCTCAGATACTGAAACATCAGAATTCACAGCAATATCAACAATATCAGTAGAAGCAGCAACAACAGAAATAGCAGGGGCAGCAGCATAAAGGGACTTTACAAAAGAATAAATTAAGCTGGTGTCACAGCTTGAAATGGGCCCAATGGCCTTAGATAGATCTTCTGATGGTTGGACTGCAGTATGCTCTGGAAGACAGCTGAAATATACAGAGTCAAAATCTAATAATAATGACCTCAGGTCCATTGAGAAAATTGCAACTTGTGGTGTTGAGGCTTGAGCTTGAACTGAGGTAACAGCAGCAGCAGGCAATCTAACCACTTCATGAGGCATCTCCCCCTACCTAGATTCAGTCAGTACTGGATCAAGGTACCCAGATGAAGGGATTTCCTGAGGAGGAATGAGGGAGGAGAGCCTGGTAGACAGGTCTGCAACTGACTTTAAAAGTGGAGCCAAGGAGGTCTCCAACAAGAGGGATAGCCTGGGAGCTATCAGCTCTTAAAGTCTGTCTGCTAAGGCTGGAAGATCTACATGCTCAATAGGGACTTGAGTAGATGTAGATAATGAAGGTGGAACAGCTGGAGATATTGGTGGAGAGCTGGTGTATGGGGGAAAAGGAGGGTTGAGATATGGGGATTGTGGAAATTGAAGATAATGGAATGGAAACAGAGGGTGTGAAGGAGGGTTGTGTAATGATATCTTGAAGTAACTGTTGGTAAGTTGTGGATGAAGAGGGTAGATCAGGAGGGGATGAAGGGGAATCATCCATAAAGGAATGATCCAGAAATGTGAAAGATGGAAGTTGAGATGATGATTCAATTTCTTGGTGTGGGTAGTGATATAAAGGATGGAAGAGTTCTTCTGTGAGAGGTGGTGGTGGAGAAATTGAAGTTGGAGATGGGGTTGAAATAATGATTATGGAGGAAATTTGAATGGTGGAGGTGACTGGAGGAGATGAAATAAGAGGTGGAGGAGGAGGAGAAGCAGCAGGCAAGTCTTATGCAGGGGCAGAGACTTGAGGGGAAGAGACTGCAATAGTCCTTGTGCCTGAAGTTGCACTTGCAGAGGGGCTGCTGGGCTTCACTATTTGCATGTCCCACTTTCAAAATAGGGCACATGAGAGCCTCTTAGAGGCATTGATGTGCATCCCATTTGAGACTAGCAGTGCAGGGCATCTGTTTTGAAAAAATAGCCCTAGTATCCTCCCATAATTCACTAAGTTCTTGTCGATCTTCTTCTTAATCTGATCAAAGAAAACTTCTCCCCAGTTTAATTGTTTCTTATCTACAAGAGCACCCATTAAACATAGTTGATACCTGGAGATGGTATCATGGGCTGAGTGCATGGCCAATAGTAATTTCCCAACAACATCAGCCAAAAACCTGTACTCCACAGATATATTCTTCTTCAGCAGCTTGCTAGGGTTTGCATTTGAATGTCCCATTCTTTCAAGAATGGTATAAAAGTCTTCACCAAACATCTCAGCAGAATCCTCTCCAGAATGTAATTGAAAAACCTCTGTCAAGATAGTAGGTGTCAGAGGTACCTGAGTTCCAGATATTGTGCCAATCATTGTATTCTGGTCCTGGTTGTGGGCAGTATAGACACACTCCTTGATTTCATCAGCAGCCAATTTGATTCTGGTGGACATTATAGTAACTAGCTTTTGCTCCTTGAAAAGTTCTAGAATGTCTCAGAAAATCTGATCACTGTTGTTAAACGAATCCATATCAATATCAAATCTTGCATCAAATTTCATTGCGGCCAGGACTGCAACTGAGACGGTCATTGATTCCTGCAAAAAATCAACAAACAAACGACCAAGTGTAGAGAATTTTGGAGGGAATGAGAAAATTTCCAGAGAGAATGAAAGCGCAAAAGGAGAACGACGGCCGAAAAATGAATTTTATATTAGGGTTCGACGCAGAAAAGGAAAGATCGTTGAACTCAGTTCGACGATTGGGGCTTCTAAAGGAACCTGAAAGGTCATCAACATCGTCGATCTCCGTTCGACGATATTGGAGAGCGTCGAGCTCCGTTCGACGATCGTTCAGAGAACAAAATCGTCGAGCTTCGTTCGACGATCGCTGACCTGGAGAGATAGATGAGCACTATCTGAGAAGCGCTGAACTCTGGTCGACGATTTCGGAAAGCGTCGATCTCCGTTCAACGATCTGGGGGAAAATCGTCAAGCGTAGTTCAGAGACCAGAAACACTCTGTACACTAGAAAAATCAAGATGTTTGCCTAGTCTTGGTCAATTTTTAGAGTTTTAAAATCTTAGATATTATTTTAGACTTCCTCCATCTAACATTCCTAATTGATTTAGGAAGAAGGTATGTTTCTTTTAATCCAAGGGTTTGTTGAAAATATCTCCCCTTTGTAAATCAGTTGGGATATATTGAAGCTCAATTTTATTTTTCTCAACATTATCCCTTAGAAAGTGATGCCTAATTTCTATGTGTTTTGTCATACTATGGAGGACTGGATTTTGAGCTATAGAAATTGCACTGGTATTATCACAAAAAGATTTTAGACTTCTCTAAGTTGTAGCCATAGTCTAGGAGTTGGTTTTGAATCCACATGATTTGTGAACAACAACTACCTGCAGTCATATATTCAGCTTCAGTAGTTGAAGTTGACACAGATGTTTGTTTCTTGCAAAACCAAGAGACAAGTCTGTCACCAAGAAACTGACAAGTTTCACTGGTGTTTTTCCTGTCAATTCTGCATCCAGCATAATTAGCATCAGAAAATCCAGTTAGGTCAAATGCTGAATCTTTTGGATACCAGAGACCTAGATTTGGATAACTTTTAACATACCTGAGAATCCTTTTTGCTAATGTTAGGTGTGACTCTCTAGGGCTCACTTGGAATATAGCACAGATGCATGTAGCAAACATTATGTCAGGTCTACTAGCTGTAAGGTATAATAAAGAGCTAATCATTGCTCTATATGTTGTCTGATCAATAGGTTTCCCATGTTCATCAGCATCTAATACAGCATTAGTAGGCATAGCTGTTTTCATACAAGATGCTTCAGACATACCAAATTTCTTGACCAATTCCTTTGCATACTTGGTTTGAGAAATAAATATGCCTTCAACATGTTGTTTGATTTGCAATCCTAGAAAGAAGGATAGCTCACCCATGCTACTCATTTCAAATTTAGAATGCATTACATTGGAGAACCTTCTGCACAAATTTGAATCAGTAGAACCAAAAATAATATCATTTACATAGATTTGTACTAGGAGGGTATGGGACTTATGGGTTCTAATAAAAAGAGTTTGGTCTACTGTACCCCTTATAAACTCATTTTTCAGAAGGAAGCATGCTAGGGTCTCATACCATGCTCTTGGAGCTTGCTTGAGACCATATAATGCCTTGTGCAATTTGAAAACATAATCAGGATGAGTTGGAGAGATAAAACCTGGAGGTTGTCTGACATAGACTTCTTCTTTGATATCTCCATTGAGAAAAGCACTCTTTACATCCATCTGGTATACTTTGAAGCCTTTGTGTGCTGCATATGCTAAGAATATCCTTATGGCCTCCAACCTTGCAAATGGTGCAAAAGTCTGGTCATAATCTATGCCTTCTTCTTGACAGTACCCTGAGCAACTAGCCTTGCCTTGTTCCTTAGAATTACTCATTGATCATCCAATTTGTTTCTGAACACCCACTTTTTTCCAACAATGGAGTGATCCTTAGGCCTTGGTACTAGTTCCCAAACTTTGTTCCTTTCAAATTGATGCAACTCTTCTTGTATTGTAATGATCTAGTGTGGATCTTGCTCTGCATCTTGAATGGATTGAGGTTCAATTTGAGATAGGAAACAAGTGTGCAACAGGTTTTGGTTGACCTGATTTCTGGTTTGCACACCAGCTAAGATGTCTCCAATTACTTGGGAAATTGGATGGTCTCTTGATGTTACTAAATAAACAGGAGGTGTTGATTGTTCACCAACCTGTGTTGTTGTTTTCTCTTGTGGTACAACAACTGGCTCTTCAAGAGGTTTCTCTTCAGGATGTTGAATGTCTTATTCATCTTCACTGCTTTCCTCTTTTTGAATGATTTGTAATCTGTCCAAGTCTTCAGCAAGAGAATGTACCTGCAAAGGTTCTATGGTAGAAGTGTTCTTCTCCTTGAAAGACATGTTAGATTCATCAAAAGATATGTGAACAGATTCTTCAATTTTAAGAGTTGATTTATTATATACCCTATAAGCCTTACTGATCATGTAGTATCCCAAAAACACTCATTCATCAGCTTTAGCTTGAAATTTTCATAAGTATTTCTTGTCATAATTATGAATATAACAAATACAACCAAAAATTCTAAAATAATCTACTTTAGGTTTCTTCCCTTTGAGTAATTCATAGGGAGTCTTGCCCTTCAGTTTATGTATTAAACTTCTGTTCAACACATAGTTGGAGGTGTTCACTGCCTCTGCCCAAAAGGATAGATGAAGGTGAGCATCTGACAACAATGTAGTGCCAGGTTCAATAAGGGTTCTATTTTTCCTTTCAGCTACCCCATTTTGTTGAGGAGATCTAGGAGCTGAGAAAGTGTGTCTGATCCCTTCACTCTGACAGAACTCTTGCATAAGAAGAGAATCAAACTCTGTCCCATGATCACTTCTGATCAGGACAATGTGAGTATTGAACTCAGTCTGTATGCATTTGAGAAACTCTGTCAAACACTTAAAGTTATCAGACTTCTTCCTCAGAAAAAATACCCATGTGAATCTAGAGAAGTCATCTACAACCACTAAAGTGTAAGATTTCCCTCCTAAGCTTTGTACTGTAATGGGTCCAAAAAGATCCATGTGTAACAGATACAAAATCCTAAGTGAATCACTCTTATTAAGTGACTTGAAACTATTTTTAGTTTGCTTGCCTAATTGACAAGCCCTGCAGAGTCCTTCCTTCTTGTAGGGGCCAGAAGGTAGTCCTCTGACAAGGTTGTCCTTGGATAGTGATTGTCTCTTAGATATCTGCAAGGAGAAAATAACCAAACTAACAATTCAATAAGGCAAGTATACCTATCGAAATGCAGCTAGGGGACACAAGTGTCGTATTGAAATCCGGGAACAATTGAGTAAGCTTACTCACACGAAATCTATTATTTTATCGACAGAAAAATTAGGTTTTTTAGACAAAGGCTAAACGTACTAAAGGAAGAGAACTAATTGCAATGAAAGAGAGCTACTTGCATGAAAAGATAAAGAGAGCTAAAAGAGCGATTAAACTTAAGCTTAGTAACGATGAGGGGAAAATGCACTCGATCAGAAATCACCTCGGCAAGAGTGGTTAGAAAAATACGATAAATAAACCTAAGCTAATTATGGTAAAGGTCCTTGACCGTGGAGGTTCCATGAATATTGACACGCTTCTCTCGAAGGCCGTGCCTAACTGAGTTTAGGAAGGTCCGACCGACTCTCGCATAAATCGGAGTCCTAAAACTCGCTTTATGCGGTGAACCCCACTATTGGATTTTACTCCAATCCGGGAGATTTGAACGTCTGCCTCTCTCGAGGGGTGCAAACAACTCCCTTTACTCTTGAGTGCTCATTTCAAACTTTCGGCCTCTCGGCTAGCCCAGAATGAAAGCAAAGGTGGAGAGTATATATCGATGATATACCTCCAACCCGTGATAAATCAAGAGTAATTCAAAGCTAAACCCTAAAAAGAAAAGGTAAGATTCAAAGCATCATAACCTAATCACTCGAACCTCGGATCATTAAGATCGAGTACATGGAGGATTAGTTAATCATGGTGAGGTGGAAGAGGGGGGATGAGTAGAAGAAGAATAATGAAAACAGAGCAGAAACGAAAAAGAAAACAACACTTTTTATTAATGGAAACAGGGATCTTACAGCTTGAAAACCAGAGATTACAAGTGCATGGAAAGGTAAACTACGCTATCATTAACATTATACTACAGAACGAAGCTAGGAACTAATACAGGGAAAGCATAAAGCTAGAGCTAAGAATTAAAAATGGAAAGACATGCTTAAAAAAGTTCAAAAATACAAAGGGCAGAACCTCCCCTCTCAATCTAAAAAGTGTCCCTGAACCCTTAGAGTTGGGCTCTATTTATAGAATTTTTCGGGTCGGGTCATGCCCCCCTGTCATGCCCGGGTCGGGCGTGACCCTGGGGCGTGACACATTCGGCGCGACTTTTTCGGGCTGGAATTTAATTCTGGCAAAGTACCTCGAGTACACGACCACATGTCACGCCCTGGTAGGGCGTGTACCTGGGGCGTGTTCTTTGCGGCGTGACTTTGTTGAGCTGAAATTGAATGCTGGAGGTGACGGGCGGAATTGCTGAAGTACACGCCCATATGTCATGCCCGGGTCAGGCGTGACCCTGGGGCGTGACACTTTCGGTGCGACGGTGGAGCGGGAAAAACGAGCGCGCTGTGGCGATTCCTCGGAACCTGGGGACACGCCTCTAGAACACGCCCGTGTCGGATGTGACACGGGCGTGACCAAGGGCGTGTACACTAAGTTTCCACGGAATGCAGTTTCGGACCAATTGCTTCATTCCTCTGGGTTACACGCCCTAGGTACACGCCCTGGTAGGGCGTGACCTTGGGGCGTGTCACAACAAAATTCGACTGAAAGCCGCGAAAACCTGCAAAAAGTAGAAAAAATGCATTAGCGATAAAAATATATACAAAGGGGAATCAAAATAAGTACTTTACAAGACATGATTTGCTTTAAAACCCCGAAAATATCCTAATAAAATTGACTGCAAATCGTATTATCAAATTCCCCCAAGCTTAAGTTTTGCTTGTCCCCAAGCAAAAATATAAAGATTAGCTAATCATAAAAAGTGACTAATTCAAAAAGTTTTAATCATACTTACACAAGTACTATGCGAAATTCTAGGTAGGGAGAATGTAAAACATAAATCTAAAACAATTATTTTGGTATGGTTTAACTTTTATAAACTTTACTTAATAAAAATAAATCATCCAGAATTTTGATGAAATTCTTTAAATAGATTTGAGCAAGGCAATGAAAATTAAAAGAACGTATTGAGTTATTACTAGATCCAAGCAACGCATTATAATTATATCAATTAAATAACAAAAATCTAAGTTTAAATCCAAAACTAAAACTGATTTACTTTTCTTCTTTTCTTAGTTGTTAAATAAAATTAAAAAAAGACGTGAATCAAAAGTACTTAATAGGACCGAAACGTTTGGTTTAGGAATATGAATAGGAGTGCAATTCAAATATAAACATGGAGGCTTAAAAATCACACTAAACCAAAACAACGAGTTAAAAAAATAATTTATTTTAAACAAAATATGTATAAATAATTATTTTTTTTTTTTTATGATTATTTATCTCTCTTTTTTTATTATTATTATTATTTTCATTCATTTTTTCTCTTTTTTTTCAATACATTGTTTTTGAGTACACTTTTTTCAACAATTTCTCCAAAGATAACACAAAATTTCCTATCAAAAAAATTAGCGTGATTAGATAGGTAGGAATTTGGGCTTTGGTGAAAATGAAATGCTGTGTGGAGTTATCAAATGAATTTGGAAAAAAGCCTCAAAAGCGTCTTGAAAGTCCACCTAGTGTCAACTATCTTCACCTATGGGGGGGGGAATAGGTGACGTGCAGCGTTTTTGCAGAATTTAATATTGTACCTGCACAATAAAAATAAACAGCACAGCACACAAAATACACAAGCTATTTATAGTGGTTCCCCGATTTGGGTACATCCACTTTCCCCCTTCGACCTATCTCCCAACAAGGGACGACTCGGTCTCTTCACCAACAGGATTGAAATCCAATCCTTGCACTATCGGAAGGAACCCTTCCACACGTAGGAGTCAACACTCCCATAACACGGGTTGCACCCAACCCTTACAACTAGGAACCTACGTTCCTTTACAACAAAAGTAAAACTAGAATGTACAAAAGATACAAACTACGTTTGGAGACTACGGTGTCCCTCTTTGTTGATGACGTGTTCTTGAAGTCCACAAGGAGTCCACAACCCGAGATCTCTCTTGGAGAGGATCTCCCCGGAACCGGCGGCGGCAAGATGGGCGGTGTCTAGGTTCACGAGATCGGCGGCGACGACGATGTGCGGCTGCTGTACTCTGGAGATCCAAACTTCGTAGCGAAGCAAGCTAGGTCTACCAACGTTCACTCTAGGATCAGTCGTCTCGATCGATTCGGACGGGGAAGTTTTTCCCGATCAACAAATCGAGAGACAAGGGATCTCTGGATAGACGCGTGAGACTCTAAGCTTGGCTAAGCTTCTGTTGCCGGAAGATCAAGAAGAAATCTCGATCAAGGTCGGCGAACGACTTGCTTGCACGGCGACGGCGGCGGCGGAGCAGATTCGCGATTTTAGGTTAAGATCGGCTCGACTTCTTTCTCTGTATGTCGTTCAAAAAATACTCGTATATATACTGTAGATACTTTAAATATGACCGTTGAGGGTCCCACAAGAAGAATCCCTAAATCCCGGTCCAGAACATTGTCAGTGGCAGAATCCGGTTCAGGGAGTTCCAGAAAATCACCCAAGTCAAAATCGGTGAGAATCGAAAGTGAATCTCGTCGAGTCGTCGAGAATCAAAGGTGATTCTCGACGATTCGGCGAGAATCAAAGATGATTCTCGTCGAATTTGACTTGGTTGCACGCAATGATTTAGCCGGGTCGAGATGGCGAGAATCAGCCAGTGATTTTCGGCGATTCGGCGAGAATCACTTGGTGATTCTCGACGATTCTTACTTAGCATCAGAAATTGCGCGCCTTGAAGTAGCTGGATCGAGTCGGCGAGAATCAGCCACTGATTCTCGACGATTCGGCGAGAATCACTTGGCGATTCTCGTCGATTTACACTTAGACGAATTTTCGTCTTTCCACCCATGATGAGCTCCTTGACCCATCCTTGCTCCTTGTCTGCTCTTGCAAGATCACAGCCCTGTACTTGAAATTAAGTACACTCCAATAGAGAGAGTACACATAGGGCAACACACTGATCTGCTCAACGAGGGATTACGTCGTGCAGACCCGTGTATATTGACCTACTGCACCCTGAAATTGGTGTGCACTTAGCATGGAAAAACTGCAAGCACAACTTGAAATATTTTGTCAAAAACATTGCCTATTTACCTTAGCTTGTTCAGGGGCTTCTTCAAATCAGGTACGTTATGGATACAATACCCAACAATCTCCCCCTATTTGAAGAAGCCTAAACCCTACAAGCTAAGGTGAATAAAGCGTATGGGAATGAAAATCATAACCTTGAAATAAGTTGACAGAGATATTCATTACCGATACTAATTTCGTGCGGGCAAACTTTGGAGCCACCTTAGCCGTAGCCGAGAGGGTAATCTCCCCCTTTTCGGCTTCTGCAAATCTAGGTCTGTAGCATTTGACCCCTTGCTCCCCCTCAGTTCTTGCATCTGTGCTCACACTTGAGTTCCTTGCTCCCCCTCAAATCTTGCATGAGCCTGGAGCTTCTGTAGTCTTCATTCGTCATAGTTTAGCATTCCCAATTCAGTTTTGAAAAGACTGAACTTGGCTTCGTCTAAGGGCTTTGTGAATATATCTACAATCTGCTTGTCCGTGGGGACATAACAGAGAGAGATGTCCTTGTTCTCCACGTGCTCCCGAATGAAGTGGTAGCGCACTTCAATATGCTTTGTTCTGCTGTGCGAAACCGGATTGTTGGCAAAAGCAATTGCACTAGAGCAGTCGCAGTACATTGGTATTTCCTTGAACTGAAGGTCGTAGTCGGCTAACTGGTTTCTGATCCATAGGAGTTGTGCGCAACAGCTTCCTGCCGAGATGTACTCATACTCTGCTGTGGAGGTTGCAACACAATTCTGTTTCTTGCTGTTCCAAGAGATAAGCCTCCTGCCGAGGAATTGACACGTCCCGGAGGTGCTTTTCCTGTCATCCCTACTCCCTCTAGAGAACTTGTTCGAATTGATGTCTGAAGATCCACTTGGTGCCAATCACATTCTGCTTGTGTGTTCTGGGAACCAGCGTCCACACGTTGCATCGTTCGAATTGATGTAGTTCATCTTGCATGGCCAAAATCCATGCCGCGTCTTTGTTCGCCTCGTCGATCTTCTTTGGCTCAACCTGTGACAGGAAGCTAAGATGCAAAACTTCGTTAATAGTACCTCTTCGAGTTCTGACACCGACACGAGGATCTCTGATGATCTGATCTCTAGGATGATCCCTCACATGCCGGAGCTCTAGAAGTCTGGCGTCTCGAGCTTCGACTACTTCTTGGGCTTCTCCTTCTTCTAAGAGATTTGTTCCATTTTGATCTTCAACATGCCCAGATGATGTGGAGGTGGAAACTTTGACGTACTTAGGAGTTTCATCTTTAGCGGTCTCATCGAGATCCAGCTGTTCAAGTCGTGCACCTGCATCTTCAAGAATACCACTGGAAGAATTGCTGTTAAGCAAACTTCCTTCATCAAATACAACATTAATTGATTCTTCTACCACTAGGGTTTTCTTATTGAAGACCCTATATGCCCGACTGTGGGAACTATAGCCCATGAATATGCCTTCGAAGCATTTTTCACCAAATTTAGTACGCGGGTACTTCCCATTATTCAGTACATAGCATCTGCAACCAAAGATCCTCAAGTAGGACATGGTTGGTTTCCTGCCTTTCAGTAGCTCGTAAGGCGTCTTACGATGATGCTTGTTGATCAATGCACAGTTTTGTACATGACAAGCTGTATTAACAGCCTCTGCCCAGAAGTATTCTGGGAGAGAAGCATCTTTCAACATTGTCGTGCAGGCTTCAATGAGAGTTCTATTTCTCCTCTCCGCAACTCCATTTTGCTGAGGAGTGCGCGGGGAGGAAAACTCATGAAAGATACCTTGTTCTTCACAAAACTCTATCATAGCACCAGATTCGAATTCTGTTCCATGGTCACTTCTGATTTTGACCACTGAGCAGTTAAATTCGTTCTGAACCTGCTTGACAAAACTAGTGAAGATGTCAAACGTATCTGACTTTCATTTCAAAAAGAACACCCATGTAAACCGAGAATGATCATCAACTATCACTAGCGTATAGGACTTGCCTCCCAAGCTACGAACTTGCATTGGACCAAACAAGTCCATATGTAAAAGGTAAAGACATCGGGAAGAGTCTTTGTCATCAATGCTCTTAAAGGTAGCCCGAGTCTGTTTGCCCATCTGGCATGCAGGACTGGGGCTATCTTTGATGCACTTGATACTGGGAGCATCCCTTACTAAGTTCTTAGAAAACAACATACTAATTGTTTTGAAATTAATATGTGTCAATCTCTTATGCCGTTATTCACAAAGAGATGCACTACCTGTTGCCACAAGGCATACGGGGGTAGATGAATCTAAACTGAGAAAATCTAAGCAGAAGATATTTCTGCTCCTAATGCCTGATAATACCGTCTCAGAAGAGGTACGTGAAATTATCAGACATTTATCCTTGCAGAACTTAACGTCATAACCTTTATCACATAACTGACTTACACTGATCAGGTTATGGTTTAACCCTTCAACATAAGCCACGTCGGTGATATAGATTATACCGTTGGAAATCATACCGTAACCTCTGGTGACTCCTCGATCTGACCCTCCAAAGATGACTTTGGGTCCATTCTCGACTGGAGTGTAATCACGCAGCAGGCTTCTTGTCCCAGTCATATGCCGGGAGCATCCACTGTCCAAATAAAAGATCGGCGTTTTGGTGGCCTTTGGACATTCCTGCAAAACAAAATTAATTTCCCTTAGGAACCCAATCGAACTTGGGTCCTAGATTCCTGGTTAGCATACTCCCCCTCGGTTGGTTAACCCTACGAGTGTTCGGCCTCGCATTGCTAACATATGGAGTCTCGTAATACCTTGGATTAAACCAACAATCCACGACAAAGTGACCGACTTTGCCACAGCACCAATAGTCGAATCTGTTGTACCTCTTCAAAGGCTCCTGCCTTACCTTGGGAACGGTGGGTACAGCCGGGGCTTTGGATCTGGAGGTGGGGGCCTCACAGTGATTGCAGTCACAAGACTTCTTCACCTTATGTATAACAGGCTTGGCTTTTGGTGCCTGCTTTCCATTATGGCCGCTAGAGAATTGACCATAATTTCCCATGTGGATTTCCTCATAAGGTGCCTTGAGGGCACTCTCACCGAAGATCCGGGGAAAGGTCCAACCATCATATCGGCTCTTTGGCTTTGCAACCGAGGGCCGGAAATGATGACCAAAGGTTGATTCAAAGTCATGCTGGTTGCAAGGAAAGCTAGGCTTTCTAAACGCAACAGGACTGAGCGGAGCCTTTCCCTTTTCGTCAGCAGAGGCCTTCTTGGCGGCCTTATTCTTCCTCTAGTTCCTGTTTCTCCTGGATGAGGAACCAGATACCCCTACATGCCCCAAGCCAGCTCCTTTGGCCTGAGCAGAGAAGGTATCAACTACTGGAAGAACAGTTTTTGGCATAGAGAAGCTCTTGACGATCTTCCTTTCTGCCGCAAGTTGTTCTTCCAACTTGTCGACTTCCTCCTGCTTAAGAACAAGGAGTTTAAGAGACTCTGAGTGCTTTGAAGTCAGGTCAAGGTGCTCCTGTCGGAGAGAAATCAAACTAGTGACCTCTTACCTTAGGGATACACACTCACCCTTAAGGAATTTCACTTCCTTTTTCTCAGCCTTCAATCTCTTACGACACTCCTCGAAAGTGTTGAGCAGAAGCTCATACTTCTCGAGGAGCTCCGCTTCACGGGCCGAAAGGCTATCTTCAGGTTCTTCATCCTGAGACTCAGGATCAGATTCAGAGTCGGAGAGAGGGGTGTGAGCTTTTACCTTCCCAGTAAATGGGGGGCATTCTCCTTCTGAGTCGGAGCGACCCACCAGCCCGAAGTAGGCTTCCTCATCATCACTGGAGTCTGAGGAATCAGATTCACTCAGTGTCTTTGGCCTTTTGGCGATGTAGCTCCGCTCTTTCTTCTTATCTCTCGAAGATTTGTGCTCCTCTTCTTTCCCTTTTTCTCTCTTGCCTTGATAGCAGTCGGCCACGACGTGTCCTGGCTTATTGCATCCAAAGCAAATAATGTCAGAGGAGAGATGTTTGTTCGGTTTAGAAGCATACCTGTCAGAAGAATGATTTTTCTTCTGATGGCTGGAGGAGGAGCTGTCTCTCTTTCTTTGATTCCTCATCTTGAGGAACTTCTTGAACTCTCGGGTGATGAGGGAGAAATTTTCCTCTGACAGCTCTGAGCTGGAGGAGCATGGCTCGGAGTCCTCCTCCTCATCCTTTTTCCCGGCACGGTATGAAACTGCACCCTTGCCTTTTCTGGAGTGACTGGCTTTTAGAGCCACAGTCTTTTCTTTGGCTGCAGCCTTCTCTGCTTCTTCTTCTGCTTTCTTGGTGTTCAGCTGAAGCTCATAGGACATCAGCTTTCCAAACATAATTTGCGGGTCAGTTTCAGCTAGTCTGCCAAACTCTCGGATGGCGCAGATATTTGTGTCCCATTCCTTAGTAAGGGACCTAAGGAATTTATCATTGAGTTCACCATTAGTGAACACTCTTCCGTATCCTTTGAGGGCATTAACAATCTTGAGGAAGTTCTCGTAGGTGACCCCGATCTCTTCCTTAGGCCCTTGTCTGAAGGCCTCATATTTCTGGTTTAGGAGGGATCTCCGATCATCCCTCACTTCATCAGTGCCCTCCATTAGGATGATCAGGCCATGCTAGATCTCCTAAGCTGTCCTGTAGTTGCAGAAGTTCTGCATCATTGAGTCATCAATCGCGCTGACCGGAATGTTCTACGCCTTCTTGTCAAGTCCTACTAGCACCATCTTGTCCTTGTCCATTTCAGAAAGTTTCTTTTGCACTTTCTGGGTAGGATCAATGGTGGAGGCCTTAGCGGGGACATAAGGTCCCTCCTCCATGATCATGAAGAGTCGAGGATCAACAGCTTCCATGTAGAACCTGATCCTTTCCTTCCAGATAGGAAAGTTGAGCCTGGTGCACACTAGGATCTTGCATGTGTACTTGAGCCCGTCCATAGTAGATGTTTGTCTTCTTCTTGACACTAGTGGCAGGATTCTACTCAAGGTGTGAACCTTTTTGATTAGTAACCTGCTTTGATACCACTTGAAAGTCCACCTAGTGTCAACTATCTTCACCTATGGGGGGGGAATATGTGACGTGCAGCATTTTTGCGGAATTTAAGATTGTACCTGCACAATAAAAATAAACAGCATAGCACACAGAATACACAAGCTATTTATAGTGGTTCCCCGATTTGGGTACATCCACTTTCCCCCTTCGACCTATCTCCCAACAAGGGACGACTCGGTCTCTTCACCAACAGGATTGAAATCCAATCCTTGCACTATCGGAAGGAACCCTTCCACACGTAGGAGTCAACACTCTCACAACACGGGTTGCACCCAACCCTTACAACTAGGAACCTACGTTCCTTTACAACAAAAGTAAAACTAGAATGTACAAAAGATACAAACTACGTTTGGAGACTACGGTGTCCCTCTTTGTTGACGACGTGTTCTTGAAGTCCACAAGGAGTCCACAACCCTAGATCTCTCTTGGAGAGGATCTCCCCGGAACCGGCGGCGGCAAGATGGGCGGCGGCTAGGTTCACGGGATCGGCGGCGACGACGATGTGCGGCTGCTGTACTCTGGAGATCCAAACTTCGTAGCGAAGCAAGCTAGGTCTACCAACGGTCACTCTAGGATCAGTCGTCTCGATCGATTCAGACGGAGAAGTTTTTCCCGATCAACAAATCGAGAGACAAGGGATCTCTGGATAGACGCGTGAGACTCTAAGCTTGGCTAAGCTTCTGTTGCCAGAAGATCATGAAGAAATCTCGATCAAGGTCGGCGAACGACTTGCTTGCACGGCGACGGCGGCGGCGGAGCAGATTCGCGATTTTAGGTTAAGATCGGCTCGACTTCTTTCTCTGTCTGTCGTTCAAAAAATACCCGTATGTATACTGTAGATACTTTCAATATGACCGTTGAGGGTCTCACAAGAAGAATCCCTAAATCCCGGTCCAGAACATTGTCAGCGGCAGAATCCGATTCAGGGAGTTCCAGAAAATCGCCCAAGTCAAAATCGGTGAGAATCGAAAGTGAATCTCGTCGAGTCGTCGAGAATCAAAGGTGATTCTCGACGATTCGGCGAGAATCAAAGATGATTCTCGTCGAATTTGACTTGGTTGCACGCACTGATTTAGCCGGGTCGAGACGGCGAGAATCAGCCAGTGATTTTCGGTGATTCGGCGAGAATCACTAGTGATTCTCGCCGAATCTGCGAGAATCACTTGGTGATTCTCGACGATTCTTACTTAGCATCAGAAATTACACGCCTTGAAGTAGCTGGATCGAGTCGGCGAGAATCTGCCACTGATTCTCAACGATTCGGCGAGAATCACTTGGCGATTCTCGTCGATTTACACTTAGACGAATTTTCGTCTTTCCACCCATGATGAGCTCCTTGACCCATCCTTGCTCCTTGTCTGCTCTTGCAAGATCACAGCCCTGTACTTGAAATTAAGTACACTCCAATAGAGAGAGTACACGTAGGGCAACACACTGATCTTCTCAACGAGGGATTACGTCGTGCAGACCCGTGTATATTGACCTACTGCACCCTGACATTGGTGTGCACTTAGCGTGGAAAAACTGCAAGCACAACTTGAAATATTTTGTCAAAAACATTGTCTATTTACCTTAGCTTGTTCAGGGGCTTTTTCAAATCAGGTACGTTGTGTATATAATACCCAACACGGCTAACTAGTGGTAAAAGATTTTAGGTTGGTAGGAAAGCTCAAACGTAAACAAAAATGGCCTAAATCATTTTCACGCTTTTTTAAATTTATTTAAAACATAGAGTCGATAAATTTCAAAAAGCAAGTTCGAGATAATAAAAGAAGATTGATGAAATTATCTTGAAAATAAAAATAATATGTGACTTGGATCGTTCATATCTACTACGTTATTCAAAATTTGTTCTTACAAAAATTATCTAAAGACGAAAAGGAAAATAGTGGATGATAAATTTTTAGAGAAAGTAAATAAAATAAAGAACGGAAAACCATAATAGAAATGCACGTTTTAGAGAAATATTTTACCTTAACATGCTACCGTGAATTAGAAACACAGCATGACCAACATTTTACTTGTGAAATATGATTAGAAAGAATGATTAGAAAAATTATAATTAACTACGTTGTTTATAAAGAAGTTTGAGAAAAACAAAACATAAACTTGGGGTACTTATTGAAATACCAAAATGCAGCTATATATATATAATAATTTTTATAAAAAAAAAATTTTGAATTTTTTTTGAATTTTTTTGGATTTTTACAAAAAGCAAAAAAGAGGAACTCATCCCCCAAGCTTAAAATCTACATTGTCCTTAATGGAGAAGGAGGTCGGAGAACGAGAGAAAAGTAAAGTACAGAAAGGAAAGACAGAATTGAAAAACAGGTACTTCCCTGGTTTTATATTGCAGGGAAAGCTGAGCGATGCCGCTCCGCCATGCTTGTGCTGTAGGTCGTCATGAAACGTCGTCCGGTGGACTTTGTCATGGAATCAGAACCGTTGGAGCAGGCGATCGCAGAAGTTTCAGCTTGCCGGAGCCATTCGGGGCAAAAAGTGTAAAAGAAAGAAAACAGAAAAAGATAACTTGGGTTGCCTCCCAAGAGTGCCCTTTGTTTAAAGCATCGTTTGAGCTCGACGCATCAAAATAAGAATGTCCCAAATATTGTTTAAAAAAGTTCGAATAAAGTTCAAAGTTTATGAGAAAAATAAAGTTCAGATTAATCAAATGTCAGGACCGGAAAGATAGAGTTAACAGGGTTGAGACTGACATCATCACAAAAATACAGTTTAAGACGTTGAGCATTCACTTTGAAAGTACCCTTATCAGGGTGGGAAATTAAAACAGTACCATAAGAAAAGACTTCTAAAACAGTAAAAGGCCCTGACCAACGTGATTTTAATTTACCCGGGAATAAACGTAAACGAGAATTATAAAGAAGCACTTGGTCGCCCGGCTTAAAGATTTTTGGTTTCCTAAGATGTCGATCGTGTAAACGCTTCGTCCGCTCTTTATAAAGTCTGTTATTTTCATACGCGTAAGAGAGCCACTCGTCGAGTTCGTTAAGTTGAAATTTTCTAAAATCGCTGACAGAGTGGGGATCGAAGTTTAAAAATCGTAAGGCCCAAAAGGCGCGGTGTTCTAACTCTGTGGGTAAATGACACGATTTTCCATAAACCAACAGATATAGCGTACATCTGAGGGCGGTTTTGTACGGTGTTCGGTAGGCCCATAAAGCATCGTCTAATTTGGCTGACCAGTCTTTTCTAGATGTTGAAACAGTCTTTTCTAAAATTCTTTTTATTTTTCTATTCACTACTTCGACTTGTCCGTTAGTTTGGGGGTGGTAGGCAGTGGAAAGCTTATGAGTAACGCCATATTTAGTTAGGATTTTTGAAAATTGTGCGTTACAAAAATGGGAACCCCTATCACTAACGATAGCGCGCGGCGTACCGAAATAAGAAAATAATTTTTTTAGGAAATTAACTACGACTCGGGCGTCATTCGTAGGAAGAGCTTGGGCTTCGGCCCAACGTGAAACATAATCAACGGCAACTAAAATGTACTTATTCCCGAAGCTAGAAGGAAAAGGGCCGACAAAATCAATCCCCCAGAGGTCGAAAACTTCACACTATGGGAAATAATTTTGTGGCATTTCATTTTTATTCGAAATATTCCTCGACCGTTGGCAACTATCACACCTACTCACAAAGGCATGCGCGTCTTTAAACAGGGTAGGCCAGTAAAAACCAGCGCTTAACACTTTGTGAGCGGTGCGAGCAGCTTGATAGTGCCCACCTGTCGGTCCTTCATGCAAATGTTTAATAATATCTAATCCTTCATCAAAAGAAACACACCTCCTGATCACTTGGTCGGCACAAATTCTAAAAAGATGCGGGTCGTCCCAAAAATAGTTTTTCAGCTCAGAAAACAATTTCTTCTTTTGATGAGATGAAAACTCTTTTGGGAGCACACGGGCCACTAGATAGTTGGCGATACGGGAAAACCAAGGAGAAGTAGATGTGTTAATTATGAACAGCTTCTCATCAGGGAAGTAGTAATGAAAAGAATTTTCGTCTAATTATTCTATAAACGTGTTGTCTAAGCGCGAAAGGTGGTCGACGGCCAAGTTCTCGGCACCTCGCTTATCACGGATCTCTAAGTCAAACTCCTGGAGGAGTAAGACCCAACGAATCAAGCGAGGCTTGGCATTCGTTTTAGAGAGAAGATATTTGAGGGCCGAGTGTTCCGTAAAAACAATAATTTTCGAAAGAGTAATATAAGGGAGAAATTTGTCAAAAGCGAATACTACAGCTAAGAGCTCCTTCTCGGTTATGGTGTAATTTTCCTGTGCAGATGTGAGTGTTTTACAAGCGTAATAAATGGGGTGGAAGTTTTTGGAAATACGTTGACCTAGTACGGCTCCCACCGCATAACTACTCGCATCACACATTATCTCAAATGGAAGATCCCATACCGGAGCTATCATGATTGGGGAATTAACTAATTTTTCTTTTATTAAATTGAAGGCAGTTAGACAGAGGTCATCAAAGATGAATGGGGCATCTTTTTATAAGAGATGGGTAAGGGGCTTGGTGATTTTGGAAAAGTCCTTTATGAAGCGGCGGTAGAAACCCGCATGACCCAGGAAACTTCTTATAACTTTTATGTTCGTAGGTGGCGGCAGCTTCTCGATAACTTCTATTTTCGCAACGTCTACTTCAATACCCCTTTCAGAAATTTTATGTCCCAAAACTAACCCTTCCCTCACCATAAAATGACATTTTTCCCAATTTAAGGTGAGGTTAGTTTCTTCGCATCGCTCTAAGACTTTTTCAAGGTTCTCTAAGCAACTATCGAAGGAATTCCCGAACACGGAGAAATCATCCATGAAAACTTCCATAATGCTTTCTATGTACTTGTCAAAGATGGCGAGCATACATCATTGGAATGTAGCTGGCGCATTGCACAATCCAAACGGCATTCATCGGTAGGCGAAGGTGCCGAAGGGACAAGTAAACGTAGTTTTCTCCTGGTCCTCGGGGGAGATGGGGATTTGAAGATACCCCGAGAGGCCATCGAGAAAACAATAAAAGCTATGTCCGGAAAGTCGTTCTAAAATCTGATAAATGAACGGCAAGGGGAAGTGATCCTTGCGGGTGGCGTCATTCAACTTATGGTAATCTATACACATTCGCCATCCGGTCACCGTCCGAGTCGGGATTAATTCATTATTTTCATTACTTACTACCGTTATCCCTCCCTTCTTTGGTACTACCTGTACTGGGCTAACCCACTTACTGTCGGATATAGGATAGATAATTCTTGCGTCTAACAATTTCATAACCTTGCCCTTAACTACGTCTTTCATGTTTGGGTTTATACGGCACTGAGGTTGTATAGAGTTACGTGAATTATCTTCCATTAAGATTTTATGAGTGCAGAAAGATGGGCTTATGCCCTTGATATCAGATATCTGCCAAGCAATAGCTTGGCGATGCTTTTGTAAAAATGAAAGAAGTTTATCCTTTTGTGCATCCGTGAGGTAGGCCGAAATTATGACAGGCGGCTTGGAGTCCTTTTCTAAGAAAGCGTATCGAAGGTACTCTGGTAGTTCTTTCAGTTCCAAGGTAGGGGGGTCATCATACAAGGTTTTGGAAATTTGTTCTTTTTCAAAAACTATGTCCTCGTACACTTTTTTATATGTAAAATTAAAAGGGGTGTTGCTACCGGCCATGGCGGCTTCGTGCAGCGATTCAGTTGGAAAAGTAGAAGAGGAACAGAAATCAAAAAATTCTTTTTCAAAATCAGAAAGGCGGGTGGAGGATTCTTCACTTAAGTGTATAGATTCAGTTGGAGGAGTAGGAGTGGAACAAAAATTGGAAAATTCTTCTTCAAAATCAGAGGTGGGAGAGAAGGATTCTTCACTTACGGTATCCATGAAAAAACAGGAGTCATCATTAGCTAGTGTGTTCTTCATCGAGGGGGTGATAGAGAAAGTTACCTCATCGTCGCCCACTCGAAGGAAGAGCTTACCATTTCTTACGTCAATGATAGCTCGGGAGGTGGAAAGGAAGGGTCTGCCAAGGATCAGGGGAACCTCGACGTCTTCTTCGATGTCCAAAATGATAAAGTCCACCGGGAAGATGAACTTGTCAACTTTGACTAGGACGTCCTCCACTATTCCTAACGGGTATTTGACTGACCTGTTGGCGAGCTGGATACTCATGCGTGTGGGGTTGAGAATACCAATTCCTAACTTTTTAAACAACGATAGGGGCATAAGATTAATACTCGCACCTAAGTCGTCTAAAGCGTGTTTGACAATGAGATCACCAAAGACACACGGGATAGAGAAATTGTCCGGGTCACTGATTTTCTTCGGTAATCCGTTTGTCAAAACCGCCGAGCACTCGGCATTTAACGTGACATGAGAAAGGTTCTCTAACTTCTTCTTGTTGGTTAGGGGGTCCTTAAGGTATTTTGCGTACTTCGGCATCTGGGATATGGCTTCGTGGAAAGGCAGATTTATGTGAATTTGTTTAAACATTTCTAAAAAACGGGTGTATTGATCATCCTGTCGTTGTTTATTAAGTTCGGAAGGGTATGGCGGGGATGGATTATTTTTAAAAGGTGGGTGGTGGAGTGAGTTGTTTTTCTAAAATAGGAGTGATAATTTCATTGGCAGAGGGTGGAATTTTTAAAATGGGAACGGAGTTTTGATTTTTTAAAGCGGAAGCGGAGATTGCCTCGGGCTCTTCACTTATCATACCGGGAACTTTCTTCCCACTCCGAAGAGTTATAGATTTCGCTTGCTCTCTTGGGTTGGGCTCGGTATTGGAAGGAAGAGACCCTACGGGTCGCTCAGAAATCATTTTAGCGAGCTGTCCTACCTGATTTTCTAAATTTTTAACACTTCCGGTTAAGGTTCTAATCGTAGCGTCATTAGCATTCATGTATTTTGAAAACATTTCCTCCAAATTTGGAGGTTTTGTAAAACTTTGAGGAGGTGGTGGTGGTGCAGAAAAATCACTTTGCGGTGGCGGGCGCACAGCATTTGATGGATTGCTCCACGAAAAATTCAGATGATTTCTTAACGCAGGATTATAACTATTCGGAAAATTAAAACCAGGAGGATGATAATTCGCAGCAGAAAAATTATTAAAAGCAGTTCTAGGCATATTTTTTACATAATCCAAATGTTCGGAGGGAGGAGTTGCAGATTCCCATACCTGAGGGGCGGATGCAGCAGTCATCTCCGTAATTTTTTTGCTTAATATTTCAACTTGCAGTGCGAGTTGGGAGATGTTGTCCACTTCAAAGAGACCTGCAAGTTTGTTTGGGCGGGATCTAGGCACATTCCACTGGTAAGTGTTCATGGCTATGTCCTCAAACAGCTCAAGAGCTGCTTCCGGGGTCTTATGGTTTAAAGTACTGCCAGAAGCTGCGTCTATCATTTGTTTTGTGCTTTGATTTAGCCCATTATAGAACGTCTGCACCTGCAACCATACAGGCAGAGTGTGATGTGGGCATCATCTTAATAATTCTTTAAATCTTTCCCAGGTTTCGTAAAGGGTCTCAGAGTCTATTTGTCCAAAGGCAGAAATGTCATTCCTAAGTTTTGCAGTTTTAGCAGGCGGAAAATACTTGGCCAAAAAATTTTCAGTTAATTGCGTCCAAGTAGTTATGCTATTTTTAGGAAGGGTGTTCAGCCACTGCTTAGCCTTAATTCTAAGAGAGAAAGGAAATAATCTTAGCCTAATAGCATCATTTGTGACACCATTTATCTTGAAGGTGTCACAAATCTCAGGAAAGCTGGCTATGTGTGCGTTCGGGTCTTCATCTTGGAGCCCGTCAAATTGCACATACTGCTGCACCATTTGAATTATGCTAGGCTTCAGTTCGAAATTATTATTTATTGTAGGGCGAACTATACTAGATTCTGTACCCTCGAGATTCGGTCATGCATAATAGGACATAGGCCTTTGCACGGCTTCCTCCACGTTGGGTTCTTCCATTCTTAAGGTAGAAAATGACTCGGAATCCTCAACCGGCACTTGGGTAGTAGGGCCTTGAAATCGCGATCTTCTCTGAAGAGTACGCTCAATTTCGTGGTCCAGGTCCAAAGTGACCGACGGACTTCCGCGGGTCATACACTAGAAGAAGAGAGGAGAAGAAAGACTAGAAAATAAAAGAGTTAATGAAGTTCGAAAATTTTTTTTTTGAAATAGATTTTTTTATGTTTTAACTCCCGAACTTCCCAAGGGCTACCCGGTGAAGGGTTCGCAAGGTACTAGACAAGATAGTGGCATTTAGAGCCACTTTTCCCTTTTCGAGAGAGTTAGGTGGTGTAGAAAAATTTGTGATGTGGGTTTCTATTAAGTAGGCGGTAATTAAAATCCAGCCATTTAACTCCGAGCGAGTAGGCGGAAAATAAAAGCTACACTCACGCACTCGACAGAAAATTAAAACACACCCACTCTATAGAAAGTAAACACACTCTACTGAAATAAATCCTGCCAATTAACTCAAGTGAGTAGGCGGAAAAATAAAATACACACACTTGCTTGAATAAAATCCAGCCAATTAACTCAAGTGAGTACGCGGAAAAATTAAAAATACGCACACTTGCTTGAAGAAAATCCAGCCATTTAACTCAAGTGAGTAGGCGGAAAAATTTTAAGAAGGAGGGTGAGAAAGAGAAGTGATAAAAATAATATATTCGTGTTTTCAATTTATCAACGAGCGTTGCTTCCCCGGCAACGGCGCCAAAAACTTGATTGTCTCTTAGATATCTACAATGAGAAAATAACCAAACTAACAATTCAACAAGGCAAGTATACCTATCGAAATGCAGCTAGGGGACACAAGTGTCGTATTGAAATCTGGGAACAGTTGAGTAAGCTTACTCACACGAAATCTATTATTTTATCGACGGAAAAATTAGGTTTTTTAGACAAAGGCTAAACGTACTAAAGGAAGAGAACTACTTGCAATGAAAGAGAGCTACTTGCATGAAAAGATAAAGAGAGCTAAAAGAGCGATTAAACTTAAGCTTAGTAACGATGAGGGGAAAATGCACTCGATCAGAAATCACCTCGGCAAGAGTGGTTAGAAAAATACGATAAATAACCTAAGCTAATTAGGGTAAAGGTCCTTGACCGTGGAGGTTCCATGAATATTGACACGCTTCTCTCGAAGGTCGTTCCTAACTGAGTTTAGGAAGGTCTGACCGACTCTCGCCTAAATCGGAGGCCTAAAACTCGCTTTACGCGGTGAACCCCACTATTGGATTTTACTCCAATCCGGGAGATTTGAACGTCTGCCTCTCTCGAGGGGTGCGAACAACTCCCTTTACTCTTGAGTGCTCATTTCAAACTTTCGGCCTCTCGGCTAGCCCAGAATGAAAGCAAAGGTGGAGAGTATATATCGATGATATACCTCCAACCCGTGATAAATCAAGAGTAATTCAAAGCTAAACCCTAAAAAGAAAAGGTAAGATTCAAAGCATCATAACCTAATCACTCGAACCTCGGATCATTAAGATCGAGTACATGGAGGATTAGTTAATCATGGTGAGGTGGAAGAGGGGGGATGAGTAGAAGAAGAATAATGAAAACAGAGCAGAAACGAAAAAGAAAACAACACTTTTTATTAATGGAAACAGGGATCTTACAGCTTGAAAACCAGAGATTACAAGTGCATGGAAAGGTAAACTACGCTATCATTAACATTATACTACAGAACGATGCTAGGAACTAATACAGGGAAAGCATAAAGCTAGAGCTAAGAACTAAAAATGGAAATACATGCTTAAAAAAGTTCAAAAATATAAAGGGCAGAACCTCCCCTCTCAATCCAAAAAGTGTCCCTGAACCCTTAGAGTTAGGCTCTATTTATAGAATTTTTCGGGTCGGGTCACCCCCCTGTCACGCCCGGGTCGGGCGTGACCCTGGGGCGTGACACATTCGGCGCAACTTTTTCGGGCTGGAATTTAATTATGGCGAAGTAGCTGGAGTACACGCCCACATTTCATGCCATGGTAGGGCGTGTACCTGGGGCGTGTTCTTTGCGGCATGACTTTGTTGAGCTGAAATTGAATGCTGGAGGTGACGGGCGGAATTGCTGAAGTACACGCCCATATGTCACGCCCGGGTCAGGCGTGACCCTAGGGCGTGACACTTTCGGTGCGACGGTGGAGCGGGAAAAACGAGCGCGCTGCGGTGATTCCTCGGAACCTGGGGACACGCCTCTAGAACACGCCCGTGTCGGATGTGACACGGGCGTGACCGAGGGCGTGTACACTAAGTTTCCACGGAATGCAGTTTCGGACCAATTGCTTCATTCCTCTGGGTTACACGCCCTAGGTACACGCCCTGGTAGGGCGTGACCTTGGGGCGTGTCACAACAAAATTCGGCTGAAAGCCGTGAAAACCTGCAAAAAGCAGAAAAAATGCATTAGCGACAAAAATATATACAAAGGGGAATCAAAATAAGTACTTTACAAGACATGATTTGCTTTAAAATCCCAAAAATATCCTAATAAAATTGAATGCAAATTGTATTATCAGATAGCCTAGCAATGGTTCTAAAGTTTATATGCCCTAATCGCTTATGCCATAATACATTAGGTCTACTAATAGAGTTAAACAGGAAAATATCTACTTCAGTTGAAAGAAAGTCTACTAAATAGATGTTATCTTTCCTTTTACCTGTCAACACAGTTGTGTTGTCCTTGATTTGATCCTGTATAAGGATTTGCTGAAAGTCACCTGGTAGCCTTCATCACATAGCTGACTGATGCTGATCAAGTTGTGCTTCAGTCCTTCCACATAGGCTACTTTCTTGAATGTGACTGTCCCAATTTGGATTGCACCATATCCTTTTGTTAGTCCAAAGTTTGAATCACCAAATATGACTTTGGGTCCAAGCTTGGCTTAAAGGATGTGAGATTGTCCTTGCTTCCTGTCATGTACTTTGATCACCCACTATCCAGATACCATTGTTGGTTTGATGTTGGATAGGTCTTCACCTGCACATAAAATAATTTACTTGTTTTTGACCCAGTTTACCTTGGGCCTAGGTTGATAACCTTTAAATTCAGAAATAAATGACATCCCTGGTTCTTATAACCTTCAGGATGATACCTCCTTGAAGGTATTATCCATTCAGTATAAGGGTTAAGTCTGGATGAAGGACCCCTAGGATTGGAATTTGATTTACCCTTGAAGAAGTTTTCAAATCTCTGATCTCTGGTCGACGATCGTTGAGCTTCGTTCGACGATCTTGTGTCAGATTGTCGAGCTCCGTTCGACGATCGCCTATGCCAGAGTTCAGGGTTTAGAGATCGTCGACCTGAGTTCGATGATTTTGCCTGAGATCATCAATCTGCATTCGACGATCGTCTAGCTCCGTTCAACGATTTCTGTTGAACACTTGATTTCTTGGGTAAGTCAGAATTCTTCCTAGCTACCTCTACAACTCCCTTCCCTTTATCAGAAATAAACTTAATTGGGGTTGTTAGTACTATAGGTTGGCTGGATGAAACACCCAAGCCTAGTGTACTGTTTAATCTAGAGTTCACTGTGCTTGTGATGTCCATTAGCTTGATACTTCTCCCATTAAGGGATTCTTCAAGCTTTTTGGCCTCTGATAGCTCACTTTTCAGTGAGGTTATTTGCTCCCTATAGCACTCCAACTCCTCAGAGAGTTTGAGGTTTTCTGATTTTAAGGTACTATGTTCAGACAATTGATTTCTGAGAGAGAAAATTTCATACTTAAAGTCCTTAGAATTAAAATCAAAAGAACTTATCACCTGGTCCTCTTTAAGTTGAGTCTCTGAGTCTAACTCTGAATCTTCTGCATCAGAATTATGTTGTAAGGCATTGATAGCCATCATGCAGAATTCCTTTTCTTCAGCATCATCCTCATCATCACTTGAGCTGGATTAAGCTTCTGATTCCTCTTCAGTCTCACTCCAAGATTCAGCAAAAAATCCCTTCCTTGTGTGTTTGTTCTTGCTTGAGGAGGGTTTGCCATTACTATTCTTCTTGAAGTTCTTGTATTTTCTTCTTTCTCTCTCGTCCTTTCTGTCCTTGTTTTTGTTCTCTGGACAGTCAGGCACAATGTGGCCTGGTTTCCTGCAAACAAAGCAAACAATTTCTTTATTATTAGATTTATCATACCTTGGCTTGTCATGCTCTTTGTATGATCTCTTCCTGAAGTCCTTTCGGGCCAGTTTGTAAAATCTTTTGGCCAGTAGACTAAGCAGCTCATCATTGCCTGTGACCTTATCTTCAGGCTGATCTTCAGTGGCTTTGAAAGCTATTGACTTTTCCTTTCTTGTGGCTGGTGAGGCAGCCTTCTGCTCTTCTTCTCTATTTTTGATGAGCAGCTCATAAGACTTGAGCTTGCCCAAGAGAGCTTCTGTTGTGATTTCATTGAGACTTTTGGCATCCTTGATTGGCCAGATCCTTGAGTCTCAAGTGCTTGGGAAGCTCATTAGGATTTTATCATTTAGCTCAGTCAATGAGATCTCTTTATCAAAAGTTTTCAGTTCATTGACTATCAGACTGAGTCTATTATACATGTCTGCTACTGACTCAGCTTCTCCTTTCTTGAAGTTCTCATATTGGGTTATGAGGTGAGATCTTCTGTCTTTTCTTTCATCAGCAGACCCTGAGACTATCACAGATATCTTATCCCAGATTTCCTTTGTTGAGTTGCATTCAGCTACCTTTTGGAAAATTTCATCAGACATAGTTTGAGCAAGAATGTTCATAGCTTTTGCATCTGCTACTTTACACTTCTGATCTCTGCATCTGTTCCTGATAGAGGTGGAACAGCACTTGTGCTTGTATTCTGTAGAGGTCTTGGACACACTGTCAAAACAGAATTGAAGATGTCCTCATCAATAGAATTCATGTAGAGTCTAATCCTTGCCTTCCAAAGTGCAAACTTGGATAGATTGCACACTGGAGGTCTGGTGCTAGCATAATCTTTTTTTGGGCCATGTTTTGTGAAGAAATAATCCTAATAACCAAATCAAGATAAGCAGATCTAACTATAGGAATCTTTGGGTTCAGGTGTTAGCCTGTGCAACCACTGAGATGTGGTATTTTTAACCAACCTCGCTCTGATACCAATTGAAAGTACAAGTTACATCTGATATACTCTAGAGGGGAGGTGAATAGAGTATGGTGCTTGCTAAAAACTTTTTACAACAGTTGTTGTATTCTTATGTGAACAGGGAAGCAAATAATAAAAAGTAATCTAAACACAGAATAATCACAATATACAAAGGAATCTAATCACAAGACACAGCTAGAAACAAAAAGAAACACAAGCAACCAGAAGACGCAAGGAGCTATAGTGGTTCCCCAATCAATCTGGGTACATCCACTCTTCTACCACCATAGGTAGGAATCCACTATAGGATGAGTTGATCAGGTGTCCTGGGCACCAATGAGCTTTTTATAAGGTGCTCAAAAACCAAACCAGATTTTTTGATCAGGTGTCTTGCCACCAATGAGCTTTTGATAAGGTGCTCAAAAACAAAACACAAACTTTTGAAGAGAGTTTGAAAAACCCTTTACAGTAGAGAGTGAGAGAGGGATGAGAAGATCTTCTCTGTCAACAGTCAGAGAGAAGATAGTCGATGTTGTCAAAGCTCCCCCTGAGATCTGTAGTTGTTCAGGAAGTGAAGCTTTGCAGTAGGGTGATAGGCCTTCAGAAAATTGATCTCCAGCAAATGATGATTTCAGCAACATCTAAAATGTGAGGTGTCTGGAGTCTTGAATGATGATGGCCTTTGAACACTTGAATCAAAAGAGATCAGAATATTTCAGTTTGTTGATCTCCTTTGGTGATGGTGTTCTTGTATGAATTCTTGAGACTGAGAATGTCTGCAACCCTTTTTTGTTTCTCTTGTGTAACTGTTGTATTGTAAGAGTTGTTGTTGCAGAGAATTGTTGTTGCAGAGAATTTTTTTCTAACTTCTTGTTCTTATTCTATATTGTTCTTCTATATCTTTGTTGTAGAAAAAACTTCTGTCTTTTATTCCATCTGTCTGAATAGAAATGATCCATTGTCCAAGATAGTTGTTAGCCTGTCATCAATTACTTCCTTAATTGCTTTTGTCTTCTGGAGGAAAGTCCAATAAAACATTCCTTGATAATTCTTTGAAACTTGCTCCAGATTAAATGAAAATGGCTACAAGATCTTTGAATTAAATGCTGACAACAATTCCTTAACTGTCTGAATTTGAATCTTGAAAATCGTTGAACTCTTCAGAAAAACGTCGAACTGAGCTCCACTATCGTTGAACTGAGCTCAGAGATTTGGACTTGGACAGAAACAGAGATCGTCGATCTGAGCTCAACTATCGTCGAACTGAGCTCAGAGATTGAGAATCAAACTGGAGTCAAGATCGTCTATCTGAGCTCGAAGATCGTCGAATGGAGTTCGACGACTTGATGAAGTTGAGCTCAGAGATCGTCGAATGGAGTTCGACGACTCGTCGAAGTGAGCTCAACGATCGTCGAATGGAGTTCGACGATTCGTCGTACTGAGCACGACGAAATGACTTAGTCTTCTGAAACTGAAAATCTTAGTCTTGAGGGCAGCTTCCAAACCTAAGTACTAACCCTCAGACTCAATTCTACTTGACCTTTAGATCTATACAATGAGGTCAAAATAGGTTTCCTAAGAGACATAGTGATCCTGACCCAAATCAGTAATAGAGTGTTCCAACAAAATCCATACAAGGGCATTTGACCACATGCACTTCACAAACCCCCAAAGTCCAAACATAGGGTTTTAACTTGGGTCCTAGGGCAATCCTACCCCTAACCACCCCATAACCCATAGGAGGGGGTTAAATGTCATTTCAAACCAGTGGCCCAAGTATCAGCCTCTGTTGAGGTGATTTGACCACTTAAACCTCAAAGTGCACTTTTGACCTAAATACCCATTATTAGGGCAAGGCTAGGGTTTGCTCATATCCCAACCAAATCAAATCAAAATGAGGTGAAAATTTATACAAAACCTCATGATGACCCTAAGGAACACTCACCAAAATTTGGGAGGTTTTGGCAGTATTTAGGTCCCTAAATTAATTTCCCCTAGGATATTTAAATGATTTCAAAAACTATATAAAATTGTCCATAAAAATTCTCATTTTTCGGCGGGACCTAGGTACAGACTAGGGTGACACCATGCCCAAATTTTAGGTCATTTGGACAAGGGATGAAGTGGGGGCAGCCATTTTAATTTCTGTCTAGACCTAGGTGTAGACCCTACGAAAATGAGTGTCCTGGTCAAACCAGGCACCTAAAATGGTTCAAACCAATTTTAAATTAAAGTAGACCTATGGGGCTCCTATTTTGATATTCAACACTTTTCCAGATTTTGAACCTAGGAATATTAATAATTAGAAACATTAAATACAAATAGTGTGACAGAAATGAAATGATATGCAAATATATATATCCTATAGTTTGATTGATCACCAGCAAATCTCAAAGCGCATCCAGCGGCTCTGGCTCATCTTCTTCCTCCAACCGACGGTTAGGATTGACCCATCCTGGAGCTACTTCCAACCGTCATAGCAAGCCATCTGGCCACCTCTCTGGCCAGCCACCTCCACCACCACCTCCATTGAGGTGGTGGCTATCGCCAGGCGATGACACAGGTGCCGGAGGTGCCTATTCCGGGGAACTCGACAAGATGATTTTCTCGGAAAAATCATGGAGAAACTCCACCCGATCGGGCTCAATTGAGCCTGATCCTTGTTCCTAATGAGTCATATAATCTACCCATGGATGGAGGAGAAGGGGAGGACCTTGCTTGCGGCCTGGAGACACGTCGATCGTTGGGATGCCATTAGTGGTGGAGAAGTCGCCGGAGTTGTACAACCGCAGAGTGAAGTGGCTCGGGATCGTCGGGGCAAAGGTGGAAACAAAAGCTTGGAGTCCTGTGATGCTTTTAAAATGATAAAATGGGGGAGGGGACGGGTCAAGCTGGAGGTGGCCATTAATGTCCCCTTAAGGTGGATTTCGGTCATGGTGGTGGGGGATTAATGTGGGCTCAATCCAGCCAGGAAATGGCTGGAAACTCCTCCTCTTCCCCAGAGGAGTTGAATCCAGCCATAAAGTGGTGAAAAGGAGGGGCCAAGGCTTCAATGGCCATTAAGGGCACAATTCGGCCATGGCGTGGTAGCACTGTTCCGGCCATAAACAACCACCAAAGTGGCCCCCTGATCTTCCTGATTGAATATGGAGTTGGATCAGCCAATGAAGAATGGCCCTTGGCCTCCCTGGCCATGAATGGCCCTCTTTCTCTCTCTTTCTCTCTCCTCCATTAAAGGGAAGATGCGATTTCTCCCTCCTAGTCATCATTTCTAGAAAATGAATCACTTTTCATGTAAATATCAGCCCCTAAGGTTGGTGGTCCACTCCAATTTGGCTTAGCCCAAGTGGATTGTGCTAGGTTGGGTCAACTTGAGCTAATTTGACCTAAACTAAGGTTGAGTTGACATTGGTCTATTTGACCTTTTGGGTTGACCCCAATGGGTCCTTGGTGACCCATTGGCCTCCCCTAAGGTGTAGGAATGGTTGGGTAGGGTTGTTTGGGCATCTTGGGGGTCACTTGACCCTTAGCTAGGGCACTTTGACCACTTTGGGGCTAGGGTTGACTTTGGTCAACTTAGCCTCTTTGGTTGACCTCAATGGGTCCTTGGTGACCCATTGACCTCCCTTAGGGCATGGAAAGGTCTAGGTGGTTCCCTTTGGTCAAGGGGATGTCAATTGGGCATGGGTGAGCTTAGTTTGACCTAATCAAGGCTTGGGTTAATTTTTGTCAACTTTACCTTTTTAGTTGACCCTAGTGGGTTCCCATGGCTCTAATGGACCCTCTAATATGTTAGTGGTGTTGTGGTGGGGTCATGGAGTCAAGTTGAAGCCTTATGATCATCCCTATGCTAGTAACTGGAATTCTACTATTTGTAGAGCAAGATGATCTCACCTTCATTCCTAGATTCACTTGGTCTTCTTGGGCTTCCAAGGATTTTTTCATGACCTAGTCATGACAAAATCAATCCTAGGGGTCTAGTTGGAAATGGGATGTTACAAATATAGAGGTTGTGAATCCAGCATCTGCCTCAAATCTACAAGGTAAAGATAAGTAAAATTCCCCCAGTTTATGATTTCACTAACTATTATCTAAATTACAAGAAACCCTGTCTCACATAACAGGCCTATGCACATTAAGATAAAATATTAATTTGTTAGAAAGTAGAGGAGGAGTAAGACAATAGTCATAAATTTTGTCTCAACAAATGAATAAGTGGCTCACATGTTCACTAAGCCACTAGATGTAACTAGATTCAACATCCTTAATGTTGACATGGGCATGTTGTATTTAGTTCAAGTAGCACTCCTCTAGTTGCACATATTGTATGTGTGTTGCAGGTAAATTTAACCCCTGCAGGTTTGGTTAGTCTAATAAGACTAAAGGAATTGAGTACATTGAGTTAACAAACTCTGTCAATATGTCAATTTGTGGCTAAGTCACGGGAACTAATCCCATCCATCGATCATGACAAGATCGATTTCAAGTGTGCGCCTTTCCACATTCTAACTTAGCAGTAACTATAAATAGAAGGACCGGTGCTTATAACAAAACACACTGTTCCTTGCCCTCCCCTTCCTGATACGACTGAATCGACGGAAAGCCTTTTTGCTCGCTCTCAGAAATCCGCTAGCAAAATGGCTCCAAAAGGTCAGGACTTCCTATTCGAGGGTTCCGAACTGATGAAAAATGGATTCAAAGATGCGCCAGAAGAGGTGCAATTTGTTCTTTACTTACTATAGGTTTCTGACCTAGAGTTCGTCATGACAGAACCTTGTTTTCTATGAAAACGGAAGGTTCTAGAATTGTTCTCCAATGCCAAGGCAGAAGCATCTGCTGGAAAAATCAAGACGGTACTGATGAAAAATGGATTCAAAGATGCGCCAGAAGAGGTGCAATTTGTTCTTTACTTACTATAGGTTTTTGACCTAGAGTTTGTCTTGACTAAACCTTGTTTGCTATGAAAATGGGAGGTTCTAGAATTGTTCTCCAATGCCAAGGTAGAAGCATCTGCTGGAAAAATCAAGATGGTAGTCAGTGGAACAAAAATTAAGATCACACAAAGAAGGATGAGCAAGGCTCTAAAATTGCCAAAGTTCACAGCGTTTGACGAAGAAGACGAACTGGCACAGGATGATGTTAAGAATGCAATGAAATGGTGTGAGTTATCCAAGCATTCCACCGGCTCCATCCTAAGGAAGGAACTGAACTAAAGGATAAATTCTTGGCCGATGTCGTTGGGAAGGCCCAGTTATACAAAACTAGCTCCCACGACAAAATCTCAAAGAAAATGTTTGGATTGATGGCCATGGCCATTTTGACCCAGAAAACGAACCGGCGAAATGTGCAGTTTTAAAGGATAGTGGAATGTCTATCTAAGCTAAATCTGGGAAGGATCCTTTCTCTATTCCTTCTGCAGATAACTCCAGAGATCCTGAATCTGAGGCTTGGGACGAAAATTCATCATCTGTGAAGAATGGGCATTAAGATGCTCGAAAAATGGGATAGGGTCCTTCAGCCTCATGCCCAGTATACTACCAAGAACAAAAGGAAGGAAGCTCCAGTTCCTGAACCAAGCACTACAAGCAGTTTTTCTGAATAACAAGATTAGAATGATCCTAAAAGCTCAAATCTGACAGGCTCCAATGAGGAAGAACCTTATGATCAAAATCTGATAGAGTCTGATGAAGAGATAAGGAAGAACATAACTGCACAAGTATCAGTACTTTTTGAAGATACTTCAGACCATGATGATGACTTGCTTTCAGCCAAGGATGTTGGGCAAGTAGTTGAAAATATTGTTAACAAGATCTCTGCTAGGATGGAGGTAGAAGCTTCCAGTCCTAATGATGCAGATGATAACATGCCAGAATCTGCTTCTACTGATGTACTCAGTCCTCAGAATGAGGGGGAGCAACATCTATAAGAAATAATGCAGGATGTATTAGTTGTGAGGGACCAGCTCCAGATACCTCCTAAAGAAATATTTATTGCTAAAACTGAAGATAGTGTTGTTGTTACTGTTGTGCTGCATGCTAATGAAGGCATGGCAGATGTTGAGGGGGAGATTCAATCTGACCTGCCTGCTCATAAAGTGCATGACATAGATTCCTCTGAATCAGAAAAGGAGGAATCTACTCATAAGAAGAACATTCCCCTGTAGTTACAGTGGATGACTCTGCTCAAGAAGACAAGATCAGGACAGTATAAGATCCTCATGCTGAAGGCACTTTTGCAAGGATGGATCAGATTCGACCAATGTTCCTAGCCCACCTAAGGGGTCTGCTAGATTAGCAGAGGATAACACTAGAGACTTTTGTCGATGATGATCTGAAGGAGATCAGAAATGAACTTGAAATTGAAATCAAATCTGTCAGATTTGAAGTCAACTTGCTAAAAGCTGAAACTGCAAAGTTCTTCAAAAGCGCAGCCCCATATGTAGACTATACTATGGATAAATTGGATGAGATTGGGAGTGTTATCAACACAGTAGTAACAAATCAGAATATAAATGCTGAGAATATGATAGCCATACAGAATGCCAAAAGAGAAGACTTGCATAAGCAAAGGGAGACCATTATCATAAAGATGGATGAGTGTACTAAGACACTAGATGACCACTTGCTAGAGGTCAAGAATCATGTGACTGCTGGAGTCAACCATCTTGATATTGCCAGAGGTAAGGCCAGTACCTCCCAGACTCTACAAGTAATAGAAGAAGTCAAAAAAGGGGGAGAGTGAGGTCATAAGAACAAACACTGAAAACATGGTTTGGGCTAGCAATCTGGTGAGAGGATGATTGGGGATGGAATCTGTTCAATATTACAACATCCCTATGTTTCCTTCTCAAGTTCAAGAGGCATTGAATCAACAATAAGGACAACTTCAAGATGATCAGCATTATGATCAATGATATGAACAACATTATGATCAGCAAATAAGAGAAGGTGCTCAGTGGGGTGAGGTGTCTACTGCTTCTGAAATACCATAACTCAACCCCACTGCAGACCAGGCTCTAAAGATCAAAGAAAGATCTGTTGCTGAAAGTGAGGAGGAGATCAAGATGAGGAAGAAGTGATAAGAGAGGAAATGGAGAAAAGACATGATTTTGAACAGTGGAGCCTTGAATCCAAGTCCATTATTCTACTGGCTTGGGATCAAATTAATACTAAGAAAATTGACAGATATAAACTATATAGCTCAGTGGAATGGGTTAAATTGGACAAGAGGGACACTAGAAGAAGGATGTACTGGAAGAACAAGAATGCAAACATTCTGCCTCCTAGTGAAGTTGAGCCCACGAAGTACTTCCCAAAGTCTTATTGTTACTTTCAGAGGCAGAAGGATAAGAAAGCTGAAGTTGAAATTGAAAAATCAGGATAGAAAAAGACAGCTGATGAAGCAGACAAGGCAGACAAGAAGGAAAATAAGGAAGCTGGAGCTGAAGGCAAAACTGCAAAGAAGCCTAAGGGCAGTGTAATAGTTATAAGGGAACCTGAAACTTGAAAAGATTTTTGTTCTGCTTATAGCGCTCAAAGAATGTGTTATATTTTGTTATATGCACAAACATTACTATTCCTTATATGTTAAATGAAAAATCATTTCTGGTTGATTATGTTCATTATTTCTCTGAGTTATGCAGTTTACTTGTTACTATATATGTTGCATAGTTCTGTTAGTGTATACATTGTCTTAGGTTTTGACTTATTCAAAAAAAGGGAATTGTTGGGTCCATTGATCCAAATGTCCTGGATTCGAAGAAGGTCTAGTAAATAATGTATACACATGTTGTAATCTAACATATGCTGTAAGTTCTATGTATGTAGGAAATCTCTTATGCATTCATTTGACATGTTGATTCAGGTGGCAAAGTCAGGTGATGACTAGGCATGCTAGTGAAATGATAGAAATCGGTCTAAGTCCACAGGCGTTGAGTGAAGTTTACTCACTCAACGCCAGATGGCTATTAGTGCTGAGCTGAGCTTGTATAGTCAAAGCCAAACAATTGGCAAGCTGAAAATGTGGCTAAGTCCACAGGCCTTGATTGAAGTCTACTCACTCAACGACATATAGCAAAAGGCTATAAGATAGGCTGAGACAGTCAAAGCCTAAGAAGAAACAGGCAGGAAATTGCGTAAGTCCATAGGCATTGAGTGAAGCAAGTTCACTCAACGCCTGATGTCTTACGGATAGTTGCTGGACAAAGAAATGTGGCAAAGTCCACAGGCGTAGAGTGAAGTCTACTCACTCAACGCCATACAACAAAAGACTGTGAGAGTAAGGCAGTTGAAGACTTAGAAGCGAGAAAAGTGGCTAAGTACACAAGCGTTGAGTGAAGTTCACTCACTCAATGCTATAACTTCACAATTGTTGAGTATTGCTCAGTTAGTCAAAGCCACAGAAAAACTGTGTATATATTTTGGCTAAGTTCGCAGACGTTGAGTGAAGCTTACTCACTCAACGCTATGTGGATAAAGCGTTGACTGATTCTCATTCAGTCAGAGCCATTGTTTTCAGACACAGAAAATTGGCTAAGTGTTTTAACGTTAAGTGAAGCTTACTCACTCAACTCCAAGTGACAGAGATGATGTTTATGCAGTTTGGCATTGAGTGAAGCTTACTCACTCAACGCCTATACTATTGATGCATGATTTTGGCTAAGTCCACGGATGGTGATGTCAACAAAGTAAACAAGTCAACAAAATTTGAATTCATTGCAGGAAAGCTACAGTATGTGACAAATGTTGACGCCTGCCTATAGTACATCAATTAATTCAAAAGCAAGGGTGCAACTGCCAAATCCATGTGTGGGCCCCACTGCCCAAAGAGCCGTTGTGTAGCTATGTACAAAAGGCAGAGCTGTGATAGAAGGAGATTTTGGAAAAATACAGATGGACTTCATCTTCCTACTCACCGTTGTTGCAGAGCTTGGACAATCCGTTCATGTTGCTGATCAAAGAGCAAAAGCAAAATAATCTGTTACTCATAGACAGTTAGTTGTTGAAGAAGTAATTCACTGAAGCATCAACGTTTCTTCAACAACAAGATCAGATATCCTAATTTCTGAGTAAGTATAGATGAGTTGTTGAATCATCTGGCTTCAACAAACTCCAGGAAACGGCTGAGTTATTTTCATCTCATGTAGCAGCAAAGGGCCAACCCTAGCTGTAGTTACTTCACAGGTACAGTAGAGCATTTCCTGAAGATAGGTTTCTGAAAATGTGAAGAGGAGAGAGCTGTGTTTCTAGTTCATTTCAGAAAGGTGCAGTTCAGCAAAACTACAGAGTTGCTTCCAGCTCAAAATACTTGTTGCTGTGAAGAAGTTAGGGCTGAGGAAATCTTAGCTCAAGAAGAAATAGGCACAAAAATTTCTCTGGTGTCATTATCAAACCACACACACTTTCACACTGTAAGATCCTAACAGATCTGAGTTATAGGCCTGAATTTATAAAGACTGAATGTAGGATCCTAGTGTGGATATGAGTGTAGGATCACTTGATGATCTGAGGTAGGATTCTGTTGAGAATCTAAGTGTAGGTCTTTTGAGCCTGAGGTAGGAGAGTCATTCTCTCTGAGTGTAGGATACTTGCACCTGAGTTGTAGGATCGTTTGGATCTGAGGTAGGGCCTTTGTGCCTGAGCTCTAGGAGAGTCATTCTCTCTGAGGTAGGATCCTTTATAGATCTGATTGTAGGGCTGTCCTCCCAGCCTGAGTGGTAGAGCTTAACAGTTTGAGGTAGGTGATCTGTTGATCACTGAGTTGTAGGGAAATTTGCCTGAGCTGTAGGTCTTTGAGGAGACTGAGCGATCCCGAGGGATTAAGTTGTAAGCTCTTAGGAGCTGAGATTGGAGAAGTGCCTAGTCAAAAAAATAGTTTGATATGAGTGAGGGAAAATAGATGTACCCATAATTTGGGGAACCACTATAAATCTGGTGTGTTATCTGTGTGATTAGCTTGAAAGCATAACTAACCTAATCATATCACTCACCCACTCTAGGTAGTTTAGCTATCCTTGAGAACAAAGATTTTCAGGTTTTGTGGTTTATTCAAGTTTCAATATCATATTCCCCAGTTGTGTTACATAAAAGAGAATAATATTAGTTACATAAAAGAGAATAAAATAGCTATTTTTAAGTAAATGTTAGTTTAATACCTTCAAATGATCAAGATTCCTCCAAACCAATAATCAGATTACCAGTTAACCTTGGTAGCGGAATTATAATTCTTGACAAGGCTAAAGATTTCCATACGTCAGTAATAGGCTTGTGATATATTGTCCATGATGTGAACACTGGCGACAATGGATAATTTTCTCGCATTGTAAGTAGAATGAAATGATTTCCATTAATGAAACTTACAGAAATAATTTTGGCCAATGTAGGTGGCATAGAGTGAAGGGGTAGAAATGTAAAACTTTGATCGCATAAAAGAGAGACCACACCAACATTGTAGCATGATGTAATCACAAGCTCCAAATCAGGAAATGACATCCAATTTTCAAGTGGTGTGGGGATCACCGTGCATTCAAGGGATTCCATTAGTTTACGCCCACTGTTGCAAAACACTGCATCATATAAAGGAATGTAATTTTCAAATTCAAGATAGAGAGTTTTCCTCACTTGTAACCAATCATCACCCATATCTAAGGCGTGACTAACAACTCGAATACCACAATGTCCATCGCCAAGTACATCCCTTACATCTAAGACATTTTCAGACAAGTAACTTGGTAATTGTTCACGGAATTGATTTAGCAAATGATCATTTTTCGAAGGGTTTCTTAGAAAAACTTTAGTTCTCTTCCGTGCAATCAACTTTCCTGTCATTCTTGGCCTCTTAAATACCTTCTTGACTTCCTCCTTCAACACTTGTTCAAAGTGTAATAGGTCACGATTTGTGGACTTCCACTCATCCTTAAACTTCTTCAAGCTACCTTTTATACATGTTAACCTTCCTTGTGGCTCAATTATTTGAGTACTTGACGGATCTAAAAACTCTCGAAGTTTGCATTTGATTTCTTTTTTTGATACTCATTTTTATCAGCAAATCATTGCGCAATAGCTTCCAATTCATAACTAATATCAATTGGAGTTTCTTCATCTGTAGCATTTGTTTCCTGCAATGAAAGCTTCTTCCAATGTCTATGCAATAACCATAATGGACATGGCTTTGAAAGAGATATAAAAAAAAAGTTCATGGGCACAAGGTAAACTCATTGTCAACCTTCTCATATGTGTACATTCATTAGCATTTTTTATTTGCTTGCCCATTTTCACCAAATCCTCTTCCTCCTTAATACATTGTAGGGCCTTAAGAGGTACTTGACCCAAAAAATCAGAATATAAAGAACTTGAGTAATCTTGATTCACCTACATAGAACTTTTCCCATATAACCTCTTAATATCAGTGTGTTGTATTTTGATCATTTGGTCAAAAGTCTTCCATATAGTTCCAAAATTTCCAATGGACACTTCAAGAAACTTTTTCAGTTGACTATGTGTACTCTCTACTCAATTTGTAGTAGAACTTCCGAGATGTAGATACTTATCAACCCGCTTACATACAAAATATTCCATGTACGATTCTAGTCATGAATTGTTAACATATTCAAAGGCTTCAGGATATTCAGAGAAATCAGCCACCAGCGTGTTAAACATTGTAGTAACTAAAATATTTTTTGTAGTTTGTCAATATGTTTCTGTTGATGTGTACCTAACATAAAAGATTTTTTGCTTGGGGAAATACAACTTCAATAGCATTCATTAAGGCGATCTCTCTATCAGTTACCAAAACAACTAGTGAGTAGCCTGGTTCAAGCACGAACTTAAAACAATATAGGTCCCATATGTAACTGTCCTCTATTTCATCGCATATGGATGTAAAACATGAAAAAATGACTGATATGTTGAGGTAACTCCCACAATGCACAACAATGGCATCTGATACCTGTTAGTCTTGTACGTGCAGTCTAACTGGAAAACAGTAGGAAACAAATTTCTAAGCTGAATAGAGACTGGATGAGTAAAGAAGAGACTGCATAGTTGATTAGTTCGAACATCTACTCTGTTGTAACATACACAACCTTTCTTGTGAATACACCGATACAAAAATTGCACGGGCGTTGCTCCATCTAATTCCTTCTTATGTATCTTTACTCTCTCGTTGTAGATGATTCTTATGGTAGTTTTGTTTACCTCACTGTTTTTTTTTCACCGGAGCTAATATTTTTCGTGGCTTAACCCCTGAACCGTACATTTTCTCGACTAACTTTTCTTCAGTCACACTTAACTGGCCAACATACGCGTGTGCCTCTAAATGAACACTTTTGTGGTTATGCTCCGCAAAGAACGACAAGCTTCCATTCATCAACATTAGCTTCCATTTGACCTTTAACTGTTAATGGACAACCACACCTCTTGCTCGATGATTTCCTACAATGTTTCTTCACCAAATTCTTCCTATTCTAGTTATCACGGTATTTTCCCCCTCTGTCACACCCTACGAACACGCGACGTTTCATTCGAGTTGTGAGCTTGTCTGAACCTTTTACTATTACAACAAAACCCAAACTAAGCCCAATACTTCAAACCCACTGAGCAAGTGATTCCTTTGATGGAAATAATTGTTGAGTCTCAAAAATAGACCCAACATCCACTTCAAGTACTTTACCTAAATCCATCATTAATTTCCATGATTTTATTACTGACAACGAATATAATAACACTACAACGGTGCAAGGACAAAAATTGCCTTCCATAGAGAGGTGTTTATCTTCCTCTACAAGCTTCTCCCCCCCCCCCCCCCCCCCAAGGTTGATCTTGAAAAAATACAAAATTTCTTAAATCAGCGAAGCATCACGAACTAGAAATCAGAGAAACATTGAGGTGTTGAATAAATAGACATGCATGAAAATTCATGGATCCATGAAAACATAGCATGTTGTATGCGTTGTATGCACATTTTGAGACACAATTGTTTTCAAGCAACACATATAATTCACACAACTCTCAACTATTCAACCAACCAAAACAAAATCCATACAATTTCATAGAGGCACAATTGGTGAATGGGAAGTGAAGTTAACTTGATCATCCAAAACCGAATCGTTCACCGTATTTCTATGCGAGTATGGTTATTTGATTTGCTACTTAGTAGAGCCAAATCTGAACTAGTAACTTGCATAAAATAGCAGGCAATGCAACTGAATGCTTATATATTTGTGTTGCCGCAACAGTTTGGCTATGTTTTCAAGGATATGATCTAGTAACTTCCTGCACAATTCATATTTGATTTGCTACTTATATATTTGTGCCACTTCGTAGAGCTAAATCAAACCAATTCATCCTTCCAATCAAACAAATATCAGAAGAACACAAGTTACTAGTTCGACACATCCATAAGAAACATTCAACCAATCAAACCAGCCCACAAATATAATTCACACAACTGATCCTTCCTACACAGAATGTAGGATATGAACACCTCAAGGCAGAAAATCCTTATTGTCTAAGGATAGATTGTTTGATGCATTTTAAGCAATCGAACAATTTGCAATTTTAGGCATTGTTAAAGAGGGAATAAAATTAAATATTCAATTAACAATATTCTTAATCTAATCTGAACCAGATGAAACTAAAAATTAGATTTATTTTTTAACCAGAAGTTTTATCAATGTTTCTAGGGTATATATAACCAAAGGAGTACAAAAACTAAAATTTTGGCATAGAGTCATAAGTAGCTGGTTAAGAAATAATTTTGAGGAAATCATAGGGAATCCGCCTGATTTTCTTCATCATTCAAAACTGTGGTGAGGTAGAAACGTTCATCAAATCCATGAATATTGATGTTATAGGCGAACTCCACCATGAAGAGGTGATCTTCTCACTTCTTACCAAAATCAAGGGTACACATTCTCAACATATCCTCCACAGTACGGTTCGTCCTTTTGGTTTGACCATCGGTTTGAGGATGGAATGTCGTACTAAACTTGAGCTTTGTGCCCAGACTCTTCTATACCAACCTCTAACCTTTGGACGTGAACCGTCCATCGTGATCACTAACAATACTCTTTGGGATTCCGTGCAACCCTCACAATATTGCGAAAATATAATTCTACCAACGTTTTCACGCTGTCCTACTTCTGATTTGGGATGAAGTGAGCCACTTTGGTCAAGCCATCCACGATTACCCAAATTGCATCATTACCCTGCTGCGACCGTGGTAAGCCATGCACAAAATCGATGGAGATGTCATCAAATTTCCACTCGGGGATAGGAAGAGTCTTCAGGAACCCGCATGGCTTCTGACACTCAGCCTTCACCAAGGCACAGGTTTCGCACCGACTCACGTACAAAGCTACATCCCGCTTCAAATTAGGCCACCACAAGGATTTCTTCATATCCAAGTACATCTTGGTACTGCCCAGGTGAATGAAGTACTTCGTAAAATGATCCTCAAACATCAGCTCCTCATAGAGCTTGCCGAGCTGTGGTACACATATCCTTCCGTCCTTCCTCAGGATCCCATCAATCGTCTCTCAGGTACTACCCTAGCCCCTTTGAGCTTCCACCACAAATGGATGGAACTCTATATCCACACTTGTTGCTTCCCGAACGCGGTCGGATAAGTCTCTTTGCAACTCAATCCAGTTCAATCGAGTCATGCTAGACTTTCCTCTTACTACACACTCAATTCCAAGGGACTCACAGTCCTGCATCAATCACTCATCATGAGCGTCAATCCAATTCCCTTATCCAGAATATTTCATACTCAAGGCATCTGCCACCACATTAGCTTTACCCGACGTATACTGAATCACCACGTCGTAGTCCCCAAGGAACTCGACCCATCTACGCTGCAGCATGTTCAAATCCTTTTGATCTAGAAGATACTTCAGGCTTCTGTGTCCATGAAAATCTCTACCTTCGCACCATACACAAAGTGCCGCCATAATTTCAACGCAAAATTACCGTTGCCAACTTCAAGTCATGAACGGGGTAATTCCTCTCATGAGTTTTCAACTGTCTAGACCCAAAGTCTACCACATTGCCATGGTGTATTAACACGCAACCCAACCCACAACATGACGTGTCGCTGAAAATCTGAAATTCTTCAGTCCCATTAGGAAGACATAGGATTGGAGCTATCATCAGTCTTTCCTTCAAGCTATCAAACGCTTGATTACACTCCTGAGTCCACACAAACTTCTGGTTCTTACGAGTCAGAGAAGTGAGGGGTAGAGTTATCCGCGAAACATTTTTGACAAATCTTCTATAATACCCCGCTAGTCCAAGGAAACTCCGGACTTCCGCCACGGTTCTCAAAATTGGACAATCCCTGATGGGCTCAACTTTCGTCGGATCTACCACCACCCCATCATCACTGTTAACCGCAAATTCGGCGATCCCCCCAAGATCTCTAGCTCGCAAGTCGCGGCCCACTCAGGGGTACCCCCTAAGGGTCGCGATCTACCTCAGCCCTCCTTTTTTGGGCCAAGCGGACTTCTTCCTCCTATTCGCTCAGTCCGTGCGGTTAGGACGGTTTCCCCGGTCTAACCGCCCTAGTCGCATAGCTACCACGTGCCCTGCAGGACAGCGGGCTGCTCACATGGCTCACCCTCGCAGGCCACGCGGTTATGACAGCTAACCGTGCAACATTCTTCCTTGTAGGAGGCAACCTACATTATTAGGGGGTGATCTGTGCGATCTACTCCTTAAGACCGCTAGGTCGCACCGCCAGCGTCACAGCGACCAACGCAACAGTCGCGGACTCGGCTACTCTCTCCGACTCAAGTATTCCGCCGGCCCAAGAGGTCGTCCTACTGCCCAGGCCGCCGCCCCTAGTGGGCGGCCTGCCCAGGCCGCCACCCATCCCCTAGTGGGTGGCCTGCCCAGGCCGCCGCCCCTAGTGTGCGGCCTGCCCAGGCTGCCGCCCCTAGTGGGAGGCCTGCCCAGGCCACCTCCCCTAGTGGGCGGCCTGCCCAGGCCGCCGCCCCTAGTGGGTGGCCTGCCCAGGCCGTCGCCCCTAGTGTGCGCCCTGCCCTGGCTACCGCCCCAGTGGGAGGCCTGCCCAAGCCGCCTCCCTAGTGGGCAGCCTGTGCAGGCCGCTGCCCCTAGTGGGCGGCCTGCCCAGGCCGCTGCCCCTAGTGGGAGCCTGCCCAGGCCGCTGCCCCTAGTGGGCAGCCTGAGCAGGCCGCCGCCCCTAGTGGGCGGCCGGAGTACGCCGCCGCCCCTATTGGGGTCCTGAGCAGGCCGCCGCCCCTAGTGGGCGGCCTGAGCAGGCCGCCGCCCATAGTGGGTGGCCTACCCAGCCCGCCTCCCCTAGTGGGCAGCCTGCCCAGGACAATGCCCTAGTGGGCGGCTTGAGCAGGCCACCACCCATAGTGTGCGGCCTGAGCAGGCCGCCGCCCCTAGTGGGTGGCCTGCCGAGGCCGCCACCCTAGTGGGCGGCCTGAGCAGGCCGCCGCCCCTAGTGGGCGGCCTGCCCAGGCCGCCACCCTAGTTGGCGGCCTGAGCAGGCCACCTCCTTTAGTGGGCAGCCTGCTCCAGGCCGCCAGCCTGGTGGGTAGCCTGCTCCTCAGGCTGCCCCATCTGCCTGCCCAAGCGGTGGCCTATTCCTCAGTCTGCCCCCTCTGCTTGTCTCAGGCAGCCTGCCTCTCCTAGCTGCCAACCTAGGCAATGCCTGTAGCTTGCCTGCATCCAGTCCACCGAGTTCGCCCAGGTCAGCGACCTGCTCTCCAGCAGAGGCAAAGACTGCAGCCTGCCTGCCTCCAGTCCACCGAGTCCACCCAGGTCGGTGACCTGCTCTTCCCAGTCCAAGAAGAAGCCATTTCAAGCAGCAAGTCCCAGACCGTGCGGCCTATCGCGGACTCCGCTGATTCAACATTTGTGCTCGCATAACTCACCGCCTCACCGGTGGTGATGTTACCAAGACTGTTACCGCCCCGGGCCTATAAATAGCCACCAATGCCTCTCATTTAGGTGGGTGGCATGGGGGCAAGAGGAGAGCTGCCAGCTTGATCAAGGTCTGCGGACTCAAATTTCTCAGTCCTCACAGTCCTCCACAGTTGATCAAGCAGTGTCTTCTGACTCAATTTCTCAGTCCTCCCAATCCTCCACAGTTGATCATGGAGGTTCTGCGAACTCAATTTCTCAGTCCTCCACAGTTGATCAAGAAGGGTCTGCGGACTCAACTTCTCAGTCCTCCCAGTCGTCCGCAGTTGATCAAGCAGGGTCTGCAGACTCAATTTCTCAGTCCTCCCAATCCTCCACAGTTGATCAAGCAAGGTCTCCGGACTCAGTTTCCCAGTCCTCCCAGTCCTCCACAGCTGCTGGCAGTCTCTTTTACTTAGTCTCTGACAACTCCTTCCCTCGCCGCCAACTTCCCCCATTGTACCCTTTATTGCTTTCTCTTATAAAAGTGTAATGGCAAGTTGTAATTATGCTTCTTGATTAAAGGAAAAGCCTGTCACAAGAGTGACATTCAAGTCACGGCGGGCGAAGTCTGTTGTTTCCGTTGCTAGCGGCCCCTCCTCTCTTCTTCTCTCCTCTCTCAGCATCAACCTGCAAAGCTAACCGCCTAAGTAGATGTCTGCTCGACAGTCCCTGACCAAGTTTCTCCTCTACTAAAGCAAGCCTCTTCTCTGCTTGAGTAAGCTTCTTCTTCGCTCAAGCAAGCTTCTTCTCTGCTCCAGCAAGCTTCTACCTTGCTGATTAGGCAAGCTTCTCTGATGAACAGCAACATTCCCGTCTGCTCTCAGCAGACCTCTTCTCTATCCCTGAATCCCTTCCTCTTATTCACCTTAGCTTGTGAGATCGAACAACCCGTTAACTTGAGGGCGCATTTCTTGCGTCAACAGTTAACACGTAGCCTTCAGATCTCGATCAGGCAGTGAAAGTAGTGGTTACTCATGTCAGACCATCAACCAGTCGAGAACCTTGCTCCAAGTCCCAGTGATGATTCTCTTTGGGAGGCCTTAGAGCAATCTCGCAGAGAAACTGCGCAACAGTTTCAAGCTATCAAACGTACCCTAGCAGCTATCACATAGCAACTGGCCGCTCAATCTTCAGTAGCGCCAGCTCCTCCAATCAATCCAGCACCAGCATACAAGACTCCTCAAGTCTATCCATCGGCTTATCCGCTGGTCTATCCTCCTCTTTACACCCTAACCTTTTCACAAGGGCCTGCAGCTCCTTTGCGATCTCAGGATGATGAGTTTGCAGCTCGTCAAAACTTCTTCCGGGAAGCTGCCCGGGGAAGTCCGGCTAGATTTCTGAATTTTCAGGGTAGTCATCCCTTCTCTTCAGCTCCTGCCTTTGCACCTCCCATAACAAATTTTCCTTTCTATTCTCCTGATTATTTTGCAGCTAATGCTCATGCTCCTTATCATCCTTATGTAGTACAGCAAGGAGAGCCATCGCCGTTTATAGAGAATGTTCGGTATGAACAAACTCCAGTAAATTTCAGAGAGCCTCGGTTACCCGTCTATACTGGAGAGACTGATCCAGTCAAACATATTCAAGCCTTCGAATCAGTCATAGCTCTCAGGACCCTCTCATATGCAATTAAGTGCAAGCCCTTTGTGACATCCTTCGATGGGCAAGTGAGGGATTGGTTCTATGGACTACATCCTCAGTCCATCTCTTCCTTCGCTGAGTTGCGAAGAGAGTTTTTGCTCAGTTTTTCCACCACTTCAAAGAGGAAGGGCGGTCCAGAAGCCCTCTTTGAAATCAGGCAGCGAGAGAATGAGACTTGGTCTCATTTTGTGGATCATTTTCAGAGATAAATATTGGACATTGAGATCATCGAGCAAGGGATGTATCGAGTGGCTCTCATTAATGGTTTGTGTGAAGGACCTCTCAAGTTTGACTCCAATGTCCGAGCACCAAAGAAATATCAAGAGCTGGTTGCCTTCGCCAACTCATACATCCGTGGTGAGAAGAGCAACCCATCTTCGTCTCCAGGCTTATGTCAGAGAAAGAGCCTTCTTCTTACAAGCAGCCTCTGATGTCTCCTCGGAAAGACTTTTCATCCCACAGAAGAAAGACAAAATGATTCCAACATCATCATCAACACCTCTTCCCGGGCCAGGATCATGTCCAAGAACAATTGCTACCACCAGCCCCACGTCCGCAAATAACTTTGGTTCACCAGCCAAAAGATGATGACTTGTCATACTCTAGACTTGATGAGGTCATGCTAGAAGTATGCCAAATCATGAAGGATAAGGAAAATTCCAAAAGGCCTTACCAACTGACAAATCAAAAATCAAAAGATTCAGATCCATTCTGTGAGTTACACAAAGAAAGCGGACATTTGACTAAAAACTGTCGAGAGCTTCGTCAAGTGGTGCAAAAATTGTTGAAGCAGGGTAAGATGTGCGGTCTGTTCCTGAAGGATGACCACTCTGATCCATCAACTTCAAAAGGCAAAGAAGTGACAGACATTCCTTACAGCTCAAAGGGAGTAAATCAAATCAACATGTATCATGGCCTCGATATAGGAAAGACCCTCGATGTCATTGACGTGGGCGTCCTTGGAGACCTATTCTACAGCAAAAATGACATGGCAGTCCTCAAAGCCCCTCACAACCAATAACGGTTGCCCTTACTATATTTTGCATATTTTCAAACACTCTTTTCAACACTCCTAAGTGTTCTTTTGTTTCATCTCAATAAAGTTTACGTCAGAGATCTCGTACTGACACAGTTCCTTTTTGTAATGCTTCCCCATTACTTTTTCTCTTTGCCAAAGAGACCACTGAACCACCGAGATATCGCCAAGTCTTGCTCATGGCCCCCTCGAGGTTGTTCTCTGGCGTAAGACCATAATGACCACATATAGCGGGGAGTTTTTGCATATGTGCAGTGGGGGCCGTTCAATTCTCGTGCGGAGGATGACAAGACTTTGGATCCTATTCGGCATCTGACACGGAGTGTGAGCTATGGGAGCCCCATGTGTCAGCTTTGTTGTGCTTCACAAAGGATATATTACAGTTACGGTGATCTTTGATTGACAAGCAATGGCGACCAAGCGTAGTCTTGTCTCTTCGATCATCTCATGACTGTGATGGACAAACACTCTATTGTACTCTCAATCTGTGCCTTCACGTGACCCACAACTCCGTTGATCAATCTGTAGACAAGCAATAGGCCACTTGGCGTAACTAGTCTAATTGATCAGCGATGCTTGTAACCCGAGGCAAGAGAGCAGTGTATCAGTCGATTCCTCTACAGGAATTTCCTTGCTTGTGCTTGTTTATCTTCTATTCCCTTCTAAAGGGTGTCCGGCCAGCCCGATTTTGGTAGGACTACACCCTGGATGACTTTTTGGCAAGTGATGCATAAGGCCCACGAGTGCTCTCCTGTGGCAACATTCAACCTTTTTTAGCTCATCCTCGGGGTGTAGCCCTCTTTTCTCTTTTTACCTTTTTACAGGTTAACAGGTTTTATCCAACCTGTTCTAAGGATCTGCAATATATATTTATCTTATGATCGTCTTATATGCATTGCTTACGTGAAGCTCTATCAGATGATGATCTACAAATTCTCTACTACTCTTATTGGATATTTCTGGCACAAATCATTTATTCAGAGTATATGGTTTTTAATTGACAAGTCATGTCATCATAAGTCTAAATTCAGATGACTTGCTGATCTGGATTTCATGTTGACATTATATCTGATCACGCGAGACGATTTTTAGCACACTTTGATCTCTATTCAGTTAATAGCAAAGTTTGTTGGATACCTCTTCTATACTATCTTATCCTATTAACAATCAACTTTCGCAGGCTCCCTCCCGGTACTTGCGATTTAATCTTCTTTCATATCCGCTTGCTCACTCTACTTTTGCAGAGACTAGCAGATATTAGCAAGTCCCCTTCAGGTACTTGCAGCTTAATTTTCCTTCATATCTGCTTGCTCACTCTAATTTTTTAGAGACTAGCAGATATTAGCAAGTCCCCTTCAGGTACTTGCAGCTTAATATTCTTCCATATCTGCTTGCTCACTCTACTTTTGCAGAGACTAGCGGACATTATCAAGTCCCCTTCAGGTACTTGCAACTTAATCTTCCTTCATATCTGCTTCCTCGTTCTACTTTTGCATAGACTAGCAGACATTAGCAAGTTCCCTTCAGGTACTTGCGACTTAATCTTCCTTCATATCTTCTTGCTCACTCTACTTTTGCAGAGACTAGCAGACATTAGCAAGTCCCCTTAAGGTACTTGCAACTTAATCTTCCTTCATATCTGCTTGCTCACTCTACTTTTGCAGAGACTAGCAAACATTAGCAAGTCCCCTTCAGGTACTTGCAGCTTAATTTTCCTTCATATCTGTTGCTCACTCTACTTTTGCAGAGCTTAGTGGAAGACAGTTGCACGTCTTCCTCACTTACCAAAACAACTCAGGTACACGTAAGATGTACCTCCTTTTGCCTGCATTGACTTTTTCTTCACAGGTAGAAGATAGACATTGACAAATTTTTCTGAGGAGAGACATTAGGTACTATCTCTCCTAGTCTCAAGTTTTCTCTCCTAATTTCCGAGGTGAGGATCACGATTTTCGTAGGTCTCCTACTTTTTCGAAGTTCCCTTCAGAACTTAAAAAAGTGTGGGGATTATGTTAACCACAAAATCGACGATCCCCCCCAAGGTCTCAAGCTCGCAAGTCGCGGCCCACTCAGGGGTACCCCCTAAGGGTCGCGATCTGCCTCGACCCTCCTTTTTTTGGTCGAAGCGGACTTCTTCCTCCTATTGGCTCAGGCCGTGCGGTTAGGACGGTTTCCCCGGTCTAACCGCCCTGGTTGCATAGCTACCACGTGCCCTGCGGGACAACGAGCTGCTCACATGGCTCACCCTCGCAGGCCACGCGGTTAGCCCTGCTAACCATGCAACATTCTTCCTTGCAAGAGACAACCTATAGTATCATGGGGCGATCTATGTGATCTAGTCCTTCAGACAGCTAGGTCGCACCGCCAGCATCACCGCGACCAACGCAACAGTCGCGAGCTCGGCTACTCTCTCCGGCTCAGGTTTTCTGACAGCCCAGGAGGGTGGCCTTCTGCCTAGGCCGACGCCCTTAGTGGGCGGCCTTCCCAGGCCGCCGCCCCTAGTGGGCGGCCTTCCCAGGCCGCCGCCCCTAGTGGGCGGCCTGAGCAGGCCGCCGCCCCTAGTGGGCGGCCTGCCCAGGCCGCCGCCCCTAGTGGGAGGCCTGAGCAGGCCGCCGCCCCTAGTGGGCGGCCTGAGCAGGCCACCGCCCCTAGTGGGTGGCCGGAGTAGGACGCCGCCCCTAGTGGGCGGCCTGCCCAGGACGCCGCCCTAGTATGCTGCTTGAGTAGGCCACCGCCCCTAGTGGGCGGCCTGCTCAAGGCCGCCAGCCTGGTGGGTGGCCCGCTCCTCAGGCCGCCCCATCTGCCTGCCCAAGCGGCGGCCTATTCCTCAGGCCGCCCCTCTACTTGTCTCAAGAAGCCTGCCTCTCCTAGCTACCAACCTAGGTAAAGCCTGCAGCCTGCCTGCCTCTAGTCCGTCAAGTCCGCCCAGGTCGGCGACCTGCTCTCCAGTAGAGGCAAAGCCTGCAGCCTGCCTGACTGCAGTTCGCCGAGTCGGCCCAGGCTGGTGTACTGCTCTTCCCAGTCCAAGCAGCAGCCAATTTAAGCTGCAAGTCCCAGAACGTGCGGCCTACTGCGGACTCTGCGGACTCAACACTTGTACTCGCATAGCTCACCGCCTCACCGGTGGTGACATTACCAAGACCGTTACCGCCCTGCGCCTATAAATAGCCCCCAATGCCTCTCATTTAGGAGGGTGGCACGGGGGCGAGAGGAGAGCTGCCAGCTTGATCAAGGTCTACGGACTCAAATTTCTCAGTCCTCCACAGTTGATCAAGCAGGGTCTGCGGACTCAATTTCCCAATCCTCCCAGTCCTCCATAGTTGATCAAGCAGGGTCTGAGGACTCAATTTCTTAGTCCTCCCAGTCCTCCACATTTGATCAAGCAGGGTCAGCGGACTCAATTTCTCAGTCCTCCACAATTGATCAAGAAGGGTCTGCGGACTCAATTTCTCAGTCCTCTCAGTCCTCCACAGTTGATCAAGCAAGGTCTACAAACTCAGTTTCCCAGTCCTTCCATTCCTCCACAGCTACTGGCAGTCTCTTTTACTTAGTCTCTAGCAACTCCTTCCCTAGCCGCCAACTTCCCCCAATTTACCCTTTATTGCTTTATCTTGTAAAAGGGCAAGTTGTAATTATGCTTCTTGATTAAAGGAAAAGCCCGTCGCAATTGTGGCATTCAAGTCGCGGCGGGCGAAGTCTGTTGCTGCTGCTGCTAGCGGCCCCTCCTCTCTTCATCTCTCCTCTCTCGGCATCAACCTGCAAAGCTATCCGCCTAAGTAGCTGTCTGCTCGACAGTCCCTGACCAAGTTTCTCCTCTGCTCAAGCAAGCCTCTTGTCTGCTTGAGCAAGCTTCTTCTCCGCTCGAGCAAGCTTCTTCTCAGCTCCAGCAAGCTTCTCCCTTCTTAATTAGGCAAGCTTATATTTTGATCAGCAACCTTCTCGGCCGCTCTCAGCAGACCTCTTCTCTATCCCCGCAGCCCTTCCTCTTCTTCACCTTAGCTTGTGAGATCGAACAACCCATTAACTTGAGGGCGCATTTCTCGCGTCAACAATCACTAATCAAATGACCCAAAAATGTCATCTTCTTCAACCAGAACTCGCACTTCGAGAACTTTTCATAAAGTCGATTCTCTCTCAACACTTACAAGAGTACTCTTAAGTGAGTCTCATGCTCCGCCTCCGATTTGGAGTATACCAAAATATCATCTATAAAGACAACTACAAAAGAGTCTAAGTACTCCTGAAATACTCGATTCATCAAATTCATGAATATTGATGGCACGTTCGTCAACCCAAATGGCATCACCGAGAACTCGAACTGACCATACCTCATACCAAAAGCTATCTTGGGAATGTCCTCATCTCGAATCCACAACTGGTAGTACCCTGACTTCAGGTCTAACCTAAAGTACACCACTGACCCCACCAACTGGTCAAACAGGTCATCTATCCTTAGAATGGGCCAAATCTTTCGGTGTCATCCTAAAAGGAGGACGTGACACCAGCCTAGCTTCTGGCACTAACTCAATCGAGAAATCGATCTCCGGTCGAGGAGGTGATCCAGGAAGCTCCTCACGAAACACATCCTCAAACTCTGACACTACCGACACTTCTTCAAGTGATAGCTTGGAAATGCGAACCTCCATCAACACTACAAGAGCTACTCCTCCCTGGTTAACTTCCTGCACCAACTGCATGGCCGAAATCAGGGAACAGGTCACTCCACTAAGGCCCCTCAAACTTAACATTAGCCTTTCCTTCGCTTCTTAGGGTCACCACCTTAGATAAGCAGTCAATACTGACACGCTGCTCTGCAAGCCAATTCATCCCCAAGATCACATCGAACTCGTTTAACGGTAAAACCACTGCTACCAACATGAAGTCAACTCCGTCTAGACTCCAACCAATGCGCCCCTTCGTCCCGGTAGTCATGAAAGACCCATTGGGCATGTACACCTTAAGCTCTGTGTCTGCTGAAAAGGACTCGACTCTAATTCCCTTGATAAAGCTTTCCGTAAGAAAGGAGTACGACCCTCCCGTGTCGAACAATACCCTATCGGGGTAATCAGAAACTAGCATGAACCTAAAACACAGGAGACATACATAAACAGTCTCGAAAGTCTAAAGCAAATAAATAAACTTAAACTTTCTCATACCTGTCACCACATCGGGTTGGTGGATTTCTTCTTGCGGACCAAGGTTATAAGCCCTTGGCTGCACAGGTTGGAACCGTGAAGGGCTCGACTATGCCATTTTTCCCTTCTCCGTGATGCTGGGACTGGAACGCACGGACTGCTCCTGCCTTGGCTCCTGCTCAGCACCACTCTCAGAACAGAAATGAGATATGTGGCCTTATTTTCCACACTTGTAGCACGATTGTGGTCCCTTAAAGCGAGACCCTCCAGAGATCGTACTGCTCTTCTCACCTGACTTGAAGGGATAAGACTTTTTCTTCCACCTATTCCCTTCAAACTTCCCTTGCGATTGAGAAGGCTTCCCTTCTCCTTGATTGGCTGCAAATCCCTTACGATATTAGGTTCGCTCCATATCGCTCTCCAACATCCTGGCAGCCTCAATCAACTCGTTGAAGCCTGCATTCTTCATAGCTATGAGAGGTTGTCTCGGATTCTCCCTCAGCCTATGGTAGAAGAGGTTGTCCGTCTCCTCATCATCAGTCATGGTCGTTCCAGCATAATGACCCAAACGAGTAAGCTCCTGAACGTACTCATCTACCGTCCTGTCCCGCTGCACCAAATGCAGAAATTGACTCTGAACGACTAATCTTGTCGACGCAGGAATATACTTCTTTAAGAAAGCATTCCCGAACTCTTCTATGGGCGGGGTACGTTCAGGAAACTGGTGGCCGCTATGGCTCACGCACCACAACTTAGCGTCTCCTTCTAACATGAAGGTCACAAACTCAGACTGCTTCTCCTCTGGCATCTCTCCGCCCTCTGAAGTTCTTGAATCCTCGCCCACCAATCCTCTGCATCGGTCGGCGTGCAGACTCCCTTGAATGTTGGAGGATGGAAACATAGAAAATATTTCATTTATCGGTCTCCCTGCCCGACAATCACTCTTTCAGCCAACGGCTCTACGTGTAACGCCCCTGATTTTCTGGCAATTATTTAATTCTCTTGTTGACGTCATTATGACGTAAGGGGCGTTATGTAACGTGGAGTAGACGGCGCATCGCCGTTAGTGCATTTTTGCGTCTATTCGATCGAGTCGGCCAAATTCGCGAATTCTTGCCGAAAATGGAAAATTTTACATTCGAAAATTAAATTGATTAATTTCTGACATGCTTGTCAAGTTTCGTCGCGATCCGAGCGATATTCGAGCCTCGGCGAATTTTCGAAGTTTTGTAGAATTTATGTTCGTCGTAGACTTTGAGGATTTATATCTCAAGAACGGCTTGTCGGATTTTGGTTTTGACTTCGCCGTTGTGTTCTTAGCGTCCGTGTTCGCCTACGTCATGAGTTTCGTTTAATTTGGCGCGCGTTTGGGCCTCGGTTTTGATCTCATAGTTTCCTTATTCAAAAATATATATATATAAATATTTTAATATTAAAGTATTATTTAAAAATGAAAATTACTATTCATTTGTTTAGTTTGATCAAAAGATTTTTTTTTGCAAAAAATTTATTATTTAGGTAAAGAAAGTGTTATTTCTGAAAGACATACTCGAGAGGTGCTTTTATATACTCGAGTTCTCCATTTGAATACTCGAGTTCTGCTGCTTTTATTTACTCGAGTCCTGTTCATTTCACTCGAGTACTTCTTAAATCTACTAGAGTCCTATATAAATTTACACGAGTCCTGCTATAAATTTACTCGAGTCATGCTATAAATCTACACGAGTCCTGGTATAATGCTACTTGAGCCATATTCTTCCTCTCGTGTAAGTCCACTGTTCATGAGATTTTTACTCGAGTATTTTTTTTGTGCTTCTCGAGTAGGCCTACTGTTCATTAAAAAATATTCCTACTCGAGTGATTTTTTTTGTCTTGAGTACCTATAATCTTGTTCCCGAGTAGCCCGTTATAATTTATGTTCGAGTGCTGCTTTGAAAGTCAAAACGATGTTATATCGATAAATGGTTAACATGAACTTTGTTCGTCTCGACGAGATCTACAACTTTCATGTTGGGCACTTTTTGATTTGAGACCATTCTAAAATTCTATTTCGTCTTCCGCGCACTCGCTCGTAGATCGTCCATTTTAGACAAGAAATTTTATAAATACATATATATATATATACATAATTACCTATTATAAAGAATTATCGGGATCAAATCACGACTGTTGAATATAAACTACAAATTTGATCGCAACCGTCCGATAACAACAACGAATCAGAGTCATTCATATTTTTTCCTAGGTATCCTAAACATATGTAGTCGTCTCAAACTTATATTTTTTTATAGGATACCCTACAACCCGCTAGCCCGGTACAAAATCAAACCCAAAATCAGTTTATAGAAGCCCATCATTAAAACCTGCAAAGTCTCCAGCCCGCCATCAAAACAAGTTCATTTTAAAAGGCAACAAAAATATATATACCCGTATAGAAAAAATATGAGAGCGGTGTGGGACTAAATCCCGCCTGTGATTAATACAATCCCAAGCGGGATTAATTAGGCGGGATTAATCCCGCCTAAGCGGACGTGATTAAATCCCGCCTAATCCGGCCTGGCGGGATTAAATCCGGCCTGCTTAGGCGGGATTTAATCCCGCACTTAGGATTAATTCCAGCCAGGCGGGATTAATTCCCGCCAGGCGGGATTAATCCCTGGCAGGATTTAATCCTGCCAGCTTAGGCTTAGATCTTTTTTTATTTTAAAATGTATTTTTTAATATTTTTTAAACATTTTCTAAATATAATTAAATATTATATTACTATTATATTACTATTTAAATATAATCGGGGCGGGCGCAGGCCGCCGCGTGGCCGTCGCAGCCCGATGCTGGCGAAGCCCGCCGTCAAGGTCCGGGTATTGTGCCGCGTATCCATAGGGGCAGAGCCCCGTGTCGGGGGCACAGCCCGCCGCGGGGCGGGCATAGCCAGGTGCGGGCGAAGCCCGCCGTCACGGGCGCAGTCAGGTGCGGGCGAAGCCCGCTGGGTGGCGGGTGCAGCCCGCCGCGGGGCGGGTACAGCCAGGTGCGGGCGAAGCCCGCCGTCACGGGTCGGGTACTGTAGCGCGTAGTCATATGGGCGGAGCCCCGTGTCGGGCACTAGTATATATATATATAATCCCGCCAGCTTAGGCTTAGATCTTTTTTTATTTTAAAAAATATATTTTTAATATTTTCTAAATATAATTAAATATTATATTTCTATTATATTACTATTTAAATATAATCGGGGCGGGCGCAGGCCGCCGCGTGGCGGGCGCAGCCCTGTGCTGGCGAACCCCGCCGTCACGGCCTGGGTATTGTGGCGCGTATCCATAGGGGCAGAGCCCCGTGTCGGGGTCGCAGCCCGCCGCGGGGCGGGCATAGCCAGGTGCGGGCGAAGCCTGCCGTCACGGGAGCAATTAGGTGCGGGCAAAGTCCGTTGGGGGGCGGGCGCAGCCCTCCGCGGGGCGGGCACAGCCAGGTGTGGGCGAAGCCCGCCGTCACGGGTTGGGTACTGTGGCGCGTAGCCATAGGGGCGGAGCCCCGTGTCGGGCACTAGTATATATAAATATATATATAATCTTTTAATTAGGATAGTTATAAACAAAACCGAAAGAACGTTTTCTTCTTCTTCTATTGGCCGAACCAGAGAGCGACAGTGACGAAGAACTCTACGTCGTGAATCTTCCGGTGGCCGCCGGGGTAGCTCCGGTGCTCGAACTTTCCAACCGATTGTAGATCTGGAAAGCTCTCGTCGAGAGCTACGCTATCGTGGTAATTTTTTTCCTTTTTTTGAGTTTTCTCGTTAGGGTTTTTTGGCCCTAACCTCTATTTCGGTCATTTTCGTTCCGATTTCAACTCCTAACGTATTCTTTTGTCCCGATCTGTGACGTGTGGTGATTCGAAGAATTTTTCCGTTAAAATCGAGGCAAGTGGTGTTCTTGCTCTCTCTCTCTCTCTTGCTCCTTTATTCTAATTTTTGCCACATTCGTTTGCGCTTGTCACGTTTCTAATACTTAGAAATTTATCCTCGAATTCTAATTATTTTTCTCTTTTTTCTTGAATGCAACTTGTTTTCCCTAAAACCATACCCCTAATTTTTATTTCGTAGAATTTGTAAACGAATTGGTTGTCGTACCGTATTAACCATAGAGTCATCTTGATAGTTGTGACACCTTCCGCGTTTCGTGGTTTTTGATTAAACTTTACTTTGCTTGTCCTTGAAATATCTTTATGCAGTCCATATTATTGTTGACCGTGAGTCTGTGATGGATAAAAATGAACTATGTTTGTATAATTATGTAACTAAAGAAACACATATGAATTGTGCGCGTTGGGGTTTCTCCCTCGGCATAGTGCATTATGCTTGAGTCTGTGCACGTTGTGGACTTTCATCCCCGACACATTAATTTAGCTTGGTCTGTGCGCGTTGGGGTTTCTCCCTCGGCATATTGCCTGTTGGCAGGGTTTGTGCGCGTTGTGGAACTTTTCCCCGACACAGTACTCTTTATCGTTGAGCTGATCAGTCTCATTTTTATTAATGAATAACACGAATATTAATGAAAGATGAAAGTTTGAACTTCTGTTGTAGGTGTTTTGTTCTGTCCTGATGATGTTATTAGCCATTCTTGCTTAGCTAGTTTTACTGTTGCTTACTTTTACGTTGCTGCTGACCCTTTTGTTGCAGTCGCTTTACATTTTCCTTCACTTTGAGGTTTTTGTAGTTTTCCTTTACTCATTGTACCATTTTAGCTTGCTTCTGAGGTGTTCTTCTTTTGAATGCCTCAGGATCAGAGCTGTAGCAGGTTTAGCTGACCGCGTTGTGCTTCCGGTGCTGTTGGTTGTTGCGGCCGTTTGCTTCCACCTCTGAGCTTGAGGTAGTTGACTTTGTTTAGACATGCCCGTTTTTACTATGAGTTCGTGTCAATTGTTGACGCCCATAGTTTTTGACTTTTCTGTGATAGACCACTTGGTGTTTTCACTGTTGTTACTTTTTACATGTTTATACTTGCTCTCTGGGAAAGATTTATGTTAGGATGCATTTAGTTATTTTAAAGTGTACAAAACTTCATTCTGAAGTATCGGCATGACATGACTTTCAACTACTAAATCTACTAATTTTAAGCGTTATAAAAGTTCTATATATATATATTAAATGTAGAAGTCACATCATCATTTTAAGATACTGGACCTTCACTCTCATATAGGTTAACAAATGAACCAACTCAGTATTTTTCCGCCGCGTAAAATCTATATATTTTCTCCCCTATGGACTAGTGATCCACCCGACCGAGGGACACAGTCATTAACTCTAATAACTTATATGCATTGTTTTTAACTTAATTTCATAAATCTTTTACATAAAGTAAATGTGAGGACGTGTAGCCTGAGCTTCTGCAGTTGTCCCCTACACGGTGTGGCATCACGACACATATTTTCTCTACTTTGACGTATTCTTGAATATAGAGAAAATGTGGGTCGTGACTGTTGGTATCAGAGCCAGTTTTTGCAAGAGGGTTGGTTGGTTTGGCAAGCTAGTCGAATAACTTTCCCTTAAGAAAAACTCTAACCGTATCATTTCATTGCATACATACACCAATATGTCATCAGTAGATCTTGATGGAAGCACGAACACTACACTCATAGCATGATTAGAATTATACAGGGCATATTATGTAGTATGGGATGCTTAATATGTGTCTGTATATGGATCCACCATAGGTGGCAACATGTGACGGTTATGTAGTATGGGATGCATAACCATCATCATATGGATGCCCATTAGCACGTTTACTTTTCTTCGTTACATACAATATTATGTAGTATGGGATGCATAACATTGTATGTGTATGCCGCTCATAACATGCACTAAGGCCTTTTTAGAATGCATAGCACTACATACATAACATACCATTTCATAAGCACGCGTGCCAAGTTAAAGTTTTGCACGATGACATACATACACCCATGATTTGAGATGAAATTTAAACATTCATGCATTCATATTATAGGCATGACTTAGAATCATAACATTATTTTATGATTTCCCAGAGCAAGGTAACAGTAAGAGCAAGTATCTGTTCATTCCTTATTTGATGTCAGTAAGGGTATTTGAGTTTTCTAGCTTTAGTGTCGTAAGCTAGGTCCTTGATAAGTCATTTGTTTGTATCGGTAAAATATGAACCCGAAACAGTTTGCTAAGGCAATATCTTCCCAGTTTGTGATGTCTTAGGCAAGGTTTGACTAGATATTTGTTTATTCTGTAGAGTGCCACCTAAACGCATTGCGACGAGGTCGGCTCCCCAGTCATAGGGTGAGTCTTCTGGTGCCCAAAGCGAAGCGGTGATCGAAGCACTGCGGCAAACTAATGAGTCCCTATCAAGGCAGATGGTGGACATGCAGTCTCAGATACAATCGTGTTGGCTGTCGTCGTCGGGCAGCAGACTAGAGCGCAGGACCATGCTGTGGACCAAACTGTTCCTACTCCCCCTACTGCTCTAGTTCCCCCAGTCGCAATTCCGCCTGAGATGAATTTCATTTCTCACTTCCAATGACTAGGACCTCCTTCGTATGATGGTAGAGCAGACTTTATGGCATTAGATGACTCGATCATTGCCATGGAAGAAATGTTTTCTTACTCTGGTGTATCCTCCGATCAGAAGGTGATGATTCCAGCGTATCAGCTCAAGAGTCTTGCGAAGAGTTGGTGGATCAGAGAAAAAGAGAACCTTTCTGATGGGTGCTTGTGAGAATCATTCAAGAGTATGTTACTGAAGAAGTTTTTACCATCGGTCGAGCGAGACCGTCTAATGAACAACTTTTTACACCTGAAGCAGAGACAACTCACTGTTAGTGAGTATGAGGTCGAGTTTAGCAAGCTCAGTCGTTTCGCCCCAGATCTGGTAGCATCCGAAGAAGGCAGAGTAAAGCGTTTCCTGGGTGGTCTGAGGTATGACATCCAGTAGTTAACTAGCGCATACAAGTCTGAGACCTTTGCAGAAGTAGTCGAAGCTGCCTTAAAGATTGAGGCGATAGAAAATGAGAAGAATCGGGGATTACATGCGAAGAAGGACATGAGGAAATCTGACGATTGAGGAAGTTCTAGGGCATCTGGCCCCGCAACGAAGAAGGATAGAAGGGAGGCGTGTCGCTTTTGTGGTAAGCCAGGACACCCTTTTGATAAGTTCTTTAAGAGACTGGATGCGCAGAAGCTGTCTCAGGTACACGCTGTAACGCCCCGAAACTCAAAAGAGCAAAGGGGGACGTTTTGGGCCAGTTTTGGTTGCTGGCTGAAGGCACACGGCCTGGGACACGGGCGTGTCCTAGGGCGTGTCAAGCGTGTGCCGACACTTAGCCGCGAAGTCGTCGAGTTATACTCGACGATTCGTCGGGAATGGGCACACGGCCTGCGACACGGGCGTGTCGCAGGGCGTGTCGACCCGTGTCGACTCTTAGCCGTGAAATCGTCGAGTTATACTCGACGATTCGTTGAGATTGGGCATACGGCCTGCGACACGGGCGTGTCGCAGGGCGTGTCGACCCGTGTCGACGATCGTCCCGGGGAGTCGTCGAGATTCACTCGACGATCGTCGAGACAAGGCACACGGCCTAGGACACGGGCGTGTCCAAGGCCGTGTCATCGAGTCGTCGATCTTCCCTCGACGAAATGTCCCGTGTACACGGCCTGGGGGCCCGGCTGTGTCAAGTTGACACGGGCAAGGACACGGGCGTGTCCTAGAACCCGTGCAGTGCTCGGGTTGAAAATGGGAGAAAATTATGGTGTACACGGCCGGCTACACGGCCGTGTCAGCTGGAACACGGCGTGTCAACTCGAACACGGGCGTGTTCGATACCCGTGTGCAGGTTCTGAAGATTCGATTTTGACGGCGAATGCGGCACACGGCCCTGGACACGGGCGTGTGCCAGGCCGTGTTCGGTCCAGTTTGAGCATTTCAGCCCCGAATCAAGCTGCTCGTTTTCTTAGGTTGAGATCCGACGGCTGGGGATGGTTCCTGAGAGGATATACCCGGGGTTTGACTTAGAAAAATCCATTCTTTCTTACCTTTTTCATCTCTCCAAACCCTTGGAGAAAGAGGAGAGCCCTTGGAGGAAGAAGAGCTAGATCCGCCATTGGAGGAGCTTCGGAGCTCCGAATCGCAAGCCGACTCCGGATCCACAGAGGCAACACAAGTGCGGTGATTTCTATCTGATTACTTTTCGATGGCGCCAAAGAGGAACGCAAGGGTAACGATCCTCATCATGAGCACTATTAGCTCTCTTTCTTAGCATAGGAAGCCCCCCTCTCGCGAGTTTGCGGAGTGTTGGAGGTGTTCCTTCGGGTAGATATGTAAAGTCCCCGTTGTTTAGAGTCCGTATGCGAGAACGGACATAGGCATTTTGGTTGAAGCCTACCCGGACATGTTAGTTCGGATCGGTGATGTTGCATTGCATAAGGCCGGAGAAGACTCCGTGCTATTGGTTGTTTTCGGGTTTTTTACGCGGTAGATTGCAGCAGGGAGCCTTGGGGACTAACCCAAAGGTGCACCCGGAAAACTAGGCGGATACGAGATCTTGCCAACTTGGTGGCCTGAGAGCCATCTTGAACATAACGAGGTTATGTGACTTGTGTTAGAATGAGACTCGGTGAAAGTTTGACCCGCGCATATGGCTTAAATTGTCATTGCGATGTGAGCACGGGTTAGATGGAGCCGTACCCGCTCTATGTCGTTCGGGTTAGAGAGACCTAAAGTTACATGGCACTCGCCATTGGCATAGATGTGAGTCTTTGGCGGTCTATGGCTTAAATTGTCGTGACTCATGCCAAGAAGACAAATTGCTCATAGGTTTGGCCGTCTGTTGGCGGTGGTGAGTCCGGAATGTTGGTGGCTTAGTTTGACGCGACATGGACCGGTTCACCGAGAATGTGCCCTGAGTGCACGGGGCGTGTGGCCGTTCGAGCTAACGCCTGTGATGAAATGGCTATGGTTATATAAATTGCTCGCTTAATGAAATGCAGGGAAGGAGCATCGCCGCCCCGAGTTGGGGGCGGGATCGTTATAATTTGGTCAGCATTGCTGACCGTTGCTTTGTTTGCCACCGTGCGGTGGTTTGTTGCTTGCAGGTGCAGCTGGACCGAGCGGTCAATAGCGGGCTAAAGCCCTTTTTGCGAAGCCGACCCTCGAAGGCCCAAGTGGAAATGTTTTCTATTTTATTCATGTATGGCCGACCTGCGTGCCGAGGTTGGTAAATCATGTAACAGACAAGTGAAACATTTTTGTAAGGCCTTAAGGCCGATGTTTGGGTATTTTGTATACATTCCTAATTGTTGTATTAGTGGACATTCGTGCTCTTATGCTGGGTTCTTGTTTACAACTTATATAAACTGCTTCCGCTAGAATGCTCTGTGTAGGACGTTGAGATTGGTTGGATGGTTTCCATAAGTAACCACCCGGTCTGTTTGTGGTATATGGCGTCGGGCCCCGGCCGGACCTACTGCTATATGCTATGCGACGGATAGGGGGTGTTACACACGCGATGCAGGATGCTCCAAAGGGAGGTCCTGTCTGTTCTTATTGCCAGAGGAGTGGGCATGAAGTGGCCTGTTGTCACAAGAAGGCTGGAGCATGTTTTCTCTGCGGCCAGAAAGGACACATGAAGGCTAATTGCCTGCAGAGCCAGCCTGCGTTGCATGCAATTCCGTTGCAGACACTACCGCCGCCCCTGCCTCTCGTGGACAAGGGAAAAGGAAAGTTGAATGTGCTGACCAAGGATGAATCCCAATCCTCAACTCAAGTGATTTCAGGTTAGTCTGACTCAGCTAGTAATCTCTTTTATAGATTTATAGTTTCTGCATATTTGTTGCGCGCACTATGTTTTTAGGTGAATTTAAGGTGAAAAATAAGTGGGCGTGCATTTTGTTCGATTCGGGTGCTACTCACTCCTTTGTGGCGAGGAGTTTTGTAGACCAACATCGTTGGGATCTCGACCAGTTAGACACCTCCATAAATGTCAAATTTCCTTAGGGAGAGTTGGTGAGGTCAAGTCAGGGTATCCAAAAATGCCCCATCTCCCTACGTGGTTTTCTATCATTTGCGGATCTGAAGGTGTTAGATTTGGTAGACTTCGACGTGATTTTGGGCATGTACTGGCTGTGCAGCTATGATGTCGTCATTCAGTGCAATAACAAGTGCTTGGATTTTAAAGGTGACAATGGCCAGCCCATGATTGTGTATGGTTTGCCGCATCAGGAATCTCCGATCATTTCTGCGGTACGTGCTCGAAAATTTCTAGAGTCTGGCTGTGATTCTTTTCTTGTCTCTATATCTATTCTGGGAGCTGCACTGGTTGAGTCTCTGATACAAAATTGTAACACCTCTCCTATAATGACCGTATAATATAGGTCCGGCTGAAGCCCCACAACATATAGACTCCACAGCTTAAGCATTAAAAGATGATATAAAACTACCCAACTCAAAACTCAAAATATAAACAGCGAAAACATACAACCAACAAAAAGTTATCCACTACTACAGGAGTATCCAAACGGCCTTAAGGCCTTACAATAACAATTGTTCAGAAACTGAAACTAAAATAATAACCGCAAAAAGAGCAACGTGCCTTAGCACTCATAACTACCTCGACATGCAAGCTGGATCACAGTTCATGGAGCAAAACATTCAGGAAAACATAACTACCAAACAAAGTGTCACTTCATGAGGCTTAGGCCTTTTTGGCCGTCGAGCTTGCTACCGCTTTAGAACCTTGCCCTGTAAAAGTTTATTGTAACGTGGGTCAGCAAACACTGACCTCAACTATGTAACCAATACATCTCCCGGTCGTCCCTAATGGACCCCGGGGTACTCCACCACCCTGTAGGTCAGCACTTCATATGCAAAAGTACAATAACATGTAAAGTTATATAATAGGTTTGAATGTCTCATTCAACAAACATGTTTCTAGGTTGAACATCGAGAAAAAGAGCCCTACAATGCAGCATGTATGCAATTCTGGGTTTCACCCAAGGCACCCTATCACGCATGAAAGTAGCACATCATCACGCATGAAAGTAGCACATCATCACGCATCATCAACCAGGTACTTCCAATTTCCCAATCGGCGTTCAAGCCGGACAGACAAGGGTACTTCCAAATCCCCCTAACAACATACAAGCCGCCACACGAAAGTCTTTCCTAGGCCCCACCCGCTCGTGGGTCTCAAAACCTAGGCTTGCCTGCTTGCAAGCTCTGACTTCTCACGTCAGGATTCCGCCATAAATAAAAACCGATACTAAGAACCATTGCGGGACCCCACCGCTCGTGGGCTTCATCGCCCGGGCTTGCCCAATGCTTGTCGTTCTCGTCAGTTTCACAGAAAGTGACTTGTCTTGTCGAAACACTCTCCACACATGACTTGCATATCATGGGCTAGCTAACCGACCATGGAGGCAAAGTCAAGCCTTCACACATCACAATCCATAGCCTTTTCCCACTCTAATCCATCATTCGTACTGTAATGTCCACGTGCCCCAAGGAAACAATCTAACGCCACCACGGAGCTAACCCTGTCCGGTTTTGGTTACACGTACTCACTCAAAAAATGGGGAAACAAACATCACAAATGACATCTTGCATCAAAAGGATTTATAACAAAATCCTTAAGGCTCGCTGTGCAACATCACCGAGTCAGACTAATGGTCGCGACTACGGCTTCACCCACAATGCCTAATCCACTAGCGAAGCGGATTTCTAGTACAACATCATGCCGGGGACGGACACAATCGACCCAGATGTTCCTCTTGAGCCACGACAACCCGTGCCCCTCCCATTTGAGTGATTCGATACCTAAAATGCCTGAAAGAAAGCAAAAGAGAAAATGGATGCCATGCATGCATCCTAAAGACCGAGAGGAGAAATGTCGTTACCTTACGACCTCTCTTTCTAGCCATGGAGATCTTGCTTTGCATAGATGAAAACGTGCACCTTCAAGTCCTCTCCATGGATCTGGCCTCGGATCGACGATCAGAGCTCCGAAGCTTCGTCCAAGGAGGAAGATGCTCTTCCTATTCTTCCAAACCCTCTCTCCCCCAAAACCTAGCTCTTTCTCAAAAAGAGAAGAATGAGGGAGAAACACCGTTCAGTGCTACTTAAGCCACTTGGACGGAGTGTCCTGGGCCATAGGATCAAATCCCAAGAAGGATCGGATGGCCAAACTCAGTCGGGACAAAACTGCTTCCGCATACTATCGCCGGGCGATAACTACCTATCGCAGCGCGATAGCTTCCTGAGCCGCAAGTCAGAAAATAATGCAGCGCTATCACCTATGATAGCACTAACGCCGCACGATAACTCACTCAACGCCTGACACTCAATGCCTGACACTCAACGCTCTCAACCTCTAACACTCAATGCCACAAGGCTATCGCCGGGCGATAGCTACTATCGCCGCACGATATCTTCCAGAGTTTCAAGTTCTGAAAAAACTGGGGTGTTACAACTGACACCTAAGTAACACATGTAGTGAATTGCAGCATTCTTGTAACCAAGCCCAAGTTCAATAAGTTTCTGCAAGAGCTTCAAACAAAAAATTTCTACTAGATTACCTAACCAGAATAAAAACATAGTGCAACCAAAAGTCAGCAGCATCCTACAGTTTATAGCATCCAACCTCTTGACTTCAAAAATAATCATGCTTTTTTATCTCTATTACCTCCATTTCAAGGCTTGGTTACCTATGCTTGAAGCGTATCTCCAACTTTTTATAGGAAATCAACCCAGAAATCAACACAGGAATCTCATTTTATTCCAGAAAATTACCTAAATTTTGAAGAATAAGGGGTGGAGGAGAAGGAAAAAAATCTTACTTGGTAGGGAAGATGAAGTCGTTTAGAAAGGTCGCACAAAGTCAACGCCAAAATGGCCTGAATCTTCTCCAACCAGGTTGCTAGAAATGGTCCCAGAAACTGGGATGAGGAGTTATTGCGGTCGGAGGGCGAAGAAGGAAAAGGTTAAAGAAGAGCTTACCATATTTTGTGAACCATGTATGCCCTTGTGCTCGCCGATATGCAACCATAGAGGAGGCAAAAGCAATGTAAGAGGAATAAATAGAACGTTGAATAAGGGGGGAGGTGTTACCGGAGGAGATGCGCGATCTCTACCTGTAGTGGAGGACAAGGCTTGCGGGCGGATTGAGGGAAGACTGTCATCAGAGAAGATGGTCGGTGGTGGCCTATCGTTAGAGAAGGAGGGTTGCGGGATCGAAAAATCGGGGAAGCTGCGGGATCGGGAAATCAGGGTAGCTGCACATCGGAGAGGAAATGATGCGGAAATATTTTTAGGGATTGCTGGCCTTGACTGCGCGTATATGGCCGCGACCTCGGCTAAAAATTACGGCAGGAAAATGACGTAAATCCGCAATTTTGAGTGGATGAGTTTACGACCGGATGTTTTCCAAACGGTGTAAATTATTAATGTTGCATTTTTTTAAGCTGGACTGGGAGAAATAAGCTCTCCCAAATGAACTCTAGATCTTCCCATGTACTTTCTTAGGGTGGAATTCCCTTCCAATGGACTAGACCTTGAGATATTGGCATATTATTGCGGATAACCTGTCTCAAACTAACCACTACTAATGGTTCATGTCGTGGCATGTTCTCATAACTGTAAGTAGGTAAGGGTGTCACCTGTTTTTTTTTCTTCCCATTATAGGCCTTGAGTAACAAGATGTAGAATATCAAGTGTATTTTTCAGTCAACCCGCACGGACACAAGGAGTAACCGCAATAAATATTGCTGCAATACGGAGTCCGCTCAGTCTTCCTAGTAGCCAGATCGCAACCAGGCCGCGCGGACTGCCCGTTATTCCAATGCAAGCTCTACTCGCCGATCTGAAGGCCGCCTAACCACGAGGTCACCTAGCCGTCTGACCGCGTGATCTGCTACTGCTGAACTGAACAAGCCTCCAAAAACGGACAGCTTATTGAACTGGGAAACTAGTTGTAGAAGAGAGAACACCGATCCGCTACCCGTGACCTGCTGTTAACCCTAGTTGCTGTCCGCAGAGTCCGCACAATCCCTGACCGAAATCAGAACCAAGTTCCTAGCTTCCAGTGCTATCCGCACAGCCTGCACAACACAACCCGATCAACCCTCAAACTACGCGGATACAAAAAAAACCAATCCGCAGCAACTATCTACGAGTTCACTTACTGTTCATTCGTCCTATTTATTGATGTGACAGGGGGTCCTATTTATAGGCACGATGAGGAGTGTGGTCACCACCCTAGCCGATAGGATAACCGCCCCATGTCACGGCAAACACCAAGTGTATCCGTAAGTCGTGGATACACATCCAGTCCGCCGCGATCTGTACAGGATGGCCAGACCGCCAACATCATCACCAAGGCCGGACAAAAACCCTATCAGCCTTGTCACCAAAGGCCAAACCAGGGGTAAGCCACCACCAACAGACCCTACGGCAACACCACCTGTCTGCATTCTAGTGGACACCGCTCCAGTCCGCATGCTCTGCAGATACATTTCCAGTCCGCTCACACCGAGCCTGCACTTATGGCACTAAGCTGTCAACTGCCGGACTCGGCGGACAAGGAATATAGTCTGCACACTCCAACGGACACTTCTCCAGCCCGAAGTCACCAAACTCGCACCCAACTCACAAGTCAACTGCTGCCGAGCTTGGTGGACTTAGCGGCAGTCCGCACTTAACCGCGTGATCTCCCCGGACTAAGCCAACATGGACTTAGTTCAGAACCAACCTAGTCTATACCACTGGCCACAAGGGCCAATCCGTACTTACTGGCTGACACAGGCACCAGTTCGCCTATCTCGGTGAACTCCATCACTTGTCCGCTCTAACTGGCGAACTCCGTGGCTACCACTTGTTGCGCCACCAGAGCAAGACCACAACATCTGTCATGCTGGTCTATCGAGTTCCAGCCCAGCCCGCATCTTGCCGGACTCCGCGGATAGAGAAGCTATCCGACCAGTTAACTTCTGGGAATAATCTGCCTGCCGAGCATAAGCTGGCATGGCTGGTTGCTGTTGGGTACATTGGTTTAAATGTACCTGATTTGAAGAAGCCTCACCAAACTCAATGATATACATCAAAATGTATTTGATGTGTTTTGAGTTTACTTGTGCAGGCTAAGTATTTACAGGAAAGAAGAAAAAGTTTCTAAGTCCATGTGTTGACACCCAGAGGGAAAGTGTCGACACTTAAGAAGACTTGTGTCGACACCCAGGCAAGCAGTGTCGACACTTGGAGTATTTGTGTCGACACCAGGGATGCAGAGTCGACACCAGATAGAAAGTGTCGACATAAGGAGCTGTGTCGACACTCAATGAAGAAAAGTGCAGTGAAGCAGTGTCGACACTTAGCAGTTGTGTCGACACCCAGTGAAACTGTGTATACATCAGAAAGTGTCGACACTTGGAGGCTGTGTCGACACTCAGCAAAAGTCAGCAGAGTCTAAGTATAAGTGTCGACACCCATAACAATGTGTCGACACATAGCAGAAGAGTCAACACTTGAAGAAAGTGTCGACACAAGAAAGAATGTGTCGACACTCCGCTGAAGACTCAACACTTGAAGAAAGTGTCGACACAAGAAAGAATGTGTCGACACTCTGCTGAAGACTCAACACTTGAAGAAAGTGTCGACACAAGGAGCTGTGTCGACACTTAGCAAAGTTCAAGAATATTCTAAGTACAAGTGTCGACACAAAGGAGATGTGTCGACACTCAACAAAAGTCTCAACAGAAGAAGAATGTGTCGACACAAGGAGCTGTGTCGACACTCAGCAAGTATCAACACTGAAGACATGTGTCGACACCAAGAAGTAGTGTCGACACTTAAACAAATTCAACATATGAAGATGTGTCGACACAAAGGTGTTGTGTCGACACTTACAAGAAGTCAACAAAGTGCTGAAGAACAAAGTGTTGTGTCGACACTCAATATCATTGTCGACACATGAAGAAGAAGCAGTGTCGAGATCTAAAATCTACAACACAAGGAGTTGTGTTGACACCTTGTAGGCTAGTGTCGACACTTAGTCAACTTGTGTCGACACTTGGTCTATAAGTGTCGACACTTAAAGACAGACAGTCTCGACACTTTCAGACAGTTATAGAATTTTTAAGAACTGACTGGATGACTTGACAGCTGCCATTCCAGCCGGTCTACTGCACCTGTCAGAGTTGTCAGAAATCAGTTATGAACCGGATCAGCTGGTTACCATGAAGAAGGCCTATAAATAGGCTTACACTGTCTACAAAAATAGTGGTTAAGTTGTTCAAGTGATCAACACATCAATATAAAAAGAAGATCTAGCTATTCATTGAATAATCAAGTGAAGATCTAAGAAGTTGGAGAGAGAGCTCCATCCTAGAAGTCAGCCGTTGGAACCAGGCTAAGAAGAAGGGTTCAGATTTGTTCTGAATCTTAAGTAGCAGAGATCAAGGATCAACTGCAGAGGAGGTCAAACTTATTGTGTTCTACATTCAAGTAGCTTTGAAGAAAGCCAAGTCAGATTGATTTCAGCTGAGTTCTTCTAAGAACTCATCAAGAAACTCACAACTCTTCTCTCTTTTCTCTGAGTTGTAGAGTTAACATTTTGTATTCATATTATCTTGTAGGATCCTTAGGGATCTGAGTTATGTAAGCCTGTAATTATAAAGGCTGAGTGTAGGGCTTGAGTGCCTGAGTGTAGGAGATTTGAATCTCTGAGTGTAGGCCTGTTGTGGCTGAGTGTAGGCCTGTTGTGGCTGAGTGTAGGCCTTGGTGGTTGAGTGTAGACCTTGGTGGCTGAGTGTAGGCTTTGTGAAGAAGCTGAGTTGTAGGGCCTTGGGCCTGAGTTGTAGGAACCTGTTTTGGGGTTCTGAGTGTAAGATTTGAGGATCTGAGATAGTGGAGAAGTTTGGCCGAATCGAGTACACTGCTAGATAGGCGAAGGGGGAAAGTGGATGTACCCAAACCTTGGGGAACCACTATAAAACTGTGTGTCTACTGGTTGCTTGTGTAATTCTGTGATTGTTGCTTGTGTGCTGTGATAAAGTAACTAGAACTCTGTGATATTATCTGAATTCTGCCTAAAAAGTTAACAAGATTTAAGTCACATATTCACCCCCCCCCCCTCTAGGTGATTAGGTACAATATCTTTCAAGTGGTATTAGAGCCAGGTTACTCAAAAAAGGACATAACTGTCTGAGTAGATCTTGTTGGCAGATTCAGTCTATGTATATTACAGAATCAAGCAAATCAAGAACCATGGGTTCCACTGAAAATCATAAGGAATTGGGATCCATGAAGGTACCTATTTGTAGACAAGAGAACTTTGGAATCTGGAAGGAAAGGGTGAGACTTTTTATGGAAGCCTCAGACCCTAGGATTTATATCACAGTAAAAGAAGGGCCATATGTGCCCATGAAGGTTTCAGTCTTAGATGCAAATCAGAGAACACCAAAGGATTTCTCTGAAATGACAAAGGATGAGATTGTTCTAGCCACAATGGACAAAAGGGCTCAGAACATCATTGTGAGTGCTATAGATGATGCTACCTTTCAGAATCTGATACACTGCAAGACATCCAAGGAAATGTGGGATACTCTTATTGTGTATATGGAGGGTTCTGAAGAAGTGAGGCAAGACAGAAAATCCTTGCTCAATCAAGAATATGAAAGTTTTAGACAAGGTAAAGGTGATAGCATAACTGAATGCTATAAGAAGTTCTATAGGATTGTGAATGAGCTAATGTCCTATGGCAGAGAGTTCAGTAATTATGAGCTCAATCATAAGTTTCTAAGGTCCCTAACAAAAGATTGGGACACCAAGATCTGTGCCATTAGGGAAATGGCAAAGTTGGCAGAAATTCCTCCACCAACACTATTTGGAAAACTGCTATCCTATGAGATGCAGTTGATGGTGAGGAAAGAAGAGGAGAAATCAACAAGAAGTGAACATAAAGAGAGGACAGTGGCCTTCAAAACAGAAGCCCCCAGAAAGTACAGAAGTAAGTCGCCAACTCCACCACCAAAAGTAGCTGAGACTGAGTCAGAAGATTCAGAAAGCAGAAAGTCTGAAAGTAGTGAAAGTGATGAGGACTTTGCTGCCTTCACAAGACATTTTCAGAAGTTCTTAAAGAAGAAACAGTGGAGGACAAGGCCATCTACTTCACAGGGCAAAGAAGACTATTATCAGAATAAAAAGTCTTCAAAAAAAGACAGGAAAAAGACCAAGTCTAGCAAAACAACTCTTTCAAAAATTGTTTGTTATTGCTGTAATAGACAAGGACATGTTGTTGCAGACTGTCCAGAGAAAAGGAAGGAGTCTAATGACAAGAAAAAGACTCAATATAAGGGCAAGAAGGAAAAGTCTTTTGTTGTCAAAAGGATAAGAGCCTGTCAGACATTTCTTCATCAGAAACTGAGTCAGATGTTGAGGCATATATAGGACTGTTTGCTGAGGAAGAAGAAGAAGAGTTCATCCAGATTATGAACTCTATATATGAACAAGAGGACAGTCAGTGCCAAGGACTGATGGCATTGACAGAAAGTGACAAAATCCAGGAGCAGCCAGGACCTAGTAAGGTACAACATTATTCTTTAAGTTCAATTTCTTGTGCTAGTTCAGAATCAGATTCATCATCATCAAGTGATGAGAGTGCATCTGAGTTTGAAGAGGATATTCATCAGTTGATAGATGAATATAAAGTTCTGTTGCAAGCATTTAAGAAATGCAAATCCTTGGCCAAGAGTCAAGCTAAGGAGATTGCAAGTCTCAAAATGGCTGCAACTGATTATGAGAAGATGTTTGATCAAAAGCTAAATGAGATAGCAAGACTGAAGCACATAACTGTGATTCAGATGGGGACTATATCATTTAAGAATGATCAAATCAAGTGTCTGGAGATTAGTCTTCAGAAGGAGAGAGATTTAGTTGCTAGGTTTTCTAAACCTAAGTCAGTTCTACCCTTAATTAATGAATTTGTTCATCACAAAGGTAAAGCTGGACTGGGATTTACTAAACCAGCTAGGACTGTTCAGTCCAAGTCCAAGGGCAAAGCCCCAACTCTCAACAAGCCAGCTGTAGATAAAACAACTAAGACTGTACCTAAGCAAAGATACAATAAGTTTGAGTGTTGGTGCTGTGGCAAGGTAGGCCACTTTGCAATGGACTGTTGGCACATTGCTATTGCCAAAGTGTGTAGCAAATTGCCTGTTGGAAAACCTGCAGGTAGATTTATTAGGAAGCAAACTAACAAGTACCAAGGACCCAAGAATTCTTTGGGTTCTAAGGTTCACTAATCTGTTTTGCAGGTGAGTCCAAGTGGCCATGCCCCAATATGGTACTTGGACAGTGGATGTTCCAGACATATGACTAGAACAAGGAGTTTACTAAAGGACTACATACCTATAAAGGATGGTCCAAAAGTCACCTTTGGTGGTTCTGAAAAAGGGATCATCAAGGGTTTTGGTAATATATCTAACTCCTATATTACAATTACTCAAGTGGCCTATGTTAAAGGTTTGAAACATAACCTTATTAGTATAAGTCAATTGAGTGATGTAGGATATAACATCTCATTTGTCAAAGATGGTTGTCATATCAGGAGGTCAAATGATCAAGAGATCATTTTGACTGGTTATAGAAAAAGGAATGTCTACTGCCTAGACATTATGGTTGAGAACAATGGTTCTCCAGTGTGTCTTGAAGCTGATGAGACAGTCTCTCATTGTGTCAAATGGCACAAGAGGCTAGCCCATCTAAACTACAAGACAATTGGCAATCTCTTTAGCAAAGAGTTAGTGAGGAATGGTTCTCAAGTTAAGTGTATTAAAGATGGAATATGCTCAGCTTGTCAAAAGGGCAAGCAGACTAGATCCACCTTTAGAAGCATTGAAAACAAAGATGTTGTGAGGTGTTTATACCTCTTGCATATGGATCTCTTTGGTCCTATGCCAGTTCACTGCCTAAGTAGGAAGGTCTATACCTTTGTAGTTGTAGATGACTACTCAAGGTTTTCCTGGGTGTTCTTCCTTAGACAGAAATCTGAAACACCTGATGTCTTCTATAGCTTTGTCAAATAAATTCAGAATGAACTAGATAGTACAGTGGTCAAAATAAGAAGTAACCATGGCACTAAATTTCAGTCTGATATTATGACAAAACTATGTGAAGAATTTGAGATATTTCAAGAGTTTTCTTCACCAAGGACACCTCAGCAAAATGGCATTGCTGAGAGGAAGAATAGAACCTTGATTGAGGCTGGTAGGACCCTATTAAGTGATACATCACTACCAGAATATTTCTGGGCTGAAGCAGTTAATACTGCATGCCATGTTATTAATAGGGCTACCATAACTAAATGCCACAACAAGACCCCCTATGAGCTTGTGAAAGGCAGAAAACCAAACCTATCCTACTTCAGGATCTTTGGTTGTAAGTGCTTTATACTTAACAATGGAAAGTCTTACTTGACTAAGTTTGCTGCCAAGTCCCAAGAGGGAATTTTTGTTGGGTACAACAACAATAGTAAGGCTTATAGAGTCTATAACTTGTCTACACAAGTTGTAGAAGAGTCTGTACATGTAGTATTTGATGAAACTAGACTTATTAACAATGAGTTGTCTAGTAGTATATACAGCTCCTCAGGTATAAATAAGAAGATGGACAAGCTCACTATAGAAGAAGAACCTACTGCAAGACAGCAAGTAGAAGATAGTGGCTGCTGTCCAGGGGGAGTACTACATGTACCTAATGCAGAAGAAATACAAGGAGTACAACAAGATGAAGAAGTTCAACCTGAAGCCAGGATGCCTCCAGCCAATAGGCATCTAAGAGATCATCCAGCAGAATAAATCATTGGTGATCCAAGTCAAGGGGTACAAACAAGGAGCAGAAACCTGAATGCAGCACTCTACTCCAGTTTTCTATCCCATGTTGAACCAAAGAAGTTTGAAGAAGTCATCCTAGACCCTCATTGGATTGAGGCAATGCAAGAAGAGCTGAATCAGTTCAAGAGGTGCAAGGTCTGGGAGCTTGTTCCTAGACCAAAAGACCACAACATAATTGGAACTAAGTGGGTCTTTAGGAACAAGATGGATGAACATGGAGTCATCATTAAGAATAAAGCAAGATTGGTTGCTAAAGGTTATAGGCAAGAAGAAGGTATTGATTTTGATCAAACCTTTGCTCCAGTAGCCAGACTGGAAGCCATAAGGATGTTCCTGGCCTATGCAACCTTTCAAGGATTTAAAGTTTACCAAATGGATGTCAAGTCAGCATTTCTGAATGGTAATCTAAAAGAGGAAGTCTATGTGGAACAGCCCTCAGGTTTTGTTGATTCAACTCAACCTAATCATGTCTATAGACTTAGGAAAGCATTATATGGGTTAAAGCAATCCCCTAGGGCTTGGTATGAAACCCTGTCTAGTTTTCTCATTGAGAATAAGTTCACAAGGGGGAAAATAGACAAGACTCTATTTCTTAGGGAATCCAGAGGCAAAGTAATACTAGTCCAAATATATGTAGATGACAAAATATTTAGGTCTACTGAAAGTAGTATTTACAAAAAGTTTGCAAAACTAATGCAAGGACAGTTTGAGATGAGTAGTATGGGGGAGCTTAAGTTCTTCTTGGGTCACCAAGTAAGACAGACTGAGAATGTTTTATCCATATGCCAGTCTAAGTTCACCCTAGAACTCATAAGGAAGTATGGTATGAATTCATCTAGTACCATGAAGACTCCTATGGGGTCAAGTATGTCTCTTAGCAAGGATGATGTAGGAAAACCTGTAGATGAGTCTTTGTATAGAGGAATAGTTGGCTCCCTACTATATTTGACTGCAAGTAGACCAGATATCATGTATGCTACATGTGTCTGTGCTAGGTATCAAGCATGCCCTAAAGAGTCTCATTTGACAGCAGTCAAAAGGATATTGAGATATCTAAAGAGCACTCCTTATCTAGGCCTCTAGTACCCTAGGAATGAGGATTTTGAACTAACAGGTTATTCAGATGCAGACTTTGCAGGATGCAAAGAAGACAGAAAAAGCACAACTGGAACCTATCAATTCCTAGGTGGAAGACTGATTTCATGGAGTAGCAAAAAGCAAACAAGTGTGGCTATCTCCACTGCAGAGTCAGAATATGTGGATGCTGGAAGTTGATGTGCTCAACTTCTATGGATACAACATCAGCTTGAGGACTATGGAATTCAGGTAAGTAAAACTCCACTATTTTGTGATTCTACTAGTGCTATATCAATTGCACAAAATCCTGTTTCCCATAGTAGAACTAAACATATTGAAATAAAATATCATTTTCTTAGGGAACATGTAGAGAAAGAAGATATTTTACTGGAATATATTAAGACAGATAATCAACTAGCTGATATGTATACTAAGCCCTTAGAAGAAACTAAGTTCAATAGGTTTAAAATTGAACTAGATATGATAAACTTAGAATAAGTTTATAGAAATGGCTAAGTAAAAAGGTGTCGACACACAGAGATATCTGTGTCGACATAGAAAATTGGTGTCGACACTTCAGGGAAAAGGTGTCGACACATCTAGGAAGTTGGTGTCGACACTTCAGAAAATTAGTGTCGACACATGACCAGTAGGTGTCGACACATCCAAGGTGGTGTCGACACTTAGAGTTTACTCAGAATTATCTAAGTAAAGTCTCGACTATATGTCGAGTTTAGTGGTGTCGACACATATGATCTGTTGACTAAACTTGTGTCGACATATAGGTGTCGAGACATTATAAGTCAGTGTCGACACTTATCGACAGTGTCGACACAATTTAAGTTAGTTGCCCGCCCTTTCATCTTCAAACCTAGAAAGGTATAACTAGGATTTTGCCTTAGTTTGTCGACACGCTTTCAAAAGTTTCGAGACCAAACTTGTGTGTCGACACCTCTCTTCTCTCAGTTCAAATTCTTCAAACCCTAATGGCGCCAAAGCTCGAGGAGAACGTCAATGAAGGCTATGAACTGGTGCGAGACGCGTTTGCGGATGCAGACCCAGAAATCAAGAATGTGATAACCCTAGTTGCAGACCCGGGGTTAGAATTTCTTGTTTCAGAGCCTACAAAGATCTGGTAGAAAGAAGTGTTAGAATTTCTGAATGGAGCTAAAATAGACGAATTTGGATTCAAGATCAAATCCAGGGTACATGGAGAAAAGGTGAAGGTATCACCAAAAAGTTTAAGAAAGGTTCTAAACCTGCCTAGAACCAAGGAAGAAGAAGAAGTAACTGCTTCTAAGACCAGAGAAGGATTGACATGGTGTGGTCTGGATTCAAAGATGAAAATAGGATCTGTATTAAATAGAAAGGGAATGAACAGTCAGAGGAAATTCCTCTCTGAAATTGTTGGAAAAGTAATTTTGAGTAAGCCAGGAGGGCATGATAGGGTATCAGCCCATATGTTCAATATTATGACAAGGATAATCTTCACTATGAAAATAGATTGGTCTGTTATAGTCTTTGAAAAGATCAAGGAAAGTCTGAAGAAACCCAACTTGGGTAGGATCTTAAGTTTATACCTAGCTGGTAGCATACCAGAGGTTCTGAGTCAAGCTGCAGGTACTCAAACCAATCATATGAGAAAGATGGACTTGAGGATATTCTCTAGGTGGGACAGAGTTTTGTCTAAGGAGATACCAACACCTGAGAAAATAACTTCTGAGAAGGAAACTCCACTAAAGAAGAAGAAGATAGCCCCAGTGGCTCAAGAGTCAACTAGCAGCTCTGATAGTGAAGAACAAGTTGTCTTTACTCCATAAGAGGATGTAGAAGGAACTGTTGTGAAGTCTCTAGCTCAACAGGATACTGCTGAGAGGCAGGGGGAGCTACCTCAAGCTAGCCCCTTACACCAGGATTCAGTCCAGGGGGAGCCTCTAATAGTGGAAGAACCAACTCCTCTTGAAAGTGAGCAAGCTACAAACACAATTCTTGAGGTAATCACTGAGCTTAATGCTTTAGATTTTCCTATAGAGGGTACTGATTTGTCTGATTCATTAAATAATGTTACTCAGCAAACTCAGATTGATAGTCAAGTCCCAAATGTTGACATGGAGGACACATCTGTTACAGTTTAGATTATATCTGATCCAGTGGTAGATGAGCAAAGAATTTCTCCTGCCCATTCTCCACAAGAATTTACAATGGAAGATTTATTTCTTAATCTGGATCAACAAGAACTTGAGAAGGAATGTATTGCTGCTGAGGGGGAGAATGCTCCAGTTGAGGGGGAGCAAGTAGTAATTCTGGAAGAACCTGCAAGGCAAGAGCCTGAGAAGCCCCAAGCTGTTGAGGAGCTACCTAAAGAGAGGGTAGAAATTGCAAGCACATCAGCTTCTGAAGATGAGTGTTGGAACACCCTATTACTAATTTGGGTCAGGATCACTATGTCTCTAGGAATTTATGTTTTGACCTTTTGTATAGATTATAGGTCAATTAGAATTGAGTCTAAGGGTCAGTAGTCTAGGATTGGAAGCTGCTCTGAAGACCCAAGTTTTTCTGGAGACTAAGTCCAAATCGTCGAGCTCAGCACGACGTTTCGTCGAACTCCGGTCGACGATCTTCTAGCTCAACTTTAGCAGATCGTCGAGCTCCATTCGACGATCGCTGAGCTCAGCCTCATAATATCGTCGAGCTCTGGTCGACGATCGCTGAGCTCAACTTCTCAATATCGTCGAACTCCATTCGACGATCGCTGAGCTCAGGTCGACGATTTTGACTCTGCACTGGATCCTTATCTCTGAGCTCAGTTCGACGATCTTTGAAATCAGATCGACGATTTCTTTGCTGCTTGCATTTTCCAATTCGCTGAGCTCAGCTCGACGATAGCAGAGCTCAGTTCGACGATTTCAGTTATCTTTCAGAATTCAAATTCAAATCAGATAGAAGTTATTCTGCATTTAATTCAGAAGATCTGCCAGCCGTTTTCATTTACTTCTGGAGCAAGTTTCAAGGGATTTTTCTAGGAACAATTCAGTGGACTTTCCTTCAGAACATATTATGCAATTAAGGCTGTAATTAATTCAGACCAACGGCTATCTTTGACAGAGCAATTTTCTATTCAGACTCAGAGAATAAAAGATAGAATGTTTTTGAATCAGACAGAGCATAGACAAGAAAAAAAGAGATTAGAGATTGACAAGAACAGAGGACACCTCTCAATATACAGAGACTCTGAAAAATATTCTGTCAACAAGAATTCAGAAGAACACTCATCAAGAGATCAAGCTTTCAAACATTCTTCAGATCTCTTCTGCTCTCAAGTGTTCAAGGCCAACATCATTTCAAGACTCCAGACAATCAACATTTCAGCTTGCTGAAATCATCTTCTGCTGGAGATCTATTTTTGAAGGCCTATCACCCTCAGCAAAGCTCATCTTCCTGAAGATCAAGGACTCAGGGGGAGCTTTGAAATCAATCCACTTAGTCTTCTCAGTTGATTGAGAAAGAGAAGACTGCCATAACTCTCTCAACCCCCTCTCTGTAAAGGGTTTTTCAAACTCCCTTCAAAAATTTGAATCTGGTTTTTGAGCACCTTGTCAAAAGCTCATTGGTGGCAAGACACCTGATCAAAAAATCTGTTTTGGTTTTTGAGCACCTTATCAAAAGCTCATTGGTGCCCAGGACACCTGATCAACTCATCCTGCAGTGGATTCCTACCTAGGGTGGTAGAAGAGTGGATGTACCCAAGTTGGGGAACCACTATATTTCCTTGTGTCATCTGGTTTTGCATGTTTTCTTTTTGTTTCTGGCCTAGATTTTCTTGTGCTTAATTTCTGCATAGCTTAGTTTTATTTCTGCTTCCCTGCTTACACTCATTACAACAATTGTTGTAAAGCTTTGCAAAAGTTTTTCTTTGTATTTTAAAAAGCACCATATACTCTATTCACCCCCCCTTTAGAGTATATCAGATCTAGTTTCCCCTTTCAATTGGTATCAGAGGGAGGTTGGTTAAACATACCATATCTGTTTGGTTGTACAGGCTAACACCTGAACCCCAAAGATCCCAAACTAGATCCTTCTTTTGTTTTCTAGTATTAGATTTAGCTTGCACAAATCATGGCCCAGAACAAAGATTATGCTAGCACCAGACCTCCAGTGTGCAATCTGTCAAAGTTTGCACTTTGGAAAGCAAGGATTAGACTATACATGAACTCTATTGACGAAGATATTTTTAATTCTGTTTTGACAGTGTGTCCAAGACCTCCAGAGAGCACAAGCACAAATGCTGTTCCACCTCCATCAGGAACAGATGCTGACATTAAAAAGTGGAAAGTAGCTGATGCCAAGGCAATGAACATTCTAGCTCAAACAATGTCAGATAACATTTTTCAGAAGGTAGCTGAATGTAATTCAGCCAAGGAGATCTGGGACAAGCTCTTAGAAATAGTTTCAGGATCAGCTGATGAGAGAAAAGACAGAAGATCCCATCTCATCTCCCAATATGAGAACTTCCACAAGGGAGAAACTGAATCAGTGGGAGACATGTACAACAGACTGAGTCTAATTGTCAGTGAACTGAGGACATTAGACAAAGAGATCTCACTAACAGAACTTAATGACAAGATCCTAATGTGCTTCCCCAGCACTTGGGATTCAATAATCTGGCCAATTAAAGATGCCAGAAGTCTGAATGAGATCACAACTGAAGCTTTATTGGGTAAGCTCAAATCTTATGAGCTACTCATCAAGAACAGAGAAGAAGAACAGAAGGCTGCTTCTCCAGCCACAAAAAGGGAGAAGACTATAGCATTCAAGGCAACTGAGGATTTGCCTGAAGAAAAAGGAACAGCCAATGATGAACTTCTCAGCTTGCTGGCCAAAAGATTCTACAAGATGGCCAGAAAGGACTTCAGAAGAAGATCATACAAGGAGCGGGATAAGCCAAGGTATGACAAGTCCATTGGCAATAGCAAAGACATTATTTGCTTTGGTTGCAGGAAACCAGGGCATATGGTTCCTGACTGTCCAGAAAACAAGAACAAGGACAGAAGGGACAGAAAAGAAAGAAGAAAGGAGAAGGACTCCAAAAGGCATGGAAATAGCAAACCTTCCACCAGCAAAATTAAGCACACAAGGAAAGGATTTGTTGCTGAATCCTGGAGTGAGACTGAAGAGGAGTCAGAAGCCTCTTCCAGCTCAAGTGATGATGAGGATGATGCAGAGGAAAAAGAATTCTGCATGATGGCAATCAATGCCTCACAACACAACTCAGAGGAAGAGGAGTCAGAGTCAGACTCAGAGACTCAACCTGAAGAAGATCAGGTAATCAGCTCTTTTGATTTCACTTCAGAAGATTTCAAACTTGAATTTAAAGCACTATGTTTAGACCTGCTAAAGTCTGAGAAAGAGATCATCTCTCTCAGAAATCAATTATCTGAACAAAATGCTTTAAAATCAGAAAACCTCATACTCTCTCAGGAGTTGGAGAACTATAGGGAACAGATAGCTTCACTGAAGAGTGAGCTCTCTGAGGCCAAGAAGCTTGAAGAATCTCTCAATGGGAGAAGCATCAAGCTGATGGACATCACAAGCACAGTGAACTCAAGATTCAACAGTACACTGGGCTTGGGTGCCTCATCCAGCCAACCTATTGTTCTAACAACCCCTATCAAGTTCATTTCTGACAAGGGAAAGGGAGTTGTAGAGGTTGCCAGGAAAAATTCTGATCTGCCTCAGAAAACCAAAGTCCAGTACAAATCGTCGAACGGAGATCGACGATCGCCGAATGGAGATCGACGATCGCCGAACGCAGCTCGACGATCTCAGGACAAATCGTCGAACGCTGATCGACGATCTCAGCCAAGATCGTCGAACGCTGCTCGACGATCCCATATACCTGACCTCAGCGGTAGTCGACCGTCGAATGGAGCTCGACGATCGGACCCACGATCGTCGAACGCAGCTCCAAGATCGTCGAACAGAGGTCAGAGCTCTGGAAATTTTTTCAAAGGCAAGTCAAAATTGAATCCTAAGGGTTCTTCATCCCAAACCTTTAACCCTTATACTGAATGGATTATACCTCCAAGGAGATATCATCCTGAAGGATATAAGAGTCAGCCAGGGATGTCTTTCATTTCTGAATTTAAAGGTTATCAACCTAGGCCCAAGGTAAACTGGGTCAAAAACAAGTGAATTGCTTTATGTGCAGGTGAAGACCTATCCAACATCTAACCAGCAATGGTATTTGGATAGTGGGTGCTCCAAGCACATGACAGGGAATAAGGACAACTTAAATTCCTTTAGAGCCAAGCTTGGACCCAAAGTTATCTTTGGTGATTCCAACTTTGGACAAACTAAAGGATATGGAGCAGTCCAGATTGGTTCTGTAACCTTCAAGAAGGTAGCATATGTGGAAGGACTGAAGCACAATCTAATCAGCATCAGTCAGCTATGTGATGAAGGCTATCAGGTGACCTTCAGCAAAACTTCATGCAAAATCAAGTCAGAGGACAACACAACTGTGTTGACAGGTAAAAGGAAAGGTAACATCTACTTAGTAGACTTTCTTTCAACTACTATAGATATCTGTTTATTCAATTCAGTTTGTAGACCAAATGTTTTATGGCATAAGAGACTAGGACACCTAAACCTTAGAACTATTGCTAGGCTCTACAAGGACAACCTTGTTAGAGGACTACCTTCTGGCCCCTACAAGAAGGAAGGACTCTGCAAGGCTTGTCAATTAGGCAAGCAAACTAAAAACAGTTTTAAGTCAATTAATAAGAGTGATTCACCTAGGATAATGTATCTGTTACACATGGATCTATTTGGACCCATCACAGTACAAAGCCTAGGAGGGAAATCCTACACTTTAGTGATTGTAGATGACTTCTCTAGATTCACTTGAGTGTTCTTTCTAAGAAGAAGTCTGATAACTTTAAGTGTCTGACAGAGTTTCTCAAATGTGTAAAGATTGAGTTCAATACTCACATTGCCCTGATCAGAAGTGATCATGGGACAGAGTTTGATTCTCTTCTTATGCAAGAGTTCTGTCAGAGTGAAGGGATCAGGCATACTTTCTCAGCTCCTAGAACTCCTCAACAAAATGGGGTAGCTGAAAGGAAAAATAGAACCCTTATTGAATCTGCCACTACATTGTTGTCAGATGCTCATCTACCTCTATCCTTCTGGGCAGAGGCAGTGAACACCTCCAACTATGTGCTGAACAGAAGTCTGATACATAAACTGAAGGGAAAGACTCCCTATGAATTACTCAAAGGGAAGAAACCTAAAGTTGACTATTTCAAAATTTTTGGTTGCATTTGCTATATTCACAATAATGATAAGAAACATCTAGCAAAATTTCAAGCCAAAGCTGATGAAGGAGTGTTTCTGGGATACTCCATGATCAGCAAGGCCTATAGGTATATAATAAATCATCACTGAAAATTGAGGAATCTGTTCATGTTTCTTTTGATGAAACTAACATGTCTTTCAAGGAGAAGATTTCTTCTACCATAGAACCTTTGCAGGAACACTCTCTAGTTGAAGATATGAACAAGCTACAGGTTGCTCAAGAAGATGAAAGCAGTGAAGATGAAAGCAATGCTCAACATATTGAAGCACAACCTGAAGAGCCAGTTGTTGTACCACAAGAGGAAACAACAACACAGGTTGGTGAACAATCAACACCCCCTGTTGATTTAGTAACATCAAGAGACCATCCAATTACCCAAATAATTGGAGAAATCTCAGCTGGTGTGCAAACCAGAAATCAGGTCAACCAAAACCTGTTGCACACCTGCTTCCTTTCTCAAATTGAACCTCAGTCCATTCAAGATGCAGAGCAAGATCCACACTAGATCATTGCCATGCAAGAGGAGTTGCATCAATTTGAGAGGAACAAAGTATGGGAACTAGTGCCCAAGCCTAAGGATCATTCCATTGTTGGAACAAAATGGGTATTCAAAAACAAACTGGATGATCAAGGAGTAATAATAAGGAACAAGGCAAGGCTAGTTGCCCAAGGATATTCTCAAGAAGAAGGAATTGACTACGACCAGACCTTTGCACCAGTTGCAAGATTGGAAGCCATCAGAATTTTTCTAGCTTATGCAGCTCACAAAGGCTTCAAGGTTTATCAGATGGATGTCAAGAGTGCCTTCTTAAATGGAGACATCAAAGAGGAAGTCTATGTCAGACAACCTCCAGGTTTTATCTCTCCAACTCATCCTGATTTTGTTTTTAGATTAAATAAAGCATTATATGGTCTCAAGCAAGCTCCTAGAGCATGGTATGAGACCCTAGCATGCTTTCTCTTGGAAAATGGTTTTATAAGGGTAGAGTAGACCAAACTCTTTTTATTAGAACCCATAAGTCCCATACCCTACTAGTACAAATCTATGTAGACGATATCATTTTTGGTTCTACTGACTCAAAATTGTGCAGAAGGTTTTCTAACCTAATGCATTCTAAATTTGAGATGAGTAGCATGGGTGAGCTATCCTTCTTCCTAGGATTGCAAGTCAAACAACATGCTGAAGGCATCTTTATTTCTCAAACCAAATATGCTAATGAGCTGGTTAAGAAATTTGGCATGTCTGAGGCATCTTGTATGAAAACACCCATGCCTACCAATGCTGTATTGGATGCTGATGAACATGGGAAACCTGTTGATCAGACAACATATAGAGCAATGATTGGCTCTTTACTGTATCTTACAGCTAGTAGACCAGATATAATGTTTGCTACATGCATATGTGCTAGATTCCAAGTTAGCCCTAGAGAGTCACACCTCACATTAGTAAAGAGGATTCTTAGGTATGTTAAAAGTTGTCCAAATCTAGGTCTCTGGTATCCAAAAGATTCAGCATTTGAGTTAACTGGATTCTCTGATGCTGATTATGCTGGATGCAGAATTGACAGGAAAAGCACCAGTGGAACTTGTCAGTTCCTTGGTGATAGACTTGTCTCTTGGTTTTGCAAGAAACAAACATCTGTGTCAACTTCAACTGCTGAAGCTGAATATATGGCTGCAGGCAGTTGTTGTTCACAAATATTGTGGATTCAAAATCAACTCCTAGACTATGGTTACAACTTAGAGAAGTCAAAAATCTTTTGTGACAATACAAGTGCTATCTCCATAGCTCAAAATCCAGTCCTCCATAGTAGGACAAAACACATAGAGATTAGGCATCACTTCTTAAGGGACAATGTTGAAAAGAATAAAATTGAACTGCAATATATCCCAACTGATTTACAAAGGGGAGATATTTTCACCAAGCCTTTGGATGAAAAGAAACATACCTTCTTCCTAAATCAGTTAGGAATGTTAGATGGAGGAAGTCTTAAATAATATCCAAGATTTTGAAAGCTAAAATTGACCAAGACTAGGCAAAATTTCTGATTTTCCTTAGTGTCTAAATTTCTCTGATCTCTGAACTGCGCTCGACGATTTTCCCAAGATCGTCGAACGGAGTTCGACGATTTCCTGAATCGTCGAACTGAGTTCAGCGTTCTTTTGATAGTATAGACTATCTCTTCTGGTCAACGATCGTCGAACGGCGCTCGACGATTTTGTTCACTAAATGATCGTCGAACGGAGCTCGACGCCTTTCCAGATCGTCGAACGGAGATCGACGATTTTGGAGTCTCTTCAGATTCCTTTAGAAGCCTCGATCGTCGAACTGAGTTCAACGATCTTTCCTTTTCTGCGTCGAACCCTAATATAAAACTCATTTTTCGCCGTCGTTCTCTTTTGCGCTTTCAATTTCTCTGCAAACTTTTCTTCCCTCCAAACAGTTCTACCTTGGTCGTTTTGTTTGTTAAGTTTTTTGCAGGTACCATGGCCGTTTCAGTTGCTGTACTCGCTGCAATGAAATTTGATGCGGCTTTGACATCGATCTCGACTCCTTCAACACAACCGATCAAGTCTTCCAGGACATTCTCAGTTTGTTCAAAGATCAGCACTTATCTGCCCTTATGACAACCAGAATCAAACTTGCATCTGATGAAATCAAAGAATGGGTATACACTGCCCACAACCTTGACAACAATACCATAGTTGGTTCTATTGGTGGCACCCAGGTACCTCTGACCCCAACAGTATTGACAGAGGTTTTTGGTTTAAGGAATGGTGAAGACTCTGCTGACCTTTCTGGAGAAGAATTCTCAGATGTACTTGCCAGGATGGGTCATCCTGAGGGGAACCCTAGCAAGTTGTTTAAGAGGAACCTGTCAGTGGAATACAGGTTTCTGGCTGATGTAGTAGGCAAGGTTCTCTTGGCCAAACATTCTGCTCATGACACCATCTCCAGTTATCAGCTCTGCCTCATGGGAGCTCTGGTGGACAGAAAAAGCTTGAACTGGGGAGAAGTATTTTTTGATCTGCTGAAGAAAAAGATAAACAAAACATTTGTGAACTTTGGAAGAATACTGGGAGTCTTCCTGCAGGCCAAGTGCCCTTCTCTGCTAGTCTCCTCTGGAGTGCACATCAATGCCTCCAAGAGACTCACCTGTGCCCTTTTTGGGAAATGGGACAGGCAAATCATCAACCCAGCAGGCCCTCTCCATCTGCCCCTTCAGGCACCAGGACTCTAAGAGTCACTCCCCCCAGGTCTCTGCCCCTGCAGAAGACCTGCCTGCTGCTAGTGCTGCTGCTTCTCCTCCTCCAAGCCCAACCCTACCAATTCCATCCACCACTCCAGCTACCTCCACCATTACAATCTCAAGCCCATCTCCAACCTCTATTCCATCTCCAACAATTTCCTCTCCACCAACAGACCACTTCCACCCCCTTTTCTCCTATCCCCCACCAGATGTCACCTCATCCCCATCCCTTCCATCCTTCACTCTCCTGGATGAATCCTACATGGATGATTCCCCTCCTCTCCTCCAGAATTGACATCTTCCTCCACAACTTTCCAAGACCTTCTCAACCAAATTATTGATCAACCCACCTTCACTCCCTCCATATCCATCCCTCTATCCTCCATCTCTACCATCCCCTCTCCTGAACCATTCATTCCACCCTTCAGCCCTCCTCCTCCAGCTCCATCAGCCATCCCTGTACCATCTACCTCTGCTCCTCTCAATGAGCATGTAGATCTCCCAGCCCTTGCTGATCAGTTGTATGAGCTCCTTGCACTTAGGCTCTCTCTTCTCATGGAGGCCTCTTTAGCTCCTCTACAACAATCAGTGGCAGCTCTCTCTGCCAGGCTTTCCTCTTTCCTTACTCCTCTAGCAGCACCCCCAGCAGTGTGCCTTGATGCACAGGTATCTGCATCCAGGCAGGGGGAGATGCCCTATGAAGCCAGCCTTCATGCTGCTGTTGCTGCTGCTGCTCCTCCTGTTGTTTCTGCTTCTGCTACTTCTGCTAGTTCTGTGTCTGCTTCTGCTGCTGCTACACCAGTACTAGCAATAGACCTAAGGTCTTTGCTATCTACTTTTGATACTGCTTACTTCTGCTGCCTCCCAGAGCCCAATGCTGGCCAGCTCTCTGAAGATCTGTCCAAGGCTCTAGTTCCCTTCTCTTGCTGTGACCCCAGAATCATTTCTGATTTTATTCTGTCAGTGACTGCTGCTTCTGATGATGTTACTACTGCTGCTGCTGCTGAAGACAATGTTCCAACTGCTGCTGTTGAGCCCATTTCACAGGATTTTCTGATGACAGAGGCTGTTGCTTTTGAGCATGCTGTAGAAGTTGTTGTTTCTGAAGCTGCTGCTGCCCTCATGCCTGAAGTAATCACTGTTGTTTCTTCTGCTGCTCCAGTACCTATAGTTATATCTGCTGCTGCTCCTGTTGCTGCCCCTTCTGCTTCTGCCCCATCAGCTGCTGTTAAATTAAAAGAGGATTTGATGAAGAAGATTGATGCCTTGTATGATGCACAAAGTTCTGAATCTGAGGATTATAACACTGCTTCTGATGACTCATCTGCCACAATTGCAAAGAAAAGAAAGGCAAGAAGTAAGGCTTTGAAGAGGGTTCCTCCTGCCAAGGTTAGAAATGATAATGATGTTCCCTACTATATTCTGCACAACTGCCCAATCTCTGAGCATTGGATGCAATTCTCCAAGAACCAGTTAAAGGCTATGAAGAAGAAGAGGAAATATGAGAAAGGTTCCTCTCAGTTCAAGCACCCTCATCCTCCTCCACCACCTCCACCTGATGCAGGTGCAGGTGGCAACTCTGCAAGTTCAGGCCCTGCTAGAAGCCAGGCTCCCTACCAACCTCATGCTAGAACTTATCAAAGGGAAAGCCAGTCTAGGGGCTCTTACTCTAGAAGGGGAGGATATAGGGGAAACCAAAGAGAGACTCAGGTTTACTCCAAAGGACACTCCAGGCAGCATCCTTACTCTAGGGGAGGACATGTTTCTGCTGATACATCTTCTGGTCCTTTCCCCTACAAGCTTAAAGATACTGTAACTGCCAAGACTCCTCAAGATACTTCTTCCAACAGGTATGAGCCACCTGTTCCATTTGAGGACCCTGAGAAAAATCCTATGGCTTGGACTGCAAGAATGAAAGAGCTGGATGCCTTAGATCAAATAAAGAAAGCAAAAGATCAAGGGCTAGACACTTCCAATATCTCTACCATGTCAGAGCAAAGGCAGAAGGAATTAGAGAGATATGCTTCAAGCAAATTTTTTGATGCAGACTGGTACATGGAGTTGCATCTTGCTGCAGTGGTTCCAAGGACTTCTAAACAACCATATCTGGGAGCAGCTGATGATACCAGATCCAAACAACAAGCTTTAGATCCTAACAGAGAAATTAAAATGGTAAAAGGCAAAGAAAAGGAATAACTCTGTAAGGTGATAATTCTTGGTTTCTCTGACTGCCTTCTAGATATCATGCTTTTATATATCTCTGTGATGGTTCTGTGATGTATAGCTGCTATTGTTTTTATGTTTCTGTGACTGTATGATGTTGTTTGTTTTTCCTATGTCTGTAAATAGTTTTCCTAACCCAAATAGGGGGAGATTGTTGGAACACCCTATTACTAATTTGGGTCAGGATCACTATGTCTCTAGGAATTATGTTTTGACCTTCTGTATAGATTATAGGTCAATTAGAATTGAGTCTAAGGGTAAGTAGTCTAGGATTGGAAGCTGCTCTGAAGACCCAAGTTTTTCTGGAGACTAAGTCCAAATCGTCGAGCTCAGCACGACGTTTCGTCGAACTCCGGTCGACGATCGTCTAGCTCAACTTTGGCAGATCGTCGAGCTCCATTCGACGATCGCTGAGCTCAGCCTCATAATATCGTCGAGCTCTGGTCGACGATCGCTGAGCTCCACTTCTCAATATCGTCGAACTCCATTCGACGATCGCTGAGCTCAGGTCGACGATTTTGACTCTGCACTGGATCCTTATCTCTGAGCTCAGTTCGACGATCTTTGAGCTCAGATCGACGATTTCTTTGCTGCTTGCATTTTCCAATTCGCTGAGCTCAGCTCGACGATAGCAGAGCTCAGTTCGACGATTTCAGTTATCTTTCAGAATTCAAATTCAAATCAGATAGAAGTTATTCTGCATTTAATTCAGAAGATCTGCCAGCCGTTTTCATTCACTTCTGGAGCAAGTTTCAAGGGATTTTTCTAGGAACAATTCAGTGGACTTTCCTTCAGAACATATTATACAATTAAGGCTGTAATTAATTCAGACCAACGGCTATCTTTGACAGAGCAATTTTCTATTCAGACTCAGAGAATAAAAGATAGAATGTTTTTGAATCAGACAGAGCATAGACAAGAAAAAAAGAGATTAGAGATTGACAAGAACAGAGGACACCTCTCAATATACAGAGACTCTGAAAAATATTCTGTCAACAAGAATTCAGAAGAACACTCATCAAGAGATCAAGCTTTCAAACATTCTTCAGATCTCTTCTGCTCTCAAGTGTTCAAGGCCAACATCATTTCAAGACTCCAGACAATCAACATTTCAGCTTGCTGAAATCATCTTCTGCTGGAGATCTATTTTTGAAGGCCTATCACCCTCAGCAAAGCTCATCTTCCTGAAGATCAAGGACTCAGGGGGAGCTTTGAAATCAATCCACTTAGTCTTCTCAGTTGATTGAGAAAGAGAAGACTGCCATAACTCTCTCAACCCCCTCTCTGTAAAGGGTTTTTCAAACTCCCTTCAAAAGTTTGAATCTGGTTTTTGAGCACCTTGTCAAAAGCTCATTGGTGGCAAGACACCTGATCAAAAAATCTGTTTTGGTTTTTGAGCACCTTATCAAAAGCTCATTGGTGCCCAGGACACCTGATCAACTCATCCTGCAGTGGATTCCTACCTAGAGTGGTAGAAGAGTGGATGTACCCAAGTTGGGGAACCACTATATTTCCTTATGTCATCTGGTTTTACATGTTTTCTTTTTGTTTCTGGCCTAGATTTTCTTGTGCTTAATTTCTGCATAGCTTAGTTTTATTTCTGCTTCCCTGCTTACACTCATTACAACAATTGTTGTAAAGCTTTGCAAAAGTTTTTCTTTGTATTTTAAAAAGCACCATATACTCTATTCACCCCCCCTTTAGAGTATATCAGATCTAGTTTCCCCTTTCAATGAGGAAGCTGCAAGGGCAAAGAAAAAGAAATTTAAAGTATTCAAGAGAAGGAGCCAGAATTATAAAAAAGCTTTGCAAACTGTAGCACCACAGCCTATATCACAGCCAGCACCAACTGTTGATTATAGTGCTCTAATGGTTGCAATGCAGATTAAGCTTGATGAGCATAAGAAAGATATAGAAACATATGTGGATGAGGGGCACAAATCTCTTCAGTTTGATCTGGCACAGGATATTAAGTCCATAAGATTTGAGATGAATCTCAATAAGAAGGAGATGACTGACTGCTTCCACAAGGGACGGAATGCAGTAGTCTATCTTGCAACTCATCAAGAAAAGATAAAAGCTCAAGTAGATGAACTTGAAGTCAAGCAAGGCTATGTACTAGAGAATCAGATCAGAATGAATGACAACTTAACAGAATCTCACAATGCCATTATCACTGAGATGCAGAACATAGCTGCTGGACTCAATCCAGCTCTTGCTACAGCTAAAGCAGACTTTGACAAAGCATTCCAAGAGTAAATAACTGCTGTTAAGACTGCTATACAAGACTCTCAGAAGATCATAACTGACAAACTTCAAAGGTTGAAACCTTACTTTAAAGATGGAGTCAACTATTTGGATGCCCAAATAAGATTTCAAAAGGATGATTTGAGGGATCACATAGTTAGAGAAGTCATAAAGGGGGAGAGGGTGTTAGTCAAAGCCAGCTCTGATCATGCCAAGTGGATATCCAATTCTATCAGAGCTACTCTTGGTTATCCTCCTTTATGTGATGATGATAATGTTGCAGAATCTGGGATTAATCATGCATATCTAGGAGTGGAGCAACCTGAAGTGGCTCAAGTCATCTACCCTCCTCCAGATTTTGATATGATATATGCTGATATCCAGACAATGTATAGCCCACCTGAGGATAAGCAAAATGTTATCATAGAAAAGGTGGTTCAGCCAGTATCAGAGGATATGCAAGAAGCTCTGCAAAAAGAAGAAGAAACTAGATTGTCTAAGAAGAGGTTCAGGGAGCAAGCTGAACAAAGACCAGACTTTGAACATTGGAGCCCGACTTCAAGGAACATTATCTTAACTGCATGGAAAGCTGCAAAAGATAACATTCAAGACAGAAATAAATAGTTTTCTGAATTTGAATGGAGAAAACATGAGACAAGGTAAGAAACCATAGTCCAATACAGGAGAAAGTCCAAGATGGGAAAGCTACCTCCTACTGCTCAGGAGCCTAGCAAGTACTTTCCCAAGCCTTATCATTATTTTGAGAGGCAAAAGATCAAAGCTGAAGAGCTAAAGAAGAAAGAGCTGAAAGGGAAAAAGCCTGCTGAAACTGAAGATGCTGAAGCTTCTGTGCAAGCCAAGATATAGTCTGGAAAAGGGATAGTGATCAAAGAGGCTGAACAAAAATAGAATAGAATTTTATTCAGTTTACAATTGTAATCTTGTGTTTTTCAAACACTATGTAAAACTTTTGTATAATGAATATTACAAAGTTGTGAGAACAATATGATGTGTTTTAAATCTATTTCATAATTGTTCTGAGATGTTATCTGTGTATACATGTTTGTTTGATACATGTTTATGTTTGCCCTGTTATATACTCCTGCTTTACATCATTTTGTAATTTTATTATAAATGGTGTATATCATTGACTAAGGGTTATGACTTCTCGAAATAGGGGGAGATTGTTGGGTACATTGTTTTAAATGTACCTGATTTGAAGAAGCCTCACCCAAATCAATGATATACATCAAAATATATTTGATGTGTTTTGAGTTTACTTGTGCAGGATTAGTATTTACAGGAAAGAAGAAAAAGTTTCTAAGTCCATGTGTCGACACCCAGAGGGAAAGTGTCGACACTTAAGAAGACTTATGTCGACACCCAGGCAAGCAGTGTCGACACTTGGAGTATTTGTGTCGACACCAGGGATGCAGAGTCGACACCAGACAGAAAGTGTCGACATAAGGAGCTGTGTCGACACTCAATGAAGAAAAGTGCAGTGAAGCAGTGTCGACACTTAGCAGTTGTGTCGACACCCTGTGAAACTGTGTATACATCAGAAAGTGTCGACACTTGGAGGCTGTGTCGACACTCAGCAAAAGTCAGCAGAGTCTAAGTATAAGTGTCGACACCCAGAACAATGTGTCGACACATAGCAGAAGAGTCAATACTTGAAGAAAGTGTCGACACAAGAAAGAATGTGTCGACACTCCGCTGAAGACTCAACACTTGAAGAAAGTGTCGACACAAGAAAGAATGTGTCGACACTCTGCTGAAGACTCAACACTTGAAGAAAGTGTCGACATAAGGAGCTGTGTCTACACTTAGCAAAGTTCAAGAATATTCGAAGTACAAGTATCGACACAAAGGAGATGTGTCGACACTCAGCAAAAGTCTCAACAGAAGAAGAATGTGTCGACACAAGGAGCTGTGTCGACACTCAGCAAGTATCAACACTGAAGACATGTGTCGACACCAAGAAGAAGTGTCGACACTTAAACAAATTCAACACATGAAGATGTGTCGACACAAAGGTGTTGTGTCGACACTTACAAGAAGTCAACAAAGTGCTGAAGAACAAAGTGTTGTGTCGATACTCAATATCATTGTCGACACATGAAGAAGAAGCAGTGTCGAGATCTAAAATCTACAACACAAGGAGTTGTGTCGACACCTTGTAGGCTAGTGTCGACACTTAGTCAACTTGTGTCGACACTTGGTCTATAAGTGTCGACACTTAAAGACAGACAGTCTCGACACTTTCAGACAGTTATAGAATTTTCAAGAACTGACTGGATGACTTGACAGCTGTCATTCCAGCCGGTCTACTGCACCTGTCAGAGTTGTCAGAAATCAGTTATGAATCAGATCAGCAGGTTACCATGAAGAAGGCCTATAAATAGGCTTACACTGTCTACAGAAATAGTGGTTCAGTTGTTCAAGTGATCTACACATCAATATAAAAAGAAGATCTAGCTATTCATTGAATAATCAAGTGAAGATCTAAGAAGTTGGAGAGAGAGCTCCATCCAAGAAGTCAGCCGTTGGAACCAGGCTGAGAAGAAGGGTTCAGATTTGTTCTGAATCTTAAGTAGCAGAGATCAAGGATCAACTGCATAGGAGGTCAATCTTATTGTGTTCTACATTCAAGAATCTTTGAAGAAATCCAAGTCAGATTGATTTCAGCTGAGTTCTTCCGAGAACTCATCAAGAAACTCACAACTCTTCTCTCTTTTCTCTAAGTTGTAGAGTTAACATTTTGTATTCATATTATCTTGTAGGATCCTTAGGGATCTGAGTTCTGTAAGCCTGTAATTATAAAGGCTGAGTGTAGGGCTTGAGTGCCTGAGTGTAGGAGATTTGAATCTCTGAGTTTAGGCCTGTTGTGGCTGAGTGTAGGCCTGTTGTGGCTGAGTGTAGGCCTTGGTGGCTGAGTGTAGGCCTTGGTGGCTGAGTGTAGGCTTTGTGAAGAAGCTGAGTTGTAGGGCCTTGGGCCTGAGTTGTAGAAACCTGTTTTGGGGTTCTGAGTGTAAGATCTGAGGATCTGCGATAGTGGAGAAGTTTGGCCGAATCGAGTACACTGCTAGATATGCGAAGGGGGAAAGTGGATGTACCCAAACTATGGGGAACCACTATAAAACTGTGTGTCTACTGGTTGCTTGTGTAATTCTGTGATTGCTGCTTGTGTGCTGTGATAAAGTAACTAGAACTCTGTGATATTATCTGAATTCTGCCTAAAAAGTTAACAAGATTTAAGTCACCTATTCACACCGCCCCCCTCTAGGTGATTAGGTACAATATCTTTCAGTTGCCACTTCTGTCCGCACAGACCACGCGAATAGGTCGCCCAATCACCCACTTTCACATCACCATTTTCAACACCCCCTTGAAGTGAGAAGTGGTGAACAACCCCAGTAGTTCTCGTAACCTTGCACATAGTTCCTCCGATAGCGCCATCGAGAGGATGTCCGAGACATAGTCCTCTTCCCGTATATCCTGGACCATAACGGATCCCTCTAGCATCTCCTGAAAGGAGTCATGCTTCCCTATGTCTTCTTCTTCAACTTAGACCTCCACTTGTACATCGGAGGAGTATCACCAACGATCTTGGGCACAAGGCCCCAAACCTTGTTTCCTCTAAGAGTAGTCACCTCCTCGACCTTAGCATCATCCACCTCCTCGACTCTAGTGATGTCAACACAGCTAGAAGATACTCGGTCGATTTGAGGGCCTGTAAGGAAACACGAGACCAAGCTCACCGCGTTCCCTTCGCTATATCAAGTTGGTGGGTTGATGATCCTCTTCGATCTCCGAAGATCCTGATCACGGCTAACCACCTCCGCTGCTCCTTTTGAACCAGCTCCATTCCCGGGCAAACTCGGAATAATGATTTTCTTGCTTCCTGAACAAGAAGCCACTGCACTGGAACTAGAAGCACCCAGAGCATCGCTCCCCTGCTTCCTTAACCAAAAGCCTCCGTACTGGAACCAGAATCACCTGGAACAACGCTCCCCCTGCTTCCTGAACCAGACACCTTTGCCCCAGAGCTAGAACATCCTGGAGCTCCTGGTGACACATGCAACTCCATATGAACCTTGGCGGCAGCCTCCTCCTGCTCACCATCTGACCTTCTTACTTCTATCTCCACAGATGAGATACCCCAATACAATGTCAGCTCATCGAAGACAACGTCTCTTGACACGATGAACCTCTTCGTCGCAGGATCCATACACCTCCATCTTCTCTTCTGCTCATCATACACAACGAAGACTAGCTTCTTCTTGAGAAAATCGTGAGTGTAGCAGGTAGAACCGAACGCCCGAAGGTGCTTCACGCTGGGCTTCACCTTGAACATCATCTCAAACAGAGTCTTTATGATGATCGGACTCAGAGCCATCTGATTGATGACATGAGTCACGTATGCCATCCTTTTCGCCCAAAAGGACTTAGGAATGCCTTTGCACTGAAGCCAACACTTGCAGGTCTCCGTCAAAAGACCGATCATCCGATCTGCAACACCACTTTGTTGTACAGTATGTCCATAAGAGAGCTCCCTTCAGATCCCATGCTTCCTGCAAAATTTTGAGAACACGTTTGAGCCGAACTCACCTCCGTTGCCCGTCCTAAACTTTTTGATCTGCAGGCCGAGCTAGCCCTCCACAAGCTTCTTGAACTCCACAAACAAGTGGAAAATATTCGACTTCTCCTTCATGAATTATACCCAAGTATACCTTGTATAGTCATCAACCAATATCAGCATGTACCTGCTACCTCCAAGACTGGCAGTGATAGTCGGTCCCACCAGATCACCATCGACAAACTCTAATGGTGCTTTGCATCTAGACTGCGCCTTATCAACCGTAAATAATAAGCTTCGCCGTGTTAACATCCCGCGCAAGCTTGACCGTAGTCGTAGGATAACAATCTAGGCAATCCTCTCACGAGAATCCTCACTGCCATTGCTTTCAGGTTGTCCATCCCAACATGCCCCAGTCTTTCATGTCAGATAGTTACACTATCACTGGTCTTCATCCGATCAGCATCATAACTTGTTGATAGACCAACAAACCTCTCCTTACTACAAACATAAGCAACGTTCACCGAGTGTAAAATAACTTTACACTCCTTTCTGAGGTGACCAGGCTACTTGCAACTAATGTACCTTGGTCCTTCCTTCTTCTTCCCATCACGCCTTGGAGAAACACTCATATCTTGCTGATATGAAGTAGAAGGACCATCCTCAGCAGCCAACTTCACCTCCTTGCTGAACAACCGATCAAGTGAAGTAAAATCTCTATAGCTGACCGACACCCGCTGATGTAGTCCAAGAGCTCCGATGAGATCACCTGCTTTAGAATACCTTCCGCTTTCGTGTTTGTCTTCTTCCAAGCTCTCACCGCTTCGGCATTGCCAGTAGTAACATCTTGCCATTCTGCTCTGCAAACCACCTCCCAAAGATCCTCACAAAGAAGATTTCTTTTCGTACATGACTTCCACTTATCAAAGTTAGTCCATGTAAGAAGCTCCATTCCAAGATTTCTTGCCAGATCACCTTCCATTACACTTAACCCTGGTTCACTTAGACTCACAGAAGCATTGAAGCAAACTATCAGTTGATCCACTGCACAAACCTCTGTTCCCTCTGATACTATGTTGAAATTTGATATAGTGGAAGACGGGAAACCAGGCGCAGGAACACTCAACCTATTTGAGCCCAAATAAACCAGATGCAAAATAGAAGAACAAGAACTTATACTATTAATCAACTTCTTTACGGTGCGAGACATACATGACGAGACATGATTCGCCGATGTATCCAACGAAGCAGAAAAAATACAAGGCAAACATCAACCCGCGCAGACTCAAGGAGTAACCGTCGTAACTACTGCTGCACTATGGAGTCTGCTCAGTCCGCCTAGTAGGCATATCACAAACAGGCCGCACGGACTGCCCGTTATTCCAATACATGCTCTACTCGCCGATCTGTAGGACGCCTAACCACGAGGTCGCCTAGCCGCCTGACCGCACGATCTACTGCTGCCGAACAGAACAGGCCGCCAGAAGCGGACAACTTATTGAATTGGGAAACTAGTTGCAGAAGAGAGACCACATGGCCGCTACCCGCGACCTGCTATTAACCGCTGGTTATTGTCTACAGAATCCGCACTGTCCCTGACCGAAATCAGAACCAAGTCCCTGGCTTCCAGCGCTATCCGTCCAACCTGCATACCACAACCCGGTCAACCCTCAAACCATGCCGATACAAAAAAACCAGTCTGCATCAACTATCTGTAAGTTCACGTACTGTTCATTTGTCCTATTGATTGATGTGATAGGTGGTCCTATTTATAGGCACGATGACGAGTGTGGTCACCGCCCTAGCCGATTGGATAACCTCCCCATCTCATGGCAAACACCAAGTGTATCCGCAAGCTGCGGATACACATCCAGTCTGACGCGACCTGTGCAAGATAGCCAGACTGCCAACAACATCACCAAGGCCGAACAACAACCCTATCTGCCTTGTCACCAAAGGCCAAACTAGGGACAAGCCGCCACCAGCAGACCCTACGACAACACCACTTGTCCACATTCCAGCGGACACCGCTCCTGTCCGCACGCCTTGCGGATACATTTTCAGTCCGCTCACACCGAGCCCGCAATTTTGGCACTAAGCTGTCAACTGTCGGACTCGACGGACAAGGAATATAGTTCGTACACTGCAGCGGACACTGCTCTAGCCCGCATTCAGCAAACTCGCACCCAACTCACAAGTCAACTGCTGTCGAGCTTGGCGTACTGAGAGGAAGTCCGCGCTTAACCGCATGATCCCTCCAGACTGAGCCAAAATGGACTTTGTTCAGAACCAACAAGTCCATACCACTTGCCACAAGGGCCAGTCTGCACTTACTGGCTGACACAGGCACCAGTCCGCCTATCCCGGCGAACTCCATCACCTGTATGCTCTAACTAGCGAACACCGTGGCTACCATGTGACGCTCCACCAGAGCAAGACCAAGGCATCTGCCATGTCGGTCTGCGGAGTTCCAGCCCAGCCCGCATATTGCCGGACTCCGCGGATAGATGAGCTATCCGCCCGGTTACTTTTTGGGAACAATCTGCCTATCGAGCATAAGTCGGCCTGGTTGGCTGCCACATTTATCCACACAGACTACGCGAACAGGTCGCCCAGGTCCCCCAATCACCCACTTTCACTTCACCATTTTCAACACATTTGATTCCTCATAAAAACTTTGAAAGGTTGAATTGCCATAATTGATAATTTTAAAATTTTATGATACATTCAGATATAAAGTCGTGAGAGCTATCTCTATCAATTAATGTTTGTAAATTGTAGTTTCCCATATAAGATATAACCCTCAGGAAATTACTTGAAGGTTCTCCAGTGAGTGCGTAAAAACATACTGAACCATTTTGATTAACTGCTTCCTATACTGGGTCGTCAGTGAGTTGTATCATCGATGTCCTCTGGTTCCTCACTACCTTGGAAGTAAAGTAATGTTACAGACACTTTACAACGATGGGCATAAGTATATTTTTCGTTACAATTATAACATAAGCCTTGGTCACATCATCGTTGGCGTTCAACGGTGGAAAGCCTTCAAATGAGGTAGTTAAGTTGTACGTTCTGTTTTATTTTCAATGAATTACTTGTGGATTGCCATTGTAGTTTTGGTATGGAAGAACGGGAATTGTGATCAGTCACACGGAATGTTTGTGGGTAATAGGTCTGATAGTATAGGTCATGCTGTTTTCTAATTCCTGATCCTCGACCATTCTAGCTAGAGTGTAGGATTCATGTAAATCAGTGGGTCGTTGCATTTGTACGGTACTACATATATTTTGTTTGAGTCCCGATACAAAAACGTTAGTGACAAATTGGGATAAGCCCTGTATCGGAGTTAAATATTCTTCAAATTCATTTTTGTATTCAAGAATCGTGGTTGTTTGTTGTAATTTATTTAGTGAGCCGGCAGGGTCTTCGTACTCAGAGGGTCCAAAACCTTTCATAGTGGCTTCAACAAAATATGGAAATGTAATGTTAGAGAGATCGCTTAGTGTTGCTTGATAGCAGTGTGATGCTGGGCGATCATGGTGACACGCCGTAATTAAAAGAAAATTGCGTCGATTTGTATTGTGATATTGGAATTATAATTGTAAGTTATAAATCCAATTTGTTGGGTTGTCATCAGTAAATCTAGTACTATGAAATTTAAAATTCCATTGTGAAGAAACGACCTAGTGATCCGCATTCAGTGAATGTCCAAGAACGCCTTGTGAGGAAGAAGATTGTCCAAAATCCGCATGCATTGTCCGTGCGTACAGAAGATCCAAAGATTGTTGCATCTCTTTGAATTGTGCCACCATGTCAAGGCGCATGGTGTTGATTTTCTCTGTAGCATTCGTTTGTGTTTCTACAGTTTGTTGAACGAGAAACGATTCTTTCGCTTGAAAATTTTCACGGTGGTCGGCTATTTGGGTCGCCCGAGTCTCATGATCTGCTTGGATTGTCTGTTGTAGTTCAAGAATTTGATTTTGAACCTCTTGTTCACGTGTGTGATCTGCCATGTGGGAGAGTGGAATGCAAAGAACGAGAGCACCAAATATAAGGAGCTCCAACTGTAAGGAGTTCAAGAATTTGATTTTGAACCTCTTTTGCACGTGTGTGATCTGCCATGAGGGAGGGTGGAATTCATAGAACGAGAGCACCAAATGTATGGAGCTCCAAACATGGAGTAGCGATGCTCAGAATCCACCGGATACCGAAAAGATGAGTAGGGTTGGGAGAGAAACAGTTTAGGGATAGAGAGAGGGTAAGGGGAAGAGGAAGAGAGGGAGAGATAGGAGGCAGAACCAAGAACACAGTAATTTCATTAAATCCATGCATAAACCTAATTACAGAGGTTTGATCTATTTATAGACTGCGAAATTACCATTACACAAATTTCATGGTTAATCTTATTTCAAAATAAAGTAACGGCTCTGATATAAAAACAATAGCAGGCCCTTCACGTGATTCACCCACGTGCTGGGCTGAGATGAATTGGAAGTACGATGATTGCTGGATGGAAGCCACGTGCCAAGATCGTAGCTTTGATTTGAGTGATGGCTTCTGAATGATTGCCACGTGCCCGGATCATAAAAGCTTCCCTCCTCGACAAGTTTTTGGAGGAGAAGACCTACAACCAGTTTCTCCTACAACTGACTTCTATTACATCTCCCTTTTGGTCATTCAAAAAGGTACTTGTTGTAGCGTATCTCTTGCATTCAACCATGAATGCCGACAACCCCCATCTCCCTCCATCTCCAGCTCAAAGCCTTAAAAATCTAGCGTTGTTTGATTCCAGCACATCTATAGCCGATTGGGAACTCCTCTCCTCACGATTACACCACCCATCGATCCGGAGACAAGCATTCTCTCTCCTCGAGATTCAGATCTCTCCTGTTGTCTTTCATTTTCCCAATTTCTCCATTTTTAATTGGTATTTTCCTTGACTCCTAGGGTTAATTACCTTGAAGGGAAGGAATATTGCTAAGATATGCTCATGTTCATCTGGTACCGGAAATTTAGGGTGTTCCTGGAGAATTTCTGATTTCTGGTTTTAGGAAAGAGGTGGAAGTGGCTGATCCATGGATCCTATCAAGGTATCCATCAAAGTTTGTTTATGCATTTCTTCTTATATATTTATTTGTTCCTCTGGAGTTGTAACTCTACTAGATTGTCTTCTTTGAAGTGTACAATTATTTTATTATTGCTGCATCGTGGGGATATTCATGGTGGCATATTACATCACACATTTATATAAGACAAACATAAATTACAACTACAACATCTTTACCATAAAATTGATTTTTGTTCATAATTTATTTTGATTTTTCACTTCATTTATGCATGGAAATATATAAATGAAACATTTTAGGTTCATCACATATTTTATTTGCTCGTTTATAATGTCACCCCCTCCCATCAATTTCATTATCTAATGAATGACTTATTCTATTGCTTGAATTATTGTAGTACATGTGTTCTTTTTTAGCAAGAAAATTTAGTAATGCACTGGTCCAAATTTATTTGGTGACGACGCGATGTTGGTGGCCACGGAGCATTACCGGCGAGCCCGCGAGATGGGATGGGCCGGACGACATCCACATCCTCCAGATCGCCCGCCTAGAACTTAGAATTTTTCTTTCTTTATTTGAACTCGTCGTAGGCGATTATTGTAATGAACAATATTTGTAATAAGCGAGTTTGTTTCTCGCACTTGATTTATGTTTCCTGTTATTTGTTGTTTACTCGCTACCCTTCTGCGATATGCCGAGTTTATTTTGCATGTTCTGACGAAGTTGCGCGATTTCTTGCTGCGCTGTGCGAGATGGGGTTGATGTCGGAGATCTGCTTACTCGTCTAAGTCGCGACTTAGGATGATACTCGCCGAAACAGATATATACCCCCCCCCCCCCCCCCCCCCCCGTTCTTTGTCTTCGTCTATAAATAGAAGGGGTAGGTAGGTCATAAGTACGCGGCTGCGATTTTCTAACTCAAACTCGCTAGTATCTTTTTTTACTCGTGTGTCTCTGTCTTCTTCCTCTTCTCGCTTTTTCTTCTCTCTTCGTCACGTTAACTCGCTGAAAATGGTTGGGGACGATGCTATCGCTCGCCGGCAGACCCTCGCCGCCAATTTTGCCGACGCGGCTTTTAAGAAATCCGTTACAACAAAGCGAGATCTTGAGGTGTTCAGGGATCGACTTCTGACGGATAATTACTCGGCGAGACTTCCTACTCAAAGCGAACGACTTAACACCTATATCGAGGGTGTGATGGTCTTGTCACTCCGTCATTTTGACACCGGCCTGCGACTTCCCTTCTGGCCAGAATATCGCGATATCCTGCGGTATTTTGGGACCGTCCCCGCACAAATCAACCCTAATGGAGTGACGATCATTATTGGGTTCCTTCGCTACCTGCGGGAAGAGAGCGTTGACTTTGATCTCTCGATCTTCCGAAAGATATTCTCCTTCGCTGCGACCGCTGAGGGGGTTGTCTACTTCAGCAGCCACGTCTGCACCTTTGTGGGGACGGCAAACAAAGTCCACAGGTGGAGCGAGCAACTGGTCGTCGTCCAAGGCGACTTTGAGGGTGTTCAGGGGAGGCCGCATCAACCTCCCTATGTTGTCTTCCTCCCGCCGATCTTGGAAGGTGTTTGAGAGCAACTGTTTGAGTCCTTCCGAGGTCACCGTTTCGATTTCATCCATTGGCGGCTGAATGGTAACACGGTCCTCGAGATCCATCCCTGTGAGGGTAAGACTGAGCGAGAATTACACCTGCTTGCATGCTCGCTCCCATTTATCGAAGCTCGGTACTAATATATTGCTCGACATTTGCAGTGGATTGCGAGCTTCCGGAGAAACCGCTTCCTCCGGCGAAGGAAGACGCCTCATCCTTCCCGGAATCCAACACTCCGCCTGACGTCGGCGAGAAGAAGAAACTTGCCAAATGGAAGACGAAAGTCAAGTCGCCGGGCCTTGCGAGTAAGAGGGCCAAAATATCTTCCCCTCAGTCCGGCGATCAAAAGTCGCCACTTGATGCTCGGGCGCCCCACTTCCACCCAAATTTCAATCTTGGGCGAGGGGCGGTGGATGCTTATGGTCGCTCGCTGGTGACCTAGTCTGAGGACGAGCACTTGGTGACGTTGAGCACTAACCTCCCCTCCTGGTCGGCGGATTGGGAGGATAAGGGGGATGCCTTCTCCGTCCTCCATGCTTTATATGGGCAAGTTGACACCGAGTCGCTGCTGGCGCTCAGCCCGGAGGTACTCGCCCAGCAAACCTCATGCTCGCTTGCGCGGACTGTCGAGCTAGGACACTACTCGGCCAGGAAGCTACTGGAGATGCATGAGGCTTTGAAGGTCGTCACCAAGAAGGTCATAGATCTTGGCATGCAATCAGTTCGCTGGAGGGACTATGAGGTAAGTATCCTCCCCACGTGCGACATGGATGATCTGAACTTAGATTTATTTTACTGACCGACTGTTATTTATCGCAGGCTGCCGAGGTTGAGGCCGCGAAGAAGCTCTCTGAATGCGAGGAGAAACTCGCCGACTCCCTGACAGAGCTGGAGGCAGCCCAGGTTCGCGCCACCGAGATGGAAACTTGCCTGGTCGTGGTCGTGGGACGCACGAACTCTTCAGCTTGCTGCCCCGATGCGCCGTGGCCGGAGGATGACCCGCATTGGGTTGTTAAGTGGTCCCGCCTTCTTTGGGAAGAGAGGTCGTCCGTCCGCCGCGATATAGCGCGAGCGGCGGGGAATATTATGCTTGCTCGGCTGAGGATCAATGGCCAGCTCGTCGAGAGGGATAAGCAGCTCACCATCGACGAGCTTATTCCTGAACTGCTTGCCGAGCAATCTACCTCGCCCGGTCGCATCTCTTCCTCGACATCGGGCTCCAGCAGTAGCAGCAGTGACAGTAGCAGCGGCAGCGGCGAAAGCACTGATGGGGAGGGGAGCGGTGAAGGCGGCGTGGAAGAGGACGATGCCGACATTGGAGATGAGGAATATCGGTCTGATACTGACGACGACGAGTCCTAATTGCTCGCCAATTTTCTTCATGCTCGCATAATACATTTTGAGGATCGGGTGGCAGAGCGACGTACATTTAGAAGCTTATAGTGTTGTCCTCAGCATGAAGAAAGATAAGAACCAGAGGAGCATGTGGCACTTTTTATTTACTTTCCCCAACCATGTTGTAGGTACTTTTGCTTATTTTTCATTTACTTTGACGATTAATAACATTTGTGTAATATTATTTTCTTGTTAATTAATTATAACGTTGTAGCATTTCAAAAGAAATTCAATTAAGAACAACTCAATGTTATTAAATCATTTTACTGAAAGTGTAGTAGCAAAGTATGTGAATTGTATTCTAATTCATGTCCACATATGTAGCCACTGCCCACTTGGCTTTCTTATCTACAAATTTGAGAGGTAATGTTTATTTATTTAAATTTGCCCGTTTATAATGTCAATAAATTCTAATAAGTAACGTTTTTTGCAGATCAAATGTCTCAATGAGGACGCTTGAGCATATTACCATATGATATTCTGCACTGGACCATCAATCTTGTGCAAGAAATTCTTGAGCAAACAAATGGGAATTACTACGATGTTTTTGTTGAAGATAATAGTTGGAAAAAAGAATGTTGCTTGGAAGAAGTACCATAGTTAACAAAAGTAGATGCCAAAATTTCCAGCAGAAATTGCGTTTGAATTTTGTGAAACATTCTTCCACACAAGTAATTAGAATTATACAGTACTTTTTAGGAGGTAAATTGATGTTTAACTTCTGTCTTGAACTATATTTTTTAACTTATATCTTCTATGTATATGTTCTTTCATATCTATGATGAGAAGATGGAGATAATTTTATGCTTTTTCTCTCTTGTCCAGATCAGAGTATTTTCCAATGTAGTTTTGGTGCATTCAGGTGTTTCATTGAAGAAGTATAAAGATTGATGTATAACTTTCATCACTCTCTCATCCCTATCTCTGTAAAGGTTTTTCAAACTCCCTTCAAAAGTTTGTGTTTGGTTTTTGAGCACCTTATCAAAAGCTCATTGGTGGCAAGACACCTGATCAAAAAATCTAGTTTGGTTTTTGAGCACCTTATCAAAAGCTTATTGCTGCCCAGAACACCTGATCAACTCATCCTGCAGTGGATTCCAACCTAGGGTGGTAGAAGAGTGGATGTACCCAGATTGGTTGCGGAACCACTATAGATCCTTGTGTCTTCTGGTTGCTTGTTTTTTTTTTGTTTCTGGCTGTGGTTTGTGACTAGGTTCATTTGTGACTAGGTTGCTTTGTGACTAGATTGCTCTGTGATCATTCTGTGATATGCATGTTCTTCCACGTGGGAAAATAGTGAAAGAAAGCAATTGTTTTTTATTGTGAATATTTTTAAAATCTTTTAAGGAATATCTCAGGAAGAACCCACATATGAGCAGGAGAAGGTTGGAATTGTTAAAATTTGTGATTCGCGGAAAACGGGAAGTCAGACGTAGGAACACTCAACCTATCCGAGAAAAATAAGACCAGATGCAACAAGAGAGCAATAATCTTGTACTACAAAAATCATCTTTAGAGAGCAAGACATACATGACGAGACATGATACGCCGATGTATCCGATGAAAGCAGGAAATTACAAGGCAAAGAAAACAAGTTGCGTGGACTCAATGAGTAACCGCCGAAACTGCTGCTGCACTAGGGAGTCTGTTCAAGCCGCTCGGTTATCAGATTGCAACCAAGCCACGCGGACTGCCCGTTATTCCACGGCTGAACTCTGTTCGCCGATCTGCTGCGACCGAACTGAAACAACCCACCAGAGCGGACAACTTATTGAACTGGGAAATCAGTTGCAAAAGAGACCGCCTACTCGCAAGCCGCGACTTGCTGTTAACCATCGTTTGCTATGCGCAGAGTCCGCACTGCCCCTGACCGTAGTCAGAACAAAGTCCCTGGCTCTTTAGTGCTATCCGCACAACCTGCACAACAAAAACCGGTCAATCTCTTTCAACCACGGGAATAGAAAACCCTATCCGCAGCAACTGTCCAAGCTCACTTACTGTTCATTCAAGTTACAGTTGATGTGATGGGGGTGGGGGTCCTATTTATAGGCACGGAGAGAAGTGTGGTCACCGCCCTACCGATAGGAACACCACCCGAACTCGGGGAGAACACTGAGTGTATCCGCACAACCTGCGAATACACAACTAGTCCGCCGCAACAAGCTGGAAGCCAGCCCACCACAAACCACAATGGCCGGATAGAAATCCTTTCAACCAAGTCGGCAAGGACAAGCCGGAACTTGAACGCAACCAGCAGAATCTGCGAAAACCACTCCAGTCCGCACATCCTTGCGGACTCTGCTCCAGATAGCTCACACTGAGCCCGCAGCCAAGGCACCAAGATGACAACTACCGGACTCGACAGACAAGGAGAACAGTCCGCATAAATCCGCGCCACAAGACGGAGCCCGCCTGGACTTAGAACCAAACCAAGTCCACCACCAGTCCGCTGGAACAAGCGGACACCAACACCAGCTTGCCCACCCTGGCGAACACCACCAGTCCGCTTCCCAGACAGCTCGAACTGCCACCGAGTTCTAACCAATCGCGGATATAAAGACTATCTGCCCGATTACTGCCAGGGGAACAAGCTACAGAACACTAGCCGACCTGGCTGGTCGTCAGCTCTGTCCGCACTGACCACGCGGTCTGACAGCTAAGACCGTCTATACTGTCCGCACAGTCCGCGCGGATAGTCCGCCCAGGCTTCCACTTTCACTTTATAAATTTCAACACTCCCCTTGAAGTGAGAAGTGGAAACAAGCCCTAGCAGCCCCCGTAACCGTGTAAACGGCCCCTTCGACAGCGGCTTCGTGAAGATGTCTGCGATGTTGTCCTCAATCCGCATATGTCCAACTACAAGAGACCCATCCAACACCTTCTCCGAAATGAAATGATGTTCAATCTCAATGTGCTTGGTCCGCTCATGACAAACTGCATTATTAACCAGTTTAAGGGCACTTTCATTATCACCGCTGTACAACACCATATTCGTTGGGTAAAACCAAGGTCTCCCTCAAGGGCCTGGATTGGGCTAGCTTCGAGCTAGCTTTCGGCTTTAGAGAGAAAGCGCCCCAGCCGAGACCCACTCCCGCCCAAAGGCGGCGAGAAGGATCACGCCACATGGAGGGAGGAAGCAGGCTCTCGCGCCTCATGGAGGGGGGGGCAGCAGGCTCTCTTGCCCATGGAGGGCGGAAGCAGGCTCGGTCTGGGGGACCCTTCAAACCTTTTTTCTGTAGCTCCTACCAAGTGAAAGGCGGGATGGTTCTCGTCATAGGGTTCTCGCCGGGTGGGGGCCAAGGCCTAGGGTGAAATTACATAGTTCCCCTCGGGTAAATGACCTACATGACCCCGGGGTCTGTATTCAGGATTTCATAACAGCGATATTTGGCTATTGGCAGGCAAGCCAAGGGTACTTTAGTAATTTCAGGTTAGCCAAGTCTATAAATAGACCCTTAGGGGCTCTTCAGAAGGCAGGCTTTCATTTCTCTCTACAACTCTCTAGTGCTTTCTAAGGAGCTTCCAGCCCAGCTTTTGGCTTTGAAGGGGAAGCACTCAGAGATCTTCCAGGAAAGAGGTGAGACCTCCCCGCTGAGGCTTTGAGTCAGTTCTAGGTCCTTTGCAACCAATCGAGGGTCGGGGTTTGAGAGAAGTAGGTGTTGGCTACACCCTTATTTCCGAACTCTAGTTGAGGTCAATTTCTGGCTTCAACAGTTCTGGTGCGGTGAGCATGGAAAGTAGATGTTGCTAGAAATCTCAAGTCAAGTCTCATGGCTAGAGGCGGAGGAGAAGGAGCTAGCTCAGGAGGTTATCCCTCTCGGGAGAGTGAGGTGATGGTGGGAATGCTAGAGGACTTTAGGCCGGAGATTTTGCAGACAATCCACTCGGCCTTCTCGGCGAGAGGTGACTGGGAGACTCCGCAGGTTCCATTGGAGGCTGCTCCATCGTTAGGCGAGAATGCTCCAGGGCATTGTCCCGGGAAGGAGATTCTGGCAGAGGCGGCGGAAAGGGATATCCCCAAGCAAGAGCTTTTCCCGTGACAGGCCAGCGTAGATAGAGCCAGCGAGCCGAGGTCGCAGGAAGAGACTTCTCGGTAGGTGGTGAGCGGAGGCCCCTTTAGCGAGCTAATCATTTCAGCTCCGGTCCCGGAAGGGTTCAGGGAGCCGTACATGTCATATTACACTGGGAGGGACGACCCTACGCAACACGTGCAGTGGTTCAAAGATGTTGTTTTCATCAGACAAATATCGGATGCATTCAAGTGGAGGCTCTTTGCCATCACGCTGAAGGAAAAGGCAAGGGACTGGTTCCATCAGTTGCCCGCGAGCTCTATTTACTGTTTCGAATATCTGAGGCGTGGATTTCTGCTGAGGTTCTCCACGTCCAAGAAGAGGAAGAAGTCAGCGGAGTGCCTGTTCTCCATCAAGTAGAGGTCGGAAGAGACACTGGGACACTATGTTGACGGTTCCAGGAGGAGATTCTACAGGTGCAGGAGATGTCAGGGTATACGGTGATGCTGGCCTTCACTCTGGGGTTGAGGCCCAGCTTCTTTAGCATGGAGCTAAAGAGGGTTCCCCCCTCTCCTTCGAGGAGCTGATGGAGAGGGCGATGAAAGAGATTGAGATTGAGTCGTCCAATCCGACATTTGCAAGGAGGCTAGCCAAGATGGCGGAAGAAGATGGAAAGGAAGTTGGAGCAGGGAGGCAGAGAGAGCGAAGGGAGGAAAGAGGGATAGAGGAACACTGAGATCAAGGCCGGCAGCAAGGTTGGGGGTCACGGGAGTCGAACAACAGGTTGGGATGGAGGCACCAAGAGGGTCATCCTCAAGGACAAGGTGGCAGGTTCCCGGGCAGGGACGACTACAGGGAATAAAGGAGGATCAACCAGCCAGCTTGGAGGCAGGGGCAGTGGGTCCCCCTCCGGCCACAGCAGGAAGTAACGGAGATAGTAAGAGGAAGAGGAGGAAGGAGAGGGGTTCAAGGAGGAGTGAGGAGGGAAGGTAGGGTGGCGTTGCCCTTTTGTGACTTCCACCAAGAGGTGGGTCACGCAACAGCCACCTGCCCAGAATTTCTAGAGATGAAGGCAGCAAGGGGGCAAGCTCAACAACAACCCCCCATGAGGATTGAAGAGGTTCTACCAGAAGGAGGAGGAGATGATAAATGCGAAGACCGGGTGGATATGGGGACCCGAGGAGGGATCAGGGTGATCTACGGAGGTGTGGGGATCGAAGCTAACCGCAAGGGGAGTTTTCAAACCATGTATCGAAGGAGCGTCGCCTCGACCACCCACACCCCCCACCGGAGGAGGTGTTCACTTTTTCAGTTAAATACTTGCCGGATTACGAGGATCCATTCTGCGATGCCTTGGTGATCAAGACAGCGATAGAAAATTTCACGGTCTCCCAGATACTGATGGACAATGGGAGTTTCGTGAACGTAATCTTCAAGAAAGCCTTTGATGAGATGAAGGTAGAAGCTCAGAGGGTGCTGGCCTCAGATGGGCCGCTGTTTGGGTTCTCGGGGGAGCGGAAGGAGGTGGAAGGAGGGGTAGGGTTGTATGTGACGTTGGGTGGGGGGTGTCGATGAATTGCTGGTTCGTCATCGTTGACGCTCAGAGCATCTACAACATAATATTCGGGCGGCCTCTAATCAGCGCCTTTCGTTGCATCCCCTCCTCGTTCCATCAGTGCCTAAAGTTCAATAGCGGAGGGGTACATGTCAGGATCAGGGGAGATCCTAGGGTGGCGAGGCAGTGCTATGTGACTCCTGTCAACACTATCTCTTGGATGGAAGAAGCGGAGGAGCTGGAAAGGGAGATGGCAAGGGCAGAGGAAGCTGAGGAAGAAGGAGAGGCGAGCCTGGAAGAGGCGGAGGAGAAGTTCGAAGAGGGGGGCACGAGGAAGGAGGAATGGAGCTTAGGCGAGGTTGGGAGAGAGGTTGAGGAGGAGGTTATGGGAAAGGAAGGAGCAAGCCTGAGTGAGGCGATGGAGGGAGAAGCGGAGGAGCAAAGGATGGAAGGAGAGATGGAAGGGGAGGCCCGAATGGGCAGGGAGGTAGAGCCGCCCGAGGAGGGCCAGTTGGAAGCAATAGAGGTGGAGAGGCTAGGTGTTGAGGAGTGGAGAGAAGAGGAGGAGAGGGTTAGCGGGGAGCAGTCTCTGTTGGAGCCGGCAGAGGAAGTTGTGGAGATGAAGGTAGTCAGTAGGGCAGGGAAGGTGGAGAAGGTGAGGATCAGAGGGGGCTTGAGCCTAGAAGACCAGGCAAGGATGCAGGAGTGCATCCAAAAGAACATTGACATCTTTGCCTGGAGCGCGGCGGACATGCAGGGAATTGACGCTGACGTGGCTTGTCACAGTTTGAACCTGGACCCCAAGACACGTCCCATCTGCCAGAAGATGAGGGCAATTGCCACAAAGCTGGAGGATCCCATCCACGAGGAGGTGACGAAGCTTCTCGACGCAGGCTTTATTTCGGAGATCCAGTACCCAGGCTGGGTATCCAATGTAGTAATGCTAAAGAAGGGTGATGAGAGGTGGAGAATATGTGTAGACTCTTCTATATTAAATAAATCATGCCCCAAGTATTGCTACCCCCTGCCTCGGATCGACGCGCTGGTTGATTCAGCCGTCGGTTTTTCTATCATTAGTTTTTTGGACGCTTTTTCAGGTTATCACCAGATCCTCATGCATCCCCCCGACGTCAAGGATGTATCCTTCATCACGAGAGAAGGGTGCTTCAGCTATAAAATGATGCCCTTCGGGCTAAGGAACGCGGGGGCTACATACCAACGGATGATGGACCGGGTGTTCAAAGATCAAAGGGTGAGGAACTTGGAGGTCTACATCGATGACCTTATGGTTAAGAGCAGGGACATGGGTTCTCACTTTCTCGACCTGGTGGAGTCATTCGCAACTCAGCAAAAGTTCAAGATGAGGTTGAACCCCCAAAAAATTTGTCTTCGGGGCAAGCCGTGGGAAGTTTCTTGGACACCTTCTAACCCCGGCAGGGGTCGAGCCTAACCCAGATAAGGTAAGAGCCATCATGGAGTTGGAATCACCTCGCAGCACCAAGGAGGTTCACCGCTTGACAGGTAAGCTGGCTGGGCTGAGCCGTTTCCTTTATCGGGCCGAAGAGAGGTGTTTGCCTTTCTTCAAAGCACTTTGGAGGAGTAAACAGTTCGAGTGGACAAAGGAATGTGAGGAGGCTTTTTAGGCATTGAAGACTCAGCTGACTCGAGCGCCACTCCTGCAGAGTCCGAAGGAGGGATAGGACTTAGCCTTGTACCTTGGGGTAGGGGTTCAGGCAGTAAGCTCTCTGTTGGTAAGGGAGGAAGGAAGAAGGCAGCTGCCCATCTATTATGTCAGTAAAGTCCTAAAGAAGGCCGAATTGCGCTACCCCATCTTAGAAAAGTTAGCCTTCTCGCTGGTTGTCTCAGCTCGAAAGCTCATGCCGTACTTTCAGGCTCATTCAATCAAGGTAGTGACCGACCACCAATTTCCCAAGATCTTTGAGGGGGCAGAACACTCAGGGCGGTTGACAAAGTGGTCCATTGAGCTCAGCGAATTCGACGTCTCTTTTGTGCCTAGGCTCTCCATCAAGGCACATGCGGTGGCCGACTTCTTGGCTGACTTCGTCCAGAGCTGGGAGAAGGGGAAGTGCAGCCGAAGGAGGCCTGGAAGATGTATGTCGATGAGGCCTCAGGGAAGCATTCCCTAGGGGGAGGTGTGGTGTTGGTAAGCCCCGGGGGAGTCACCACAGAGCAGGTAGTGGCGCAGCACTTTCCGGTCACCAACAACTAGGCAGAGTATGGAGGCGTCATAGCCGGGTTGCGGTTGGCCAAGGAGCTTGGAGTTCACGACGTGGAAGTGTTCAAGGACTCACTAGTGGTGGCATCCCAGATCAGGCATGAGTATGATGCTCGGGAACCAACCCTCCAGAAGTACTTAGGCAAGGCGAGGGGGATCATAGGGGGGTTTAGAAACTTCTCAATACAGCACCTACCTAGGGAAGAGAATGAGGGAGCCGACTGATTGACTAAGTTCGGACCCCGAGGGGGTGGGGGGGGGGGGAACCTTGACTAATCTTTTTCACCCAGCAATTGAGGAAGGGGAGCTAATGGAAGTAGATCGGCGACCCTCATGGATAGAACCCTTTGTGACCTTCTTCACTACGGGCAACCTTCCTGAGGGTGTCACGGAGGCAAAGAGTCTTCGGCATAAGGCAGCCCACTATATCATGCACAAAGGAAGCTTGCATCAGAAGATGCTCTCAGGCCTTCTGGCATGATGTGTGATGGAAGAGGAGACCGATGTATTCTAGAGCAGATTCACTCGGGTGAATGTTGTAGCTATTCCGGAGGAAGAACGTTGGAAGCAAGGGTGGTCAGGCAGGGGTATTTCTGGCCCACCTTGAGGAAGGATGTCGAGGAGTTTGCGAAGAGGTGCCAGAAGTGCCAGCTCTATGCCCCCTCCAGCTCTTGCCCGCCCAACGACTTCGAAGCATTACGACGCCATGTCCTTTGCCATTTGGGGGATGGATCTAGTCGAGTTGTTCCCCCCGACGAGCGGGCAAAGGAGGTTTATTTTAGTCATGATCGACTACTTCTCTAAATGGTTGGAGGTCAGGGTGTTGGCCAAAGTAACATCCCAATTTATTCATAATATCATTTGGGGGGAGATCATCTGCAGGAACGTGCTGCCTCAGGCCATTGTCACGGACAATGGTCCACAGTTTGCAAGCGAGGAGTTCATAAGTTTCTGCACTCAGCTGGGCATCGACCTCAGGTTTGCCTCCATCCACCACCCCAGGAGCAATGGTCAGGTGGAGGCGGCGAACAAAATTATCGTGAACCTGCTCAAGAAGAAGGTGAAGAACTTGAGGGGGAGTTGGGTGGAACAGCTTCCCTCAGTGTTGTGGGCCTTGTAAATAACCCCAAACACGGCCACCAACGAGACCCCCTTCAAACATTCCCATGGGTGTGAGGTGGTACTGCCCGTGGAGTTCGAGGTTCGATCCCCATGAGTTGCGGCTGCAGGTGTTGGAGACGAGGCTTGGAGGCTAGAAAATGAGGGGGAGCTACAACTCTCGTTAGACATGGTGGAAGAACTCCGTGACGTGGTCGCTGTCAGGCAGGAGGAGATCAAACGAAGGATGGCGAAGTATTTCGATAAAAACATGAGGATAAAGCAGTTCAAGGAAGGGGACTTGGTCCTGAAGAAGGTCGACGCTGCGGGAATGTCGGTCGCGTTGCGCAAGCTCAACCCCAACTGGGAGGGGCCCTATATCGTAGAAAAGGTCATGGAGTCAGGGGGATACCACCTCCAGAATGTGGAAGGGGTATCCTTGAGTCATGCATGGAGCAGAGATGACTTGAAGCGCTTCTACCCTTAGTGGAGAGAAGGATGTAAACCCTATTTATAAAAACATCTTTGAGTTTCTTCTCATGATTGGTTTCTTATTGATGCTTGGATATCTTTGCACTACCCCGAGCTTTGCTCGGCCCCAGGTAGACCCGCTGCCTGGCTTCCACTAGCTGGCACGTCCGAAGGCTCGCCTGTAGGGGTAAGGGACCCCGAGTGCTTCTCAGCCCCGGGTAGACTCGGTGCCCAGGCTCTCATTAGCTGGGCAGGGCTATAGGCACACCTGGAGGGAAAGGTTTGGCTCTTGGTTATCTTTGCACTACCCCGAGCATGGCTCGGCCCCAGGTAGACCCGCTGCCTGGCTCCTACTAGCTGGAAATGTCTGAAGGCTTGCCTGTGGGGGTAAGCGACCCCGAGTGCTGCTCGGCCCCGGGTAGACTCGCTGCCCATGCTCTCATTAGCTAGGCAGGGTTGTAGGCACACCTAGGGGGAAAGGTTTGGCTCTTGGTTATCTTTGCACTACCCCAAGCTTGGCTCGGACCCAAGTAGACCCGCGGCCTGGCTCCTACTAGCTGGTAGGTCCGAAGGCTCGCCTTTGTGGGTAAGGGACCCCGAGTGCTGCTCGGCCCCGGGTAGACTTGCTGCCCAGGCTCTCATTAGCTAGGCAGGGCTGTAGGCACACCTGTGGGGAAAGGATTGGCTCTTGGTGATCTTTGCATTACCCTGAGCTTGGCTAGGCCCAAGGTAGACCCGTTGCTTGGATCCTACTAGCTGGCAGGTCCGAAGGATCGCCTATGGGGGTAAGGGACCCCGAGTGCTGCTCGGCCCCGGGTAGACTCGCTGCACAGGCTCTCATTTGCTGGGCAGGGTTGTAGGCACACCTAGGGGAAAAGGATTGGCTCTTGATGATCTTTGCATTATCCTGAGCTTGGCTCGGCCCCAGGTAGACCCGCTGCCTAGCTCCTACTAGCTGGCTTGTCCGAAGGCTTGCCTGTGGGGGTAAGGGACCCCGAGTGCTGCTCGGCCCCGGGTAGACTCGCTGCCCAGGCTCTCATTAGCTGGGCAGGGCTGTAGGCACACCTGAGGGGAAGGATTGGCTCTTGAGGATCTTTGCATTACCCTGAGCTTGGCTCGGCCCCAGGTAGACCCGCTTCCTATCTCCTACTAGCTGGCAGGTCCGAAGGCTTGCTTGTGGGGGTAAGGGACCCCGAGTGCTTCTCGGCCCCGGGTAGACTCGCTGACCAGGATCTCATTAGATGGGCAGGGCTGTAGGCACACCTGGGGGAAAGAATTGGCTCTTGAGGATCTTTGCACTACCCCGAGCCTGGCTCGGACCCAGGTAGACCCGCTGCTTGGATCCTACTAGCTGGCAGGTCCGAAGGCTCTCCTGTGGGGGTAAGGGACCCCGAGTGCTGCTCGGCTGCAGGTAGACTCGCTGTCCAGGCTCTCATTAGCTGGGCAGGGCTGTAGGTACACCTAGGGGAAAGGATTGGCTCTTGAGGATCCCTGCATTACCTCGAACTTGGCTAGGCCCCAGGTAGACCCACTGCCTAGCACCTACTAGATGGCAGGTCTGAAGGCTCGCCTGTGGAGGTAAGGGACCCCGAGTGCTGCTCGGCCCCGGGTATACTCGCTGCCCAGGCTCTCATTAGCTGGGTAGGGTTGTAGGCACACTTGGGGGGAAAAGATTGGCTCTTGAGGATCTTTGCATTACCTCGAGCTTGGCTCGACCCCAGGTAGACCCGCTGCCTAGCTCCTACTAGCTGGCAGATTTGAAGGCTCTCTTGTGGGGATAAGGGACCCTAAGTGCTGCTCGGCACCAGGTAGACTCGCTGCCCAGGCTCTCATTAGCTGGATAGGGCTGTAGGCACACTTTGGGGGAAAGGATTGTCTCTTGAGGATCTTTGCACTACCCCGAGCCTGGCTTGGCAGTAGGTAGACCCACTGCCTGGCTCTTACTAGCTGGCAGGTCTGAAGGCTCGCCTGTAGGGGTAAGGGACCCCGAGTGCTGCTCGGCCTCGGGTAGACTCGCTGCCCAGGCTCTCATTAGCTGGGCAGGGATGTAGGCACACCTGTGGGGAAAGGATTGGCTCTTGAGGATCTTTGCATTACCCCGAGCATGGCTCGGCCCCAGGTAGACCCCCTTCCCGGCTCCTACTAGCTGACAGGTCTGAAGGCTCGCCTGTGGGGGTAAGGGACCCCGAGTGCTGCTCGGTCCCGGGTAGACTTGCTATCCAGGCTCTCATTAGCTAGGCAGATCTGTAGGCACACCTGGGGGGAAAGGATTGGCTCTTGAGGATCTTTGCACTACCCCGAGCCTGGCTCGGCCCCAGGTAGACCCGCTGTCTGGCTCCTACTAGCTGGCAGGTCCAAAGGCTCGCCTGTGGGGGTAAGGGACTCTGAGTGCTGCTCGACCCCGGGTAGACTCGCTGCCCAGGATCTCATTAGCTTGGCACGGTTGTAGGTACACCTAGGGGGAAATGATTGGCTCTTGAGGATCTTTGCACTACCCCGAGCCTGGCTCGGCCCCAAGTAGACCCGCTGCCTAGCTCCTACTAGCTGGCAGGTCCGAAGGCTCGCCTCTGCCGGGTAAGGGACCCCAAGTGTTGCTCGGCCCCAGGTATACTCGCTGCCCAGGCTCTCATTAGCTGGGCAGGGCTATATGCACACCTAAGTTGAAAGGGTTGGTCCTTGGAGTCGCAACCGAGTCACAAAGTCCCTTGCTGACAGGTTTAGAATCGAACATTTTCAGGCCTAGAACAGAGAGGGATTGACCCAGACCCTTCTCGGCACGGCTCTCGGCACAACCCTCCCGAAAGGCCTCTCCTGGCGCGAATCTCGCGGCGAGGGGAGGGGGGGGGGGTCTCAGCTGATTCCTCAGCAGGGCTCTCGGCAAGGCTCTCGCCACGACCAAATGGCTGGGTGTCCTGACGAGCATGACTCGACAGAGGGTTCCTGACACAACCTTTAAGGAAAGGCTCTCGGCATATAATTTCCGGCGGATGCCCCTAGGTCAACTCTCAGAGTGGAAAGCGGTCGTCACCTAAAAGAGCCTAGGGTGCACGTAAAGTTGACAAACATTCCAGTGACATCAGACATTTCAGCATTCAAAACAAAAGTAAAGAAGCAGTAATGGAATTTCGCCCCCAATACAAAAATCACACTAACATAGTTCATAAACCTTAACTGTATCAGAACAAAATTACACTAAGCGAAAAAGCTAGCGGGCAGATTCGTCAGAGTTTCCGCTAGTTCTGCTGCTGGAGGTCTCGCCAGAGGATCTGCTAGGAGAGTAGCCGGAGGACTCGCCGAGGGAGCGGCCGCTAGTTCTCGCAAGCTCCTCAGCACCGTCCGCTGGAGAGCCGTCCTCTCCCGCAGGACGGGGGATGGGCTCAAACCAAAGGGAAGGATCCCTCACACGCTGAAGGTCTCTCATCCTTCATTCAGTAGCCCCGGCTCTCGCAAAACTTCGATCACCATCCTCGTTGTTGCTTGCCCATTTTCCTGGACGATCACGTCTATTTCGTAGTCGGAGTAATGATGGCGTTCTACCCTTCCTCCCACTGCGGGCGATCCTTGGCCAAGGCTAGGGCCTCCTCCAGACGCTTCACCTCGGCCCGTAGTACCTGGTTCTCTCCTTCAGCGCAGGCCGCTCACGCGCGAGACAGCTCAATCTCTCCAAGATCCTGCGAGATGATGCATTCAGTTGAAAGGCAAAAGCGTAAGAAATGGCTCGAGAAGTGGGAAAGTCTTGCTTACCTCGGGGGTCGGGCGAGCGGAGAGAAGTTGTTGGGCGGCAGCCAGCTCGGCCTTCAGGGTGGTGGCTTCCGCCACAGAGCCATCCCTCGCCTTAAGCATGTCCACAAAGTTCTGCTCTATGGAGAGGGTGCGACGCCCGACCATGTGCGAGAGCTGGACCATGCGAAGCTGGGCCTGGGTGGAGTCAAAAATGAGGCCCTTTGTTGTTGTTCGGTCAAAGGAATCAGCATCTTCCCGGCTATATAGGCTGTATCCCAACGCGAAGGCGTGGCCGGAGATGTTGTCACTCTCCCTCTAGGAGGGGAGAAGGGTAGAAACGGCTATGTGGTTACTGACGGGATCCCACTGGAGCATAGGGAAGCCCTCTGTGCCCTTGTACTTGTCGCCAAAACCAAAGTTCCAGTGCTTCTATGTCACCGGACTGTGGGAGGGCTCGACCGGAGTCTCTATGGCATGCGTGCCGGCTTCCGCCTCGCCGGCCGCATAAGAGGTATCGGCGGGAGTCTCAGAAGCAGGCTGGCGAGCATCCGCCCTGGTGGTAGCGGAAGGGATCGCGGCGGGGTTCTCGACATGCGCTGGTATCACCATCTTCCCCTTTTCCACGGTGGACGGTTTCAACTTTTTGGAAGGGGGACCGGAAGGGAGCTTGGCTTCCGCTTCGGAACACTCAGTGCAGAGGAGGCTCCAGGCTCTTTCCGGCAGTCGTCGGCGGCCGCCAAGGCTCGAGCCAAGGCGCTAGAAGGAGCCCCAGACTCTTCAAAGGGCTGGTGGATGGGAAGATCTCGCTCACCTGCGAAATCCGTAGTTTTTATGAAGCCTTTGGATTCCAAAGAAGCTCTCGCAAGATTAATCCAGAAAGTTACCTTCGCCGGGGGGAACCGGTTGGAGGGTTTCAAGGTCTTGCCGGAGGAAAGGAACGTCAAAAACCTTGGAGCCGAAAAATTCAACGAGAGAACCTTCTTGCTCCCCAAGAGAGGGAGTCTTGTAGGTCACGACATCGTACTGAATGGGGGTGAGAGGGACGTTGTCGAAATATCCCGAGACAAAGACGAACCTCTCCGAAAAGTGGTGGTGTTTGTTAGCGAGACCCGCCGTCTTCACCGACTGGACGGAGAGGAAAACCGACCCTCCCTTGGCTCAGAAGTTGAACAACTTCCGAAAGACCGAGAGGTTGAAATCGATCCTTTCCTCCCGCATGTAGCAGTCGAAAGCCAGAAGGAGAGCGACAGAATTGCGGTTGAGTTGAGCGAGTACCACCCCATAGTAGCGCAGGGCTTGGCGCACCTCAGGCTAGAGGGGAAGTCAGAGGCCCGCTTCAAAATGCTCCAGGGGAATAGTGAGCTCCCCTTCCGGCGCGATGTTCACCTGGTCCTCGCGACCTGGTTTCCGCGCGGTGAACCCCAGCGGGATGTAGTTCTTGTTTATGGTCGCGAACTCCGCTTGCGTAAGCCGGCAGGGCAGAAAGTCATGATCAAGGAAGGATTGGGCGCACTTAGAATGGCCCTCGCTCTCGCCTGACATCTCGGAAGAAGAAGAGAAGAGAGAATGGGATGCGGAGGAGAGAACACTTGTGCTTCTGGAGAAGGCTAAAGCAATTGACTGATGGACGAAACTTTGGAATAAATGCAGGGAATAGGGTAGGTGGATTGACATATTTATAGAAAACAGTGTAATCATGAGTTCTTAGGAAAAGTATAGCAGGGAAAAGTCAACGAATCAACGACTCCGGTCCTTTGCTTTCCATCCAGTTGTTCCATCTCTCCCTGGTTTGGCGAGAAGAGATAGACTTCCAGGGAGGCTGGAGAAGGGGGCAGGTGGCCTCAATACACGAGAAGCATTGAGCAAGACACACGCATCAAGCATTTGCAAGAAATTATAACAACATACAAAAGGGGAACTAAAGAAACAAAGATAAAAAGGGGTCTCGCCAGGCGAGAGCCCCCGACAACGATAGTAAATAAATAATAATAATAATCACAGTAGCACACACAGCTTGTAAGAAATTATCCAGCACTAGAAGTGAAAGGGTACAAGTGGAAGGGGTAGGCCAAGAAGAGGGGTAAAGAGAGAGATCGCCCGGAGAGCTCAGTATGGCACCCACTACAATTGACCTAGATCTCGCTGACCAGACCTTAGAGGGTCTCGACGATCGAAGAAGACCGTCAGGGAGGTTAGCCACCGGTTGGCCAGGTGAAGCTGATCTTGGATCCGCGCGATGTGCCTGCTAGGTGAGGTCTCGCCGGAAGCTTATTCATGGAATCCCACCCCGCCAAGGAGGTCTGCGCAGTCTCGCTCAACAGCCGCCAGTCTCCGCTCCATCCCCTCGTGAATTCTTTTCACTGCTTCAGAATTGGCCTTTTGCTGGTGCGCGAGCTTCGACAAGACTATCATAATCCTCCGCCTCCGCACCTTTCCGCTCTTTGGCCCCTCGAGAAAGTCTTCCATCTCGCTGGCAGAAGGGAGGGGCGAGTCTCCCCCTGTTTCTTCTTCTTCTTCCTCCTCTTCTTCCTCTTCCTCATCCTTTTCAGCCTCGCGGTCTTGCGGCTCTGAGGAAACGGGAGCATCCAGAATAAGAAGGGGGTGGGGGGGAAGGGTGATTGAAGAACGGGGAGGTTCTTGCTTACCAGGAGAGCGAGAGATGTCTTTCCCCGACGGACAGTGAGAAGGGCCACGCTGATCCTCTACGCCCTTTCCAAAAAGGAGATGGAGAGTCTTGCCCCGTCCCGGGCGAAAGGTCCTGCGCCCCGGCGGGTCGGACTCCCCAAGTGCGGGATCAGGAGCCCCTTCTATAGACAGATGCGGGGGTCTCAGCTCGGAAGCGGGAGGCTCAGGGTTAACCACTCCGGCAGGGTGGGAGTGTTCTGGTATTAGGTTGGTGCTACCGGCTGGAGGGTTAAGCGGAACGGTCCCTGTAGCGGAGGGTGGATCCTCATTATAGAGGCCAGCCACTTCTGTGACCAACGGCGGAAGGCCGGAGAAGTCCTTAGGTGTGAGTCCCTGAGAAAGGAGTGGATTTATCAAACATGCAGCCATAAACAAACTCTTGAAATGTTCGCGCCAACAGGAGGAGCGAAAGGACTGAGGAATACCTCGGGTAAAGAAGCGAGAGAATCGGCGCGACTCGGAGTTGGGGTAGGCGAGTCTCGGTTCTCCCTCAGCACGTCGCGCCTTATTGTTTTAGCTTTCTTCTTCTTCTTCTTAAGGCGAGAACTCTTGCATGCTGGTTTCTCTCCAGCGGGCTTCTCGCCAACTAGTTTCTCGCCAGGTGCTCTCTCACCAGCAGGCCTCTTGCACATCAGCCAAGGGGCAACCTTGTCTCAGCGGGTGCGTGCTCGCACCTGGGCAACCGCACGACGAGCCTGAAGCTCTTTTGAAAGTGGCTTTTCGGCGGGTTTGGCACGCATCTACACAGATTGGCGGAGGCTCATGCGGGGAGAAGGGACTTTAAGGATGGCCTAAGGGACCGACCCGACGGCGTATTTATATAGCTTAAGTGGGGTCTACTAAAAGATTCTCTGCCAGGTCGGCATGTACCCACCGTGTAAGGCCCTAGCCGATCCAACGTGACAGCGTCACGGCTCCGCTCTAGGCGACCCTACCGGGCTGCAGCACAAGCACCCCAACCCCTTTCCATCCACAGGCGGGTTGTTGGTGGCCACAGCCTCCCTTTCATGAGGTAAACTCGATAGTCAAGCCCGCACTACGGGGACTTCCCAGGAGGTCACCCATCCCAGTACTACTCCAGCCCGAGCACGCTTAACTATGGAGTTCTTTCAACTCTCATCACCAATTGAGCTGCAGCTCAATTGGTGATGAGAGTTGAAAGAACTCCATAGTTAAGCGTGCTCGGGCTGGAGTAGTACTGGGATGGGTGACCTCCTGGGAAGTCCCCGTAGTGCGGGCTTGACTATCGAGTTTACCTCATGAAAGGGAGGCTGTGGCCACCAACAACCCGCCTGTGGATGGAAAGGGGTTGGGGTGCTTGGGCTGCAGCCGGTAGGGTCGCCTAGAGCGGAGCCGTGACGCTGTCACGTTGGATCGGCTAGGGCCTTACAATAAAAGTGCACTTTTTATTGTAAGGCCCCTAGCCGATCCAACGTGACAGCGTCACGGCTCCGCTCTAGGCGACCCTACCGGGCTGCAGCCCAAGCACCCCAACCCCTCTCCATCCACAGGCGGGTTGTTGGTGGCCACAGCCTCCCTTTCATGAGGTAAACTCGATAGTCAAGCCCGCACTACGGGGACTTCCCAGGAGGTCACCCATCCCAGTACTACTCCAGCCCGAGCACGCTTAACTATGGAGTTCTTTCACTTCTCATCACCAATTGAGTAAACTCCATAGTTTTTGCAAGAGGTTCAGTCTGCTGTTTTGGAAAAATTTTTGGGTTCTGGCAGGAGGCACACGGCCTGCGACACGGGCGTGTCGCAGGGCGTGTCGAGGCCGTGTCGACACTCGGCCCAAGTGTCGACACTTTGTGCTCGACAGAGTGTCGAGAGTGGGGCACACGGCCTCGACACGCCCTGCGACACGCCCGTGTCGCAGGCCGTGTGCCCCACTCTCGACACTCTGTCGAGCACAAAGTGTCGACACTTGGGCCGAGTGTCGACACGGCCTCAACACGCCCTGCGACACGCCCGTGTCGCAGGCCGTGTGCCTCCTGCCAGAACCCAAAAATTTTTCCAGAACAGCAGACTGAACCTCTTGCAAAAACTGGGGTGTTACAACTCTCCCCCACTTAACTGAATTTCGTCCCGAAATTACAAAACAAAAGGGTACAAAACTTAAATTGTACCTGACAACAATAGTTCTGGATAGTCTTCTAGCATGGCCTGTTCTCGCTCCCACGAGAACTCCTCACGACCGCAGTTGTCCCAACGAACTTTCACAAGTTTAACTTCTTTATTCCGCAACTGCCGAATCTCCGAATCTTCTATAGCGATTGGAAGGACTCGCGTCCTCAAGTCTTCCTCAATCGGCACCGATGCTGGCTCAATCACCACGCTAGCCTCCACCAAGGCTTTCCTCAACACGGAGACGTGGAAGACGTCATGTAATCCACTCAAATCTGCGGACAATGCCAACCGATAGGCTTCTTCTCCTATCCGCTCAACAATTTCAAAAGGCCCCAAAAACCTTGGACTCAACTTCTTGAGTCGGCGAATCCGCGAGACGCCTTTGAACGGCTTGACCTTCAGATAAACCCAATCACCAACTGCAAATTCTAACTTCCGGTGATGAGCATTAAAATATTTCGCTTGCCTGTCTTGTGCCACCTTCATACGCTCTTGGATGGTCTGTACCATCTCACAAGCGTCAACTACCGCATCCTTTCCAAGAAGTTTGGTGTCTCCCGCCTCTGCCCAAGACATTGGCGTTCGACACAGCCTCCCATACAAAGCTTCGTATGGCGCCATCTTTATACTAGCTTGAAAACTGTTGTTGTACGCAAATTCTACCATGAAGAGGTGATCCTCCCACCTCTTGCCAAAATCAAGAACGCACATCCTCAACATATCCTCCATAGTACCGTTCGTTCTCTCCGTTTGCCCATCAGTTTGAGGATGGAACGCCGTACTAAACTTTAGCTTCGTGCCCAAGGTCTTCTGAACCAGTCTCCAGTCCTTGGACGTAAACCGTCCATCGCGATCACTGACTATGCTCTTAGGAATTCCGTGCAGTCGCACAATGTTGCGAACATACAACTCCACCAGCTTCTCCACGCTGTCCTCTTTCCGGTTCGGGATGAAGTGAGCCACCTTGGTTAGGCGATCCACGATCACCCAAATAGCATCATTCCCATGCTGCGATCTAGGCAAACCATGCACAAAGTCCATGGAGATGTCCTCAAATTTCCATTCAGGAATTGAAAGGGGCTTCAGGAACCCGCCCGGTTTCTGACATTCGGCCTTCACCAAGGCACATGTTTGGCAACGACTCACATACAAAGCCACATCTCGCTTCAACCCCGGCCACCAAAAGGATTTCTTCATATCCAAGTACATCTTTGTACTGCCCGGGTGAATGGAGTACTTTGAGAAGTGAGCCTCAAACATCAACTCCTCACGGAGATTGCCAAACTGCGGTACACAAACCCTTCCGCCCTTTCTCAAGATTCCCCCGATCATCTCCCAGGTGCTGCTCTCGCCCGTTTGAGCCTCCAACACAAAAGGTTGAAACTCCACATCTAATCGAGTCGCTTCCCGAATACGATCGGACAAGTCGCTTTGCACTTCAATCCAGTTCAACCGAGCCACGCTAGACTCGCCTCTCGCAACACATTCCAATCCAAGGGACTCCCATTCCCGTACCAACCGCTCATCATGAACTTCGATCCAATTTCCTAGCCCCGAGTACTTTCTACTCAACGCATCTGCCACCACATTGGCTTTACCCGGCGTGTACTGAATCGCCACTTCGTAGTCTCCAAGAAACTCAACCCATCTGCGTTGCCGCATGTTCAAGTCCTTTTGATCCAAGAGATACTTCAGGCTTTTATGGTCCGTGAAGATCTCCACTCTTGCGCCATAAACATAATGCCGCCAAATTTTCAGCGCGAAGATTACCGCCGCCAACTCCAAGTCATGGACGGGGTAATTCCTCTCATGAGGCTTCAGCTGTCTAGACCCAAAAGCTATCACCTTCCCATGTTGCACCAAAACGCAACCCAAACCGCATCCCGATGCGTCACTGAAAATTTGAAATCCATCTGTCCCTTGCGGTAAACTCAGATCAGAGCCATCATAAGCCTCTCCTTTAGTGCCTCGAATGCTTGACCGCACTCTTGGGTCCACACAAATTTATGGTCTTTGCGAGTGAGAGAGGTGAGGGGTAGAGCTATCTTCGAGAAATTCTCCACGAATCTCCTATAATACCCGGCTAGTCCAAGAAAACTTCGGACTTCCGCCACGGTCCTCAACACCGGCCAATCTCTGATGGCCTCCACTTTCGCTGGATCCACTGCCACCCCATCACCACTAATCACGTGGCCCAAAAATGCCACCTTCTCCAACCAGAACTCGCATTTGGAGAATTTTGCATACAACTCATTCTCCCTCAACACTTGCAAAACTATTCTCAAGTGGGTCTCATGCTCCACTTCCGACTTGGAGTACACCAGGATGTCATCGATGAAGACAACCACAAACAAATCCAAGTAATCCGAAATACTCGATTCATCAGATCCATGAACACCGATGGTGCGTTCGTCAGCCCGAACGGCATCACCGTAAACTCAAAGTGCCCATACCTTGTACCAAAGGCAGTTTTGGGTATGTCCTCATCCCGAATTCGTAGCTGATAGTATCCTGACTTCAAGTCCAACTTCGAATATACCACTGACCCCACCAATTGGTCAAACAGGTCGTCTATCCGAGGGATCAGATACTTATTCTTGACGGTCAACTTATTAAGCTCTCGGTAGTCTATGCACAGGCGCATGCTACCGTCTTTCTTCTTTACAAACAACACCGGTGCGCTCCACGGTGAAGAACTGGGTCTAATATACCCTTGCTCCAACAGTTCCTGTAACTGAACCTTAAGTTCCGCTAACTCCTTTGGTGCCATCCTAAATGGAGGACGTGACACCGGTCTAGCCTCCGGCACTAACTCGATCGAGAAGTCGATCTCCCGCCGAGGAGGCGCTCCAGGAAGTTCATCCGGAAACACATCCTTGAACTCTGCCACCACAGGCACTTCCTCAATCGACAGTTGGGAGAGACGAACCTCCAATAACGCTACAAGCGCTACACCACCCTGGTTAACCGCCCACACCAACTGCATGGCCGATATCAGGGAACAGGCCACTCCACCAAGGCCCTCAAACTTGACTTCTGTTTGCCCTTTACTCCTTAAGGTCACCACCTTAGAAAGGCAGTCAATACTGGCGCGCTGCTCTGCAAGCCAGTCCATACCCAAAATGACATCGAACTCTACTAATGGTAACACTGCCGCTTCCAGAGCGAAGACAACCCCGTCTAGCTCCCAACAAATGCGCCCTTTAGCCCCGGTGGTCATAGATGACCCATTGGGCATGCGCACTTTCAGCTCTGCTCCCGACGAGAAAGACTCAACTCCTATTCTCCGGATGAAGCTCTCCGCAAGAAAGGAGTGCGATGCTCCTGTATCAAACAATACCCTAGCGGGGTATCCGAAAACTAACACGAAGCCTACAACATAGACATTACACAAAAGTCTAAAAGGATGAAGCACAAAATTTAAACTTAAATTCTCTTCATACCTGTCACCACATCCGTCTGGCGGATCGCTTCTTGCTGTCCAAGGTTGTAGGCCCTTGGTTGCACCGGTTGGAACCGAGAAGCGCTCGACTCCGCCATCTTTCCTTTCTCTGCAGCACTGGGGCCCGAGCGCACAGACTGCTCCTGCTTTGACTCTTGCCCCGCTCCCCCTTGCTGACAAGCACGGGCTATATGCCCAACCTTCCCGCAGTTGTAGCACGTCGGCGGTCCCCTAGAGTGGGAACCCCCAGGCGTCCAGTTGCTCCTCTCACCAGATCTGGAAGTGGAAGGCTTCTTCCTCCACCTACTCCCATCAGACTTTCCATGAGATTGGGAAGGCTTCCCTTCCCCTTGCTTGGGAGTAAAACCCTTACGGCGTTGGGTTCGCTCCAAATCATTCTCCAAACTCCTGGCGGCTTCAACTAGCTCATTAAATCCCGCCCTCTTCATGGAGATGAGGGGTTGTCTCAAATTTTCCCTCAACCCTTGGTAGAAGAGGTTATCCCTCTCTACATCATCCGCCATTGTCGTTCCCGCATAACGACCCAATCGGGTGAACTCTTGCACGTACTCATCCACTGTCTTGTCTCGCTGCATTAGATGCAGAAACTGCCTCTGCAGGGCCAACCGAGTTGAAACTGGGATATACCTCTTAAGAAAAGCGTCCCCAAACTCTTCCACTGACGGGGTGCGTCCCGGAAATTGGCGGCCGCTATGGGCCACCCACCATAACGTGGCATCCCCTTCCAACATGAAAGCCGCATACTCAGCTTTCTTTTCCTCTGGCGTCTCTGCCGCCCTTAACAGTTCTTGAATACGAACCCACCAGTCCTCCGCATCCGTTGGCGTTCCAGTACCCTTGAAGGACGGGGGATGGAAACTCAGGAAGTACTTCATATGTCGATCTCCATGTCCAACAACTACTCTCTCCGCCAAAGGCTCCACTCGCCTGGCTTCTGCTCCTGGCACGGCCGTTGCCGTATCTGGTGTGGCAGGGGCTGCCACCTGAGCCGCTGCTGCAGCTTGAGCTGCCACCATCGCTTCTGCAAGCATGCGGCAGAAGTCGGCCGGGTCTACACCCGTGCCCAAAAGACCTGGAGCAGTAGCACTGCTCGCCGAGAGATCATCCCTTGCTCTTGAAGTGCCCGCCTCGTTGCTTGCACTCTTCAGGAAGACAAGAAATAAGGGATTAGTCTCCAATCTCAAGACTAAAACATAAGGACACTCATGGTCCCGCGTTACTCTTATGTGGATAACTTCTCTACGCACTGACCTTGAATCTAACCTCCCTCTGATACCAAATTGTAACACCTCCCCTGTAATGGACGTATAATATGGGTCCGGCGGGGCCCCACAACATACGAACACCACAGCTTTAGTATTAAAAGTTGATATAGCTACCCAAACTCAAAACACTTGCACAACACAGCGGAAAACCAAGCACAACTAGAAGTTATCCACTAATCCAAAAGAGTAAACAAATGGCCTTAAGGCCTTACATCAAATGTCCAAAAGGGTATACAGTACAATCAAACATGAATGTGCTCAGCACTCCTAGTCTACCTCGGCATGCAAGCCGGACAAAAATAGTCTCAAACATACATCATCAAAAGTAGTGCTACAAGAGAGAAAAACACTTCATGGGCTTAGGCCTTTTTGGCCGGCGTGCTAGCTCCTGCGTGCGATCCTTGCCCTGTAAAAAATATTAGTAACGTGGGTCAGCAAAGGCTGACCTCAAACTGTGTAACAACACATCTCCTCCCGGCCGCCCCTAACGGACCCCGGGGAACCCTCCAACCTGCAAGTCAGCACTTCATATGCAATATAAATTTCTATAAATAGAAAAACATTAAAACAGGCTTGGATGTCTCAATCAACAAACATGTTCTCTACTGGTTGAGCATATAAAGAAAGGGCCTACTATGCAACATGAATGCAACACCCGGGCTTCACCCAAGGTACCCTAAACCGTATGCATCTAGCACAACATCACAACATTTGGGTACTCACATTTCCCCAATTGGCATAAAGCCGCAAACATTGAGGGAGACACAACTCCCTCACACGGCGCACAGGCCGCCACATGGAAATCTTGCCAAGGCCCCACCCGCTCGTGGGCTTAGCCCGGGCTTGCCTGCAAGCTCTGACGTCTCATGTCAGGATTCCAACAACCACAGACTGACCGATTCTAAGAAGCCTTGCGGGACCCCACCCGCTCATGGCCTCTTTGCCCGGGCTTGCCCCAAGCTTGGCATTCTCGTCAGTCTCACAGAAGGGGACTAGTCTCGCCGGGACACTCTCCACACATGACGCACGTGTCACGGGATAGCCAGCCGACCACGGAGACATAGCCACGCCTTGGCACAACACAACCAAGACTAAACACATCGCAATCCCTCTTTGTACCGCAGCGTTCCCGCGCTCCAAGGAAAACATCTCCAACTCGTGCGGAGCTAACCTTGTCCACCAAGGAAACCATCTCCATTCTCATTTGGAGCTAACCTTGTCAAGGAAACCATCTACCACCACGAGGAGCTAACCTTGTCCGGGTTCGACTACATGTACTCTTTTCAAGCAAACGGGACAATCACCACCACAACACAAACGGCAACTTACCGCATCGGAAATCTCTACGAATCCCTAGTTCGTATGCAACATCACCGCGTCGGACTAACGGTCGCGACTACGGCTTCACCCACCATGCCTAATCCACTAGCGAAGCGGATCTCTAATGCAAAGATATGCCGGGGATGGACTCAATCGACCCGGAAGTTCCTCTTGAAACTTGACAAGCCAAAACCCCTCTCATTTGAGAGTTTGGTGCCCAAAAATTAGAGAAAAGAAAACTAGATGATGCTAAAACGTGCATCCTAAAGACCGAGAGAAGAGATGTCGTTACCTTCCGACTCCTCTTCCTTGCCATGGCAAAAATAGCCGGATGGAACACTTCGCAATGCTCCAAGCTTCACGGATCCGGACTCGGCTCGCGATTCGGAGCTCCGAAACCCTTCCTACAGCCCAAAAGTTCTTCTTCTTCCTCCTTGCTCTAGTTTCTCTCAAGAACTAAGAAAGAGAGGACTTGAAAAAGAATGAGGATCTGTAACCCTAAGTTCGGACTTAACTGTCCAGGAGATGGCCTGAACCGTTAGATCCCAAAACCAGAAAAAGACTGGCTGCGATTCGCCTGGAAAATAAAAGACCTGGGCCGAACACGGCCTGGCACACGCCCGTGTCCAGGGCCGTGTGCCTCATTCGCCGTCTCAAATCGACGCGCCTGGAATCAGACACGGGCATTCGACACGCCCGTGTTCAATCCGACACGCCCGTGTCCCAAGTGACACGGCCGTGTGGCCTGCCGTGTGTCTCCAACGACACGGCCCCAACACCAACCCGAGAGGTGACACGGCCTGGGACATGCCCGTGTCCCAAGCCATGTGCCCCAGTCTCGACACACTGTCGAGCAAAAGTGTCGACACTTGGGCCGAGTGTCGACACGGCCTCGACACGCCCTGCGACACGCCCGTGTCGCAGGCCGTGTGCCCCACTCTCGACACTCTGTCGAGCACAAAGTGTCGACACTTGGGCCGAGTGTCGACACGGCCTCGACACGCCCTGCGACACGCCCGTGTCGCAGGCCGTGTGCCCCACTCTCGACACTCTGTCGAGCACAAAGTGTCGACACTTGGGCCGAGTGTCGACACGGCCTCGACACGCCCTGCGACACGCCCGTGTCGCAGGCCGTGTGCCTCCTGCCAGAACCCAAAAATTTTTCCAGAACAGCAGACTGAACCTCTTGCAAAAACTGGGGTGTTACACACCGAATATTTGGGGTTGGACGGGTCTTTTCGAGCACAAGGCTAGCTCGCAAAGAGCGGGGATTGTGTACAACCCCATATTCGTTGGGTAAAACCAAGGTCCCCCTCAAGGGCCTGGATTGGGCTAGCTTCGAGCTAGCTTTGGGCTTCAGAGAGAAAGAGCCCCAGCCGAGACCCACTCCCGCCCAAAGGCGGCGAGAAGGCTCGTGCCACATGGAGGGAGGAAGCAGGCTCTCTCCCCTCATGGAGGGGGGCAGCAGGCTCTTGCGCCCCATGGAGGGTGGCAGCAGGCTCTTGCACCCCATGGGATGACTATAGAGGCATACGAAGGATCTAGAACTGTTAGTGTGTATACCTGACTAGGAAATGGAGGTGCCCACTCCGCTGCAGTCGTTGCCACAATGGTGGTACCATAAAGTTTAGCTAACTCCAAAAATGGGGAACTAAATGTCTGTGATCACAGAGTCGTGTGTGAGAGTCACACTTGTATGAATCAAACATGCAAAACATATGATAACATACATACTTACTATATGTCATTTATACTGCAGATCCTTGTGATATAAATTAGTATGAGCTCTTTTATATTAGAAGTTACAATTTTGGAAATCTTAACTTATATGTTTGTATGTGCATTCATATAAGTTAAGGTACTCTTATGATGGTAGTATATTATTGTAGTATGGAAGCCGGGCGGTCTGGAGACCGGGCGGTCTGGAGACCGGGCGGTCTGGAGACCGGGCGGTCTGGAGACCGGGCGGTCTGGAGACCGGGCGGTCTGGAGACCGGGCGGTCTGGAGACCGGGCGGTCTGGAGACCGGGCGGTCTGGAGACCGGGCGGTCTGGAGACCGGGCGGTCTGGAGACCGGGCGGTCTGGAGACCGGGCGGTCTGCCAGCCTCTCACATCGGCTTGTCTGCCAGGCTTGCTGGTTGATATCCGGGCAGTCTAGCGGCTTATCCCATCAGCTTCTCTGTCGTGCTATTGCTGGTGGGTATCTAGGCGGTCTGGCGCTTTGTCTCAGGCGACATGGAGACCGGTGGTCTAGCGGACTATTGTGGTGGCTTGGTCTCAGTGGCAGCTTGTTCTCTTCTTCTGGTGGTTGTCGGGATGTTAGCATCTTCATCTAACCACACGACTTGTTCGGTTTGTTTATTTGTAAAGCCGCATGTACTTGTAAATATTTAGTCTCACATTAGTTATTTGTAATCTCTCTCATCTCCTCCATTCTATAAAAGGGAGGCTATACCATTGTAATACACACATTTATTGATAATAAAACTTTTGTTACTCCATTTTTTAGTCTGTTGTTTTCTATTCGCACATGATATCTGCGGGATCGATCTTTTCCTCCTGATTCTGTGATCCTTTTCTTCTCGCATGGCCTGTCCGCGTGGCTTATTTTTTCTTCCGCGACCTGTCCACATGACTTCCTTCTTCAATCCTTTTCGCGCCTTATTCGCGCAGTTTCTTTTTCCCCTAATCGCTGCCCTCTGTGTGCTCGAACTCTCTGTTCCCCCATTCTTCTCGCCGCGACCTCTATTTCAGTCGCCGCAACCTGCCCCTCTATCGCGGCCTCTGCTTAGTCGCTGCACCCTCACTTTCTCATTGCTCCTCTTCCTATGTCGTCGCGACCTGTCTTCAAGTTGCCCCGACCACTTTCTTCTCTGATAGGTCACCGCAATCTCTGTCTAGTCATCGCGCCCTATCCCTCTAACTGTTGCTCTTCTAGCAGCGCCTTGCTCTTCTCTCTTCTATGGCACCCTCCGATATTTCAACCACCACCACTCTCATTGTCGCTCCTCCTGTAATACCCCGAAACTCAAAAGAGCGACGGGGGACGTTTTGGGCCAGATCTGGAATCTGGTAGGAGGCACACGGCCTGGGACACGGGCGTCTCCTAGGGCGTGTCAGGCTGGAGTCAACGATTTGGCCGCGAAGTCGACATTTTGCGCTCGACGAAGTGTCGAGATGGGGCACATGGCCTTAGACACAGGCGTGTCTGAGGGCGTGTCGAGCCCGTGTCGACAATCGGGCCGGGGTGTCGACATTTTCGCTCGACGATGTGTCGAGACAAGGTACACAGCCTAGGACACGGGCGTGTCCAAGGCCATATCGGGTGGTCGACAAACTTCACTCGACGAAGTCTCGAGGCAGTGAAGACGGCCTGGAGCCCAAGCGTGTTCGAGTGGACACGGGTTAGGACACGGGCGTGTCCAGGAACCCGTGTGAGTCTCGGGTTGTTTTCGAGCTGTGTCGATGGGGGCACACGGCCGACCACACGGCCGTGTCAGGTGGAACACGGGCATGTCAGGTCGAACACGGGCATGTCGGATGCCCGTGTGCCATTCCAGACATGTTGATTTTGATGGCGAATGAGGGACACAACCTTGGACACGGGCGTATGCCAGGCCGTGTTATTCCCAGATTCTGCAGTTTAGATCTGGATCGTGGCCGTTCATTTCTTTAATTCAGGATTCGACGGCTGGGGCTTGTCAGTACTTGGATATAGACGGGACTGGACCCTAGAAACCCTCATTTCACTTGAGAGGTTATCTTTCTAAAGTATAAAGAGAGGGGAGAGCCAAAGGAGGAAGAAGAAGCTAGATCCGGCCATTGGAGGAGATTCGAAGCTCGAAATTGTGAGCCGACTTCGGATCTACGGAGGCAAAGAGAGTGCGGTGCTTTTCATCTGCTTACTTTTCCATGGCGCCAAGGAATAACACTATGATAACGATTCTCTTCTTGAGCATGTGAAGCTCTCCTTTGCATAGGAAGCCCGCTCCCGCGAGTTTGCGGTGAGTTGGAGGCGTTCCTTCGGGTAGATATGTAAAGTCCCCGTTGTTTAGAGTCCGTATTCGAGAACGGACATAGGCATGATGTGTGAAGCCTACCCGGACATGTTGGTATGGATCGGTGATGTTGCATTGCATAAATGCCAGAGAAGACTCCGTGCGATTGTTTGTTTTTCTGGTTTTCTACGTGGTAGATTGCAATATGGAGCCTTGGGGATTAACCCAAAGGTGCACCCGAAAATTTAGGCGGATGCGTGATCTTGCCATCTTGTACGTTCGATTCACGGGCTTCGGGGAAGCTTAACTCGTGCCGATGATATTAATGTGTCGTGGCAAGTGAGCAACGGGTTGAGTGGAACCGTTCCTGCTTTATGCCGCGGGCATAGAGGTCGGGTCTTACTGTCGATGATATTAACTTTGTCGTGACATAGGCTGTTGATGATATTAACTTTGTCGTAACATTTGCCTAAAAGACCAATTTTTGCTCATGATAGATTGCTGTCCTGGAGATGGTGGTGAGTCAACCGGCTTAGACTGTGATCACCGAGAATGTGCCCTGAGAGCACGGGGCGTGTGGCCATGCGTGCTAACTCCTGTGATGCAATGAATTTATATACTGCTTGGTTATGCTAATAAAAATGCAGGGAAGGAGCATCGCCGCCCCGATTTGGGGGAAGGATCGTTATAATTTGGTCAGCATTGCTAACCGTTGCTTTTATTTGCCACTGTGCGGTGGTTTTGTTTCTTGCAGGTGCTGCTGGACCAAGCGGTCAATAGTGGGCTAAAGCCCAAATTGCGAAGCCGGCCCTCGAAGGCCTAATTGGAGTGTTTACTGCTTTTACTCATGTATGACCGGCCTGCGTGCCGTGGTTTGTAAAACATGTAATATTGAAGTAAACCATTTTGTAAGGCCTTAAGGCTTGTACTCGTGTATGTACGACATTCCTATTTTGTATATTTTAGTGGACATTCGTGCTCTTTGTGCTGGGTTCTTAATTGCAACTTATAAACTGCTTCCGCTAGAATGTTTTGTGTAGGACGTTATGATTGGTTGGATGGTTTCCATGAGTAACCACCCGGTCTATCTGTGGTATATGTCGTCGGGCCCCGGACGGACCTACTGCTATATGCTATGGGACGGATAGGGGGTGTTACAATTTGGTATCAGACTACTGGTTTTGGTCGGGCTTAAGATGAATTCGTGGACGAATTCTTTTTAAGGGGTGGTGAGCACATGTATGTGTGTCATCGTTATAACAACAAAAGAACCCATGAATGTCCACTTAGGAATGAAAATACACGTGTTTGGGGAACCTGCGTCTTCCTATAATTGTTGTTTGCAATTTTATTTGGTCACTTAACTGTATTTTGTACCACTATAGGTGACCGGAAGCGGTGCTGGACCGCCAGAATGTCCGGTTTCTGAGGAGCATAGTGCACCCGGTGAGGTGTTTGAGACTCCTCCTTCGTATGAAACAGTTAGAAGCATCATTGAAGCGGTGTTCGCTGTGATGGGTGCACAACTTGGAAGAAATGTACAACCCTACGCCCCTATTGTGGTTTCAATGCCAGTTGGCGTGATGGAGCAGATAACCTTTGGTAGACCATCGGGGCAGTAGCTGAATATACATTTAGTGTAGGGAGCACACACAGTCGAGGAATATTTGCAAGCATTTCTTATGATAAGCCGCTACCCATCTTTCGAGTTGGATAATGAGCAAACTACAGTTGATAGATTTTATAATGGCCTGCGCGCCGAGTTACGAGTTCTACTGCTAGGACCAAAGTTATTGTGATTCCGAGCCTTGGTGGAATCAGCTAGATCTTTGGAGGCAGATTTGAGGAAGACTCTCCCGATGCCAGCGACCATGGTATCGAACTATGCAAGCCCCATAAGAGTTGCATCCGGCGTAATGCTGGAGAAAGGGGCTACGACATCGACTAGCAAAGCTACTTACACATGTTTTACTTGTGGAAAGAAAGGGCATTTTGCCTGAGAATGTTGGAAAGGTGCTCAGAAGACTAAGAAAGCTATGTCAGGAGCAGTTGAGGACGTTAGTGCAAAGGAAACGACATTCAAAATGCTGAACACCTCAAAGTCTGGTTATCGTAGGTGGTATAAGAATGCTAGGACTTCAGGTCCAGCCCCCTCTGCTGGTGCTTCTGGGGTGACTACGGGTCGAACCCCGAGCGCATGTTTCACTTGGGGAAAACCGGGGCACTTTGCCTGAGACTGCTGGAGCGGACGTCCCAAGTCCGAGAAGAATCATGCTGTCGTGATGACAGGTATGGTTTAAAGTTATAGCAGTTTAGCCTTGAATACTTGTCGCCCTTGTGCTCGTTAGCTTAGAACTACTTGTGCTAAGCTTTGTTATGACTTTACTTTATCTGACAAGAGCACCGTTCATTTAGGGAGCTTTGCATTCCTTTATTAGGAATTATATTGTGCGTCGGAGTACCTCCTTCGATGGTAAGAGACAAATTGGATGCGTTATAGTCCAATGGTGCTCATTATGCGCGGGTAGAATTTGATGCGCTTAGGTTTGGATTGGGAATCATGAGTTCGATCTGCAAGCATCGTTACTTCCGTTGGTGGAGTTCGACGTTATATTTGGTATGGACTGGCTCTCGGAGCAGCAGGCCTATATTGATTGCGGTCGCAATGAAGTCAAGTTGGTAGCAAGTCGTGAGACGACTTTTACGGGCTTAAAGGGGTTGAGCAAGACGTTGATGTCTGCTCTTCAGGGGGTGAAGGCGGTTCGTGCCGGTGCAGAACTATTCTTTACACTAGTTGAGGTTGCGAAGCCGATGGCCGCGTTGGATAGTATTTTAGTGGTATCGGAATACCCTGATGTGTTCCCTAGAGATCTTCCTGGAGCCCCGCCGCAGTGGGAGATAGATTTCACGATTGAGTTAGTGCCAGGTGCAAAGCCTGTGTCACGATCTCCTTATCTGCTAGCGCCTAAGGAAATGGCAGAGCTGAAGGTGAAACTTCCAAAGTTGTTGGAGCAAGGGTATGTGCGCCCAAGTTCTTCGCCTTGGAGCGCGTCGGTCCTCTTTGTTAAGAAGAAGGACGGAAGCATGAGGCTATGTATTGATTATCCGGAGCTCAACAAATTGACGGAGAAGAACAAGTACCCGATCCCCCGGATCGATGATCTTTTTGATCAGTTGGTCGGGTCTACGGTGTACTCGAAGTTGGATCTCAAGTCCGGGTACTATCAATGGAGGATAAGGGAGAGTAATATCCCTAAGACAACGTTCAGTACAAGATACGGGCATTATGAGTTGGCGGTCATGCAGTTTTGGCTGACCAATGCGCCGTCAGTGTTCATGGATTTGATGAACAAGACCTTCAGGGAGTACTTGGACCACTTTGTGATCGTCTTCATCAACGATATATTGGTGTACTCGCAGAGTGAGGAAGATCACTTCAAGCATCTTCATTCAGTTTTGGAGACGCTAAGGAGAAATCAGTTGTATGCCAAGTTCTCGAAGTGCGAGTTTTGGTCATCCTCCGTGGCGTTCCTCGGTTATATAGTGAGTGGGGAAGGTATTGCGGTGGATCCAGCGAAGATTGTTGCGATACGGGAGTGGCCTGAGCTTTCTACGGTAGCGGAAGTCCGGAGCGTTCTGGGGCTTGCCGGCTATTATAGGCGCTTCGTAGAGAACTTCTCGCGGATAGCGTTACCTCTCACTGCTTTGACGAGGAAGGAGCAGAAGTTTGTTTGGACACCAGAGTGCGCGCGAGCTTTTGAGGAGTTGAAATGTCGGTTGACCACGGATCCTGTGCTGAGTTAGCCATGTGGGACCGAAGGTTATGAGATTTATAGTGATGCTTCAGGCATCGGTTTGGGTTGTGTGCTACTGCAACATGGAAGTGTGATAGCTTATGGCTCGAGACAGCTGAAAGTGCACGAAAGGAACTATCCGGTCCATGACTTGGAGTTGGCGGCCGTGATTTTTGCCTTGAAGCTGTGGAGAAACTATTTGTACTGTGTGAAGATTGATATCTACACCGATCATAAGATCCTGCAGTATTTGATTGATCAGAAAGATCTGATTATGCGGCAGCATAGAGGGATGGAGTACCTGGGGAACTATACTTTCAAAATCCACTACGTGCCTGGTAAAGGTAATGCAGTTGCGGACGCGTTGAGTCGCCGGGCCCCAGCTCAAGCCAATTGACTATCGGTGCATGATGAGCGGTTGGTTCAGGAGTTGGAGGCGTTGGAGATTGTTTGTATGGATAAGCAATCAAGTGCTGAAGCAGTACTGAATTGGACTGAAGTCCAATATGACCTAGCTGATCGAATTCGGCAGGCTTTGGATATGGATGTCCATATGAAGCAGTTCATGGTAGAGGTTCTGGATGGGTCAAATTCCCAATTCATTGTGGAGGACGGATTGCTTTGGATAGACGGTCGTCTGTGCGTCCCAAATATGGGCAATTTGCGGGTGGAATTGTTGTACGAGGCACACCATACCAAGTACTCGATTCACCCGGGGAGCACGAAGATGTACCGCGATGTAGAGAAACTGTTTTGGTGGCCGGGTTTGAAGAAGGATGTGGCGCTCTACGTGGCGAAGTGCCAAACTTGCACCTTATTGAAGGCGGAATGCCAAAAGCCGAGAGGATTTCTGAAGTCCTTGCCTATTCCGGAGTGGAAATTAGATGACATCACTGTGGACTTTATGCACAGTTTGCCAAGGTCGCAAAAAGGAAACGACGTCATTGGGGTGGTCGTAGATCGGCTATCGAAGGTGTCGCATTTCATTCCGCATAGGAAGGATGATCCGGTAGAGAAGTTGGCAAAACTATATGTGGATAATATAGTATGGCTTCACGGTATGCCCCGCAACATCGTGAGTGACCGAAATGGGCGGTTCACGTCCAATGATTGGAGGCTTGTGCAGCAAGTGTTGGGAACAAAGTTAAAATTCAGCACAACCTTCCATCAGCAAACGGATGGGCAGACCGAGAGGGTCAATAAAACCATGGAATACATGCTCCGCATGTGTGTCTTGGACTTTGGAAAGCAATGGGAAGACCATATTTATTTGGTGGAGGTTGCGTACAATAATTGCTACCATGCGAATATTCAAATGACGCCCTTCGAGGCCCTTTATGGTAGAAGATGTCGCACGCCGTTATCTTGGTTAGAAACGGGTGAGTCAAAGTTGTATAAGCGATTAGAAGTGGTGGATGCTACTTCGTTGGTGCGAACCATTCGGGAGAGGTTTCTTATCGCACAGGACCGGCAAGCGAAATACTTTAATGCCAAGCACAGGAACGTGGAGTTTGCTGTGGGCGACTGGGTGTACTTAAAGCTCAAGCCGTTCAAGGGTGCCTCGCGGGTGCGGCGATTGAAAAAGCTAAGCCCGAGGTACCTTGGGCCATTTGAGGTTTTGGAGTGAGTTGGTGAAGCAGCCTATCGGTTGAAACGTTCAGTGGAGCTTAGTGGTTTACATGATGTAATCCATATTTCGGTGCTATGGAAGGCGGTGCAAGAGCCTACGCAAGTAATCGTAGTTGATCAAGTGCCGATTATTAGTGGGTTGACGACTAAGGTCAAGCCCGTACGTATTGAGTACTCAGAGATCAAGCGGCTACGTAATAAAGAGATCAGGATGGTCAAGGTCCGATGGGACAATTGCGGTCGAGAGGAGCTCTCTTGGGAACGAGAGCAGACTATGCTTGACGAGTATCTGAAGTTGTTCCGCTCAGGTACAACTTAATTTTGTACATGTCTTTCCTTTATATAATTTCGTGGACAAAATTCTTTTAAGAGGTGGAGAGTTGTAACGCCCCGAAACTCAAAAGAGCGACGGGGGACATTTTGGGCCAGATCTGGAATCTGGTAGGAGGCACACGGCCTGAGACACGGGCGTGTCCCAGGGCGTGTCAGGCTGGAGTCAACGATTTGGCCGCCAAGTCGACATTTTGCGCTCGACGAAGTGTCAAGATGGGGCACACGGCCTGAGACACGGGCATATCTGAGGGCGTGTCGAGCCCGTGTCTACAATCGGGCCGGGGTGTCGACATTTTCGCTCGACGATGTGTCGAGATAAGGCACGCGCCCTAGGACACGAGCGTGTCCAAGACCGTGTCGGGTGGTCGACGAACTTCACTCGACGAAGTGTCGAGACCGTGAACACGGCCTAGAGCCCAGGCGTGTTCGAGTGGACACGGGTTAGGACACGGGCGTGTCCAAGAACCCGTGTGAGTCTCGGGTTGTTTTCGGGCTGTGTCGATGGGGGCACACGGCCGACCACATGGCCGTGTCAGGTGGAACATGGGTGTGTCAGGTCGAACGGGCGTGTCGGATGCCCGTGTGCTATTCCAGACGCGTCGATTTTGACGGCGAATGAGGGACACGACCCTGGACACGGGCGTGTGCCAGGCCGTGTTCGGCCCAGATTCTACAGTTTAGATCTGGATCATGGCCGTTCGTTTCTTTAATTCAGGATCCGACGGCTGGGGGCTATTATTACTTGGATATACACGGGATTGGACCCTAGAAACCCTCATTTCACTTGAGAGGTTATCTTCCTAAAGTATAGAGAGAGGGGAGAGCCAAAGGAGGAAGAAGAAGCTAGATCCGGCCATTGGAGGAGCTTCAAAGCTCCAAATCGTGAGCCGACTTCGGATCTACGGAGGCAAAGAGAGTGCGGTGCTTTTCATCCGCTTACTTTTCCATGGCGCCAAGGAATAATGCTAGGGTAACGATTCTCTTCTTGAGCATGTGAAGCTCTCCTTCTTTGCATAGGAAGCCCGCTCTCGCGAGTTTGCGGTGAGTTGGAGGCGTTTCTTCGAGTAGATATGTAAAGTCCCCGTTGTTTAGAATCTGTGTTCGAGAACGGACATAGACATGATGTGTGAAGCCTACCTAGACATGTTGGTCTGGATCGGTGATGTTTCATTGCATAAATGCCGGAGAATACTCCATGTGATTGTTTGTTTTTCGAGTTTTCTACGTGGTAGATTGCAACAGGGAGCCTTGGGGATTAACCCAAAGGTGCACCCGAAAAACTGGGCGGATGCGTGATCTTGCCATCTTGTAGGTTCGATTCACGGGCTTCGGGGAAACTGAACTCGTGCCGATGATATTAAAGTGTCATGGCAAGTGAGCAACGGGTTGAGTGGAACCGTTCCTACTTTATACCGCGGGCATAGAGGTCGGGTCTTGCTGTCGATGATATTAACTTTGTCGTGACATAGGCAGTTGATGATATTAACTTTGTCGTAACAATTGCCTAAAAGACCAATTTTTGCTCATGATAGATTGCCGTCCTATAGATGGTGGTGAGTCAACGGGCTTAGACTGTGATCACCGAGAATATGCCCTGAGAGCACGGGGTGTGTGGCCATGCGTGCCAATGCCTGTGATGCAATGAATTTATATACTGCTTGGTTATGCTCATAAAAATGCAGGGAAGGAGCATCGCCGCCCCGAGTTGGGGGCGGGATCGTTATAATTTGGTTAGCATTGCTGACCGTTGCTTTTGTTTGCCACTGTGTGGTGGTTTTGTTGCTTGTAGGTGCTGCTGGACCAAGCGGTCAATAGCGGGCTAAAGCCCAAATTGCGAAGCCGGCCCTCGAAGGCCTAATTGGAGTGTTTACTGCTTTTACTCATGTATGACCGGCCTGCGTGCCGTGGTTTGTAAAACATGTAATATTGAAGTAAACCATTTTGTAGGGCCTTAAGGCTTGTACTCGTGTATGTACGACATTCCTATTTTGTATATTTTAGTGGACATTCGTGCTCTTTGTGCTGGGTTCTTAATTGCAACTTATAAACTGCTTCCACTAGAATGCTCTGTGTAGGACGTTATGATTGGTTGGATGGTTTCCATGAGTAACCACCCGGTCTGTCTGTGGTATATGGCGTCGGGCCCCGGCCGGACCTACTGCTATATGCCATGCGACGGATACGGGGTGTTACACCTCCTCCTACGCCTCCCACTCCTTCGGGCAACCTGGGCACTGTTTATAAACTCATCGGTCACAAATACCCCGATTGGAGTGTCTCTTTCACATTTGTTATCCGCTCTCAATGCAAACGTATCATCTTACCGATGACCCACCTCCGCAAGATTCCCCTCTCTTTGACGACTGCGATTCCAGCGAAGCTCTTGTCCGCATATGGCTGGCTAACAGTCTCTATAATGAACGCCTACCCGTCATCTGTCATGATGAAACAGTCAAGGCTGCTTGGCTTCATCTTGCCACTCTCTACTCCAAGGGGGCTCAAACGTCTCGCATTTATACTTTGTATGCAGACCACTTTGCCCGTCCCTTCATGTCTCCTGCTACTTCTTACCAACAAGTTCAGGCTCTCGGAGCCGAAATTCTCCAAAATCGCCCATTCTCTGCGGATCTCGCTGAGCAACACAAACTCTTTCAGGAGCTTCTGGTTGTGTGCTATCTTTTGCACCTCTCAGAGTCTTATGACATGATCCATCAGCTGTTCCTTTACGAGGCAGAGTCTCCAACCTGTGATTCCACTACTGCCCGCATTGCCGTGGTCACCTCTCTCCTACAACGTCCGATGTTATCCTCTCCTGCTCCACCAGATAACTACGGTCATCAGTCTCAGCAGAATAGCTCTGGTGGATGCAGCAACCAATCCGATGAACGCGGTGCCTCCGGTTTTCTCTGCTCTCACTGTGGATGCACTGGACATACGGTTGATCGCTGCTGGAAAAAGCATCGTCATCTTCGATCAGCTGGGGACGCTTCCACCTCCTCCTCGAAGTCGTCTGCCTCTGTAGTCACATATGTAGGTAGTGCCCACATTTCTACTCAAGGTAAATGGCTGATCCACTCTGGTGCTACCAATAATATGACCGACAATCCACAATGTTTTTCTCTCATAGAACAGCATGATCGGTTGCCCCCGGTCTTTATTGCAGATGGTTCCCCCTCATCGGTCAATGGAACAGGCGTAGTTCAAGTCACTCCTTCTCTTCGCTTGTCGAACACCCTCTATGTCCCCAAGTTCCCTTGCAACCTATTGATATAAAATTATTAAGCGGAGAAGGGGTTATGCGCGGAGAAGACAAAGTTAAGGGAGGAGAAGGTGGAAGTGTAGTTGTGAGATGTTCTCCGATTCTATATTCGATGAAGGCAAGTATACCTTGTCGCATATAGTATAGGATATTAAGTTCAATATCAAGGTCGTATTACCCGGGGCAAATTGAGTACTTCTACTTCAAGGAGTTACTATTATCTTATCAATTAAAAGTTGTTTTGGGGTTGCTTACTAAATTAGAGAAGTGAGAATGCTTTGCTTGCAATTTTGAGAAAAGCTAAATGATGATTAAGCGATAGTACTCGATCGAGAATCACCTCGGCTTATGTTGATCAAAAGATGCAATAATAAACTTTTTTCAATTAAAAAGGAAAAAAACCTTGACCGCGGAGGTGCTAAAAGCAAGAACATGCTTCTCTCGAAGTCATGCCCATCTGAGTTTAGGAAGGTCTGACTGAACTTTCGTCCGAATCGGAGGCCTAAAACCCGCTTTATGCTGCAAACCCCTCTATTGGATTTTACTCCAATCCGGGAGAATTGAATGTCTGCCTCTCTCGAGGGGTGCGAACAACTCCCTTTACTCTTGAGTGCTCATTTCAAACTTTCGGCCTCTCGGCTAGCCCAGAATGAAGCAAAGGTGCAGAGTATATATCGATGATATACCTCCAACCCGTGATAAATCAAGAGTAATTCAAGGCTAAACCCGAAAAAGGAAAGGTAAGATTCAAAGCATCACAACCTAATCACTCGAACCTCGGATCATCAAGATCGAGTATAAGGAGGATTAGTTACTCATGGTGAGGTGGAAGAGGGGGGATGAGTAGGAAAGTATAAAGACACAAAGTAGTAAAGAGAAGAAAATAAGAGCACTTTTATTAAAATTAAGACGAGCTTACAGCATGAAATTGAACGAGATTACAAGTGCATGGAATTAAAATCCTATTCTGGCCCTATCATTAGCAACTAAAGCATTAATAAAAGCTATTACAAAAGCTTAATTAACTAGGATTAAGGAAAATACAAAGCGAGAGAGCATAAAAGCATAAAAGGAACATCAAACAGAGGGGCAGAACCTCCCCCTCTCAGCCAAAAAGTGTCCTGAACCCTTGGGGAAGGGCTCAATTTATAGCTTTTTTTCAGGATGGGTCACGCCCCCTGACACGCCATCGTAGGGCGTGTACCTGGGGGCGTGACACGGTCCGTGCGACTTTTTCGTGCTGAAATTAACTGCTGGAGTTGACGGGCATGGTTGTTGAAGTACACGCCCATATGTCACGCCCGGATCGGGCATGACCCGGGGGCGTGACACATTCGGTGCGACGGTGGAGCGGGAAAAATGAGCGTGTTGCGCCGATTCCTCGGAACCTAGGGACATGCCTCTAGAACACGCCCGTGTCGAATGTGACACGGGCGTGACAGAGGGCGTGTACACTTAGTTTCCACGGAATGCAGTTTCAAACCAATTGCTTCATTCCTCTGGGTTACACGCCCTAGGTACATGCCCGGGTAGGGCGTGACCAGGGGGCGTGTCACAACAAAATTCGGCTGAAAGCCGTGAAAACCTGCAAAAAACAGAAAAACGCATTAGCGACAAAAATATATACAAAGGTCGATCAAAATAAGCACTTTACAAGACATGTTTTGATTTGAAATCCTGAAAATACCCTAATAAAATTGACTATAAACCGTATTATCAAATTCCCCCAAGCTTAGGTTTTTCTTGTCCCCAAGAAAAGATATAAAAACTATCTAATCATAAAAAGTGACTAATTCAAAAGGTTTTAATCATGCTTACACAAGTACTATGCGAAATTCCAGGTAGGGAGAATGTAAAACGTAAATCTAAAACAATTATTTTGGTATGGTTTAACTTTTATAAACTTTACTTAACAAAAATAAATCATCCAGAATTTTGACGAGACTCTTTAAATGAATTTAAGCAAGGCAACGAAAATGAAAAGAACGTATTGAGTTGTTATTAGATACAAGCAACGCATTATAATTATATCAATTAAATAACAAAAATCTAAGTTTAAATCCAGAACTAAAACTGATTTACTTTTCTTCTTTTCGTAGCTGTTAAATAAGATTTAAAAAGGTGTGAATCAAAAATACTTAATAGGACCGAAACGTTTGGTTTAGGATCATGAATAGGAGTGAAATTCAAAGATAAACATGGAGCCTTAAAATCACACTAAACCAAAACACAGAGTTTCAAAAAAAAATTTTATTTTAAACAAAATATATATTTTTTGTTTCTTTTTCTCCTTCATTATTATTTATTTTTTTCTCATTTTTTTTCTTTTTTCAAAACAAACGCCATAAAAATTTTTTCTTTCATGTTGAATTGGCCAAATCAAACATTGCTTTTGAGTACACTTTTTTTTTCAATAATTTTTCCAAAGATAACACAAAATTTCCTAGCATGATTATAAAACTTTTTGAATGAAACTCAAAAAAATTTAGCGTGATTAGATAGGTATGAATTTTGGCTTTGGTGAAAATGAAATGCTATGTGGAGTTATCAAATGAAATTGGAAAAAAAAGGCTCAAAAGCGGCTAACTAGTGGTAAAAGATTTTAGGTTGGCAGGAAAGCTCAAACGTAAATAAAAACGGCCTAAATCATTTTCACGCTTTTTAAATTTATTTAAAACATAGATTTGAAAAATTTCAAAAAGCAAGTCCGAGATAATAAAAGAAGATTGATGAAATTATCTTGAAAATAAAAATAATACGTGACTTGGATCGTTCATATCTACTATGTTATTCAAAAGTTGTTCTTACAAAAATTATCTAAAAACGAAAAGGAAAATAGTGGATAATGAATTTTAGGGAAAGTAAAGAAAATAAAGAACGAAAAACCATAGAAATGCGCGTTTTAGAGAAATATTTCACCTTAACATGCTACCGTGAATTAGAAACACAGCATGACCAACATTTTACTTGTGAAATATGATTAAAAAATAATGATTAGAGAAATTATAATTAACTACGTTGTTTATAAAAAGTTTTGAGAAAAACAAAATAAAAACATGGGGTACTATTGAAATACCAGAATGCAGCTATATAGTTTTTTTTGAAAAAGTAAAAGATATTTACAAAAGGCAAAAAGAAGGAGGAAGTCCTCCCCCAAGCTTAAAATCTACATTGTCCGCAATGGAGAAGGAGGTTGGAGAATGAGAGAAAATTAAAGTACAGAAATGAAAGACAGAATTGAAAAACAGGTACTTCCTCGGTTTTAATTTGCAGCGAAAGCTGAGTGATGCCGCTCCTCCATGCTTGGGCTTTGAATCGTCAGGAAAAGTATTGGTTGGACTTTGTGATGGATTTAGCAGCATCGACGGCGGTGATTTTTGAAGCCGCAACTTGTGGAGCCGTCCGGGGCAAAAAGTGTAAAATAAAGAAAACAGAAAAAAAAAGTTGGGTTGCCTCCCAAGAGCGCCCTTTGTTTATAAAGGTCGTTTGAGCTCGACCAAAAGAATATTGTCCAACAATAAGAAGTCTTAAATTATTACAGTCCAAATGAAGAAGAAACGAAAGAGTTCATGAGTTCGATAGCAGTAATTGTTCTGTCGCAACAGGAAGTAAATCGTTAGGCAAATAGAGTTTTAATCGCTGACCATTTACCTTAAATTCACCCTTATCCGGGTGCGAAATGAGAACCGTCCCATACGGCCAAGCCTCTTTAACAATAAAAGGGCCGGACCATCGCGATTTTAATTTTCCTGGAAAGAGGCGAAGCCGAGAGTTATAAAGAAGGACGAGATCGCCCGGCGAAAAAGATTTAGGAAATTTAATATGTTTGTCATGGTAGAACATTGTTCGCTCTTTATAAAGCCTATTACTCTCGTAAGCGTTCGCCCGCCACTCGTCGAGTTCATTGAGCTGAAATTTACGGTGTTCGGCGGTTAGGGTTGGATCTAGATTTAATATTTTGAGGGCCCAAAACGCACGGTGCTCTAACTCAACTGGAAGGTGGCAAGCCTTACCATAAACCAAGCGATACGGCGTGCAGTCGATGGCGGTCTTATATGTCGTTCGATAGGCCCATAGGGCATCATCTAGTTTTAGTGCCCAATCCTTCCTGTTTAAGGATACGGTTTTCTCTAAAATACGTTTCAATTCTCGATTAACAACCTCGACTTGACCGCTCGTCTGGGGGTGAAAGGCGGTGGAATGTTTGTGCGTTACTCCATATTTTGCCAAAATTTTGGCAAACTGGCTATTGCAGAAATGAGTTCCCCTGTCACTAATTATAGCGCGTGGCGTACCAAATCGAGAGAATAATTTTTTTAGAAAGTTTACAACGACTCATGCATCGTTGGTGGGAGAGCTTGTGCTTTTGTCCACCTTGATACATAGTCGACAGCTACGAGAATGTATTTATTTTGATAAGAGGGGGGAAGGGGGCCAATGAAGTCGATGCCCCAAAGATCGAAGATTTCGCATTCGAGGAAAAAATTTTGAGGCATCTCGTCCCGCCGTGAGATATTGCCTGCCCGCTGGCAACTATCGCAAGTAATCACTAGGGTGTGAGCATCCTTGAATAGCGTGGGCCAATAGAAACCCGCCTCCATCACCTTTCTTGCGTTGCGGTTCGCTTGATAATGACCACCTATTGGTCCTTCATGGCAATGTCCCAAAATTTGCACTCCTTCTTCACTCGAAACGCAATGCCGCACTACCTGATCCACTCAGATTCTGAATAAGAAAGGGTCTTCCCAAAAGTAATTCTTTAAATCAGAAAAGAATTTCTTCTTTTTCTGACTTGAGAATTCCTTTGGCAAGACCCGAGCCACTAAATAATTGGCAATGTCGGTGAACCAGGGCACGAGATAATCTTTTGAATGTTCGAGAGCGAAGAGGCGCTCTTCAGGGAATTTATCGTTAATGTCGGCTTCCAGTAATAATTCACTGACAGGGTTTTCTAAACGAGATAAATGGTCGGCCGCCAAATTTTCGGCCCCTCTTTTGTCCCGGATTTCTAAATCAAACTCCTGCAAGAGGAGGATCCATCGCAAAAGGCGGGGCTTTGCGTCCGCTTTGTTAAATAAAAAACGAAGAGCTGAGTGATCCGTAAAAACAATTACTTTGGAGAGGGTGATATAAGACCTAAACTTATCAAAGGCAAAAACAATTGCTAGGAGCTCTTTCTCGGTGGTGGTGTAGTTGGCCTATGCAGACGTCAGTGTCTTGCTTGCATAATAAATCAGGTGGAAGAATTTATCCACCCGCTTGCCTAAGACCGCGCCTACCGCAGTATCACTAGCATCGCACATGATTTCAAAAGGGAGCGACCAATCCGGAGCAACTAAAATTGGAGAGTTTGCTAATTTTTCTTTTATTAAACTGAAAGAAAGAAGACAATCGTTGTTAAAATTGAAAGGTGACTCTTTCTCGAGAAGATGGGTTATCGGCTTTGTTATTTTGGAAAATTTTTGGATAAAACGCCGATAAAATCCTGAGTTCCCAAAAAAACTACGAATGGCTTTAATATTCGTTGGAGGGGGGAGCTTTTCAATAATTTCGATCTTGGCCCGGTCGACCTCTATCCCCTTGCTTGAAATCTTATGGCCGAGGACTAATACCTCTCGGACCATAAAATGGCATTTCTCCCAGTTGAGGGCTAGGTTAGTTTCCTCACAACGAATCAACACACGCTCGAGATTTTTTAAACAATTCGCAAAAGAACTACCAAACACCGAGAATTCGTCCATAAAAACCTCCATTACTTCTTCTACCAATTCATCGAATATCGACAGCATACATCGTTGAAATATAGCCGGTGCATTACATAAACCAAATGGAATCCGTCTATAAGCGATGGTGCCAAATGGTCTTCAGGTGAAATAGGGATTTGGAGGTACCCCGAGAGACTGTCGAGAAAGCAGTAGAAGGAGTGACTGGAAAGTCGTTCTAAAATTTGGTCGATAAAGGGGAGCGGGAAGTGGTCTTTTCGGGTGGCATCATTGAGTTTGCGGTAATCAATGCACATCCGCCAACCCGTAATAGTACAGGTTGGAATTAATTCGTTATTTTCATTGGCCACTACCGTGACCCCGCCTTTCTTTGGCACGACCTGGACTGTGCTTACCCGAGTACTATCGGAGATGGGATAGATAATTCCCGCATTTAGAAGCTTAATAACCTCAGCCTTCACGACATCCTTCATGTTTGGATTTAAACGTCGTTGGGGCTGGATAGTACTACGAAAGTTATTATCTAAGAAGATCTTGTGTGTACAGAATGATGGGCTAATCCCCTTAATATCGGATAACTGCCACGCAATTGCATGGCGGTGATTTTGCAAAACTTGAGTCAACTCAGAAATTTCTGAGTTGCTCAGATCCGAGGAGATAATAACCGGTAGCTTAGAGTCATTTTCGAGGAAAAGATACTGCAGATGAGGGGGGAGTTTCTTAAGCTCCAATATGGGTGTTCCTCGTAAGAGGTTTTGAATTTTATGGTGTCCATGGGAAGCGATTCGGGGAGGGTAGTGCGAGAGACTTCCTCTAAGCAGAAGAGCTCAGTGATAAGAGATTCATCAAATGGTGGAGAAATTAATTCCAAAGGCACAAAAAATTCATTTTCGAAGAATTCCTCTAGATAAAAGCAGGAATCATCTTGCTCTAGGGTGTTGCGCATGGAAGGATTAATGCTGAAAGTGATTTCATCATCTCCAACCCGAAGAAGGAGCTTTCCATCACTAACATCAATAATAGCGCGGGAGGTGGCAAGGAAGGGGCGGCCGAGTATCAGGGGTACATCGGCATCCTCTTCGATGTCTAGGATGACAAAATCCACCGGAAAGATGAATTTGTCCACCTTGACCAAGACATCCTCCACAATCCCTATCGGATATTTCACAGAATGATCAGCTAGCTGTATGCTCATACGGGTGGGGTTCGGAGACCCTAAACATAATTTCTTAAAAAGAGAAAAGGGCATGAGATTTATGCTTGCTCCCAAATCTGCCAACGCATGTTTGACCAACGAATTACCGAATAGGCACGGGATGGAGAACCTTCCCGGGTCATTTTCCTTGCGGGGTAATTTGTTGAGCACAACCGCGGAGCATTCTGCATTTAAGGAAATATGCGAAATATCCTCGTGTTTTTTCTTATTTGATAGGAGCTCCTTGAGATATTTCGCGTATTTCGGCATTTGAGAGATAGCCTCGCAGAACGGCACGTTTATATGAATTTTTTTTAGAATTTCTAAAATTTTTTTGTAACTTTCTTCAGCGCATTCATTTTTATGTTTAGACGGATACGGTAATTTTGGATTAAACATATGTGGCGTAGGCGTAGTAGGCAAATTCGAAGCTAAAATAACAGGAGTAGAGAGAGGAGAAGGGAGAGGTACCATAGGTTCGCTTGGTATAGCAACTTCTTTTCCACTGCGGAGGGTAATGGAGTTTGCACTTTCTCTTGGATTTTGCTCGGTATTGCCTGGCAAAGCTCCTTGTTGCCGATCGGAGATCATCTTGGCTAGCTGTCCCACTTGGTTTTCCAAGTTTTTGATGGACACGACAATATTCCTGATATTTGTTTCATTTGTAGCAACGTATTTGGCAAAGACCTCTTCAAGTGAAGAGGGCTTTGCCTGTTGCGGTTGGAAACTAGGTGGATTTAAATTTAAGGGGGGGAGGTAGATTAAATGTTTGGCTATGATTATGAGGGGGGTTATGGGGGCGTTGAGCATTTGCTTGGTTGCTCCATGAGAAATTGGGATGGCTCCTATAACCCGCATTGTAAGTGTTATTGTACGGTGCGTTATTCGGGTTATAGGAGGGCCGAGGAGCATTTCCCATGAAGTCAACATGCTCTTCTGTAAAAGCAGAGTTATTATAATTATTAAACCAAGGAGGAGTGGCGGAGGAAGCAGTCATCTCCGCCACTTGCTTTGTTAACCGCTCAACGTGGAGGGAAAGATTCGAAGTAGCGTCAATTTCAAAGACTCCCGCTGGTTTGTTAGCCCGCACACGGGGCGCATTCCATTGATATGAATTCATAGCCATTTCCTCAAAAAGTTCCTGAGCGGCCTCTGGGGTTTTTTTATTTAGTGTCCCCCCAGCGGCCGCGTCGATCATTTGCCTTGTTAAGGAATTTAGGCCGTTATAAAATATTTGCACTTGTTGCCAAATTGGAAGCGCGTGGTGTGTGCACCTTCGCAATAGCTCCTTGAAGCTCACCCATGTATCGTAGAGAGTCTCCGAGTCTATTTGCATGAAGGATGCAATATCCGCGCGCAATTTGGCGGTCTTTGCAGGCGGGAAATACTTGGTAAGAAATTTCCCTGCCATCTCGGCCCACGTGGTGATGGAACCTCTAGGAAGAGAGCTCAGCCACTGCTTGGCTTTATACCGCAAAGAGAAAGGCAAGAGACGTAATCGAATGGCGTCATCTGAGACTCCATTGATTTTATAAGTATCACCGATTTCGAGAAAATTTGCAATGTGACAATTTGGATCCTCGTCCGGGAGACCATCGAAGTTTACCGACTGCTGCACAATTTGGATGATGCTGGACTTGATCTAAAAGTTATTGTTCGCCACTGTGGGGCGAACAATACTTGATTGTGTACCCTCCAGGTTCGGCCTCGCATAATAGGACATAGTACTTTGTTGGGCCTCATTTGGGTTGGGCAGATTACGATCCATCATTTCTGTGGCAGTGTGTCACAACCCGCATTTTCTCAACGATAAAATCGTATCAGAGCAAGAGAAAACACGTGCCGTGATGCCACGTCATGCAGGGGATAACTGCACATGCTCAGGCAAAACTCCATACCTTTGATTTTAAGGAAGTTCGTTGATTAATTATAAAAGAAAACCGGTTATGTTGAAAGGCCGCATCCCTCGGCACGGTGGATCAGCTAGTTCACAATAAAAGTATATTTATACGCATCAGAAAATACTTTGGTTCAATTAAGTTGACATCCTAAATGAGCATAAGTGTCCCCGAGGGACAACTCATGGTATGCACGACTCTAAAGTGGATATAATATATATAGGAAAGATAGTCTTTTTACGCTAAGGAAATATAGTGTCTTCGTTTTATAAATATGCTATGCATGATATACATATAATAATGCTTTTAGGGTTTAAAAATATCTAACATGCAACCTAGCATAAATCCTTCCCAGAAGCAAGTAAACAACCACAAATAGGCAAAAATAGCAGTTTAAGTTCATACCCAGCATCGGAAGAAGCCACTAGTGGGCGCCAACAACCTGACACGAACCCACTGGTGAGTATGTATGTCTATACAGGAAGGTAAAGAACTACCTCACAAAATCGGGGTTCCGCTGTCTCAGCTACCCAAGAGGCCACCAACCAGCCCCTCCAAAGAACTAGCCGCAGAACTGGCTACAACCTGGACCTGAGGAATTCAAGAAAAGAACACCTCAGCAAGAAAATAATCAAAAGGTAAATAGAGCATTAGATTAATGAGCAAATAATAGAAGGGTTTACCAACCCGGCAACAAACTGCTATAAGCAAAAGAGAGGGCATGACAGTAAGAAAAGAGTACTGTCTAAAGCACAACAAAGTACACCAAGTGCGAGCAATAAAAGTAACATGCCCTACAAAGAGTCTGCAACAGCAACAAGACATAAACCGAAATCATAAACAGGAAAAGGGACTAACAGTCCTAACACGTAGGTAAGTGGCAGTGGTCAAAACATGGATCTGAATACATAACTAAAACCAGATCCAAAAAGGGCTAAGGGGTCAAATAGTGGCAGCACTAGGGTCCCACACCCGCCAACCCAAACCGGGGCAAAAGGCGGTGGCCACAGCTCTCCACATAAAACCACCCCTCCAGAGGCCACTAAAACTCCACCACCTGCCACAACCCAAGAGTCGACATGCAAAACATAGCCGAACACCGAATACCACCCCCTAGAGAAAGGGAAAAGTCACAATAACAATCCTAAGGAACACATGAACCCAAGACAGAAATGTCGAGCCCACTCGACGCGGCGCTGAGTAAGCTCCACTCTCGTGACGTCAAGATACTTAGCCGCAAATCCTACACTGCGTGACAGCGTTGAGCGAACTCGGCTCACTCGACGCTATCGGCACTTTCCACCTAGGGTAAACGTAAGTTTTAGTTAGACCGCAACCTACACCCTCTCAACACGCGAAAAACAGAGAGTTGGAACTTTAATACCAACCCGCCGTTCCATCCTAACTACTCAGGACTACCGCAACTAAACCTAAATTACCACTACCGCAGCCTCAGCCTAACTCTAACTACCCACTGTACACCAAACCTCAGACAAAAGAGAGAACAGTGATTTAATAAAAGACAAACAAAGTAACAGCCCATGGCTGAAATGAAGGAAAAGAAGAGCATCCTATTGTTCTAACTTTCTAAGGAGGAAAGAGATAAAGAATACAGAATTATTGCACAGGGAAATGGAAACAGAGCAAGAGTTAGAATAATTTGGCAAGGGCAAAGGAGCCACTTGCCTCTACCTCTCCGGAAAAACAACAGCCACACCACCACTTGGCTCCGGCGGCAAGATCGGCCACCTAGCAGATCAAAGCTGAAACTTGAGGGAAGAAAAGAAATCAGATATTTACAATTCCTGGAATCAAACCCTAAATCAAGAAAAACGTACATGGAAGGGAAGATCTAGACGAGAGCAGGCCAAATCTGCTATCACACGAGAAAACGGGCTTTAACCCTCCCGAAATCGCCATCCAAAACAACCACCGTCTCCTCTCAAAACCCTCCCGCTGGAAGCTCTCTAGACTTGGGAACGAAGAAAATGAGGAGGAAAAATGGTTCACGGCAACAAAAGATGATTTCAGGAGAAAAGTACGGAACACGCCCAAGACACGCCCGTGACACGGTCCAACACGCCCGTGTCACGGGGCGTATACTAACTTGACGAATGTCGACCTCCACTCGACGGAAAACGGGACACGCCCAAGACACGCCCGTGACACGACCCGACACGCCCGTGTCACGGGGCGTGTGCTCACACACCTACCCACACGGCGAAAGTCGATCTCCGCTCGATGAAACAGGTGTAACACCCCCTATCCGTCGCATAGCATATAGCAGTAGGTCCGGCCGGGGCCCGACGTCATATACCACAGACAGACCGGGTGGTTACTTATGGAAACCATCCAACCAATCTCAACGTCCTACACAGAGCATTCTAGCGGAAGCAGTTTATAAGTTGCAAAACAAGAACCCAGCACAAGCATGAATGTCCACTAACATGATAATAGGAATGTATACACAAATACTCAAAAGTCGGCCTTAAGGCCTTACAAAATGTTTCACTTGTCTTTTACATGATTTTCAAACCTCGGCACGCAGGCCGGCCATACATGAACAGAACATAAAACATTTCCATTCGGGCCTTCGAGGGCCAGCTTCGCAAAAAGGGCTTTAGCCCGCTATTGACCGCTTGGTCCAGCTGCACCTGCAAGCAAACAAACCACCGCACGGTGGCAAACAAAGCAACGGTCAGCAATGCTGACCAAATTATAACGATCCCGCCCCCAACTCGGGGCGGCGATGCTCCTTCCCTGCATTTCATTAGCACAAGCGAGCAATGCATATAACCATAGCCATTTCATCACAGACGTTGGCTCGTACGGCCACACGTCCCGTGCACTCAGGGCACATTCTCGGTGAACCGGTCGATGTTACGTCAATTGAAGCCATTAACATTCCGGACTCACCACCGCCACTTAGACGGCCATTCCTATGAGCAATTCGTCTTCATGGTATTGGTCACGTCAATTTAAGCCATCGACCACCGAAGACTCACATCTATGCCAACGGCGAGTGCCATGTACTTTAGGTCTCTCTAACCGAACGACATAGAGCGGGTACGGCTCCATCTAACCCGTGCTCACATCGCAACGGCAATTTAAGCCATATGCGCGGGTCAAACTTTCACCGAGTCCCATTCTAACACAAGTCACATAACCCCGTTATGTTCAAGTTGGCTCTCAGGCCACCAAGTTGGCAAGACCTCGTGTCCGCCCAGTTTTCCGGGTGCACCTTTGGGTTAGTCCCCAAGGCTCCCTGCTGCAATCTACCGCGTAGAAAACCCGAAAAACACCAAATAGCACGGAGTCTTCTCCGGCCTTATGCAATGCAACATCACCGATCCGAACTACATGTCCGGGTAGGCTTCAACCAAAATGCCTATGTCCGTTCTCGCATACGGACGCTAAACAACGGGGACTTTACATATCTACCCGAAGGAACGCCTCCAACTCTTCGCCAACTCGCGAGAGAGGGCTTCCTATGCTAAGAAAGAGAGCTATCATGCTCAAAAGTGAGGATCGTTACCCTTGCGGTCCTCTTTGGCGCCATCGAAAAGTAATCGGATGGAAATTGACCGCACTAGCGTTGCCTCCGTGGATCCGGAGTCGGCTTGCGATTCGGAGCTCCGAAGCTCCTCCAATGGCGGATCTAGCTCCTCTTCTTCTTGCCTTAGCTTTTCTTTCTCCAAGGGTTTGGAGAGAGATCAAGTGGAAAAAGTGAGGGTTTTCTAAGTCAAAACCCGGGTATATCCCTTCAGGAACAACCCCAGCCATTGGATCCTCAGTCAAAGAAATGAACGGCTTCGATTCGGGACTGAAATGCCCAATCTGGGCCGAACACGGCCTGGCACACGCCCGTGTCCAGGGCCGTGTGCCTCATTCGCCGTCAAAATCGAATCACCTGGAACCTCACACGGGTCTCGAACACGCCCGTGTTCGAGCTGACACGCCCGTGTTCCACCTGACACGGCCGTGTAGCTGGCCGTGTACCCCATCATTTTCTCCCGTTTTCAACCCGAGCACTGACACGGGTTCGGACACGCCCGTGTCCTTGCCCGTGTCACCTTGACACGCCTGGGCTCCAGGCCGTGTACAAGGTCTCGGCACTTCACGGCTAAGTGTCGACACGGGTCGACACGCCCTGCGACACGCCCGTGTCGCAGGCCGTGTGCCATGTCTCGACACACTGTCGACACCAAAGTGTCGACTTCGCGGGACGAGTGTCGACACGGGTTGACACGCCCTGCGACACGCCCGTGTCGCAGGCCGTGTGCCGTGTCTCGACACAACGTCAAAGCACTGTGTCGACTTCACGGCTAAGTGTCGACACGGGTCGACACGCCCTGCGACACGCCCGTGTCGCAGGCCGTGTGCCCAGTCTCGACACAATGTCGAGACCAAAGTGTCGACTTCACGCCTTAGTGTCGACACAGGCTTGACACGCCCTGGGACACGCCCGTGTCCCAGGCCGTGTGCCTGCAGCCAGAACTCAAACTGGCCCAAATTATTCCCCTTTGCTCCTTTGAGTTTCGGGGCGTTACAACTCTACCCCTCTTAAAAGAATTTCGCCCACGAAATTACATAAAGGGAAAAACATGTACAAACTTAAATTTGTACCTGAGCGGAACAACTCCGGATATTCGTCAAGCATCGTCTGCTCTCGCTCCCAAGAGAGCTCCTCACGACCGCAATTGTCCCACCGGACTTTTACCATCCTGATCTCTTTATTGCGTAGCCGCTTGACCTCCGAGTCCTCAATCCGCACGGGCTTGACTTTTGTCGTTAGCCCACTATCCACCGGCACTTGATTGGCCGCGATCACTTGCGTAGGCTCTTGCACCGCCTTCCGAAGCACCGAAATATGGAATACATCGTGTAAACCACTTAGCTCCACTGAAAGCTTCAACCTATAGGCCGCTTCTCCAACTCGCTCCAGAACCTCAACGGTCCAAGGTACCTCGGGCTTAGCTTTTTCAATCGTCGCACCCGCGAGACACCCTTGAACGGCTTGATCTTCAAGTATACATAATCGCCCACAGCGAACTCCACGTTCCTGTGCTTGGCATTATAGTACTTTGCTTGCCGGTCCTGAGCGATAAGCAACCTCTCCCGAATTGTTCTCACCAAAGAAGTAGCATCCTCCACTTCCGATCGCTTATACAACTTCGACTCGCCCGTTTCTAACCAAGACAACGGCGTGCGACATCTTCTACCATATAGGGCCTCGAAAGGCGCCATCTGAATACTTGCTTGGTAGCTGTTGTTGTATGCGAACTCCACCAAATAAAGGTGGTCCTCCCATTGCTTTCCAAAGTCCAAGACACACATGCGAAGCATGTCTTCCATCGTTCTATTGACCCTCTCGGTCTGCCCATCCGTTTGCGGATGGAAGGCTGTGCTAAACTTCAGCTTTGTTCCCAACATTTGCTGCACCAGCCTCCAATCATTGGACGTGAACCGCCCATCTCGGTCACTCACGATGCTGCGGGGCACACCATGAAGCCGCACTATATTATCCACATAAAGCTTCGCCAGCTTCTCCACCGGATCATCCTTCCTATGCGGAATAAAATGCGACACCTTTGTTAATCGATCGACCACCACCCAAATGGCGTCGTTCCCCTTCTGCGACCTTGGCAAACCATGCACAAAGTCCATAGAGATGTCGTCGAATTTCCACTCCGGAATAGGCAAGGACTTAAGAAATCCTCCCGGCTTTTGGCACTCCGCCTTTACCAAGGCGCAGGTTTGGCACTTCGCTACATATAGCGCCACATCCTTTTTCAAACCCGGCCACCAAAATAGCTTCTTTACATCACGGTACATCTTCGTGCTCCCCGGGTGAATCGAGTACTTGGTATGGTGCGCCTCGTACAACAACTCCACCCGTAAATTGCCCACACTTGGGACGCACAAACGACCGTCTTTCCACAGCAATCCGTCCTCCACAACGAATTGGGAATTTGACCCATCCAGAGCCTCTATCATGAACTGCTTCATATGAGCATCCATATCCAAAGCCTGCCGAATCCGATCAGCCAGGTCATATTGGACTTCAGTCCAATTCAGCACTGCTTCAGCACTAGATTGTCTATCCACACAAACAATCTCCAACGCCTCCAGCTCCTCCACCAACCGCTCATCATGCACTGATAGCCAATTGGCTTGAGCTGGGGCTCGGCGACTCAACGCGTCCGCAACCGCATTCCCTTTGCCAGGCACGTAGTGGATCTTGAAAGTATAGTCCCCCAGGAACTCCATCCACCTACGCTGCCGCATATTCAGATCTTTCTGATCAATTAGATACTTTAGGCTCTTGTGATCGGTGTAGATATCAATCTTCACACCGTACAAATAGTGTCTCCACAGCTTCAAGGCAAAAATCACGGCCGCCAACTCCAAGTCGTGGACCGGATAATTCCTCTCGTGCACTTTTAGCTGTCTCGAGCCATAAGCTATCACGCTGCCGTGCTGCAGTAGCACGCAACCCAAACCGCTGCCTGAAGCATCGCTATATATCTCATAGCCTTCGGTCCCAACTGGCGAACTCAACACAGGCGCCGTGGTCAACCGACACTTCAATTCCTCAAAAGCTCGCGCGCACTCCGGCGTCCAAACGAACTTATGCTCCTTCCTCGTCAAAGTAGTGAGAGGTAGCGCTATCCGCGAGAAGTTCTCTACGAAGCGCCTATAATAACCGGCAAGCCCCAAAAAGCTCCGGACTTCTGCTACCGTAGCAAGCTCAGGCCACTCCCGTATCGCAACAATCTTCGCCGGATCCACCGCAATACCCTCTCCACTCACTATATGCCCAGGAACGCTACTGAGGATAGCCAAAACTCGCACTTCGAGAACTTGGCATACAACTGGTTTCTCCTGAGTGTCTCCAACACCAAATGGAGATGCTTGAAGTGATCCTCCTCACTTTGCGAGTACACCAAAATATCGTCGATGAAGACGATCACAAAATGGTCCAAGTACTCCCTGAACGTCCTGTTCATCAAATCCATAAATACTGACGGCGCATTAGTCAGCCCAAACGGCATGACCGTAAACTCATAATGCCCGTATCTCGTACTAAACGCTGTCTTCGGGATATCACTCTCCCTTATCCGCAGCTGATAGTACCCAGACTTGAGATCTAACTTCGAGTACACCGTCGACCCGACTAACTGATCAAAGAGATCATCAATCCGGGGGATCGGGTACTTGTTCTTCTCAGTCAGCTTGTTTAGCTCCCGATAATCAATACACAACCTCAAGCTTCCGTCCTTCTTCTTAACAAAGAGGACCGGTGCGCTCCAAGGCGAAGAACTCGGGCGCACATACCCTTGCTCCAACAACTCTTGCAATTGAACTTTCAGCTCCGCCATTTCCTTAGGCGCTAGCCGATACGGAGATCGTGACACAGGCTTTGCACCTGGCACTAGCTCGATCGTAAAATCTATCTCCCGTTGAGGCGGGGCTCCAGGAAGATCTGCGGGGAACACATCAGGGTATTCCGATACCACTGAAATACAATCCATCGCGGGCTTCGGCTTTGCAACCTCCACTAGTGTAAAGAACAGTTCTGCTCCAGCACGAACCGCCTTCACCACCTGAAGAGCAGACATCAACGTCTTGCTCGACCCCTTTAAGCCCGTAAACGTCGTCTCACGACTTGCTCCCAGCTTTACTTCCTTGCTACCGCAATCTATATGGGCCTGCTGCTCCGAGAGCCAGTCCATGCCAAATATGACGTCGAACTCCACCAACGGAAGTAAGGACGCCTGCAGGTCGAACTCCTGCTCCCCAATACGAACTTTAACGTCGCAGATCCTAACCGCTCGCATCGAACACCCATTGGGCAACAACACATCCAACTTATCCTTCGCCATCGAAGAAGGGACTCCGATGCGTGATATAAATCCTTCGGACAAGAAGGAGTGTGAAGCTCCCGTATCAAAGAGTGCTCGTGCCGGGTTTTCACAAATCAACACAAATCCTAACAAGCAGTGGTAAGGTAACATATACATAACAAGCATATAAAGGAATTGACTTGCTATAAATTAAACCGTACCTGTCACCACGTCAGCTTGTTTAATGGCCTCCTGTTGGCCAAGATTATAGACCCTTGGTTGGGCCGGAGCATAGTGGGATGCGGTCGACTCCACCGCCTTTCCCTTCTCTTCATAAGTGGCTCCGGCCTCCTCTCGGACTTAGGACGTCCGCTCCAACAATCACGGGCGAAATGCCCCGTCTTGCCACAAGTAAAGCACGCGCCCGGGGTCCGACTCGTAGTCGCCCCAGAAGCGCCAGAAGGAGCTGGACCCGAAGTCCTATGCTTCTTGAAAGCCCTTCGATAGCCGGACTTTGAATTAGTCGGCACTCTGAACTCAGATTTCTTTTCACCCAAGCCTTTCTTCGCTTGTACATTCTTCATGTCCTTTCCAAGGACCGGGCAGTATTGACCAAGGTTAAGAAACCCTGCGTCATTGGCCCCGACAGTAACAATCTCAGCTCATCCCTCAAGCCTTCATAAAAACGATTAGTCTTGCGCTCCTCATCCATGATGGTGGAGCTAGCATAACGACTCAACCGCGTAAACTCGTGGAGATATTCATCCACGTTCCTCTCACCCTGCACCAACTTCAGGAACTCATTCTCCATTGAAATCCTCTGAGTAGAAGGGAGGTATCTTGCTAAGAACAATTCCGAGAACTCTTCCATCGGAACGTCTATCAGTTGTCTACCTCTCAAATGATGCAGCTCCAAACCTTCCCACCACATCCTCGCTTCCCCGTCCAGCAGGAACGTAGCGATGGTGGTCATCTGCCACACCTCCGTCTCCGTCGCTGTCATGACTCTCTTCACCCTAGAGAGCCAGTCTTCAGCCTGCGATGGGGTTCCCAACCCCGAGAATAACGGAGGGTTAAAGCTCATTACATGCTTCAACTGCCTCTCAGTCGCCCTCCTTGGCACTATTGGTTCTACAACCACTTGCTCCATTCCTCGGCTCAGCCTCTTGAAGAGGTACTTGCTCCAATACAGGAGCGGGCTGCTGCGCTTGCCTCCCAGGCTGCGCATTGATCACGGCCAACACCGCTTCAGCAACCAATCTTATATTTTCAGCCGACAAAGGTGTTGCGGGAGCAACTTCTGGTGCACTACTAGCCTCAGAACCTCGGCGTTCTGACGGCCCAACACCACTTCGGGTCACCTATAGTGGTACAAAACACCGTTAAGCGACCAAATAACATTGCAAACAGCAATTATAGGAACACGCAGGTTCCTCAAACACGAGTATTTTCATTCCTAAGTGGACATTCATGGGTTCTTTTTACTGTTATAACGATGACGCACACAATGTGCTCACCACCCCTTAAAAAGAATTCGCCCACGAATTCACTCTAAGCCCGACCAAAACCAGTAGTCTGATACCAAATTGTAACACCCCCTATCCGTCGCATAGCATATAGCAGTAGGTCCGGCCGGGGCCCGACGCCATATACCACAGACAGACCGGGTGGTTACTTATGGAAACCATCCAACCAATCTCAACGTCCTACACAGAGCATTCTAGCGGAAGCAGTTTATAAGTTGCAAAACAAGAACCCAGCACAAGCATGAATGTCCACTAACATGATAATAGGAATGTATACACAAATACTCAAAAGTCGGCCTTAAGGCCTTACAAAATGTTTCACTTGTCTTTTACATGATTTCAAACCTCGGCACGCAGGCCGGCCATACATGAAAAAACATAAAACATTTCCATTCGGGCCTTCGAGGGCCAGCTTCGCAAAAAGGGCTTTAGCCCGCTATTGACCGCTTGGTCCAGCTGCACCTGCAAGCAAACAAACCACCGCACGGTGGCAAACAAAGCAACGGTCAGCAATGCTGACCAAATTATAACGATCCCGCCCCCAACTCGGGGCGGCGATGCTCCTTCCCTGCATTTCATTAGCACAAGCGAGCAATGCATATAACCATAGCCATTTCATCACAGACGTTGGCTCGTACGGCCACACGTCCCGTGCACTCAGGGCACATTCTCGGTGAACCGGTCGATGTTACGTCAATTGAAGCCATTAACATTCCGGACTCACCACCGCCACTAGACGGCCATTCCTATGAGCAATTCGTCTTCATGGTATTGGTCACGTCAATTTAAGCCATCGACCACGAAGACTCACATCTATGCCAACGGCGAGTGCCATGTACTTTAGGTCTCTCTAACCCGAACGACATAGAGCGGGTACGGCTCCATCTAACCCGTGCTCACATCGCAACGGCAATTTAAGCCATATGCGCGGGTCAAACTTTCACCGAGTCCCATTCTAACACAAGTCACATAACCCCGTTATGTTCAAGTTGGCTCTCAGGCCACCAAGTTGGCAAGACCTCGTGTCCGCCCAGTTTTCCGGGTGCACCTTTGGGTTAGTCCCAAGGCTCCCTGCTGCAATCTACCGCGTAGAAAACCCGAAAAACACCAAATAGCACGGAGTCTTCTCCGGCCTTATGCAATGCAACATCACCGATCCGAACTACATGTCCGGGTAGGCTTCAACCAAAATGCCTATGTCCGTTCTCGCATACGGACGCTAAACAACGGGGACTTTACATATCTACCCGAAGGAACGCCTCCAACTCTTCGCCAACTCGCGAGAGAGGGCTTCCTATGCTAAGAAAGAGAGCTATCATGCTCAAAAGTGAGGATCGTTACCCTTGCGGTCCTCTTTGGCGCCATCGAAAAGTAATCGGATGGAATTGACCGCACTTGCGTTGCCTCCGTGGATCCGGAGTCGGCTTGCGATTCGGAGCTCCGAAGCTCCTCCAATGGCGGATCTAGTTCCTCTTCTTCTTGCCTTAGCTTTTCTTTCTCCAAGGGTTTGGAGAGAGATCAAGTGGAAAAAGTGAGGGTTTTCTAAGTCAAAACCCGGGTATATCCCTTCAGGAACAACCCCCAGCCATTGGATCCTCAGTCAAAGAAATGAACGGCTTCGATTCGGGACTGAAATGCCCAATCTGGGCCGAACACGGCCTGGCACACGCCCGTGTCCAGGGCCGTGTGCCTCATTCGCCGTCAAAATCGAATCACCTGGAACCTCACACGGGTCTCGAACACGCCCGTGTTCGAGCTGACACGCCCGTGTTCCACCTGACACGGCCGTGTATCTGGCCGTGTACCCCATGATTTTCTCCCGTTTCCAACCCGAGCGCTGACACGGGTTCGGACACGCCCGTGTCCTTGCCCGTGTCACCTTGACACGCCTGGGCTCCAGGCCGTGTACAAGGTCTCGGCACTTCACGGCTAAGTGTCGACACGGGTCGACACGCCCTGCGACACGCCCGTGTCGCAGGCCGTGTGCCATGTCTCGACACACTGTCGACACCAAAGTGTCGACTTCGCGGGACGAGTGTCGACACGGGTTGACACGCCCTGCGACACGCCCGTGTCGCAGGCCGTGTGCCGTGTCTCGACACAACTTCAAAGCACTGTGTCGACTTCACGGCTAAGTGTCGACACGGGTCGACACGCCCTGCGACACGCCCGTGTCGCAGGCCGTGTGCCCAGTCTCGACACAATGTCGAGACCAAAGTGTCGACTTCACGCCTTAGTGTCGACACAGGCTTGACACGCCCTGGGACACGCCCGTGTCCCAGGCCGTGTGCCTGCAGCCAGAACTCAAACTGGCCCAAATTATTCCCCTTTTTCTCCTTTGAGTTTCGGGGCGTTACAACAGGTGACACGCCCTATGACACGCCCGTGTCACAGGCCGTGTACCAACTCAAACACCGCCCAACGATCGTGGAGCGCCGATTGTCGAACAGAGAGACACGCCCCGTGTCCGATACGACACGCCCGTGTTCTCACCAAAACACCGCCTGACGACCGTCGAGCGCAGCTCGACGAACCGAAGGGGGACACGCCCTGTGACATGCCCGTGTCACAGGCCGTGTTCCTACCAAAAGCGCTCGTCGACCAGAAATTGTCGACCACAAGGAAAAGAGCTCTACCCGAGCACGACACGCCCTGGGTCACGCCCGTGACCCAGGCCGTGTCACCCAAACTTACACACAAAAAAAGGAAACCTGCTAACTCCTTAGCAAAAGTTAAGGCACCAACCTACAAGCTCAGCCACAGCAGACCACACACAGTATATCAAACATTACAAATATTACAGCTAACCAAAAACAATCGTCGAAACGACGCAAAAACGATCGATCCCAGACTCCGACCAGAACTCGCACCGTAGCTAAAATGCCCATGCTACAAAAACAACAGTGAGGTCGAAAACAACATCCGACGATCGCAGACTCGGGCTAACACCTCCCGAAGCCAAAACACAAGCATTTCCCTAAGAGGCCCAGCCGAGTCACCAAAACAGAATCCGGCTAGCTGGGGAAAACTTGTCAACAGGATACAACCAGGAACCTAAGGAGCTAAGACCACGCTCTACAACGACAAAGGGTCGGAAGTGCGTCATCGTAACGCCAATCCAATATCAAACAAAACAAAGAAAAACCGGGGCGTTACAACCACTCCCCCTAAAAGAAAGTTTCGCCTCGAAACTTTACCCACAACACTCCTATGAAGAAGGAGAGAGAAAGAGCCAGGAATAGGGCTATATATAAATAAATAAAGCAGAACATACCAGGCACAAGATCAGGGAAACATATGAGGGTGAGCCTCCCTCATAGCCGACTCCAATTCCCAAGTCGCGCTTTCTACATCCTGATTCCTCCATAAAACTTTAACCATAGGAATAGACTTCTTCCGCAACGCACGAACCTGAGAATCCAGAATGCGGACAGGCACCTCCACATGGGAAAGATTCGGCTCCAACTGAGGCACAGAATCCAAAACATGTCTGCCATTCGTCACACATTTCCGCAGCTGACTGACGTGGAAGACATCATGCACGCCAGGGAAATTTGCGGGCAAAGCCAGCCTATAAGCTGATATCCTAATCCGCTCAACAATCGGAAACGGCCCCACGAACCTCGGGTCCAACTTCCTGTTCTTGCCAAAACGCTTGACTCCGATCAACGGGGAGACCTTTAAGAACACTGAGTCCCCCACCACAAATTCCAAGTCCGATCTACGCCGGTTGGCATTTTTTATCATATCTCTCCTGGGCTATCCGAAGCTTTTCCCGTATAAGCTTCACAGCAGTTTCCATCTCCTCGAGCGCTTCTGGACCCAACAAAGGTTTCTCGCCAACCTCAGCCCAAAACAAGGGAGTCCTGCAGCGCCTCCCATACAAAGCTTCAAAAGGAGCCATTTGCAAGCTTTCTTGATAGCTGTTGTTATACGCAAATTCCGTAAGCTGCAAGCGCTCATCCCATGCTCCTCCATAGTCCAGAACATAGCATCGGATCATATCTTCCACAATCTGATTTACTCGCTCCGTCTGACCATTGGTCTGCGGATGATAAGCCGTGTAATATCTCAAATCTGTACCCAACCCTTCTTGAAGGCTCTTCCAATAACGAGACGTATACCTGGAGTCTCGATCTGATATGATACTCACGGGTACACCATGCAATCTAATAACCTCATGCAGGTACAGCTCGGCTATCTTCCTCATCGGATAATCGATCTTAAATGGTACGAAGTGAGCACACTTCGTCAATCTGTCTACAATCACCCAAACTGAATCATGCCCCTTAGGAGATCTCGGTAAGTATGTAATAAAATCCATCGAGATACTCTCCCACTTCCACATCGGAATCTCCAAGGGAGTTAACTTGCCACCAGGCCTCCCATGGTCGGCTTTCATACGCCTGCAAGTGAAACACTCTGAAACAAATCTGGCTATGTCCTTCTTCATCCCACCCCACCAGGCAATCTGCTTTAAATCATGATACATCTTGGTAGACCCTGGATGGTAGGCAACACTAGATCCATGGGTTTCTCTGCACACCATATCCCGGATATCCCCAACTACGGGGATGCAAAACCTGCCACGATACTTCAAGGTACCCGCATCATCTACAGAGAAATCTGGTAGCTCACCTTTTTCAGCTCGAAGGTACAAATGCAGAAGATCGGGATCATCCTTCTAATGCAGTCTCGTAAGCGCAATCCACAAAGGTTCTGCCACTGCCAAGCTACTCTGCGAATCACAGCTTCCCACAGAAATGTCCATCAAAAGAAACTCTTCCACTAGACGCTCGGCGGAGAGATTGAAAATCTTACTTGACTTCCGACTCAGGGCATCGGCCACCATATTCGCTTTACCCGGATGGTACTGAATTTCAACATCATAGTCAGCCACGTACTCCAACCACCGCCGCTGGCGCAGATTCAATTCTTTCTGAGTGAAGACATAATTCAAACTCTTATGATCCGTGAAAATCTTGCACTGCGCGCCGTATAGCAAATGCCTCCACAATTTCAATGCATAGATCACAGCTGCAAACTCCAGGTCATGCGTAGGGTAATTCCTCTCGTGAGTCTTTAGCTGCCTCGACCCGTACGCAATCACCTTCCCGCCCTACATCAATACGCAGCCCAGTCCGACATGCGACGCATCCACATATATATCATACTCACTATCTTCAGTAGGCAAGGACAAAATTGGAGCTGAACATAGCCTTCGTTTTAGTTCCTCAAAAGCCTCCTCACATTTGCCATCCCATATGAAGGCTACATTATTCTGCGTCAACCTGGTCAACGACGCAGACAAGGTAGAGAATTCCTCTACAAATCTTCTATAATATCCAGCCAAGCCCAAGAAGCTTCTGATCTCTTTGGGAGTAACAGGCCTCGCCCATTCTATAACAGCAGCGACCTTTTCTGGGTCCACCGATATTCCCTCCTTATTCACCACGTGGCCGAGAAAAGAAACTTGAGGCAACCAAAATTCGCATTTGCTCAGCTTGGCGTATAGCTTATGGTCTCTCAGAGTCGCCAAGACTAGTCGCAAATGCCGATCATGCTCCTCCGCATCTTTAGAATACACCAAAACATCGTCTATAAAGACAATCACAAACTTATCCAGGGAGTCCTTGAAAACTCTGTTCATCAGATCCATAAAAGCTGAGGGCGCATTAGTCAAACCAAATGACATAACCAAAAACTCGAAATGCCCATGACGAGAGCGGAACGCCGTCCGCGGAACATCTGACTCCCGAATCCTCAACTGGTGATAGCCCGAACGAAGATCTATCTTGGAAAATACGGCACTACCACGCAGTTGGTCAAACAGATCGTCAATTCGAGGCAAAGGGTACCTGTTCTTAATAGTAACCTTATTTAGCTCTCTATAGTCGATGCATAGCCTCATCGACCCATCTTTCTTTTTAACGAACAACACTGGTGCACCCCAAGGTGAAGAACTCGGCCTTATGAAACCTTTTGCCAACATCTCATCCAGCTGAATTCGCAACTCTTCCAGCTCTCGCGGGGCCATCCGGTACGGCGCCTTTGCAATAGGACGCGTGCCTGGCTCCAAATCTATAACAAACTCGACATCTCGATCGGGTGGAAGACCGGGGAGATCATCAGGAAACACATCAGAGAAGTCACACACCACAGGAATCTCTACCAAAAGCGGCATTCTAACAACTGTCCCAACCAGATAGACCACACAGGCAGAACAACCAGAATCAAGCAACTTCCGAGCACGCACCGCAGAAATGACTGGGGACTCCTAGAGAGAATACCCATAAACGCTCCCTGGCTGACCGTTGTCCTTGACAAAGTCCAAGCGCTTACCCTTGTACTGGATCACATCATCGTACCTTGACAACCAGTCCATGCCCAAGATAACATCGAAGTCCTCCAGGTCAATCACCTTCAGATCTGCCTTGGCTAGAAAATCCCCCAACAAAATCGGACAATCAAGGACACCCAGGTCCATAACCACAGAGTCACCGGAGGGGAACTTAACGCACAAGGCACCACCAACACAATCTAGGCCCAAACTGAACCGCTCCACGAAGGCTCTAGCCACAAACGAGTGGGTAGCGCCAGAATCGAAGAGAACGCGCGCACAACGGTTCTTTACCTTAAATCGTCCTACAAATAGCGCACGCATCTACGGAGACAAACGCAAAAAACGAAGCTACAACCAAATGGGAAACATAACGAAACGACTGGGGAGGAGTCGAACCTGAAATAACCTGGGTCGAAGTCTGCGCTTCGTCTGCCGAAAGCACATTCAACTTCCCCTTTCCTCTATCCAATTGCTGAGGCGGTGGCAAAGCCTGGAGGGGAACTGGCTGCAGAACAGGCTGGAACTGTGGGCACTTTGTCTTGAGATGGCCCTTCTGGCCGCACTGAAAATAGACCTTATCTTTTAACCAGCAACGGGCAGCCTCATGCCCCTTCCTTCCACATAAGGCACATACCAAGTCTCCTCTAGGAGCACCCTGAATCGCATGCACCTGTTCCTTCTTCTGCGCTCCCAACCTTTTGAAACACTTCTCAACGGGGTGACCTGGACGGCCACAAAAACTACAAACCTCTTTATTCCTCTTTCTCGAGACAGCATCACGTTCCTGAGGGCTCTTCCCTCCAACAGACTTCCGCTTATCCGTCCTCAACTGCTGGCCTCTATTCTTGGCATTCTCAATGGCCTCAACTCTCAAGGCAGCTTCAACCACGCTGGCATAACTGACTGATCCGTAGGCATTTGCTAACTGCTGAATGTCGCTTCTGAGTCCACCAAGAAATCGCTTAACTCGGTCTGCCTCAACACTCAACAGACCAGGGGCAAATCGACTCAACTTACTAAACTCAATCTCATACTCACTAACCGTGAGTTTCCTCTGCTTCAAATGGAAAAAGTCATTCATCAGCCGGTCACTCTCGACTGAAGGCAAAAATTTACTCAACAGCATCACCTTAAATGACTCCCAAGAGCATCCTGCCACCAAGCTTTCTTTCTCCCTCAGCCACCAATTCTTTGCTAAGCCCTTGAGCTGGTAGGCAGCGAGCATCACTCTCTGATCATCCGTAATCCCTGAGTAAGAGAACATCTCCTCAATGGTAATCAACCAGTCATCCAAAATCATGAAATCTGCTTGCCCATCATAAGTAGGGGGTCTAAGCCGCTGAAACTGGGATATAAACGCCATCTCCAGGGGCACCACAACCGCAGGCACGGGAGGAGCAGGAGGGGCAGGAACAGCTACCCCCTCAGCGGGGTCCGGAACTCTCGGAGCCTGTCCCGCCACCACTGCCACAAGGGACTGAATCTGAGCCTGTATAGCCACCACCTGCCTCGATAAGGCCTCATTGCTCTGCCGTAGGTTTTCTACCAATGCCTCACTTTGCTCTCCTGACGTCTCACCCTCGGATTGGGGGGTCGATCTCGTCGCAGGACGTCTCGCCATCCTATAATCGCACAAGCTTTAGACAAAACCTAGTGCAACAGCTAGAACAAAACTACCCGGTACAGACAAACACACTTAAATATGAACTTCAACTACAAAACTTGCTATGGGAGTTGTTTTTATCATGATGATGTTATGCTTAACCTAAGATGGTTCACCACCATCATACTAACTAATGTGCCTAAACCATGAATGCATGTATTTATATTCTTTTTGACTCAAAACCATATGTGTACATATGTCATCTTGCAAATCTTTAGCTTGGCACGTTGTGATAATGAAATGTTATGCTATGCATGATGTGCTATGCATTCTAAAAAAAGGGACCTTAATGCATGCCATGGACGGCGTACACATGAAAATGTTATGCATCCCATACTACATAACATTCCCATGCAACGAGAAAAGAAAACGTGCTAGCCGCATTCATGTGGTGACGTTATGCATCCCATACTACATAACCCTCACATGTTGCCTCCTATGGTGGATCCATATACGAACACATATTATGCATCCCATACTACATAATATGCCCCGTATACTTCTTTATGCTCATGAGTATAGTGTTCGTGCTTTAGCCAAGACGTGCTGATGACATATCAGTGTGTGTATGGTATGACACTAACCACTAATACAAACAAGGGAAAGGTTGCCCGACCATTTGTCAAGCAACCTCCCTCTGATACCAACTGTCACAACCCGCATTTTCTCAACGATAAAATCGTATCAGAGCAAGAGAAAACACGTGCCGTGATGCCACATCATGAAGGGGATAACTGCACACGCTTAGGCAAAACTCCAGACCTTTGATTTTAAGGAAGTTCATTGATTAATTATGAAAGAAAACCGGTTATGTTGAAAGGCCACATCCCTCGGCACGGTGGATCAGCTAGTCCACAATAAAAGTATATTTATACGCAGCAGAAAATACTTTGGTTCAATTAAGTTGACATCCTAAATGAGCATAAGTGTCCTCGAGAGACAACTCATGGTATGCACGACTCTAAAGTGGATATAGTATATATAGGAAAGATAGTCTTTTTACGCTAAGGAAATATAGTGTCTTCGTTTTATAAATATGTTATGCATGATGTACATATAATAATGCTTTTAGGGTTTAAAAATATCTAACATGCAACCTAGCATAAATCCTTCCCAGAAGCAAGTAAACAACCACAAATAGGCAAAAACAGTAGTTTAAGTTCATACCCAGCATCGCAAGAAGCCACCAGTGGGCGCCAACAACCTGACACAAACCCAATGGTGAGTATGTATGTCTATACAGGAAGGTAAAGAACTACCTCACAAAATCGGGGATCCGCTGCCTCAGCTACCCAAGAGGCCACCAACCAGCCCCTCCAAAGAACTACCCGCAGAACTGGGTACAACCTGGACCTGAGGCATTCAAGAAAAGAACACCTCAGCAAGAAAATAATCAAAAGGTAAATAGAGCATTAGATTAATGAGCAAATAAAAGAAGGGTTTACCAACCCGGCAACAAACTGCTATAAGCAAAAGAGAGGGCATGACAGTAAGAAAAGAGTACTGTCTAAAGCATAGTAAAGTACACCAAGTGCGAGCAATAAAAGTAACATGCCCTACAAAGAGTCTGCAACAGCAACAAGACATAAACCGAAATCATAAACAGGAAAAGGGACTAACAGTCCTAACACGTGGGTAAGTGGCAGTGGTCAAAACATGGATCTGAATACATAACTAAAACCAGATCCAAAAAGGGCTAAGGGGTCAAACAGTGGCAGCACTAGGGTCCCACACCCGCCAACCCAAACCGGGGCAAAAGGTGGTGGCCACAACTCTCCACATAAAACCACCCCACCAGAGGCCACTAAAACTCCACCACCTGCCACAACCCAAGAGTCGGCATGCAAAACTTAGCAGAACACCCAATACCACCCCCTAGAGAAAAGGGAAAAGTCACACTAACAATCCTAAGGAACACATGAACCCAAGACAGAAATGTCGAGCCCACTCGACGCGGTGCTGAGTAAGCTCCACTCTCGTGACATCAAGATACTTAGCCGCAAATCCTACACTGGGTGACGGCGTTGAGCGAACTCGGCTCACTCGACGCTGTCGGCGCTTTCCACCTAGGGTAAACGTAAGTTTTAGTTAGACCGCAACCTACACCCTCTCAACACGTGAAAAACAGAGAGTTGGAAATTTAATCCCAACCCGCCGTTCCATCCTAACTACTCGGGACTACCGCAACTAAACCTAAATTACCACTACCGCAGCCTCACCCTAACTCTAACTACCCACTATACACCAAACCTCAGACAAAAGAGAGAACAGTGATTTAATAAAAGACAAACAAAGTAACAGCCCATGGCTGAAATGAAGGAAAAGAAGAGCATCCTATTGTTCTAACTTTCTAAGGAGGAAAGAGATAAAGAATACAGAATTATTGCACAGGGAAATGGAAACAGAGCAAGAGTTAGAATAATTTGGCAAGGGCAAAGGAGCCACTTGCCTCTACCTCTCCGAAAAAACAACAGCCACACCACCGCTTGGCTCCAGCAAGCAAGATCGGCCACCTAGCAGATCAAAGCTGAAACTTGAGGGAAGAAAAGAAATCAGATATTTACAATTCCTGGAATCAAACCCTAAATCAAGAAAAACGTACATGGAAGGGAAGATCTAGACGAGAGCAAGCCAAATCTACTATCACACGAGAAAACAGGCTTTAACCCTCCCGAAATCGCCGGCCAAAACAACCACCGCCTCCTCTCAAAACCCTCCCGCTGGAAGCTCTCCAGACTTGGGAACGAAGAAAATGAGGAGGAAAAATGGTTCACGGCAACAAAAGATGATTTCAGGAGAAAAGTACGGAACATGCCCAAGACACGCCCGTGACACGGTCCAACACGCCCGTGTCACGGGGCGTGTACTAACTCGACGAACGTCGACCTCCACTCGACGGAAAACGGGACACGCCCCTGACACGCCCGTGACACGGCCCGACACGCTCGTGTCACGGGGCGTGTGCTCACACACATACCCACACGGCGAAAGTCGATCTCCGCTCGACGAAACAGGTGACACGCCTTCTGACAGGCCCGTGTCACAGGCCGTGTACCAACTCGAACACCGCCCAACGATTGTGGAGCACCGATCGTCGAACAGAGAGACATGGCCCGTGTCACGCCCGTGTCCGATATGACACGCCCGTGACACGGCCGTGTTCTCACCAAAACACCGCCTGACGACCGTCGAGCGCAGCTCGACGAACCGAAGGGGGACACGCCCTGGGACACGCCCGTGTCACAGGCCGTGTTCCTACCAAAAGCGCTCGTCGACCAGAAACCGTCGACCACAGGGAAAAGAGCTCTACCCGAGCACGACACGCCCAGGGTCACGCCCGTGACCCAGGCCGTGTCACCCAAACTTACACAAAAAAAAGGAAACCTGCTAACTCCTTAGCAAAAGTTAAGGCACCAGCCTACGAGCTCAGCCACAGCAGACCACACACAGTACATCAAACATTACAAATATTACAGCTAACCAAAAACAATCGTCGAAACGACGCAAAAACGATCGATCCCGGACTCCGACCAGAACTCGCATCGTAGCTAAAATACCCATGCTACAAAAACAACGGTGAGGTCGAAAACAACATCCGACGATCGCAGACTCGTGCTAACACCTCCCGAAGCCAAAACACAAGCATTTCCCTAAGAGGCCCAGCCGAGTCACCAAAACAGACTCCGGCTAGCTGGGGAAAACTTGCCAACATGCTACAACCAGGAACCTAAGGAGCTAAGACCACGCTCTACAATGGCAAAGGGCCGGAAGTGCGTCATCGTAACGCCAATCCAATATCAAACAAAACAAAGAAAAACCGGGGCGTTACACAGTGTCCCCGATCGACTCTTTGATGCCTAAATGCGATTCTTGTTCAAGAGAACGGAGGCGACGCAAAGCGGTGCGCTCTATCTCAGGATCAAAAGGAATAATCGATGAGCTTTCTCGGGTCATACACTTAAAAAGAGAGGAAGCGGGGGGGGGGGGGGGGGGGTGAAGAGATAAAACCGTTACAACAGCGAGAGAAAAGGAAAAACGATAAAATTAATAGCTATCTTTTTTTCAAAATATCAAAACATGAGTCCCCGACAACGGCACCGAAAACTTGATATAAAATTATTAAGCGGAGAAGTGGTTATGCGCGGAGAAGACAAATTTAAGGGAGGAGAAGGTGGAAGTATAGTTGTGAGATGTTCTCTGATTTTATATTCGATGAAGGCAACTATACCTTGTCGCATATAGTATAGGATATTAAGTTCAATATCAAGGTCGTATTACCCGGGGCAAATTGAGTACTTCTACTTCAAGGATTTACTATTATCTTATCAATTAAAAGTTTTTTGGGGTTGCTTACTAAATTAGAGAAGTGAGAATGCTTTGCTTGCAATTTTGAGAAAAGCTAAATGATGATTAAGCGATAGTACTCGATCGAGAATCACCTCGGCTTAAGTTGATAAAAAGATGCAATAGTAAACTTTTTTCAATTAAAAAGGCAAAAGACCTTGACCGCGGAGGTGCTAAAAGCAAGAACATGCTTCTCTCGAAGTCATGCCCATCTGAGTTTAGGAAGGTCTGACCGAATGTTCGTCCGAATCGGAGGCCTAAAACCCGCTTTATGCTGCAAACCCCTCTATTGGATTTTACTCCAATCCGGGAGAATTGAACGTCTGCCTCTCTCGAGGGGTGCGAACAACTCCCTTTACTCTTGAGTGCTCATTTCAAACTTTCGGCCTCTTGGCTAGCCCAGAATGAAGCAAAGGTGGAGAGTATATATCGATTATATACCTCCAACCCCTGATAAATCAAGAGTAATTCAAGGCTAAACCCTAAAAAGGAAAGGTAAGATTCAAAGCATCATAACTTAATCACTCGAACCTCGGATCATCAAGATCCACTACAAGGAGGATTAGTTAATCATGGTGAGGTGGAAGAGGGGGGATGAGCAGTAAAGCATAAAGACACAAAGTAGTAAAGAGAAGAAAACAAGAGCACTTTTATTAAAATTAAGACGAGCTTACAGCATGAAATTGAACGAGATTACAAGTGCATGGAATTGAAATCCTATTCTGGCCCTATCATTAGCAACTAAAGCGTGAATAAAAGCTATTACAAAAGCTTAACTAACTAGGATTAAGGAAAATACAAAGCGAGAGAGCATAAATGCATAAAAGGAACATTAAACAGAGGGGCAGAACCTCCCCCTCTCAGCCAAAAAGTGTCCTGAACCCTTGGGGAAGGGCTCAATATATAGCTTTTTTTTGGGATGGGTCACGCCCCCTGACACGCCATGGTAGGGCGTGTACCTGGGGCGTGACACGGTCGGTGTTACTTTTTCGTGCTGAAATTAACTGCTGGAGTTGACGGGCGTGGTTGTTGAAGTACACACCCATATGTCACGCCCGGGTCGGGCGTGACCCGGGGGCGTGACACATTCGGTGCGACGGTGGAGCGTGAAATACGAGCGCGCTGCGACGATTCCTCGGAACCTGGGGACACGCCTCTAGAACACGCCCGTGTCGGATGTGACGCGGGCGTGACAGAGGGCGTGTACACTAAGTTTCCACGGAATGCAGTTTCAGGCCAATTGCTTCATTTCTCTGGGTTACACGCCCTAGGTACACGCCCGGGTAGGGGGTGACCAGGGGGCGTGTCACAGCAAAATTCGGCTGAAAGCCGTGAAAACCTGCAAAAAGCAGAAAAGCGCATTAGCGACAAAAATATATACAAAGGTCGATCAAAATAAGCACTTTATAAGACATGATTTGATTTGAAATCCTGAAAATACCCTAATAAAATTGACTATAAACCGTATTATCACCTGCTATCTGTTACTTCTCTTTGCAAGCAATTACAGCGCTCCGTCACATTCACTGCTACTACTTGTTCTTTTCAGGATCCGGGCTCCAAACGGACGATTGCTATTGGGACTGAGAGCGGCGACCTCTACTTCCTCGATAACATTTCCGCCCTGTACGCATTCTCCTCCTCTTCTACGGATCTTCTCCAGTAGTACCTTCGTCTTGTTCATGCTCCTCCAAGACTTCTTCGTCAGCTTCTTCCCCAACTTCCTCAACAGAGTCCTCCTCTCAACTGTGACGCATGTCAGCTTGGCAAACATCACCGCTCCTCTTTCCCACCGAAGCATGGTCGTGGATCTTCCCGACCGTTTGATCTAGTTCACTCCGACGTCTGGGGTTCTGCTCCTACCCTCACTATTGGTCGGGGTAGTTCATACTTTGTAACGTTTATTGATGACTTTTCTCGATGTACGTGGCTGTATCTTTTAAATGATCACTCCGAACTATTTTCCATCTTCACATTATTTTATAATATGATTAAGAATCAATTTGATGTATCTATTAAATTCTTTCGCTCTGATAATGCTAAGGAATATCTTAGTAATGATTTCTCGTCTTTCTGTATGCAACATGACATTATTCATCAAACTAGATGTGTTTATACCACACAACAAAATTGTTACAGCCCAATTTTTTACCAGCAGGCCAATTTTCGGGTGACACGGCCTGGGACACAGGCGTGTCCTGCATGTGTCGAGTGTCGAGAGGAACAGTCGACGAAGGGTCGACAAATTTGGTCGACTCTGGACACGGCCTATGGTACGGGAGTGTCCGTGCGCTCGACGAAAGTTGCTCGACGATCGTCGAGTGTCGAGTGTTGAGATGTCGACAAGTGAACATGGCCTGTGACACGGGCGTGTCACGGGGCGTGTCCCTTTGGTTCGACGAACTCAGCCTGGCGATTTTTGAGATGGGGCCTGTCGAGTGTCGTGTATGGTCACACGGCCTGGGACACGGGAGTATCACAGGCCGTGTGAGTCTCGGGTGATTTTGGGATTTTTTTTTGCATGATGAACACAGCAACAGACACAGGCGTGTCTGAAGGCATGTTGGGTGACACAGACCATGATACGGGCGTGTCACATGGGCGTGTTACTGGTTTGGATAAGTTGGTTGAGCACCGCTTGAGGCACACGGCCTGGGACACGGGCGTGTCACAGGCTGTGTCATGAAAAAAATCAGGTTTTCTGGCAAATTTATGGCCGTCCATTCCTTCAGCTGGGATCCTAGGGCTGAGCTTCTTTCCTATTTCCTTAAGGCCGAAAACTGAGAATATATTCTCATTTGATTAGTGCCTTCATCTTTCTATAAGTTAGAGAGAGAAAGGGGGAGGAAGAAGGAGGAAGAAGGAGAAGGGCTGCTGCTGGTGGAGCTTGAGAGTGTCAAGCTACGTTCCAAGGCCGACGTTGCAGAGGAAAAGCTCTTGTGAGTTGTTCAAGCCAACTTAGAGCTCATGGCACCAAAGAGGGCTTCAATGGTAACAACTTTTCTTCCTAGCCCTGTGAAGGCTTCCTTTTGGCATATGTTTGTGATTCCCCCACCAAGAGGTGGCTGATTTTGGGAGTCTTTGGGTGGATGCTTGAAATCCCCTTTTATTGGCACATAGATCCGAAAATGGAGTACGGAATAGGCATGCTGTGTGAAGCCCATCTGGACAGGTTGGTCTGGATTGGTGATGTTGCATACGAATCGGAGAAGACTCCGTGATAAACGTGTAGTTTAAGGAGTCAACATGTTATGCCTGTGAAGAGCAGTAGCAGGAAGTACTGGAGTGGTAGTCCAGGAAAATATCCGTGTCATGCTTGTGTTATTGGGTCGTACCTGTGAATGAGTAACAGGAAGTACTGGTGTGACCAGGAAAGGTCCTTTGTGATGCTTGATGTCGTAGGGTGTCGACCTGTGAAGAGAGTAACATGAAGTATTGACGTGCCCAGGAAAGACCTCTGACATTTGTGATATTATGGTGTCGTACCTGTGAACGAGTAACAGGAAGTACTGGGGTGCCCAGGAAAGACCCACTGATATTGTAAGATGAATGGGTGTAAGAGAAATACTCAGGCTGAATGCCAAGAACAGGATTAGTGAGACCGACCCGCGCCTTTGATTAAGCCGTGAGTACACCGTACTCGGTGAAGGCAAGGTGATTTGAGCAACGGGGGGTGGAGGATTAAACCTGCATTATGTCCGTCCAACGTGGACCAGAAAGTGTGGTCTGTTGGAGTGCATAGCAAGAGTCTTAGGCCTGCGCGCCATGACACAATAGGGGGTTACGGGCCATCCCGTTGTAGTAAGACTAGCACTCCGGCGGCACGCCATGGAGTAAATGATCAAGAGAATTACCGTTGGGTTGTGACCCTGATACGGTGGTGGTCAAGTGCTTTGCTAGAACACCAAGAATGTGCCCTGAGTGCACGGATCGTTGGGCCGGGTGGCGAACAGTTGTGATGGCATGTGTGCGTGAAAGCACATTAGATGAGATATATTGCCATGCTTGTGATATGATATGCCTGCAGGGACGATTACCGCTGCCCCGAGAAGAGGGGTAGGGTCGTTATAATTTGGTCAGCTGAACGCTGACCGTTGCTCCTGTTTGCCACTGTTGGGTGGATTGTCCCTGTACAGGTGCTGAAGAGCCAAGCGGGATGCATAAAGGTTGAGGTCCTTTCTGTTGTTGCTGCTGCTACTGCTAGCCCTCGAAGGCTATTTGGAAATGCTTGTTATGTTTTCTTTTATTGTGGTCGGCCTGCGCGCCAATATTTTTATGCCACTGTTTGAAAGCCATGTAAGGCCATAAGGCCACCTTTTGTACGGTTGTCAGACATTCCTATTAAGATATATACAACGTGGAGTTGTGTTATATGTTGGACATTCACTTCTGGAGTTCACGGATTAGTATAGGCTTCCGCTAGAATGAAATGTGTTAAGGTGCGCTGCGCTACTCAGGTATCACTCCGTAGCTTCATCGTCTGTTTTGTGGTATATGCTGTGGGGCCCCGACCAGACCTTCTAGGATATATCATATGAACGGATGGGGTTGTTACATTTTTGGTATCAACTGTCTTGGTCTTTTCCTCTCGAAGTCGTGGTCGACTTCTTTTGTGGGGTGGCGAGCACGTGTTTGTGCAATCCACGGTTTGACGAGTGAACTCCTGAATGTCTATGATAGGAATGCAAATTTGCGTGTTTGAGGAACCTGCGTGTTCCTATTTTGTGTTGTTTGCCTGTGTACGACCGCTAATGTGTGTATCTTGTCCACCTTTAGGTGACACGGAGTGAAGCTGTGCATTCAGAGCCCCAGCATTCTGATGAAAGTACGACACCAGCTGCAGTGCCTACACCTCCACCGTCTGCGGAACATGTGCGTATAGTTTGAAAGTGCAGGTTAGATCTGAAATACTCTTGGGGGGGGGGGGGTGAATAGAGTATTGTGCTAACTAAAAAACTTTTTATAACTTTTGTTGTAAGCCTAGGTGAACAAGTCAGTAAGTAAAATAAAATAAGCACAACAACCTATTAATCACAGAACAACACAGCCAAGACAAAAATAAAGGGCAACCAGACGACACAAGAAATTTTATAGTGGTTCCCCAACCTGGGTACATTCACTCTTCTACCACCCTGGTAGGAATCCACTCAGGTTTTTGATCAGGTGCCTGACACCAATGAGCTTTTGTTCAGGTGCTTAAAAACCAAAACCTCAAGTCTTTTGGAAGGAGACTTGCAACCAGAATAATTTTGAAGTGAATTAAAACCCTATACAGGAATTTGAAAAGAGGTGATGAGTCTTCTCTTTCTCAATGACAACTGAGAAGACTGTGGATTGATTTTAGCAGATTTGCTCCCCCTGAGATCTTGAATGTATCAGGAAAACTAGAGCACTGCTTCAGGGTGATAGGTCTTCGAAGACCTAGAATGCCTGGACCAAAAATTTTCTTCAGGAACTTCTTTGACTGGTTGATATTTGTTGTACTTTGAAGTTGTCCTGTAGAGTAGAAGGAAGAAGACTCTTGATAGTATTTGATGTTCTTCTTCTTCTTCTTGATGAAGTTGTTCTCTGGTCAAGGCTGATTGCAGTAGAACTTTTGATTTTTGTGTGTGATTATTCTTCTGTGCAATCTTAGTGTATGTCTGATTGTCTGTATTGCTGGCTATCTCTTTCTGATTGATTCTGTCCTTTTCTATCACTTGACTGACTGAGGAACATTCGAAATTTGAATGTTTGAGCAGTAATTACAGTCAGCCTTGGAAGGAATCAGCAATCAATGATTTCCCTAACTGTCCCATGGAAAAAATGATATGTAATAGTCCATGATTAATTGCACGTTCTAACGGTAACATTTCGAGAAGATCTGGCATTAATAACTCCGGAATCATCGCCAAGAAACGAGACGGGAAAACTGAAGAAGACCTTGTCTGGAATCATCGAACGAAGAACACAATTCATCGAGCTGAGTTTGAGTTCGTCGAGCTGAGCTTAAGTTCGTCGAGCTGAGCTTGAGTTCGTTGAGCTGAGCTTGAGTTCGTCGAGCTGAGCTTGAGAGAGTTCGTCGACCAGACAATCTTCATTCGTCGAACAGACAAACTTCATTCGTTGAGCTGCGAATCATCATTCATTGAGCAGATAATTATCACTGTCAGATAGTATTCGTAGAACTGAGATCCAAATTCTTCGAGCTGAGTATAGTTCTGGACTTAGTCAAAATATTCTGCATCTGCTGATATTCAGTGTCGACATAAGCTGGTGTCGACTGATTGATCTTGGTGTCGACTCAGATCTTCTGGTGTCGACATGAGCTGGTGTCGACTGATCTCATGTGTGTCGACATAAGTTGTCTGGTGTCGAGACAAATTGTCTAGTGTCGACACATGCCCTAAGTGTCGACACAGATACTCTGAGTTCGAATTCGTCGAGTATGTTGAAATTTGTGAAGTGGAAGTGGTTGACGGGACAGGCCGGGCGGCCTGGGGGGACAGCTTTGGCGGACTAGGCGAACTGGGCGGACTGTGATGTGCGGCCTGGTGGAAAGTCTAGTGGAAGCCGGCTGTTCTTCTGAGCGGTTTGCACGGGTGAAGTCCGTGGACTATGCGGCCTGGTATCTGCGGATAAGGCGTTGGCTGTTTGGTCTGCCAAGGAGTGGCCTGAGCGGATAGAGGTTTGCGGACTGGTGCTTTGCTCAGTGACCGCATTGCAAGTTTGTGCTGTTTGGCGGTTTGGCTTATGTCCGCTGGAAGCTTGCGGACTAGTGTGTCCGCGGTGTGGGCTATTGCGAACTGGGCTTAGAGCTTGGCTGAGGCCTTGTCGAGCTCTGGTGCTACAGCAGGTGTTTTGCTGTGGAGGTCTTTGGCGGACTGATGTTTGGAGTCCGGGAGGAGGCTGCTGTGATGGGGAAGGTGTGCAAGTAGCATGTGGACTGCAGTCGTTCTGTGCTATAGTGTTTGGCGGACGGGAGTTTATGCCCGCCATGCTCGCATTGGCCTTTGATGGTTTTGGACTTGGTCACACTCTGTGCCAAGACCATGGTGTCCGCTGTATCCGCCAAGTTCGCTGTTGACCGGGCGGACTTGCTGTCTTCTTTTTGTCGTGGACCTGTGGCAGATTGAGGTTTGAGTCTTGCGGACTGCCTCGGGTTGGCGGACTGCCATTGAAGGGGGATTGCTGTCCTGCAGTGGTTGGAGGCTTTGTGGGCTGATGCTTTGTCCGCATAGCTTGGGCGAACTGGATAGTGTTCGCCAATATTGTCTTGCTCCTGGCGGTTTTCCTTGGTATCCGGCTAAGTCCTTGCGGACTCGACGGACGGTGTTTTGCTATCGCGCGTGCTAGGGCGGTGTCGCTATCTCTAGGGCGGTGACCACACTCCTCACCCCGCCTATAAATAGGACCCCCTGGCACATCTACAGTAGCTTGAGTGAATAGTAAGTTGGGTTGGGCAAGGAGCTGCAGTCTCAGTTTGTCTGTCCGCGCAGATTGATTCAGGGCTGACGGTTTGCTGTGTGCAGGTTGTGCGGATAGCTTCAAGGAGCCAGGAGTTTGGCTTTGACTTCGGTCAAGTACTTGGAAGTTGTGCGGTCTCTGCGGATTCAGCAGGAGGTCGCTCTGCAGCTTGTCAACTTTTTTTCAACTTTGCCAGCTTCAATAACCTATCCGCCGGCTTCAGGCGGGTAGGGGGTGTTCCTCAGTTCAGCTTCAACAGGAGACGAATAATGGTGTGTCCGCGCGGCCTCGCGGCTTCGGCAGACTCCGTGGCTATTCGGCGGATTGCAGCTTAGTTCGGGCGATCTCAGCGGACTCGGCGACTTCGGCGACCTCGGCGGTCTCGGCGTACTCCGGTGTTGTCCGCCCGACTTGGTTTTTTGGTGCTTTCTATTTACAGCTGTTATACTAGCGAAATCATGTCTCGCTATGTATGCCTCGTGATGTAAAGAAGTGAATGAATAAAAGATCTGCTTGTGCTTCCATTATTTATTAGGATTAACCTTTGTTCCTTGGTTTTCCCCTGGTTCAACGTGAGAACTGGGTAGTGCCGAAGATATTAATTTGGCATTTGGGCTACCTTGCAGACCACGTTGAGAAAAAGTTTAACATGGTATCAGAGCCAGGTTCAGTTGCGTGAGCGGAAGTCAAGCAGTGTTGTTACTCAGTGATTGAGTGGTGATCAACCTGTGTTGTTGCTCGGAGCTTCTGAAGGTTACCAATAGGTGTTGCAATGGAAGGGAGCTTTGCAAGAGGTCTGGGCATTGAACTCTTAACGCCGACTAACTTTCAGAAGTGGAAGTCGTGCATGAAGAGTTATCTTCTTGGCGAGGAGCTGTGGGAAGTCGTCGGTGGTGACGATAGACAGGAAGTCACGGCTGCGTTTGGTACTGCTGAGCAGGTTAGGCTCTGGACAAGAACAAATGCTAAGGCGGAGTTCATTCTGAAGAGGGCCGTGTCTCCGGAACTGTTTGATCACATCGTTGGATGTAATTCGGCTGCTGATATTTGGATAACCATTGATGAGTTGTTCAATAGGAAGAATGTGGCGCGGCTTCAGTTCCTGGAGAATGAGTTGGCCAGGGCAACTCAGGGAGACCTTTCAATCTCCAAGTACTTCTTAAAGATGAAGAGTTTGTGTGCTGAGTTGTCGGCACTGGATCCTGATGAGCCTATCTCTGAGGCGAAGATGAAAAGACACATAATCCACGGCTTGTGGAAGGAGTATGTGGCCTTCGTGACATCTGTTCAAGGGTGGGCTACTCAGTCCTCTTTGCTGGAGCTGGAGAATATGCTTGCATCACAAGAGAGCTTGGCAAGGCAGATGGCTGGAGTGAACCTGAATCAGGAAGGCAGCGAAGCTCTCTTCTCAGGCAAGAAGAAAGGATGGGAAGGGAAGAAGAAGAAGAAGGTGCAGGTCGTTGGTGAGAAGGAGACTTCAACTTCATATGAGCCGGAGAGGAGCAATGCTCCTAAGTACTGGAAGAAGAATTTGAAGTGCTACCGGTGTCATCAGCGAGGGCACTTCAAGCAGGACTGCAAGGTCAAACCGCAGCCTGGGCATGCTGCAGGAAAGGAGGAAACTTGCTCGAGAAGTGAAGAAGCAGAATGGGGCAGAGCTTTTATGACGGGCACTTGTGTCTGGGCCTTGTCTGCTGAGGACTTCAACGGCGAGTGGATCGTGGACTCCGGGTGTGGTCATCACCTCACCGGAGACAAGTCGAAGTTCACCTCCATACAGGCGTACTCAGGTAATGAAGCTATTATCACTGCTGATAATACTGTTTATGTAGTAGAGAAAGAGGGGGTCGTGTCTTTGGGTAGTGATCAGGGGCCACTCACGTTAAGGAGTGTGTATCACGTGTCAGGCATGAAGAAAAACCTCTTCTCGGTGACCAATGCGGTGGACACTGGTTATCACGTCCTGTTTGGGCCAACAGACATGAGGTTCCTTCGCAACATATCATCAGTGAAGGCTGATGTTGCTCATGTAGGGAGGAGGGTGAAGAACTTGTTTGTTCTTGCCACCAATTCTTATGTTGATCGTATGAGGGACATGGATAGCGCTGCTATTTGGCATGAGAGGCTGTGACATGTTGGCATGAACAAGCTGAAGGCGATGGAGAGTATAAGTCTGGTGAAGGGGTTGCCTAAGTTGTCTTCCTTTGGTGACGGGCATGTTTGTGCGGGCTGTCAATATGGTAAGGCACATCGCCTTCCGTTTGATAAATCACAAACAAGGAGCAAGAAACCATTGGAGTGCATTCATGGCGCCTTGATGGGACCGACGGTTACTGCCATCCTTGGTGGAAGCAGATACATGCTTGTCTTGGTTGATGACTACTCAAGGTATACTTGGGTGTACTTCTTAAAGGAGAAGTCGGAAGCCTTCCGTTTGTTTGTGGAGTTTAAGGAGTTGGTAGAAGGCCGGCTTGGCTTGCGGATTAAGAAGCTTAGAACTGATTACAGGGGTGAATTTGTTTCCTCCGAGTTTTCTAACTTCTGCAGGAAGCACGGGATCCAACGAGAGCCTACTTGTTCTCACACTCCACAAAAAAATGGGGTAGCGGAGTGGAAGATCTGTCATCTGACGGAGACCTGTAAATGCTGGCTTCATGCGAAAGATATCCCAAGGTCCTTTTGGGCGAAGGGGATGTCTTGTGCTGCTTACGTCATAAACCGGATGCCAGTAAGCCCTATCAACATGAAGACTCTTATTGAGCTGTTGCTGAAGGAGAAGCATAGTGTGGGACACCTTCGGGTGTTCGGTTCAACTTGCTACGTGCATGTCCCGGATGCTTCACGGACTAAGCTGGATGCGAAGGCAAGGAAGCTTGTCTTTGTTGGCTACGATGAGCGGACGAAGGGATGGAAATGCATGGACCCTGTGACGAAGAGGTTCGTGGTGTCAAGAGACGTTGTCTTTGACGAGCTGATGTCATATGGAGGTGGCTCGGTTAAGCTAACTGGAAGTAGCAAGGTTTATGAAGCACCGGTGGCGGCTGCTGAAGGCTTGGAAGAGGAGCTTGTTGTTTCACCAACAGCTCCTGTTGCTTATAACTCCGAGGCTGAGCTTTATGGCTCAGGAAGCAGAGGGAGCACTGCTCAATGCTTGCCCCAGGTAGGAGTTGAGCCCGAAGAAGAAACAGATGCAGTGAGCAAGGAGCCGACCCTTCAGAGATCGAAGAGGGTTGTTAAGCCACCGACTCGGTACTGTGATGGGAATGCAGTGAGCTTTGTCTCCTGCTTCTTTTCAGGTCCTCTGGATGAGCGAGAGCCTGCAAACTTCAACGAGGCCACTGGAGTGAAGGAGTGGGAAGGTGTCATGAAAGAAGAAATTGATGCTCTTAAGAAGAATGAAACCTGAGATCTTGTGCCCAAAGTTGATGGCATTACTCCGGTTACTTGCAAGTGAGTGTATAAGTTGAAGAAGAAGTATGATGGGAGCATTGATAGGTTCAAGGCTCGCTTGGTCGCTAGAGGATTCTCACAGCAGTATGGAGAAGACTATGAGGAGACATTCAATCCAGTTGCGAAGATGACTTCAGTAAGAGTGGTGATCGCCTTGGCTGCTAGCAAGGGATGGAGGTTGTGGCAACTCGATATGAAGAATGCCTTTCTTTACAGAGAGATTGACAAGGACATCTTCATGGATCAGCCACTTGGTTTTGTCTCTGAAAAGCATCCGGACTATGTCTGCAAACTCAGGAAGGCTCTCTATGGGTTAAAGCAAGATCCTAGAGCGTGGTATGGGAAGATTGCAGAGTACTTGCAATTCTGTGGATACCTTACTTCTAACTCGGATTCAAGCTTGTTCGTCAAGGAGAAGGGGGAGCTATAAGTCTTGGTCCTAATGTATGTGGATGACAGGATCATCACAAGGAATTCGGAGGGGAAAGTAGCAAGGCTCAGGCCTGAGCTTGCTATACGCTTCGAGATGAAAGACTTGGGAGAGTTGCATCACTTTCTCGGTCTGGAAGTGGAGAGGAAGGAGTCCGGGATTCTCATTTGCCAGAAAGGGTATGTCGATCGCATTGTGAAGCGGTTCCGCATGGGCGAATGGAAGAAGTGCTTTACTCCACTAGAACCTGGGCTGAAGCTTCGACGAGATGAGGGAAGGGTTCTTCATGATCCCTTGGTGTTCAGGGCTCTTATTGGGAGCTTGATTTACCTGACGATTACACGGCCGGACATTGCTTTTGCTGTTGCCCGAGTAAGTCGGTATATGGCTGAACCAAGACAATCTCATCTAGTGGCGGCGAAGGGTATTCTGAAGTATGTCAAGGTGACTTCTGACATGTGACTCCTCTATGGAAGGGACTCAGAGTTTGCATTGCTTGGGTACAAGGATGCTGACTATGGCGGTGATTCGGATGATCGGAGGTCTACTTCAGGTTATATGTTCACTTGTAGTTTAGCTAGCATCTCGTGGTGTAGCAAGAAGCAGGACTCGATGTCCGTCTCAACCACGGAGGCAGAGTATAAGGCTTCTGCCTTGGCTGCTCGGGAAGCCATCTGTTTGAGAAGGATTATAGAGGATGTTCATGAAGAAGTGCGAGGGCCTACTTTACTCCGGGGTGACAACGAGAGTGCTCTCAAACTGGTTAACAATCCAGTGTGTCACGCCAGGACCAAGCATATACAGATTGATCACCACTTCATCAGGGAGAAGGTGTTGGAGGGATCTCTGTTGGTCGGGCATGTTCGGAGTGAAGATAATCTTGCTGACATCTTCACGAAGCCACTGTCGAAGGGGCCATTTGAGCGCTTGCGCAGCTTGTTGGGCTTGGTCACCACTTCCCACTTCAAGGGGGAGTGTTGAAATTTGTGAAGTGGAAGTGGTTGACGGGACAGGCCGGGCGGCCTGGCCGGACAGCTTTGGCGGACTAGGCGGACTGGGCAGACTGTGATGTGCGGCCTGGTGGAAAGTCTAGTGGAAGCCGGCTGTTCTTCTGAGCGATTTGCACGGGTGAAGTCCACGGACTATGCAGCCTGGTATCTGCGGATAATGCGTTGGCTGTTTGGTCTGCCAAGGATTGGCCTGAGAGGATAGAGGTTTGCGGACTGGTGCTTTGCTCAGTGATAGCATTGCAAGTTTGTGTTGTTTGGCGGTTTGTCTCATGTCCGCTGGAAGCTTGCAGACTAGTGTGTCCGCGGTGTGGGCTGTTGCGAACTGGGCTTAGAACTTGGCTGAGGCCTTGTCGAGCTCTGGTGTTACAACAGGTGTTTTGCTGTGTAGGTCTTTGGCGGACTGATGTTTGGAGTCTGGGAGGAGGCTGCTGTGATGGGGGCAGGTGTGCGAGTAGCATGCGGACTGCTGTCAGTCTGTGCTATGGTGTTTGGCGGACAGAAGTTTATGTCCGCCATGCTCGTATTGGCCTTTGATGGTATTGGACTTGGTCACACTCTGTGCCAAGACCATTGTGTCCGCTGTATCCGCCAAGTCCGCTGTTGACCGGGTGGACTTGCTGTCTGCTTTTGGTCGTGGACCTGTTGCGGATTGAGGTTTGAGTCTTGCCGACTGCCTCGGGTTGTGCGGGCTGCCATTGAAGGGGGATTGCTGTCCTGCAGTGGTTGGAGGATTTACGGGCTGATGCCTTGTCTGCATAGCTTGGGCGGACTGGATAGGGTTCGCCAATGTTGTCTTGCTACTGGCGCTTTTCCTTGGTATCCGGCTAAGTCCTTGCGGACTCGGCGGTCGGTGTTTTGCTATCGCGCAGGCTAGGGCGGTGTCGCTATCTCTAGAGCGGTGACCACACTCCTCACCCCGCCTATAAATAGGACCCCCTGGCACATCTATAGTAACTTGAGTGAACAGTAAGTTGGGTTGGGCAAGGAGCTGCATTCTCAGTTTGTCTGTCCGCGCGGATTGATTCAGGGCTGACGGTTTGCTGTGTGCAGGTCGTGCGGATAGCTTCAAGGAGCCAGGAGTTTGGCTTTGACTTCGGTCAAGTACTTGGAAGTTTTGCGGTCTCTGCGGATTCTGCAGGAGGTCGCTCTGTGGCTTGTCAACTCTGTTTCAACTTTGCCAGCTTCAATAACCTGTCCGCCGACTTCAGGAAGGTAGGGGGTGTTCCTCAGTTCAGCTTCAGCAGGAGACGAATAACGGTGTGTCCATGCGGCCTCGCGGCTTCGGCGGACTCCGTGGCTATTCGGTGTATTGCAGCTTAGTTCGGGAGATCTCAGCGGACTCGGCGACCTCGGCGGTCTCGGCGTACTCCGGTGCTGTCCGCCCGGCTTGGTTTTTTGGTGCTTTCTATTTACAGCTGTTATACTAGTGAAATCATGTCTCGCTATGTATGCCTTGTGATGTAAAGAAGTGTATGAATAAAATATCTGGTTGTGCTTCCATTGTTTGTTGGGATTAACCATTGTTCCTTGGTTTTCCGCTGGTTCAACGTGAGAACTGGGTAGTGCCGAAGATATTAATTTGGCATTTGGGCTACCTTGCTGACCACGTTGAGAAAAGTTTAACAGAGTAGAGTACTGCATTCATCGACCTGAGAAGTTGAGAACTTGTGGTCCAAGTTCATCGAGCTCAGAATCTAATTCGTCGACCAAAGCGTGAAGCCGGACTTAGAAAAATTCTGAAGTTGTCCTGACTTTAGGTTGATGTAGAACCTCAACATTCGTCGAACAGAGAACAAGGATCGTCGAGCTCAGCACTAAGAATTGTATCATGATCGTCGAGCGCAGAACACCTTTCATCGAGCTGAGTTCGACGAACGTCGAACTCACTTTACGTAGTTTGGAAATCCTCTAAGCTGGAGACTCTGATGGTCTTGATGAAGGCTGGTCACTCTGAGGTTGAACCAAGGACTTGACCTAGACTCTAGAACACAAAATTGACCCTGGCTATACAGGTTGGGTCACATACTAAGTCAGTGAACCTAGCCCAAATCAACTAGGGATCAAACAATCTCCCCATATTTGGGTGAGGTCACTAATAGAGACTCAAAATAGAAACAAACCGAAAAACAAAGCAAGAAAAGAAGTATATCTAGCAGAGAATTACTAACACATGCAACAGATATATATATACATGGTTTTGTTTAAACAATAGCATAGTTCTGAAAGAAAGAGTAGAAAGAAATTAAAACAAAATAAAGATTACTTCTTTTGCTTTTTCTGCTTGGACCTGTCTTCTGCTGTCTGTTCTCCTGGCTTTTTGAAAATGATTTCTCTCTTTGGATCTGAAGCCTGAGCCTTTGTCATAGTCATATCAGCTACCCCAATAATATTCAATGATGTAGCTCTGGGGACAACTGCTTCAGGATGGAGTTTTATATAGTCATCAACATTAAATAGTTTATTGCCTTTGTCAAACCTTTTCAGCTCTTCTTTTCTGTATTTAGACATTGTTGTGAATCCAGAAATATCTTTTCCTTCAGCCTTGGCTTTATTGATCAAAGATAGTCCAATTAATTCCTGGTATCTAGCCATTCTTGCAGTGTTTGCAATTTCAGGATCTTCAAATGGAGTTGGAGGAGAGTATGACCTTTTTGGACTGTCAGTTGCTTGTACTTCAGAGGTATGTTGCTGCTGTTGCTAATGATGCTGTTGATTACCTGATGATGGTTGCCTCTGCTGGCTGCTTCCAGATGATCTCCCTGACTGTCTCTGATATGTTTGCATGGGGGCAGATCTTTGTGAGCTAGAGCCACTGGCACCAGCTGCTGGAGGAGGAGGAGGAGGTGCATCCTTTCTGAATTTGTGAACTGGAGGAGGGGAATATCTCCTACTTCTCTTTCTTTCCTTCTGCTGGTTCTTTGACAACCACATCCATGCAGGCATTCCCTTATATGGATTAACATTGTGCAGAATGTAATAAGGGGTGTCAACAGAGGGATTAGGCTTAGGAGCTGGAGGAGGAGGAGTCTTTCTTTTCTTTGATAACATTTTCTTTTTCTTCTTTGCAGCATCTTCATCAAAATCATCATCATCATCTTCATCTTCAGAATCAGAACCCTGAGGATTATCATAAAGAGCATCCAATGCTTTTAAAGCTTCATCAGAGATAATAACTTTTCTGGAGGAGGGGCAAAAGGTTCAGAAACTGGAGCTTAAGCAACAGAAGAGGAGGAAACTGCACAGGAAATAGAAATAATATGGACAGAGCATTCAGCTGCTGCCTTATTTTCCTCTTCTATATCAGCCAGGATTAGCTCATCCAAATATGGCATAGGAGAGTCATCCATAACAAAATTTGGGGCTGAGATATATTCTGGAATGATGTAGGTGATGGAACAACAAATGGAGGAGAAAAACTGTGACAGAGTTGCTTAGTAACTGCTGGACTTATTTGGGAGGTGTAGGGTACAATAGCCAAATGTGGCTTAGTAAGATCTGCTGGAAGAAACTGCATATGTACAGTATCAAAAACTTGCAGTAACTCTTGTAGATTAACTGTGGGATTCGTAATGAAATCACCAATAGGTTTTATTTGCTCAACTGACTCATCCAAGTCAATGTCAGTGTCCATAAAATGAATTAATTCAATCATCTCAGAATTATATTTTGGCAAAATTTCGAAGATTTCTGCATCTTCATCTGAATCTGCATCTGCTGTAGAGGGAACTACTGCTGTGACTGCTGCTAATGCAGCATCTGCATCTGCTGTACCTTCATCACTGAGCATCTCCCCCTGCCTGGGTTCAAGAGAACCTGGAGCCAGGCCCCTGAATGAAGAGGGGGCAGCAGAGAGAAGAGAAACTTGTGCAGATAAAAAATTGATGGAATTCACAAGAGGTGTAATGGCCTCTGTGATTAGAGATTTTATGAGGGGAGTGAGCAGGGATAAGAGTGTAGATACAGTGGGGGATTCCAAGGATGGAGAGATAGTGGATGAAAGTAGAGAAGTAGATGAAGGAAGGGGGGATATGGAGGGGATAGAGGAGGAAGGACATCTGGTGTGGCAGTGTCTGAGTGTATGTTGTAAGATGGAATGGAGGATACGTGTGGGGGAAGAGGAGACTGAGGAGGGGTAGGAATAGATGTCTCATGAGATAAAGCGGGGGGGGGGGGGGGGTGGTGTAGGAATGTTTGTAATGTCAAGAGGTGGAGATGGAGGAGGAGTAGGCACATAAGTATGTTGTGAAGATTGAGGTGTGGAAGAAAGAATGGAAGATGAAGGGAGTTGTTTTGCTTGAAGTTGTGCAGGAAGAGATGGTGGAGATGGAATGGCCTCTTCTGCAGGGTTGGGAGTGGCCTTTACATCCCTGGTGCTCTCAGAAGTTGGGATGGAAGAGGAAGAAGCCTTGGAGGGCTTGGAGAATGTCCTCTCCCACCTGCCAAACAAGGCACATGTGAGGCGCTTGCTGATATTGATGAAGATGGTCGGGGAGACCACGAGTTCACCAGCCTTTTCTTGAAGAAAAATTCCCAAAATCCTGCCGAAGCAGACTTCCTTCTTGCTATTCTTCTTCTTTATCAACTCAAAGAAAACCTTACTCCAATTAACAGAACGCTTATTCACCACCACACCCATGATAAGGAATTGGTAGCGAGTGATGTAGTCATGCGCTGAGTGCTTGCCCATCAGCACTTTTCCTACAATGTCCGCCAGGAACTGGTACGTGACAGACAATTGCTTCTTCAACAGCTTGTTAGGGTTGCTTCCTGAAAACCCCATTAACTTCAGCATATCACCAAATTCTTCTGAATCCATTTCCATGTCATCTTCTCCATTTACTAATCCAAAGATCTCAGAAAGAATTGCAGGAGATAGGGAAACAACAGTACTTCTGATAGTGCCTGTCAGAACATCTTCCTCAAAAGCAGTAGATGTGTATACCCATTCCATGATTTAAGTCGCATGTAGTTTAATCAGTCTGGTCATGAAATCCTTGAGATGATGTTCTTCTAGCATTTCCAGTATATAGAGAAATATGGGATCAGAATGTTGGAAAGAATCAAAATCCATATCAAAACCATTATCAAATTTCAGTGTGGCTAAGGTGCTTGCTGGAATCGCCATTGATGACCTGTAAGAAAGACAGAGAAAACGACGATAAAGAGCAAAAGAACTGAAAGAGTGGGACGGAGGTCGAAGAAAATCTAGATATAAGATTTTCAGAATATGAATCGACAATCTCCGTTCCATGAAAAGGAAACAATTATTCGAACTGAGCTCGATGAAATAAATTATAGACAGATAGTTCGTCGATCTCATCCAGAAGAATCGAATACAGTTCGTCGAACTCTATTCGACGAAATATCTTCTGAAGCAAAGTTCATCGATCTCCGGCCGATGAAAATTGTTTCCATACAGAGAATTCGTCGATCTCCGTTCGACGAGAATCTCTCAAACTTTCCATAATTCGTCGAACTCCGTTCGACGAACTCTGAAAAATTCGTCGAATGCAGACAGAAACTATGTTAACTCTTCTCCATTAATCATTCCCAGTTGATTTATAAAGAACAGATGAGTTTTCTCATCCAAGGGCTTGGTGAAAATGTCTGCTCTCTGTAGATCAGTATGAATATGGATTAAGTTAATTTTCTTTTTGTCTACATTATCTCTAATGAAATTATGTCTTATTTCAATATGCTTAGTCCTAGAATGGTGAACTGGTTTCTATGTTATAGCAATAGCACTAGTATTATCACAAAATAATGTTGAATTATTTAAGTGGACACCATAGTTTAGGAGTTGGTTCTGTATCCATAACATCTGTGAACAGTAGCTGCCAGCAACCATGTATTCTGCTTCTACAGTTGATGTAGACACAGATGTCTACTTTTTACAAAACCAGGAGACAAGTCTCATACCCAGGAACTGGCAAGTTCCAAAGGTACTCTTCCTGTCCACTCAACATCCAACATAGTCAGCATGTGAGTATCCAGTTAACTCAAACTCTGACTCTGCATGATACCAGAGTCCTAGATTAGGACAACTCTTTATATATCTCAAAATCCTTTTTAAGAAAATAAGGTGAGATTATTTAGGGTTCACTTGGAACCTAGCACAAAGGCATGTGGCAAACATTATGTCAGGTCTGCTAGCTGTTAGGTATAATAGGGATCCAACAATTGCCCTATAATTTTTTCTGATCTACTGGTTTCCCTGCTGCATCATAATCTACAACAGCATTTGTAGCCATAGGTGTTTTCATTCCTGAAGCATCACCCATCCCAAACATTTTGATAAGCTATTTAGCATACTTAGCTTGGGAGAGGAAGATACCATCAGGGAGCTACTTCACTTGGAGACCAAGGAAGTAGGAAAGCTCACCCATGCTACTCATCTCAAATTTAGAATGCATGAGGTCAGCAAACCTCTTGCATAATTTGGGATCAGTAGACCCAAAAATGATGTCATCCACATATATTTGTACTAACAATATTTGGTCCTTATGATGTCTAGTGAAAAGAGTTTTATCTATGTTTCCTCTTGTAAATTTATGCTCTAAAAGAAAGCTTGCTAAGTTCTCATACCAAGCACTTGGAGCTTGCTTTAAACCATAGAGAGCTTTATGCAATTTAAGTACAAAAGAGGGTTGAGTTGGAGAGATAAAACCTGGAGGTTGTTCTACATAAACCTCTTCTTGTAGCACTCCATTCAAGAATACACTCTTGACATTCATTTGGTAGACTTTGAATCTCCTGTAAGCTGCATAGGTAAGGAATATCCTAATGGTCTCTAACCTTGTAACAGGGGCAAAGGTTTGGTCATAGTCAATTCCTTCCTCTTGCCTATAGCCTTGAGCAACAAGCCTAGCCTTGTTTCTCACTTTGTTCCCTTGAGCATCCAACTTGTTCTTGTAGACCCATTTGGTTCCAATAACTGGGTAGTTATGGGGTCTTGGAACCAAATGCCAAACTCTACATCCCTCAAACTGATTTAGTTCCTCTTGCATTGCAATGATCCAGTGGGGATCTTGCTCTGCTTCATGGATGGTGAGAGGTTCAATTTGAGAGAGAAAACATGCATGCATCAAGTCTTGGTTGAGTTGATGCCTTGTCTGTACACCTACTGAAATGTCTCCAATCACTTGAGATATAGGGTGATCTCTAAGTGTGACAAGATCAGTTGGTGGAGTTTGTTGAACAACAACTTCTGTAATTAATTCCTCTTATAGAATGTTACTATCTGTTGAAGGAAGTTCAGCCACTTCCACTTGAAGTTCTTCTTCACTGTATTCAGCAACCTGTGGAGTAGGATGGGTTGACACCTCTTTGGTAAGGTTTAGTCCATCCATAGACTCACACAGTTGTGGAACCTGCAAGAAGCTATTGGTAGAAATCTCTTTCTCCTTATAAGGCATGTTAGCTTCATCAAAAGATACATGAACAGACTCTTCAATTTTAATTGTGGATTTGTTGAAAACCCTATAGGCCTTGCTTACTTGGGAATACTTAGAAAAATCCCTTCTTCAGCCTTAGGCTCAAACTTTCTAATGTATTTTTTGTTATTAGTGTGAATGTAACATATACAACCAAAAACTTTAAAGTATGTGATTTTAGGTTTCTTCCCTTTAAGTAATTCATAAGGGGGTCTTATTTTTCAGCTTATGTACAAGACTTCTATTCAGGACATAGTTAGCAGTATTTACAGTTTCTGCCCAAAAGGATAGAGGCATGTAAGCATTTGCCAATAATGTGCCTGCAGATTCAATGAGTGTCCTATTTTTCCTTTTAGCTACCCCATTTTGTTGGGGAGTTCTAGGAGCTGAGAAGCACTTCCTGATACCTTCCTTCTCACAGAACTCATGCATAATAAGAGACTCAAACTCTGTGCCATGATCACTTCTGATCAATACAACATGAGTAGAGAACTCAATCTGTATGGTCCTGAGAAAATCTGTAAGAACCTTGAATGTATCTGACTTAGCTCTCAGAAAGGCTACCCAACTAAATCTAGAGAAGTCATCAACAATCACTAAAGTGTAAGACTTCCCTCCTAGGCTTTGTACTGCAATGGGTCCAAATAGATCCACATGAAGCAAATACAATATCCTAGGTGAATCACTTTTATTAATGGATTTGAAGCTAGTTTTAGTTTGCTTTCCTAATTGACAAGCCGTGCATATGCTTTCCTTCTTGTAGGTGCCAGAAGATAAACCTCTAACAAGGTTGTCTTTAGATAACCTAGATATATTCTTAAGTTTTACATGCCCTAATCTTTTATGTCATAACTCATTTTGATTACTAGTAAAATTCAGTAAGCAGATATCAGTTGTGGCAGAAATAAAATCTACTAGATATATGTTGCCTTCTCTAAGTCCAATTAAAACAGTTTGGTTTTTGTCATTAATAATAGAGCAAGAGGTAGAGTTAAAGTGTACCTGATAACCTTCATCACATAATTGACTTATGGATATTAGGTTATGTTTATGTCCTCTTACATATGTTACTTTCTTGAAAGTAACTGATCCAATCTTGACTACTCCATATCCTTCTTACTGGCCACTCTTTGAATCACCAAAGATCACCTTTGGTCCTAGCTTGGACTTGTAATTGGATAAATTGTCCTTGCTGCCTGTCATATGCTTGGAGCAACCACTGTCCAAGTAAAAGTTCTGACTTACCCTTGGACAGCTCTTCACCTGTACCTGCAATAAAAAACAAAACTCAATTGTTCTTGACCCAGGTTACCTTGGGTCCTTTATTTGGTTGAAAAGTGAAACTGGATATAACTGATAATGCAGGTTGAGATTTGTAACCTAAGGGGTGATATCTCCTAGGTGGAATAACCCTATCAGCTACTGGATTGAATGTCTTATCAGTTGGCTTAAAATTTCTGTAAGAGAAATGATTTAAGTTTGTTCTTTCTGGGTTCGACGAATTGTTGTAAGTTCGTCGACCAGAGTTCGATGAATAGGGCTGAGATCGTCGATCTCTGCTCAGAGAATGACAGTGGTCATTTTCTGTGCCCCAAGTTTGTCGACCTCTGCTCAACGAACCATACATAGTTCGTCGATCGCAGTTAGACGAATTGTTATTACTAAAGTTTGCGTTCAGCGTTCGTCGATCTGAGTTCGACGAACTGGCCAGATTTCGTCGATCTGAGTTCGACAAATGCTGCTGAACCTTGTTTTTATTAACTGTTTTCTGATTTCTGTTTCTCTTGTCTATGGGTCTTGAGTTGTTTTCTGACATTGGTTTGTCTATAATCTTTTCCTTTCCCTTGGCAGAAATAAATTTAATATGGGTTGTAAGTATATTTTTCTTAATTATGGTGGGTAAACTTGATGAAACACCCAAGCCCAGCTTGCCATTTAACCTGGCATTAACTGTGATTGTGATGTCCATCAGCTTGAGACTTCTCCCATTGAGAGATTGCTCAAGTTGTTTGGCCTAACATAATTCAGATTTTAATTTAATTATTTGTTTATTAGCTAAGGTTAGTTGATCTGTTAGTTTAATGTTTTCTGAGTTAACAGATTCAAGACTTTCTAGTCTTTCTCTAAGAGTTTTTATTTATTTTTCTGAATTGATTAAGTCTAAGCACATAGTTTTGAATTCAGTTTTAAATAAATCAGAATTAAAATCAAAACTAGAAAGAACCTGATCTGCCTCTGAGTCTGAGGTAGCTTCATCTTCAGATTCTGATCCAGAATTGTTCATGGAGGCATCAATTGCCATAAGGCACACATCCTTGGATCTTGCTTCTTCCACTTCTTCACTTGAACTGGAGGAAGATGTTTCTTCTTCTGTATCACTCCATGTCTCAGCAACAAAGCCCTTTTCTTTCTTTTTATACTTGCTGGAGGAGGGTCTACTGTTGTGCTTTCTCCTGGAGTCCTTTTCTCTGCTCTTGTCCTTCTTCTGGTTTTCAGGACATTCTGAGATGTAATGTCCAAGCTTTCTGCACCCAAAGCACACAACCTCCTTGTTTGGTGTCTTGTCATACTTGGGCTTATCATCCTGCCTGGATGATTTCCTTCTGAAATCCTTCCTAGCCATCTTATAGAAGCTTTTTGCAAATAGGCTCATGAGTTCTTCATTTGAAGTTAAGGTCTCACTTTCCTTAGATGCTTTGAAGGCTATGATGTGATCCTTTCTCACTGGAGTTGTTGTCTTCTGTTCTGCTGCTTCTCATGATTTGATCAGCTGCTCATATGATTTTAATTTGCCTAGTAGAGATTTAGTTGATTTCTCATTTAGACTTCTGGCTTCTTTGATTGGCCAGATTCTGGAGTCCCATGAGCTAGGGAAGCACATCAATATCTTATCATTCATCTCTGTCAGGGTGATGTCCTTATCCAAGGTTTTGAGCTCATTGATGATTGAACTCAACCTGTTGTACATATCAGCCAGTGATTCAACCTCATCCTTTTTGAAGTTCTCATACAGGGAAATGAGACTGGATCTCCTTTCTTTTCTCTCATCTGCTGAGCCAACTACCATTTGGTTGAGGAAATCCCAAATGGCCTTGGCTGAGGTGCACTCAGCCACCTTTTGAAATATGTCATCTGACATTGTTTGAGCCAAGATATTCATTTCCTTTGCATTTGCCATTTTGTCTTTCTTGTAGGCATCATTGTTTTCTGGAGGGGGCACTGTAGTCATGTTGGTGGAGGTGCTTGTAGAGGCTGCAGGTGCTGGAGGTAATCCTATCAAGATAACAGAAAAAATATCCTCATCAATAGAATTCATGTATAACCTGATTCTTGCCTTATAGATGGGAAACTTGTTAAGATTGCACACTGGAGGTCTGATGGTTGCAAAATCTTTGTTTTGAGCCATGTCTGTGAAGAGATAAATCTAATAACAAAACAAACAAACAGATATAACAAAAGGGATCTTTGTGGTTTAGGTGTTAGCCTGTACAACCAATAAGGTATGGTATTTTAACCAACCTGGCTCTGATACCAATTGAAAGTGCATGTTAGATCTGAAATACTGTAGGGGGGGGGGTGAATAGAGTATTGTGCTCACTACAAAACTTTTTACGACTTTTGTTGTAAGACTAGGTGAACAAGTCAGTAAGTAAAATAAAATAAGCACAACAACCTATTAATCACATAACAACACAGCCAAGACAAAAATAAAGGGCAACCAGACGACATAAGAAATTTTATAGTGGTTCCCCAACCTGGGTACATCCACTCTTCTACCACCCTGGTAGGAATCCACTCAGGTTTTTGATCAGGTGTCTCACACCAATGAGCTTTTGTTCAGGTGCTCAAAAACCAAAACCTCAAGTTTTTTGGAAGAAGACTTGCAACCAGAATAATTTTGAAGGGAATTAAAACCCTGTACAGGAATTTGAAAAGAGGTGATGGGTCTTCTCTTTCTCAATGACAAATGAGAAGACTGTGTATTAATTTTAGTAGATTTGCTCCCCCTGAGATCTTGAATGTATCAGGAAAACTGGAGCACTGCTTCAGGGTGATAGGTCTTCAAAGACCTAGAATGCCTGGACCAGAAATTTTCTTCAGGAACTTCTTTGACTGATTGATATTTGTTGTCCTTTGAAGTTGTCCTGTAGAGTAGAAGGAAGAAGACTCTTGATAGTATTTGATGTTCTTCTTCTTCTTCTTGATGAAGTTGTTCTCTGGTCAAGGCTGATTGTAGTAGAACTTTTGATTTTTGTGTGTGATTGTTCTTCTGTGCAATCTGAGTGTCTGTCTGATTGTCTGTATTGCTGGCTATCTCTTTCTGATTGATTATGTTCTTTTCTATCACTTTACTGACTGAGGAACATTCGAAATTTGAATGTTTGAGCAGTAATTGCAGTCGGCCTTGGAAGGAAGTAACAATCAATGATTTCCCTAACTGTCCCATAGAAAAACGACATGTAATAGTCCATGATTAATTGCACGTTCTAACAGTAAAATTCCGAGAAGATCTGACATTAATAACTCCGGAATCATCGCCAAGAAACGGGACGGGAAAACTGAAGAAGACCTAGTCTGGAATCGTCGAACGAAGAACACAATTCGTAGAGTTGAGTTTGAGTTCGTCGAGTTGAGCTTGAGTTCGTCAAGCTGAGCTTGAGTTCGTCGAGCTGAGCTTGAGTTCGTCGAGCTGAGCTTGAGAGAGTTCGTCGTGCAGACAATCTTCATTCGTCGAACAGACAGACTTCATTCATAGAGCTGAGAATCATAATTCATTGAGCAGATAATTATCACTGTTAAACAGTATTCGTCGAACTGAGATCCAAATTCGTCGAGCTGAGAACAGTTCTGGACTTAGTCAAAATATTCTGCATCTGCTGATATTTAGTGTCGACATAAGCTGGTGTCGACTGATTGATCTTGGTGTCGACTCAAATCTTCTGGTGTCGACATGAGATGGTGTCGACTGATCTCCTGTGTGTCGACATAAGTTGTCTGGTGTCGACACAAATTGTCTGGTGTCGATACATGCCCTAAGTGTCGACACAGATACTCTGAGTTCAGAATTCATCGAGTAGAGAACTGCATTCGTCGATCTGAGAAGTTGAGAACTTGAGGTCCAAGTTCGTCGAGCTCAGAATCTAATTCGTCGACCAAAGCTTGAAGCTGGACTTAGAAAAATTCTGAAGTTGTCCCGACTTTAGCTTGATGTAGAACCTCAACAATCGTCGAACAGAGAACAAGGATCGTCATGCTCAGCACTAAGAATTATCTCACGATCGTCGAGCATAGAACACCTTTCATCGAGCTTAGTTTGACGAACGTCGAACTCACTTTACTTATTCTGGAAATCCTCTAAGTCTGGAGTCTCTGATGGTTTTGATGAAGGCTGGTCACTCTGAGGTTGAACCAAGGACTTGACCTAGACTCTAGAACACAAAATTGACCCTGGCTGTATAGGTTGGGTCACATCCTAAGTTAGTGAACCTAGCCCAAATCAACTAGGGATCCAACATAGTTGCTGAGGCTTTATTTGCCATGATCCAAGGACAGCGACTTGGGCAGGAGCAACCGGCTGTGAGGCCAGAACAGGTGGTGCCAAGGCCTAAACCTATAGTGGATATGGATCCTCGAGCGGCTGAGAAGCAGTTGACGCGGTTTATGAGTTTCCATCCGCCTACAGTTTCGGGAGTGGGAACTCCTACACAGGCTGAGGATTGGTTATCGCGCGCCAATCGAGGCATGACGGCGATTGAAATGGAGGAGCATCAGAAAGTCACCCTAGCTACCTTCGTGCTTGAAGGAGAAGATCGATTGTGGTGGGTTGAAATGGAGTTGCATCACTTGGCGGGTCGTCCCTTAACACAAGTATCCATGGAAGAATTCCAAAGGCTCAACGGATAGCCATGGAAAATGAATTCCAAAGGCTGACAAAAGGTGATGGCAGTGTTGACGCTTACCTGCATGAGTTTACGCGCTTAGGGCAGTATGCGGGTTCTATTTTTACTGATGAGCAGAAGAAGACGAATCGGTTCTAGAAGGACAGATGGACGAGCTGAGGTTCCTGGTTTCTAGTTCTATGAACCAAGGCTTCCATGAGTTGGTCGACACTGCTAGCGCGCTGGAAAAGGATATGAAGAGGGTGCAGGGGAAGAGAGCTTTGGCTGTGATGCAACCAGAGTGGAAGGTGCCCCGATCTGGGAAACCATTTTATAAGAAGAAATGTGGAAAGAAGTCCAAGAAAAGTGGACAAGCTCCTTCATTAGTTGCATCAGGAGCAACGTCGGGGGCCACCTCAAAGCCGTATACTCGTATATGCTATAATTGTGGCCGGGTGGGGCATATTGCTCGAGATTGTCGGGTACCGCCAAAAAGTGAAAAGGAGGGTGTGTCGTATGCGGAGAAGGGCAAGGCAGTAGTAGACTCCTCTGCCTCGCAGGCGCAGCCCCGGGTCTACAATCTTGGCCTGCAGGAGGCCATCAAGCAGAGTGACGTCGTCACAGGCTTTATGCTGATTCGGGACACGGCGCGAGCACTGTTTAATACGGGTGCGTCACATTCTTTTCTGTCTATCGAGTTTATAGCGCGGCTTGGGATACCTAGTCGTGCAAAGACAGATAGTGTCAGAGTGGTGTTGCCGAATGGCTGTTGGATGCTTGCGGATCAAGCTTGTAATGTGGCGGTCCAAATAGGAAGTCGGGATTTCAGGTTGACTGCTTCTGTATTGCCGATATCGGAATTTGACGTGATATTTGGTATGGATTGGCTTGCGGAGCACCATGCCTTGATTGATTGCCAGTCCAAAGAGATCACGTTGGGCCATAATACCGAACAGGAGACAATGATCGTGGGTATGTGCGAATTTTGCGGGATGTTGATGTCTGCACTCCAGGTAGTCAAGGCTGTTCGGAAGGGTGCAGAGTGTTATTTCGCACTGATTCAGACTGTTGTGCCTAAGGCCAGTATGTGCGAGGTTGCGATTGTGGCGGAATTTACAGATGTGTTTCCCACGGATCTCCCTGGGCTACCACCCCAGAGGGAAATTGACTTCACGATCGAGTTGGTGACAGGTGCGAAACCTGTGGCCCGCTCGCCATATCGCGTCGCGCCAAAAGAGATGGCTGAGTTGAAGGTCCAATTACAAGAATTGCTGGAGCAAGGTTATATACGCCCAAGCATGTCACCTTGGAGCGTGCCTGTGCTTTTTGTAAAAAAGAAAGATGGTGGGTTGCGGTTATGTATTGACTACCGTGAACTGAATAAGCTGACGAAGAAGAATAAATATCTGATACCCCGGATTGATGAGTTATTAGATCAGATGGTGGGCTCGACCGTCTATTCGAAGTTGTACCTGAAGACTGGTTATTACCAGTTGAGAATTCGGGAAGGTGACATTCCCAAAACCGCATTTGGAACGCGTTATGGGCACTATGAGTTCACAGTCATGCCATTTGGACTGTGTAATGCGCCATCAGTGTTTATGGATTTGATGCACCGCATGTTCCGAGAGTACCTAGATCTGTTTGTGATCGTGTTCATTGATGATATCCTAGTGTACTCGAAGTCAGAAGCTGAGTATGAGACTCACTTGCGGTTGGTGTTGAATACGCTGAGGCAAAAGCAACTCTATGCCAAGTTCTCGAAGTGCGAGTTTTGGCTATCGTCGGTGGCTTTTCTGGGCCATGTGGTGAGTGGAGCGGGCATTGCAGTGGATCCATCAAAGATCAAGGCCATCGAGGAGTGGCCGGTATTGTCTTCAGTGGCTGAGGTCAACAGTTTCCTTGGACTTGCGGGCTACTACCGAAGATTTGTTGAAAACTTCTCGCGGATTGCTTTGCCGCTAACCACGCTGACGCAAAAAGATCAGAAGTTCGATTGGACGACAGAGTGCGCACGAGCTTTTGAAGAGCTAAAGGTTCGGTGGACCACGGAGCCGGTGTTGTCTTCACCAAGTGGGACCAATGGATTTGTGATTTATAGTGATGCCTCAGGGAGCGTCTTAGGCTGCGTTCTTCTGCAGAATGGAAAGGTAATTGCTTATGGCTCACGCTAGCTGAAGGTGCACGAGCGAAATTATCCCGTCCATGACTTTGTATTAGCGGCGATGATTTTTGCACTAAAGTTGTGGCGGCACTACCTTTATAGAGTGAAGGTGGAGATCTATACAGATCATAAGAGCCTAAAGTACCTATTGGAGCAGAAAGACTTGAACATGCGACAACGAAGGTGGTTGGAGTTCCTTGGGGACTACACTTTTGAAATTCACTATACTCCCGGGAAGGGGAATGTTGTCGTGGATGCCTTGAGTCGGAGGGTTCCGGCTAGAGCGAATTGGTTACAAAGGCATGATGAACGTCTTATCCAGGAACTGGAAGTGTTAGAGATATATTGTGTTGACAAAAATGCCACTGCCAATGCATGCTTGAACTGGACGGAGGTGCAATATGACCTTGCGGACCGAGTTCGATGGGCAACGCAGTTGGATGAAGACCTCTTACGTTATGTTAACGAAGGGCCAGAAGGAAAATTCTCCTGGAATGACGGTCTTTTGCGAAAAGAGGGCCGTTTGTGCGTCCCGAATGTGGGTAAATTGAGGGAAGAACTGATGTATGAAGTGCATTATACAAAATATTCCATTCACCCCGGGAGCACAAAGATGTTCAATGATATGAAAAAGCTATTCTACTGGCAAGGGCTCATGAGAGATGTTGCTCTCTATGTGGCCAAATGCCAAACATGTGCGATGGTGAAGGCGGAATGCCAAAAGCCGGGCGGTTATTTGAAGTCGCTGCCGATCCCATAGTGGAAATTTGATGATATTTCCATGGATTTTGTGCACGGATTGCCAAGATCGCTGCGAGGAAATGATTCCATTTGGGTGATTGTTGACAGGATAACTAAAGTGGCACATTTTCCCCCGAACAGGCGGGATTATTTGGTCAAAAGTTTGACAAAATTTTATGTTGACCAGATAGTACGGCTTCACGTTGTTCCTCGGAGCATTGTCAGTGATCGAGATGGGCTATTCACATCAAATGACTGGAGGCTAGTTCACCGACTTTTGGGCATAAAGTTGACTTTCAGTACGACCTTTCATCCCCAAACGGATGGCCAAACTGAACGTACCAATAGAACGATGGAGGACATGCTCCGGATGTGCGCCCTTGACTTCGGAAAGAGATGGGAAGATCATCTCTATATGGTAGAGTTTGCATATAATAACAGCTGTCAAGCGAGCATTGGAATGACACAAAATGAAGCGCTATATGGAAGGAAGTGTCGTACTCCCTTGGCTTGGGTAGAAGCGGGCGAAGCTCGAGTTTATAAACCTAATGAAGTTGATGAAGCAAACTCAACCATACGGACTATTCAAGAGAAACAACTTATTGCTCAAGATTGACAAGCTAAGTACTACAACACCTAGCACCGAAACATGTAATTTGCGGTTGGCGATTGGGTCTACTTGAAGATCAAACCCTTCAAAGGTGTCTCCAGAATTCGACGTTTGAAAACATTGAGTCCAAGATATTTGGGTCCATTTGAAGTGGTTGAGCGAGTCGGAGAAGCGGCTTATCGGCTAGCTCTACTGGCAGACTTGAGTGGATTACATGATGTATTTCACATCTCGGTGCTTCGGAAGGCCGTTAAAGATCCAGCCCTAGTGATCGCGTATGATCGTGTGCCGGTGGAGTATGGGCTAACAACGAGAGTTAGACCCATTCAAATCGAGGATCGAGCCGAGAAACAGTTGCGGAACAAGACGGTCGGCATGGTTAAAGTCCGGTGGGACAACTGCGGCCGTAAAGAACTTACATGGGAGCGAGAGCAAACCATGCGAGAAGAGTTTCCCGAGCTATTTCTATAATCCGTGGAGAGAATTGTGTTGGAACATAAAACTTTTAATGTTATAACATTTTGGTTGCTGATTGCTGGTTGCCTACCTGTGTACTAATTTCGAGGACGAAATTTTTGTAGGAGGGGAGGGTTGTAACAGCCCAATTTTTTACCAGGAGTCCAATTTTCGGGTGACACAGCCTGGTATACAGGCGTGTCCCAGGGCGTGTCCTGCGTACGTCGAGTGTCGAGAAGAATAGTCGACGAAGGGTCGACAAATTTGGTCGACTCTAGACACGGCCTGTGAGACGGGCGTGTCACAGGGCGTGTCTGTGCGCTCGACGAAAGTTGCTCGACGATCGTCGAGTGTCGAGTGTCGAGATGTCGACAAGTGAACACGGCCCGTGACACGGGCGTGTCACAGGGCGTGTCCCTTTGGTTCGACGAACTCAGCACGCCGAATTTTGAGCTGGGGCGTGTCGAGTGCAGTTTATGGGCACACGACCTAGGACACAGGCGTGTCACAAGCCGTGTGAGTCTCGGGTGATTTTGGGAATTTTTTCGCCTGATGAACACGACAACAGACACGAGCGCGTCTGAAGGCGTGTTGGGTGACACGGCCCATGACACAGGCGTGTCACATGGGCGTGTTACTGGTTTGGATAAGTCAGTTGAGCACCTCTTTAGGCACATGGCCTGGGATACGGGCGTGTCGCAGGCCGTGTCAGGCAAAAATCAGGTTTTCTGACAAATTTGTGGCCATCCATTCCTTCAGCTGGGATCCAAGGGCTGAGCTTCTTTCCTATTTCCTTAAGGCCGAAAACTGAGAACATATTCTCATTTGATTAGTGCCTTCATCTTTCTACAAGTTAGAGAGAGAGAAAGGGAGAGGAAGAAGGAGGAAGAAGGAGAAGGGCTGCTGCTGGTGGAGCTTGAGAGTGTCAAGCTGCGTTCCGAGGCCGACGTTGCGGAGGAAAAGCTTTTATGAGTCGTTCAAGCCAGCTTAGAGCTCATGGCACCAAAGAGGGCTTCAAGTGTATCGACTTTTCTTCCTAGCCCTGTGAATGCTTCCTTTTGGCATATGTTTGTGATTCCCCCACCAAGAGGTGGCTGATTTTGGGAGTCTTTTGGTGGATGCATGAAATCCCCTTTTATTGGCATATATATCCGGAAATGGAGTACGAAATAGGCATGCTGTATGAAGCCCATCTGGACAGGTTGGTTTGGATTGGTGATGTTGCATATGAATCGGAGAAGACTCTGTTATAAACGTGTATTTTAAGGAGTCAACAGGTTATTCCTGTGAAGAGTAGTCGCAGGAAGTACTGGAGTGGTAGTCCAGGAAAATATCCGTGTCATGCTTGTGTTATTGGGTCCTACCTATGAATGAGTAATAGGAAGTACTGGTGTGAGCAGGAAAGGCCCTTTGTGATACTTGATGTCGTAGGGTGTCCACCTGTGAAGAGAGTAACAAGAAGTACTGGTGTGCCCAGGAAAGACCCCTGACATTTGTGATATTGCAGTGTCATACCTATGAACGAGTAACAGGAAGTACTGGGGTGCCCAGGAAATACTCGTTGATGTTGTAAGATGAATGGGTGTAAGAGAAATACCCAGGCTGAATGCAAAGAACATGATTGGTGAGACTGACCCGCGCCTTTGATTAAGCCGCGAGTACGCCATACTCGGTGAAGGCAAGGAAATTTGAGCAATGGGGGGTGGAGGATTCAACCTGCGTTATGTCCGTCCGACGTGGACCATAAGGTGTGGTCTGTTGGAGCGCATAGTAAGAGTCTTAGGCCTGCGCGCCATGACACAATGGGGGGCTACAGACCATCCCAGTGTAGTAAGACTAGCAATCCGGCTGCATGCCATGGAGTAAATGATCAAGAGAATTACCGTTGGGTTGTGACCCTGATACGGTGGTGGGCAAGTGCTTTGCCAGAACACCAAGAATGTGCCCTGAGTGCACGGACCGTTGGGCCGGGTGGCGAACGGTTGTGATGGCATGTGTGTGTGAAAGCACATTGGATGAGATATATTGACATGCTTGTGATATGATATGCCTGCAGGGAAGATTACCGCTGCCCCGAGAATAGGGGTAGGGTCCTTATAATTTGGTCAACTAAACGCTGACCGTTGCTCCTGTTTGCCACCGTTGGGTGGATTGTCCCTGTACAGGTGCTGGAGAGCCAAGCAGGAAGCACAAAGGTTGAGGTCCTTGCTGTTACTGGATCAAGCGGTCAATAGCGGGCTAAAGCCCAAATTGCGAAGCCGGCCCTCGAAGGCCTAATTGGAGTGTTTACTGATTTTACTCATGTATGACCGGCCTGCGTGCTGTAGTTTGTAAAACATGTAATATTGAAGTAAACCATTTTTTAAGGCCTTAAGGCTTGTACTCGTGTATGTACAATATTCCTATTTTGTATATTTTAGTGGACATTCGTGCTCTTTGTGCTGGGTTCTTAATTGCAACTTATAAACTGCTTCCGGTAGAATGCTCTGTGTAGGACGTTATGATTGGTTGGATGGTTTCCATGATTAACCACCCAGTCTGTCTGTGGTATATGGCGTCGGGCCCCGGCCGGACCTACTACTATATGCTATGCGACGGATATGGGGTGTTACACCTCCTCCTACTCCTCCCACTCCTTCGGGCAACCTGGGCACTATTTCTAAACTCATCGGTCCCAAATACCCCGATTGGAGTGTCTCTTTCACATTTCTTATCCTCTCTCAATGCAAACGTATCATCTTACCGATGACCCACCTCCGCAAGATTCCCCTCTCTTTGACGACTGCGATTCCAGCGAAGCTCTTGTCCGCATATGGCTGGCTAACAGTCTCTATAATGAATGCCTACCCGTCATCTGTCATGATGAAACAGTCAAGGCTGCTTGGCTTCATCTTGCCACTCTCTACTCCAAGGGGGCTCAAACGTCTCGCATTTATACTTTGTATGCAGACCACTTTGCCCGTCCCTTCATGTCTCCTGCTACTTCTTACCAACAAGTTCAGGCTCTCGGAGCCGAAATTCTCCAAAATCGCCCATTCTCTGCGGATCTCGCTGAGCAACACAAACACTTTCAGGAGCTTCTGGTTGTGTGCTATCTTTTGCACCCCTCAGAGTCTTATGACATGATCCACCAGCTGATCCTTTGCGAGGCGGAGTCTCCAACACGTGATTCCACTACTACCCGCATTGTCGTGGTCACCTCTCTCCTACAACGTCCGCTGTTATCCTCTCCTGCTCCACTAGATAACTACGCTCATTAGTCTCAGCAGAATAGCTCTGGTGGACGCAGCCACCAATCCGATGAACGCGGTGCCTCCGGTTTTCTCTGCTCTCACTGTGGCTGCACTGGACATACGGTTGATCGCTACTGGAAAAAGCATCCTCATCTTCGATCAACTGGGGATGCTTCCACCTCCTCCTCGAAGTCGTCCGCCTCTGTGGTCACATCTTCAGGTAGTGCCCACATTTCTACTCAAGGTAAATGGCTGATCGACTCTGGTGCTTCCAATAATATGACCGGCAATCCATAATGTTTTTCTCTCATAGAACAGCATGATCGGTTGCCCCGGTCTTTATTGCAGATGGTTCCCCCTCATCGGTCAATGGAACAGGCGTAGTTCAAGTCACTCCTTCTCTTCGCTTGTCGAACACCCACTATGTCCCCAAGTTCCCTTGCAACCTGCTGATATAAAATTATTAAGCGGAGAAGGGGTTATGCACGGAGAAGACAAAGTTAAGGGAGGAGAAGGTGGAAGTGTAGTTGTGTGATGTTCTCCGATTCTATATTCGATGAAGGCAAGTATACCTTGCCGCATATAGTATAGGATATTAAGTTCAATATCAAGGTCGTATTACCCGGGGCAAATTGAGTACTTTTACTTCAAGGAGTTACTATTATCTTATCAATTAAAAGTTGTTCTGGGGTTGCTTACTAAATTAGAGAAGTGAGAATGCTTTGCTTGTAATTTTGAGAAAAGCTAAATGATGATTAAGCGATAGTACTCGATCGAGAATCACCTTGGCTTAAGTTGATCAAAAGATGCAATAATAAACTTTTTTCAATTAAAAAGGCAAAAGACCTTGACCGCGGAGGTGCTAAAAGCAAGAACATGCTTCTCTCGAAGTCATGCCCATCTGAGTTTAGGAAGGTCTGAATGAACTTTCGTCCGAATCGGAGGCCTAAAACCCGCTTTATGTTGCGAACCCCTCTATTGGATTTTACTCCAATCCGGGAGAATTGAACGTCTGCCTCTCTCGAGGGGTGCGAACAACTCCCTTTACTCTTGAGTGCTCATTTCAAACTTTCGACCTCTCGGCTAGCCCAGAATGAAGCAAAGGTGGAGAGTATATATCGATGATATACCTCCAACCCGTGATAAATCAAGAGTAATTCAAGGATAAACCCTAAAAAGGAGAGGTAAGATTCAAAGCATCATAACTTAATCACTCGAACCTCAGATCATCAAGATCGAGTACAAGGAGGATTAGTTAATCATGGTGAAGTGGAAGAGGGGGGATGAGTAGTAAAGAATAAAGAAACAAAGTAGTAAAGAGAAGAAAAAAAGAGCACTTTTATTAAAATTAAGACGAGCTTACAGCATGAAATTAAACGAGATTACAAGTGCATGGAATTGAAATCCTATTCTGGCCCTATCATTAGCAACTAAAGCATTAATAAAAGCTATTACAAAAGCTTAACTAACTAGGATTAAGGAAAATACAAAGCGAGAGAGCATAAAGCATAAAAGGAACATCAAACAGAGGGGCAGAACCTCCCCCTCTCAGCCAAAAAGTGTCCTGAACCCTTGGGGAAGGGCTCAATTTATAGCTTTTTTCGGGATGGGTCACGCCCCCAGACACGCCATGGTAGGGCGTGTACCTGAGGCGTGACACGGTCGGTGCGACTTTCTCATGCTGAAATTAACTACTGGAGTTGACGGGCGTGGTTGTTGAAGTACACGCCCATATGTCACGCCCGGGTCGGGCGTGACCCGGGGGCGTGACACATTTGGTGTGACGGTGGAGCGGGAAAAACGAGCGCGCTGCGGCGATTCCTCGGAACCTGGGGACACGCCTCTAGAACACTCCCGTGTCGGATATGACACGGGCGTGACAGAGGGCGTGTACACTAAGTTTCCACGGAATGCAGTTTCGGACCAATTGCTTCATTCCTCTGGGTTACACGCCCTAGGTACACGCCCGTGTAGGGTGTGACCAGGGGGCGTGTCACAGCAAAATTCAGCTGAAAGCCGTGAAAACCTGCAAAAAGCAGAAAAACGCATTAGCGACAAAAATATATACAAAGGTCGATCAAAATAAGCACTTTACAAGACATGATTTGATTTGAAATCCTGAAAATACCCTAATAAAATTGACTATAAACCGTATTATCAAATTCCCCCAAGCTTAGGTTTTGCTTGTCCCCAAGCAAAGATATAAAAACTAGCTAATCATAAAAAGTCACTAATTCAAAAGGTTTTAATCATGCTTACACAAGTACTATGCGAAATTCCATGTAGGGAGAATGTAAAATGTATATCTAAAACAATTATTTTGGTATGGTTTAACTTTTATAAACTTTACTTAACGAAAATAAATCATCCAGAATTTTGACGAGACTCTTTAAATGAATTTAAGCAAGACAACGAAAATGAAAAGAACGTATTGAGTTGTTACTAGATACAAGCAACGCATTATAATTATATCAATTAAATAACAAAAATCTAAGTTTAAATCCAGAACTAAAACTGATTTACTTTTCTTCTTTCCGTAGCTGTTAAATAAGATTTAAAAAGGCGTGAATCAAAAGGACTTAATAGGATCGAAACGTTTGGTTTAGGATCATGAATGGGAGTGAAATTCAAAGATAAACATGGAGGCTTAAAATCACACTAAACCAAAACACAGAGTTTCAAAAAAAAAATTTATTTTAAACAAAATATATATTTTTTGTTTCTTTTTCTTCTTTATTATTATTTATTTTTTTCTCATTTTTTTTCTTTTTTCAAAACAAAGGCCATAAAAATTTTTTCTATCATGTTGAATTGGCCAAATTAAACATTGCTTTTGAGTACACGTTTTTTTCAATAATTTTTCCGAAGATAACACAAAATTTCCTATCATGATTATAAAATTTTTTGAATCAAACTCAATAAAATTTAGCGTGATTAGATAGGTAGGAATTTTTGCTTTGGTGAAAATGAAATGCTATGTGGAGTTATCAAATGAAATTGGAAAAAAAATGCTCAAAAGCGGCTAACTAGTGGTAAAAGATTTTAGGTTGGCAGGAAAGCTCAAACGTAAACAAAAGCGGCCTAAATCATTTTCAGGCTTTTTAAATTTATTTAAAACATAGATTTGAAAAATTTCAAAAAGCAAGTCCGAGATAATAAAAGAAGATTGATGAAATTATCTTGAAAATAAAAATAATATGTGACTTGGATCGTTCATATCTACTACGTTATTCAAAAGTTGTTCTTACAAAAATTATCTAAAAACGAAAAGGAAAATAGTGGATGATGAATTTTAGGGAAAGTAAAGAAAATAAAGAATGGAAAACCATAATAGAAATGCGCGTTTTAGAGAAATATTTCACCTTAACATGCTACCGTGAATTAGAAACACAGCATGACCAACATTTTACTTGTGAAATATGATTAAAAAATAATGATTAGAGAAATTATAATTAACTACGTTGTTTATAAAAAGTTTTGAGAAAAATAAAATAAAAACATGGGGTACTATTGAAATACCAGAATGCAGCTATATAGTTTTTTTGAAAAAGTAAAAGATATTTACAAAAGGCAAAAATAAGGAGGAAGTCTTCCCCCAAGCTTAAAATCTACATTGTCCGCAATGGAGAAGGAGGTTGGAGAACGAGAGAAAATTAAAGTACAGAAATGAAAGACAGAATTGAAAAACAGGTATTTCCCCAGTTTTAGTTTGCAGCGAAAGCTGAGTGATGCCGCTACTCCATGATTGGGCTTTGAATCGTCAGGAAAAGTCTTGGTTGGACTTTGTGATGGATTTAGCAGCATCGACGGCGGTGATTTTTGAAGCCGCAACTTGTGGAGCCGTCCGGGGAAAAAGTGTAAAATAAAGAAAACAGAAAAAAAGTTGGGTTGCCTCCCAAGAGCGCCCTTTGTTTATAAAGGTCGTTTGAGCTCGACCAAAAGAATATTGTCCAACAATAAGAAGTCTTAAATTATTACAGTCCAAATGAAGGAGAAACGAAAGAGTTCATGAGTTCGATAGCAGTAATTGTTCCGTCGCAACAGGAAGTAAATCGTTAGGCAAATAGTGTTTTAATCGCTGACCATTTACCTTAAATTCACCCTTATCCGGGTGCGAAATGAGAACCATCCCATACGGCCAACCCTCTTTAACAATAAAAGGGCCGGACCATCGCGATTTTAATTTTCCTGGAAAGAGGCGAAGCCGAGAGTTATAAAGAAGGACGAGATCGTCCGGCGAAAAAGATTTAGGAAATTTAATATGTTTGTCATGGTAGAACTTTGTTTGCTCTTTATAAAGCCTATTACTCTCGTAAGCGTTCGCCCGCCACTCGTCGAGTTCATTGAGCTGAAATTTACGGTGTTCGGCGGTTAGGGTTGGATCTAGATTTAATGTTTGGAGGGCCCAAAACGCACGGTGCTCTAACTCAACTGGAAGGTGGCAAGCCTTACCATAAACCAAGCGATACGGAGTGCAGCCGATGGCGGTCTTATATGCCATTCGATAGGCCCATAGGGCATCATCTAGTTTTAGTGTCCAATCCTTCCTGTTTAAGGATACGGTTTTCTCTAAAATACGTTTCAATTCTCGATTAACAACCTCGACTTGACCGCTCGTGTGGGGGTGATAGGCGATGGAAAGTTTGTGCGTTACTCCATATTTTGCCAAAATTTTGGCAAACTGGCTATTGCAGAAATGGGTTCCCCTGTCACTAATTATAGCGCGTGGCATACCAAATCGAGAGAATAATTTTTTTAGAGAGTTTACAACGACTCATGCATCATTGGTGGGGAGAGCTTGTGCTTCCGTCCACCTTGATACATAGTCGACAGCTACGAGAATATATTTATTTTGATAAGAGGGGGGAAGGGGGCCAATGAAGTCGATGCCCCAAAGATCGAAGATTTCGCATTCGAGGAAAAAATTTTGAGGCATCTCGTCCCGCCGTGAGATATTGCCTGCCCGGTGGCAAATATCGCAAGTAATCACTAGGGTGTGAGCATACATGAATAGCGTGGGCCAATAGAAACCCGCATCCAGCCCCTTTCTTGCGGTGCGGTTCGCTTGATAATGACCACCTGTTGGTCCTTCATGGCAATGTCCCAAAATTTGCACTCCTTCTTCACTCGAAATGCAACGCCGCACTACCTGATCCGCACAGATTCTGAATAAGAAAAGGCCTTCCCAAAAGTAATTATTTAAATCAGAAAATAATTTCTTCTTTTTCTGACTTAAGAATTCCTTTGGCAAGACCCGAGCCACTAAATAATTGGCAAAGTCGGCGAACCAGGGCACGAGATAATCTTTTGAATGTTCGAGAGCGAAGAGGCGCTCTTCAGGGAATTTATCGTTAATGTCGGCTTCCACTAATAATTCGCTGGCAGGGTTTTCTAAACGAGATAAATGGTCGGCCGCCAAATTTTCGGCCCCTCTTTTGTCCCGGATTTCTAAATCAAACTCCTGCAAGAGGAGGATCCATCGCAAAAGGCGGGGCTTTGCGTCCGCTTTGCTAAATAAAAAACGAAGAGCTGAGTGATCCGTAAAAATGATTACTTTGGAGAGGGTGATATAAGACCTAAACTTATCAAAGGCAAAAACAATTGCTAGGAGCTCTTTCTCGGTGGTGGTGTAGTTGGCATGTGCAGACGTGAGTGTCTTGCTTGCATAATAAATCGGGTGGAAGAATTTATCCACCCGCTGGCCTAAGACCGCGCTTACCGCAGTATCACTAGCATCGCACATGATTTCGAAAGGGAGCGACCAATCCGGAGCAACTAAAATTGGAGAGTTTACTAGTTTTTCTTTTATTAAATTGAAAGCAAGAAGATAATCGTTGTTAAAATTGAAAGGTGACTCTTTCTCGAGAAGATGGATTATCGGCTTCGTTATTTTGGAAAATTTTTGGATAAAACGCCGATAAAATCCCGCGTGCCCAAGAAAACTACGAATGGCTTTAATATTCGTTGGAGGGGGGAGCTTTTCAATAATTTCGATCTTGGCCCGGTCGACCTCGATCCCCTTGCCTGAAATCTTATGGACGAGGACTAATCCCTCTCGGACCATAAAATGGCATTTCTCCCAGTTGAGGGCTAAGTTTGTTTCCTCACAACGAATCAACACACGCTCAAGATTTTTTAAACAATTCGCAAAAGAACTACCAAACACCGAGAAGTCGTCCATAAAAACCTCCATTACTTATTCTACCAATTCATCGAATATCGCCAGCATACATCGCTGAAATGTAGCCGGTGCATTACATAAACCAAATGGCATCCGTCTATAAGCGAAGGTGCCAAATGGACAGGTAAAGGTAGTCTTCTCTTGGTCTTCAGGTGAAATAGTGATTTGGAGGTACCCCAAGAGACCGTCGAGAAAGCAGTAGAAGGAGTCTCTGGAAAGTCGTTCTAAAATTTGGTCGATAAAGGGGAGCGGGAAGTGGTCTTTTCGGGTGACATCATTTAGTTTGCGGTAATCAATGCACATCCGCCAACCCGTAATAGTACGGGTTGGAATTAATTCGTTATTTTCATTGGCCACTACCGTGACCCCGCCTTTCTTTGGCACGACCTGGACTGGGCTTACCCAAGTACTATCAGAGATGAGATAGATAATTCCTGCATCTAGAAGCTTAATAAACTCAGCCTTCACGACATCCTTCATGTTTGGATTTAAACGTCGTTGGGGCTGGATAGTACTACGAAAGTTATTATCTAAGAAGATCTCGTGTGTACAGAATGATGGGATAATCCGTTAATATCGGATAACTGCCACGCAATTGCATGGCGGTGATTTTGCAAAACTAGAGTCAACTCAGAAATTTCTGAGTTGCTCAGATCCGAGGAGATAATAACCGGTAGCATAGAGTCATTTTCGAGGAAAAGATACTGCAGATGAGGGGGGAGTTTCTTAAGCTCCAATATGGGTGGTTCCTCGTAAGAGGTTTTGAATTTTATGGTGTCCATGGGAAGCGATTCGGGGAGAGTAGTGCGAGAGACTTCCTCTAAGCAGAAGAGCTCAGTGATAAGAGATTCATCAAATAGTGGAGAAATTAATTCCAAAGGCAGAAAAAATTCATTTTCGAAGAATTCCTCAAGATAAAAGCAGGAATCATCTTGCTCTAGGGTGTTGCGCATGGAAGGATTAATGATGAAAGTGATTTCATCATCTCCAACCCGAAGGAGGAGCTTTCCATCACTAACATCAATAATAGCGCGGGAGGTGGCAAGAAAGGGGAGGCCAAGTATCAAGGGTACATCGACATCCTCTTCGATGTCTAGGATGACAAAATCCACCGGAAAGATGAATTTGTCCACCTTGACCAAGACATCCTCCACAATCCCTATCGGATATTTCACAGAACGATCGGCTAGCTGTATGCTCATACGGGTGGGGTTCAGAGACCCTAAACCTAATTTCTTAAAAAACGAAAAGGGCATGAGATTTATGCTTGCTCCCAAGTCCGCCAACGCATGTTTGACCAACGAATTACCGAATAGGCACGGGATGGAGAACCTTCCCGAGTCATTTTCCTTGCGAGGTAATTTGTTGAGCATAATAGCGGAGCATTCTGCATTTAAGGAAATATGCGAAATATCCTCGAGCTTTTTCTTATTTGATAGGAGCTCCTTGAGATATTTCGCGTATTTCGGCATTTGAGAGATAGCCTCGCAGAACGGCACGTTTATATGAATTTTTGTTAGAATTTCTAAAAACTTTTTGTAAAATTCTTCAGCGCGTTCATTTTTAAGTTTAGAGGGATACAGTAATTTTGGATTAGACATATGTGACGTAGGCGTAGTAGGCAAATTCGAAGCTAAAGTAACATGAGGATAGAGAGGAGAAGGGAGAGGTACCATAGGTTCGCTTGGTATAAAAACTTCTTTTCCACTGCGGAGGGTAATGGAGTTTGCACTTTCTCTTGGATTTTGCTCGGTATTGCCTGGCAAAGCTCCTTGTTGCCGATCAGAGATCATCTTGGCTAGCTGTCCCACTTTGTTTTCCAAGTTTTTGATGGACCCGACAATATTCCTGATATTTGTTTCATTTGTAGCAACGTATTTGACAAAGACCTCTTCAAGTGAAGAGGGCTTTGCCTGTTGCGGTTGGAAACCAGGTGGATTTAAATTTAAGGGGGGAGCTAGATTAAATGTTTGGCTATGATTATGAGGGGGTTTATGGGGGCGTTGAGCATTTCCTTGGTTGCTCCATGGGAAATTCGGATGGCTCCTATAACCCGCATTGTAAGTGTTATTGTACGGTGCGTTATTCGGGTTATAGGAGGGCCGAGGAGCATTTCCCATGAAGTCAACATGCTCTTCTGTAAAAGCAGAGTTATTATAATTATTAAACCAAGGAGTGGAGGAGGAAGCAGTCATCTCCGCCACTTGCTTTGTTAACCGCTCAACTTGGAGGGAAAGATTCGAAGTAGCGTCAATTTCAAAGACTCCCGCTGGTTTGTTAGCCCACACACGGGGCGCATTCCATTGATATGAATTCATAGCCATTTCCTCAAAAAGTTCCTGAGCGGCCTCTGGGGTTTTGTTATTTAGTGTCCCCCCAGCGGCCGCATCGATCATTTGTCTTGTTAAGGAATTTAGGCCATTATAAAATATTTGCACTTGTTGCCAAATTGGAAGTGCGTGGTGTGGGCACCTTCGCAATAGCTCCTTGAAGCGCTCCCATGTATCGTAGAGAGTCTCCGAGTCTATTTGTATGAAGGATGCAATATCCGTGCGCAATTTGGCGGTCTGTGCAGGCGGGAAATACTTGGATGTTTTAAAGCTCTGTAAATATTTATGGAAATTTTGGAAGAATATTTATAAGGGTCGCTTCATTAAGTATTGTTTCCCATGGAAATTTAATTAAATTTATTTTGGTGTCTAGCAAGCCTGAAAAATTATGATTATTGCACAATGGCCCTTTCTATATCATATTAAGATTTTATAATTTTTACATATTTTACTGATGAATAATTTTGGTACTTCCTTCTTTACATATGATTAAGGGAATTATTTTGGATAAATTCTTTAGAGGTCAAATATTTTCTGAAAAATTATGGAAATCAGTCTCTAGTAATATATATCTGTTATTTAGTGATCAAAATTTTTGTGTGGCCATTACTTGAGTAGATCATATAGTTCATGTTCAAAATTGCACATTGCCAAATATTTGGGAAATTCAATAAATATCAAATTAATTAGAATAATTATGAATCTCTGATTTTAGAATAAATTTGTTATGCTAGACTCGGGTAAATTTTATAAGATATTTGGAAGACAATCTGCAGTACCTCCTTTATACATCTCATATATTATAGGGTGGTCTGCATATAGTAACTGCGGAAACTGAACTAGAGTGGGTACTGAATTTTGAAGATTTGAATCCTCAGTAGGATGCTGGTTTGGGTAAATAAAGGAGTTCATCATTGGAAGACAAGATTAGTAGAGTGTTAGGTTGACAAGTGTTAGGTGGTGCTCGGGATCGGCGAAAGATCGACCTTCCCGTAGGGAGGAAGTATTTAATGCAATAGGGCTAGATTCTGAAAAATTAATTAAGGGTTGGGAAATCGGGTAGCAACCAATAATAGTAAGTGTCTTGCGAAAGGGAGCTTTATGCGTAATCCCATCGTAGTTCCTAGTGCCTTCGAGAGCCCTTCACGGGGTATACCTTGGGCAGTCCTGGGCTAACCTAAATGGTAGGTAAAACTGAATTGTAAGAGTAACTAGAAATAATCTAGGATTGCACAAACACTCCTCGGAGTTGTGGGGGTTAGGTTGGGTCACTCAGGCAGTAGGCTCAGTGGATTTGGTAATGGGCAGGTTGGCACAGCGAGCTTTGGCACGGTTGTTGTTGTGATGGGCAGGTTGGCCTGGCGAGCTTTAGCTCGGTTCAGATACATAAGGTTGCATGTGCATAAATTAAAGGTGGTCGGTCTTTAGTATTGGAGTGTCGATGCACCGACGCTAGTATGTTTACTCGGCGAGTGTGGATTAGCACTTGGGCAAGTAAAGTACGGTGCGCCAGCCGGCAAGAGTACGCAGGAGCTCCGCTTTGTGCACTAGAATTGACGCGTATGATAAGTCTGACCGGTAGTGCTTTACTGGTTTAGAGGTGAGCGAGGTCCAACCCACTGCTTCCGTATGCCACTATGGAGGTATCCTGGGAGGTTTGGCTCCAGAAAGGTGGAACTAAAGGTCTGTGTGCACATAGTCGGGTGGGTGAGTTGCACATGCCTGATCGCATCATAACCCACTTGCATGTCATAGCATAATCATAGCATAAAACCACTGTCACCTATTGTATAAGTGGTATGGGACGCTTATACAATAGGCCCTACAAAACGACCGCTTGGTCTATAAGCTTGTGTGGGCAAGTTTATAAATTAAGGTTAAATTCTTTATATATATATTACTCATTATAACCGACACCCCAACTTATAAATTAGTATGAGACTCTTTATTCGATGGGAGCCCTGTAAAAGATCCCTTGCTTATATGTTTCCGTATAAGTTAAGGTTACTTTTCATACTTTACTGTACTGCCACATGTACAATAAAATTGCTAGTATAGGTCTGCTGTCATCCGTTTCTTGATTACTCTCCACCTTGAAGTCCTCCCCTTTCTTGCTCTCCGCTCGGTGCCTAGGGGCCATGGGGAAAGGGGTGGGGGATGATAGGACTTAGTCTTTTAGACTAATGCTTTTTTTACCACATCATTTTAGGGGACCATGGAGCCCAGCATGGAGTAGCAGCCCCGCAAGTCAGTACGCTTGGAGATGGGGCAGTCTAGCCCCGGAGTTCAAACGGAGGGGACTGTGAGCCCCTGACCTTAGTAGTGTTTTATTTTGCTTCCGCTTGAGTGACTATGTAGTGAGGATTTGGTGTATGGCGCTTAAGCCCTTATTTTCAGTACATTTATATTTTGTGGACTCTCCCTTCGTGGAGATAATTATTACTCTGATGTGAATTTATTGTGAACTTTTGGTTAGATTTTTTTTTACCTCACTTGTGTTTAATCTACTTTTGTTGCATTTCTGTGATTGAATCGGTCGGCAGAATCGACGTTTCACGGTGATGACCCTTCAGGGCGTGAAGGTGTCACCGCAAAGCGGCGGTTCTGGGCCTAAGACCCCAGTGTTTACAAAAAAATAGGGGGTCTTACAAGCAATCCCACGAGTGACCGTATCCCATAGGAAAGGTTAGCAAGTCCAACACTTCATGTTACTCTTGCGGCATTCAAGGTCACTATGCCTTAGAATACCCTACAAAGACTAAGGTCGTAGCCCTTTTAGAGACGACTACCGATCCTGCTGATTTATTATATCAGGCTGCTGAGGAGAGTGACCCAGAAGGGGTCCCAAGTGATTTAGAGGGCGATCACCACCTTATGGTGATGAATTGTATCTTGACCACTCCTCATCCGTTAGATGATTGGAACTGGAGGAGAAAAGTTTCTCTAATTTTTAAGAGTGGTGAGAAACTCTGCAAGCTGAATATCGATAGTGGTAGCTGTGTGAATGTCATTTCTGAGAAAGCCATCACGTGTATGGCCCTGACCACGGAAACACACCCGATCCCATATTAGGTAGCTTGGATAAACAAGATCACCATCCCGGTTAACAAGCGATGTCTGGCCCCCCTCTAATTCAACTCATATATTGATGACGTATGGTGTGATGTCCTACCGATGGATGCTTGTCACGTGTTACTAGGCAGCCCTTGGCTCTATGACCGTGATGTGATGCATTTTGGTAGAGCCAACACATATGAATTTAAATTCAATGGGAAAACCATTACCTTGAGGCCGACCATCCAACAGGAGCCAATAGTTTTTCCTAAGGACACAACTATCCTAGTAGAGAGGAGGACGTTGAGTCTAGTTGGTAGGAAGGAGTTTGTGAAGGACCTGTTTCTTAAAGGGTGATGTATGCACTAGTTCTCTGGAGTGCGAAGCCTGATTCTAGTGTTTTGGGTGATCTGCCCAGAGAGTTACCGACACTGTTGGAAAAAAATAAGGACGTGTACCCGGAGGAGTTGCCATCATCATTACCCCCACTTAGAGATATTCAACACGCAATAGATCTCATCCTGGGATCCTCTTTTCCCAACCAGCCCCATTATCGACTCCATCCCAATACCCACAAGGAGTTATAGGCCCAGATTGAGGACCTGTTGAAGAAGGGGTTCATTAGGACTAGCATGAGTCCATGTGTTGTACCAGCCTTTCTTGCCCCCAAGAAGGATTGTACATGGTGGATGTGCGTAGATAGCTGGGCTATCAATATGATTACGATCAAGTATAGGTTCCCTATCCCGTGTTTAGATGATATCTTAGATGTCTTATCTGGCGCCACCATATTCTCCAAATTAGATCTTTGGAGTGGATATCACCAGATCAGGATACGTGAAGGAGACGAATGGAAGACTGCATTTAAGTCTAAGGATGGGCTGTACGAGTGGCTTGTGATGCCATTTGGACTATCCACTGCTCCCAGTACCTTTTCCTGGATGATGACCAACGTCTTTCAACCGATCATGGGAAATTTTGTGGTAGTCTATTTTGATGACATATTGATTTATAGCACCACCACTGCCGCACACATCTCCCACTTGAGAGTGATTCTATCCACCCCGCGAAAGGAAACATTATTTCTTAATATTAAGAGATGCACTTTCTATGTCCCTGAAGTGGAGTTCTTAGGTTACATAGTCAGTTCGGAGGTCATCGGAGTTGACCATAGTAAGGTTCAAGTCATTAAGGACTGGCCCGAGCCAACCACTATACGAGAGATGCGTAGTTTCTATGGGTTAGCTACATTTTATCACCGTTTTATACGGGACATCAGTAGCATCATGGCCCCCATTACTAAATGCATGAAGAAAGGAAATTTCACCTGGACGAAGTATGCCACCCATGCTTTCCAACGCATTAAGAAGCTTATGACTAAGGCACATGTCTTACGTCTACCCGACTTCACCAAAGTCTTTGAGTTAACTTGTGATGCTTCTAGGGTGGGAATAGGAGGTGTCTTGAGTCAGGATGGGCATCCAGTCAGTTACTTTAGTGAGAAGTTATGAGGCGCTAGGCTAAATTATTCGAACTACGATATGGAGTTTTATGTGGTTGTACGATGTTTGCACCTGATAAGTTGTAAATATACCCATTTTATAGTATTTTTATTATGTCATTTTAGTTTAATTTTGTCTTTTTTAGTTAGTTTTATTTAATAAATTACTTTCTTTTTGTAAAAATTGTACTAATTTAAGATTATTTTGATTTCCTAAAAATTTGCAGAAAATTGCTTAAAAATCAAGTACACGCCCGTGACCAGGCCGTGACACTTCATTTCCCATAGAATCAGAAGAATTTGAGGATAAAAGTTTGACATGCCGGGCCACATGCCCGTGTCATTTGACCCGCACCGTGACCAAGGCCCGTGTCACGTGCTCGACGAAACCGCGCTCGATGAAACCACGCTCGACATTCGTCGACCCAACCCGACACTCCCAGTGACACACCCATGACATAGGGCATGTCTCCTCCACCTGGCCCGACAAGATGCCACCGGTGACTTTTGACGCAACATGCGCCCAGTTCGACCTCCCCGACACGCCCACTGTCACGCCTGTGACCAAGAGCGTGACATCCTCGTGTTTAGCCGCAAGTCAATGCTCTCGTCAAATCGCCGGATCACATCACAAATAGTGCTGACACGCCCCCCGACACGCCCGTGTCGGAGGGCGTGTACTTGGAAAAGTTTCTCTATAAATTGCCCATTTTTGTAAGGTCCAAGGGTTCACATTTTTGAGCCAAAATTTCGTGTGTTTTGTGGGCCTCCCTTGTGTGTTCCATTGCCATGTAACGAGAACTTTCCCCTCCTCTCTTTTTATGTTTGTATTAGCTTTGTATTATCTTTGTATTAGCCTTGTAATAGTCCATTTTAATCAATAAAAATATGTTAGCTTTTCTCTTCTTAAATGTCTTTGGAATGATCTTGTGTGCCCACTTTCTTCCTCATTTTATCCCTTTGTATCTCTTGGTTCTTCTCTTTATGAAATGTTTGTGTCTGTATATGAGTGTAACTTGTTTAGTTCTTATGTTTTTCTTGGTTTGTCTCATTGTTAGGTTTTGGTATATACTTTATTTCTAAATGAAAAGTTGTGTTTAAGTTTTTCTCTTTTTCTCCATGTCTTTTTTTTAGAGTTTAAATTTCATTCTTATGAATTTGTAAAAGAGGTTTTAAAGTGTTTTTTGTTTTTTTACTTAGCTTTTCATTTAGGATTGTAAAACTTTTTTGTTCTTTTCACTTTCTTTTCACTTTTTAACCACTTTTATGAAATCCTAAGAATGAAAATGTTGTAATTTTAATTTTTGAAAGGCTTTAGTTTTTTGCTTTATTTTGAAAAACTTTTGTTCTTTTAATTTTGATTAATTCTTTTTATGTATTTTTGGTAAAATCTAAGTATAAAAAAGTAGTTGTTTTAATTTTTAGGAAACTTTCATTTTGTTTTTAATTTGTGTGTGTGAGTGTATGAGTTAGATTTTCATTTTGTTCTTTTAAATTCAATGTTGTGTGTGAGAGTTTATGAGAATAATTTTTAATGTTTTCTTCAATTATGTAGAGTGTGTGAGTTTAGGAGATAAATTTTCATGCTTTATTTTATCTCTTTCTTTCAATTTTGTAGAGTGAGTGTGTCTAGGAGATAATTTTATGGCTTTCTTTCAATTCATGTAGATTGTGTGCGTGTGCGCATTTATTTCCGCCAGTACGTTAAGAGCTAAATGGCGTATTTTTATTTCTCGCCAACTCGTTTGAGTAGGACTTGTACTTGCATTTATTTTCATCTACTCATTAAGAGTTAAATGACGTGCCTTTATTTTCCGCCTACTCGTTTGAGTAGGACTTGTTATTTTGTTTTTTTATAACTTAGTTTCTGTTTTATTTATAATTTGAAGTGTGTGTGAGTTCTCGTATTACCTAACTTTTCAAGTTTTTTAAATGTTTGTTATTTGTTTTTATGTCTTCTTTTTATAACCCTTCAGCGTTTAGTCTCGAACTCGTGCCTCATCAAATTATAAAGCCGTCCCCATACCGATGAGTGGCTAATCATTATTAGCCTCGACATCGAAGAGCATTGGGACATATAATATGATTTGAAATAATTAAAGTTCTTTATTTTCACTTTAATTTAAGGACTTAAGGTTTACCCCGGGTTAACGACGCGTAGGACCACGTATCGATGTGTGAGCCGTATTTCCGTTATCCATACGCTAGCTAGCCGAGAGGCCGTGCGTATGGACATATCACCTCTAGGTAAAGAGAGTTGCGTGCATACCCTCGAGAGAGGACAATCATAATTCTTCCGGATTGTGCTCCCCACCAAATAGCGGGGTTCTTAGTGTAAAGCGGGAGTTAAGAGGAATCCTTCGTCGGACTAACATTCATTCGAATAGTCTTAGCGTTTAGGTGAGCAATATTCGTAGAGATAAGTGCGCTCATATTTATGGAACCTCCACAGCTAAATTGCCTTTTAATAACTTGAAAACTAAGTTCAATAATTATTAAAAGTTATTTTAGTCTTATTCTGATTCGGTGTCGAGCGTTAACCCTTCATCGAATTTTTCTAAATCATTTTTGCAGTTTTATTTTATCCGCCTTAATTAAAATCCCCAACGAATTTTCAGTAAAATAATAGTTACTCTTATAGCAGTAGGGATAATCAACCCGACCCCGAGAATAATACGACCTCGGTATTCCCCCGAATATCGAGTACTACTTGCGATAGGTGCACTTGCCTCCTTTCGTTAAAAACTCGCTTTTTAGCAAGCACGTGGCGTTCGACTCATCGAACCAACCACCCAAATAAGAGTCTGTTCGCGGGCCATCAAGTTTTTGACGCCGTTGCTGGGGAATCTCTTGAGTTGTTATTTTGAATTCCTGAGTCTATTACTTTTACTTATTTTTTAAAAAAACAAAAACCAAAAAAAAGTTTTTTTTATTTTCATTTGTTTTACGGTGTATGACTCGTAGACAACCCTCAGAGTCTACAGATTTTGACTTCGACCCTGAGATCGAACGCTCCATTGCGCGTATTCGATCTCAACGCCGAATTCCTTCTTTAGACCCCAAAGAATCTATCAGAGAACCCTCTGTCGTAGTTTTGGCCGACCCTAATCCAAACGCGGTCGTCGAGCGTACAATGTCATATTACGCCCGACCGAATTTGGACGATACTGGTTCCAGTATTGTTCGCCCTATGGTGGCGAATAATAATTTCGAAATAAAATCAAGTTTCATTCAATTGGTCCAAAATGCCATGTAGTTCGATGGACTGCCGGACAAGGACACGAATGTCCACTTGTCCAATTTTTTGGAAATATGCGACACCTTCAAGATTAATGGCATCACTGATGATGCCATTCGCTTGCATTTATTTCATTTTTCCCTTAAGTCCAAAGCAAAGGTGTGGTTGAATTCCCTCCCACGAGGATGTATCACCACCTTGGCTGAGTTGACGGTGCGGTTCCTAACGAAGTATTTTCGGCCCGCAAAAATTGCAAAGTTGCGGGCGGGCATTTCTTCGTTTGTGCAAAACGAACTTGAGTCTCTATATGAGACTGGGTAACAGTTTAAGGAGCTCCTCCGCCGGTGCCCGCACCATACGCTGCCAACGTGGTTGCAAGTACAAAGTTTTTATAATGGCCTTAATTCTCAAACGCGTCAAATGATTGACGCTGCTACCGGAGGCACACTAAACAATAAAACCACAGAGGCCGCCCAGGCTTTATTCGAAGAAATGGCTATGAATGCCTACCAATGGAACGTCCCATAGGGACGTCCAAAGTTGGCGACCGGCCTTTTTGAAGTGGATGCCACTGCTCTCTTAACCCTTCAAGCTGAAAGGTTAACAAAGCAGGTGGCGGAGATGCCTGCTGCCTCCTACACTCCACCTTGTTTTATTCCCCCTAACGTCTGCGTGGCAAAAGAGTTCGTGGATTTCATAGGAAATTCAGGTCGTCCTTCCTTCAACCCCAACAACAACCCTTATAGTAATAACAATAATCCAGGTTGGAGGAATCACCCCAATTTTTCTTGGAGCAACCCGAACAATGTGCAGCGCCCGCCCAATTCCTTTGCGCCCGTATTTCCTCCACCTCCTGCTCTTACAAAATCCTCCCCAATGGAGGAAAACTTTTTTTAAAAACGCAACGTACACCAAATCAAATATCCGGAACATCACCGGATCGCTAAAAACACTTGAACAACTGGTTGGACAACTGGGTAGAATGATGTCTGAGCGCGCGCTCGGGGCACTGCCGTGAAACACGGAGCCCAATCTGCGAGAGAACGCCATTGCTATAACCCTCCATAGCGATAAGGAGGTGGCCGATCCAAAATGGACCAATCCTTAGGTACATATTTCACCTCCAACCACTCTTCCCCCTTCTTCGATTACACCGCCTTTACCAATTTTAAACGAAAAAATTACTTTAAACAAGGCCCTGCCATATCCGCATAGGTTAGAAGATGAGCGTAAGGATGCCCAATATAAAAAATTTATTTTATTATTAAAATAAATTCATATTAATGTTCCCTTCAGCAAGGCGATCTCACAGATGCCTAAGCACACGAAATATTTGAAAGAACTTCTTTCTAATAAACAAAAATTGGAAATTATTTCGCATATCTCTCTCAATGCTGACTGCTCAGCGGCTCTTACTAATAAATTGCCCCTTAAAAGAAATGACACGACACGGTTCTCCATCCCGTGCCTTTTTGGCAATATATTAGTAAAATACGTTCTTGCAGATTTAGGCGCGAGCATTAATTTGATGTCGTTCTTGCTCCTCTTTCAAAATATTTGGTTTGGGCACTCCGGCCCCTATGAATATGTGCATTTAGTTAGCGGATCGCTCAGTTAAGTTCCCCATCAGGGTAGTGGAGGACGTCCTTGTCCGAGTAAACAAGTTTACCTTTCCGGTAGACTTCGTCATCTTAGACATCGAGGAGGATGCCGAGGTACCAATAATACTCGGTCGCCCTTTTCTCGCCACCTCCCGCACACTAATAGATGTGAGTACTCGGTAGGAGATGATGAAGTTACTCTCTCTATTAATCCCTCGATGGAAGACTCACAATCGAGCGATGACTTCTGTTATTCTTTAGATTCCTATCTCGAAGATTGTTCTTCCCCTATTTTCGAGTCCATATTTTTAAACGACGATATTTATGCGCTCGAAAATTGTAAATACGATGAGGATACCTCTATAAACTTGCCTTTCGACCCAATTGGTAAGAAAGACATAGGAATCAAAACCTCGTTAGAAGAACCGCCCATCCTAGACCTCAAACCCCTACACCAATCTCTCAAATACGCTTTTTTGGGAACAAATGATACCCTTCCCGTTATCATCTCTTTGCATTTGAGTGATTCAGAGACTTCCGATTTATTGGAAGTTTTGCTCAAACATTGCAACGCAATTGTGTGGCAAATTTCTGATCTTAAGGGGATTAACCCCTCTTTTTGCACTCATACGATTTTTCTCAACGATAATTGCAGCAAAACCATTCAGCCGCAGCGACGTCTTAACCCAAACATGAAAGACGTCGTTAAAGTCGAGATAATTAAATTATTAGACGTGGGGATTATTTATCCCATTTCTGATAGTGCATGGGTTAGCCCCGTTCATGTCGTGCCCAATAAGGGAGGTCTTACCATAGTGGAGAATGAGCACAATGTACTCGTCCCAACTCGTACTGTTACGGGTTTGCGGGTGTGCATCGATTATAGAAAAATAAATGATGACACCCGTAAGGACCATTTTCCGCTACAATTTTTAGACCAAATTCTGGAGTGTTTATCTGGTCATCTATTTTATTGTTTTCTTGATGGTTTATCGGGGTTTTTCCAAATCCCCATTTCCCCCGAGGATCAAGAGAAAACAACTTTTACCAGCCCATTTGGCAACTTCGCCTACCAAAGAATGTCATTTGGCCTCTGTAATGCGCCATCTACATTCCTAAGATGTATGCTGGCAATCTTTGATGAGCTGGTAGGAGAGATTATGGAAGTCTTTATGGATGGCTTTTCTATTTTTGCATGCCCTTTCCCGTCTTGTCTTCGAAACCTAGATCGTGTCCTCCAGTGATGCGAGGACATGCATCTCGTTTTAAATGGGGAAAAGTTTAACTTTATGATTCGAGAAGGTTTGGTTCTCGGCCATATGATTTTGTCTAAGGGGATGGAGGTATATAAGTCGAAGGTAGAAATCATAAAAAAACGTCCACTAGCAACAAACGTAAAATCTATTAGGTGTTTCTTAGGCCATGCGGGCTTTTACCGACATTTTATTCAAGATTTTTCAAAAATAACAAAGCAGCTTACTCGCCTTTTGGAAAAGGAATCAAATTTTGTCTTTAGTTGCGAATGCGAGTCTGCATTTAATTTCATAAAATAAAAACTTATCAATTCACCAATTTTAGTGGCGCCCGATTCGTCCCTTCCATTCGAAATTATGTGCGATGCTAGTGATATTTCCTTAGCTGCCGTTCTTGGCCAACGCGTAGATAAACACTTTCATCCAATTTATTACGCTAGCAAGACGCTCACTTCCGCACAAGTAAATTACACCATAATGGAAAAGGAACTCTTAGCCTTCATTTTCGCTTTTGATAAGTTTTGCTCGTATATAACGCTATCTAAAGTCATCGTATTTACCGATCACTCCGCCCTTAAATATTTATTAGCTAAAAATGATGTGAAGCCCCGCCTTCTTCGATAGATCCTCCTCCTGCAGGAGTTCAATTTAGAGATCCGGGATAAGAAGAGAGCGAAAAATTTAGCCGTCGATCACCTCTCCCTCTTAGAAAATCCCGGTGCGGAAGCTCTCGTCGAATCTGACATAAATGACAGATTCCACGAGGAATGCCTCCTAGCCATAACTTCTAGTTCTTCTTCCCCGCCTTGGTTCCTAGATTTAGCGAACTATTTAGTTGCGAGGGTGCTCCCAAAAGACTTTTCAAGCCAGCAAAAGAAGAAATTATTTTCTGACTTGAAATATATCTTTTGGGAGGACCCTTTTCTTTTTCGTATCTGCGCAGACCAAGCAGTCCGAATATGCATTGCGGGTGTGCAGTGCATGCAAATTCTTAGGCACTACCACGAGGGTTCGGATGGTGGGAATTATCAACCTAACCGGACCGCGTGGAAGGCACTAGAGACGGGCTACTTTTGTCCCGCTCTCTTCAAAGATGCTCATAACTTTGTGCGCGCATGCGATAGCTGTCAGCGGTCGGGTAACATCTCTCGTCGTGATGAGATGCCCCAAAACATCTTTTTAGAATGCGAAGTCTTCGATTTATGGGGCATATATTTTGTTGGCCCCTACCTCCGCCTTTCAAAAATATATATATTTTAGTGACGGTTGACTACGTATCACGGTCGGAAGAAGTGCAAGCACTCCTCACCAATGATGTGCGAGTCATTGTTACATTTCTTAAAAAACTATTTTCTTTCTTCAGCACGCCTCACACAATTGTTAGTGATAGGGGAACACATTTCTGCAACACCCAAATGGCTAAGACGCTAGCTAAATACGGCGTCACGCACAAACTTGCCACCCCCTACCAACAGCAAACAAGTGGCCAAGTTGAGGTAGTAAATCGAGAGATTAAGCGAATATTAGAAAAAACTGTTTCACTAAATAGGAAAGATTGGTCCGTCAAACTCGACGATGCATTATGGGCGTATCAGACGGCATACAAAACTGCAATTGGTTGTACGCCATTTCGATTAGTCTATGGCAAAGCGTTCCATTTACCCATAGAACTAGCGCATCGCGCTCTTTGGGCTTTAAAACTATTAAACCTCGACGCCAACGTAGCCACTCAGAATAGAAAACTACAATTAAACAAGCTCGATGAATGGCGTGCGAATGCTTACTAGAGCAATAAGTTCTATAAGGAGCATTCTATGTTATATCACGATCGAAAAATAAAGTCCCCTAAATTTTTTTCTCCGGGCGATCTGGTCCATCTTTATAATTCGCGTCTTAAACATTTTCCCGGAAAACTAAGATCTAGATGGTCTGGTCGCTTCAAAGTTGAAGATGTTTTTGCATATGAGATCGTACTCGTCTCCCACTTGGAAAAAGGTTCGTTTAAAGTAAACGGTCATCGCTTAAAGTTATACATCGCGGGCGACCCAGTGAATGAGCATTACGAAACCATAACCCTCCTCGATATATAACTCCGCCAAAATAGTCAAGCTACACGACTATCAACAAAGCGCTCCTGGTAGGCACCCCACACTTATCTTTTTCGCTCTTTATTTATTACGTTTGCCCCTTTTTCCAATAATGCAAGGTTTTTGATGGGCCTCCCCAAACGCGTTTCAGGGAAGCTTCAACCCACCCCGCTCTTTATTTTCTTTGTACATATTGCCTTCCCTATTTGTTACGCATACTTACGTTACAACATTGGGTACAATGTTAGTCTTAAGTATGGGGGTATTTTCGTGCTTTATTTTCTGCACATCTACTTTCTGCATTTCAAAAATAATATATATATATATATATATAACAACAAAACAAAACAAAACAAAATAAAAAAATTTTAAAATGAAAAATCCAAAAACAGTTTTAAAATGAAAAATCCAAAAAACAATTTTTTAGCGTATTTTCCTTTCTTTTAAAAAAATTATAAAATACAAAAATTAAAAAAAAATTATAAAACAAAAATTCCAGAAAAAATTATACAAAACAAAATTTCAAAAAATATTTAGTTTTATTTTGTAAATAATTTTGTACACATAGCTTTTGTAAATATTTTTGTTCTTTTATCTCTTTCCCCTCTTCCTTTCTTTCTCTTCTTTGTAATTAATGTTTCTATCTTTCTTATTTTTTAAATATTTGCTTATAAATAAAAGAAAAATTCAAAAAAATTAGAAAAGAAAAAATTCAAAAAAATTGAGTAAAAAAACAGAAAATTCAAAAAAGAAAATAAATTGAAAACACAAAAAATGATGATAAAAACTATAAAAATCCAAAAAAATGTTTTGAAACAAATAAATCAAAAATTCCATTTCTTAATTTTCTTGCTATCCAAAAATGTTGTTTTGAGTTTATTTATATGTAAATTTTAATAATTCTTTGTTCGCTATTCGTTTGTTAATTATTGATTGAAAAATTTAAATATTTGTGGTTAAGTTTTAAAGAATTTGTTATGCTTTGTTAAAAATAGCGAACTCGTTTTAGGCACTACTTCTAATTTTTTATTAATAGGAGCACGTGTATTATGTTAGAAAATAATGACTATAGAATTCAATTATGTTTACTTTTAGTTTTCTGAAAAATTAGAACGTACAATTTTTTAAGATTGCTCTCAAATTTTTTTTAAAATTAAAAATCTAGTTTTCTTTTCTCCCCTTATTTATCATGACTTACTTGGCATGATAAAATTTTTATCCTTAAAAGATCCTATGTCAATGGGAATAAGTTTTCATTCCATAAACATAGACACCTAATAATTTAAAAAGATTTTATGTTACGGAGTAAGAGGATAAAATTCATTACTCCTACACATATACATTGGGTTAATTTTATTATTATGAAGTTGAAAAAGAAAAAATGATATTAGGAAAATAAGATTTCATTTTTCTAATAATCCAAAAAGAAAACAATGGAGGTTCGAGAAAAAATTACCTCACTTCAAAATCCAAACCCTCTTCATAAAACAACATCAACCCCCTTATCCAATTTCACGATTCTAGAATAAATTCAAAAATCTTTTTCAGAGCATAATTTGTAAATTGCATTATTTCCAGTAAAACTCCTATAAGTAAAGTTCATATAATTCCAAACTATTTTTGTTAATCTAACCATTACAACTATTGCTTTCTATTTGATTACATCAAAAATTCTTTGGCCAAAACTTTTGCATTATTTAAATCATCTACATAATTTTAGGACTTAACTCTTACACCCCGTATGTTTATTTAGATATCTCTTATAATTAACTAAGCGGTAGCTAAACTTAAAGTTTTTTTTATTCCTAATACGTTCACTTCAAAGTTTTGCTCTGAAATAGCAAAAGCTTAACTATGAGGGTATTTGATAAGTTGTAAATATACCTATTTTATAGTATTTTTATTATGTCATTTTAGTTTAATTTTCTCTTTTTAGTTAGTTTTATTTAATAAATTGATTTCTTTTTGTAAAAATTGTACTAACTTAAGCTTATTTTGATATCCTAAAAATTTCCAAAAATTGCTAAAAAATCAAGTACACGCCCGTGTACTTTGGGTCATGCCCGTGACCAGGCCGTGACACTTCATTTCCCGTGGAATCAGAAGAATTTGAGGAGAAAAGTTTGACATGCTCGACCAGACGCCCATGTCATTTGACACGCCCCATGACCAAGGCCCGTGTCACGCACTCGACGAAATCGCGCTCGACGAAACCGCGCTCGGCATTCATCGACCCAATCCGACATGCCCAGCGACACGCCCATGATATAGGGCATGTCTCCTCCACCTGGCCCGACAAGACATCGTCGGTGACTATTGACGCAACCCTCGCCCAGTTCGACCTCCCCGACACGCCCACCGCCATGCCTGTGACCAAGAGCGTGACTTCCTTGTGTTCACCCACAAGTTAATACTCCCGTCAAATCGCATGATCACATCTCAAATAGTGCTGAAATGCCCCCCCCCCCCCCGACGCGCCCGTGTCAGAGGGGGTGTACTTGGAAAATTTTCTCTATAAATTGCCCATTTCTGTAAGGTCCAAGGGTTCACATTTTTGAGCCAAACTTTCGTTTCTTTTGTGGGTTGCCTTGTGTGTTCCATTGCCATGTAAGGAGAACTTTCCCCTCCTCTCTTTTTATGTTTGTATTAGCTTTGTATTAGCTTTGTAATAGTGCATTTTAATCAATAAATATATGTTAGCTTTTCTCTTCTTAAATGACTTTGGAATGAACTTGTGTGCCCACTTTCTTCCTCATTTTATCCTTTTGTATCTCTTTGTTCTTCTCTTTATGAAATGTGTGTGTGTGTGTGTGTGTGTGTGTGTGTGTGTGTGTGTCTTAGTGTAACTTGTTTAGTTATCTTTTTCTTGCTTTGTCTCATTGTTAGGTTTTGGTATAGACTTTATTTCTAAATGAAAAGTTGTGTTAAGTTTTTCTCTTTTTCTCCATGTCTTTTTTTAGAGTTTAATTTTTATTCTTATGAATTTGTAAAAGAGGTTTTAAAGTGTTTTTTGATATTTTTTTACTTAGATTTTCTTTTAGGATTGTAAAACTTTTTTGTTCTTTTCACTTTCTTTTCACTTTTTAACCACTTTATGAAATCCTAAGAAAGAAAAAGTTGTAATTTTAATTTTTGAAAGGCTTTAGTTTTTTGCTTTATTTTGAAAAACTTTTGTTCTTTTAATTTTGATTAATTCTTTTTTTGTGTTTTTTGGTAAAATCTAAGTATAAAAAGTAGTTGTTCTAATTTTTAGGTAAATTTCATTTTGTTTTTAATTTATGTGTGTGAGTGTATGAGTTAAGTTTTCATTTTGTTATTTTAAATTCCATGTTGTGTGTGTGAGTGCATGAGAATAATTTTTAATGCTTTCTTCAATTATGTGGAGTGTGTGAGTTTAGAGGATAAATTTTCATGCTTTATTTTATCACTTTCTTTCAATTATGTAGAGTGCGTGTGTGTAGGAGATAATTTTATGGCTTTCCTTCAATTCTTGTAGAGTGTGTGCGTGTGCGCATTTATTTTCGCCCACTCGCTAAGAGTTAAATGGTGTGTTTTTATTTCCCGCCTACTCGTTTGAGAAGGATTTGTACTTGCATTTATTTCCGCCAACTCGTTAAGAGTTAAATGACATGCCTTTATTTCCCGACTACTCGTTTGAGTAGGACTTGTTATTTCATTTTTTTTGCAACTTAGTTTTTGTTTTATTTATAATTTGAAGTGTGTGTGAGTTCTCGTATTAGCTAACTTTTCAAGTTTTCTAAATGTTTGTTATTTGTTTTTATGTC